>OV277349.1:66177588-67513306 GCA_922984085.1 Sicus ferrugineus | reverse complement strand
TGTCTGTCCGTATGTCTGTCTGTCCGTATGTCTGTCTGTCCGTATGTCTGTCTGTCCGTATGTCTGTCTGTCCGTATGTCTGTCTGTCCGTATGTCTGTCTGTCCGTATGTCTGTCTGTCCGTATGTCTGTCTGTCCGTATGTCTGTCTGTCCGTATGTCTGTCTGTCCGTATGTCTGTCTGTCCGTATGTCTGTCTGTCCGTATGTCTGTCTGTCCGTATGTCTGTCTGTCCGTATGTCTGTCTGTCCGTATGTCTGTCTGTCCGTATGTCTGTCTGTCCGTATGTCTGTCTGTCCGTATGTCTGTCTGTCCGTATGTCTGTCTGTCCGTATGTCTGTCTGTCCGTATGTCTGTCTGTCCGTATGTCTGTCTGTCCGTATGTCTGTCTGTCCGTATGTCTGTCTGTCCGTATGTCTGTCTGTCCGTATGTCTGTCTGTCCGTATGTCTGTCTGTCCGTATGTCTGTCTGTCCGTATGTCTGTCTGTCCGTATGTCTGTCTGTCCGTATGTCTGTCTGTCCGTATGTCTGTCTGTCCGTATGTCTGTCTGTCCGTATGTCTGTCTGTCCGTATGTCTGTCTGTCCGTATGTCTGTCTGTCCGTATGTCTGTCTGTCCGTATGTCTGTCTGTCCGTATGTCTGTCTGTCCGTATGTCTGTCTGTCCGTATGTCTGTCTGTCCGTATGTCTGTCTGTCCGTATGTCTGTCTGTCCGTATGTCTGTCTGTCCGTATGTCTGTCTGTCCGTATGTCTGTCTGTCCGTATGTCTGTCTGTCCGTATGTCTGTCTGTCCGTATGTCTGTCTGTCCGTATGTCTGTCTGTCCGTATGTCTGTCTGTCCGTATGTCTGTCTGTCCGTATGTCTGTCTGTCCGTATGTCTGTCTGTCCGTATGTCTGTCTGTCCGTATGTCTGTCTGTCCGTATGTCTGTCTGTCCGTATGTCTGTCTGTCCGTATGTCTGTCTGTCCGTATGTCTGTCTGTCCGTATGTCTGTCTGTCCGTATGTCTGTCTGTCCGTATGTCTGTCTGTCCGTATGTCTGTCTGTCCGTATGTCTGTCTGTCCGTATGTCTGTCTGTCCGTATGTCTGTCTGTCCGTATGTCTGTCTGTCCGTATGTCTGTCTGTCCGTATGTCTGTCTGTCCGTATGTCTGTCTGTCCGTATGTCTGTCTGTCCGTATGTCTGTCTGTCCGTATGTCTGTCTGTCCGTATGTCTGTCTGTCCGTATGTCTGTCTGTCCGTATGTCTGTCTGTCCGTATGTCTGTCTGTCCGTATGTCTGTCTGTCCGTATGTCTGTCTGTCCGTATGTCTGTCTGTCCGTATGTCTGTCTGTCCGTATGTCTGTCTGTCCGTATGTCTGTCTGTCCGTATGTCTGTCTGTCCGTATGTCTGTCTGTCCGTATGTCTGTCTGTCCGTATGTCTGTCTGTCCGTATGTCTGTCTGTCCGTATGTCTGTCTGTCCGTATGTCTGTCTGTCCGTATGTCTGTCTGTCCGTATGTCTGTCTGTCCGTATGTCTGTCTGTCCGTATGTCTGTCTGTCCGTATGTCTGTCTGTCCGTATGTCTGTCTGTCCGTATGTCTGTCTGTCCGTATGTCTGTCTGTCCGTATGTCTGTCTGTCCGTATGTCTGTCTGTCCGTATGTCTGTCTGTCCGTATGTCTGTCTGTCCGTATGTCTGTCTGTCCGTATGTCTGTCTGTCCGTATGTCTGTCTGTCCGTATGTCTGTCTGTCCGTATGTCTGTCTGTCCGTATGTCTGTCTGTCCGTATGTCTGTCTGTCCGTATGTCTGTCTGTCCGTATGTCTGTCTGTCCGTATGTCTGTCTGTCCGTATGTCTGTCTGTCCGTATGTCTGTCTGTCCGTATGTCTGTCTGTCCGTATGTCTGTCTGTCCGTATGTCTGTCTGTCCGTATGTCTGTCTGTCCGTATGTCTGTCTGTCCGTATGTCTGTCTGTCCGTATGTCTGTCTGTCCGTATGTCTGTCTGTCCGTATGTCTGTCTGTCCGTATGTCTGTCTGTCCGTATGTCTGTCTGTCCGTATGTCTGTCTGTCCGTATGTCTGTCTGTCCGTATGTCTGTCTGTCCGTATGTCTGTCTGTCCGTATGTCTGTCTGTCCGTATGTCTGTCTGTCCGTATGTCTGTCTGTCCGTATGTCTGTCTGTCCGTATGTCTGTCTGTCCGTATGTCTGTCTGTCCGTATGTCTGTCTGTCCGTATGTCTGTCTGTCCGTATGTCTGTCTGTCCGTATGTCTGTCTGTCCGTATGTCTGTCTGTCCGTATGTCTGTCTGTCCGTATGTCTGTCTGTCCGTATGTCTGTCTGTCCGTATGTCTGTCTGTCCGTATGTCTGTCTGTCCGTATGTCTGTCTGTCCGTATGTCTGTCTGTCCGTATGTCTGTCTGTCCGTATGTCTGTCTGTCCGTATGTCTGTCTGTCCGTATGTCTGTCTGTCCGTATGTCTGTCTGTCCGTATGTCTGTCTGTCCGTATGTCTGTCTGTCCGTATGTCTGTCTGTCCGTATGTCTGTCTGTCCGTATGTCTGTCTGTCCGTATGTCTGTCTGTCCGTATGTCTGTCTGTCCGTATGTCTGTCTGTCCGTATGTCTGTCTGTCCGTATGTCTGTCTGTCCGTATGTCTGTCTGTCCGTATGTCTGTCTGTCCGTATGTCTGTCTGTCCGTATGTCTGTCTGTCCGTATGTCTGTCTGTCCGTATGTCTGTCTGTCCGTATGTCTGTCTGTCCGTATGTCTGTCTGTCCGTATGTCTGTCTGTCCGTATGTCTGTCTGTCCGTATGTCTGTCTGTCCGTATGTCTGTCTGTCCGTATGTCTGTCTGTCCGTATGTCTGTCTGTCCGTATGTCTGTCTGTCCGTATGTCTGTCTGTCCGTATGTCTGTCTGTCCGTATGTCTGTCTGTCCGTATGTCTGTCTGTCCGTATGTCTGTCTGTCCGTATGTCTGTCTGTCCGTATGTCTGTCTGTCCGTATGTCTGTCTGTCCGTATGTCTGTCTGTCCGTATGTCTGTCTGTCCGTATGTCTGTCTGTCCGTATGTCTGTCTGTCCGTATGTCTGTCTGTCCGTATGTCTGTCTGTCCGTATGTCTGTCTGTCCGTATGTCTGTCTGTCCGTATGTCTGTCTGTCCGTATGTCTGTCTGTCCGTATGTCTGTCTGTCCGTATGTCTGTCTGTCCGTATGTCTGTCTGTCCGTATGTCTGTCTGTCCGTAGTCTGTCTGTCCGTATGTCTGTCTGTCCGTATGTCTGTCTGTCCGTATGTCTGTCTGTCCGTATGTCTGTCTGTCCGTATGTCTGTCTGTCCGTATGTCTGTCTGTCCGTATGTCTGTCTGTCCGTATGTCTGTCTGTCCGTATGTCTGTCTGTCCGTATGTCTGTCTGTCCGTATGTCTGTCTGTCCGTATGTCTGTCTGTCCGTATGTCTGTCTGTCCGTATGTCTGTCTGTCCGTATGTCTGTCTGTCCGTATGTCTGTCTGTCCGTATGTCTGTCTGTCCGTATGTCTGTCTGTCCGTATGTCTGTCTGTCCGTATGTCTGTCTGTCCGTATGTCTGTCTGTCCGTATGTCTGTCTGTCCGTATGTCTGTCTGTCCGTATGTCTGTCTGTCCGTATGTCTGTCTGTCCGTATGTCTGTCTGTCCGTATGTCTGTCTGTCCGTATGTCTGTCTGTCCGTATGTCTGTCTGTCCGTATGTCTGTCTGTCCGTATGTCTGTCTGTCCGTATGTCTGTCTGTCCGTATGTCTGTCTGTCCGTATGTCTGTCTGTCCGTATGTCTGTCTGTCCGTATGTCTGTCTGTCCGTATGTCTGTCTGTCCGTATGTCTGTCTGTCCGTATGTCTGTCTGTCCGTATGTCTGTCTGTCCGTATGTCTGTCTGTCCGTATGTCTGTCTGTCCGTATGTCTGTCTGTCCGTATGTCTGTCTGTCCGTATGTCTGTCTGTCCGTATGTCTGTCTGTCCGTATGTCTGTCTGTCCGTATGTCTGTCTGTCCGTATGTCTGTCTGTCCGTATGTCTGTCTGTCCGTATGTCTGTCTGTCCGTATGTCTGTCTGTCCGTATGTCTGTCTGTCCGTATGTCTGTCTGTCCGTATGTCTGTCTGTCCGTATGTCTGTCTGTCCGTATGTCTGTCTGTCCGTATGTCTGTCTGTCCGTATGTCTGTCTGTCCGTATGTCTGTCTGTCCGTATGTCTGTCTGTCCGTATGTCTGTCTGTCCGTATGTCTGTCTGTCCGTATGTCTGTCTGTCCGTATGTCTGTCTGTCCGTATGTCTGTCTGTCCGTATGTCTGTCTGTCCGTATGTCTGTCTGTCCGTATGTCTGTCTGTCCGTATGTCTGTCTGTCCGTATGTCTGTCTGTCCGTATGTCTGTCTGTCCGTATGTCTGTCTGTCCGTATGTCTGTCTGTCCGTATGTCTGTCTGTCCGTATGTCTGTCTGTCCGTATGTCTGTCTGTCCGTATGTCTGTCTGTCCGTATGTCTGTCTGTCCGTATGTCTGTCTGTCCGTATGTCTGTCTGTCCGTATGTCTGTCTGTCCGTATGTCTGTCTGTCCGTATGTCTGTCTGTCCGTATGTCTGTCTGTCCGTATGTCTGTCTGTCCGTATGTCTGTCTGTCCGTATGTCTGTCTGTCCGTATGTCTGTCTGTCCGTATGTCTGTCTGTCCGTATGTCTGTCTGTCCGTATGTCTGTCTGTCCGTATGTCTGTCTGTCCGTATGTCTGTCTGTCCGTATGTCTGTCTGTCCGTATGTCTGTCTGTCCGTATGTCTGTCTGTCCGTATGTCTGTCTGTCCGTATGTCTGTCTGTCCGTATGTCTGTCTGTCCGTATGTCTGTCTGTCCGTATGTCTGTCTGTCCGTATGTCTGTCTGTCCGTATGTCTGTCTGTCCGTATGTCTGTCTGTCCGTATGTCTGTCTGTCCGTATGTCTGTCTGTCCGTATGTCTGTCTGTCCGTATGTCTGTCTGTCCGTATGTCTGTCTGTCCGTATGTCTGTCTGTCCGTATGTCTGTCTGTCCGTATGTCTGTCTGTCCGTATGTCTGTCTGTCCGTATGTCTGTCTGTCCGTATGTCTGTCTGTCCGTATGTCTGTCTGTCCGTATGTCTGTCTGTCCGTATGTCTGTCTGTCCGTATGTCTGTCTGTCCGTATGTCTGTCTGTCCGTATGTCTGTCTGTCCGTATGTCTGTCTGTCCGTATGTCTGTCTGTCCGTATGTCTGTCTGTCCGTATGTCTGTCTGTCCGTATGTCTGTCTGTCCGTATGTCTGTCTGTCCGTATGTCTGTCTGTCCGTATGTCTGTCTGTCCGTATGTCTGTCTGTCCGTATGTCTGTCTGTCCGTATGTCTGTCTGTCCGTATGTCTGTCTGTCCGTATGTCTGTCTGTCCGTATGTCTGTCTGTCCGTATGTCTGTCTGTCCGTATGTCTGTCTGTCCGTATGTCTGTCTGTCCGTATGTCTGTCTGTCCGTATGTCTGTCTGTCCGTATGTCTGTCTGTCCGTATGTCTGTCTGTCCGTATGTCTGTCTGTCCGTATGTCTGTCTGTCCGTATGTCTGTCTGTCCGTATGTCTGTCTGTCCGTATGTCTGTCTGTCCGTATGTCTGTCTGTCCGTATGTCTGTCTGTCCGTATGTCTGTCTGTCCGTATGTCTGTCTGTCCGTATGTCTGTCTGTCCGTATGTCTGTCTGTCCGTATGTCTGTCTGTCCGTATGTCTGTCTGTCCGTATGTCTGTCTGTCCGTATGTCTGTCTGTCCGTATGTCTGTCTGTCCGTATGTCTGTCTGTCCGTATGTCTGTCTGTCCGTATGTCTGTCTGTCCGTATGTCTGTCTGTCCGTATGTCTGTCTGTCCGTATGTCTGTCTGTCCGTATGTCTGTCTGTCCGTATGTCTGTCTGTCCGTATGTCTGTCTGTCCGTATGTCTGTCTGTCCGTATGTCTGTCTGTCCGTATGTCTGTCTGTCCGTATGTCTGTCTGTCCGTATGTCTGTCTGTCCGTATGTCTGTCTGTCCGTATGTCTGTCTGTCCGTATGTCTGTCTGTCCGTATGTCTGTCTGTCCGTATGTCTGTCTGTCCGTATGTCTGTCTGTCCGTATGTCTGTCTGTCCGTATGTCTGTCTGTCCGTATGTCTGTCTGTCCGTATGTCTGTCTGTCCGTATGTCTGTCTGTCCGTATGTCTGTCTGTCCGTATGTCTGTCTGTCCGTATGTCTGTCTGTCCGTATGTCTGTCTGTCCGTATGTCTGTCTGTCCGTATGTCTGTCTGTCCGTATGTCTGTCTGTCCGTATGTCTGTCTGTCCGTATGTCTGTCTGTCCGTATGTCTGTCTGTCCGTATGTCTGTCTGTCCGTATGTCTGTCTGTCCGTATGTCTGTCTGTCCGTATGTCTGTCTGTCCGTATGTCTGTCTGTCCGTATGTCTGTCTGTCCGTATGTCTGTCTGTCCGTATGTCTGTCTGTCCGTATGTCTGTCTGTCCGTATGTCTGTCTGTCCGTATGTCTGTCTGTCCGTATGTCTGTCTGTCCGTATGTCTGTCTGTCCGTATGTCTGTCTGTCCGTATGTCTGTCTGTCCGTATGTCTGTCTGTCCGTATGTCTGTCTGTCCGTATGTCTGTCTGTCCGTATGTCTGTCTGTCCGTATGTCTGTCTGTCCGTATGTCTGTCTGTCCGTATGTCTGTCTGTCCGTATGTCTGTCTGTCCGTATGTCTGTCTGTCCGTATGTCTGTCTGTCCGTATGTCTGTCTGTCCGTATGTCTGTCTGTCCGTATGTCTGTCTGTCCGTATGTCTGTCTGTCCGTATGTCTGTCTGTCCGTATGTCTGTCTGTCCGTATGTCTGTCTGTCCGTATGTCTGTCTGTCCGTATGTCTGTCTGTCCGTATGTCTGTCTGTCCGTATGTCTGTCTGTCCGTATGTCTGTCTGTCCGTATGTCTGTCTGTCCGTATGTCTGTCTGTCCGTATGTCTGTCTGTCCGTATGTCTGTCTGTCCGTATGTCTGTCTGTCCGTATGTCTGTCTGTCCGTATGTCTGTCTGTCCGTATGTCTGTCTGTCCGTATGTCTGTCTGTCCGTATGTCTGTCTGTCCGTATGTCTGTCTGTCCGTATGTCTGTCTGTCCGTATGTCTGTCTGTCCGTATGTCTGTCTGTCCGTATGTCTGTCTGTCCGTATGTCTGTCTGTCCGTATGTCTGTCTGTCCGTATGTCTGTCTGTCCGTATGTCTGTCTGTCCGTATGTCTGTCTGTCCGTATGTCTGTCTGTCCGTATGTCTGTCTGTCCGTATGTCTGTCTGTCCGTATGTCTGTCTGTCCGTATGTCTGTCTGTCCGTATGTCTGTCTGTCCGTATGTCTGTCTGTCCGTATGTCTGTCTGTCCGTATGTCTGTCTGTCCGTATGTCTGTCTGTCCGTATGTCTGTCTGTCCGTATGTCTGTCTGTCCGTATGTCTGTCTGTCCGTATGTCTGTCTGTCCGTATGTCTGTCTGTCCGTATGTCTGTCTGTCCGTATGTCTGTCTGTCCGTATGTCTGTCTGTCCGTATGTCTGTCTGTCCGTATGTCTGTCTGTCCGTATGTCTGTCTGTCCGTATGTCTGTCTGTCCGTATGTCTGTCTGTCCGTATGTCTGTCTGTCCGTATGTCTGTCTGTCCGTATGTCTGTCTGTCCGTATGTCTGTCTGTCCGTATGTCTGTCTGTCCGTATGTCTGTCTGTCCGTATGTCTGTCTGTCCGTATGTCTGTCTGTCCGTATGTCTGTCTGTCCGTATGTCTGTCTGTCCGTATGTCTGTCTGTCCGTATGTCTGTCTGTCCGTATGTCTGTCTGTCCGTATGTCTGTCTGTCCGTATGTCTGTCTGTCCGTATGTCTGTCTGTCCGTATGTCTGTCTGTCCGTATGTCTGTCTGTCCGTATGTCTGTCTGTCCGTATGTCTGTCTGTCCGTATGTCTGTCTGTCCGTATGTCTGTCTGTCCGTATGTCTGTCTGTCCGTATGTCTGTCTGTCCGTATGTCTGTCTGTCCGTATGTCTGTCTGTCCGTATGTCTGTCTGTCCGTATGTCTGTCTGTCCGTATGTCTGTCTGTCCGTATGTCTGTCTGTCCGTATGTCTGTCTGTCCGTATGTCTGTCTGTCCGTATGTCTGTCTGTCCGTATGTCTGTCTGTCCGTATGTCTGTCTGTCCGTATGTCTGTCTGTCCGTATGTCTGTCTGTCCGTATGTCTGTCTGTCCGTATGTCTGTCTGTCCGTATGTCTGTCTGTCCGTATGTCTGTCTGTCCGTATGTCTGTCTGTCCGTATGTCTGTCTGTCCGTATGTCTGTCTGTCCGTATGTCTGTCTGTCCGTATGTCTGTCTGTCCGTATGTCTGTCTGTCCGTATGTCTGTCTGTCCGTATGTCTGTCTGTCCGTATGTCTGTCTGTCCGTATGTCTGTCTGTCCGTATGTCTGTCTGTCCGTATGTCTGTCTGTCCGTATGTCTGTCTGTCCGTATGTCTGTCTGTCCGTATGTCTGTCTGTCCGTATGTCTGTCTGTCCGTATGTCTGTCTGTCCGTATGTCTGTCTGTCCGTATGTCTGTCTGTCCGTATGTCTGTCTGTCCGTATGTCTGTCTGTCCGTATGTCTGTCTGTCCGTATGTCTGTCTGTCCGTATGTCTGTCTGTCCGTATGTCTGTCTGTCCGTATGTCTGTCTGTCCGTATGTCTGTCTGTCCGTATGTCTGTCTGTCCGTATGTCTGTCTGTCCGTATGTCTGTCTGTCCGTATGTCTGTCTGTCCGTATGTCTGTCTGTCCGTATGTCTGTCTGTCCGTATGTCTGTCTGTCCGTATGTCTGTCTGTCCGTATGTCTGTCTGTCCGTATGTCTGTCTGTCCGTATGTCTGTCTGTCCGTATGTCTGTCTGTCCGTATGTCTGTCTGTCCGTATGTCTGTCTGTCCGTATGTCTGTCTGTCCGTATGTCTGTCTGTCCGTATGTCTGTCTGTCCGTATGTCTGTCTGTCCGTATGTCTGTCTGTCCGTATGTCTGTCTGTCCGTATGTCTGTCTGTCCGTATGTCTGTCTGTCCGTATGTCTGTCTGTCCGTATGTCTGTCTGTCCGTATGTCTGTCTGTCCGTATGTCTGTCTGTCCGTATGTCTGTCTGTCCGTATGTCTGTCTGTCCGTATGTCTGTCTGTCCGTATGTCTGTCTGTCCGTATGTCTGTCTGTCCGTATGTCTGTCTGTCCGTATGTCTGTCTGTCCGTATGTCTGTCTGTCCGTATGTCTGTCTGTCCGTATGTCTGTCTGTCCGTATGTCTGTCTGTCCGTATGTCTGTCTGTCCGTATGTCTGTCTGTCCGTATGTCTGTCTGTCCGTATGTCTGTCTGTCCGTATGTCTGTCTGTCCGTATGTCTGTCTGTCCGTATGTCTGTCTGTCCGTATGTCTGTCTGTCCGTATGTCTGTCTGTCCGTATGTCTGTCTGTCCGTATGTCTGTCTGTCCGTATGTCTGTCTGTCCGTATGTCTGTCTGTCCGTATGTCTGTCTGTCCGTATGTCTGTCTGTCCGTATGTCTGTCTGTCCGTATGTCTGTCTGTCCGTATGTCTGTCTGTCCGTATGTCTGTCTGTCCGTATGTCTGTCTGTCCGTATGTCTGTCTGTCCGTATGTCTGTCTGTCCGTATGTCTGTCTGTCCGTATGTCTGTCTGTCCGTATGTCTGTCTGTCCGTATGTCTGTCTGTCCGTATGTCTGTCTGTCCGTATGTCTGTCTGTCCGTATGTCTGTCTGTCCGTATGTCTGTCTGTCCGTATGTCTGTCTGTCCGTATGTCTGTCTGTCCGTATGTCTGTCTGTCCGTATGTCTGTCTGTCCGTATGTCTGTCTGTCCGTATGTCTGTCTGTCCGTATGTCTGTCTGTCCGTATGTCTGTCTGTCCGTATGTCTGTCTGTCCGTATGTCTGTCTGTCCGTATGTCTGTCTGTCCGTATGTCTGTCTGTCCGTATGTCTGTCTGTCCGTATGTCTGTCTGTCCGTATGTCTGTCTGTCCGTATGTCTGTCTGTCCGTATGTCTGTCTGTCCGTATGTCTGTCTGTCCGTATGTCTGTCTGTCCGTATGTCTGTCTGTCCGTATGTCTGTCTGTCCGTATGTCTGTCTGTCCGTATGTCTGTCTGTCCGTATGTCTGTCTGTCCGTATGTCTGTCTGTCCGTATGTCTGTCTGTCCGTATGTCTGTCTGTCCGTATGTCTGTCTGTCCGTATGTCTGTCTGTCCGTATGTCTGTCTGTCCGTATGTCTGTCTGTCCGTATGTCTGTCTGTCCGTATGTCTGTCTGTCCGTATGTCTGTCTGTCCGTATGTCTGTCTGTCCGTATGTCTGTCTGTCCGTATGTCTGTCTGTCCGTATGTCTGTCTGTCCGTATGTCTGTCTGTCCGTATGTCTGTCTGTCCGTATGTCTGTCTGTCCGTATGTCTGTCTGTCCGTATGTCTGTCTGTCCGTATGTCTGTCTGTCCGTATGTCTGTCTGTCCGTATGTCTGTCTGTCCGTATGTCTGTCTGTCCGTATGTCTGTCTGTCCGTATGTCTGTCTGTCCGTATGTCTGTCTGTCCGTATGTCTGTCTGTCCGTATGTCTGTCTGTCCGTATGTCTGTCTGTCCGTATGTCTGTCTGTCCGTATGTCTGTCTGTCCGTATGTCTGTCTGTCCGTATGTCTGTCTGTCCGTATGTCTGTCTGTCCGTATGTCTGTCTGTCCGTATGTCTGTCTGTCCGTATGTCTGTCTGTCCGTATGTCTGTCTGTCCGTATGTCTGTCTGTCCGTATGTCTGTCTGTCCGTATGTCTGTCTGTCCGTATGTCTGTCTGTCCGTATGTCTGTCTGTCCGTATGTCTGTCTGTCCGTATGTCTGTCTGTCCGTATGTCTGTCTGTCCGTATGTCTGTCTGTCCGTATGTCTGTCTGTCCGTATGTCTGTCTGTCCGTATGTCTGTCTGTCCGTATGTCTGTCTGTCCGTATGTCTGTCTGTCCGTATGTCTGTCTGTCCGTATGTCTGTCTGTCCGTATGTCTGTCTGTCCGTATGTCTGTCTGTCCGTATGTCTGTCTGTCCGTATGTCTGTCTGTCCGTATGTCTGTCTGTCCGTATGTCTGTCTGTCCGTATGTCTGTCTGTCCGTATGTCTGTCTGTCCGTATGTCTGTCTGTCCGTATGTCTGTCTGTCCGTATGTCTGTCTGTCCGTATGTCTGTCTGTCCGTATGTCTGTCTGTCCGTATGTCTGTCTGTCCGTATGTCTGTCTGTCCGTATGTCTGTCTGTCCGTATGTCTGTCTGTCCGTATGTCTGTCTGTCCGTATGTCTGTCTGTCCGTATGTCTGTCTGTCCGTATGTCTGTCTGTCCGTATGTCTGTCTGTCCGTATGTCTGTCTGTCCGTATGTCTGTCTGTCCGTATGTCTGTCTGTCCGTATGTCTGTCTGTCCGTATGTCTGTCTGTCCGTATGTCTGTCTGTCCGTATGTCTGTCTGTCCGTATGTCTGTCTGTCCGTATGTCTGTCTGTCCGTATGTCTGTCTGTCCGTATGTCTGTCTGTCCGTATGTCTGTCTGTCCGTATGTCTGTCTGTCCGTATGTCTGTCTGTCCGTATGTCTGTCTGTCCGTATGTCTGTCTGTCCGTATGTCTGTCTGTCCGTATGTCTGTCTGTCCGTATGTCTGTCTGTCCGTATGTCTGTCTGTCCGTATGTCTGTCTGTCCGTATGTCTGTCTGTCCGTATGTCTGTCTGTCCGTATGTCTGTCTGTCCGTATGTCTGTCTGTCCGTATGTCTGTCTGTCCGTATGTCTGTCTGTCCGTATGTCTGTCTGTCCGTATGTCTGTCTGTCCGTATGTCTGTCTGTCCGTATGTCTGTCTGTCCGTATGTCTGTCTGTCCGTATGTCTGTCTGTCCGTATGTCTGTCTGTCCGTATGTCTGTCTGTCCGTATGTCTGTCTGTCCGTATGTCTGTCTGTCCGTATGTCTGTCTGTCCGTATGTCTGTCTGTCCGTATGTCTGTCTGTCCGTATGTCTGTCTGTCCGTATGTCTGTCTGTCCGTATGTCTGTCTGTCCGTATGTCTGTCTGTCCGTATGTCTGTCTGTCCGTATGTCTGTCTGTCCGTATGTCTGTCTGTCCGTATGTCTGTCTGTCCGTATGTCTGTCTGTCCGTATGTCTGTCTGTCCGTATGTCTGTCTGTCCGTATGTCTGTCTGTCCGTATGTCTGTCTGTCCGTATGTCTGTCTGTCCGTATGTCTGTCTGTCCGTATGTCTGTCTGTCCGTATGTCTGTCTGTCCGTATGTCTGTCTGTCCGTATGTCTGTCTGTCCGTATGTCTGTCTGTCCGTATGTCTGTCTGTCCGTATGTCTGTCTGTCCGTATGTCTGTCTGTCCGTATGTCTGTCTGTCCGTATGTCTGTCTGTCCGTATGTCTGTCTGTCCGTATGTCTGTCTGTCCGTATGTCTGTCTGTCCGTATGTCTGTCTGTCCGTATGTCTGTCTGTCCGTATGTCTGTCTGTCCGTATGTCTGTCTGTCCGTATGTCTGTCTGTCCGTATGTCTGTCTGTCCGTATGTCTGTCTGTCCGTATGTCTGTCTGTCCGTATGTCTGTCTGTCCGTATGTCTGTCTGTCCGTATGTCTGTCTGTCCGTATGTCTGTCTGTCCGTATGTCTGTCTGTCCGTATGTCTGTCTGTCCGTATGTCTGTCTGTCCGTATGTCTGTCTGTCCGTATGTCTGTCTGTCCGTATGTCTGTCTGTCCGTATGTCTGTCTGTCCGTATGTCTGTCTGTCCGTATGTCTGTCTGTCCGTATGTCTGTCTGTCCGTATGTCTGTCTGTCCGTATGTCTGTCTGTCCGTATGTCTGTCTGTCCGTATGTCTGTCTGTCCGTATGTCTGTCTGTCCGTATGTCTGTCTGTCCGTATGTCTGTCTGTCCGTATGTCTGTCTGTCCGTATGTCTGTCTGTCCGTATGTCTGTCTGTCCGTATGTCTGTCTGTCCGTATGTCTGTCTGTCCGTATGTCTGTCTGTCCGTATGTCTGTCTGTCCGTATGTCTGTCTGTCCGTATGTCTGTCTGTCCGTATGTCTGTCTGTCCGTATGTCTGTCTGTCCGTATGTCTGTCTGTCCGTATGTCTGTCTGTCCGTATGTCTGTCTGTCCGTATGTCTGTCTGTCCGTATGTCTGTCTGTCCGTATGTCTGTCTGTCCGTATGTCTGTCTGTCCGTATGTCTGTCTGTCCGTATGTCTGTCTGTCCGTATGTCTGTCTGTCCGTATGTCTGTCTGTCCGTATGTCTGTCTGTCCGTATGTCTGTCTGTCCGTATGTCTGTCTGTCCGTATGTCTGTCTGTCCGTATGTCTGTCTGTCCGTATGTCTGTCTGTCCGTATGTCTGTCTGTCCGTATGTCTGTCTGTCCGTATGTCTGTCTGTCCGTATGTCTGTCTGTCCGTATGTCTGTCTGTCCGTATGTCTGTCTGTCCGTATGTCTGTCTGTCCGTATGTCTGTCTGTCCGTATGTCTGTCTGTCCGTATGTCTGTCTGTCCGTATGTCTGTCTGTCCGTATGTCTGTCTGTCCGTATGTCTGTCTGTCCGTATGTCTGTCTGTCCGTATGTCTGTCTGTCCGTATGTCTGTCTGTCCGTATGTCTGTCTGTCCGTATGTCTGTCTGTCCGTATGTCTGTCTGTCCGTATGTCTGTCTGTCCGTATGTCTGTCTGTCCGTATGTCTGTCTGTCCGTATGTCTGTCTGTCCGTATGTCTGTCTGTCCGTATGTCTGTCTGTCCGTATGTCTGTCTGTCCGTATGTCTGTCTGTCCGTATGTCTGTCTGTCCGTATGTCTGTCTGTCCGTATGTCTGTCTGTCCGTATGTCTGTCTGTCCGTATGTCTGTCTGTCCGTATGTCTGTCTGTCCGTATGTCTGTCTGTCCGTATGTCTGTCTGTCCGTATGTCTGTCTGTCCGTATGTCTGTCTGTCCGTATGTCTGTCTGTCCGTATGTCTGTCTGTCCGTATGTCTGTCTGTCCGTATGTCTGTCTGTCCGTATGTCTGTCTGTCCGTATGTCTGTCTGTCCGTATGTCTGTCTGTCCGTATGTCTGTCTGTCCGTATGTCTGTCTGTCCGTATGTCTGTCTGTCCGTATGTCTGTCTGTCCGTATGTCTGTCTGTCCGTATGTCTGTCTGTCCGTATGTCTGTCTGTCCGTATGTCTGTCTGTCCGTATGTCTGTCTGTCCGTATGTCTGTCTGTCCGTATGTCTGTCTGTCCGTATGTCTGTCTGTCCGTATGTCTGTCTGTCCGTATGTCTGTCTGTCCGTATGTCTGTCTGTCCGTATGTCTGTCTGTCCGTATGTCTGTCTGTCCGTATGTCTGTCTGTCCGTATGTCTGTCTGTCCGTATGTCTGTCTGTCCGTATGTCTGTCTGTCCGTATGTCTGTCTGTCCGTATGTCTGTCTGTCCGTATGTCTGTCTGTCCGTATGTCTGTCTGTCCGTATGTCTGTCTGTCCGTATGTCTGTCTGTCCGTATGTCTGTCTGTCCGTATGTCTGTCTGTCCGTATGTCTGTCTGTCCGTATGTCTGTCTGTCCGTATGTCTGTCTGTCCGTATGTCTGTCTGTCCGTATGTCTGTCTGTCCGTATGTCTGTCTGTCCGTATGTCTGTCTGTCCGTATGTCTGTCTGTCCGTATGTCTGTCTGTCCGTATGTCTGTCTGTCCGTATGTCTGTCTGTCCGTATGTCTGTCTGTCCGTATGTCTGTCTGTCCGTATGTCTGTCTGTCCGTATGTCTGTCTGTCCGTATGTCTGTCTGTCCGTATGTCTGTCTGTCCGTATGTCTGTCTGTCCGTATGTCTGTCTGTCCGTATGTCTGTCTGTCCGTATGTCTGTCTGTCCGTATGTCTGTCTGTCCGTATGTCTGTCTGTCCGTATGTCTGTCTGTCCGTATGTCTGTCTGTCCGTATGTCTGTCTGTCCGTATGTCTGTCTGTCCGTATGTCTGTCTGTCCGTATGTCTGTCTGTCCGTATGTCTGTCTGTCCGTATGTCTGTCTGTCCGTATGTCTGTCTGTCCGTATGTCTGTCTGTCCGTATGTCTGTCTGTCCGTATGTCTGTCTGTCCGTATGTCTGTCTGTCCGTATGTCTGTCTGTCCGTATGTCTGTCTGTCCGTATGTCTGTCTGTCCGTATGTCTGTCTGTCCGTATGTCTGTCTGTCCGTATGTCTGTCTGTCCGTATGTCTGTCTGTCCGTATGTCTGTCTGTCCGTATGTCTGTCTGTCCGTATGTCTGTCTGTCCGTATGTCTGTCTGTCCGTATGTCTGTCTGTCCGTATGTCTGTCTGTCCGTATGTCTGTCTGTCCGTATGTCTGTCTGTCCGTATGTCTGTCTGTCCGTATGTCTGTCTGTCCGTATGTCTGTCTGTCCGTATGTCTGTCTGTCCGTATGTCTGTCTGTCCGTATGTCTGTCTGTCCGTATGTCTGTCTGTCCGTATGTCTGTCTGTCCGTATGTCTGTCTGTCCGTATGTCTGTCTGTCCGTATGTCTGTCTGTCCGTATGTCTGTCTGTCCGTATGTCTGTCTGTCCGTATGTCTGTCTGTCCGTATGTCTGTCTGTCCGTATGTCTGTCTGTCCGTATGTCTGTCTGTCCGTATGTCTGTCTGTCCGTATGTCTGTCTGTCCGTATGTCTGTCTGTCCGTATGTCTGTCTGTCCGTATGTCTGTCTGTCCGTATGTCTGTCTGTCCGTATGTCTGTCTGTCCGTATGTCTGTCTGTCCGTATGTCTGTCTGTCCGTATGTCTGTCTGTCCGTATGTCTGTCTGTCCGTATGTCTGTCTGTCCGTATGTCTGTCTGTCCGTATGTCTGTCTGTCCGTATGTCTGTCTGTCCGTATGTCTGTCTGTCCGTATGTCTGTCTGTCCGTATGTCTGTCTGTCCGTATGTCTGTCTGTCCGTATGTCTGTCTGTCCGTATGTCTGTCTGTCCGTATGTCTGTCTGTCCGTATGTCTGTCTGTCCGTATGTCTGTCTGTCCGTATGTCTGTCTGTCCGTATGTCTGTCTGTCCGTATGTCTGTCTGTCCGTATGTCTGTCTGTCCGTATGTCTGTCTGTCCGTATGTCTGTCTGTCCGTATGTCTGTCTGTCCGTATGTCTGTCTGTCCGTATGTCTGTCTGTCCGTATGTCTGTCTGTCCGTATGTCTGTCTGTCCGTATGTCTGTCTGTCCGTATGTCTGTCTGTCCGTATGTCTGTCTGTCCGTATGTCTGTCTGTCCGTATGTCTGTCTGTCCGTATGTCTGTCTGTCCGTATGTCTGTCTGTCCGTATGTCTGTCTGTCCGTATGTCTGTCTGTCCGTATGTCTGTCTGTCCGTATGTCTGTCTGTCCGTATGTCTGTCTGTCCGTATGTCTGTCTGTCCGTATGTCTGTCTGTCCGTATGTCTGTCTGTCCGTATGTCTGTCTGTCCGTATGTCTGTCTGTCCGTATGTCTGTCTGTCCGTATGTCTGTCTGTCCGTATGTCTGTCTGTCCGTATGTCTGTCTGTCCGTATGTCTGTCTGTCCGTATGTCTGTCTGTCCGTATGTCTGTCTGTCCGTATGTCTGTCTGTCCGTATGTCTGTCTGTCCGTATGTCTGTCTGTCCGTATGTCTGTCTGTCCGTATGTCTGTCTGTCCGTATGTCTGTCTGTCCGTATGTCTGTCTGTCCGTATGTCTGTCTGTCCGTATGTCTGTCTGTCCGTATGTCTGTCTGTCCGTATGTCTGTCTGTCCGTATGTCCTGTCTGTCCGTATGTCTGTCTGTCCGTATGTCTGTCTGTCCGTATGTCTGTCTGTCCGTATGTCTGTCTGTCCGTATGTCTGTCTGTCCGTATGTCTGTCTGTCCGTATGTCTGTCTGTCCGTATGTCTGTCTGTCCGTATGTCTGTCTGTCCGTATGTCTGTCTGTCCGTATGTCTGTCTGTCCGTATGTCTGTCTGTCCGTATGTCTGTCTGTCCGTATGTCTGTCTGTCCGTATGTCTGTCTGTCCGTATGTCTGTCTGTCCGTATGTCTGTCTGTCCGTATGTCTGTCTGTCCGTATGTCTGTCTGTCCGTATGTCTGTCTGTCCGTATGTCTGTCTGTCCGTATGTCTGTCTGTCCGTATGTCTGTCTGTCCGTATGTCTGTCTGTCCGTATGTCTGTCTGTCCGTATGTCTGTCTGTCCGTATGTCTGTCTGTCCGTATGTCTGTCTGTCCGTATGTCTGTCTGTCCGTATGTCTGTCTGTCCGTATGTCTGTCTGTCCGTATGTCTGTCTGTCCGTATGTCTGTCTGTCCGTATGTCTGTCTGTCCGTATGTCTGTCTGTCCGTATGTCTGTCTGTCCGTATGTCTGTCTGTCCGTATGTCTGTCTGTCCGTATGTCTGTCTGTCCGTATGTCTGTCTGTCCGTATGTCTGTCTGTCCGTATGTCTGTCTGTCCGTATGTCTGTCTGTCCGTATGTCTGTCTGTCCGTATGTCTGTCTGTCCGTATGTCTGTCTGTCCGTATGTCTGTCTGTCCGTATGTCTGTCTGTCCGTATGTCTGTCTGTCCGTATGTCTGTCTGTCCGTATGTCTGTCTGTCCGTATGTCTGTCTGTCCGTATGTCTGTCTGTCCGTATGTCTGTCTGTCCGTATGTCTGTCTGTCCGTATGTCTGTCTGTCCGTATGTCTGTCTGTCCGTATGTCTGTCTGTCCGTATGTCTGTCTGTCCGTATGTCTGTCTGTCCGTATGTCTGTCTGTCCGTATGTCTGTCTGTCCGTATGTCTGTCTGTCCGTATGTCTGTCTGTCCGTATGTCTGTCTGTCCGTATGTCTGTCTGTCCGTATGTCTGTCTGTCCGTATGTCTGTCTGTCCGTATGTCTGTCTGTCCGTATGTCTGTCTGTCCGTATGTCTGTCTGTCCGTATGTCTGTCTGTCCGTATGTCTGTCTGTCCGTATGTCTGTCTGTCCGTATGTCTGTCTGTCCGTATGTCTGTCTGTCCGTATGTCTGTCTGTCCGTATGTCTGTCTGTCCGTATGTCTGTCTGTCCGTATGTCTGTCTGTCCGTATGTCTGTCTGTCCGTATGTCTGTCTGTCCGTATGTCTGTCTGTCCGTATGTCTGTCTGTCCGTATGTCTGTCTGTCCGTATGTCTGTCTGTCCGTATGTCTGTCTGTCCGTATGTCTGTCTGTCCGTATGTCTGTCTGTCCGTATGTCTGTCTGTCCGTATGTCTGTCTGTCCGTATGTCTGTCTGTCCGTATGTCTGTCTGTCCGTATGTCTGTCTGTCCGTATGTCTGTCTGTCCGTATGTCTGTCTGTCCGTATGTCTGTCTGTCCGTATGTCTGTCTGTCCGTATGTCTGTCTGTCCGTATGTCTGTCTGTCCGTATGTCTGTCTGTCCGTATGTCTGTCTGTCCGTATGTCTGTCTGTCCGTATGTCTGTCTGTCCGTATGTCTGTCTGTCCGTATGTCTGTCTGTCCGTATGTCTGTCTGTCCGTATGTCTGTCTGTCCGTATGTCTGTCTGTCCGTATGTCTGTCTGTCCGTATGTCTGTCTGTCCGTATGTCTGTCTGTCCGTATGTCTGTCTGTCCGTATGTCTGTCTGTCCGTATGTCTGTCTGTCCGTATGTCTGTCTGTCCGTATGTCTGTCTGTCCGTATGTCTGTCTGTCCGTATGTCTGTCTGTCCGTATGTCTGTCTGTCCGTATGTCTGTCTGTCCGTATGTCTGTCTGTCCGTATGTCTGTCTGTCCGTATGTCTGTCTGTCCGTATGTCTGTCTGTCCGTATGTCTGTCTGTCCGTATGTCTGTCTGTCCGTATGTCTGTCTGTCCGTATGTCTGTCTGTCCGTATGTCTGTCTGTCCGTATGTCTGTCTGTCCGTATGTCTGTCTGTCCGTATGTCTGTCTGTCCGTATGTCTGTCTGTCCGTATGTCTGTCTGTCCGTATGTCTGTCTGTCCGTATGTCTGTCTGTCCGTATGTCTGTCTGTCCGTATGTCTGTCTGTCCGTATGTCTGTCTGTCCGTATGTCTGTCTGTCCGTATGTCTGTCTGTCCGTATGTCTGTCTGTCCGTATGTCTGTCTGTCCGTATGTCTGTCTGTCCGTATGTCTGTCTGTCCGTATGTCTGTCTGTCCGTATGTCTGTCTGTCCGTATGTCTGTCTGTCCGTATGTCTGTCTGTCCGTATGTCTGTCTGTCCGTATGTCTGTCTGTCCGTATGTCTGTCTGTCCGTATGTCTGTCTGTCCGTATGTCTGTCTGTCCGTATGTCTGTCTGTCCGTATGTCTGTCTGTCCGTATGTCTGTCTGTCCGTATGTCTGTCTGTCCGTATGTCTGTCTGTCCGTATGTCTGTCTGTCCGTATGTCTGTCTGTCCGTATGTCTGTCTGTCCGTATGTCTGTCTGTCCGTATGTCTGTCTGTCCGTATGTCTGTCTGTCCGTATGTCTGTCTGTCCGTATGTCTGTCTGTCCGTATGTCTGTCTGTCCGTATGTCTGTCTGTCCGTATGTCTGTCTGTCCGTATGTCTGTCTGTCCGTATGTCTGTCTGTCCGTATGTCTGTCTGTCCGTATGTCTGTCTGTCCGTATGTCTGTCTGTCCGTATGTCTGTCTGTCCGTATGTCTGTCTGTCCGTATGTCTGTCTGTCCGTATGTCTGTCTGTCCGTATGTCTGTCTGTCCGTATGTCTGTCTGTCCGTATGTCTGTCTGTCCGTATGTCTGTCTGTCCGTATGTCTGTCTGTCCGTATGTCTGTCTGTCCGTATGTCTGTCTGTCCGTATGTCTGTCTGTCCGTATGTCTGTCTGTCCGTATGTCTGTCTGTCCGTATGTCTGTCTGTCCGTATGTCTGTCTGTCCGTATGTCTGTCTGTCCGTATGTCTGTCTGTCCGTATGTCTGTCTGTCCGTATGTCTGTCTGTCCGTATGTCTGTCTGTCCGTATGTCTGTCTGTCCGTATGTCTGTCTGTCCGTATGTCTGTCTGTCCGTATGTCTGTCTGTCCGTATGTCTGTCTGTCCGTATGTCTGTCTGTCCGTAGTCTGTCTGTCCGTATGTCTGTCTGTCCGTATGTCTGTCTGTCCGTATGTCTGTCTGTCCGTATGTCTGTCTGTCCGTATGTCTGTCTGTCCGTATGTCTGTCTGTCCGTATGTCTGTCTGTCCGTATGTCTGTCTGTCCGTATGTCTGTCTGTCCGTATGTCTGTCTGTCCGTATGTCTGTCTGTCCGTATGTCTGTCTGTCCGTATGTCTGTCTGTCCGTATGTCTGTCTGTCCGTATGTCTGTCTGTCCGTATGTCTGTCTGTCCGTATGTCTGTCTGTCCGTATGTCTGTCTGTCCGTATGTCTGTCTGTCCGTATGTCTGTCTGTCCGTATGTCTGTCTGTCCGTATGTCTGTCTGTCCGTATGTCTGTCTGTCCGTATGTCTGTCTGTCCGTATGTCTGTCTGTCCGTATGTCTGTCTGTCCGTATGTCTGTCTGTCCGTATGTCTGTCTGTCCGTATGTCTGTCTGTCCGTATGTCTGTCTGTCCGTATGTCTGTCTGTCCGTATGTCTGTCTGTCCGTATGTCTGTCTGTCCGTATGTCTGTCTGTCCGTATGTCTGTCTGTCCGTATGTCTGTCTGTCCGTATGTCTGTCTGTCCGTATGTCTGTCTGTCCGTATGTCTGTCTGTCCGTATGTCTGTCTGTCCGTATGTCTGTCTGTCCGTATGTCTGTCTGTCCGTATGTCTGTCTGTCCGTATGTCTGTCTGTCCGTATGTCTGTCTGTCCGTATGTCTGTCTGTCCGTATGTCTGTCTGTCCGTATGTCTGTCTGTCCGTATGTCTGTCTGTCCGTATGTCTGTCTGTCCGTATGTCTGTCTGTCCGTATGTCTGTCTGTCCGTATGTCTGTCTGTCCGTATGTCTGTCTGTCCGTATGTCTGTCTGTCCGTATGTCTGTCTGTCCGTATGTCTGTCTGTCCGTATGTCTGTCTGTCCGTATGTCTGTCTGTCCGTATGTCTGTCTGTCCGTATGTCTGTCTGTCCGTATGCCTGTCTGTCCGTATGTCTGTCTGTCCGTATGTCTGTCTGTCCGTATGTCTGTCTGTCCGTATGTCTGTCTGTCCGTATGTCTGTCTGTCCGTATGTCTGTCTGTCCGTATGTCTGTCTGTCCGTATGTCTGTCTGTCCGTATGTCTGTCTGTCCGTATGTCTGTCTGTCCGTATGTCTGTCTGTCCGTATGTCTGTCTGTCCGTATGTCTGTCTGTCCGTATGTCTGTCTGTCCGTATGTCTGTCTGTCCGTATGTCTGTCTGTCCGTATGTCTGTCTGTCCGTATGTCTGTCTGTCCGTATGTCTGTCTGTCCGTATGTCTGTCTGTCCGTATGTCTGTCTGTCCGTATGTCTGTCTGTCCGTATGTCTGTCTGTCCGTATGTCTGTCTGTCCGTATGTCTGTCTGTCCGTATGTCTGTCTGTCCGTATGTCTGTCTGTCCGTATGTCTGTCTGTCCGTATGTCTGTCTGTCCGTATGTCTGTCTGTCCGTATGTCTGTCTGTCCGTATGTCTGTCTGTCCGTATGTCTGTCTGTCCGTATGTCTGTCTGTCCGTATGTCTGTCTGTCCGTATGTCTGTCTGTCCGTATGTCTGTCTGTCCGTATGTCTGTCTGTCCGTATGTCTGTCTGTCCGTATGTCTGTCTGTCCGTATGTCTGTCTGTCCGTATGTCTGTCTGTCCGTATGTCTGTCTGTCCGTATGTCTGTCTGTCCGTATGTCTGTCTGTCCGTATGTCTGTCTGTCCGTATGTCTGTCTGTCCGTATGTCTGTCTGTCCGTATGTCTGTCTGTCCGTATGTCTGTCTGTCCGTATGTCTGTCTGTCCGTATGTCTGTCTGTCCGTATGTCTGTCTGTCCGTATGTCTGTCTGTCCGTATGTCTGTCTGTCCGTATGTCTGTCTGTCCGTATGTCTGTCTGTCCGTATGTCTGTCTGTCCGTATGTCTGTCTGTCCGTATGTCTGTCTGTCCGTATGTCTGTCTGTCCGTATGTCTGTCTGTCCGTATGTCTGTCTGTCCGTATGTCTGTCTGTCCGTATGTCTGTCTGTCCGTATGTCTGTCTGTCCGTATGTCTGTCTGTCCGTATGTCTGTCTGTCCGTATGTCTGTCTGTCCGTATGTCTGTCTGTCCGTATGTCTGTCTGTCCGTATGTCTGTCTGTCCGTATGTCTGTCTGTCCGTATGTCTGTCTGTCCGTATGTCTGTCTGTCCGTATGTCTGTCTGTCCGTATGTCTGTCTGTCCGTATGTCTGTCTGTCCGTATGTCTGTCTGTCCGTATGTCTGTCTGTCCGTATGTCTGTCTGTCCGTATGTCTGTCTGTCCGTATGTCTGTCTGTCCGTATGTCTGTCTGTCCGTATGTCTGTCTGTCCGTATGTCTGTCTGTCCGTATGTCTGTCTGTCCGTATGTCTGTCTGTCCGTATGTCTGTCTGTCCGTATGTCTGTCTGTCCGTATGTCTGTCTGTCCGTATGTCTGTCTGTCCGTATGTCTGTCTGTCCGTATGTCTGTCTGTCCGTATGTCTGTCTGTCCGTATGTCTGTCTGTCCGTATGTCTGTCTGTCCGTATGTCTGTCTGTCCGTATGTCTGTCTGTCCGTATGTCTGTCTGTCCGTATGTCTGTCTGTCCGTATGTCTGTCTGTCCTGTCTGTCGTATGTCTGTCCGTATGTCTGTCTGTCCGTATGTCTGTCTGTCCGTATGTCTGTCTGTCCGTATGTCTGTCTGTCCGTATGTCTGTCTGTCCGTATGTCTGTCTGTCCGTATGTCTGTCTGTCCGTATGTCTGTCTGTCCGTATGTCTGTCTGTCCGTATGTCTGTCTGTCCGTATGTCTGTCTGTCCGTATGTCTGTCTGTCCGTATGTCTGTCTGTCCGTATGTCTGTCTGTCCGTATGTCTGTCTGTCCGTATGTCTGTCTGTCCGTATGTCTGTCTGTCCGTATGTCTGTCTGTCCGTATGTCTGTCTGTCCGTATGTCTGTCTGTCCGTATGTCTGTCTGTCCGTATGTCTGTCTGTCCGTATGTCTGTCTGTCCGTATGTCTGTCTGTCCGTATGTCTGTCTGTCCGTATGTCTGTCTGTCCGTATGTCTGTCTGTCCGTATGTCTGTCTGTCCGTATGTCTGTCTGTCCGTATGTCTGTCTGTCCGTATGTCTGTCTGTCCGTATGTCTGTCTGTCCGTATTGTCTGTCTGTCCGTATGTCTGTCTGTCCGTATGTCTGTCTGTCCGTATGTCTGTCTGTCCGTATGTCTGTCTGTCCGTATGTCTGTCTGTCCGTATGTCTGTCTGTCCGTATGTCTGTCTGTCCGTATGTCTGTCTGTCCGTATGTCTGTCTGTCCGTATGTCTGTCTGTCCGTATGTCTGTCTGTCCGTATGTCTGTCTGTCCGTATGTCTGTCTGTCCGTATGTCTGTCTGTCCGTATGTCTGTCTGTCCGTATGTCTGTCTGTCCGTATGTCTGTCTGTCCGTATGTCTGTCTGTCCGTATGTCTGTCTGTCCGTATGTCTGTCTGTCCGTATGTCTGTCTGTCCGTATGTCTGTCTGTCCGTATGTCTGTCTGTCCGTATGTCTGTCCGTATGTCTGTCTGTCCGTATGTCTGTCTGTCCGTATGTCTGTCTGTCCGTATGTCTGTCTGTCCGTATGTCTGTCTGTCCGTATGTCTGTCTGTCCGTATGTCTGTCTGTCCGTATGTCTGTCTGTCCGTATGTCTGTCTGTCCGTATGTCTGTCTGTCCGTATGTCTGTCTGTCCGTATGTCTGTCTGTCCGTATGTCTGTCTGTCCGTATGTCTGTCTGTCCGTATGTCTGTCTGTCCGTATGTCTGTCTGTCCGTATGTCTGTCTGTCCGTATGTCTGTCTGTCCGTATGTCTGTCTGTCCGTATGTCTGTCTGTCCGTATGTCTGTCTGTCCGTATGTCTGTCTGTCCGTATGTCTGTCTGTCCGTATGTCTGTCTGTCCGTATGTCTGTCTGTCCGTATGTCTGTCTGTCCGTATGTCTGTCTGTCCGTATGTCTGTCTGTCCGTATGTCTGTCTGTCCGTATGTCTGTCTGTCCGTATGTCTGTCTGTCCGTATGTCTGTCTGTCCGTATGTCTGTCTGTCCGTATGTCTGTCTGTCCGTATGTCTGTCTGTCCGTATGTCTGTCTGTCCGTATGTCTGTCTGTCCGTATGTCTGTCTGTCCGTATGTCTGTCTGTCCGTATGTCTGTCTGTCCGTATGTCTGTCTGTCCGTATGTCTGTCTGTCCGTATGTCTGTCTGTCCGTATGTCTGTCTGTCCGTATGTCTGTCTGTCCGTATGTCTGTCTGTCCGTATGTCTGTCTGTCCGTATGTCTGTCTGTCCGTATGTCTGTCTGTCCGTATGTCTGTCTGTCCGTATGTCTGTCTGTCCGTATGTCTGTCTGTCCGTATGTCTGTCTGTCCGTATGTCTGTCTGTCCGTATGTCTGTCTGTCCGTATGTCTGTCTGTCCGTATGTCTGTCTGTCCGTATGTCTGTCTGTCCGTATGTCTGTCTGTCCGTCTGTCTGTCTGTCCGTATGTCTGTCTGTCCGTATGTCTGTCTGTCCGTATGTCTGTCTGTCCGTATGTCTGTCTGTCCGTATGTCTGTCTGTCCGTATGTCTGTCTGTCCGTATGTCTGTCTGTCCGTATGTCTGTCTGTCCGTATGTCTGTCTGTCCGTATGTCTGTCTGTCCGTATGTCTGTCTGTCCGTATGTCTGTCTGTCCGTATGTCTGTCTGTCCGTATGTCTGTCTGTCCGTATGTCTGTCTGTCCGTATGTCTGTCTGTCCGTATGTCTGTCTGTCCGTATGTCTGTCTGTCCGTATGTCTGTCTGTCCGTATGTCTGTCTGTCCGTATGTCTGTCTGTCCGTATGTCTGTCTGTCCGTATGTCTGTCTGTCCGTATGTCTGTCTGTCCGTATGTCTGTCTGTCCGTATGTCTGTCTGTCCGTATGTCTGTCTGTCCGTATGTCTGTCTGTCCGTATGTCTGTCTGTCCGTATGTCTGTCTGTCCGTATGTCTGTCTGTCCGTATGTCTGTCTGTCCGTATGTCTGTCTGTCCGTATGTCTGTCTGTCCGTATGTCTGTCTGTCCGTATGTCTGTCTGTCCGTATGTCTGTCTGTCCGTATGTCTGTCTGTCCGTATGTCTGTCTGTCCGTATGTCTGTCTGTCCGTATGTCTGTCTGTCCGTATGTCTGTCTGTCCGTATGTCTGTCTGTCCGTATGTCTGTCTGTCCGTATGTCTGTCTGTCCGTATGTCTGTCTGTCCGTATGTCTGTCTGTCCGTATGTCTGTCTGTCCGTATGTCTGTCTGTCCGTATGTCTGTCTGTCCGTATGTCTGTCTGTCCGTATGTCTGTCTGTCCGTATGTCTGTCTGTCCGTATGTCTGTCTGTCCGTATGTCTGTCTGTCCGTATGTCTGTCTGTCCGTATGTCTGTCTGTCCGTATGTCTGTCTGTCCGTATGTCTGTCTGTCCGTATGTCTGTCTGTCCGTATGTCTGTCTGTCCGTATGTCTGTCTGTCCGTATGTCTGTCTGTCCGTATGTCTGTCTGTCCGTATGTCTGTCTGTCCGTATGTCTGTCTGTCCGTATGTCTGTCTGTCCGTATGTCTGTCTGTCCGTATGTCTGTCTGTCCGTATGTCTGTCTGTCCGTATGTCTGTCTGTCCGTATGTCTGTCTGTCCGTATGTCTGTCTGTCCGTATGTCTGTCTGTCCGTATGTCTGTCTGTCCGTATGTCTGTCTGTCCGTATGTCTGTCTGTCCGTATGTCTGTCTGTCCGTATGTCTGTCTGTCCGTATGTCTGTCTGTCCGTATGTCTGTCTGTCCGTATGTCTGTCTGTCCGTATGTCTGTCTGTCCGTATGTCTGTCTGTCCGTATGTCTGTCTGTCCGTATGTCTGTCTGTCCGTATGTCTGTCTGTCCGTATGTCTGTCTGTCCGTATGTCTGTCTGTCCGTATGTCTGTCTGTCCGTATGTCTGTCTGTCCGTATGTCTGTCTGTCCGTATGTCTGTCTGTCCGTATGTCTGTCTGTCCGTATGTCTGTCTGTCCGTATGTCTGTCTGTCCGTATGTCTGTCTGTCCGTATGTCTGTCTGTCCGTATGTCTGTCTGTCCGTATGTCTGTCTGTCCGTATGTCTGTCTGTCCGTATGTCTGTCTGTCCGTATGTCTGTCTGTCCGTATGTCTGTCTGTCCGTATGTCTGTCTGTCCGTATGTCTGTCTGTCCGTATGTCTGTCTGTCCGTATGTCTGTCTGTCCGTATGTCTGTCTGTCCGTATGTCTGTCTGTCCGTATGTCTGTCTGTCCGTATGTCTGTCTGTCCGTATGTCTGTCTGTCCGTATGTCTGTCTGTCCGTATGTCTGTCTGTCCGTATGTCTGTCTGTCCGTATGTCTGTCTGTCCGTATGTCTGTCTGTCCGTATGTCTGTCTGTCCGTATGTCTGTCTGTCCGTATGTCTGTCTGTCCGTATGTCTGTCTGTCCGTATGTCTGTCTGTCCGTATGTCTGTCTGTCCGTATGTCTGTCTGTCCGTATGTCTGTCTGTCCGTATGTCTGTCTGTCCGTATGTCTGTCTGTCCGTATGTCTGTCTGTCCGTATGTCTGTCTGTCCGTATGTCTGTCTGTCCGTATGTCTGTCTGTCCGTATGTCTGTCTGTCCGTATGTCTGTCTGTCCGTATGTCTGTCTGTCCGTATGTCTGTCTGTCCGTATGTCTGTCTGTCCGTATGTCTGTCTGTCCGTATGTCTGTCTGTCCGTATGTCTGTCTGTCCGTATGTCTGTCTGTCCGTATGTCTGTCTGTCCGTATGTCTGTCTGTCCGTATGTCTGTCTGTCCGTATGTCTGTCTGTCCGTATGTCTGTCTGTCCGTATGTCTGTCTGTCCGTATGTCTGTCTGTCCGTATGTCTGTCTGTCCGTATGTCTGTCTGTCCGTATGTCTGTCTGTCCGTATGTCTGTCTGTCCGTATGTCTGTCTGTCCGTATGTCTGTCTGTCCGTATGTCTGTCTGTCCGTATGTCTGTCTGTCCGTATGTCTGTCTGTCCGTATGTCTGTCTGTCCGTATGTCTGTCTGTCCGTATGTCTGTCTGTCCGTATGTCTGTCTGTCCGTCTGTCTGTCTGTCCGTATGTCTGTCTGTCCGTATGTCTGTCTGTCCGTATGTCTGTCTGTCCGTATGTCTGTCTGTCCGTATGTCTGTCTGTCCGTATGTCTGTCTGTCCGTATGTCTGTCTGTCCGTATGTCTGTCTGTCCGTATGTCTGTCTGTCCGTATGTCTGTCTGTCCGTATGTCTGTCTGTCCGTATGTCTGTCTGTCCGTATGTCTGTCTGTCCGTATGTCTGTCTGTCCGTATGTCTGTCTGTCCGTATGTCTGTCTGTCCGTATGTCTGTCTGTCCGTATGTCTGTCTGTCCGTATGTCTGTCTGTCCGTATGTCTGTCTGTCCGTATGTCTGTCTGTCCGTATGTCTGTCTGTCGTCCGTATGTCTGTCTGTCCGTATGTCTGTCTGTCCGTATGTCTGTCTGTCCGTATGTCTGTCTGTCCGTATGTCTGTCTGTCCGTATGTCTGTCTGTCCGTATGTCTGTCTGTCCGTATGTCTGTCTGTCCGTATGTCTGTCTGTCCGTATGTCTGTCTGTCCGTATGTCTGTCTGTCCGTATGTCTGTCTGTCCGTATGTCTGTCTGTCCGTATGTCTGTCTGTCCGTATGTCTGTCTGTCCGTATGTCTGTCTGTCCGTATGTCTGTCTGTCCGTATGTCTGTCTGTCCGTATGTCTGTCTGTCCGTATGTCTGTCTGTCCGTATGTCTGTCTGTCCGTATGTCTGTCTGTCCGTATGTCTGTCTGTCCGTATGTCTGTCTGTCCGTATGTCTGTCTGTCCGTATGTCTGTCTGTCCGTATGTCTGTCTGTCCGTATGTCTGTCTGTCCGTATGTCTGTCTGTCCGTATGTCTGTCTGTCCGTATGTCTGTCTGTCCGTATGTCTGTCTGTCCGTATGTCTGTCTGTCCGTATGTCTGTCTGTCCGTATGTCTGTCTGTCCGTATGTCTGTCTGTCCGTATGTCTGTCTGTCCGTATGTCTGTCTGTCCGTATGTCTGTCTGTCCGTATGTCTGTCTGTCCGTATGTCTGTCTGTCCGTATGTCTGTCTGTCCGTATGTCTGTCTGTCCGTATGTCTGTCTGTCGTATGTCTGTCTGTCCGTATGTCTGTCTGTCCGTATGTCTGTCTGTCCGTATGTCTGTCTGTCCGTATGTCTGTCTGTCCGTATGTCTGTCTGTCCGTATGTCTGTCTGTCCGTATGTCTGTCTGTCCGTATGTCTGTCTGTCCGTATGTCTGTCTGTCCGTATGTCTGTCTGTCTGTATGTCTGTCTGTCCGTATGTCTGTCTGTCCGTATGTCTGTCTGTCCGTATGTCTGTCTGTCCGTATGTCTGTCTGTCCGTATGTCTGTCTGTCCGTATGTCTGTCTGTCCGTATGTCTGTCTGTCCGTATGTCTGTCTGTCCGTATGTCTGTCTGTCCGTATGTCTGTCTGTCCGTATGTCTGTCTGTCCGTATGTCTGTCTGTCCGTATGTCTGTCTGTCCGTATGTCTGTCTGTCCGTATGTCTGTCTGTCCGTATGTCTGTCTGTCCGTATGTCTGTCTGTCCGTATGTCTGTCTGTCCGTATGTCTGTCTGTCCGTATGTCTGTCTGTCCGTATGTCTGTCTGTCCGTATGTCTGTCTGTCCGTATGTCTGTCTGTCCGTATGTCTGTCTGTCCGTATGTCTGTCTGTCCGTATGTCTGTCTGTCCGTATGTCTGTCTGTCCGTATGTCTGTCTGTCCGTATGTCTGTCTGTCCGTATGTCTGTCTGTCCGTATGTCTGTCTGTCCGTATGTCTGTCTGTCCGTATGTCTGTCTGTCCGTATGTCTGTCTGTCCGTATGTCTGTCTGTCCGTATGTCTGTCTGTCCGTATGTCTGTCTGTCCGTATGTCTGTCTGTCCGTATGTCTGTCTGTCCGTATGTCTGTCTGTCCGTATGTCTGTCTGTCCGTATGTCTGTCTGTCCGTATGTCTGTCTGTCCGTATGTCTGTCTGTCCGTATGTCTGTCTGTCCGTATGTCTGTCTGTCCGTATGTCTGTCTGTCCGTATGTCTGTCTGTCCGTATGTCTGTCTGTCCGTATGTCTGTCTGTCCGTATGTCTGTCTGTCCGTATGTCTGTCTGTCCGTATGTCTGTCTGTCCGTATGTCTGTCTGTCCGTATGTCTGTCTGTCCGTATGTCTGTCTGTCCGTATGTCTGTCTGTCCGTATGTCTGTCTGTCCGTCTGTCTGTCCGTATGTCTGTCTGTCCGTATGTCTGTCTGTCCGTATGTCTGTCTGTCCGAATGTCTGTTAGATGAGGGAGTCGTTGCTCCTCCCCCCCCGCCACAACACGTACCCGATGCACCTGTGTTTCTTATTAATGAGCTTCATAAAATATTCTAAATATGCTGCATAAGGCATTTATCAATGTGGTATATAAAGCATTTAGAAATATGCACCACAATAAGTTTTATGTGCATCAAAAATATTAAAATGTGCTACAAAAAACCTACTAAAAGTTCTACGTAAAGCAATTATAATGTATTCAAAAAAATCTTCTAAATGTGCTACTTAAAAACAAATATGTGCTACATAAAAATATTAATGTACTATAAAAACAGTGGTATGTGCTACATACAACCTATATATGTGCTACAGAAAAACATTTATATTGTGCTACAAATAAACACTTATAAATGTGATTCCCGCTACTAGATTTTTTCAAATGTGGGAGTCGTTGCCCCCCCCCCACTGCACGAACCCGATGCATCTTTAATCGGTTGGATCTTCAACAGATAAATGAAGTTTAACCCAAACTAAAAATAGAGGCGGTAACTGCACCTTATTATGTAAATATTTACATTTATACTCACTTAAATTACATCTATTTACTTACTCACTTATTTACATTTATACGCACATAAAAATGCTACACAAGTACGTAGGTACATCATAAATTTGCTGCATTCAATATGTGTACATTTGCTACATAAACACATTTATTAATGCCCTACCTGTGTTTCTTATTAACTTTTCTTATTAATGAGCTGCATAAAACATTCGTAAATGTGCTGCGTAAAACATTTATAAATGTGCTGCAAAAGGCATTTATAATTGCGCTCCACTAAAATATTTATCTGCTTCATAAAAATTATATATTGTGCTACATAAAAAACCTATTAATTGTGCTATGTAAAACTTGTATAATCTGCTTCAAAACCACTTCCAAATGTGATACATAAAAACATTTATATGTGCTACATAAAAACATTTATAATGCGCTACATGTAAACACTTATAAATGCGTTTCCCGCTACTAGATTTTTTCAAATGAGGGAGCCGTTGCTCCCCCCACTGCACGGACCCGATGCATTACCAATCGGTTGGAGCTTCAACAGATAAATGAAGTCTAACCAAAACTAAAAATAGAGACGTTAACTATACCTTATTATGTAAATATTTACATAAAAATTTACATACTCACTTAAATTACATCTATTTACTTACTCATTTATTTACATTTATACACACATAAAAAAGCTACACAAGAACGTAGGTACTTCATAAATATGCTGCATTCAATTGTTGAACACATTTATTAATGTTTTTCTTATTAACTTTTCTTATTAATGAGCAGCATAAAACATTCGTAAATGTGCTGCGTAAAACAATTATAAATGTGCTGCATAAGGCATTTATAATTGCGCTCCACTAAAATATTTATGTGCTTCATAAAAATTATATATTGTGCTACATAAAAAACCCATTAATTGTGCTATGTAAAACATTTATAATCTGCTTCAAAACCACTTCCAAATGTGATACATAAAAACATTGATATTTGCTACATAAAAAGATTTATAATGCGCTACATGAAAACACTCATAAATGTGTTTTCTGCTGGATTTTTTTCTGATGAGGGAAACATTGCTCCCCACACACACGCACCCGACGCATGACCAATTGGTTGGAGCTTCAACAGATAAATGAAGTCTAACCAAACCTAAAGGTAGAGACATTAACTATACCTTATTATGTAAATATTTACATTTATACTCACTTAAATTACATCCATTTACTTACTCACTTATTTACATTTATACGCACATAAAAATGCTACATAGGAACGTAGGTACTTCATAAATGTGCTGCATTCAATATGTGTACATTTGCTACATAAACACATTTATTAGTGCCCTACCTGTGTTTCTTATTAACTTTTCTTATCAATGAGCTGCATAAAACATTGGTAAATGTGCTGCGTAAGGCATTTATATTTTTGCTGCACTGTAATATTTATGTGCTTCATAAAAATTATATATTGTGCTACATAAAAAACCTTCGAATTGTGCTATGTAAAACATTTGTGTTTCTTATTATCTTTTCTTATTAATGAGCTGCATAAAACATTCGTAAATGTGCTGCGTAACGTATTTATAAATGTGCTGCATAAGGCATTTATATTTTTGCCGCACTATAATTTTTATGTGCTTCATAAAAATTATATATTGTGCTACATAAAAAACCTTCTAATTGTGCTATGTAAAACATTTATAATCTGCTTCAAAACCACTTCCAAATGTGATTCATAAAAACATTGATATTTGCTACATAATACACTCACTTATTTACATTTCTATACACATAAATATGCCACACAAGAAAGTAGGTATTTTATTAATGTTTATAAATGTGCTGTATTTAATATTTGTACTTTTGCTACATAAAAACATTTATAAATGCCCCACCTGTGTTTCTTATTAACTTTTTCTATTAATGAGCTGCGTAAAACATTAGTAATGTGCTGCCTAAAACATTTTATGAATGTGCTGTATAAGGCATTTATCATTGTGCTTCACAATCAAATATGTGCTTCATAAAAACATTTATGATGTGCTATATAAAAACCCTTCCATATGTGCTACATAAAACCATAGATATGTGCTATATAAAACATTTATTATGTGCTTCAAAACTCTTCCAAATGTGCTATATAAAAACATTGGTATGTGCTACATGAAAACTTATATATGTGCTACATAAAGCATTTATATGCTTTAAAAACTCTAAAAAATGTGCTACTTAAAAACATTTTTATGTGCTACATAAAAACATTTATAATGCGCTACATGTAAACACTTATAAATGCGTTTCCCGCTGCTAGACTTTTTCAAATGAGGGAGCCGTTGCACCCCCTCACCACACGAACCCGATGCATGACCAATCGGTTGGAGCTTCCACAGATAAATAAATTCTAACCAAACCTAAAAATTAGAGACGGTAACTATACCTTATTGCACCTGGCTGTGCACATTGCTTGCCCGGTGCCAGCATCTTCAAGACCCCACACGCTCTTCTGTGCGATTCATTCCATTGAGTAGCGATGCTTGGTGCGAGTCCTATTGCGGAAAGGTATGTTGCGGGATTCCAACACTGTAAACCTTACTTGTTATTTTGTGTGTTTTTCCCTCATCACTCCCAAAAAAGACTTTTCCTATTCCTGTTTTTATTTATTTTTATTTTCTGGCTTATTTAATAATTTCAATTTTCTCCATATATTACTCTACTAAAAAATATTTTTCCCATTTCCGTGTTTACTTATTATACCCCACACCCGAAGGGAGTAGGGTATATTCACTTTGTCCTTCCGTTTGTAACGCAGAGAAGGAGACGAGATAGATATAGAAAAGTATATATACTCTTGCTCAACTTCACCTCCTGAGTAGATTTAGCCCTGTACGTCCGTCCGTCTGTCTGTCTGTTGAAATGACGATTAGGAGAGAATGAAAAGAGATATCGCGATGAAATTTAGCACAAATATTCTTTGTCATGTAGGTCTGTTTAGGTTTGAAAATGGGCGAGATCGGTAAACAGCCACGCCTACTTTACGTACGGAATGTAAAGGCACCTCGTTTCAAAAAATGTTAAAATCTGAATATTTCATAAACCGTGTGAGATATTAAGCTACAATTTTATTCCGGAACATGTAGTCATTACTAAAATGTTTGAAAAAAATGGGCGTGCCACGCCCACTGATAACAGAGTTGGCAATATCAATAATGAACGGTATAAGATATGGACATGTAATTTCATCAGGATATATAGGGAAGCATTACCAATAAGCTTGCCAAAAATGGGAGTACCACGCCCACTCATACAAAAGTTGTCATTATCTTGTAAACGGTATAAGATATTAATACGACATGTTATCACGAGGTATCTATACGTATTGCCAATCTATATTCAAGGGTGTGGTCCGCCCACTTATACAAAAGTTGTCAATATCCCATAAACGGTTCAAAATATTGATACGTATTGATACATATTGATACTATCTACCAGTATCTAGAGGCATTACAAAAACATTTTGGCGAAATGGGCGTGGTCCGCCTACTTATACAAAAAGTGTTAAGTGGCGAAATTATAATTTTTTCAGTTACTAGGGTGTAGGGTATTTAGATTTCGGCCAGGCCGAAGACAACACTTTTACTTGTTTTTATCTTCTGGTTTATTTAATATTTTCATTTTTCCCATATATTACTCTACTAAAAAAATTTTTCATCTGTTTTCTCACCTCGCAAGGTAAGTTTAATCCCTTCTTCCTTTCTTCTATTTTATCCTACTGACGTTCTACATAAGATTATTTGTGTAAACAACCTCTTTTAAGACTCCTTCCCGCCCAATTTATATATTCTTAAAGACATCACTTTTTGACATAAACTATGTAAATTCTGGGTTTGTTTTTCCGGACTGTAAATGATACCCTCAATGATACATCCAACAAACATTCTTATTAAAACATTTTTATTTTTGTCCTAATATTTGTCTCTCCCAAAGAAAAAAATTTTCTTCGCGTTATATTAGTTTTCTTCATTTCTTATTTTTTTTAAGTTATTTTCTCTCATTCGTTATAATCCTTATATTCTACAAATATAACAATTTTTAATTAATGAAACCTCCTGTTCTTCTACTTTACAATATTTTTTCAATTCTGTCTTCCCCTCTTATCATTACAGGTGCACATTATTATTCTACATTCTATTATTAATTTTATAAAAAAACTTTTGTTTCTCTACCTTTTTTCTCCTATTCTCCTAAACTCACTTATCAACCTAGATCCTAAAATTTTAACTTAAATGTAACTTAAGCCAATATGCCTCACTTACGCAAGTACCAGGAAACTAATTTTCTGGCCAAAGGAATTTTTTAAAAAAAACACAAAAAATTTTTTCTCCCAAAGGTTATCTCCTACTATTTTTTCCCGTAAGTATCCTCTACCATCTTTACCACAAAATTATTTTTCTTCCCCTTAATCTTATAAAATATTTTCTACTATATCTCTTGAAGCTCACTTTGCAGGTTCCCTACGATGGGGCTTTGGAACGACCAACTCTGAAAAAGAATACAATTTAAATTTTCGTAATATAACCATTAATATTTTCATTGATACACACCTTCACAGTTCAATTGCCCCTTGGCCTTCAAATCCTCTAGACACCGCCGAGTCAGATTTGACACAAAGCGGGGAAAATTATCAGAAACCCTGTCGAAACTACAATCTAAATCATACGCTGAATACAGATCTCTCAAAACCCTCAACCGCAAACCGGGACGTAAACCCCTAATTCCATGCAACCTCGCCATATACCGACCAACCATATGACCGTACGACCTTATATGGTTTGAAACCACACTTCCCTGTCTATTCAAAGCATCCTCTAATATTCCCACTGCGGACCCAAACTCACATAGGAAGAAATACCTTTCACAACATAAATAACACAACAGATAAACAGAATAACAAAGTCCGCCACGAACACATGCTACCTCCGACATATTCTCATCACGCAAAGCCATATTCAGTTTTTGAAACAAAGTGGGAGCCTTCGAAATTGAGGTCCACCCTAACTTATATTCCTTACACATCAACTCCAATAAACCATTCACACCTGCAGTCGTATAACCTACCGTACGTTTACCATATATTATACGTAGTGGAACATTAACCTAACTACCCGACTTAACGGGCAGCTCCGTTTTACATTTTTTATCCGATTTACACTTTGAAGAAGCGAACAACACCTCTTCAGAAAAAAAACTATGAAAACCTCTTTAGGAAAATGTTGTACAACTCTATTCGTTCCCCTACCTTGCCTGAACTGGTCACCCACTTCTTCCCAGCAAGTCTTAGATCCGCCACATGCTCCGTAATTGTTTTTCGAAACAAATCCGCTATTAGAACTTTAGCATATGAATTTATATAAAACTGTTCCCGAGAACTTAGATCCTGAATTAAGAATCTATTTGATATCCTTCTCAAAACCTTAGCTATAAATTGTTTCACGGTATCCACCTTCAATGAAAACTTGTCCCTTGATAAGTAATTTATTGTCCTCATCGACTTCATTGGCTTCCTATATGTCGCAAATTGTAAACGTCTCTCTTATCTCACTATTAATACTTCTAGAAAAGAAATAGTTTTTTCACCCTGTAATACACCATCATAACCCCCACCAAACCCTGACTGTTCCTCCTCCATCGAAAGCCTTAAACCTGTTAGTTCTTTAAATCTCTGTATAAAGCTTCCACACACACCTTTTGTCACATACATCAAAAAATCATCCACATATTTCCAGTAATAGATTATACCAAATTGTTCAAACAACTTTTCCCTATAAAACTCTAAATAAAAGTCTAATAATAAGGTAGCCAAAACCCTGAATCGCAACGCCCCTGGGGCAGACCCTGGACTTGACGATAAATCCTCATGCGTTAATACCAGACAAACTATTTTTTGAATAGGATAAGTGTACCAATTCTGGGTACTACAAATTGGCCTACATGGGAAAACCCTCTTTATGCGTCTTCACCACCCCATATAAATACGACAACATAACCAACGAATCCTTGAACCCTTTTAACACAAACCACGTATTATAATCCATGTAGGGCGGCTTCTCGTCTTTTTCCCCACCAAACTTTGAAACCACAGTGTAACAGGGGGGTAACAACCGCTTACGTAACTTCAAAAAATCCTCCCTTATGGACATGCGATAACTCTTAAAGGACCCTTCCAACAACCTTTATACCCCTCTATCTATACAACTCCCTATCCATTCAAGCATTTTACTCACATACAAATCCGTGCTCATTAACACCAAACTGTTTCCCTTATCACTCTTCACTAAAACCATATCTTCATTACTTTAAAAAAACTCCCTGGTCTCACTATACATCCTAGCCAAAATCTTATCCTGCTGTGAAGGCTGACCTCCTTTTGTCATTTCTGAAATCAGAACCTCACTTATATACTTGACTCTATCACCAAAATAATTTTGAGGATTAAATCCATTCATCACTGCCTTATCGTAAAGAAATACACAAGCCTCGATCCCTTCATGCATATTAAACCGACCTGGTGGGCAAAAGCGTGGACCGAAACTCAATAAAACGTCAACAGTCGGGGGGACTGTGTCCGAAGTCAAATTCAAAAAACCCCCTTCTATCATCCTTGGTAAAAAATACGAAACATCCTCAATATGACGCTCCAACAAACCCTCGCAATCCTCTCCGCTATCTTCAAACATTAATTCTGCGCCACCTACCCCCACCACTTCAACACCATTTCCATCACATGACCCTGAACCTATTGGAGCGACACCTGCAGTGCACGATTCCTCCCCAGTGCCCTCAACCAACACTTCAGCTAATTTCTCTAATGACAAAGTTGAAGAAGATCTTACCAAACAAGGACGCTTTGCGCTACCTGACTCGGCGGGCAGCCTGTTGCTCTCCGGCATATGAGCGCGACGCATCTTCAAGGAATGAACGAAGAGATCCACGCTGAAGAAATTATTACATTAAAAACTTCAGATTCTAAATATATAAAAGAAATAGTCTTTACCCAAAATACACCGAAGATGAATGGAAGAGAAAAGAAAAATCGAAAAACGGGCAGAACTTCAAAGGGGGTTTTCGTAGGTTATCCAAAAACGGTTGTGTAAAAAATTTTTTGGTGGTCCAAAGGAATTGCTTAACTAACTAACATACTATACACACCTCGCTCTACACAACCTCCTATCCACGCATTCATTTTTTCCTCATACATTTCTGAGGTCATTAAAACTAAGCTACTTCCCTTATCACTAGCTACTAACACCAACTTTTCATGCTTCTGTAAAAACATCCTTGCCTCACAAAACATTTGCTGCAGTACCCTATCTTGGTGTGTTAACCTATCCCCTTTTTTCAATTCTGTAACTAAAACATCCCCTATATAATTAACCCTATCCCGGAAATAATCCCTAGGGTTAAACTTATTCATTACTGTCTTATCAAATAAGAATATACCTGTCTCAACCCCCTCACGCAGTGTAAAACGCCCAGGAGGGCAAAAACGGGGACCGAAACTCAACAACACCGCCACTGCCTTCGGTACCTCGACAGAAGCTAAATTCAAAAAACCACCCTCTATTTCCCTAGGCATATAATGAAACACGTCTGTAATAGGACGTGTAACCAGACTCACACGTACTTTTTTCGCCCCTTGATTTTTCCCTTGCACAGTCATACCTCCTCCACCCACCTCTTTCACAACGCTTTCATTTACGCCTGACACGCCGACCTCACTACCACCCAACGAGCTAGATCCCACTTGCTCGTTTGACGCCTCCATGCTTACCTCTATAGCACCACCCCCACCTTCTTCCAACACCTCTGATAAGATACTCTGATCTGAAACGGTGGGTCCTCTCCCTGAACTTCCCAAATAAACTCTAAACGCACCCTGAAAACCCTCTCCTGATACACGCTGGAGACTCTGACACGGCTATGTTTACACATGAAGAAGACTTGTACTTAACACTCTCAACACACGCCTCTGCCAACCCTTCTAGACTATCATCCAATTCCTCTAAGTAACCTGCCAACTCCTCTAAACTATCGTCTAGTACCTCAACGGTTTCCTGCGGGGACCCATCAATCCTAGCTCGCTTCACGCTGCTCTGTCCAAGAAGGGAATCGCTACTCCCCACAAGCGCACCCGACGCATGACCAATCGGTTTGGAGTTTCAGCAGACAAAGGCAGTCTATCCAAACCTAAAAATAGATACGGTAACTATGCCTTTGTATGTAAGTTTTACTTTTACACTCACTTAAACCCGCCGATCCCAAAGCACGGCACAACACCAAGATCCTCGGGACAGTCGTCTGTTAACGTTTCTCTTAACAAACTGGAAACAATAAGAAACATTAAGTTTCATTCTATAATCTAAGTACTTTTGATTCCCAGTCAATAAGGTCAAATCTAGTCCCACATATCATTACCATGACACAATACCCGGAAAAATCCCTCTGACCCCTCTACCATGTTTTTGACGTAAAGATTTACAGTCATACTTACCGGATACTGTAGTTTCCAAAGCAAGACACGCGACGGGAAACCCTTGTAATAGCCCTTTTGTCCACCTCTTCTCAACAAACTAAAAACAAGATGTAACTTTAGCTTTTTAATTTATAATTGTAATACTTTTGAGTTTCTTTAAAAAAAAAGAAAAAAGGTACAATTTAGTCCCTCTTCCCTTTGTTACAACATAAAAAATCCCCGGGAAAAGTCTTCATACCCCCTCTATCCCGTATATAACGTAAATATTTACATTCATACTTACTCAAACTCGTCAGCCCCAAAGCACGACACGATACCAGATACCAGCGTGTTAGCCTTCGGTCCACTTCCTCTCGACCAATCTGAAAACAATAAAAACTTAGATTTTCATTCTAAACTCAATATACTTTAGAGTTTGTTCTTAATAATAAATAATTATAGCTCCTCAGTCCAAATATGGGGGAAAAAAAACCCCAGGACAAACCCTGAAAATTTTTTTACCCTGACAAATAAATGGGATAAAAACAACATTCTTAAAACTCTCAGTTAACACATACTAGGCAGACAACAGTCTATATTTGAAGCTTCCCGGAAGCACAAAAATTGTTCCACACCAAGGATGTGCGTACACTCTCAAGTGGATGAAGCATCTCAGAAACTCAGATGACAAAAAAGCCCCAAGAAACTTAATTTATATCTTCCCTCTGCACACACTAAGTGACATATATTGTTTTGTAACACCAGACAGATAAATAAATACACATTTTATACTCACAAATTCCACAACCATACCGTGGATGGGGCAGGTACGGATGTGATATCCAAATGACCAACGCAGCTTCTTGTGCGGCCTCAGGGTTTCCTCTAAATTTGTTCAAATTGTTTTCAGTTGTCTTCAATTCTGTAATAAGCACATATTAAAGTAAAAACATTGTATACTTGGGTCCAATAACCACAAGAAGATACATACCACGCGTTTTCTCCACACACAAGTTGTTTTCTTTAGCACAGAATTAAAATTTAAATATAAAATCTTGAAGACTCCTATGCCAATATTTTGTAGAAAAAAAAGCAGCCTGACGTTAAAATTCACGGCAAACGACACAAATCCCACTTTGAACATTCTAATTGCCTTCTATATAAATAAATCTGTTTCCACTCACACTACATTAAATAAACCCCCATCGTCCTCTACCAAACGAAGAACAATTAGTACCAATTGTTAGTAATAAGACACGAGTAATAAAAAAATAAAAAAATAGGTAAAGTTAATATTACACTAAATACAGGTGACATTACACTAAATACAGGTAGGCAAAGCAAGAAGGTAATACAGGTAGGCAAAGCAAGAAGGTAACACACTGTCTAACGTAACCGTGGAATACACCCCAATCCAATCCAATGCACTAGGGAAACACACCTTACACTAATAACCCACGGGGGGTTTTTACACTAAAACCAAATTACACGTAAAGTTTCTCACACCCAATATAAAAGTAAACTCGCCACACATGGTTAAAAAAAACCCTGCCTCTTGGAAATTAACGTCGACCTCACTTTCTCACTCTTTCCACAACCCTCACACACCAAAACCCACACAACAACAGACGCACACATAAAAATATAAACACGCTTTTAACAGCCACCTTACACAAACTACCTGAATGCTTTATAATCTGGCCAATAGATGCTCACCAACCCTAACACAGATAAATAGGCCCTATTTAACTGAGCTCTACCCAACCAAATTAATGAAAAACATTGGGTGAATACACACACTGCAAGACTTAAAAAACAAAAAAACCGTGGGAAACCAGCCCTCTCTTCTTCCCCCTTTATTCATCTTTCTATATTACCTAATTCTATTCCCACTATCTGTCTTTTTCCTATTTAAAATAATCTTGTTTAACTCTCCGGCCTGTTAATTTCATTAACAACTCACGCTCATAAAAAAATTGTTAAAAAATAAGGGGTGTATTTTCGCCAACACTAATTGCCTGCTATGTAAAAAGGGCTGCCTCGATACTTTTAAGCATCAGGGGGTGTCTCTGACACAAACTTACCCATGGTTTTTCCCATCCCAGGATTCTCATCGTATTAACATATTTTCCCACTTTCGGCGATGGCCGCTGCGCGTCCGCTTTTTTTAGCCTTTCAAACTCGTCGCCAGTCTTTCTTATTTATAAGAGTGAAAAATAAGCTTACAAACACCATCAAAGGTATGATAATAGTTAAAATTCAACTTGTCAATATTTAAAATATCAATAAAGTAAAATAACAAAGTAGAAAAGTGAAAACTTAAAGTAGGAAAGTAAAAGTTGTTGAAATAATAAAGTAAGATAATTAGAAAAGGAAAATTTGTTGAAATAAAGTGAGACAATTAGGAAAGTGTAATTTGTTGACATAAAGAGAGAAAAGTGGAAGTATCACTGGAAAAAGCCAAAATGAGAAAAAGCAAAAAAAAGTCAAAAAAAGGGTAACAACTATGGACACCTACCAGGAAGGATGCCAGCAATGGGACATAAAGTTTCAACTATTAAACAGGAGTAATATTAGATAAGGTAGGAAACAACTTAAAATCAAAAAATTTTTATTTTCAATAATATATTATAATAACATTTGTATATTATAGAATTTTTATTTTCAATAATATATAATAATATATTATAATATTTTTACATTTTTTACATTTGTATCTTATACAAAATTTGTATATTATTAAATTTTGTAATTTTGTTAATTCTGTTAATTGTGAATTGGTATTTTTATTAAATTCGTATTTTATGAAACAAATTAAATTTGTATCCTGTGAAACAAATTGATAAAATCTAATTATTTCCTGAATCGATATTTTTCATTGAATTGTCATTGAATTTTGCAGAATTCTACTAAATCTGGTTTTTTGTAGAATTTTTGTAAAAAGTTCTATTAAATCTGGATTTTATTTTCATTTTAGTTTATTTACTTTATTCTCATTTTCTGAGTGATAGCCTTATGCGCACTCCATAGGATGCATACGTGCATATAAAAACATATTATACAAAAAAACCCAACTGATGAGCCTCTGGCAGGAGGCGAAAAGCTTCTTGGAAAGCCCTAGGCCTGCACGGCATATAATAAATATATAAATTTAAATATAATAATTTATTTGTTGTTTTTGTTACTTAGGCGTCTCCATACACATTGCTTGTCCTTTAGTGATTTTGCATATATGCCTGCTTATACGCATCTGCATGTATATTGGTTTGAACATATGCCTGTATGTGTAAATGAAAGGGTTAGTGCTATACAAGTTTGTGTGAATTCGAGGGTTGTGTACGAATGGCTGGGTGGTTAGTTTTATATTTGCAAGTATGTGTGAATCTGGATGCGTACCCAGACATATATGTATGCGTTTTTTGTTTTTGGCTTTTGTTTTCAAAACTCTGTTTTTCCCTATTTCTATTTTCAAAATTTTGCTATTTTTGCCTTTACTTAGTATTATTTTATTTTTTGTCTTCATATTCGTTTTCTGCTTTATTTTCAATCTATTTCTTTATTCTCCCTTTGTTATTTCTCATTTAATTTTAACCTTAAGCTATGTTTTCATCTTCAGTTTTGGTGTTTATTGTAAGTCTGATATCATTCTTTGTCTCGCCCCTACCTTTTAAGTTTCATTTACTCTTACAAATTTCTATACTTTCGTTTCCCCTAATTAAATCTTTGTTATTAAACCCTTCTATCTTTCATTTAATATTTAAATAAATTCACTAAAATCTAATTTATTAAACTTTTCTGGTCTGCATCTTCTCCAATTATTTTTACATTCTTCCCGTCTTAACAAATTATCCCTTTCTTTTATCTCATTATTTTTAAAAATGTTTCCCCTCAAACCTCACCACTACCTATTAACCTCATCTTCATTTTTATTTACCCGCATATTATATCTCCGCGTATTTGTATTGTATATATTTGCATAATAGAGAAGGAAGACTGTTAGCTAGACATTTCCAAAAAGTTAGGTTGGATATGTGGGGTGACAATTGTAGGTGAAAGTGACCTATAGGTACAACTGGTCAGGTTTTTTTGTTTTCACATACGAAAGACAGACTGACAGGCCATCCAGGTGAGGTATCTAAGTAATTCCTTTAAGTAGTTTTTGAAAATATGGTCGTTGCCCAAGAGGAGTTAGATACAGTACACAAACTGTCCTCACTCCATATAGTAAGCGCACCATATGCTTAGGGAAATAGGATTTCTTCATTCTCAAACCTTTAAACCTTAAAATCAAGCTAGCTAGGACAAAACAACCATAGTTCAAAAATTATTTCCAAAAATACACAGACTTAAAATTAACATCTGAACGTAAACATACTGGACATCTTAGTGGATATAGTCTTATACCATCTGACAAATCCATCTCTTTCTTGGATTTACTCATCGTTAGAGGAACAAACCAACAACTTGAATTTGCCAGATACACTAAACCAAACACTAGTAACAGAATAATAAACTACTTTTCTAATGATCTTATCACATGGAAAACCAATACAGCAAAAACCTTCATAAACAACATGTTAAATCGTACAACAAATAGGTTCATCTTTAATGACTTGGCCAAATTAGAGAAACAACTAATCGAAAATTCGTATCTAAACGCACTCATCGGAAAATTATATATTGACTGCATACTTTCGCACATTAAGAAAATTCAGACAAACAAGAAAGCCGACACACAAACAAGAATTGAAACACACTATTACTTTTCAACCAGATTTAAACAAATATGGAGTTTCCATGTAGGCCAATTTGTAGTACCCAAAATTGGTACACCTATCCTATCCAAAAGATAGTTTGTTTTGTATTAACGCAGTTTTTTTCAGGTCGTCTAAATAAGGGCAATGTAGGAAATGTTGGGGATGCGTTAAAAGATTTGAAGCGAATGCCTATATGTGAGAGTTATGTTTTTGTTAAGTTGGATATTGTTGACATGTACACGAGCATGTCAAAAGGATATATAGTTCGGTGTTTAAGGTATGTCTTGGATGGACATGAGTATAGAGAAGTGCTTGAGTTGGACAGGGAACTGCTGTTTGATTGTATTTATTTTTGTAAAACATAATTGTGCTACATAAAGAATTTCTAAATGTGCACCACAATAAAACTTATGTGCTTCACAAAAACATTTATGTGCTACATGGAAACCTTTCTAAATGTGCTGCATATAACAATTATAATGTGCTTCAAAAAACTCTCCCAAATATGGTACCTATAACATTTATGTGCTTCAAAAACTCTGACAAATGTGCTACATAAAACCATTTATATGTGCTTCATAAAACATTTGTATGTGCTACATAAAAACATTTATAATACGGCTACATGAAAGCAGTTATAAATGTGTTTCCCGCTGCTCGATAAAAATAGAGACGGTAACTATACCTTATGTAAATATTTACATTTATAGTCACTTAAATTACATTTATTTAATCGCTCCCTTATTTACATTTATACTCACATAAATATGCCACGCAATAAGGTAGGTACTCCATAAAATGTTTATAAATGTGTTACATTCAATATGTGTACATTTGCTATATAAAAACATTTATAAATGCACTACCTGTGTTTCTTATTAATGAGCTGCCTAAGACATTTATAAATGTGCTGCCTAAAACATTTATAAATGTGCTGCAAAAAGCATTTAAAATGTGCTACACAAACAATTTGTGCTACATAAAAAGCATTCTAAATGTGCTTCATAAAACATTAATAATGTGCTTAAAAAACTATCCATAAAGGTACCTTGGCCTTGATCCATAAAGGTACCTTGGCGACAAAACCACCATAATATACAACAAACTAGCGGCACTACTGAATAATAATAGCACAATCATTGAAAAAATAATCCACAGCATGTACAGAGATATAAAAAAGCTTCTTACAAAACCATAAAGACCTCATACTAGTACAGTCAGACAAAAGCAAATGCACCATCCTTATGAAAAACGACGAATACACTAACAAAATGGACGAATGGATGAACAAATGCCTAAAAAGCGGCATTTATGTACATGAACAATCTAAACATCGAAAAAAAAATGACAACATTGACTTATCTTACTTATATGTAATAAAAATTCACAGAGAAAACCAACCATGCAGACCCATCTGGACAGGACACGGGTGGTACAGCCACAGAATACAAAAATCACCTACATCTTAAAAGACGTATTCTGGGAAAATTTATCCAAAAGAAATGTCAGAACAATAGATGACACTATCACAGAACTCAAAACTATAACACTGTGCGAAGGTTTTGAATTCGTCAAATTTGACATTGAAGATATGTACACCAATATCATTAGGTGCCTAGAGGCAGTAGCATTAGGTGCCTAGAAAATATGGTCAATTCGAATTGGTGTAAGGAACGAGCCAGTATCAATCCACAATTATTCTTGGATATAATAAATTTTTCGCTAAAGACAAGAAATCACTTAAATACCGCGGCAAAACTTATCGCCAAGTTATGGGCCTACCACAAGGCGCATGTGACTCCGGATTATTAGCTAAAATTCTTTTAGATTATCTACTCGAACTACACCGCAAAGAACTGTTTGACGCCCACAAAGTAACTTACTACTGGAAATACATTGACGACTTCGTACTATACCTTCCAACAGAAAATATCGAGATGTTCAAAAATTATTTCCAAAAATACACAGACTTAAAATTAACATCTGAACGTAAACATACTGGACATCCTAGTGGATATAGTCTTATACCATCTGACAAATCCATCTCTTTCTTGGATTTACTCATCGTTAGAGGAACAAACCAACAACTTGAATTTGCCAGATACACTAAACCAAACACTAGTAACAGAATAATAAACTACTTTTCTAATGATCTTATCACATGGAAAACCAATACAGCAAAAACCTTCATAAACAACATGTTAAATCGTACAACAAATAGGTTCATCTTTAATGACTTGGCCAAATTAGAGAAACAACTAATCGAAAATTCGTATCTAAACGCACTCATCGGAAAATTATATATTGACTGCATACTTTCGCACATTAAGAAAATTCAGACAAACAAGAAAGCCGACACACAAACAAGAATTGAAACACACTATTACTTTTCAACCAGATTTAAACAAATATGGAGTTTCCATGTAGGCCAATTTGTAGTACCCAAAATTGGTACACCTATCCTATCCAAAAGATAGTTTGTTTTGTATTAACGCAGTTTTTTTCAGGTCGTCTAAATAAGGGCAATGTAGGAAATGGTGGGGATGCGTTAAAAGATTTGAAGCGAATGCCTATATGTGAGAGTTATGTTTTTGTTAAGTTGGATATTGTTGACATGTACACGAGCATGTCAAAAGGATATATAGTTCGGTGTTTAAGGTATGTCTTGGATGGACATGAGTATAGAGAAGTGCTTGAGTTGGACAGGGAACTGCTGTTTGATTGTATTTATTTTTGTAAAACATAATTGTGCTACATAAAGAATTTCTAAATGTGCACCACAATAATAATTATGTGCTTCACAAAAACATTTATGTGCTACATGGAAACCTTTCTAAATGTGCTGCATATAACAATTATAATGTGCTTCAAAAAACTCTCCCAAATATGGTACCTATAACATTTATGTGCTTCAAAAACTCTGACAAATGTGCTACATAAAACCATTTATATGTGCTTCATAAAAACATTTGTATGTGCTACATAAAAACATTTATAATACGGCTACATGAAAGCAGTTATAAATGTGTTTCCCGCTGCTCGATAAAAATAGAGACGGTAACTATACCTTATGTAAATATTTACATTTATTTAATCACTCCCTTATTTACATTTATACTCACATAAATATGCCACGCAATAAGGTAGGTACTCCATAAAATGTTTATAAATGTGTTGCATTCAATATGTGTACATTTGCTACATAAAAACATTTATAAATGCACTACCTGTGTTTGTTATTAATGAGCTGCATAAAACATTCGTAAATGTGCTGCCTAAAACATTTATAAATGTGCTGCATAAGGCATTAAAAATGTGCTCCACAAAAAATTTGTGCTACATAAAAGGCATTCTAAATGTGGTAAAGAAAACAATAATGTTTTAAAAAACTATTAAATGTGCTACATAAGAAGAATTTTATGTGCTACATAAAAGCATATAATGCGCTAAATGAAAACACTTATAAATGTGTTTCTCGCTGCTCGATTTTTTCCGATGAGGGAGTCGTTGCCCCGCCCCCCATACACGCAGTCGACGCATGACCAATCGGTTGGAGCTTCAACAGATAAATGAAGTATAACCAAACCTAAAAATAGAGACGGTAACTATACCTTATTATGTAAATATTTACATTTATACTCACATAAATATGCCACGTAATAGCGTAGGTACTCCATAAAATGTTTATAAATGTGTTGCATTCAATATGTGTACATTTGCTACTACCTGTGTACAATATGTGTACATTTGCTACTACCTGCTACATAAAAAGAATTTTAAATATGCTACATAAAACATAAATAAGGTGCTTAAAAAACTACTAAATGTGCTATATAAGAACATTTATATGTGCTACATAAAAACTGCAATGACTGCATACTTTCGCACATACTATAAAGAAAATTCAGCCAAACAGGAAACCCGACACACAAACAAGAATTGAAACACACTCTATTACTTTTCAACCAGTATCAAACAAATACCCAATGTGAAAATTGAAAAAGACCACAAAAATTGTTCTGACTATGGATCGCCAGTAGTATATAGCTGCAATAAAATTACACAACTAATTAAAATCATTTAGAAACAATAACATTTAGGACAACCCATTTTTACAAAACCAAAAACAATATTCCAGAAACTAAACTTATCCCTCGCAGATAAACATATAATAAACCAACCTGCAAACACTAAAATAAAAACTTACACCCTAAATTATACAAGTGTACATTTGCTTCATAAAAACATTTATAAATGCACTACCTGTGTTTCTTATTAACTTTTCTTATTAATGAGCTGCATAAAACATTCGTAAATGTGCTGCCTAAAACATTTATAAATGAGTTGCATAAGGCATTTAAAAATTTGCTCCACAAAAAATTTGTGATAAAAAGCATTCTAAATGAGCTACATAAAACATTAATAATGTGCTTAAAAAACTACTAAATGTGCTACATAAGAACATTTATATGTGCTACATAAAAACTGCAATGACTGCATACTTTCGCACATACTATAAAGAAAATTCAGCCAAACAGGAAACCCGACACACAAACAAGAATTGAAACACACTCTATTACTTTTCAACCAGTATTAAACAAATACCCAATGTGAAAATTGAAAAAGACCACAAAAATTGTTCTGACTATGGATCGCCAGTAGTATATAGCTGCAATAAAATTACACAACTAATTAAAATCATTTATAAACAAGAACATTTAGGACAACCCATTTTTACAAAACCAAAAACAATATTCCAGAAACTAAACTTATCCCTCGCAGATGAACATATAATAAACCAACCTGCAAACACTAAAATAAAAACTTACACCCTAAATTGTACAAATTGCACCAAAATTTTCATCATTTGTGGCATAGGCTCACCTACAAATATTATAGACCATGCCCTAAAACACAATAAAACCATTACTACTCACAAAAATAGTTACCCGGACCACACACTAAATGAATACCTGAATCCACTACTAACAACGGTGACATCAACGATAACACAATGAACATCTATAAAATAACCTACACCACCTTCGGTTATGATTGCGACATAGACCCAAACATAAAAAACCTGCCATCATTTGCAACAAAGGTCCTCAGAAACTGCATGAAGAGATACCTGGACAACAATACCACAATACCCAACGCATGCACTATTGGCAGACATTATGTAACACCCCACAGTTACAATTGCACAAAGTCCGTTGAACTAGACTTAAATTTTGATAAAAAGCATTATATTTTAAGTTAATTAAATTTTAATTAATTATAATTCTAAATTAATGTAACCTCAATATAATTAAACTTATATCGATAAAAAATTTCATGTTATTTAATAAACATACAAGTTTTATGCAAATTAAATAACACAAGTTTTATGTAAATTAAATAACATACTATCATCTTTTCTTTTGCTATGAGACCGTCATATATAGAACTGACAATAAAAATACAAAAAATACCTTCGGAGAACACCACCAGAAACCATAAAACATACACTGACATAATACAAAACACTGAAGAACACTACCAGTAGCCATAAAAACACCTTCGGAGAACACCACCAGAAACTATATAGTAAAAAATACACTGCCATAATACACTGAACAACACCACCATAAGAATACACTGCCATTATATCCTAAGAAAAGGACGCCAGCTTATCACAAACAACCGGTAAAGACCTTAATAATGACCTCACCCTAAAAAAGGACGCTAGCTTCTCATGAACAACCAGGTAAAGATCGCAATAATGATCTTACCTACAAAAAAAACCCACAACGGTAAACATCTTAATTAACAGACCAACAATGGTCTCATCCCATCTCAAAAGACCTCACCTCACCCGGAAAATAAAGAATAAGCCAATTGATTTAGCAAAAAAACGGACAAACAAAATAAGCATACACACACATGAGTAAGCGAGCAAAAACGATGCTTGATGAAACGCGTACCAACCATAGGCTAGAAAGTTTGAAGGGATCACATCAGTCATTGGAAAATACCCAAAACAATATATCCGGGATGGAAGAAGTATAAATAGCGGCCCGAAATGATGGAATGCTTCAGTGGGTTCTCAAAGTGTTTGTGGACAGTGTCCTTATGGTTCTTATCATTGTGTTCTTACAAAGGTGTCAAAGTTCTTACAGTTCTCATTGTCGTGCGAAAGTGTGGAAAGTGTCGTTCTTGACTTACCATCGGCTTCGCAAAATTTCAGCCGTGTCTTCGAATTTTCGAGCTCGGCTGATTCTGTGAGCTGAGCAGAAAGCGCAGAAGGAAGGTCACTCAGCCAACTACCTTGGATGCCCCTTCTACAAGAAGTTGCTCGATTCCCACAGGAAAACTTCGGTGAAAAACAAGGAACAACAGAAATTCGCTCTGGAATCTGCCAGACAAGGAATCCAAAGAGGACTATGCTCAGGCTACTTACAACAAGGCCACCTCCTCTACTGCAGCCTCTTCCACTGCACCCTCTAGGAAATCTCCTCAGCCATTCCCTTCTCGCCTTCTCCCGCTCGAAAAATCTCCTTCGCCATCCGCTCAGCCCCTCAATAAAGCATCCTTTAACATCTTTTCAGACACCGAGAGATTGCTTGGGGCAGATCTTACGCTTCTTCAAAAAGCTAAGAGGGTCGTCCCAACTAACTATGGTACACTCGATGATAAGTCGAAGACAATGATTTTGGGTCGGCTTATTTCTGAGCTATGTTTAGAATATGTCGACTTAGGATCATAACCTACAACGTGAATTCAATTTATTCTCTATCTAGAAGGGCTTTACTTAATCTGTTTGTGAAGCAATTTAATCCAGACATTCTTCTTTTACAGGAAACTAATCTGACGAGGAGGAACCTTGTCGAACAGTGTGGCTACAGGTTCTTCCAGTCGCCCAAGAGTGAAGGTTGGAGAGGAACAGCCATCCTCCTGAATAATTGTTTTCAAGGTACGCAGATCCATCTTACCTCGCTGAAAACGTCTGACGCCACTGCAATCACCATTAAATTGAGCAACAACGAGTCGCTGCTCATCATCTCTATATACGTCAAGTGCCAAAGTAGGCCTGTTGACGTCCGACGTGATCTGTCCACCTCAAACACCTTGCGTAACCAACACACATACTGCCTGATTGGTGGCGACTTCAATGTCCGGCACCCACTCTGGCACGATGACATTTGCTCTCCGCAGGGCGAAGCAGTCGCTGGTTGGCTCAACAGCCACTGCAACGACCACTCCCTGTTGGTGGTTTCGCAACTGGACAGGAATTTTCCCCACGACTCCGTTCACACTACATTTCTTTCTCTGCTCATCCACGCTGGTTAACATCCTGCCTGAGCTGCAGAATTTTCATTGCAAGGCACACTTCAGCGACTCCGACCACCTTGCTGTTGAGTTTGAAATCCGGCGCAATCAAAAAGTATTCGCTGTGAAATCTCCAGTCGACCAGCAGATCGTCTTCAATAAGATCAACTGGAATGCTTCAGAAAACATGTGGATGATAACATCATATGTCCCAACTCCAACTGTCCGAAATCTCACGAATTCAGATATCGACGATGCGTCGCGAACCTTGAATCCACCATAAGTAACTCTCTGAAGACACAGGCAACAATCCCAACAAGTAGAGACAGGTTCTGGAATCTGCAAGATTTCAGAAGCTAAAGTTGGCCTCGTGGTCTGTGTCAGGGTACCGACCTATTTCCCTACTTTGCTGCGTTAGCAAAATTTTCAAGACACTTGTTCTTCGTCTCATCAACAAACATTGTGCGGACCACAACATCATACCAAAAAATCAGCATGGTTTCCGGAATGGCCATTCCACTATTCATCCGCTGGTGCAACTACACTCTGAAGTCACTGTTCACGCGGGAGTGCGTGAGTTGTTGGTTAATAGAGAGGACCAAAATGTTGGGTTGGTCTCCGAGTTCGGGTGCTTACTCGTTCACTTATCAGAATGGAATGGCCGATGCCACTTCCTGATATTATCGATGAGCTGCTTACCCTTCTACCGACATGCAGAAGAGCCGCTTTAACTCAGAGAGCGAGAGAAAGCGGAGGCAGAACTCACCGAGTACCAAACGGTGGGAGGGAGAACTATTAGCATGGAATGGTGAGCTGCTTGCCCTTCTGCTGAGATGCAGAAGAGCCGCTTTCGCTAGGAAGCGAGAGAAAGCGGCGACAGTTCTCACCGCATGCCAAATAGATTTTGAGAGGCGAGGGTTGCCGTTGTGAGTTGCGGCGGACAGCAGTTTGGCGTAAACAGTCACCAATGGACTGAACAAAAAAGAATGCACACTCGCCTGTCACCTGGACATTGAAAAAGCATTTGACAGCGTCTGGTTTAGTGGGCTAATATAAAACAGAAAGTTTCTCGTCTTAATATGCAACAAATCGTCCAGTAGAAAAATTATAGCAGCTGGTGTACCACAAGGATCCAAACTTGGTCCTGTTCTATTCAACATTTAACTTCTGACCAACCAGCCAACGTGCCTGGCACAACTACGATGCTGTACTCCGACGACTCCATCACGTTTTCCTCATCCTTTTCGCCAGAGCTAACCGCTCGCCGCCTTGGTCTACATGCAACAAGCTAGCCAGGTACCAAATATATTGTTTCCTTGCTTCTATACTGCGATGAATTCCAAATTTATAATGAAATTGTTAAAATCAGAAACGTAACAGATGCTTGATTTTTAAGATAAAAATTAGAACAAAGAAGCCAAATTTTAGCATTAGACCCAAAGGCGCGCAACTGATGGCAGGAATATTCATATACTCAGTTCTTTGTGCCTTCCTTGCTTCTATACTGCGATGAATTGCAGGTTTCTGATGAAATTTTTAAAAGTTCGATCGAAAGCGCAACAGATGCTTGATTTTTTAAGGTAAAAATGAAAACAGATAAGCCAGCATTTGACTCAAAGATGGGCAACTCACTCTTTCTTGCTTGAATTTCAGATTTGATTAAATTGTTACATTCTTTACATATGGACTCGTGTATGTTACAAGTGTGAGCTGTATTAGATAGTAAGGTAAATAAAATAAATACAGGATAAGTATAATTTTGTTATTATTTAAAATTAAGTTCAAGTTTTAATTACATTAGCACAGAAATTATAATCTCATGACATTAGTCGGCCTTTTACGTTATATATTGTGACGGTGAAAATCACCATTGGGATTTCGCAAGTCACTTAGTTGTGATCTAAAGCTCAACAGATGCTGAATTTTCTGAAACGAACATTAATAACGGAGATAATTTTCGACATCTGACGAAAAAGTGGGCAAAGTTCTAAAAAGATAACAGAGCAGGCACAGCACCACTTTAGTATGATGAGATTAAAACGAATTTTTGAATACTTTGTAATCCTTTAATGGTTCCAATAGACTCACATTTTATTTGAACCTATTAAAAAGCAAAGAGCTAAAAAATGTAATCTTGATTTTAAAAATAACTGCTGGTTTTTAATACCTTATGATATTCTACTAAATTTGTTACTGATAGAGTTAGACCTTTATGCATTATCTCTAAACTTTGTGATATAGTTTCTGTTAATAATATGGAGATTTGTTAAAAAACATTACAAGTTAGGTGTATATGTTATAGGTTGCTTGCGCGCACACAAATACAATGCAATATATAAGGCAGCAATCATGAATTAATAATTTAAAATTAATAGATTCTATTTTCTCTCTTTAGAGGAGAAAACTCAAAGCAGAAAATTTGTCATTTAAACATCTTCATTTGTCATTAAAAAATCATCTTGATTTTATAAATAACTGCTGGTTTTTAATAGCTTATGATATTCCACTATTTCTGTTATATATGAAGATGTAGCAAATTTGTTACTGGTAGAGTTGGATCTTTATGTGTTATCTCTATACATTGCAATATAGTTTCTCTTTTATTAATATGGAGATGTGTTAAGAAAACATTACAAGTTAGGTTTACATATTATAGGTTGCTTGCGCACACACAAATACTATGCAATATATAAGGCAGCAATCATGAATTAATAATTTTAAAATTACAGACTCTATTTTCTCTTCTTATAGGAGAAAACTCAAAACAGAAAATTTGTCATTTAAAAACCAGAACTCTTCAAATATGTGTGTTTAACTTTTTTACTTGGTAATTTTTCATTCTTTGGATCTAAATTTACTGACTTTGAAGCTGTTTGAAAGTTCAAATCTTGTTAAACTAGCTCAGTGTTTTCCATTTTGAATCAAATATGTATATGCTATCTAACAGTACGTTTAACTTGGAATAATTATATTTAAATAAAACTTAAATTGTATATTTGGTTTAGTTTTTGTTATTAATACATAATTTAAAATTTGGGAGCTTGGTAGGTACGGTTTTTTGTCTTCCACTTCCTTTGTTCATTGTCTACATCTACATATTAACACGATTCTCCTATATACTTGTCTACCTCTAAAACGTTCTCAGTATTTTGCTTATTCTTTATAAAATTAACAGAGTTTGCAGACAAGCTGTTTATTAATTAAATTTTTATCCTAATCTTTACTTCAATTATCTGACCCCATGTAACAGTTTTCGAATGTGATCTTTCGCTGCCTTATTTCCTTTATCTTTCTTAAATTGGCGAAATCGACATGGGTGTCAAAGTTTCATCCGGCATATATTCCTTGAGTAGATCCCGCAATCGTAAAATTTCTTTCCCAGCTGCTGCCAAATCGCCTTGAAGAGAGAGTTTGCGCTCGCGCAGATGCTTAATATCACGTTGACATAACTGCAGGAAGCAAGAAAAAACAGTAAAGAATAAACAAAATAGGCGTCGATACTAAAGCATCTCTTTGATTATAGGTTCGTGTAAATTACCACATTTTGTCGCAACAAATCCAGTTTGTCACACTTTAGCCTTGTCACTTCCTGTCGCAGATTTTCAATCATTGTCATAGCCTCAGTGTTGGCGGCCACGCCCTGCGAACCATCTAAGCATAGAAAGCATGGTTTGGTTGTTGCCTCTGCTGAGGACATCGACTCAATACCTGTATCGCTGTCAACACAGGGTGGACTACCGTCAAGGTGTCCCAGTATTGGATCAAGATCGATACTATTTAGACTGGAATCATCGCTGGTCTCAGACGTCGTGTTTACGCCTGCAATAGAGTTATTCAAAGTACTTGCGCGTACATTCTCAGCACTGTTGTTGCTGTGGCGTATATCTTTTATGCACGGACTAACACTTTGAGCATTTACATGATTGTTGTTTAAAGTACAACTGCCATTTGGACAACCCTTTGAGGTAATGTCAGGTGAGGAGGGAGTCGAATCGCTGGATGATTTTGACTTCGAGAAAGGCTTTGTCACATCACATGTCTGTAAATAATAGAACAAGCCAAAAATTGAGGAAATACAATTTAATGTTAAAATTTATAAATACGTTTCTAATATGAAGTGGAACTCACATTCATATTCGGAGTCTCAGTAGAATTTTGCCCTTTTTTCGAGGATATCAAGGACGACGATGAATTTATTTTTGTAGAAATACAGAACTTCTCTCCATTTACGCAATTGCCGGTGTCAACACTTTGTGACCGCACACGGGAAATCAGGGCCTTTTTCACGGTGTCAATAAAACGAGATCCAGCATTGCTGTTTTCTATTTTGGAAGTCTCCGAAATAGGAACGACTGAGGCGCTGCTTCCTAAATCGGCACCTAGGAATTCACGTGTCTTTTCTTTTAACTCTTCAACAAGATTCTCAAGCAGTGAAGAGCGCGTGCGGAGTTGCAGCTTAGAAAACTTTTTAGCTTTGTAACAGGCATTTTCTGCATTAATGAGCTTTATCAAGAGAAATTCTTTAAACTCCTGGCCTTTACGAAAAACCGGAGGATTTGGCAATGTTGGACCGAAGAATGGTACGTCGTCGCGTGCCGTCACACTGACTTTATAAAGAGTGTTGGAGGTGTTAGGTTCTAAGGGTTGAATTACCACGAACGCATGCAAGAAATGACTGGCGATCATGCCAGGGCAGAAAGGCGTGTTCGATTCCTGGAAGACCACCGCGACGATGTCGTTGCCAATATGACGTTTGCGCTGCAATTGCTGTGGATCTCCTTCAGTGTAAGGCAACATTGTCGATACATGGAACATTATTTCACGCTCTTTGAATACTTCATAAATTGCCATGTCACCAGTATGTCCGTTTTGAATATCGAGTCCTCCTCGATATCCCTTGTGATCTTTCAGCTTGATACGTTTTCCGAGCAAATCGAGAAATTCCTCGAACGCTGGGGACGTGTCGACATTGCTGAAGAGCTCTTCTTCAGTCGTCTGGCCATATTTCTGGTAAAGCACTCCGAACTTGAAATTGGAAACAAGAACGTGTTCATCAAAGACGCGGATTAATTGCGACGCCTTTGAACAGACCACTGGCATGAAGTTATCTATATTAATTTGTTCATTCAACAAACGCACTATCTTTGCGGGGTTGGGATTAGGTACGATGCATGAAACGGGAATTAGTTCATGCATTGTACCAGTGCGTAGGCGCAACAGAATCCGTACGTGCTCCTGATTCGCTACGTTCTCCGTTTTAATTGAGATAAGCACGTGCCCTAAGTTTTCGTCGCATCCTAATAAATTAGAGTGCTCCCGTGCGACATAAAAGCGTCTGTAACACTTTGCAGTGTCGTCTGTCTCAAATTTGGCCATCCATGTAGCCTGCGGTAACAAAGGGTTACCGCGTGCATCAAACGCGCACTCGTGTTCGATGCCATCAATCCAGTAGCCGCCGTTTGAGGGTAGTACAATCATAGGGTAGGGTGCTGATTTTGCGAGTGCATCTTCAAGCAAACGCTGACAGGCTGGAATAGTAGAAACGATGGATGATTGCAAAGAGACTGACGATTGTGATTGACACTGATGACGACTACTAGGAAGCATGCGAGTTCCGAATGGCGAAATACTCCCGCTCAAATGAGGTGAAGCAGGTGTTGAATTCGTTTTCGTAGACACCGAATGTAGCAAATTAGAACGTGAGCTCGAGTCCTGTAGACTGAAATCACGATCATGCTGTGAAAGGGCGTTGTGTGTGGTACTAAGCATATGGCTACCAGTGACGCTGGGGGATTTTGAATGGTGAATGCCTTGATCGTTCGTGAAACAATTTCCGTTCTGAAAAAAGTAGTCGGAAGGTAAACAATAAACAATTGAATTTTAGCAATCTGAATTATTCAGTCAATATTTCAAAATAAAGCTTCCTGTAAACCAGTGGTGTCCATGAGCAGCTATTTATTTGGGTACTCAATTTTTGAGTGGCATAATATGTATACATTTTGAGTATTTGCCGAAATTACGTCACTACCCATCAAACCATCCACGAGAAGGGACTGTACGCTGCGCTTCTTTGATTTCGCTACACCCAAAAAATTCGCAACATGATTGAATTACATAATAAACCTTTAAGATCAAATACTGAAATTTATAAAGACTGTATCAAAATAGAACTCCTGAAACTACGAAACGAAATCGATTTATACATAAAAACAGACATTACATTTTGGAAAGATCCTAACGAAATTCTGTATCTTAATATAAAGGAAAGTATTTACAGGTTCTATTCAATGTTTGGCACTACATATTTGTGCGAAAAAACTTTCTCGGATCTCAAATTAATTCAAACGAAATACATAAACAAATTGTCTGATTCGCACCTTAAGGATTTGTTGCAATTAAGATGCTATAATGCAAATATAGACATACCTAATCTAATTAACGTCAGGGGCTCTTGATTAGTAAACCAATAATAACATTACTCTCAAAAATTAACTTCCGATCTTATGTTTCAATCACAATGTGCTGCAATAATCCAAAAATGTAGTGTGCAAACAAACAAAAATAAAAAAAAAATACATGCTTCGTGTTTCAGCGCATCTATTTTTCTCAGTGCTGAGTAACAAAAATTTCCAACACACGATCAAATTGTGATAGTATGTGTTTGGACACCACCGCTGTAAACATATGTAAGTAATAAGTGAAAAGGTTTCAATATTTCCAAAAATCACCACAATGGAGTATATAAAAAAGCATTTATGAAAAGGTAATTATCATAACTTAATATTATAATATTAAATCTGCATAATAGTGTCCATTTAAGCACAAGCATTAGTTAAGCTAGATCCTGAAGTTCACCATTATGTTACGCATCATTTCGAGCCGAGTTTAACTATTTCATCTCGAATCGGTTGTTTGAGCATCACAAAGTAACTTTCACGGAATGAAGATGTTGCTGATAAAATTGTCAAGGCTTCACCTAACTCCCAAACCTGGATTTTGTTTATATACGTAACCGGGCAGATGAAAATGAGCATCGTTATTTATTCGTAACTTGTGTCCGAATTCGTCATCTTGTTCAACCGGATTAAAACACCACGCGCACATTCGTAAATTACCATACATTGTATGCTCATTGCTTATTGGTCCAACGTTCTATCTTCCTAATAGCTACACTAACTAATAGGTACACTACCACTATTTCGACTATTGTTACTATTTTCAAAATAGCCTGTTATCCTGCCTTTGCCTATATTTGCATACAATATACATATATGTGGGAATATTATATACAAGTATATGCTTTCAATTATATTCTGTTGTATACTGAACCATATGTAAACATTCGAAACAATACCCAATTATTCAGCGATAAAGTGAAGGATTTTCAGATCAAATCAATTGAATTATTTAATATTTTTAACCAACAACATCGACCGTTTATCTTACATAAAGACTTCCGTGTGAGACCTCGATCCATTTCGTAGCTTGCCAATTTTCCCGAATGAATATACGCTCAATGAATTTGATACTTGCCAGTAGAAAATCGTTCAGACCTGAATCCTTGGAACCTGGTCCCTAACCTTCTGGCCTAAGTTCTGACCTGTAAATTCCTGGTCCCACTATTAAATCCTGAAACAGCTGAAAAAATTCGCCGAAAGGCAGTGTGGAACTGATGGGTAGTAAGGAACTTCAGAATTGAAAAACCTAACACTTGTATTAAAAAATTAAAGGAAATTTTCATTTTCTACTGGGTTGCATTTTGATTGCCTAGCTTTTTCGAAAAAAATAAAAAATACGTCATTCTATCTAGACTAAAATTTCGCAGAGTGGTTCAGAGATGAAAATCTGTAGAATTTTTGCGGCGTTAATTCGTCTATCAATAAGAACGAATATACAAGAACGTCTGTAACCGCTGGTGAACTCTTGTTAAGAGTTTTCCTTGTTTTGTTTCCTGGCACACGCACCAAAGACGGACTAAAAAATTTAGAATAATTTTTAGCCCCATATAGATTTAAAACAAAAAACGTGGGGCGCAAGATAATAGTAAGGAGTGTAGAAAGTAGCTGAAATTCGTCACGAATATACGAAATTCATGACGAATATTCTCTGTCATTATAGGTGTATGGTATTGAAAATTGGCGAAATTGGTTAACAATTACGGCTACTTTACATGTGGAAGTAAAAGTACCTCGTATTAAATAATGTTATAAGGTCAATATCTCATAAACCATGTGAGATACTGAGGCATAATTTTATTCCGGAACATACAGGGCCATTACTAAAATTTCAGCAAAAAATGGCCCGCCCACTCATACAAAAGTTGTCAATGTCTCATAAACGGTGCAAAATATTAATATGTGATTTTATCCTGGAGTATCTAGAAAATTACCGAAATATTTGCCAAAAATTGGCATGGTCCACGTACTTATACAAAAGTTGTCAACTGGAGAAATTATAATTTTTTTTTATCTTCTCAGGTGTAAGGTATGTACTTAGACTTCGTCCTGGCCGAAGACAACACTTTTACTTATTCGTTTTAAATTTGTATGGGGCTAGAAGAAATTATTTTAAACTTCTTAGTCCGTCGTAAAAACGAGGTATTTAAAAATTTATTTTTATTTAAATAATTATTTTTATTATTTTAATTTTTTTTTCCACTTTTGTGTGGGTTATATGTACCTCCAATTGCTACTTCCAGTAACGCAAAATTGAAGCTGGGCATTTTAGTATCGGTGGTTAACCAAGGAGATTATTTATTACATTAAAACACAAAATATTGGAAAGACGGTTAGACATTGTTAAGCTCCTCTTAATTATTTTTAAACAAAGTATATTAAATGTTTACCTAGGATGAACATTTAATAAATTCGTTGAAGCGAATTAGTTACCAAGTATTTATAATGACTAATTAAGCTTAAAGGAATTTTATTTACGTTTTTATTTACTTCCGTAAATAACCCTAATATTTTAAAATATTATAAAAGATGGTTTCAGTAGTGCATTCACGGCAGATTGTGTAGATCTTAACCGAAGCGACATTCGTTAATTTATTATAAAATTAATAACCAGTAAAACACTTGAAAGCGTCATTACTTTTAAGTTATCAGAGTTATATTTAAATAAGGAAATCCATAGTCCTTGCGGCTTATCACGTTCTACCACATGAACTCCGGGTTAACGATAACTCACCTGGCGATTGCAATTGATTTGATTTCCGACGCCCTCAACGCCAATGTTATCATCTTTATTGATATAATCGTTGCTTATCGTGGGTCAAAATCCAGGCGTTGCATACAAAAGCTCCATTGCTGATGCACAAAATCAATCAGCAGTTTCTTTATTTCGCTTTATGCTTTGTTAACGAGATCAGATTAGCTAAAATCGAGATCGAAAAATTTTGGCCACAGATAAACGCCGACATGGTTATTTCTTGAATTCAATTAGGACGACCCGAGTTCAATTAGCACTTGAGCTTGTATTTTTTTTAAGAAAATATGACTAAAGAACGTAGTAAATTCATCGTTGCACAGGTGTGGTATAAGCGCTGCGAATGTATTCCCGTTTTCGGATTATCACAATTGACAAGTAAACTGTTCTTTATGTGCAACAACAGAAGTGTTGCACTACATAAGTAGTTTCATATAATTTTTAGCCTTTATATTGTATTATAGTATAATTTTGCTTCTTTTAACATTGCAAGTGATCTGGTTGTTAGTTTTCGAAAGTGGCCAAAGACCTGTTTTTGTAACTCGTTTGACGAGTTTTTCTTTAGCAAGTTTTTAGTTTGATTGTTAGCAGCAACGAATGTGACTTTCAGTACATATTTAAACCATCGCTTCTGTAGTTATGCACAACATAACATACATTAATCTTTTGCATAACATATTGCATCCGTCTTCTGAGTATAATATGTTTTAGTGCTTTAATTAGTATATTTTACAAAAGCCTTGACAAGTACTCCTGAACATAGAAATATATACGTACGCGTATGCAAATATCGAATTCAAAACCTCCTTTAATATTTACAAGCTTCTTGTTGAAAAAATTCATTCCCAATCTGTTTTCGAATATTGATACTTAAGCTTTTATTTTTCTGTGCTTTCGTTTCTTGTACTTTAATATTTTCTAAGAATATGCTTAGTTTGATACAAAGTACTACACAAATATGTATCTTACTTTCGCCCCGTCTTCACGCGACTTGATTCACACGAAATTCCGCATAAACACTATTCTATTACCACACGTCTTTTATCTGAATAGGTGAATGAGTTACTATTTTTGTTTTTTTGCTTTAGAGCATGCGGAGGCAAAGAGCATATATACTCTTTGGAGAGTATATATGCTCTTTGCAGTGGCTCCAGACAAGTGTTGCCAGAATTTTAATTAGCAATCACAGTATTCGATGCAGATGCCACAAATAAAAAATTATCTCCCTTCGGGTGTAGGCTATAAAAATATTTTTTGCGTATTTATCTCTTTGGGCAATTTTTGAATAGAAAGCATATAGCAGTGTGAAATATTTATGGGTACCAATAAACTCATCGTAAGTAATAAATGTAAAACGGTATACTGGGAAGTTGTAAAAAATGAATTTTTATAAGTATATGGAATTTTTTAAGGAAATTCTTATTACTTATAAGAATTTATAAGTAATAGTTTCGAAGCATCAAAGGATTTGAAAAATTCTGTTTAATTTGCAAATTTTTCTGGTGTGTTGCACGGATATCTGACCTATTTCAGCACAATTACACCTTTTTACTCTTTACTTCATTGCACGTACAGGTATGTAGATACGTTGAATTTTTGTATAAAAGGCACAGTAAAAAACATACCTTGTTCAGTGTCAATTAAAGTGTGAATTTATACAAGTGCATATTCGCTATAAACTGTGTGAAATATCATTTGTAAAATGTTCCGAAAAAATTAAAAGCTGAGGAAATCACCTATATTTTGGAGCAAATTCCAACATATTGTAAAGACGAAACGTAATCGGAGAATGAAACCTTGGAGATTGAAGCAAATGAGACTGCAAATATATACTAGTTTCAGAGGATATTGCAGTAGGTAGATTGGAGGGTAGGAAGGACATTGTAGCGGGTAGATTGTTGCGTGTCGATAATAATGACGAGCTTGGTGTCGAATCCTCTTTTTGTCCCAACACATCAACTACAACCTTTCACAGGTTCTTGTGGAAAAATAAAAACATTTCAGTAGCTGAGGACCAAGTCAATTTTAAGAGCTCTTTGGAATTTCCTGACGAGTTGAAGGAACTATCAACAGCTTTCCAGTTCTTCACATACCTCTTTGATACCACTTTGCGGGTAAGCGTGGCAGGCCTTCAAATCCTACTTTACCACCGGTTGCAAGTCTACACGAAAAACAAGTAAAAGTGTTGTCCTCAGCCTGGCCGAAATCTAAATACCCTACACCCGAGTAACTGAAAAAATTATAATTTCGCCACTTAACAACTTTTGTATAAGTAGGCGGACCACACCCATTTCGGGCAAATGTTTTTGTAATGGCTATAGATACTGCTAAATAGAATTACGTATTAATATTTTGAACCGTTTATGGACTATTGACAACTTTTGTATAAGTGGGCGGACCACGCCCATTTTTGGTATACAAATTGATAATACCTGTAGATACGTGATGAAATTACGTGTTAATATCTTATACCGTTTACAGGATATTAAAAACTTTTGTATGAGTAGGAGTGGCACGCCCATTTTTGCCAACTTTGTTATGAGCGTGGGTCTTTACCGATGTCGCCCATTTTCAATCCCAAACAGCCCTACATAAGAAAGAATATTTGTGCCAAATTTCATCGCGATATCTCTTTTCGTTCTCCCGTAATCGTTATTTCAACAGACAGACCGACGGACGGACAGGGCTAAACCGATTCAGGAGGTGACGCTGAGCAAAAATATATATACTTCTCTATATCTATCTCATCTCCTTCTCTGCTTTACAAACGGAAGAACAAAGTGTTTACAAACGGAAACAAATATACCCTATAAATTACGCTGAAAATTACCAACATGCAAATCTCAAATTTTTTTTCAGTGTACGAAATGTAAAAAAAATAGCGGCGCTATGCATTAAGATGACTCTTATATCTTCAAAAAGCTTGTTGAATAATCTACAAGACAGAACGGTGAAGAAGTCAGGAAAGAATATACTTTACTACATCTATCTCTTCTTTTCTGCGTTATAAACGGAAGAACAGAGTGAATTTATAGTACATATAAATAGTCGGACACGCGTCAATATTTTAAGTCACCTTAAATCATTCCTATTTATCCAAATAATAACCGAAGAATCTTGCTCGGAACCTTTAACATATCCCTCTATAAACCGTTCAGAACAAAAGAAAAACCAAGCTCTTTGATGATGCCTACCAAAACCTTTTTTGTCTGTTTAGGCAGAGTTTTTCGCAAAATCGAAGTTAGCAACACATTTGTCATATTTGTGAACAGCCATTGGGGCAGATAGGGTGGCAGATCATTGTCATTTAACGGGAAAGTATAGGAGTCCGGCGCACAACGAGTGCAATTTGAAATATAAAATTGCACACTTTATCCCTATATTTTTCCACAATTTTTCTGGCTATGACTGTCACCTATTTATTAAGGAACTCAATTTATTTAATATAAATGTTATACCCCTAAAAAGAATGAAGAGAATCTTGAAAATCACTTGTTCGATTATTAAGTTATCCATTATCATTAGAATTTTCAGTCTGCGAAATACTTCGAAACTTGTTCAACTTCCAGTTACAATTATCATCTGTCACAATGAAAATAAATGGCGTAGTTTGTGAAATAAAAATATGGGAATCTCACCTGTAAAAAATATGATGGCAGTACACAACGCTGATCATCTAGACGCGAACACTGCACGCGCTCCAGCAATTCGAAGAGATCATTTACAGCACCATGCCGTCGATCCGAGCTAAGTGAAATTCTCCCATCACCTTCCTTATGGTTTGAAAGCATAAAAACATGTTGTCGTCTACTAAAACATAAGACTTCTTGAAATTTGTGATGAAAATTTTCACTTGTACAACAAATTTTGTGTGTGTAATAATATTGTAATTATTGTTATTTTATAATATATATATATATATATATATGGTGATTATATTTTTTTCTGATGGTTCTTGAGTGGTATTTACAAGTATATTCACAATGGTTAATGGTCTGCCCTAAGGCGACCACACATATCTAAATTTTTCCAACTTATTTAAGAGTTTCTTTAATTGGAATTTTGAATTTTTTTAATTGTAGAGTTCCCATAGGATTTTTCTAAATTTTCTCCTAATTAATGGAAAAAATTAATTTTAAACAAGTAAAAGTGCTGTCTTCGACCAAGCCGAAGTCTAAATACCCTACACAAGAGTACCTAAAAAATAATAATTTCGCCAGTTGACAACTTTTGTATAAGTAGGCGGACCACGCTCATTTTTTGCAAACATTTTGGTAATGTCTCCAGATACCCCAGGAAAAATTACGTATTAATATATTATTCATGAGATATTGCTAACTTTTGCATAAGTGGACGAACCACGCCCATCTTTTGCAAAATTTTCTGTAGTGGCGCTATACGTTCCGAAATAGCATTATGCCTCAATACCTCACACAGTTTATGAGATATTCGCTTTAAATTTTTTAAAACGAGGTTCCTTTAAATTTCGTATGTAAAGTAGGCGTGCATGTTAACCGATTTCGCCCATTTTCAATCCTAAACTGCCCTACACAACAAAGAATGTTATTTCATCGCGATATCTCTTTTCGTTTTCCCGTAATCGTGATTTCAACGGACAGACAGAGAGACAGACGGACGGACGTACAGAGCTAATTCGATTCCGGAGGTGACGCTGAGCAAGAATATATGTACTTTTCTATATCTATCTCGTCTCCTTCTCTGTGTTTCAAACGGAGGAACAAAGTGAATATAAACTCTCCCATCGGGTGTAAGGTATAAAAATGAGACATTTAGTATAGTAGACGGCGGCAATTCTGAGGCTTATTAAGCAAATTTTATCATCAAGGTTTTCCTATGATAATTTTTGAAATAAAAATTCGACAACTTACCCAGGTAATAGCGATCCTTGACTAGAAAATATGCCTATTAAGGGGTGATGTCGAGAAGCTGCTACGACAGTAACATCTCGTTGCTGCTGTTGATGTAACTGATGTAAGAGTGAGGGTGATGTTGTTTTGTTAAGTGATTTACCGTTGTGGTTCGGGGAGGTATCCATGAGAGTCTCATGAAGCGAATCGCTGGTGACGACCTGCTTCAGCATATGGATTTTAAGCATTTTTATTGTATTATCAATTGTCTTTTATTTTCGTTTTTATTTAAAAAATTATTTTGATTGGAGTACACAATTTGAACATGTAATTTTTTAATTTTCGAAAGAATTCAATACTTGTTAAATATTATAAGCATTAAATTTAGGGGCTGAGCACATACAGACAGTCGAGGACTATACTGCCCAAGCCGATAGGCGGTTCAACGCGATGGGTTATTCAACGAGCTCGTTAACCGCACTTATGAGCGGGCATGGCAACTTCAGATACCTCCTTAACAAGATGGAATCTGCTCAGGATGGTGTCTGTAGGCTGCGTCTGAGACGGCGGTGCATATAATGTGCCAATGTCCAACACTGGCAAGGAAAAGGGTTGCCATCCAGAAGGAAACACATTAATGTAGCCATGTGATTATGTGAGAATGTGATTGCGTGTGATATATATATGCAATCGATATAAAAATTAAATAAAAATTTAAATCGCGGAGAATTTTTGAGATATTTGTCCATATATGTTTAATTTATTGTATGCACTGTAGAAATTCTCCTGGAACGTATAAATTGATTAAAAAGAAATAAATAACAAATAGTTTTCTTACAATATTCGAAGGAAACTTCGATAGGAAAGGGCTATTTAGTTCGTCCTGCAGGCCAATCCAACAACGTTGCTCTTAGTTTATTTTTGGAATTTGAATTTCGAAAGTTCCAAATGAATTTCGCTTGTTGCACTTTGTTTATTAAATACATTATATATTAATTTTCCACGAGAATACTCATTTTTATAAATAATAAAAGTAATTACTGAAAAGTTTATGCTTGAAATATGTTTTATCCATTCGCTATCGATCCCTTTCCACCCATAAGTCCATAAAGAGAAGCTTCCTATGACCCTGTTTAGATTGTCATTAGTGATCACTAAAAAAAAATATGCCCTCTGGCGTCACTTAAATAAGTAACAATCTAAACAGGGCCTGACAATCTAAACAGGCATGCCGAAAAGTAAAAATAAATCGCATATAATACTTCTATTTGATTTTCAGAAAGTGAAGAACAGAAAAACAAATCCCATAACAAGCTTTCCATACGTTTTATTTGCGTCGTTATTTTTTTTAAACACTTTCACATCGCTCTGAATTTTCTGAGTTCTACTAAAACTTTTTCATAACAAAATATAATAATATAAGTAAATATTATTACGTTATGATATATTTATTATTTTATTATTAATCCGCCTGGCGAGATTTAGGCTTCTTTCTTCTTTCTTCAAAAGTTTGTTGGAAAGAGAGGGGATGTGAGGAGAGAAAAGTCTCCACACATTCTTCAAGTGGAGAGTTTTTTTGAAGCCCAAATTCTGTTGGATTCTCCGTTCTTCTTACGCACACAATTAAACAGTTGTCGCCCGAACGAGTTCCGACGAGGTTTCCCGAAGATTTGTTTACATTTTTATACTGCGCTTTGGAAGTGAAAATAAAGTGTTAAATAAAGTGAAAATTGAAAAATATGATTGAAAAACAATAAATAAAATAAAATAAATATATTTAAAATCATAAAGTGTTGATATAAAATAAAAACAAGCAAGTATAAAACTGAAGAACAAAAGAACAACAAACGAAGTGTCCGCCATCATGAAATTGTGTGATTGCCAAATCGAAGTTTTTTGTAAAAATTGTTTTTTTTAGAAATTTAGTTTACTTATCATATTTTGGCCACGAATACGGTCGTATTTTGCAACTATGAGATTAATTTTAATTTAAAAGAAATTATACACACATAGAAATTCCTTTTTTTTTAATTGTTAATCATCATGCAATATAATTATGGCAACTCTGGCGAACATTCGGAAATTCAGTAAATTTCACTCACACACATTTAGAAATCACACGTATATGAATTTTATCATGAAAGAAGAAAGTAAGTGTCGCCACGCGTTCTTCTCGAAGCCGGCTTCAAGAAGCCGCTTCAAGAAGACAGATCTCGCCATCGCCAATAGTAGCTTCAAGAAAATACGAGTTTTCCATGAAATGACATCACTATTCTTTTCATTCCTTCGCGTTGACAACTCATCACAAATAGTGTTCACAGGAGTCGAATGGCCCGGGAGTCACGCACAGGCTTGTCGTTTTGGAAATTGCATAGTAGTACACATTCGAAAAAATAGTGATACTCATTGAATAGTGATACTCAAAAAATCGAATTTCTATTCGTATAAACGCTAAGAGAAAAAAATTAGTACAACTATTTTTTTATCATTAGCACCGGAATAAAAAGCGTAACACGTGTTCCCTAAGAGTAGTAAAATACTACTATAGTAGTACAAACGACTACTACTATAGTAGTACAATCATTTTATCAAAGAGCAACTTTTCTCTCAAAAAAACGCCAGTAGTTGCAGAACTAATGAACTTAACTTTAACGTTACAAATTCAAAAATGGAGCATCAGTTGACGTTTTGAGCCAGTAGCTTGTCAATTTGCAATTAGATTCGTTATACCACCCAGCATTTTACATAATCAAACATTATTTTTTGAGAGCAATCCGTTTCGCCGCACCAAGATAAAATACTGGTTTTCAACACCCGTCGACCAATACTAATCGGTTGAGAACTACGCTGCTGCTTACGTTGCCCCAGCTCACAAGACGATCAAATGACCAACGAAAATCACGTTGTTGCTTTCAGATGTAAGAGATATAAAAAATTTGAAAGCCAACATGAACACAAAATACCGGACCCGAATCACACAATCAAGAGTCATGCTTGCAATATATAATACGGAAACATTGTAGTTTTGTAGTAAAATATGTTTACAAAAACTTTTCTGTAAAGATCGTTTCATGCATAAACTGGTTTTGCTGATAATTTGCGTATCAACGGTTTTGTTTTCTATATATACAGTGTACGCGTGGATACGGGCGAAAAAACAAATATTTGTAAGCAAGACTAGCAAACCGAGGTGATTCGAATGGCTGGGTGGCCAGGTGGTGGAAACTCTAAACGAGTTCGACGACGAAAACGCCATTGATAAAACTATTGATGCCATACAGAAAGTTCTCAGGGAAGGAAAAAAGACCAACAAAGAGGCCAAAAAAGGCCAGAGATCTAATACAGCCATGGAGGGTCTATTGAGCAAACGAGCGATGACTAGATGTCGATTCTTTTGGCATACGGTCTATACACTGAAGTGATCTCAAAGTTTTTAAAAATGTAATTTTTTTATGAATGAATTTTTTGAAATCTTATGAATGAATTTTTAAAAATTTGATTTTTTTATGAAATGAGTTTTTTTTTTAAAAATTCATAATCTGTTTCCAATATACAAAAATGAACATTTATTATTAAGAATCGCGAGAGCTTTATTGGGATATTGTACTCTTTTTACAAAATATGTTTATATTGTCAATAGTAATAATTTCAATAATTTCAGAAAGAAATCAATGAAGAAGAAACCTTGAACTCGTCCTTTGCAAGCAATGTTAGTTGCGATGTATCTGTAAGAATTTAAATTAAGTAAAAAAATAACAAGGGATTTTGCACTTTAATACGAACCAACCAGTGAAGTAATTTTTGAATGTTTCTCATGTTGTTTCAGGATTAACATTTGTTTTCATTAATATAGAGCCGTCGTTAGCTGCTGAATCGTCGTCCTCGTTTCTCTGCAATAGAAATTTATGCATCACGCAGCATGCAAGAACGATATCTTCAACTTTTCGACACTATGTAAAGTGATGGGATTCAAAAACTTTGCTTGTGTAAAGCAAACGCACTATCGGCGACGAAGACATGCCGTTTGGATCATTTCATTGCATCTGCCGTTCGCACCAACGTCCACATAAAGGAAACTGCACTATGTATCTGCAGGGGCTTATAGTACAAGGCTATTTGTTCTTTTGTAGTTGTGATAATAAGCACCATCGAGGCATGAAAGGTTACATGCTTGCCGTCCAAGGCACCCAGCCATAGAGGGAAATTCCACCTCGATTTAAATTGGTTGCTTATTTTCTCCCATTCGCTCCACGACTAGGGAAACTGGAGAAAAAATTAAATTATATCTAATATATCTTACATATTCAAAAATAATTTTAATATAATAATATTAGGGCAATAAAAATAATAAAAATAAGTTTGCTCTTACCTTCATACAATTATTGCACAAATGTTTCCAGATTGCTTTACACACACTTGGGATGCTGTACACCAGGTACGAATAGAATAGCCTTGAATGATATTCTATACACTTGAAGGAGTCGCCAAGTACCGTAAGATCGCCGGTAGTTGTTCCCTATGTATTACCGCGTTTCGAGGCGTAGTATCCAACTTACTGATTTCACATTCTATTAATGCGAGAATCGTGTCAAAGTCCATATCTATCATCCGGAAGAATTTTGGAAAGGCTGTTTTGTCCTCTCGAAGCTCCATTGAGAGCTGAAAGAACAAGCCTTATTGGGATCGTCTTGCCCTCCATGTCTTTATCCAGCAAGAACTCTTTCTACGCTTCGCCTCACTTAGTTTTAAAATTTTATTAATTAAAACGACGAAACGCTGGAACACTTTTCGGTGCGCATTTCTCATAAACCAACATTGTTTTATAATTTTTTGCGACATTTATTGAATATAAGCACAAATTGTCCAATTCTCTTACGGTACGAATTTTTATCTCACAAAAAGAAAGTAATCGGAAAAGGTTTAAAAAGTACGAAAAGATACCTTAGTGTTTTAGTTCAATTTGCTGTTTGATTGCTGTAGTGTAATATATAATAGCACCAAACAGATCTTTTTTACCGTCGGTTGTCCGATTTTCTTGCTTTTACTTGGACTTTCTTGGCCACCAAAAGACGAAAATATTAAAATTAAGTGTCGCTATCGATTAGTCTAGGAGTTATAGGCCTTCAAAATTTAAAATTTTGAAATTTCTCCTAAACCATACGAGTTATTTGGTCAGTATTAGTGTCGTTCAAAAGAATTTTTCGTTGCCCTTAATTTGTAACATTCAATATTTGTCCAAAAAATTTTTCGTTTTCGAGATATGACTTTATTTTACATAAAATTTTGGCAAACAAAATCAAAAAAAAAAACAAACAAAAGAGATCACCATCAATAGAAAGCGTGATTTCTTAGCTTTTATTTAAAATATAATACAAAATATCTTAATATGGTAGTCTTCATTAAGCGGTATTTTATACTACGCAGTAAGCAATTCTTTATGGACAATTTCCTCCCGCATGAGCGGCCTTCGGTTCCAATTGAGTATTACACCCCTTAGAAAGTCCAACTCCGGCTTCGCAGTTAACAGAATTTTTTGTAACTTTTTTTGCAGTATTTTAAATTCTTTGAGCAGGGGAAGGGCTAAAGTATGCATTACTATATACCAAATGAAAGCTAAAAGATCAGGCTTTCTATGAATTTTTTCAATTCCTTGTATTAATAATGTATTTTTCTGAGGAAAATCATTTATTCATTAAAATTTTTAAAAAAATGCAAATATCATTATATCTCGAAAACTATTGAGTTTTCTGGGAATCAATATAATAAATAAAATAGAATAAAAAACCTTTGAAATGCCGCTAATTTTGACATAATATCTCCTACGGTTTAGGAAATATCGGCCAAACAATCTTAAACTTTTAAGGCTTGTAACTCCTAAACTAAACGAGAGCGAGGCTTTAGTTGAACGTCATTGTCATTAGGGGATATATGTTTATCAAGGGGCTTAAATCTATTTTTCGGTCGGAGCGGAGGCCGCATTTTCACGAGAGAGTGAAAAAAGATAGTAAAATATTTGATTTTCGTTAGTCAAATGATCGTCGTCTGAGCTCACTTAAAACTCATTTCAGGGCCGCATGGGAATGTTGGCCGAGGATAGAAAGGAAAAAGCAAAACAGTGCAAGGGAGATGTGGGGACGTGTGACCACAGAACGCGCAAAAATAAAATGGTAACAATAGCTGTATATTTCACGATACTCATTTGAGTGCCACTCACTCATTTTGCGTGTGACTTCTACGAAATCAGTAACCATTATTGATTAATAAAATAATCGCCTGGATGCTCCGCTGTGGCCTCACACTAAGGACCAATTTTATTTTACTTATATGTAGATTTTTTGTGGTAAAAGAAAATTCCCCTACACACATACTTTGCGATTTCAATAAAATACTTGAACTTTCCCCGTTTCCAGTTTTAAATTTCCACTTTCGTTATAACCTCTGTTTGTTGTTCCTTATTTCTGCCGTATCGTTCAAAAATTATCTCACGTCCACTTTAGTTTATTAATTGAAATACTAGGAATCTACTTGAAAACCATCTTCGCTGTACTAAAATGAAAGGGATGTTGCCAGTTCTGTGAGAGAAATTATATATGATATTTTCAAGATACCAGGGAAATTTTCATGCATTGTAACCCTCGACTAATATTGATGCTCCTTTTTATTGTGGGAATTTTTTTTTATCGTCGCAATTTATTTAAAATCACTGAAGCCATCATATTGATGATTCGCAACATTTCCGACTTTATAGTAATATCTTTGATAAATAGCTTAGGAATGTATATATTTATCTGTCTACTAAGCTTTAAAAAAAATTACAATCTATATTATATCTGAATTATTAAAAATTTATTTTATGTTTACGATAATTTCAAAATAACCAGAAAGCAACATCATTATTTTATATTTTTAGCTTATTGATGTTAATATTAGGTAGTAAAATAAAACTTTTTTCAAAAACGTAATGATATGTAGTCTTAAATATTGTTACTATCTGTCTCATATTAACGTGAAGCCTTCGAGACTCCCTGTATCCCTGCTCAAGTCACTCAGTAAGTCACAAAATGAACGCATGATGTCTTAAACACAATTGGAAGCACTAAACACTAAATACATTTGTCTTTGGTTATCTTTATCTCATTTTCTTACGGACAAAGCACAAAATCTGTCACTACCGTCAATTCCTGTGTTGGAACGTAAACAAAGGAATAGCAAAAGAAGTAGAAGAGCACTTTGTGTGTGTCAAATTAGAAATAGATCTAGCCCGAATCCAAATGTCTTTTTATCTATGGACAATTGTTCTCAACTAAATTATCTATTCTCATCAGATAAATGATTCCCATAAGAGCCTCTGTAATTTTAATGCTTAAAACACAATTGGAAGCACTAAACACTAAATACATATGTCTTCGGTTATTTTTATCTCATTTTCTTACGGACAAAACATAATTACACCCCACGGACAAAACACAAAATCTGTCAATTCCTGTTTTGAAAAGTAAACAAAGGAATAGCAAGAGAAGGAGAAGAGCACTTTGTGTGTGTCAAATTAGAAATAGATCTATCCCGAAGACATTTGTCTTTTTATCTATGGACAATTGTTCTCAGACAAATTATCCTTTTTTCTCAGATAAATGATTCCCATAAGAACTTGTGTAATTTGAACAGCTGATTTTGTGTGTAGTGTTTAGTGCTTCCAATTGTGTTTTAAGCACAACAGTTGATTTTGTGTTTAGTGCTTTCAATTGTGTTTAACGCATTAGTGTTCCCGCACAACCGCCGTCAGCTCCAGCGGCCGTATTAAATAACGTCGCGGCGGTTGTCAACACCGCCATCATCCATTATTACGTTCCAGTCGCGAAAAATTATTACTTATAATATTGAATTATTCATTATAAACAAATTCAAATTAAAAGTTTGCAAAATAAAACTTTGCTGGTTTACTTTTTCGAAATTTGTTCGCAAATGCCAAAAACATATGTTTTTGTTGTCATTTGCTGTTCAAACACCAATAATTTCCAATGGTTTTTGGGAAAAAGTGGCAATGTTTTTTGCTCAAATCGATTGAGTAAGAGTGATTTTTCTAATTTTTCTAATTTTGAAGCTACGCTCTTTCTCTTATCGCTCTCAACTGCATTATATAAATGTATCGCTCTTAACTGCATTATATAAATGTATAAATTTCCACTCTCTTTAGACCCCACATTCACTAGCTTTAGACCCCTATTCATCAGCTTTAGACCCATTTTCATCAGCATTAGACGCCCTTCTACCCTTTTGACAGTCAGGTGGATTTTTCATGTCGTGAAAACTTTATATTTCTTCGTGTGGCATAGCGAAGAAACTGCCATGCATTGTGGCTGTGTTCGGATGTTGGTGCGTTGTGTTTAAAAAAAGCCGTCGACTATTTTGTACTTGCAACTGAGTTCTAAATATTTCACGATGCACGCTAGGAAAACTATAAGTAGCTCTACAAAGGTTACCACACCATTCGGATAAAACTCCCCCCAGATACTGGCAAGGTCGCGCTTTGTTCATAATTTAGAAAACCTATTTTGTTTGAAATTACAGTGATTGTAAGAACGCTTGCCCTAGCAGCACCGAAATCTAACTAATACAATGATAGACTACCCTCAATCTAAAACTACGAAAGTGATATTGAATCCGACCATAAGCTCAACTCGCGTAGACGCTGGCGATCCACTGCAGAAGATCCTTGGCAACCGGAAATCAGCGAAGGTTTGTATATCACGGTCAGTGGAGATCCGGAACGATTTGCCAATATCTTTCAATGCCTGAAATTGAAAAGTGGATTTGCAAAAGCAAAAACAAAATGTATGGGAAAAAGTCATATTCTGCGAGAAAGACTTCCGTTAGAAGCTCACTAAACTGAGTTAGCCTAAAATTTTCTTGAGATTTCTAATGTGCTATCAGTTTTTCTTGATAATTTTATATACTATATGCTGTGAAATATCTAATATGATAACGATTCACTTGAGTCGACTTATCTTCGTCTGTCCAACTGCTGAAATAGCAATTACAGGAGAACGGATATATATCGTCTAAATTTTGGCACATATATCCATAAATTCTTTAATTTTTTCCCTGATTGTATTACAGACTGGTTGTAGTTTAGTTTGTGGATTTTTAAAATTTTTTTTACTGTTTCGGATACACGCTTATTTTAAGGACTACACGCTCATTTACAAGACAATATGACAATATTCTATTCACAATAGAACTCAAAATACGAGACGTTATAATCATATACATACTTGAATATACATAAATCTAGTACACATAATTTCTTCTATTGGTTTGAATTCGTGGTAAGATTTAAAACTTAATCGATACAGGAATTTCATTTCTAGTTTTTAGAATTTAATTTTCCTAAAATCTATCTATGCTATGGATATATACTACATATTTCTAATCTGTTTTCGTCCTCTAAAGATCCAAACTATTGTCCCTAAATTTGAAAATTTACTTACCAAGCATATTTGTACCGTATAAGCCAAGTTAGCAATCCTACGTGCGGGAGTGCAGCTTGTCATCTATCGGGGACGTTGAAAATGTCGAAGTTCGTCATTAGTGGCTTGTTATTGCCTAAAGCTTGAAAAGCTTAGCTAGGCATGTTCAACCAGCATCAAAGTTTTAGCAAGCTCACAAGACCAAAGTGAGACTAACCTTCTCTCACTCACCTTTATATCATGTTTAATGTGCTTAAGCGCGCTTGAAGCCACAAAACGAGGCAAGCAGCTAAGCACATAGATGTGGGATGCACTCCACTACTCCGATTTCTTCGACAACCATGCAGCATTTTTAACGAAAATAAAGTTAAAGTTCAAACGGAGAAGTAAAATTCAAAAAGGAGACTTAGTTGCAGTCTCGATCACGCTGGTAGCGGTAATATTCGCAGCAGAATCGGTACCAACCAATATCAGTATTTCTACGAATTTCGTGTGCGTAACTTAAAAAAAAATTAATAATATTTTCGGCAACTTGACGTGGTAGGCGTCCTGCGCTAAATTCCACGAGTAGCACCTTTCGGAGAGTGACGCAACATACACCTATTCAAGAAGTGACTAAAAATTCTTGAAAAAGCAACACTGGCTCTGTGACGTAAGTATTGTCACGACTTTAAAATTAGGAATAGTGGGAGAAAAATTTCAAAAAGAAAATCCAGTAGCACGTAAAGTAATAAATCAGCATAAAACACAAGTCTGAAAAAAAGGAAATTAGCCAGAATAGGTGGATATATGTATGTATATGTGCGCATAGCGTCGAAGCTTTTAAACTGATTTTACACAATGGACTGGTTGTGGCGTGACTGAATATTTCAGTAATATGTTAAAAATACCAACCGTCGGCTATTACGTCGGCTACAGCCGGTGTGAGCCATGAAGTGAGCTAGTTTACACCAGAGATAGAGACACACAATACTTACAACTTGTAACAGAAAATGTTATTTGGAACTTGCATGTTCCCTAGTTTACGTAGACTGCCCATGTATAAGAAATATTTTAGAAAACGTTTAATGAAACTGATTTCATTTTCAAAAACTATTTACCGAAAATGAGTATATGTTAAGGGCCTAATGAACTCATGAACTCCGGAGATTATTTATTTGAGAAAGCACGTGCTGATTTCCAATAAAATTGTTTAATTACTCCTAAACCCCAAGTCGGCTTTAAATTTTGCGTGAATTTCCACACACTCCAGTAATCCTAAAGGAAGGCATCATTTATGCCATTTTCTTTTTTGGGATAAATTATTTCAAATTTCCAAACGTGTCCACACATGTATGTAAATACAAAAATCAATAAAAGATAAAAATGTCAAAATCAATAAAAATATGAAACTACATTACTGGTAAGGTACAAATATAAAAACAAAATTTCATTAATTAGGCCAGTGACATAGATAAATTGCAATTTTGGTGTAGCGTCAGAACGCTATGTTCTAATGCTTTGTATTATGTTGACCTCTATTCCTTCTTTTAGTAATTTTTATATACAATATATCCTACAATGTCCTATATCCTATATCCTACAATTTAGAATTGGATTTTCTCTCGTAACATCCATCCGACAGTGCCGCGATCCGTCAGTTCATTCCAGTAAATAAGTTTTCGAAATAGCTTTTTCCCCAACCCTTTTGTGCTTTTCCTCCATTTTAAGAATTTCAGCAACTCCTCATCCAAATTTTGTCCGTGATCTTAGCGAAGCGAATTGTAGAATTGTCCGCAAAAACATCCGCATATACTTTGATGCCAAAAACGTGTCAGCAGTAAGATAATCAGGTACTCTCTGATTTTCTCTGAAAGAAAAAAGGTCAACGCCCGGTTACATTGTAAGGCGTAAGTATCTGACTTGTTTACAGTAAATTGATTACTTCATTCCAAGAAAGGATTCGAAGCACTCAACTCAGTCGCGATCCAAGGCGATAATATATTCGCGATTACCATTAACTGAATCGAAAATAGGGGTAAATATATCTACAGTTTAATAGAACTGCTGCGTAGAGTATTCTTTTCTTTTTCCTTTGCATACGGCGGCCGCACTTTCTCCTTCCAACGGTTTACACCCCGACGAGTAAATATTTCCGATCTCAATCGCAGGGGCCTAATCTTCATCGCCACTTTCTTACTATATAACATCACCGTCTTTGGAGGGAGTATGGAAAAATATTACTTAGTTTTCCGTCTATGGGTTATAGGGCCACAATTAAAGAGAAGACGAAAATGACAGCGAAAAGAAAAATAAAAACAAGTAAGAGTGTTGTCTTCGGCCTGGCCGAAATCTAAATACCCTACACCCGAGTAACTGAAAAAATTATAATTTCGATACTTAACAACTTTTGTATAAGTAGGCGGACCACGCCCATTTCGGGAAAATCTTGTACCGTTTACAAGATATTGACAACTTTTGTATGAGTGGGCGTGGCACGCCTATTTGGCGAGCTTATCTTCCCTATATATCCTGATAAAATTACGTATCAATATCTTATACCGTTCATTAGATATTGCCAACTTTGTTATAAGTGGTTCCAGAGTCACCTGTAGGAGACAGTGAGACTTCGGCGTTTTTTTCCAACAAAATAAAACTTTTCCAGCCAAGAGTTTTCGATAAGACGTTACTTACACTTTACTCTTTATATAACGTGTAAAATAAGCTAAGGAGGTTATATAAGAAACTCACCTTTTATGCATTCTTATTTTACAATAACTTGAATGCACTGCCAACTGCCAACTTACTAAAACTTGAGTACACAACAAGTTTTGCAAATCACTGCTCAGAAACAAATTCAACACCGTGACTTTGTTGACTTAAATTAACCAATGACATTTTATACGGTTGAGCGTATAACAAGTTATTTGAAAAAAGAGGAAAAGCGGATTTTTTGAATATGACAACAAAACTTAAGAATATTGTTAGTTTACAGAAAAAGGTCAAGGCTGCCACGCCCTTCTGTTCATTCTTTCTATTTTCCTCCTGTACAATAGAAAAATGACTTTACGACAAAAGGTTCTCCAGATTGCTTCCATGCAATTCGAAACTGGGAGATCGTACAATCTTCCAGGCTTTTTTTTAACTTCTTATAACTTTTGTGGTCAGTCTATTTAGTCTCATCGGATCATCCGTGCCACAAGTAATATTATATCTGTACCTGAAGCAGGCCTTCCATAAAATGCTCTAAATAATCAAAGTAGCTTAGTAGCTTTGAACCTGCCTTTTTAAATACCTGCCCAGGAAATATTAAACTCGCTCCTCGAACTGTCCTTCCTTATTATCAGGGAGTGGTGAGCGGCTCTATATCCCTACCTTTAGGAAGAGAGCGTATATTTAGAAAGTATCCACAGTTATAACGAGTAGGCAACTCGTCAGTCTCGGAGTAATACTTTCGGGTACCTTACATCGGCAAAGCGACTGCTACGAACCCGTTCAACATTTTGTGTGCCGGTAAACGGTAGCATCCAGGAATGGGAGCAGGTGCATGCGGTGGAAAGAAGGGTTGAGTCGTCACTAAATGGATAAAAATGGGTAATTTTTACCGACAATACAAGGTGCTTGCAAGGGGATCCAGCACTCGGAACCACTTCATTTTCATCCTCTCCATATCCCGTGTATACTCGATTTTACGGAATCATTCCGATTCGGATACACATCTTCCTATTTTATGGAAAGCTCTATATTCTAAGACAACAAATATCATAATTTGAGGAGGCATAATTTTACGAAACGTAAATAGAATTGTTGTTTGATTCATATATCTATTTGTAAGTGGACACATTTGGAACATGGAAATGCGTACTTAATAAAACTATTGAATACGCAATCGAAAGCATTACGGTAAAATTAAGAAACAGAAACACAAGAGTGAAATGAAGAAACCAAACAATTTAAAGAAACAAGGTCTGTATTATCCTTGCGAAGTTATTTAAAGTGGGCTACTTCAGCATTACGTAGAGCGGCTGATGCAAATAAAGGTTATTTGACTTACTTTTTAATTACTGCGATATTAGCTTACATTTATTAATAAAGAGTACACTGATTACAATTAGCTCCATTATACAGATTATGTAGTTTTGCACTTAACTGACATTTTTCCGAGCTCTTATTGACATTCGTCTCTTTTTTAGCTCTAAGTTCTAAGTCTTACATGAGACCTGGTAAAGAAGCGATGTTAGCACACAACAAATGCCTATCGCAGCCAGACTTCAACGGACGCCCAGTTAATTTGCGCAGACAGTCGACCATATATTCTCACGGCATGAGTGTAAATGTTCTTAATAGAAGCGGGATCATACAGCCAGATCACGATAAACAAACGCAACAAAATCAGCTCCACGCACTTGACTCTGTACCGAACACTAACTCCAACAACAGCAAAAGCGCGCCTTGGCAGACAGGTAAGAATACACATCCAAAGTTCAAGATCAACATGTACGGCCAACCGGAAAACATGATGCAGCTACAGGTGCGGCGCTATAAGTACCCACCTTCAACAAAATACTGCCTAGACACCTTAGAGCCGAATACAAATGCTTTTCTGCAATTGAGAAAATACTACTGTCAGCGGAAATACTTGAACTGGGTAAGCTTCCTTTTAGTTAGTGCGCTGCTTTTCTCTGGCTTGGTCACGTATTGCATATGGATTCACAACATTAGTGTGGCGCGCAGTAAGTACCTTAAGCAAAGAATACAATCTGAGGTGGACAGAGAGGTTAGAGAAAGTAATTCTGCGATAAAGTTAACGGGAAGCCCAACAGCCGAAACAGTCGAAATCCAACAGCCTACAAAGACGACCGAAAAAGGTATACGCCGTCACAACCTACAGGAGTCCACTTTGCTACGCGCAATAAGCACGCGTAAAAAGGCGAAGTTCAGAGAGCCAAAATTCGTCTCACTCGAGTACGTTGACTCCGAGGATCCCAGATTAGATCGTTCTAAAGATAAAACTGTTCTATTAGTTGTAAGGCAGGAGTCAACAACTATGATTGCGGAGGAGGCAGTAGTAGCGCCTGAAATTATATTAAGCTCGGGTGATCAAAATAAGTTCGGCGTTCCTATTGAGAAAGACAAGCGCATTTTGGCCATTGCGAACGGAGTAAGTAATAAACATACTGTAGATATAGTTATTCACACACGCCTCCATGGCAGATGTTTCCTACCAGCTCCACAAGAGCCATGCCTTTGAACTCCTTTGCCCAAGTGTCGCCCACCATACCATCACTGAGTACACAGGCATCGTTTACGTCAACGAGTGCTGCTACAGTACCTGAGAGCGGTTGCTACTCCACAAAATTGCACATGTGTAGAGGTGTACTTGATTATGACTTAACCAACAACTCAAGTATCAAGTTAAGCGAGCTGGAATTGGAGGCCTATCAGAAACTCCTCAGATCTAATTGCTCAGTTCGGGCAGCAGAATTTGTATGCACAGCATTGGAACCAGAATGCCGATCTCCCCACATCGGCTCGCTGCCTCCGTGCAGAAGACTTTGCAAAGGTGTGTGCATCTTTACTAAATGGTGGGGAAAGATAACACTTTTAAATTTTTTATAGCTGTGAAAAAAGAGACTTCCATGTGAGGCATTTTTCTCACGAGCAAGTGTTTCAACGTCCCTGTTATACAATATATGCGAAAATAAGTAAGGAGTTCATTAAGAAAAATTTAAATATTTTCGAAAGGGCCAAAATGGCATCTCGGAATTTTCAAGCCCATAGATGATACTTAATTTTAGATGTACAAGAAAAATAAAAAACCCAGCGAGGACTCTTCACTTCAAGTTGCCGAAAACTTTTTACCTCTTGCCGAAAATTCTCTATTATCCTCTGAAAACTCCAAACATTCTCTGGCACGAAAACGGTCTGATGGCGGCACTTATTTTTTGTTTCTGTTTCTAAAGGGTTTTTGGGTGTTGCTACCCTTGAAATTTTTAGTAGAGCCTAAGCATTTCTATTAGGTATTATTATGGAAATCTGAAAAATTCAACAATTTACTTGAGAAACTTTTAGTGTGTGACAAAATTTCAACTTGTTATTGGTACAGTGTGCTAGAATGTTGTGTTTGTAAATTTGCAAATGTTGTGCTTGCATATTTCTAGGCCTATAGGAGCCTAGGAGAAATTGGAAATACTGACTTTATCTATTCCGTGTGCGAGACATTTTGCAATTAAGAGTTTGGAGAACCAGCTAAAAAGTTTTAGGAATTTGGTGGGCATGAGTCGTATCACTTTGTTAAAGTGTGCCCCTGGCTATTTGATGCAATTTGAAGTTTGTTTGTGAGAAATCAACTTTTGGGATTGTACAGGGTACAGCAAGCAGAACAGAAGAGACTAGCCAATATATATTCGTAAACATAAGTTTTAATAGTTTAAATAAAAATTGGTCTTGTAAACCAAAAATAATGTTAATTCTAAAACTTCAAGAAGGGAACCTTATCATTAATGTCCAAAATTAACATTTTATATAAATTACTTCTTGTTATTCTTCAACTTTCCCTTATAGTTACTTCATTTTCAGTTAAACTATTTGGACTTATCACAAATAATCCAATGTCTATAGGTCTAATTCTAATAGTACAAACTATTATCATTTGTCTCTTCATTCAAAACCTAGCCAATCTTTCTTATTATGTTTATCAAAGGCTCTTGTGGTTATATTTGGCCTTGTAACGTCTTATATCTTCTCTCACTTACAGCTGTTTTTGAGCTCTGTTCCATACTTATTACCAGCTCTGACACGCTAATCGCTACCTTCGATTGCAGTCTCTATCCCGACTCTAATGATCCGCACAGATGCGAAGACCCCACGCGACGCCGTGATTTCTGCTTTGACAAAGAGTTCCAGTGCAACGACCACTCCTGCATTCCCTCGCAATGGCAGTGCGACAATATCAAAGATTGTGTCGAAGGCGAAGATGAAGATGACTGTATGGCGTGTCAGTTGGACGAATTTCGATGTCACTCCAATGAGAAATGTGTATCAGAGTCGATGCAATGCGATCAGAAGTATGACTGCTTTGACGGTTCCGACGAGGATGGCTGCGACGACTATGGCTCGGGTGAAGATCCCGGTTTCGCTGCATCTCCACTCAACACTTTCCCGCGCTTTCTCTATTTTTTCACCGCCACAGAAAACGATAAACCAGAAATGAAATATGAAACTGAAGCCCCTCAAGGGGAAGAAATTTTAAAGTTCGATGTAATAAGTAATTCATTATGGGGAGAACCCAAGAGATTTGGTAAATTAGATTAAATATGTACTAGATTTCAAAGTATAGGAACTGTAATTTTCCGCTTTAGTGAACTTCCATAACAGAAGAGAAATCATGATGACTAGCGATTCTGAAATCAATTTCAAGACATCTTCTACACACATTAACCGCTCAACAAGCCAACAGAACTTAGATTCTAATACCACACCCATCCAACCGGCTGGCTCATTTAGAGTAGGCGTGATTACTGATGCGCCCCAAATGCCAAGTAGAGATTGTGCTTCACATGAACTGCGATGCGTGAGCGGAAAGTGTATTACCGTCGCACAGCTATGTGATATGGTAATTAGAGAGAAATCAAGTCAAACCAATATATATTTGGAAGAAAACTGATTTACAGAAGTTTTCTTACAGATAATAGATTGTCCTGATGGTAGCGATGAATTTAAATGCGTATATAAGGAGCGCAGCAGCACCGATTAAACACTCTAAGGAAGCAATGTATATACAACCAAACTGCGAAACTATAATAAATCTCCCTTGGTGCTTGTGTTTTTAGTTTAATTGTATTTCTTGTTCGTTCAAAATATTTCGACTTTTGCAGTTTATTGTTATACCCTACACCCGAAGGGAGGGCATATTCACTTTGTTCTTCCGTTTGTAACGCAGAGAAGGAGACGAGATAGATATAGGAAGGTATATATAGTATATTATTGCTCAGCGTCACCTCCTAAATCGATTTAGCCCTCTCCGTCTGTCTGTCTGTTGAAATCACGGTTACGGGAGAACGAAAAGAGATATCGCAATCAAATTTTGCACAAATATTCTTTGTTATGTAGGGCAGTTTGGGATTGAAAATGGGCGAGATCGGTTAACAACCACGCCTACTTTACATACGGAATATAAAGGCACCTCGTTCCAAAAAATTTTATAATCTCAATATTTCACAAACCGTGCGAGATATTAATGTATAATTTTAATCCGGAACATATAGCACTATTACTAAAATTTTTGCAAAAAAATCAATATCTTGTTAATGGTATAAGATATTAACACGTAATTTGGTTACCACTTCGTATACCAAAAATGGGCGTAGCACGCTCAATGCGAATTTTCATTACATTAGTTCTTATGACGCAAAATCTTGCACATGCAAATGCTGCATGCAGCGCAGCGCTACAGATCGTCACATATTTGAATTTCACTGCGAAGCGAAAATTCTGCAACGTCAATATCTGACTTTTTACATCTAAACTTGTGCAGCCTGCTTCGTATATGATTAAATTTATACTATTTATAGATAAATGCAAAAATCACGAGCTTAGATGGCGAAAGAGAGAATATTCAAACGCAGCACTGCATACAGTGCTGCATGCAGAAATTCTGAACATGTATTTCGGGCATAATTGGAAACAACACGAAAACAATAAGTATTTCTCACAGTCAGTAACAATTTAGCTGAATTCCATATACAATACAAAAGTGGCTACATTAGTCGGAGCACAAAAGGAGGCAAACATTTGCTCTTTCTTTTGTTTTCGGAGAGGATTCTGCATTGATCTCTCCGCAAACCGCAAAATCAAAATAAAACGCTTTCACAATTTAAGTCAAATCGTTTTCACAAGCCAAGTTAGCATATTGGCCCTTTAGAGTGCAATGAAGCTCTGTAAAAATGTTGGCTGGTTTCTGCCAAGACGAGGTACCCCAAAATCTTACCCGAAAACTAATGAGTTATAATTTTAAATACTCTCTACATAAAAACTCCCTGTTTGCACAACGTTTCCTGATACAATTAACCCGTCAGAACCGTTTGGATTGGAACCGAGTAATAATTGCGTCCAGTCGCGTAGCTAAGGTGTCAAAGTACAATACTTCTGTCCCCCCTGTCAAATCTAATAGAACTTCTTCGCTCAAAAAAGTCTTATAACAATGTTTTACTGGCCTACATATGTTCAAAGACCCTTGTATGTTTTATCTTTTGATTTCTTAATCCCGCTCAGAGTCATTGTTTTTATTTTATGGTTGGTTGCTTTTTCTCCTACAGCGGCACATTACATATAGCATGCGCAAAATACACGTAAATTAAATTATAAGTACAAATTGCCGTGAACATCCCCTACTTGTACGATATAAGGGAATCATTAAAAGTTTTCTAGGGAATATCTTTTTAAATGTGCAGGTGTAAGGTGTTAAGAATTTCGGATGGCGAAACAGAGTTCTTTCTATAAAGATCCACGGATATTTATCACATATTTAAACTATAATTACATTTATATCATATGTATAAAAGATAGACTAAATGTTCATTTTTATCCCTTAAGGGTTTTAGACGCACCACCTTTTTTTATTCTGCTAATTATTCACTTGTTTACTTTTTCAGTATAAATAAACTTATATATATGTTTTCTTAAATATATATTTCATACTATTAGGCGATTTCAATTTTCTGCAGTAGCCTACGAAAAAAATTTGAAAGCAACTGAAAATTTGTCTTTTAAATTACTTGTGAAATTTTTCTTCGGATGTTAAGGAGTAAATACAGCTCGTTTTATTTTTCACACGGTAAAAGTTCAAAATCTTAAAAAAGGAATACTGCAGTCAATTGATTTTTGAGTGTGATCAACGCTAACAGCAAGGATTAACAACAGCAGGAGTCCATTATCTGCAACGTGGCCCCAACGATTTTCTTAAGCACACCCGATTCTCTGCAGGTAGGTTACCGTGGTGGTTTTATATAATGTCCCTCGTGGTGAGACTGTTACCGTGGTGGTTTTATATAATGTCCCTCATGGTGAGACTGTTATCAAATTATTCAGTCATAGCCCTAGTTCCCACGGTTGCCCATTTTTCCCATAGTAAAATTATATTTAGGAGAGGGTGTATTTTAGGCCATGGGAAAAAAATTTTCTGAAGCCGATGTGACTTCCTCAATTTACAGGCAAACGGTTGTGAAAGCATCAAATGCCAGAATTGCCAAATCTCGTGGTGCGATCTGTGTGTGTGTGTGTAAGGAAATTCCCAGTGAACAAAATTATTCGTAAGTTAGTTATTAACTTAAAATATAAACCATCCGATTGTAAGTAACTATTGAAAACAATTTTCTGTTGCATTATAAGTAAGCGGTACGGCATGTCGAATGCATGAGTTTTAATTTATCGAATGTATCATTTTTAATTTGCAGAACATTAGCGAAACGCCTACAAAGGACTATTGTATAAGTTTTTAAACATAAATGCACTACATTCAGTTAATATTAAGTATAATGTAAACTTCCAGGCTTTACACAATTTGGAGTTTTAAGTAACTTTAAAAATGCATTTGTGAGCAACTCATTCAAGAATCTTAAAACCTGTATATTTTGCGTTGGATAGTAAATTTTTATCTTGTTTCTGCAATATAAAACTAAAAAAATAACTTATAATCTTCACGATAAAATCAAATCACGTGTATCATGCCACAAAATGTCATCACAAAATATTATTTACTATTCTGTGATGTTACCCGCGTTATATTATTAGAATTAGGTGTCCTCGAGAATTTTACACTTGCGCTAGGTTAAGAGTGAAATCCTGAAGGTTGGCCAACAAGTCGTTACATGCTAACTTGTAGACGAGTGTGAAACCACTTTCTATTACAGAGTTTTTTTTTACAGTAGTGTGGTAAGCAAGTGGACTGCTAAATATTAGCAATTGGTTTGTTAAAAGATAAAACTGCGACTGTTTATGAGTAAGGTTGAGGTCACAACACTCATTTCATCAGATTATGGGAAATTTAAGCGGATAGATGGGAAGCAAAAAGTATAAAGGAGATAGACTGAGTGATCCGATGAAATCTCACCGGGTACACTACGATCGGTGAACGGGAAAACAGTGTTTCGGTGCAAACCAACGAATATCAATATCAAATATGACCTTTTTTGAAAATATTTCGGTAATAACCATGGTCAAACTTCGGGTGTTGGGTATACAAATGATAACAACTTCTTCGTTGCGGCAATGTGATTTTTTTCATTTGTTTACATTGGAAGAAACATTAAAACACTTCTTTTTAAACTTTTCCAATTGACACAGATTTTAAATCGGCTTCGAAATCATGGGAATTCCAGCTGGTGATGCTGAAAAAGGCAAGAAGATATTTGTGCGCAGCTGCGCTCAGTGTCACACGGCAGAATCTGGCGGAAAACACAAAGTTGGTCCAAATCTTCACGGAATAGTTGGACGTAAGTCTGGATCTGCGTCTGGGTACGCTTATTCAGAAGCTAATAAAAACAAAGGCGTAACCTGGACGGACCAAGCCTTGTTTGATTATCTAGAAAATCCGAAAAAATATATCCCCGGAACCAAGATGGTATTCGCTGGATTAAAAAAACCGGAAGACCGTGCTGATCTCATTGCTTACCTCAAGAATCCTAAGTAATATGTGGAGCAATACTCCACGGTAAAAATGCTTTCGACTACAATTCAAATGATAAATTAAATTGAAATGATATATATATATATACAAAATCTTAAAACTCAAATTAAATAAAAAAAATTAATTTTTAACAGAAAAGATTCATTCAAATTTTGTGGCGTGCCGGAAGATAAATTTGTAGCTCAATAGTTCTGGCCCAATATATCAAGGAATGATCAGAATTTCCGCTTAGTGTTTATTTTACAAATTTTTTTTAAAAATTCTATCTTCTATCAAAGACACCAATTTGTTTTAAGAATTGTTCGTAAACATTCACATTAATCATATATTAAAAGAGCACATTAAAAAAGAAGGGCTTTGAATTTAAGAAGTTGGCATCACTGATAATTTCACCATCAATATCACCATATTTCACCATTGGCCAAAAAGAGCAGTAGACTTGAGTTGTTCGTGTTCGATGTAAGTATGCAAGGTTAAAGTTATTAAAGAAATTAAAGTTCTAAGTAGCTTTAAGAGATATTTTGTAATAACTAAAAGGAATCGGGTAAAAGCTTTTCTAAAAAGAGTTACAAACTAAACTTGCTGTAAAGTACAAATTAAAGGAATGCCACAATCGTGAATGAAAGAAGACGAAAGTGTTGCATAATGGAAAATTCTAACCAGCAAATCTTATTGATATGGGCTAGTTTCCTTGTAGTTGATTGTTGTCAGAGGGGGTAGAAATTGTTACGTAAGTTGCACTAAATCCTAACTTGTGTTAGTATTTGCTATCTTCACGTTTTCTTGACGTTAGTAAGTTCTACTAGTCCACGGAATTTTGTTTTTTGAAATATTTGTTAATGGAAAAGTTTGATATTGGCCCATCGATTAGATCATATCGCTACCAGAATCATGCATTGCGCAAGTAAAACAAATTTTGAATCGAAACCTTTTGATGAGATAAGTTTGAAGTTATAATGCTTGCTTTAACGCGAGGCGCCTGTTGGTGTACAAAGCACCCTGTTCGAGTATACGAAAACGTGGATCCGTGCTGACAACTATTCGCTTTAGTGAGCGAGCTTTGGTTGTGAGTTCATTACAAAAGTTATCAACCACGTTTTCCCAATATATCCTATTATATGCTGAAATTCGATGGAGTGTTGAAAATCTACCAATCCTCCCGAAATAATTGCTACTCCAAGGTTTCTTAGATATCAGAGCTTAAAAAACTAAATTGGCACTAAACTTTTTTAATTATTTATCCCTGATGACATTGAATGAGCGGTATTTGGTTAAAGTGTTGTCCGTAGTTCTTGCTTGGTTCAGGAGAGCTTTGAAGGACTAGAATAAGTACGAATTTACCAGAAGTAAGCGAGCAGTGGTTTTGAGAAAAAAGGGAGAACTGCTTTTCTTATTTTATTGTAGATTTTCTGTTCGATTTATAGAGCTTCTGCTCGATGTTAGAATTTGTTTTTCCAGTGTATAGTTAGGTTTTCTTAGAAAGAAAGTCGTTACAACTACAGAATGGTTTAATATTTCTCTGTCTTATGCCGCCGCTTTCATTTAGTGACAACGAGAAATTGTAGCAAACATGGGCGTCCCAGCCGGAGATGTTGAGAAAGGCAAGAAGCTCTTTGTGCAACGTTGTGCTCAATGCCATACCGTAGAGGCTGGAGGGAAGCATAAAGTAGGCCCCAATCTGCATGGTCTGTTCGGTCGCAAGACCGGACAAGCTGCTGGCTACGCCTACACTGACGCTAACAAGGCCAAAGGTATCACATGGAATGATGATACACTTTTCGAGTACTTGGAGAACCCTAAGAAGTACATCCCTGGCACAAAAATGATCTTCGCCGGCTTGAAAAAACCAAACGAAAGGGCTGATCTGATTGCCTACTTGAAGTCCGCCACCAAGTAAAAGCCACGCAACATTGGAATTAACAGCTTTCAATAGATAAAAGTTTAGACCAAGTGGCATTCAGTCGTTTATAATTGTAAACATATTTCAAATAGTATTGCATTCGTAAATGCAAGTTGTTTACTATATTTTATTATAATTTATTTATCATATTTCCCCCAATTTAATACTGTTCAATTATGTAATGCGTGCAATGTAAGGCTTCTGAAACTACTATTAACAATAGGAACTTTTCGAAGCACTCCTTGCACGCACACACCGAACACATAAGAGCAAAGTTTATTTAAATTAATAATATAATTACGTAGGACAATTTCTTAACCTTAAGAAAACATAAATATATAAAGGAAGCGAAAAGTAAAAAATATTCTCTAACTACTTGGAATGGTTTGTTTTAATATGACTACTTGAGCCCCAAATATTTTACAGTTAAAAATTAAAATTCATTTAGTTTAATTATTGAGAATACGATGCTTCGTTAAAAGGACTTATCGGTTATAATGCCGTTTTATTGAAATACCGCGAAGTGTTCTGCTATAACTGCTAACATTTTGTTCTAACAAAGAAGGTACGTGCATTATATTGTACTTTAAAGCTTAATTCACAAATCTAATGTGGAAACACTGAATTACCCGAATAAGTGCAGACTAAAATCGACAAGCGATCCCCAGGTTGAAGTAGACGACCAAAGAAATGATTAAAAGGGTAAAATGGAATACGAGCCCGTTTAGAAATTTCCTGGTTAAATGAATAAAAATACTTTATGAATGAATAATAATACTTTTACTTTAATTTTACTTTTCTGATTAAAATTTCGAACATTGCGTATGTACATCAAGGGCTTGTGCAAATATAAGCAGAAATATATCCACTAAGATTTGAGGCATGTGTATAATTTATATATTCAATAATGCCTTGCATTAAAATTAAATGAGAACAATTCACTTTTATTTTTGTTAATTTACATAGTTAGCGAGTTGAAACTAATTAATTATAATTTTTTCTGCAGAGCAATTTTAGTCCCATGATACACTTCGCTATGTCCTAAGTGCCACATCTTTATATAACAAAGCACCTATATGTGTGGTGCTAATCTTATCATATGAAAACAACGACCATAGTACCGCCCACTTCAAAGAGCTCAAATCAACGGCACTCCACTGTGCTCTTAGGCTTTACCGCTAATGGGTAGTGAGCCCTGTTTCTGGGTGTCGTTATCCTTCTCCAATTGCTTGCCGAGATATTCCCTGTGAGGTTTTGAAAAGTAATTGAGAATTTGGTATTCTTGAGTAATTCTTGTTAAATTCTTTCTAATGGGATTTCAATGCTATGAGCATGCAGTGGTGATTTATGTTGTGTAGATCTACTTACCAATTATGCACCATCAACTTTTGCACAGCCAATAGCGCCTCATATCGCACGTTCGGATCGTCGTGTCCTAGAAGCTGCATCACCATCTGTTTGCCATTCAACTGCTCTAAAACACTAAAAAGGGAAAATGCATTGCAAGAATTTGCACTCTCCTATCTGTATGACTTACTGTTTTCCGCGCGGATAGTGTCGCACATACTCGCCAATATCGTAGCAAGCTACGGACAGAATTATGGTATCTCTCGATGTCTCCAACAAATGCACCAAGATCCTCAAAAGTTCGTAATTCTTTTCGTTCAATCGCTGCGCATTTTCCCGCCAAAATTTCGCCGACTTGTGCACAGGCGACCACTCCAATCTAGCACTTCGAAGCTCGGTGGCATACTCATCGAACGAGCTTAAATCCTGGACAGAGTTGTGTAGCTTTTCAGCAAGAAACTCTACATCGGCAGTGATGTCTTCGTCATCAAAACGACGCTGCTCTAAAATAGACAACTGCTTCAGGACCTTGCACTGAACCATTGCAATGCAATGCTCCTTAGCCACTTGAGAATCTTGTGGCTTCTCGATAAGATTGCGGAAGACGGCTAAAATAATTCGAGTAACCTAGTGAACAGATGGAAGGTTTGATCATTAATGTGTTGAAATTTTAAATAGAAGAGCTACCTTCTCTTTGGCGCAATCGTTCAAAATATCAGCTAAAATAGGGATAACGCTGAACTTATTCATCTTGGTAGCAAGCAAAGGGTTAAAAGTCAGCACCCAAAGACAGAAGATAAGCTGATATTGCACCTGTATGAGAAGAATGACTTGTACTTTACTTCAATACCTCGTAAATTTCGTTTGATTACTCACTTGGAAATTTACGCGAGATGACAGTATGCTAATCAAAGTGCTGATGCCGTCAACAGAGACGAAGGCGAAGCGGTACTCGTCGATGCGTAGCATCATTTGAAGACAGCGTCCTACCGACTGAATGTATTCGTTTGACTACGGATAAAACAGTTTCAATAAAGAATGAACATAGTAAGAGTTCACAGGGAGATAAGCGATGCATGCAGAAGCATGGCCCGGCACTAGTGCCTGAGGAATTCTGTAGAATAGTGGTAACGTAATTAGCATTTTTGAAGAAATTTAACCCCCATATAATAAGGTCCTATGCAGATTGCCTTCAAGAAAGTGAAAATGGCGACTAAACAATTTCCCAAGAAATTGAAGTACGTGTAAAATTACTGCCGTTCATAGTAGAAACACCGGTTAAAAACAACAATGGAGTTGAAGTTCCTTCATTATATTCTACATCTTCCAAAAACACCTTCAACTAATTATAGGTTTCTTTCTTACATAAGGCAATGGCGGTTTTATTGTTAATCCAAAAAACCCTGTAATATTGTGTCAGCTTCCCCGGCAAAGTATTAGAAAAATTTGAAAAACTAACGAGCAAAGAATGAACTGCGACCCAAAAATTTAAAAAAATTACTTAACTTTACAAATTTAAACGACTTAAGAAGTAATATTCAAATATAATACCCAAATATCATCAAAAATAATATCCAAAATCCGAACTGTAATATTTGGATTAAGTTCAAAAGCAAAACTTCAGAAATACATTAACCCGGAAAAATGGAATAAGGTGAAAAAATAATCCCAAAAGATAGTCGTCTAAAGATGACACGCCCTTAATCAAGCATTACGATTTTCGTTATCTACTGATATATAGTTTTTAGGTCTTACGTTCTCATCTCAGTAAAAGTTATTAACATACTTCGTTTATTTTCTACATAATTTGTTGTTTATGAATACACAATCTTCAAAAAAAAGTATTCGGACGGATTAAAAAATGTGGGTAAATTTTTTAATATAATATAACAAAACACCTTCCCCTTCTTGTTGCCCAGATGCGAAAATAAAAGCCATTAAGGTTTTCAGGTTTTTTGGGAAACAGCAATATGCGGAAAACTAAATCATAAAAATTTAAATCAAAGACGCTACCGGAATCTCGATCTGACAATCGGCGCCAACATCCCGCCTGTTGCTGGATATATCGCGGTAGGTTTCGATGGGCCTTGCGCTACGCTGTTCCCGCAACGGGCTGTATTGAGTTCTCTGGTTCTGTCCGGGTGCATGTTGGTGCACAATTATTGCTTGAACACGTCGCGCCAAGTCGGCCATTTCTTTAATGTAAGCTTTGGACTGGTTGTTGGCGTTGTCGAAAGTTGCGTTGGCAGGTTGTTCGATGTTTGTTATATTGTGTTTAAAAAAGGCGAGGTAAGTTTTTTCGAAAACTAAAATCATTAATATTTTAGGCATGGATACAACACTGTGTCTAACATGTGCTGGAATGCAGATTTCTTCTGCGGACAAGTATAGCACTTTTGTTGCAATATTCTCATGTCTGGTGCAAATTGTGAATTTTTTGTTACTTGGATAAATTGATTTCGAAGCAATATCAACACAATCGCGTGTTAGTAAAAATAAAGCTATTTACATTTATTTGTTGCTGTAAACAATTTCATGTTGTCAAATATTTGTTAATAACAGCCCAGTTAATTCATGGAGCACAACTTACCGTGGAGCAATTAATGGAGGAAGCCTATCTCGGTAGAAATTTACCGACTATCATGACTTCTTTTTTTACATTTACTTTTATACGTATAAAAATTGTTCCTAATCTCCAAAAATTTTATAAGTTTATGTATATACAAGAATTCCATTGTCATTAAGCCAGCTCCACTCTGAGCTGGCCAGATGTCCTAAAAAACTAGATTCCCAAAAGCCGCGTAGTACATTTAAAAAAAATTCTTGAAAAACTTTAATTTCACTTGTGGCCCTTCGATTAGATGTTTTACGACGGACTGTTATAAGGCTCTGAGATTTAAATACTTGATGTCAATACCAATAAAGCATGCATTTGAAAAAAATAAACTTGGATGAAGCAGAGCAACATTTCTTAATACTTCAATTTAAAATTATTAGGAAATATAGCTAAGCCATGGTGTGCTCAAATGTTATTAGGTAGTTCTAATTTTACACAATTTCCAAAAGTTCGATAAATGGAAGAGATATTTTTATTTGTGTGGTCTTTTTCATTTTTTAAAGATTAGCAATTATGATTACGGAAATTTAAAAACGTAATTTAAAAACGTACGCTAATAAAATGCACAGCAAAAATCAAAATTATATAGATTTGTGCAATTTCTTTAAAGTCAATAAAATAAACTTTAATATATTTTAGTAATAAATACCTAAGAATGAGTTGCAGAACCCTAGACATAAACGCATGCAAAACCACAGAAATAAATACAAGTGCAAAAACAAAATTCCCTAAAATATATACTCTAACTCTAAATTGAAGGCTTATTTTTTCGCCTAACCCTTCACAGTAGTGGCAAACAGAGAACGGTTCTACTCACATGCACTGTCAGCTGATCCTTAAGAAACTGCAAGTAGAAATTTAGGTCCGATGACGGCATTAACTCACGACCCCAACAAGCTAGTTTGGCGAGAATACGTGATGACATATTCACAATGAAGCCATCCTGGCGATTTAGCAAGTTCAGAAACGGACCCCAAACACACTCTTTGCGCTTGGCTGCGTACTCGTGGAAGATCTCGACGCGCGTCCTATCTTCCTGCAACATATCGTCAATCATTACCAGGATGTATTGGATGGTGGAGTCTTTGGAGACATGCGCCAAAAGATTCAGAAACGTCTTCACTGCTTGAGCTGGATTAGACTGCAGATAGGCAGCCTTCGACGTGTCCAAACTGCGGATGCATTCGTAGTCTTCATTCGATATCATCTGAGACTGCATGTACGAGGCCCAGTTGATGGTGCGCGATCGGATTTCGCCAGCTTGCTGCTGCAGTACCGAAGTGGCAGCAATCATATCTGTTCAAAAGCGAGAAAATTAAAATTGAACAAATTTCGCATGCATTCTTATTTGATATCGAATTTTCCCTCACCAATGTTCTCGTCTGGCATGTTTATTAAATCCTTTACATCTGACATCTCGATTTTCTTTTTAAGTAAGCTCTAAAGAAATAATAAAGACAGGTATCTGAACACGGTGCAAATTCCCAATATGTACTTCAATAATTTTCCAGGAAACTCTTATGACCTAAAACTCAGCTGAAAAGGTAGGTCTTGTGACTTTTGTTCTGTGTTGAATTCACTAAAGACGAACATGGTTGCACAGAAAGATTAATGAAATTACTCTGCGTGACAAACAAACGTAAGTTTACTGAGAAACCGTAGCTACCGTCAAAGAAAGTCATTCACTTAACCGAAAAGTATAAAAGTTAGAGGTTACCCATAACCACTTCAAGACAGAGTTATAAATTAAACTCCAAGATAATTACGATAATTTCGTGTATAACCGTTATTATAAATTCAATTCACCAATTATAAATTGGCATATTTTGACAAGATAGGCATGGAGGAGTACAAAAGTACCACGAATACAAAGAAAGTTATTTCTTATTCGCTTTGTGCTCAGCCTTCATTTTTCTTTATTTTAGAGAGCTTATATTAAATAATACTATGTAAACCTGGTGAATTGATGTAATACACAGAGGTACGAGAAATGTACCTCGGGGGAAAAAAATTTATCATTTTGTATAGAAATGTAACTAAAATGTATGAAAGTAACTACTTGTTTCTTCAGATTTTTAATAAACGGACCTTTCGTTTTCCTACAGCTTTAAGCAGTTGAAAAACCTATTCGAATATTTCCCACTCACTTTTTCTACAGAAACTTTTTTCGACGTATTCCTATAACATTGGAATTGGAACAAACATCAATATAAAATTTCCACGTCTAGTTTGTCTTCGATATTTGCAGGGTCGCTGTCAACTTGACACGAAATAATAAAGTAAAATTGTCACAGTTCCTATCACAGCTTTACAATTAAAATTGTTTAACTTGCCATGTTAACATGTTACAGAGACCAAAATTTCATTTTTGCATAGTTAACATGCTGGAAACTCAAAAGCTGAGTGTTACAGAAACCAAATTGTCAGAATTGCATAGTTAACATGCTGAAAAGCTGAGTGTTATAGAAACTACTTCAAGTACAAGTACAAATACAAGCACTTCAAGTATCTAACAACAATAATATGCAAAAATGGATCAGCCGGCAAGGAAGTAAGATTTTAGCAAATTATTATTTTGTGCATAATTTTGGCTAATTGGCGCTATCAAATTATTGCCAATGCATTTTTAATAGGAACCCACCGAAAACAAATTTAACGCGGCTAGGAAACGGAGCGTGAATGGTATAGATGTTTCGCGAGTAGCATGTGGCTCCAACTCTTCGATCAAAGTTTTGCACACATATTTATTGAGCCTGAAATTTCTTTTAAATTCCGACTCATTTAAAGTAAACGGGTCACTACAAGAATTCCTAATTCCTCCATTTGTTTTATATTTATTTATTATTTATGTTTTCTTCTATATTTATTTATTATTTATTTTTTATTTATTATTTATGTTGTGTTTTCTTCAGAATATGTAACTGTCAACATCTGTTTGGCACTTGACTATTTAAATATAAATTTTAACGAAAAGAGCTTTTTTTTGACAGCCAGAATACAAATATTGACAATTAGCTAAAAAACAGCGTTGTCGACTAAAAGTGGAGAGCGAGAATAGCTCTGTAAAGCTCTTGGATAACTTTGCTTCTTGGATAACGATGAATAATATTGTTTTTTTTAACCGAAAGTTAAAAACTCGTAGTATAAGCAACTGTAAAATTATATGCATATAAAAAATTAATGTGGACAATATATGTATATTCCTTTTCCTATTTGCAATTAAGATAATAAAATTTGAATTATTTTAATACTTTCATATTTTCTTTTTCAAATAATGCATAATGGTGTAATAATAATTAATATGTGCGGTAAAATATCTCATTTTATATTTAAAAAAAAATGAAATAGGTAATACATATATATAAAAATATCGCTCATCTCTAATTTGAATCCTTTCAGGTGGGAGCTGTGAATCAGGTGGGAAATTGAAGTTGGTTCCAAGATGCTGCAGTTTTCTGCACATGTTAAAAAGAAAAGACGAGCGTATGACAAATGCATGGTACAGCCTTTCCCAAGCTGTGTAGAGAGCTCAAAACCATTCCAAGCAGTATTCGTTGGGATGTCGGTGCAAATAATCGATAAGCAGGTTATAAGTGCACTCAGCTCTTGCGGATGCTATGGCAAGGGGAGCAGATCACGCATGGAACCTCAAATCGCGTTAACTGTAAAAGATGATTTTGGGAATGGAGATAGCTTGTGGTTGGACCTCGAGGAATCCTTTTTTCTGGCATACTTCCTGAAAGTTTTGCAAATACGCCATGCGGACGGCCATTTCATGAACTGGCAGCAAATGCTACAAGCCAGCACAGTACTTAAGACCAACTTCACCGAATGCTTTGTGGCTTACTTGTATCTAAAATCAAGAAACTGGGTGATCAAAAGCGGTATTAAATTCGGGGGCGATTTCTGTGGGTTGTCTAACTCGTAACTAATCCTGAGTACTAAACCTTCTCTAAATTCTAGTGATTTACAAAAAAGGGCCGCATATCTGTCACGGAAGCTTTGTCGTGCTAATTTCTTCAGAATTCGGAAGCACTAACATGGCGCCGATAGATATTAAAGGCTTGCAGCGCATTGCCGAAACCACGGACAAGGACGTCTTGCTGCTGGAGATTACAGCACCCAGTCCAGAATTCCACCCCAACTCATTGGAGGCTTTCTCAAACTGTTCTTTAACAGAAACAGTAATACGTCGCTTCAACTACAACGCTTTCGTTCAAAGTCAGAATTTAATATGAATAAAACGATTTTTCATTCCATTTTTAATCTACATTCTCTCCAGTCGATGTTTCTTTGGTATACCAGTACGCCTAAAATCAGCGCGTTCCTTCAGGTAGATTTGCGTGCATTCGTCCTTAAAGGCTTCATTCTGATACCACTGAGTGAGGCATGCCTTTAGCGCAGAATTTTCCTTGCGACAAGTAAGAACCATCATAAGGCTGCTTTCCTTACAACAGGACTCGAAGGCTTTGACTTCCTCGCTACAGTGTACTGATTTGGCGCGGTCACGCATTATTTTGGGGATTAGGACCTCGCGTTCGACTTTACGGAGGGAAGTGTCATCCGGATCGCCTAATTAAAATAAGACCAATTAAACATTTGCATAAGATCTATTGATGCAAACCTAGGCCATGCGGATTTCTATGGTTCCAGGATATTTCACTTTCGGCGTGTGCGCCCATGTTGCCAGCTTAATAAAAAACCATTTATTTTATTAAAAGATATGTTTTCCAACAAACATTATTACTCAATTGAGGTTACCAACTTTCTGCAATTTATCAAATGTGGTAGCTTTAGTTCATGTTTGCTTGAGCCGCCTCTTTGAAACATATTCGGCTTGATAGAACACCTTATTATTTCCTGACTAAACGTACTTCCACCTAAAAACTTAACTGCCTTATTTATAAACCTATTTTACGTTAAACGTTATGTATTAAGGTGTCGATATTTAGAACGAATTTCCGTCATTCCTTGTCATTCGGAAATTCGTTCCAAATATCTACACCTTCAAACCCTGTAGGAAAACAACGATAATCAAGAAAGAAAGTTATTTATTAACAAATGTTTGACTTTACACAACACTGTTTAATTGTACCCGTTTAAAGACTGCGTACACTGAAACTTCTGAATTTTTGTTTACAAAGCAATTGACAAAGTCGAGAAGTGTGATGAGGACCCACGAGATATATTTGATGAAAATGTTTATCAAAGGAGACCAAAAATTTATAAAATTAATTTAATCCAAAGAAGTGGATTTCCTGAGATTATTGGAACAATTTAAATGCCGTTTTGTAAAGGTTGCTTAAGCACTAACACAGCGTGTAACTAAACAACAGGTTAAAGGCTACGTAAGGAAATGCAATAAATAAGGCAGTAACATTCTCGCCTGACAGAGCTTAAAAAAGGAAACAACGAACAAACAAAGCAAAACATTGCAAATAATATGAACAGTTTACAAATCAAGAAACGTATTCTAGTGTGGTCCTATTTCCATACATTTCTAACATATATATTTAGTAACAAATAAAATTTATTTAATACATTGGCAATTTTTCCAGGTATATGCTTTAATTATAAGAATGCATACAGCTCAAAAAAACAAATGAACATTCATTTTTATAAATGCAATATATAGATAGATAATAACTAACTTTCTACAATATTGTTGCAAATTATTAAGGAAAGCAAACACAAAAACGGTCTGACAAAAAATTCCCAGACAAAATAAAAGTTCCCAGACAAAAAAAGAGTAGAAAGATATCTCATTACAAATTCCCATGAATATTTCATGCGAATCTGGCAGCTCAGCATAGAAGACTAGAAACTTGTATAGAATACGAAAATGAAACAAGCACGAAGGCAGCAAAGTAATCTGGGCAATATTTTTTGCATAGGTTTCTTACAGGAAAATCAATCGCACCAAGTACGAAGCCTGAAGCAGTTTCGTACTTTCGCTTTTTGCTCTACCATCATTGCCGTTTGTTTTGCTTGTTTCTTTTGTAAACAAAGTAAAAGGGTTGCCATGAATCATAAAGAATGTATTCTCTGATGAAATATGAGTATCCTTCTATGAAGAAATGTGCCGAAATATTTACGAAACGAATGAATATTTTTACCTTTATAATTTAAGCACTTTTCGTGCTTCAAAACAAGTTTAATTTTATTCTTCAAAGACAATTCACGGCAACTTTTTTCAGAAGTACATATGTAAATATTTATAAAACATTCATTTTTACTCATTATATATTGATTTTTTGAATGCCACTGGAAAACGTATTATGGAATTTTGTTACGCTTAAAAAGTTCATCGTTCATTTAAATCAAAGTACAAAATGGGTATTAAATCTTATTGTGACTCATATTGTTTAAATCCACACGTTGTAATTATCTACCTAGGCAGGCACTTGAACCAATGTAGATGAGCGTGGAAGGGTTGAGTTCAACTCTGGCACTTGGATCAGGATAAAATATTTTGTTATTTGATTTTATTGCTTTATTTAATTCTGACTGACTCTTTATTTTGAAGGGTTTTCAATTTATAGTTAAAATTGCCAACACACAGGCGCTAACATATACGAGTATGTGTAGCGTGGGGAAACTTTAGCGCTGGCCAAGCGACGTTGCGTAGACAAATTTTGGCTGCAAACTTCCTTGGCCAGCGCAAACAAGTGTTTCGTGACACCTTGATTTTCACTGCGGATGGTTATCACACTTTTTGCAGGCATGCAGTAAATGTTATTTCAGTGAAAATATTCTGGAATGCAGCAATGAATAAAATAAATGCAATTCTGAAAAATTGTGTAAGAACCAAACGCCGTGGCAAATATTTATTAATAATGACAAACAATAACTATGTTACGAATTAACACATTTTTTATTAGAGAAATGTTTTACAAGTTATTTGAAAAATATATATAGGTGATTTGGATTTTGAGTGAAAAAATAAAAGTGAATGCAGACAAATTTTTATTTATTAACTAGATGTACCCGGCTACGCGTTGCTGTGGCTCAGTCCCGCTATGTAGAATGGTAGAGTTCTGCAACTTTTTTTGAATTGATCGTTTCTCCGATGAAGAACAATATCTCTAGTTTCGAATCAATGATTTCCGACTCATTGAGCATTGAATCTTCGCACATGTTCTCCAGAAGGAGTTTGGCATCATGAATAATATTATTTATAAAATGAATTCCAGCTTAAAAATACTTAAAAGTTGTTAGTATATAATAGTTTTCCATAGATGATTTTCACTATTTCATTAATTTATCAGGACTTGTCAAGTTAAACGAGCCCCTTAATATTTGTAAAAGTTTTAATGAATCCTTTTAAGCATTTATTAAACACAATCGTAATAAATTTATACGTAAAAAATCAAATTTTAGTACTAAAAAAAAGAGTTTTTCTGACGGCAGCCCGACACCGAAAGCTGCCGCGAAAAAGCTATCTCGCAAGATTGTTGAGTGTGATAATTTTTTATAAACATGTAAAGCTTTTGACAGTTGTCAGAGGAAGATACGTATCTCTTTATCTCTGATAGCGGCATCGCTGCTCTTCTAATTTTTTTTGTGATATACAGAAATTTGCTAAGTAAATGATAGCACCTGACGCCCATCGCCAATTGCTGGCGTATGACGACTCGTCGCTGTTGCTCGCTGCTATGATTGTGTACAGGCTTTAAAAACATAACTTTTCCCAAAAACTTTTCGTACGCTTTTGGTAAAGATGACGATACATTTGCGAGCGCAAATCACCCGAGAATGCTGGACGGCATGGTTTTTGATGGCATAAAAAAACGTATCATTTATGGGTGTCACTAATAATCAATCATTATGGGTTTTAAATTCAACTTACCTTCGCCCCGGTCTTTTTTTCCACTCAATAAAATACCTTTATCAATGTATATTAGGTTATATAAGTTATAAAATTACATGGGGATGTATTATCCTGACTACATATTCCTCTTTTATTAGAATCAATTTTAACTTGACGAGGTATCTGGAGAACAACTAATTGGTCAGTGATTGCCAGTACGGTTTCCGTGCTCACCGCTCCACAGGCGATTTGATGGCGCTCTTCACTGAGCGGTGGAACAGTTGTGTTCACCAATTCGGTGAGAGTAATGCTTTAAACACAATTGGAAACAGTAAACACAAAATCAGCTGTCAAAATTACACAGGGGAAACGAAAAAGAACAATTGCCCATAAATAAAAAGACAAATGTCTTCGGGTTAGATATATTTCTAATTTGACACACACAAAGTGCTCTTCTTCTTCTTTTGCTATTCCTTTCTTTACGTTTCAACACAGGTATTGACAGATTTTGTGTTTTGTTCGTAGGGTGTGATTATGTTTTGTCCGTATTTTATCTAATAAAATGAGATAACAACCGAAGACAAATGTATTTAGTGTTCTGTGCTTCCAATTATGTTTCAGGCATTAGGTTGTTGCTTTGGATATCTCCAAGGAATTTGACCGGGTGTGGCATATAGCACTCGTGTCTAAACTTGCTGCTTATGGTGTCGGTAATACATTCACTCGATGGATATCGAGTTTCCTCATCGGCCGTTCTATTCGGGTTGTGATATACCGCTTTGAATCTGAAGAGCACTCCATTAATGCTGGAGTTCCACAGGGTTCGGTCCTGTCTCCGACACTTTTTCTTATTATCATCAATTACCTTCTGTCATTGACATCAAGATTTTAATGCGCGCAAAACCCAATGCTGCCTGTTGACACACAAGCGTTTAGCGGGTGACAATTTTCCACTTCTATATATGGGTGGTGTGGATATTAATGAGTCGGCGGCTCTTGATGTTCTGAGCATGTCAATCCAATGCGAGTTGGAGTACAATTCGCATATATGGTCGGGAGCTTCGCGAACATATCTTCAGCTTCTAGACCGTGTCCACTATCGTGCGTTAAAACTTATAGGGGACAGTAGGGTATCCAGCTCTATTGAAACCTTGGAGCGTCGTCGTGATGTAGGGTGTGTATCATTATTTTAACGTTACTTTCATGTTAAATGTTCATCTAAAGTAGCCAGCCTGATTCCTCCGGTTCAGGTATTTAATAAACTACTCGGCTTTCCAGAGTGGTGCCAACGAACCATGCATTATCGTGAGAATCAGTTTTTAGGTCGCGTCATTAGATTGTGGAATAATCTCCCTGCGCATGTCTTTCTGCCACTTACAGCTTCGAAACCTTTAAGCGAAGTGTAAATCCTCACTACTCCCTCTTCCCATTAACCAGTCATCTCTTCGGAAGCAATAAATGCTTTGCTTGGATAGGGGGCCATCCCCTGAGTTTGGTTTCATATCTTCTGAACTTAAATACGTATTTACATCTAGTTTAATATATTTAATCAGTTGGTGATAGCCAACGTTACGTTGCTGAATTAATGAATTATTATTTCTGAAGGTAGCCAACGAGTCCCTAAGAATCAATTCCCTCCACAAAACAGTGAAATTCTTCTTGATGATTTTAACAAATATTCTCTATTAGCTTCATTCATAAAAAGATGTGTCCATATAACTAAAAGCTTCAATATTCAATAATAATTTTTGTTATGATACGCTATGAAGCCATTTTACTCTTCAAAGGAAACAAACTGTGCCTAAAATGAAAAACAGGACTCCGTACATGACAAACGCTGCACGCTCAGCAAGAACTGCAAACCGAGTCCACACGTCCGGACATGTCTGCGAGGAAATCAAATTACTGTATTCCAGTGTCTTGACGTCCTGGAACCGGGAGCTCATCTCGGCATTTTTCGGCCTGCAGTCCCAAAAAGAATCCAGCATGATGCCTAGTCGACTCTTCATTATCTTGGAAAGAACTGGCGGAAGATGAGCACGTGGTTTGCTGCGACTTACTGACAAAGCAAAGACGGAAAGCAGCGTAGCAAAAGAGACCAGTACGAAGCTGGAACTGTAGAATATAACTGCAACGACAACATGAGGCTGCAAAGTACAGATCTTAAGAGTAGGCAGACTTACCTATCAGTGGCACGTTACGCGCGAATCTTCCAGTATTCTTCGCGAAGAAGACCAAGTTCAACTCAATGAGTATCAGACTTACACCGTGCAGCAGAAGCTTCTCCCCGCGTTTCGGCTCCAAAACAAAGGCAGCCATGGTCAGCAACACTACGCAAAGGGCGGGCATCTGAAAAATCACCAAACCACCTGCCCTGCGCTCAATTATAAGACTGTAATTCATGGAAATGTACGGCTCAGTGCAGCAAGTGTAGTATTTGGCTACATGAACCGCTGTGTAGTTCACAATTCGGTACTCAACGTTCTTTTGGACAGAGTCGTCGAAGTTCATCGTCAGGCTTGGATCTGAGCCCACGATGTCCAGCTCATGGCCGTGATACGTCCACGCACCGAGTACCAACTGACAGCTGTGACGGTCATGCGGCCATCGACGCAGGTTGGTACTGCAGAAAACAACAATCTCCACCGTCTCTGCCCACATGGCACGTCCACTACTCTCGACCAGGACCTTTCCCCTGTTCCGCATGCGCAGAAAGCGATCCGGCGCGTTATTGTAGATCTCCAGATCGGGCACCCAAAGCGCTTTCGAGACAACATGAAACCATGTAATGTTGTTGTAGTTCTCAGGGGACCAGCGCAGCTGCTTGTCCTTCCAGCTCTGTCCGCATTAAAAAACGAGCACCAATTAAAACAAGAGGTACAGCCGGGCCTAGCACACGCTTACCACATATAATTTTCCGTGAAATTTAAATGCACCGTCTGATTCATGGAAATCGAAATGCTGCAGATCGAGGTTGGTCGTAAGATCGACTCTCTGTCCTTCAGGTGCTGGTCTTATGTTGGCATCGTAATTAGTGAAAAGATCGCGAAGAAGACGGTCTCGCGCTATAGATTCCGAATAGACTCGGGTGGAAAAAGGTGTTCAAAGTACACTCAACATAGTCAGCGAAATCACTTACACCTTGCCTCAGCCATGCGGGTGCAAAGAAGCCTCACCATTAACGCCACCAAACAGACACTAGGAAACCTCATGGTGGACACTAGTTTTTGAAGACGTATGACGCACCGATTGCAGTTCGCCATCAACTAAAGCTGAACTGAAACGATCTGTGAGTTTGAGATCTTTGCGTTGTCGTGTAAGAAGGCATGAAGAATATATACCAATTAGTTTAAGTGGCACACAAATTGTGGTTAAACTAAGAGGAAGCCTCAGTTGACGCCTGGTCATACGGGCTCTGGTGACCACTGCGCTCATCATCGTCAAATCGCTCTGCATGGAAATAAAGCAGTGATTGTAAGGAGAATAGCGATAAGTCATTCTTAGCACACGCTTAAATAAAATATTCCATTGTTCAACCTACTCAGTTTAAATTCATCTATTATTCGAAGATTTTTGAAAAGTACTGTTGTTAGTACAATAAACCAAATTAGCTGTATGGGGCTTGAATGGGAAACACAGATAAGCTCACCGAAGGGTACGGTTTGGCCACATTTTCCCCTAAGACTTCCACGCTGGCCATGGATATAGTCACATTGGAGCAGGGACATGAGGCAGTCGTCCACCTGGATTTAGAATTTTTGACCCGAAGCAACACCTTTATGGTGCCTCAGTCTCCATGTTCGTCGGACTTAACTCCCTGCGACTGCTTCCTAAAAACGGTGTCGTTTTTGGCCAAAAACTCACGTTAAGAAGTACATCTTTCTACAAAGGAACAGCACTGCAGACTTGTGTAATCTTTTCTACAAGTCTACCAACACAAGAGAGAAACATTGCAACAATTTGACTTATACAGCCCACGAAATGCAAAATGTTCGTGTGTTTTTCGATAAAACCTCGAATATTTCTCTTTAACTTTTAGCTCCTCCTGGCTAAAATCCTAGCTACGCCCTGACACTCAAAAGCTATGTGATTAGTGATTATAGTCATTCTGCCTGAATGATCTAGAGTTGCATTCGCACTCTTATGGCGCGATTGCTACACTCGCACAAAAATAGAAAAGAATACTTCTAACACTGTGATTGTTCTGTGAATAGTTTGTATATTTAACTATTTTATTCAAATCTACTTTAAGCTATTTTCTATTACTTTTATCGCGTGAGCCATCGTCAGCTTAGCTCTGTACATTGTGAAAAGTGCGGCTGCTCGACTTCTTGTTATTTTAAGAATGCTTTTAATCAGCGCAAATTCCACTGAATGCCCTACTGCAACATGGCCGCTCTAGAATTTCACCCACACTGTGAAGCGCTTCTAGAATATGTGGAAATTAAAACTGAGTTCAGTTTTCAGCGGGACCTCGACGCGTACGCATCCAATCGAAAGGACTGACCAATTGCTGTACTTCTCACAGCAGATATAAATACGGCGGCTGCCAAGACAAACCCGAGGCGCACCCGTATCCGAAGTGAAGACTAAGGGAGATGCAGTTTAAGATAAATCCATTTGCGTCCGGTTGCCGGCTCTTGGCGACGTTGCTGTTTTGCCTGCGGATCAGTGGCGGAGTGTGTAAGAACGACCTCTCAGTATAAACTATAAGGAGCCTCGTAGATCGGCTCAAATTTAATTTGTAATCATTGTGACCTTCACATTCTTTAGCCGCGAAGTCGTACACATAATTTTTGCGATAAGTGTTATAAAGCAACAACATATTTAAGACTTCCGACGGGCGCAATGGTGCCGCCTGCCGTTGCGTAGATAGTCATAGTTACGTCTTCGGTGACCTCTGTAAAGTGGGTGGATAACTCGCCTTCCTGCTTGCATTCCCTGACGTTGGCATGCGTATGTGGGAAGAAATAGCCAATCTCCTTCACAGCTATCCACAGTTCAATACAAAATATTTAATACCGAGTATTTTATCCCATTGCGCTATCTTTCGGTCTTCTAGCCGACGACGGGGATGCTGGTGAAAAATGGAACATCACGGCCTTGCAGAGGTTGCGCACACAGCTTTTTACTAACTACGACAAAAATATGCAGCCCACGGGCAAGAGTAACTTGAACACAATTCAGCTCGGTCTTGCAGTGAATTACGTTGATATCGACGAAGTAAACGGCAAAATGACGCTTCACGCATGGTTGAGAGTTGTGAGTTGGAACCCTTAGATTATAGTTTCAGTGCTTAAATAGTGTTCGAAAACAGACCTGGCTTGATGAGAACCTCTCCTGGAACATGTCCGAATACGACAACGTCAGCACCTTACACATAAGCCCCTCCGAGGTCTGGAAGCCAGAGCTGACGTTGTTCAACAGCGCTGGCGATAACAGCAACTATATTGGAGACACACAGGTTCTGCTGATGAGCGATGGAGACCTCATTTGGGTGCCTCCGGTGGTATACTCGGTGTACTGCAATCTAAATCTGCTGGCGTGGCCCTTCGACGCACAAACATGCGATGTCAAGATAGGCTCCTGGACCATGAATACCATCTCTCCGCTGTACTTCAATGAGAGTGCAGCTGTGGATTACGATGAGCTCGTGCGGTCAACAGAATGGGAGATCCTTGATAGCTCGTTTTCCTCCCATCAGAAGGACTACCACAACTACGCCCAGTTCCGATTCCAACTGGAGCGGCGTTCCTCCATGTACACCGCAGTAATCTTCACGCCAGCGTCGTGCATTGTGCTCCTAGCTCTGTCCACTTTTTGGCTTCCTCCGCAAATGGGCGAGAAGATTCTGCTGAACGGAATTGTGACTGTGGTCATCGCGGTTTTCCTAATGTACTTCGCGCAGCTCCTGCCCGTGATGGCCGAGAACACTCCGCTCATTGGTAAGATTTGCAGAAGGTCCAAAATTCGCCTGACATCTTGTTTCATTTCCTAGTTCTTTTCTACAGCAGCAGCCTGCTGCTTCTCAGCATTTCTACAGTTATAGCCGTTGTTGTGCTATACATGTCGACAGCAAAGCACAAGCGTCACGTTCCTCTCTTCCTCAAGAACATATTGAATGGCACGTTGGCCAAAGTACTTTGCCTTTCGCAGTTCTCTTTGGAGTCTGAGCCGCAGTCGTTGTTAAATAACGGAACCAAGGAGTTGACCGAACACGTTTACGACAGTCCGGACCAGGACAGCTCGGATCCCCCGGCCATTAATTCCATGGCCGGTACGTTTACACGGTCCATTCAATTCGACTGGATTTTGTTGGCCACCGCAGTGGACAGGATCTGCTTCTTGTGCTACTGCGTAGTGTTCCTAACACTTGCCATTACCTACTCTGTCTAGAATGGCAACTTAGCAACACAAAACAGCGTATCCAAATACCTCCGCAATATTTTTATCTCCTCAAAATCAACCTGGAATTGCTATTCTGACCGTAACATTTCTCAGGTTTACAAATAAGGTGACAACGAACAAAACTCAAGAGCATATTTCCAAGCTTCGAACGTCTAAGTTGCTTATGCGGAAAACCGAAGTCTCGCATGAAAACTTTACATGGAAAACCCCAACTCAGTGGGGAAAAGAATGCCTCTGTGCTAAAGTATTTATTTTCCCTTAATTTCCTTTTTCGTTTAAAGCTCAAGTAACACTGCGTTTATGCGCGCAGTTGTAGGTCTAGTAAATGATAAACAAGTTGTGTTTGTAAATTATTTTATTGAAAATTGTCTGAAGTTACTAGACGGATGCGTTGTAAGAAGAGTTGAGGTGTCGCTTGGATTCGCCCTCGAATCGAAGCCACTATTTCCAAATATATTTTCACAAGTAAATTTTCGTTTCACTGTTTTTGTTTATTATAAATTTAAATTTTTCTTTATTATCGTTCAGAGTTAGTGCTTTAATTCTATTTGTTTTAATTGCAGAAGATAAATTTGGACAAAGTTATTTTTATTGTCTATATTCTTAAATGCAGATATATATATATATATATATATATATATACATATACGTACATAACCGCTTTAGTTCGGACAGCTACTGCTGAGTTACCTTGACGTCGGTGCTTCTTTGCTTTAGTGCATCCCTTCTACAGGGTCGTTCAAGTTCCACCGAAAAGTTCTACATCACTTTCTTAAATAATGCAGACCGATGAGGCGAGTACTTGTCTAGGACGCTGTGGGATAAAGCGAAATGAGTTTTCTTGCCCGTAACGAGGGTGTCAAAGCCACAGGCGGCATCAGACCGGGGTACACACGGACTCTCACTCGCACCCTACGTGGGCTGTATTTCCGAGCTCTTGCAATTACGGCGAAGACAACAATTGCGTCCGAAATTAAATCGGACAAATGGTTTCGAGTTAATGGAAGTCATTCGGGGAAGGGCGCGGCTCAAAGTTGGCTGTGGGGTAGGGCCAGTATGCATGCCGATTAAAGAGGGCCGATCCACCAGGCGGCAGCGATGGCGGTGTTGTCGACGACGGCGCTGTGTTGGTGGCAGCTACATGTTGGAGTGGGTTCGTACTTGTACTCATGGATGTGGCAAGAGTGATCGCACCGCTGCCGCTGTGCGAAGAGGGCACGGCACCAACTGGCGAAGGCAACGACGGCGTGCGCGGTGAGGGGAAGCCCAGACTGGAGGACGACGATGGCGAGAGCTCTGCTTGTGGACTGCGGTGTGGATGATGGGTCTGTTGTCCGTAATGCATAAGGTGGCTGGCACTCACATGGTGCGGGAAGTGTGGTTGGTGTTTATAGGAACTTAAAATGCTGCTGGTGGAGGCTGGATCGCAGCCCTGCGCATGCGCCTGACAGGCTGCCATGAGGCCGTGGAAATCAAATTTGTAAGCGTAGCGCTTCCCATGCACTTTGGTCATGATGTTTTTGTCGTAGTAGTATCTGAAAGAAAACAACACTCTAAACGAATTGTTAAAAATTATGTGGACGCTCAAATCCGCTCCCTGGCGACAAAGGCGTCCACAGGTCTTAATTCAGGGTGGTGCGAAATTCAAAATATATATGTATGTCCACATGTGTTTGTGTAGGAGTATTTTTATAACCTACAGCCGAAGGGAGCCAATCTGCTTCCCATAAATGGGCGTGCCACAGCTACTCATAAAAACTTATCAATATCTCATAAACAGTAGAAGATATTAAGACGCAATTTTATCAGGACGTATCTGGAGGCACTACCTATCTGTTTACCAAACGTGGACGTGGCACGCCCACTCGTACAAAAGTTGTACGTATGTATGAGTCGTCAAGATCTCATAAACAGTGGAAAATATTAATACGTGGTTTTATCCCGGGGTACATTATTTATCCCGGGAGACATTAGCAAAATATTTGCCAAAAATAGGCGTGGTCTGCCTACTTCTACAAAAGTTGTCAACTGGCAAAATTATTATTTTTTTTTAGCTACTCGGGTGTAGAGTACTTATACTTCGGCCTGGCCGAAGACAACACTTTTACTTTCTATTTACATATGTGGTTAACACAGCTTTTAGTCAAAATCTTTCCCAACACGTCAAGTTTGACCAAGTTTTTATTTTTCTCTTTTTTAGTTTCTAGTTTCTAGAGGGAGCAACTGCCCCTTTTTCACCCTCCAGTGGACGCCCTTCCTTGACCATTTTGAAGCGGGCTGCGGTCAGGAGCTGACCCCTGCGTCAAACTTGGCCTGCGGATCGCGAGATAAATCCGTCATCTTAGCACGTCTCACGATTCAAGATCTGTAATTTTGCAACGTTTATTAATTATTAAAATTAAAAATGAAAACGTTTGAAAGTGTAGTAAGATTTAAGCCTGAAATTCCCAAATTCACATTTGCAACAACTTTAGAATGCCAGATTAAAGTGAAAATCGAAATTTCTTTCGAAATACCCATCAAGCCGCGCGGTCCGAACATAAATGATGACTTTTGAGTTTTTTGGTGACAAAACCAGTATTTCAAACAATTCTAAAAGTTATACAATTCTAAAAAAGCGCCTAATGGCATAAATGTGTGTCTTATCATGGGTGTTTGCTACCCCTGCCACCGTCTAAAGCAAAAAGAAAAAACAGAAAAATGAAACGATTTGTATGAAACCCGCATGCCGTCGAACATACGGGTTTCCCTTTCCGCGACACCCAGTGGTGAAAGGAAAAATAGAACTAAAATGCAGCGGAGTTGTTTTGGTCGTGTCGTTCGATAAAAATAGCACGTAGCCAGCGGGGCCCCCACCGTCCCTCGCTGGTTAAGCCACTGTTGCCAGGTTGAGTCCTTGAGCACTCTTTTACGGAAACCAGTCGAAAGAGAAAGGAAGTAATTTTCCAAAATGATCCACTATGCGTTGTTTGACAGCAGAGCAGTGGTTATTTTTTTCACTCCGAACTCCTCCTTCACTTACCTAAGAGCTCTGCTTAGTTTGTCGTAGTTCATGTTTGGCTTCGCTTTCCGCTCTCCCCAGCGCTTCGCTACTTCGTCCGGGTCAACGAGTTTGAATTCCCCATTGGTTCCCTCCCACGTTATACAGCTGGCGTTCGACGAATCGCCCAGCAACTCCAACAAAAACTGCCACAATTGGATCTGCCCCGAGCCCTGTGCGACCAATCGGTGTGAGGCAGCATTCAGCAGCTGATATGGATCTGCAAAAGAGAAAACCAAATAGTTATCGGTTGAATTGTTGTGGTTGCGTGGATTGTAGACAGGATTGAGTGTTGCTTTGATGCTTGTTGTCAGAGCTTCTAATACAACAGTACAGAGCAGAACAAAATGGTGGCAAAGATGATGACGACTTGGTAGTGAAAACGGGGTGTTTGGCGGTACAGTTGTTATGACCCCTTATTTATGCACGTATAAACCAGAGAGAGAGAGAGAGAGAGAGAGGGAGAGAGAGATAGAGAGAGAGAGGGAGAGAGTGGGAAGGAGGAAGCATATGGAAAGTGTGAAGCATTTTTTCTTTTCGGCCTTTTTACTTAAGCGATTTCTCAAAATTTACAAAAGAATTTTTAATTGCTTAACGGTCGCTTAATTTCAAAAACGTACGCAACAACAACCGTAAGTAAAGAATAAGCCAAATATCCAAATTTAACGTGAGCGGCCAAAATTAAAACAGATATGTGAGATTTGACAAAAGAAATCTTAAGTGAAAACCTTAAACCTTAAATGAAATACTGAAGAAATTCTCAAGTTAAGCGCGGCAGATATAGAAATGTATATACATTCTTGTTCAGAATCACAGCCTGAGTCGATATAGCCATGTCTGTCCGTCTGTCTGTCTGTTTGCCTGTCTGTCTGTGGAAATTATATAGGCTGTTTGAAACTGAAAATGGGCGAAAGCGGTTAACAACCACGCCTATTTTACGAACGGAATGTATAGGTACCTAATTTTACAAAATTTTATAAGGAGAATATCTCATAAACCGTGAGATATTGAGGCTTATATCTCAAAAACGGTACAAGATATTAAGACGTAATTTTATCACGAGGTATCTGGAGGTATTACTAATCTGCTTGCCAAAAGAAAGCGTGGCCCGCCCACTCATACAAAAGTTGTCAATATATCATAATTGGTGCAAATAGTAATACGTGATTTTATCCTGGAGTATCTAGAGACATTACCAAAATGTTTGTCAAAAATGGGCTTGGTCCGCCCACTTATACAAAATTTGTCAACTGATAAAATTATTATTTTTTTAGCTACTAGGGTGTTGGGTATTTAGACTTCGGCCTGGCCGAAGACAACATTCTTTCTTCTTATTTATTTGCTTAATACACGCTCTATTTAGCACATTAAAATTCACATTTTACAAAATAGCCCTAACAACACGACATACAAAATAACACCATTCACGCAGCACAAAATTAAAACAAATTACAATAACAAATTAAATCAGTTTAGTATGATTTTCTATTTTTATTGATTTCTCTTAGAGACAGAGAATTCAATGAAATGTCAAAAAGTCCTACGATTTCACACCCGAGAAATTTCTGCATGACATAATTAATGACGAATTTGACAAACGGTACGACGTCACAAGACATTTCAGTGTTATTGAATTCAATATTAATAAAAAGATATTAGAGAGGACATAATAACAGTAATAAGTGCACGTTACGCGACCGCCAATCTTATTTCTTCACTAAGAAGGAGGACTGTAACGGAAACTTTTAAGTGTTTCCCGCGTTCTCAAGTTATGGTGCAGTCGGACGGACAACCGGACATTTGAATTAGGTCGTCGGAGGTGACGTATATATCTATGTACAATTATACATCTCTAGGTCCCCCTTTCTTATAGTTGCATCCGCTATTTCCAGGAAATCAATTACACATCCGAAGTGTAGAGTATAAAAAATCGGCTCCGGGAAATAGCGCCCAAACAAAATGAGTCCCAATTTTTTTATAAGAAGTTTTTCGGACAGTTAGGTCTGGGCTTTATTTAATTTTTTTTAGTTTTTTGGACTTGGATTAGATTTCATTTTAAAGTAAAAAAAAATTAAATAAAATCCAAACTTAACGGTCCGAAAAACTTCATATAAAAAGAAAAATTGGGCCCTATTTCGTTTTGGCGCTATTTCCCGGAGCCTTTGACATGCTATTGATAGAGGAATAAAGTATAACACTTTCAGATATTTACCATTGCAGATCATGTTTCGGGCGGAGGGCACCGAGTGCTGATGACTTTGGTAGTGCTGATGTACATGCGGGTGCGGAAGGAAGTGTGAGTGCGGATGCGGATGGGTGTGAGGGGGCTGCACTCGGACACCCAGCTGCATTCGACGATTAAAGTCTTCCGACAGCCGCCACATAACGCCCACGTCGACACCGACACTCATGACTGCACCGAAAGAATACGAATACGCGACTTGGATTTTAATGTCTTACAAATAGTCTGCACTACATTTCTCTCCACGAAATGACGGTTCGAATAAACGAATTTTACACTTTTTCACTGTTTTTACTCCGCCGCTTTATGTCGCACTCAACCTTGCGGCTTGTGCTGCTCTCGTAAACTGAACTGTGCCCAGTCTCGCCTGATTGATTCAGCCAACACAACAGCGAAAACGTTCACAGCTTTCGCCAGGATGGGGTCGGTTTGCATCACCTTCTTCGTGAGTGGTGCTATGGGCGTAGCCGGAATGCATTCCAGGGTGGGGCCGAGTATTTTCTAACAAGGACAACACACATCGTACTGCATGAACAACTAGACATCCGAAACACTATAAAAAATGCATGATGGGCATTGGAACAGCCTTTTTGTATGATAATTACACTGTCCGATTTGTCGAGTCCAGCAATAAATCGAGAAATATAAAATCAAGCTTGCGGAAATCTCAAAAAAGGAAAACATGTGTGGTTTGTTGTTTCTGTTATTTCGAGCGGGAAAAGCCTTTGAATGGAGATCACAACTGTTATAAGATTATGAACATACTATACAATAGGAAGCTCGACGGAGTTTATTCGGTAAACGTTTGGAGTTTTGCAAGCGAAGGTTTTGACTGACAATTCGAAATCTAATGCAAAAGCTACTAAGAGCGGAATAATTAAAGCGTAGAGCTAAATGTATGAAATACTTTGACTGGTATGGAGTAAAACAAAAGCGGGACTAAACGAAAATATTACAACGCCCCTATGCATGTCCTGAACGTCCAGGGAACCGCTTTAACTGCTTGATTATCCTGCGTTCTTGAGCATAAATGTGGAGAAGCCTGAAATTTATTTTTGCGTGCTTCAAATTAACAATAAAAAGCATAATAAAACCTGGTAAATATTAAAGAAATCCAAGCGATTTTAGAGTAAGCAAAATGCATTTGAACTGGAATATATTCAGCTCAGATTAGACTTTTTGGCCAATGATTTAGGGGTGGGCAAGTGACTTAAGCATTTCCCCTGACTACGCCCATGGGAAGGCCTGAGCTAAACTGCTGCACAGCAAAGAACCAGACACGTGGCGTTTTGGCCCACACCCTGACAACCCTTAATCCGCACAAGGTATGTTGTTTTGATTGGGATAGCAAACAAATCAATTAAACGAGGCAGCACAGTCGGATGCGGTTTGCTGGAACACTTTCTGTTTCCTTCTTGCGGAAACGCTTACTGAGGAACTTTTGTTGATTGTTCATACGTGGTCTGCCCGAGTTCATACCAATCAAATCAGAGGAAGGATGTGCCGCATCAATACTTCCTGTTGTTTTAGCCGCGCTGTCATCGCAGCGGTGGGTGGTGGCTGCGTCTCGCGGCCTTTGCGCTCCGTCGCTAAAAGAACGACACAGCACGACTTGACTTCTGCATCCCGCTGTTCGACCTGTCCGTGCTCTGGGAAAAGCGCGGTGACAGCCTAGCACACTCCCGCCAAACAGGATTACGTTGATTTTATTATTGGATGCCACCATCTGAGTCAAATTATCATATTTACATCGTTTATTAACATCATCACTTGAACCACGACTGGCAGTGAACCTTCGGCAAGGTAAGTTGATCTCGGCGAACTCACATTGGCAGTCGGTGAAGAGCAGCTTATTAACAAAGTTATAAGAGAAGCTCAACGCAGTGATTTATGCACGATTTTTTCAAACCATAAAACTGGAGGAATATACTACAAGTACTGCACGCTCTGGAAATTGCGAGGTGTGGACTGAGTCTCACCGAATTGTAGGGTGTTCTCTTGAAAGGCTGTTTCAAGAAAAACGATCGATACATATAGTAAGTACCAGTAGTGACATCCGTTTTTTTAAAACAGCCTTTCATACGATTACGTATATTACGTGTATGATTCTTACGTTCATCGTCGGTGGAAGACACGTTTTATACATAGGCTGGAATCAACGGTAGCTCATCGCATTTAAAATCAAAATTTCTTCAGTGTACTTGACGCCTTAAAAAAGCGGAAAAAGTAAAACAACCGGAAGAAGGATATTGCTGGCATCAGTCAAGGATACTCCGCTGTCAGTCGGAAGCCAGAGCTCGCGCTGGTCATTAAAAGACCTGCCTCAGAGAGTAAGTACACTTTGCGATGAAGCTCCCACATCACGTACACGTTACAATAAAGCGCTTCATCTTGATTCCTTTTCTTTGTACTGGACACAACATGAAGTATCGACAGTCAGCATTGAGCCAGCATTCTCTTCTTCTTATCCACGCAGGAATCTTATTACACAGCCATTACTGAGCGGTGCGTAGTCAGAGGATTAAATGAAGGTCGAAGGGCCCCGACCACAAAGAGTACCGAAGGCGTGAACATGTATAGTTCGGTGTTTACAGCAGCATGCAGTAGAAGTTGTGAGTTGGCTTGGAGAAAAGGATTCAATTTTCCTGCGATGTTTACATAGTTTAATCTGCGATATTGATAGCACCATTGAGAGTAGAAAAGACGATAAGAACAAAGCTATTCCCTAAATCAAAGTACGAAACCCTCCTTGTTTCTAATGCGTCTTGTTGTGGGTGCAGCGTAGTCACGGGTTTCACACTCAGGAATGATTGCGTTTAAAAGCCCTGTTAATTTACGCGACGGTTTTTCGCCATAAATTCATTTATGGTAACTTCACCTTATTGAGATCATGGTGAATAGCGATAGTTTCTACAGTATTCGTATTTAACATGAGTTAATCTTAGCGGGTCATCATATCCCTGAATTATTTATTAGTTTATATATAATTATAAAGTAATATATAGAGAAGATATATATATATATGTATATATATATATATATATATTACAAAATTTGTACTCGAACAGAGAAAAGAAATCGACCTAATAAAAACGTTTTGAAATAAGAACTGAAAGAACTACCCTGAACTAAACTATTTGAAAGCTCTGAAAGTAAAAAGCAAAGACAACAAGACTGGAAACTCCTCTCATTTCGTGAGCGAGCTCAAAAACATGTCCGTCCGCGCACTCACGTACAATGTATGTGAGATTTAGGGTGAAATTGTCTCCTTGTTACAAGGTAAAACTGGCTAATGCAAAGGAAGTTAGTTGAAAAAGTAAACCATTCCGGTTTGTTACCACACCGTCTTTGGTAAAAAGGTACTTACTGGGATCGTCGTCACTGAAAATCGGGCTGGTCTCCCTTCCCGTTGCACTGTGCAAGATGAGTGCGAAGTGCTTGGCCAGCAGAACTCCGCCTTGGCGAGAGCCGGCGCAAACCCAGAAGTCGGGACGACTCAGTGTACACAACTCGGCACCGCTCGTGGGAAAACGCTTTATATCCGGTTCCGGTTCGATTTTGAATTGCTTTGTCATCCAACTGACCCAGCTCGCAACATGTTCGGCGTTCCAGGCGTACGGGTCGACCGGCACCTCGACAGGCGCAGGAGTTGAACTGCTAGAGTCAGAGTCGCACGTTTGGAACTCATCGGAGGTCTTCGGTTGATAAGCTGCTGACTCCAGCGGTTCAAGTCGTTGTGTTGTTCTGCACGTCGCGTTGTTGTCTGTTATCCTCTCGAAGGACTTCGAAATCCTACGCGAGACGGAGTTTTCGCCTCTGCTGCTGTAGCGGCCAACATTAACACAGTCGCAATATTCACTATCACTGGAACTCTCACCTTCGGAACTGACTGTGCTGGCTGGTTTCCTGCTGGACGTCCCTGCTTCGCCTTTCAGGGGATCGTCAAAGTTTGCCGTCGCCTTTTCCTTTTCGATAAGATTGCTTTGTGGGCCTTTGGTGAGATCCGCACGTCCATATCCGTGCATAATGTGGAACAATGAAGTCGAATCTAATCTCGTGCAGGTCCGGTTACTGACGTACGACATAAAAACATCGAATTTTCGCTTGTACTAATATTTAAATGATGTCGTTCCTCCAAATTCGTAAACTTTTTATATAGTTTCGTGTTCCTCACATAACTACCTCGACTAACTATCGTATAAATATACACATTAATAGTGTTATAAGTATTGTTTCCGTATTCTTCTTTTAGCACAAAGCAGACGGTTCAGTTTTATTCACAAAATAAGTTATTGGAAAGTCCACACAACGTCCGATGTTTCCTCCCGATGTGTGACACAGGCACTTTTTTTCTTCTAATTAGCAATAATGCCCGAAATTAAAATCCTGGATTCACAAAACGATGAACACAGCAGCAAGCCTCGTAAGTTTACATTTTTGATCGAGGCGGTTTGCTGGCTACTTTGCACTGTCTATTTCTGGCACCAAAAGCTTGTGAATGCCGTCACTGGATACACCTGACTCACTACTGAATCCCTTGGACGCCTCGACGTGTGTTTAGCGAATGATCGAAGTATCAATCGAGGAAATCGGCGTCTCAGACTCAGTCATTCCTTGTCTGAAGAAGAGAACTTGTACATGATATTTCAACGAGAGAGGAAGAAGTGACTCAATTGATGAGGTAGGAGGCTAAGCTTATCTTACTCACGTGTGATGATCTGAGTCGAAAGACTCGAGAGCTCTCTTACAAATTCGAGAACGTTGAGATTATAATCTGTCGTCATTTGCTTCAGTGTTGGTCAAGAGACAATGTTCTTAGAAAATAACAAAGTTTAAAAACCCTCAGAAAATTTGCGTTGTTGTTTAACTCTACAAAAAGCTGAAGATTTCAGTAGCAGCTCGTTTAGATCCTGCGTCCGTCTGCTAACATATCCTCGGAGACTATGTCCGTTTATCACTAAATTCGTTTATCCACTGCTCTCTTTTCCATTAACTTCTCGCGTAGCGGTTTTACTCTTTTACGAATGAATAGCGGATTGCAGTATTCTCTTCAATTATTCCCTTCCTCTCAACGGACGACTGACGGGGTTCCATTTGCTTTAATGGTGAAGTGGTAATCCTCTCTAGCAAACAAAACCTGAGGTTGAGGCAGAAAAATATGACTCATTCGCCAGTTTAACGTGAGAGATCTTGCACTTAGCAGCAGCGGAATCAAATGCCTCACCGCAACAACTTGAGCGATGGAGATTCCATCGATGGCACTTCGTAAACAAGATTCATTCATAACTTTTTCATGTCGTCACCGTTCGGGGAAAATTCATGAGTGTGTTATTACGGAAAAAAATTTACGGAGGCTACAACTTCTTTTGCTTGAAATATATTGTATGTATGTATATAGAAAGCAGCTTGGTCTGCGCTCCGATTTGTGGCGCTTTATTGATTACACCTTCGTACGTACATATTAAAGAACCGATAATTATAATTATAGTTGTATACTATCCCAGAAAGCAAAACAAGTTAATTATGGGTTTTGCCTTTACGTGCTGGAAGTTACTTCTAAGTTACTTCAACATGTTTCTTTACTTTTGTTAAAGAAAATGGGAGAAAATGAGTGAGTAAACGGTCTCTCCCACGTGCCCGAAACTTTCCCGAACTTTATCAAAGTCTACTCGAGGGATTTCTTCGAGTTGAGGAGTTACGGCAAGGTTCAGATTGTCAACCAGCTATCGGCGTTTATCACGAAAATTTCAAGATAGCTAACCGCGTACTTGGAAACCGATCTGATATCGGAGATGTTTAAACGATTTAATTGTGAATATTTTCGCAAGCTTATTTTGTGAAAGCTTACAATTTATTTATTGGGTTTGTATTCGTATATGTATGTACATATTATCGTATGTATGTATGTACATTTAAATCCGGCACGTGTTAAAATTATTTCAAATACTAGATATATAAGTTCGCGTGTTGCTAGAAATACTAGTGATTTCATGACGCTGTCCAGATGAAAATGATTCATCGACCATGTCAACGCGTAAGTGCGCCGAGAGAAATCAAGTTTGTATTCGGCTCTCACGATGATGCAGGAACATTTCATGATGCAAAGTAGGCGCCGCAGTCTCTTTTTCGTCTGGTGAATTACCACAAGTATTATTTTATTGCATTATATCAATACAAAACACAAGGCAAAAGGCGGAATCGTATCGTTAAACAGAAGTAAAAAATCGAGCCAAAAGGATCCCAAAATTTTGAACAGTGAAAATAATCTGTACTTGCGGCATAAATTATTAGAAGATAATAACAGAACAATTTTAACTTTATGCAGAATGCAAACGTAATCAGGGAAGAATCGAGTGTGAAGGTATTATCATACCGCCATTTCAAAGGAAATGAAAATTAAGATAAAAAGTGATAAAATGGAAGTAAAATGGGGAAAAGGAAATTAAAAATACTAGATAATGGGAGGAAAATTTCAGAAAATGAATTATTTGTGTGATCATTACGATCATAGCAGTGTTAACAATGGTAACGGGTACGATTTTGATTAAAATGGAACCTGAAAACGAAAATTAACAAAATTCCTCTAATTCCGTGAGACGTGATCATCCCAATAAACGTTTTAGTCCCGCATATGCTCCGGTATTAGTTTCAGTTAGTGTGGTCAGAATGAGTTCAAAATTGCAGAAAAACTTTATTGCGTGAAAGCCTAAAGAGATAAGGGAATTCAGTAACACTTCAAATGGCAAATCAATCTCACTTAAACATGATAAATACCTTGCAAAAGGTACTCTTGGAGCGGTCTGGTACCTGTTTGAAAACGGGCTTGGACTCCATCGTTTAGAAAAATTATGTATTTAGGTTTATTTTGAGATTTGCTGTCACAAGAATGGAAAAGAAGCAAATGCTACCGACCTTTTATTATTAAAAATTGTAGCATTACCAGTAAGTACGCCGGGAGTATAACTTACGTAAATAAAAACCACAGAGCAGTGCTAAAAATATAAATGCATATACATTTCAAATATTATTTAAAGGGCCTTGACCCCCTTTTGCATTGTTCAGATTTCCAATTTCCAAATTCGAATTCAAGTTTGTGTTCATTTATAAGAGCGTAAAGACCAAAGTGGATTCACACGCCACCCATCACACATTTTTCACATTATCACATTATTTTTCTCAATTTGCGTCACTCTGTTGCAAGTATTGTACTATTTTGATGTTGAAAATGCGGAATACTTTCTGTTTACGCCAAACTGCTGTCCGCCGCAACTAACAACGGCAACCCTCGCCTCTCAAGATCTATTTGGCATGCGGTGAGATCTGTCGCCGCTTCTCTCGCTTCCGAGCGAAAGCGGCTCTTCTGCATCTCAGTAGAAGGGCAAGCAGCTCACCATTCCATGCTATGCCAGCGCTTTCTCTCGCTCTCTGAGTTAAAGCGGCTCTTCTGCATCTCTGATAGAAGGGCAAGCAGCTCACCATTCCATGCTATGACAGCGCTTTCTCTCGCTCTCTGAGTTAAAGCGGCTCTTCTGCATCAAAGACAGAAGTTGTCTTTGTTCTGCATCTCGGTAGAAGGGCAAGCAGCTCATCGACAGTATCAGGAAGTGGCATCGGCCATTCCATTCTGATAAGCGAACGAGCGAGCACCCGCAAACATTCCCCACGCATTCTTGTACGATCTGTGTAAGCAAGCACCCGTCTTGCACAAGAGAAAAACAAAACGTGTGAACCAATATCATCATCATCACAATCATCCTCACCATCGACGACGGCGCCGTCCACCATTTCATCCTACGCAACCATCCTACTTCGAAGAAAATTCAGCCGGTAAGTCTCCTTCTTCCTCAATTATAATTTACGCACCTCCCCGTGCAAGCATTTTTGGTCCTTCGAGCCGGATCACTTCCGATCTCGGAGACCACCCCAACACTTTCCATAGAAATATTTTTCTAATTCCATTGCAAGAGTTCTTTAAATATTTTAAATTTCCTTAGTTCTCATTATTTGAAGGATTTATGTTTTTCAACAATATGTTGTTGTTGTTGCTCTGCCATGGCAAGGTACCCGAAAAACTTGCGTGTGAGCCTATTGGTTATACTTTCGGATACTGTCTACATGAACGAACTATAGTATGCTGAATACAACATTCCCTGACCATTGATAAAGAGGATAATCTAAACAACGATATTTCTGTTGTTACTGCATGGTTACACGAGTGGAAACATTAAAAGCTGTACAAAAGAGAACGGAAGAAAATTAATGAGTGAGAAATAAACAGCAAGGTTGTGCCAAAAATCCAACTAAAAATTAAAAATCGGTGGAAGTATTCCTCATACTTTTCCAACTTGTATGAAAAACTTTAAAAACTCAATTTTAAAAGAAAGTATTAAAATTTCTAACTCTAAGTATAAGAATTAATTATGCAATAATTGAAATGAGCTGCGCTCTGTTCTGCGACGTCTCCATTTTTTCACCCACTCGCGACGTTTTCCTAAATTTTACTCTTGTTAACTGTGATCACAAATATGAGCCAGCGACCACATACAAAACTCCATCAATGACTAATTCTTCACTCATGTTTGCAACTATTTTTCCAAGGTAAATTTTCAAACTCAAACGCAATATTAGAGAAGTAAATTTAGCACACAAAATGTTCTAATTCCACCGTTTCACCAGAATTGTTAAATGCGAAACAAGGCTGTCAATAAACAGTGCAACCACAACGTTCATTTGCATGACGTTCATGCTTCCACTCGTGTAAATAGGCAGTAATACTTGAAGCTTCACATCACTAATAAAGGCCTTGTGGAATAGTGGGGTCGGGTTTGTTAGCGCTAGTTTTGTGTAATGCTTCCGAAAGTACCCAAATCAAACTTCTGGAAACTACTTAGGAGTGGAGCTAAGATAATTTTCATAGCCGAGGCGGTGGGATTTGCAGTAAGCTATGGCATTTACCATCATATGAATACAAGTCAAGGTACGTTCAAATAATTGACACATTTGCCATATTGATTTTAAGGTAACAGCTGCTGATATACTGTTACGTGGTTGGTCGAGCCAGCCAAAGACAAAGTTGTCTTTGGGTCCAGCGCTTCCATTTATGTAAGATAATGTTCTCGTGAATTACTTGTGCGGACTTTGACCCATAGCGTTTTTCACTTGAAGTAATAAAAATGGGATAAATAGTTTGATTGCGCGAGTGTTGCTGTCAGTTTTTTACACATACAAATGATACAAATTAGCATCCTTAAAAGACGTCTTACTATCTTTCAAATCTAGACGTTCGATTGAGAGTAAAATTTTCTATTGGCTATAACCCCAGTGAAAATTAACTTTAACTAACACTGTTTAAAACAGATCGTATTTTCGTTCCATTCCAGAGTTCCGTGGATATATGAACGCCCAGTTTCCGTTTGTGCTGGACTACTACTACAAATTGGGTGAGTTCATTGGCAACAGCAAAGTTCGCCAAATCGATGCAGCTGTCTGGAATGCAGCAGAACAAAGACGCGATTAACTGAAAACTGTAACAAAGACACAATATTTTCGTGCATAAAAGCATCCTCTTAAGCTGGGTTTGGGGCTGGCTTGCTACTTAGCTACAATAGTAGACTATTTAGGAAGACTAAAATTTAATATAAAACTCAATCCAACAACTCTATGGCCGGTGGTGTGTATGCTAAATCTTTAATATATTTGAGTTCTCTAGGTGGCCTTGGCTACGTACTGCTTCTATTCACTGAGCCGTCCAGAGAAAAGCTTGAGAAAATAAAAGAAAGTGTTTCCAAGGCACATCTGAGAGAGGACGAACAGAAGAATTTACTTTTTGCAAAACGATTAAAGGGGTCTACAATAGAAGTACCGATTTACACTAAGAAGAAAGAAAACTAAATTTCAATTGCAATTTAAACTAGTCCAGTGATTCCTTAGCAATTGTAACACGATGGATTACGACGAGAAACTGGTAAATGCCGGCGTTGACGTAGTTGACGATGCATGCACTGCAACGCCAGCAGCAAGGAGGGACAGCATACTGGAACGCATAAACAAACGCAATAAGGACAGACAAAACTATCTAGATGTCAAGTTAGAACAGCGTAACAAAGAGAATCAGCAGTTCGAAGGTGCTGATTACTTCGCGCAAACATTTGCAGATCGTGTGCGTGAAATAGAAACACGCATTAAAAACGTGGCGGAATCTAAGACGAACCGACCGAGCGCAGATATGTCTAGCGGCGAGCTAAGTCGACTCTTCAGCAGCATCACTTTGCAGATACAGGAACTAGAGCGATATTTAACAGGATCCACAATTTTTCTAACCGATTTCAAAATTAAAGCTTGTCAGAAAGTCCTTAGCGAATTGACTTCCAACTGCGAAGAAGCGCGTCTTAGGCTGTTGCCAAAGAAAAGGTTTGGATTCAGCAATGTTAGCAAGACAGCGGCGAACACACAAGCAAACCGAACCACGGACAAGCTCGATTGTTCTCCTGAAAAACCCAGTATATCGACAGGTAATTCTAATGTGTTCACCTGGACCCTGGCCAACCGAACACATGCTTACATACTTCTACGAGGTGCAGAAGTAAATGGTAAGGACGTGACAATTTCAAATCTCCGTCATTGCTTCGTGGAGCTCCAGGGACATCCGGGCTCTGTTCAAATATCGAATGCCAGCGAATGCACGCTTCTCTGTGGCCCTATCTCTCGGTCACTTTTCGCAGATAACTGTCGCAGTTGCACATTCGCAGTGGCCTGTCAGCAATTGCGCCTTCACTCCTCGGTAGCTGTACGCATTTATCTGCACGTTACGTGCAAAGCCATCATTGAAGACAGCCAGCAGATCGAAATCGCCAAGTATTGCTACGATTATCCTGAAATTCCAAGTGACTTTCAGAAATCCGGCTTGGATAAGGCTCAGAACAACTATACTGATATTGGTGACTTCAATTGGCTCTCGTCAGACGTGCATTCGCCCAATTGGAAGTTGCTTAAAAACAACTCGGAACCTAATTGGACAGACCTCCGCTGCAGTTTCAAGGACACAGCTGAAGTTGAGTCCAACTAATATTGCATTAACTCGTTTTTAAAATCAATCTCTGTTATCTTTTATTGTTCTAAATTAATTTGATAATAAATTACCATTTTTGCTGAATGTATCCGAACTTATTTCAAATCTAGGACGCACTGCAGACAGTAAACAGAAAAAGCAATTTTAACGACATTTCAATCTATTCCGTAGACATTACTCGTTGTTTATAATAGCGTCATGATACCTTTCCTTACATGCAATTCAATGACGTCCTATATTGCAAAGTATTGTATTTCACATTTAGAATCCTTGCCAAAAAATGTAGTATCGTGAGTTTAAATTTGAACTCTAAGTGTGAATATCTTCACCGTTAATAAATAGTATTCATGAATTAAATAGGAACAACCGAAGAATGTCAAAAAACAAAACGCATCCTCTTTAATTAGTTTATAATCTACTCAGTCGCGTAATCACATAATATTTTGTAGCATGTTTGTTGATTAATTTAAGATTAAAATATTCTCTGGTAATTTTACTGTCCAATGATTCAAAATGTTTGCAGACACTTCGGAGTATGGCGGAGTAAAGTGAAGGAGATACTGGATTCCTGGTGTGAATTCTCGTTGCATTTATTCCACGTTCGAAATCAAGTAGAATCAAAACAGAAACGAAACAAAACAAAGAAAATTTGTGGCTATTTTGATTGAGAGCTGCTCGGCTATTTTCACGTTGTGGAATACTCTCAAATATCGATGCCGCCTTTAACCCAACCATGCTCCGATATGCTTCTTCAATTTAATGGTTGCACAAAAATGCAATTCTAATGCTTAGGATCGGATATCCTTTTTCTAATGAAAGTAGTAAATGTCTCTCTTTACTTAATGTGTGTGTGCTTTCGAATGTTTGACTTCGCTCTCCTCAAAGGCTTAGACTGCAAGATCACAACTTAGCTTGAAACTATGTCGTGCCAGATAATCCGCACTTTCATTCTCCTATATTTACCTATGAGCCGGATCCATACAAGCGTCAAGAGCTCGGCGACTCAGGTTATCTAGCTTAGTTGTTTGATAATCCAGCGAGGCAATACATTGTGCGATTTCCAAGGGCAGTGACGAACTGAGAGGTAAATAATTTGTATTAACATTGTATTTTGTTTAATTACATTCGCAGCGGCAAGAAAACCCAGCAAGGCCGAACTTACATTTTTAACAGTAGTCTTCATTTTCGATGAAATCCATATTGTCTCTTTAGAGATCAGTCATCATAACTAATATGTGTGATGAAAAGAATCGCCGTAACCCGGAAGGCTTTAGACGCGATCCTTCCAATTTATAATTTATAAGGTAATTAGTAAAATTGATGTGAGACGATTCTTTTATCCTGCTAGTGAGTGTTGCTGTTGCCCAATGTTTTTGGTACATATCGTTGCCCAATGTTTTTGGTACATACGAACACATTTATTTACCTCTGCAGAAATCTTTTGACTAAAGTCAGCTGTATTCAGCTGAATTCTAAATCTGAGATATCTGAGTCAAACATCGATTTACGATTTTAAATCCAGAGAATTACTGCTATCTTGTTTGGACGCGATTGAATTTCCAGTGGGAAGTAATCCGTAAAAAAGTATAGTGCCATAAAGCTATAACAGAAAACAAACAAACAAAGGATAAGACTCGGAACAAATTATAATAATTAAGAAACCACATTCAATGTAAAGACAGGATTAACTTGCAAACCTATAGCATTCGGAGATCCTTTTATTATGTTTGCATACGCATTAGTATTGCTAATCTACCGAGTGATTTACTGCTTATATAAGTGATTACATTACTTGGCGCGTTTGTTTTATTCCGCCTGTCTTTATTAAAATGCTGTGGGGATCCGCGTATGAATAAGGAAGTTATACTTTTATCCGGCGTGATTGATTGGTCTGCTTATTAGATTCGGTTGTGTCATAGATCGTATTTCCCATCTAAAATTTTTATCGGTAAAAGTTTCTATCACAAAACATTCAATAATGTTGAAAGGGATTTACCTCAGTTCTTTTGGAAGCCAAGTAGTATCAATGCGATATTCAATTACAGCCAAAATAGATAAAGTTTTCAGGCTTGGAGTGAAATCAAGTACATGCGTGTCGTCGTTATCGATAAGTGAAACATGTTCTGGAGGAAAAGCATGTGGATATGGGCTACAGAAAATCAAAAGCTAGTTTATATAAACTGTATGTGATTTTTTGTTTATTTACCTTGTTCCACCAAACAGAAACATGCGATTTTCCTTGACTATACACACTTGTCTTCGACGAGCCGTTGGTGGTCTCCCATGTGGTTTTATTAGGTTCCAATTATTTGTCTTAGGATCGAAAGTGTACAAATCATTAAAGTGTTGATCGAGCAAACCATTGTATCCACCAAACACATAAATTAGCTCATTATACACAACTGAACGTCAAATATATGAATTTATACCTAAAACACCTCTTAACGGTTTTACTTACACATTGAATGACTACGACGTCCCACAGGAACCTTGCCTGTTGTTGAAGGTCTGTGCCAGACTTTTGTCTTTAAATCCAGATATACGATTTCCGGGCAATACATTTCTTCGAGACTGTGGTATGGGCTGTGTTTATCACCACGCCCTCCAAATATGTACATGCGACCCAGCATTGCTGAAGCCGAGTGAAAGTCGCGGAACGATGGGGGAACCCCAAACGTCTGGATATAGCGCCACTCCATCGTGTCGAAGTTTAAGCAGTGAACATCGCAAGAGAACTCATTGATGTCATCCACGAAGCCGCCAAAGATGTACATGGAGTTGCCAACGACGCATGCGGAGTGACCGTCACGGGCGCCCGGGACAGCGCCCGTGACCTTAGGTCGGTACCAAGAAAGTGTCTTCGGATCAAAGCAGTAGAGCAAATTGCAGAGATGTTCATCATTTCTACCACCCCAAATATATATCTTGTCATTGTACGCGACAGCTGTGTGGCCGTACCTATGATAGTATTTTAGTAACGACTGAAGCAATAAAATGGAAGCCGACCTTTGAAAAGGTACGTCCGGGTACTTGAGCGGTAATCCATGTTCGTCTTTCTTTGGTAGAATTAGGCTCCAGCGCAATGAGTTCGTATTCAGCACGTGCACATCGATAGACTCATTGAAGCGGTAATCATCTCCGGTGCAATAGCCTCCGAAGGAATAAACATGTTCGCCGACGACGACTCCTGCATGATTCACACGGCGTGGTCCTCCGTCTAAACGCACCGTCCAGTGCATTTTGAGTTGTTTATAAAATGGCAGAACTTTTCTCCCGAGCGTAAATGAAACGACCAATTCTGGCCAATTACAACTCGGCGATGCTTAAGCCACACTAGAAGCAACAAATATTAAATGTAACTTTATTTTCCTGAAATTCTATTGGATTTCTTTCATGATCGGCGTCCTATCCATGGGAACCAGGTCCTTTTCTCCCTTAATGCCCTGTGTAACCATAAACCTGTCGAATTTTAAATCCTGGTTTTTTAACTTTCTTTGGTAATTCTACCGTCGGTAATCTTCTGACCTCTGATTAGAAATCATACGATTTAGCTTCCTTTCTAGTTTTAGCTGCTTATGTTCATTATATCAATAGATTGCTGACCTCCAGGTAAGTTTCAACCTGAGCACTGCGCCGATTTTTCACAGTCGACGGGAAGACAACCAACGAATGTACTAAATAAAAAATAAAAGAGTACTAAATAATTTTTCGATAATAAATAAATGTAAACCATGCTGAGATTGGAACTGAAGTCTTACTAAACCGTTACAAGTCACCGACTAAATTATGGTAAAGTGAGCCAGCGGAGTCATTTGAAATGGACTCAGAGGGTGATTAAACGACGCCAATACTAGAATGTCAACCTGCATTGTTTAGATTTTTATGCGACTCTACATGTTCGTCCAAATTAATTCTGAGTGTGAAGAAACTCTCACTAATTAGTCTCAAAATTTGTAACTCCCTCTTTTAATAGTTTCTTTTCAAGTTTCAACCCGAAGGTAAATACACTAGTCAGTTTGGCGCTTAGTGTTCAGTACTTTTTACATTTTTTTATACTTTTCTACTCTCTGATTCGCCTTTTGCCACTTTGAGTGCTGAGTGTTATGTTTTACAAAGCTACTAAACTGGATGTATGTTGGAACAAATTTTTTATAAATAGCATATGTTTATGTGAGTTATACCGGGACTTTCGACCCAGTTGATATAGGAATTGAAAGCAAATTCATTGACATCATGAAACTGTGGAAGGTTATGCGGAACCGTAAGATCCCTTCGTAAGGTGTCTTTGAGAAGAACTGAGAGTGCGACATACGCAATTTTCACAAAAGGGATTGTACCTTTAAACCATTTTCGTGTCAGTTTGCTATTATTTTACACATTTCACATACATTTCCATGTTTGCAACTCAACCAAATATTTCTTCATCAAATTCACCAAGGCTTGGATATACAAAGTGCTTGAAATTGTTCACGCTCTGATAATATGAAGTCATAATAATATCAGCAATCGAAATGATATTATGTATAAAAATAGCAAGCACGCATTCTTAGAACTTAAGTTAAAAACATTCCCTCACACAAAATAAAGGATCTCGATACATATTGAGTGGTGAAATTGTTTGACATTTTACAAACTTGGTAAGCCTTTTAATTACCTAGCTATGCCGTACAGCCAATCGAAAGCCGTTTTTAGTGGTGATAACAGCTTCATCGAAAGGATTCAAAAGAAGACAGGCTTAAACTCTTTGTAAATTCAATTCATTGATAAAGACCCCTAATCGATTTTGGGATGGATCGTCTGGTTTTAAAAATCAAGTTTGTGGTCAGAATTGTTGGTGTGGATTTCGCCACGAGAAGCACTTTTAATACCCAAAGACGTTTTGTACCAAAAATACCACAAAAACCCTCACAAAAACTTTTCATGAGGTAAAATTTCCCGAATCTGGCAAGTACGATTGCCATGTTTCTGAATCCACTACGACCAGAGAACGAAGTTTTTATCCGTCTCTGAATTTTACGGATATTCTGGTAAGTATTTATATTAAGGACTTTCGAGAACTAGCTGTTCGAAAAGTTCCACAAGTTTGTTTGGCTTCCAGTAGGATGGCAGCGTTCATTATACATGATACAAACGGGAGGAATATCAGATAATGTGGATTTAGCAAAGCAGGTGTTTGTGATCAGAATTGTTGTGAATTTCGCCACGAGAAGCACTTTTAATACCCAAAGACGTTTTGTACCAAAAATACCACAAAACCCTCACAAAAACTTTTCACGAGGTAAAATTTCCCGAATCTGGCAAGTACGATTGCCATGTTTCTGAATCCACTACGAACAGAGGTGGAAGTTTTTATCCGTCTCTGAATTTTACGGATATACTGGTAAGTATTTATATTAAGGACTTTCGATAACTAGCTGTTCGAAAAGTTCCCAGAGTTTGTTAAATTATAAAAACCTTTTTGTAAAGGTATGCAAGCAAACATCTGCTAAATTTTGGCTTCCAGTAGTATGCAGCGTTCATTATACATGATACAAAAGCATAATGTGGATTTAGCAAAGCAGGTGGGTCGCCTCTGCAGCGCAATCAGCTCTTGGTCTGTCCGCTTTAAATAATTTTGCTGGTGGTCTGGACAGGTCGAACTTTTCCATTTAGGGTTGGTTGATGTATTACTAATGCGTGGAGTGGGAAGTGATTCACAGTATATTTTTATGAGCAAACTGAATATATACTCGGCAAGAATTATATAGAAATCGAAAGGAGAAAATCATTAAATCCAAAAATATATTTATTGCGACTTTCATTTGGGTTTGTGAGTGTGACAGGAAGTTGAACTAAAGAAATTAAGTATTCCACATGCATTGTTTTTCACTTGCAACTCCATTTGTTGGATTGTATGTGGGATGGTTTTTGTATGTGTGTCTGCCTCCATGTTTCACGCCGCCCCACACCCTTTCAACAAGTAAACCGCTATCTAATTATTTTTTTTCTAAGGCTTTCTTGGCAATATGGATGCCTATCTAGAGATTTGTAAGTAAATAAAAATAAGAAAAAATTAAGACGTAAAATTTTGGTGGCAGTGAAGGCGGTGGTTGGATCACTGGGAAGACGAAACTAAAAAACACGTAAAAAGGCTGCCACGAGGAAGAACTTTATACGCGAAATTCTAGTTGCCGCGAAGATAGTTCCAAATACTGGAGGATGAAGTTTCGAAATATAACCAAAAGGCGATTACGAGCGAGAAGAGCTTTGGACGGCTAACCTTGGACTTCTACCTTGTGGTCAAAATACCAAACCTAAGCTAATTTCAATAAGCCATCAATTGTCACGGCTACAAACATTGATAAAATTCGTCAAAAAGTACCGTCAATTTCTCAAGGCGAAGGTCCAAACAAGTAATGTTAGATACCAATTAAAAGAAAGGTTTAAGTTCAGTAATTACATATATTACAAACTTACAAAATAAATACAAATGAATACTCCAAGCTCTTAGTGAAGATAAATTATTTTCAGTGGTGAAAATTACAAAGAACAAACTCAAGTTTTGTAATATACGTAATGTACAAACCACCTTTCTGGCTACATCATCAATATTTTCTGATGATGAAGTTTATTGTGACCTCCCATCTCAAGACATTCAATATTGTCAACAAATTGTGTGAATTCATGTTTTTTTTTCTTTGTCTTCCATATACTATCCGTAATAATAGCTCTGTTCTCTTTCAGGGGGAGGTGCGATCGAGAGTAACATATATTTTTATTTCGCTCTGGATAATAATTTGAACTTCACTTTAAAAAGCTATTAATCTCTTTCTTCAAACATCCAGACACGTGTATACAGAATCGAAAGTACTCATATCATATCTGAACAAATCCGACCAGAAGTACGATTTCTTTTCTATTTATAAACTGTATACCACGTAAAGAGAAATATCAATCCCACTCTAAAATGGCACATATTGGGCGCACAGTGAAGAATGTAGAGGCTCCGCGACCTTTAAAATCACAGTCCCGAGCCTCGTTGAGAAATAACTATATGCTCATCGAAGAGTTGATACAGCTAATTGAGAATGTTGCACTCACACTGCAGTCGGGCATCAATAATACGGAGCCGATGGCCTCTCTGGTACAAAATCTGCGCGTTCATGGCCCACAGTTGGAAACTGTCTCAAAAGACACCCTTGACCGGGCATTTGTCGTTTTCCGAAACGCTTCGCAGGACGAACGCTTGAATATAATGACGAGACTAAATTTACTGGAACTAATTGAACTACGTGCCAAAGGTTGGGAGGATAATGGCTTCAATTCATATTACAAGACAAAACAGGCTTCAAACGTCGAGGTTAGCTTTTTAGTATAAACTCACACTCGTTCTAAGTGTTGTCTCTACACACCCTAGACACCCGATATTCACCAGCAGCCTTATCACTACATTGATTCGACGCAGGCAGCCTTTCCAAGCACCTCCCCCACATTTGGGGCTGGCTCGACAGCGGCTGTGGTAGTTGCTGGTTCTGCACAGCAGCAACAGTTACTTCTAGGACCTGGTGAATTGATACGGAACTCGGGGAAATTTCCAAAACCAACAAAAATTCCTGGTAAAACTTATTGTAAGGATGAAGTAGTCATACGGAACGCTGATTCAGGAAAAGGTAATATCAAAGCTGAAAAGCCTCAATGAAATAAAAAAGATGTTTTCACTTGGAAAGGTTTATAAATCCATACTTCATTTGGTAATAAATTTTCAGTATTAAAGTAACTATTAATTAAATGTATATTATTGCTCAGCGTCACCCGAGTTAATTTTCGTTCATCCGTATGTCTGTCTGTTTTTTTAACGTCGACACATTTGTTATTTCTTTGTTAAAATTAACTTATAATGAAGACTGCTTCGGTTTTGATATAAAGAAATTAATCTTAGAAATTTTAAAAAAAAATAAACCAGTTATTGATTCACGACGGTTAGCCTGATTCCTGAAGTATATAATCATACTATGGAGAATGGCAGTAGTTCCTGAAACGTGGAATAATGTAAACATTAATAATATTTCCTCATAAATATCCCTTCGTAAAGAACATACTGAATTAACGGGAATTGTATAAAGTATTTTAAAAACTAAATGCTTCGGAACAGTTTAATTAAAAAGTTACTTCGCAGTGAAAAAGAAAAATATCAAGGGAAGGAACAAAAGATATCCTGGAAGGAACAGTAATTAAATGTTTCTTTTTTGTCGGAGAGTCCGGTCAAAACTATTGGATTAGTTTTTTTTAAATAATTTTGTCCACAAAAAATGAATTTATTTTCGCAGTGATTTCCTTACGAATAGATAATTATAGAATTTAAATCTATAGTAATCATCTAGGAAAAAGTTATACATTTTCCTAAAAAACGACTCATTTATTATAAAGAGCCAGTGACGCTGATTCGTTAAAAAATCATTTTCTCCCATGTGAAAACATCAGTTGTAGTGCACCATGTATAGTATTCTGCAGTAATCTGTACTGTATTACCTGTAGTGACTTGAAACAGTTGTTTATTGTCTCAATCATGTATCTTTTGTCTTTAATTGCATTCTGAAATCTCGAATGTCTTAGTTATGGGCATTAAGGGCCGACGGGTCCATATGATTGAGGAGTTGAGCGAAACGATTATATCTTTCCAAAGAGGTAATTTTTACTAAAGAACACCTGAGAAACATTTCCCTTTTACATCAACGCATCAGATTTTACTTTTAATGGTTCCAACGCTGCAAAATTAGTAGCATTATTATGAGTTTCAGATTATGTTTAATACTATTCAATATGTTTCAATTATTCAAAAATGCATGCAATAATAACGTAGGAAAGTAAGCCGGCGATGATTGATATTTAATATTAAAATATCCTGAAATAAAATGCAACGAAAAACTCAAACAACACTGTCAACACAACAGTTATATACACGACAAATTTAAATATGTATTTCGCCATCGCATGCTTTGACATCGTTTCCTCTGCATTGCTTTTTAAAATAAGCGACTTTTCCTTTGGTGGTGGGTTGCATTTTTCACCTGCAAAATTCCCAGTTGATCTCACACGCTTGAACTCACCCTGCCCATTCCAGAGTTTTCGCTTGTTTCTGTCCGAAATGTTGTGTTTAATTTTTCTTTCCAAATGCTTCTTTTTAAAGTTAACCCTGGTGCAAAGGAGAGATTGGTGCAAATCACCGGGCCGAGTGAGGAAAAAATCAAGTGAGTGTTTTTTTTTGTTTTGCAAAAGAAGAACTTCCAATGACAATTCTATCGCAGTTACGCCAAGCAACTCATCGAAGACACTATTCGTCGTAATGCTTCCCCTGTTCGACTGGATCCAGCCATGGGTGCACAGGCTGGTGGTTCTTGCAGTTCTCTTGCTTCTTCCAATTCGGACGACGCTGCGACCAGGGTTGGAGGTGCTGGCAGCGGCACGAGTGGCGGTGGCTTGAATATAACGAATCGCTTGAGCTTGAATTCAGCTCAGAATTTTATGACTGCTACCGCGGCTGCTCAGCAGGTAGCAGTAGCGCAGCAACAAGCGGCTGTAGCAGCTCTGCTAGCTAAGTCGACCTCCAGTGCTGCTGCTGCAGCTGCTGCTGGTAATATGATACCCTCGAATTAGGAAATGTTATCCCATATTCATTCCGCAAATGACAATTCCATAGGTGAATACAAGTACACAGTGAATGTTGGCCAGCATGTGATCAAAATCACTGGAGACTGTTGTGATCTCGTGCGGGTAATCCTTCCGAATTAAATTTGCGTAAACAGGCACTACCATAATTAAAATTATTAAGGTGGCCAAATTGGTGCTGGACGATTATTTTTGCAGTGCCGAGTTTTTAGTCTCAGTAGAGGCAGGTGCGGCTTTTGACACTCCAATATCGCCTTCCACGCCCATGGGACAACCGCAATACATAGTATCACCCCCACTACTGGCGGACAGTGGCGTCGGACTCAACTACATGGCTGGGCAAATCTCGAACAGCAACAATAACAATGACGATGATGACGTTTTTGCAGATAGCAATGGTTTTGGTAAGCAGCTAAATAATTCAAACTTTAAAGCGGTATAACTAACTTATTAATTTTGCCGTGAAACATATTAAGTGAGATTTTCTGTACACCCGCTAACAACTTTCTTATCTTACTGAAAACTCTTAACAGCTTCGTCGCAGAACAATGCCCTAGCTCGGTCACGTCGCAGCCACTTTTCACGCAAGGATTCAACGCCAGAAGCACTGGTCCCCAGTACGATGTCGCGTTATAAGAGCCATGGCGATACTGTCACTGGGAGAATCAATATGGACACAAGTATGTTCGCATGTCCTTTGGCTCGAATGTATATTGAGTAAAAGTTTCTGCTTGTTCTTCAGATCGCATTGTGCACGAATACGAGCATCTCTTGTATTACGCAAAAAGCCCACACTCCTGGGCCTTGCCGGCGAACTGGCAGGACATCTGCGATAAATTCCCGGCCATCGTGCGCAATAAGGTAACGAATGTCTCTACGAAAGCAAAACCTTCAGTCAGTGTTGCCAACATAGCTACGTCCGCTAGTAGTAACGGCAATAATAATAGCATTTCTGCGGCAAACGCATTCAGTGTAATTTCTACGTCCTCAAATGAAGTGAGCAAATTAATCGATGAAAACATCTGCTCAGTACAGTTGAATATCAGACACAAGGGATATTTAAATCGCCAGACACTCAGCATTGATGAAGATTGCCGCACAGCGGAGCTCCTGGAGCAGCAGCTAAAGTTGACCCGAGTTCTGACACAAACACCCCACCCGAACAAGGTTCCCTCCTTCGCTGCTGCTTCAGCTGTTCCTGCTGCTGCTACGTCAAGCACTCAGCCCATTTTTCATTTTAACAATAACATTCGGTCGACCATCACACCGACACCGCCGTTTAAAGAGAGTAAAATTCAAAAGAAACTACTCGATAAACAAATCAAATTCATTTCGTCCATTACGGAAAGCAGCGCGAAGAAGTCGGAGCAGAACGATTTTACCTCAGTACAGCAAGTGGAACCGATTTTGATCGAAGATAGCGACGACGAATTCGGAAATCTTTCAGACGAAGGAGGTTTCGAAAAAATGCACAAAGATATGGAACCAGAGTTTCCACGCGAATATCGCTCGAATTCCACGTGTAATTAATACAGTCGCTTCGCCAAACTAAAAAAAATAGTTTGCAGCCTCAGTAAGAAAAATTAGTAGAGTTCGATGTGCTGCGCCTTCGCGTATTTGTTTAGAAACGCATTGTCCATTTTTCATATCGGTGTTTGAATTTCTTGACATTTTTTTTAAACGACTTTTTTTGTTTACAAAAGATTTTATGGAAAAAGTTAATACCGGTTATATTCCGATCAGTTCTTCTTTACTTTGATTTTGTATGTAGCTAATATGAATTAGCTAAGCATCTTGTGTGATGTTATCAGCATAGTAAGAATATAGAGTAGTTTCTACTAAATGCTCTCGTTGACAAATATGTTCACTTCTAACTTTAAACATGGCGCGGAAGTCTCATGTTGAGCAATCTGTGTTTGACTTATCACTAATTTTTGTTTCAACATGGTTTACATTAAATTTATCTTTGGTAGAAGTTTTGTGTTAAGAAGATATTATTATGAGCTGGGCTGCTTTGGTTTTTTTTCCACCAATGACAACTATGGTGATGGAAGGAAAAAGTTGACATTGGAACGAATGACATTAAAAATTAATTTCACCTTAAATTCGAAAAAATCAATTATCAAATAGCATTTTGAAGAACAAATACTTTCCTACGGTATAATCGTACAAATATGTATAGAGTTTAAAGCGATCTGTATTTTGGCTGTGAAATTTATTATGTTTGTAGTAAAAATACTTCCCTCAAGCGACTAAGATCAGGCGCTATACTGCTCTCTCATATTGTAATATTTAAAATCGAAAATTATGATTTAGTAACAGATGCAATGCAGTACGTTTGTACTGTAAATATAGTTGTTTGGCAAAAAGAAGTACGCTGAATGTACTTACGACATTTTAGTGCTCAAATATGAGAATAAAAATTTCCAATTTTGGAAGTGGAAATACTGGAGACCACTTTTGTTTCATTGGGGTCAAAACACTCAAAGTCCTTAGGCGCCAGTTATTTGCGTTTGAACACTTCGAGCACGACAGCCTTAAATGTCAGATACAACTTTGGAGTATCATCTGCGCAAGTTTTAGCCTCGGACGGTATTTGTTTGAAATCGAACAGCTCTGCAAGCAAACGAATCAAAGCACACGCAAACCATTTAAGCATTAGATTTTAATTTTTATGGTCTTTCTAAATTGTAATTACTATTATATTTCATTCGTAATAAAATTCAGTATTGTGCTTATTGTAATTGCAATAAGGCTGAACTTTTCTGGAAAGGTAAAGACCATTAAAGTGAAACTGAAAATGCTTTGAAGCTTTTACTGAACACAATTAACTGCATGTGTATTTATAAATGCGGATGAGAAGTTTGCATAATGTGCTAAATATTGTTCTGAGAAGAAACATATTTTAAAATCTAATGTGTTATATGAAGTGCGGAGTAAATAAAACTCCCTGAATTGCAGAGTATTTGAACACTCACCCACCGAGCTATCTAGTTTTCCATGTCTACCTTCCCATATTGTATTCTGATTAAAATAAGTGACAAGTAGCGGTTATAAACGGTATTATGAACTTCTGAAAGCGTTATATGCACAGGCACGTCTTTATCGTTAGAGACGTACGGTGTGGGGTAAAACCTTTAATCATTGCCAATTGCATCGCTCATTCTAATCTACCTCACTACCAAAAGCTATTAATCATCAAGTTACAGCTACTAATAAAAAACTACAATTATTATTTACTGGACCACTGCTTTCACATCATCATCTTAAACACATCACACAAAACCGCTTCTTATGCCTTCTCGTAAGGTAAGCTTCTACTTTGTAAATGCTTTGTATTATTCCTCATCTTATTATTACATTGAGGTTTATATGGGGATGACTTATGATAGCCTCTATGAAACGTAACGCAAATAGGTTTACTCCATTGAAATAAAACATGATTAATCTTCGTCAACCTTTTAAGCTCTCTTTTTATCCAACAGGATGTCCAGGATGAGAGCAACCGCTTTGATGGAGAGAAATATTTAGAACTCGTGAAATCATCAAGTAGACGTAACGTAGCCCTGGCGGATGAATCTGCCAACGATCCAGACATTCAGGAGAAGGAGTAAATGAAACAAACGCAAACCATTACGAACGCGTTTCGATACAGCAAAGATGCAATCTTTTCTAACCTAATTTGAAGTAGTTTTCCCCGAAATGGTGTATTGAGAATTCGCTCTAAATGTACGGGAGTGGTACATCAAAATGAGTAGGGATATCACTCATTAATCACCATGGAAATTAAGAAAATAATCGAGAAGCGAGATATTATATTCGAAAGCTCTAAAAAGCTTAAAACTCAAGGATCTAGTAGTTTCGCAATTATTAACCATTTTCTACTGTATTTATATCTTTACGTCTCGGCAATTCTTTGTATAAAAACAGTTTCGACAATTTCTGCAACAAAGTAAAATTTAATTGCTTTGAGTGCATTTTAAAGAACAGATCTAAATTTGTCATAATACTACATGAAATGTATTTTTTCATCATTTGAAGTGCTTTTTGTTAAGTAACGGTGTTGTCTGCTTATTTAATACTACATTACCAAAATCCTACAAGGCTTTCGAAAATCGGAACTACAAACTTAGGATTCTCTAGTTTAATGTTTTAAAACTACCGTTTTTATTCTCTTGTTCATCTAGTCTCTTCGGCAAGCCTCTTTGAACTTGATATGATTTGTATTATTTCACATTAATATAGTAATTATTAGGCTGCTTTATTTATATGAACTGATTTTTGTTGCAATAAACCAAACGAAACGATACAAGATTTTTACTGCATTGCGTATATGCCTTATTTTTTCGTACGGAAAGGTGCAAATCTAAATAGCAAGGCACCAATTTGTGAATTGAAACGAAACTGGTGTTTTGCTAAAAGCCAAAGATCTTGTCAATGTCCCCATGGAACTGATTGGAAACATTGAACTGTTCGTAGGAATTCATACATGCGTACAACGTGCTAACAGAAACTTTCTTACACACACTGCAGTCCAATTCTAGATGGGATGTGGAATTAGGCGTCTCAGATATACAAACCACAAACGTCTATCGCAGTTGACGCAAATAAGCTTTCCTAAAATTTTTTCCAAAATCAGAACACAAATTTGGCCTCTATGCCGGGAACGCAGTAGAGCGGCTCTAAACCGCTACTGGGATGAGTGCGAGGGTGTGGAGCCTGCGGAAGCGTGCTTGTTTTTTTTTTACAAAAATTTTGATTCATGAAGAAAATTCACGATTTTACTAAGCTCTACGTGTGCTCCCATCATTATCTTGTCAGATAACCCAATATATTAGCATTTTTTACAGAGATCATTAGTAAAATATCTTCTAATGTTGTTGAAGCAAAAACACCAAACAAATACTCGATTAGCAGGTTACCCTACTTCATAACTAATGCGATTGGAATTACTTAAAAGGGTTCCAAAGGTGCTTTTTGAGAATTTCTAGAATTGTTTGAAACTTCTCGTCAAGTAAATGAATTTTCAGATCTGCTAGAAAGTGTTATTACAAAAACATTAGTTACGAGAGTTCCTCAAGAGTCTCCAAGAAAGTCTGATCCACAGTAGATTTGGAAAGCAAACAGAACAAACAAAAAACAAGTGTTGTACCAGACAAACAAATTTTTTTCATTCAATAGTTTATATACGAAATTACTGAATATTTGTTATGTTAGCCCAGAAGTCCTCTAATTCGTAAACTAGTAGCTCTAGATTTAAAATCTTTAACTTTTGTGACAGCATTTATAGGCTCTCAATATGAAATCTAAATTAGATTTGAAATTCACACCATATACATGCTTTTAACCTAGGCAAGATACATAAGAGCTCAAAATTACTTAACAATCGTTTAATGAATTTCTCTCAATTAAATTCTATTTTACATGAGGTATTTGTGAATATTTTATGTAAAACAATATTTTTCTCAATTATTCTAATTTCTTAAGAGTACACAGTGCCTTTTTTCCTACATTTAAAGTCCTCTGTTAAACGCTGCATTTTTCGTGCAACTGAGATGCTGGGATATTAAGTTTTGCACGTTCAGCGGAATTGATGCAACTTGCTATGTGCGTTCTGTCTTTTCGTTATTCTAATTCTGATTTAAATAGTAGTCTTTTTTGATACCTTAGGCCCCAGAAAGGGTATAGGAAACTCCAAATGTATGGGAATATTTACATATAGATAAGTTTACAATTTGAATACGATATGAACATATATTAGGACGAAATTTTATTATAAGCCCCGAAATCTACGTGGTTTACCCACGGAAAGGGCCAGAAAGCCTTTCTCCGTCGCATCTTTTTTGCGTGAATGTAGGCTGTTTACACATTGGCCTGGTCAAAGATCTTCTAGGTTAGATAACGATAGCTAAGATCCTCTAGTTTGAATCAGTTACATACGTAACGCAGCGTCCGAGTATAGAGGATATTGCGTAGCGATTTTAAAAAAGAATGCCGATAGTTGCAGCGCAAAAATGCAGTAGGGAACAAATGTGACTCAATGACGAAATCACTATTTCAGGTTTACCTTGAACATTAGTCACAATTTAGAAGACATTTCTTTTTATTTGTTGCTTTGCTGGCAAGTAATAATTTTTTCAGGTTACACGAAATTAGCGACTAATTTATAAGTTTTTATCTATTAGTTATCTTTTTTATACAATTTTCTTCTAAATATCTCTGCTGACGGCAGTTGCGCCATTTTAGCCCGGCCTGTATTATCGCGGAATCATGCAATTCTACTGAATTAAAAGTTTCAAATAACAGTTATTCCTATCGGAGGTTTGTATATTTCTCTCTACTTTTACATAATCTGCTTTCTAAATAGTTATGTGAAACATCAATTAGTACAATATTACCTAGTTTATTTCTGCTCCGCTATAGCAAAATTTTCGCGTCCTGCGGCATCGTTAAAATGCAGATATAAATAAGTATGTATACAAGATAAAAATACAAAAATGCGCATATTTTCAAAAAAGTAAAAATATAAGAATTGTCCTAATAATACATTTTTGACCTAATATAAATTTTTTAAATATTACATAGTTTGTGAGATTTTGTGAGAGCTTTTTGTTGCTTTAATGCTGTTCCGTTTACAAACACATCAAAATCACTAATGTACACAAGTGGATCGAAATTCTGTAACTAGTTAAAGATTATTTGGAAGCAACAGAAACGCTGTGCCAGGTGGCAGCTAAGAAATGCCACTATGCGACAGCTTCGATCCGAGGAGTACACCATATTGATAAAAAACTTATTGCAATGCTTTCGGGCAACAACACCCAGCATGGCTTCTTGGAAGAAGTCGATATTTCAATTACCTTAAGAATTGAAAGTTGTACTTAATTACTAGCCGATATGCCTTTACACGCAGTAATTTGAAAAATTAAAGTGATGGCTTGGGTTTTCAACAGTACGCAGCTTAAGCCACAATTTACTAATTTTCCAGAAGAGGCTCCTGGTCACTGGAAAACACATCAGCAGCTGCATTTGAATTGGTTCTGAAAAGCTTTGTGCAAAAATTTATTCCGAATTTATAACCTGTTGTATATACTTGCTCAGTTCTAAAATTTGACGTACATTGCGTTCGCGTGCTCGAGTCGTTGTGCTGGTGACATGTTCAAATTGCTCTTAGTTTTCTTGTCATAGGCCCAGATCACACAGGTGGCAATGAACGCAACTGTAAATGGAAATGAAAGCTCTAAGTATAACCAGCTTTTAAAAGTAGGGATCACTTGCTGCTATAAAAACCAATTATTCGCAAGCATAGGCGTGATATGTGTGGTATCATATGAGTGATATGCGTGATTTCGTTTGTAAATCAATATGCATCGTATCCGATTAAGTAATAATAATTTCGTTCCAAAATTCGGAAATTCGTTCAAAAATACATAATAATTAATGATTAAGATAAGAAATAATACGAAGAAGTTGTTTATAGAAACATAACTGTTTAATAGAAACAGCAGACCACACTTTGCGCGAAATATAATGATGTAGCCGACTATTTGTCCGGCCATAGTACGTAAATAAAATAATATATGCTGCTGGTAAAATTAGTAAAATAGGGTAGATGACAACTTACTCGTCAACCACGAAAGGAAGAAAAGCTGCAACCATAAGAAGTCTCCATCGCTCTTATCTACAATCAAGCCTGCAACAATCGTAATAATAGCCAGTCCGAGATTTTGCACCGATTGACAACTGAAAAATAGTCGAATTAGCAAAAGTTTTTTATACTCATTTGGTTGTCCTTACAATCCGTATGCGGTTCCCAGTTGATATTCAGGAATGATCAATGCAACCAAGGGCCACAAGCTAGCAGCCAGCATGGAATACGACAAGCCCATGAGAACCATGCCCACATAGGGATTTACAAGTGTAAATGCGAGCAAGGAATGGGCACATATTGTGGACAGGGTAGCGCCGCCCACCCAACTTACATTCCGTCCTGTTTTGTCAATAACGAAGCCGAAAGCTGGCGAAGCAACAGCTGATATCAGATAGACAATAGAGTTGACGTTGTTAGCGGCGTCAGCCTCGAAGTGGAACTTATTCATGAAGAAGGTCCTGAAAGAAATATACAATAAAACTTTTCGCACCACAGACACAATCTTACAGCAGACTTACTTGCCCAGTGCGATGAATGGAAATATGGCAACGTAGTAGGAGACACATATAATCGAGACCATCCAGAAGGTAATCTTGAATGTCACCACGTCGCTAAGCTTGGCGATTTCTCCCGAAGGGTTAGTGTTGCGCCGCAAAATACGTTCCGATCGTTTGTCCATCCAGCCTGCGTGTTTTTCACTCTAGTAAGGAAATTGCACATCTCAAAATCGTGAGAATGATACCCACCTAGTATTAGCGCACACAGTAGCGACATAACGCAGGTGCCTGCAGCCAAAAGCAAAACCACGCCGATCGCTTGATGACCATGATAAAACTTATGAACGTAGTTGTAAATCGGTTGCATTACCCAAAAATTAACAGTGCTTCCGAACCGCGCCACGGATAGCTGCAAACCGAACACCATGTTTAACTCTTTTCCCTTAAACCACAACACGGCGTAGTTGTTCTGCGCTACGGCCAGTGACTCGGCGCCAATTCCAAACACAAAACGCCCCAAGATCATTAGCCAGAAGGCACCCAGAATGCCGCCGGATGCAAAAAGTAACTGGCCGACCAGTAGCACGAAGAGATATATAATGGTACCCAGACGAATGCCAAAGACCCGATCAATGAGGAAGCCGCCTACAAAGCAGAGCACGACATTTGGCCAAGAGTAGATGGAATAGATGAGCGTAAACTGGGTGGTGCTAAGGTCGAGATCCTTTTTGAAAACTTCCTGCAGTGCACCGGGATTATCGTAACAAAAGTAAGAACCTGAAAATTAGGTGGAAATAAGAAAACCGGAAGGATAGTTTTGTTGCAACAGAGGTCTCAACACCCCATCCCCAAAATACCTTAGAAAGAACAATATTACACCAACCAAAGTTTTACTTCTCAGAAATTTTTCATGTGGAAAAGTTTTAATTCTCAGAAATTTTTCATGTGGAATAAACGTGTTTGGAGCACATACGCTTTTGGTGTTGGATCTTTAATTTAAACGATTACTCCTTAAATTGAATTTTTATTACTGTATTTTATATTTTTTGCATACCCTAAAAATCGTACAAAGGACTGTATTTTCATTTTCAATTTGGTATTTTAGCAGTTCTGTTTCTGTTTAAACAGTTTCTGTTTATATCTAATTATAAGAAAACTAGGCGTGTCTTTTCTTCAATTGCATCCTTCGGCACAAGTTTAACACATACATTCGACGCCTATCTACCAAATGTGGCCACTAATCAAATTGCGACGACTCTAACGTTTTAGAGTAACAGGTTTTTTATATACAATAAAAGGGAGTGTACGCTTTATCATGTACCGCGCATTGTTAGTGAAATGTGTTGTCTTGATGTAAAATTAAAAAAAAAAAATATTCGTCAAATATCATGTTAAAATTACATTGCGGACGAATGAACAAACGGACGTTTATTAATGCTGGACAGTTAATAAATATTACACAATACATTCCTATAACTAGTCGCTTCCTCATGAAATTTCCACACCCTATGCTTAACACATTTAATATACTTTACTGCTTCACCACTTCTCTACGCAATACTCACCGAAGCCCAGGAAGCACATAAAGATCAGTGCGATGAAGCGATGTAAGCCGCTTGTGGGATTGCAGCAAATAGAAGTACCACACCCTGTGGGCTCTGGATCTAATTCATTGTCCTGCGGCGTACTGCGACGGTTTGTTTGTTCGCGCTCCACAATGGGTAGCCGATCATTGTCAGTCATGATGAGTGACAGCGCAAAAGTTAGCTAAAGAAACAAGTGAGTTCTTAAGAAATCCAATGAGATATCTAGACAGTCTACGGCAACAGTATCAGTGCGTTGTTCTCTACAGCAGTTTTTAGAATGATATGGACCTGAAATGAAAGAGGCACCTATTATCATTCTCTATAACTAATTGCACACATATTAAATGCAGTGATTGAATTTTGTAACCTTCTTAGTGTAATATGTGCTTTGTTCGTACATATATATGTCTCTATACAGTGGTATTAACTAGTGCGCATCATTACAATAATAATTCATGATACGCTTTATCGGTCCCAGACCCGCATCGGTTCGAACTGCACTATTGTTTTCTTCGTCGTCGTTTTTGTACTGATAACTGTACGTGAGTTTTCTCTTTTATTTCTTTCGAAACTAGAAAATCAACTCTACAAGGGGCTAATCTGACCTGAGGCCTAGCGCCCTGAGTGGAAGAGTAAGTATTAGTAGTCTTCATTCAGAGGACACTCTTCGCTGACTAATCACTTAACGCTTTGCAGTCTACATGGATTGACGTCTCATTGTCGCTTAGAACGATCGCCACTTAGTAAGTATTTAGCAAGATGTCTATGCTGGCTTCGTTGCTCCGCGGCTTTTTGTCGCTCGCTGCAAATGTGGTTGATAGCCAATCCCGGCGGAATGAATAATGTGGGTCTATATTTCAGGCATTTTTAATTGATATTTAAATTTCCCTTCATTGCTGAATTGAATCCGTCTAATGAGCCTTAATATTTATAAACTTATATACCCAAGAAGCTTACTAAATCTTAGCAAGTGTTTGTTTAGGATGCCAAAGTCGACTGTATCATATAAAATTTAACACAACAAAAGCAAAAGTGTAATCTTCAGCCAGGCCGAAGTCTAAATACCCTACAACCGAGTAGCTAAAAAAATAATTCGCCACTTAACAACTTCTGTATAAGTAGACAGACAACGCCCATTTTTGGCAAACATTTTGGTAATGTCTAGATACTGCAGGATAAAATTACGTATTAATATTTTGCACCGTTTATGAGATATAAACAATTTTTGTATGAGTGGGCGGGCCATACTCATTACGGCAAACAAATTGGTAATGCTAACTTTTGTATGAATGGGCTGACCTATCCCATTTTTTGCAAAAACTTTATAATGGCGCTATATGTTCCGGAATCGAATTGACTCAATATCACACATGGTTTGTGAGATATTCACCTTGTAACATTTTTAAAACGAGGTGCCTTTATATTCCGTATGTAAAGCAGACGTGGTTGTCAACAAATCTCGCCCAAATTTCATTGCAATATCTCTTTTCGTTCTCCCGTAATCGGTTTTCAACAAACAGACGGACGCACAGGGCTTAATCGATTTAGGAGGTGACGCTGAGCAAGAAAATATATACTTTTCTATATCTATCTCGTCTCCTTCTCTGCGTTACAAACGGAAGAACAAAGTGCATATACTCTACGCCCTTCGGGTGTAGGGTATAATGAATGCATTTTTCCGTCTACATCAGTTGCCTACATTTTCGTATTTCAATTATATTATTATTATTATACAATATTAGTTATGTTCTTGAGAAGATAGGCTTTAAGAGCTTTATATGTAAATGTTCGCCTTAGGACAATAACCGCAATTCTTATACTTCTAATTGTATATTTTTACTCCAGCAAAATCGATATATTCTTAGTGCGTATGCATTTGAAAAATTTTGCTTACCAAAACAAGGCGAAAATTTTTCTGAAGTCCCACGGTTGCTCCGCCAAATAAGCGCCCCACTAAACAACTGTAAACAATTGAACTGCAGAGAAACCCTCCCCAAATATAACTTATCTGTCCTTCTTAATGATGGTAAAATAAGAATCGATTTTTCTCGATAGTTGTGAAGTTTTAAAGTATAGCTTTTAGGGGTCAATACAAAGTAGTTCTGACAACATGGTATTGGACGATTTTTTACGTTAGCCTACTATATTCAGTCTAAAAAATACTTGTTTTAAACACATCGAGTGTTTGCTCAACCAATACATTTTTGTGAAAAATTAAGATAGACAGCAAGAAGCAAATAAGATAAGGAAATTTCAAAGTGATCCAGCAAATTTGCTTTGATTCAAAAAGCCCACCTACTAGCCATCTTCAGTTGAAGGATGATATTTTCGTGAGGATTTTGTACATGTCCATTCACTTGGCCGCTATGAAAAGTGTTTTCGGACACAAAGTGTAGATAGTACAGCACAAAAAGCAATAGTACTCTTACAAAAATTGTTGAAATTATCGACATACTCCTTGTAAGGCATTAAATTAACATGCGTTACATAAATTAAGAAAATAAGCATTGTACAACACTCGCATATAATGCGTAGTAAAAAAAGTACTAAATTGGTACTAAATGGAAATTTTTTGCTCCTGAGCGAATACTTTGTTGTATTTATTTGCACCGATATACGGTTTGTCCGTTCACACTGTCATTGATGTCTTGAGATTTCACTAGACCACTTCCAGTCTATCTCTGTGCATTTTTTTGTCTTCCCTTTCTATAATTTGTCAAAATTTCCTATACCGTGGCAAATGAGTGGCGTGTAACAACCATCTCAAAACAGATTTCTGGCCTATGAAATTGTGTGTATCCGTTTATAGAAATTACGTTTAAAATATGTTCCCCTCGTTTTGATATTTTGATCAAAAGAGTTGGTGTCAACTCTATTTCCCAATCATCTCCACTAATCCTTGCGAGCTTTTTTAATTTGTTGTTATAAATTATATGTTGTTACAATTAAAGAATTTATGTGGAATGAACAATTCGAAGTAAAAGTATTGTTCTTAATTTCATTATTTCAATTAGATTAAAACAATTACATTCTCATTATTTCAATTAGATTAAAACAATTACATTCTCATCAACTTATTTTGGAGTAAAAAATTTTTAGTTTATAATTCGTAAGCCTATGCCGCCTAAACTCACAAATTATATTTTCAACTAAAAATAAAAACTATTTTAAGATATAATTTTCTGTGATTAATTTAAAATAAAGATGTTTTTTAGGTTTAGTTTAAAAAAAAAACAGAGTTTCAACATTGCAATTTTCATGGATTCCACATCGGCAATACCCACAACAAAAAACTAATAATGGTTTTTTATCAACAAAAAATAAAACTAATGAAAAAGGATTCTTCTCTAGATAATGATAACAACTTCCGTATTTTTCTTGAAGATATTAATTCAGTGTTATTTCAAACACTAAAATAATAAAAAGGATCTTAGTTTAAATAAATTTAAAAGCATATTTATAAATTAAATTAACACTTTGTATCTTTACTAGATATTCTCTTATAAAAATAAATAAAATATGGAGAAGTTTTTGCAATCTAAAATTCCGATTCCGAAATGACGCAAACATTTGGAGTAGATCCCCATTGTCGCATTAAATTAAAAACGCCTACACTTAAATTGAGCCCCAATGAAAGTGGCATTAAAAACAGCTTTTTTGTCACATTGGTATTTACTTCCCTCATATAAATGATTTGTTCTCATGTTGATTGAAATGATTTTTTCTCGTTTTCCTTAAGAGCCTGTGTAATTTTGACAGTTGATTTGTGTTTAATGTTTCCATTTGTGTTTAAGGCATAAGGGACGTCGAGCAGTTTTTTTAGACGCCGTAAAAAAATAAATAAATCGGCGCCGTGACACATAAAATGTCAAATTGGACTGTATTGCAAACATAAAAGTCTGATTCTGGCCATCAAAACAAGGACGATTAATAACATGTAACTAGATAATTAGCTGATATATGAATCAACATTTGAAAACATCGAGCCAAATTAATTTTGTAAATAAAGGCTTTTTGTCACATGCTGGAAAGGGAATGGATGTGATAGTGGTAAGAAAGATTGTCCAATGCTATAGTGCTTTGCATAATAAAATAAAATCTTGTAATTATTAAATATACTCGAACTTTGAACTGTAATTTCTATTGAATTGATTTTGATATAAACTCTGATGCCTGTTTACAGAATATAGTTCTTGGCATTTCCTACGGTCTATGGGACAGCATCAAAGGTTTGACGTTGGTCTTCTACATCGACGCAGACATTCACAACCAAGAGGATTTAGTAGAGCGATACCAACAAGAGTTTAGTCGAAGCCCATCGCCTGCACCGTCGTCTGTAGCGATGTGTAATCAAAAGGTCACAACTACCTGGGAAAAGGAGAATCCTGATGAGCGACGCGTGGAGAGCATAAGAAAAAATCGGGTGGTTGATGAGAGGAACAAACCGAAGGGGTTGTAATTAAATTCAAAGTGTGTCAATTTAAATAATGCATCTTTTCTTTTAGCGAGTTGAAAATCGCAAAGCAGGTCTTTAAGTGTTGCATTCTAAATGGCGGCTTCACCTGGCTTAGTATCATCTTCTTCGAGCATCTACTGTTGCCCACGCTCAAGTTTGTGTTAACTATGTTCTACGGCGAACACACTGAAGAGATGCACTACATTTGGAGCTGGCTTCATTCAATACTTTCGATCCTTTTCGGCATGATGTGGGTGGTGCCTATATTCTTGTTGAGCAAAGTTGTCTCTTCACTTTGGTTCACAGATATAGCAAATGCGGCTTACCGCGTGCGTAAAGGTCAGCCGCAGTTAATACCAAGCATAAGTAAGCTGATTGCCGACTTCCTGTTTAGCTTGTTGGTGCAGGCTTTGTTCCTGGTGCAGAGCATGCTTGTAAATCTCGTGCCACTAAGTTATGTCGGATCATCGCTTTGCTTTGTACACCTGTGCTTGCTCTACTCTTTGTATTGCTTTGAGTACAAATGGTTCAACATGGGCTGGGAACTGCATCGTCGCTTATCGTACATAGAAAACAACTGGCCATACTTCTTTGGTTTCGGCATCCCGCTGACTGTGTTGACTAATGCTTCGAATTCGGTTATTGTCAGGTAGGTTTTCAGCTAACACGTATTGCATAATTGTTAATACTTCTTAAATGTTTGAATTGTATAGTAGCTGCATATTCTCGATTTTCTTCCCGCTCTTTATTCTAAGTGGTAACGAGGCAAAGCCGATAGTTGGTGCCACGTAAGTTTCTCGGTTTAATGTATTAATTTACAATAATTTGTCGCTATTTATGTAGTAGCATTCCTATGCGCCTTTTCTCACCGGTGATTTTTGTTACGAACTTATTTTTTAATCGCTCGTCTCGAGTGCAGAGATCGGCGGCAATAACAAAAAATATAACACCGCAGCGACAACGGCAGTCCTTGCTCCAGCAACAGGCGTTACTTAAGCAGCAATTAGAGCAACACAAGGAGGATAATAAGAACCTATTGTGTAAGCAAGTCAAGCGTGGAGCGCAGAGTTCTAGTGCTGGCATCGCCCCGCCTCCTATATCAGCGTCCGATGGTGATCCCGAGAGAAGCGTTCCTGGGGCCACTGCTGCTGGCACTGTACGGCGTAGGTAGTATGATCCCATATGCCAAACTTCGAATAGACGATCTCAAAATGGCGTTCAATGCGACTTGTAATGTGTAATGATTTGAATGATTTTGTTTTGCTTCAGAAGGCAAAACAAAAGCAATTGTTAATAAATTTTTGGAGCAACGAATTGTTCCATATGATGTTTACGTATTTCATAAAGCGTCGCAGTAAAGTGGTCTGCAGGATCAAATGCAAACTCGAAAAGCTAGAAGGTTTCTATAGTGCCAGAGTAACACCGCACTACGCTAATTGCTAATCTTATTAATTAGTGATTAATTTATTAGTTACGCAAATAAAAAAGGAATGGTATAATCAAATTATAGCTATCAGCACTTCCAAAGTTGACATTCACTTCTCGATTCTGCGTTTGTTTAAGTTCTCTTACGTTTTGGAACCATATTCCCCAATACATAATCCCGTTGAGATAACACGGTCTGCAACCAAGATTGCCGGCTATTGGTTTACCTGATAATCATGGCGCAGTAGTTTCAGAATTAAGGCATGTCTATCTGAAAGTTACTCTTCTAAATTACAATGGAAACAAATTCATATTACAAACTACGTACAGAAAAATTTGGTGACTAAGAATCAGTCTAACAGTTCATCTGGCGGTTCGTCCTTAACTTCAGGCACTTTGTGATAATCGGGAAACGAAATAAGGGACTGCAACGCGTCGAAGCATAATGTTGGGTCCTCTTCTTCCACAGAGCCACCAATGGCCGAGAAATCCTTAAAGCGCTTACAGCAATTGAAATTTGGATCTGACTGTATTAGGCTCTTTACTGTTGGGTTGGCCAGGCCAAAGAAGCGTTCGCCCTGAGGATGCCTCAGCTGCGACGCCGCTACATCCGGCAAAGAAGCTCGGAGCACATCTAATAGAGCCTGGTGGCAATGGTTGGCAGTCTCGCCGAAAAAAACACTGTCGAAGTCGTTGTCTGGTATTATTTGAAACTGCGGCACTCCCGTGTTATTCAGTATCTTGCAGGTGAAGACACACTTGCGTAGCGGGTCCTTTGGGTGTGCGTAAATACGAGTTGCTACGTAACCAACTGGGTAGATCCAATTATGACTGTGGAAGTTGTAGTTCTCTGAAATAATCTCTCCTGGCATATGCAACATTAAAGTGTTACTTAGGTTAAGTGGATACAAAGGCTTTCCACTTGAGTCGCGAGCCTGTTTTACGCGTAAGCCCTTTGTTTTGGGTTTGTCGTTCCCTTCTTTCTTTGTTGTAGCACTCGACATGCCTTTCTTTGGCCCACGCTTCTTGGGCACCTGCGTTGGGTTTCCCTCCAATGACTCAGATATTCCCACCCCTTCGTCTTTTTGTTGCTGCTCCTTAAGAGCATCCAAGCCTTCGTGTCGTATGAGACGCCTAATAAGGTATTGGCGTTCCTCGCGTGCTGTTGACAAATCGGCCTGAATCTGTGAAACCTCATCGCAAAGTGCAGCATTTTCCTGAGGAAATTGAATAAGTTAATAAAGCCTTCAAGTATTGTAATAGGCTTCCTCACAAAAACAAGATCCTTTATCTGCCTTTTAATTTTCTTGTATTTTGATCGGTATTTTAAGTTCATTACTCGCGAATATTGACTGTTTTGATGAAACAGCATGGACTGCGGCTTCGACATCCTTAGAGAAAGAATCAGATAATTACCTGGTATATCGCTGACAGAAATCGCCGCGGATTCAACCAGTCGTCGAAACACTACGCCAACGCATTGTATCGACGGCTTGAATAACCTGCCGCCGCCAATTTTGAACTCCGGCTAACGTGAACACTTTTCTTACATTGTATACCTTTTTTTGTACTGCCGTTACGTTTAAGAAACAAGAATAATAAATAAAAAATATATATGTATGTACGTCCCACAGTCTGCATAATTTACTAACAGTTTATTACCTCTGGCCAAGTTAATAAATCGGCAGTAAATTTCAGTTTATTTTACCACACCATCAGGAAATTTTGGAAAAATTTGGGCAAGGTTTTATTTAGTTGGCCTGGAGCTCCGTCCTCTTCAGCTGATGATATTCGCGTGGAAGGGTTTTTCGAAATTACTCGAATGCTTCTCGTTCAGCACACGTGCACAAACTTACCGAATATGGTGCAAATTCTCGCTAATAAATTGACACCGTCTAATGAACTGTTACCCATAATTACCCATAAAGAACCACGCTTCATCAATAAAGAGAACGTTAAAATATCTGTTATCTTATTGATAATTTTAATACATATTCGCATCATGTTTATTTATCTTTTGCAGGGCACATTGTAAGAATATCGTTATCAGAAGCCTCACCCTCCTTAAGACTATCATCTATAGGTTCGCCCAAAAATCTTTTCCGTGTAAGCTTTCCTCGCAAAATGGCAGCTTTGAACAGATTACAATAGAGTTCAATGGATGCTGGAGAGTCGTCATTTCCAGGTACAGGATATGTAATTAGATTTGGGTTGCAGTTACTATCAACAATACCAATTGTTGGTATGGCCATCTTGGCCGCGTCTCTCACTGCCACGTGCTGTGTTAAAACATTGTTCTGTGTGTTGAGGAATATGCACAAGTCGGGTAGGCGAGTCACGGCACCGAATTGCACATTGGCATTGGTGAAAATGCCGCCTCTCCAAAAACGTGTGTGCGAAAACTCTCCAGCTTCAATGGCTTTCTTCTCGACAAGGTGTGCATTCAGAGCGTTACGATTCAGAAACAGGATGATGCCATCACGAAATGCAATGTGTGCTGCGAAGTTTAGGGCCTCGCGTAGAAATTCAGCCGTTTGATCCAAGTCGAATATCAAGTGGCCCAGCCGGCTGCCATATATGAAGGGGCGCATGCGATCATCGAGTGAACCTACCTTGTGACCGTAATGGACCCGTGCATTAAAAAGGTCATTCACAGAAAAAAGATTGTGCACTTGGAAGTAGTCTGGGAAGTCGAGGATGCGCTTTTCTGCATGGAATGGTAATTGAGTGAAGATAAAATAAAACATCTACTAAAATCACTTACCAATTTCGGAAATATCGACTACTTCCTCTGTGGGCGCTGCAAGTTTGTTTAAGTCCGCTTGCGGTTGAAGAGCAGCATCTGTCGATTGTAACTGGACTCGCTTGTAAAAGCTGGAGGAACATACTCTGACGGAGCGCACAACTTATATTTAATGCTTCAATTTAAATAGCCAGCTGTAATAAATTTTACATCCTTACCTTTGCTGCAATACATTTCCACAAGTAAAGTTATTCGTAAATTAACCAGAGTCCTAAGCCTATTTTTTTCTTTAGAGGCGGCACCTTTTTATTTTACAACGGCTAGAATGAACTGGCTGTAAATTTCAAATGAGTGATAATGTAACAAGCAACCAAGAAGTCGTACTAGCAAGGAGTAGTTAAAACTAGTACTGCGAAGTAGTAAGCGAACAAGCTGTTTATGTCTTTCTCGTTCATATTAGCTATTTTGCTAGAACAAAGAATGAGAATTAGGCTCTGATATTTCATCAGAATATTTTACTAGTGACCATTGTAGACAAAACTGAAGATTGCGCCGATTATGTTTCTAATCGCCTTGTTCCTCACATATAGACATTCAAATAACGTCACAATAGCTATTCAATATGGCCAACTGTCAAACTCGTGTACATTTATGTATGTAAAAGTGTAAACATTGCTGTGAAATTCTAGATACTACAATAATTTCTCAGTCATAGGAATAATTTATTGTAAAATGTCGTTCAAGACAAAAGGATTTGTATTTCAAGAATAATTTTTGGATATAATGTCTTTAATAACTTCTGTTTACAAAACTTAACAAAATCAACTATTCTCTTCGACGCACACAGAAGTTATGGCTATTGTGACGTCACACAAAAGCTAAAGGTCATGTTTCGTAGTCTACATATATTTCTACACGAATAGCGTTCAAAACTCTCGTATTGAACCAAGGTGTTGCTGACTGCAATAGTCTTTATTTGGACATGCCTTGAAAGCAAATAATCTAATCTAGCTCGAATTTCAAGGCGTAAGCGACAAAATAAAGAGCTTTCGAAAAAATATATATATTTACGATCACTTCAAGCGACAATTAACGATGTAATGCATCGTAGGTTAATATTGGATTTACTAGAGATAGGATCCTGATCAGATGGAAATATTATGGCGATACTCCATTCGTTCTCCTGCAATCATGATTTCAACAAATCGACGAATCGGAGGAGATGCTGAGATAGATTATATATGCTCCTCTCTGTCTATCTAGTTTCCTTCTGTGCGCTACAAGCCGAAGAACGGAGTGAATATACGTCTTCCTTTGTGTGTAGAGTATAAAAACACCAGGTCTGGATTTAGGTCTGAAGGGCAGTCCAGCAGCTCAGCCTCGGATAATGTCTTTCAGACCTGAAAACACACATACTTACTTCTCGGCTTAATAATTGCGAGTCCAACTTATCCAAGTGTATCTGAAATAGTAAACATTTCAAATTTATATAATCCTTTCTAGTGAACTGGATTATTAATGTGAGAACCATTTATCTCCCTGCATAGGCCATTTATTATTAACTCATTAATATTTAATTTTTACTTCAGCGCATATATTATAAGAGGTATTACTATTTTCAAGTGGGTGAGGACAATTTTTCTTCACACCTATCGATATTTGGAGGTTGAGCAATAATGTACCAGAACGAAAACACCTCTTTTCAGAGATATTTTTTCTATTTCAGCCACCTCATGCGATTTACCCAAGCGTTGTTGCTGTTCTTACGTGCGCAGTCGAAATCACTATCTTGTGGATCAGTTTTCTCCGAGCGACTGAACGGATCTGGTCTCAGCGATGCCCCAGCGTCGCGGACTGGGCGTGTTTCTCGTTCTGGCCGTCTGCTGTGGTTCACGGCGGGCTTATCAGCAACCGACCGCGGAGATGGGTTACTGCATGCAAAGCGGTGTCGAGAGCACGGTGCGATCTTTCTGGTATGAGATTAGTAGGCACTGCCCGCAGAATCCCTACAGACTAATGGAGCTCTACGAGCAAATCGTCGACAAAGGAGTGTCGGACAAGTGCAGTGCGCTGCTGAGGAAACAAGTGCGAACAGCGCTCGTTGAGACCAGTGCTTCGATCCTCGAGGACGCGGTGATTTCAAACACGTTCGTCAACAACCACGAGACCGCGCGCTTAACGAAGCGCCTCTTTCAGTGCAGCTCCGTCATCTCGCAGGCCGTGTTCGAGCGCCTGGTCGAAAATGTGTACCTCTTCATGGACAAGCCGGAACTGGCATCGCAGCTGTACGAGAACAGTAACTTCGAGCAAATGGTAACTTCGGTGGTTTACCTGCATCGGAAAGTTGTGAGCCGAGCTGATATGGAGCCGCGACTTTCCAGTCGTCTGGCAAACTACATGCGTCGGATACTTCTGAAACCCGAATGCTCTCATTTGCCGCACGTCCTGGTGCAGCGTCTGCACAGTGCAATTCGCGGAGTGCCAGAAGCACTGCGTAACTTGTATTTCTCCTCAACGGTGCGCGTCCTCAATGTCGCACACTGGGAGTACTTGTACGCACCGCGGCTGAATGGCCCTAGTGGGACGCAGCGCACGCCCTTGACTTGGGTCGAGGAGAAGAACTCTACCGACAGCGATGGCGATTTCACACTGGAGGTAGACGATGGCGGAAATGTCGCGCTCGCCAGCGAATACAACGCAACTTTAGCTTTCCTGTACGTAGACGAGGCAGTGCGCAAGCCTTTCTTCTGGCTGGGTCAAGGAGTCCCGGAGACCAGATGGTGGCAAGTAAGTGACTACGAAGACTATGTCACGCTTCAAAACGCCGTTACGCAACATCTTCTGTGCGCCACTTCGGAATACGACGAGAATCGACGCTATGTAACGTTACAGAAACCTTCTACGCGGCACGAAGACTCGCCCTGTCGTTGGACGGTGACACCTCGCAAATGACATGTGAAGTAGGACTCTCTCAAATAAATGGCAATTCAAGTGCACTGTGGGCTGACGTGGATTCTTATTGCCTTGAGGGGCGGGAGAGTGCCGCCAGGCGTTCATTTTTATAATAACGGTGAGGTTGTAATTGATTTGATTTCAATTAAATGGTTCCGACTGCGCACGTAAACGCTGCGTTTTTCAATTCTCAATTACGTGGTGCGAACAGTACACGGGTGTGGAACACTCGAATGCAGTAATTTAAGAATGCAGTCATTGTGAGATAACTTTGTGGGGATTTTTGGTTACGGGGCTACCAAAACAACTGAAAACTGGCGTTCGTAGGAATCTGCAGAGGCAAGATAATCTCTGCATGCAGTTCGCTGCAGGTGGGTTGCCGTCATCAAAAGTAATAATTTTCTGCTCAAGCTACACATTTCGCTGAAATTATTGCGCTTTGAAACCTTTCCATTACAACACAAACGAACTTTGGCCATAGAGCGTGTATGTACAGAGTACCCACAGTTATAACGAGTAGGCAACTCGTTACTCTTAGAGCAAGATTTTCAAGCAAAATAATTTTAATCTAAAGCAAGATACCTAAGCTTGGTAGTGCGAGTGCTGGGAAGTCGGTCAACATTTTAACCAAGAAGTACCTCTTTGGAAATGTCGGAGTTCAGTTAAAATGTTGAAGTTCTGTTAAAATTTTAACCGGCTTCGCAGAAGTTGCTCTGCCAAGACAAGGTGCCCGAGAATGTTGCTCCGCGATCAACGAGTTATAATTTTGAATACTCTATACGTATACGCTCTGTGTTTTGGCATTTATTCCCCAAGTATGTGAGCTTCATGTTCCATTGCCAATTCAGAGAGTTGTTCACTAAAATTGTAGTTCTTCACACAAGACTTTTATGTCATCTGTTCTGAGATATCGCTAACTGTTGGTAGCGCTATTATTATTAGAAGCGACTCTTCTAGAATTCACAGGGGATTTTCCCCTGACAGCGTGGGGCTTTGAGTTTAAATGCCAAGAAACAGCATGCGACTTTTAAAATACCAAGAAACAATATGCAAGCCTCGCCGCGAAACTTGGCTTCCATGCGGCAAAGCAACTAGTTATGCACTAGTTGAAACGGAAAGCGTTTCTGTGGAGAGTATCCGAAGTTTACTCAGACTCGGAGCATAATTTTCAGGTACCTTGTCCTGGTAAAGCAAGTGCTGCGAAGCCGGTCAACTTCACTGAACTCCAATATTTTCAAAGAGGTTCTGCATGACTACAATGTTGACCGGCTTCGCAGCAGTCGCTCTACGGAGATAAGGTACCCGAAAATCTTGCTCCGAGACTAGCGAGTATGCCTATTCGTTAGAAATTTGGATACTCTCTACATATTTTTGTCTGCTTGCACTAATTGCACGGTAATGCAGCGTGCGCTTCAACTATGAATTCACTTTGTTCTTCCGTTTGAAACGCAGGGAAGGAGACGAGATATATACGAAAAGTATATATATTCTTGCTCAGCGTCACCTTCTAAATCTATTCAGTTGTGTCTGGAGCGGAACTAGAGTTGTTTACTGCAGGGAACCCCAACTTTCGAGCAGTGTGCGTGTTCCGTAGCTGAAGCTGGAAACAAAACATTCTGAAGTGGATCGTCAAGGAGGAAAGTTTGCAAGAAATTCAAATATCCTCCACATGAGCTGCACAGCAACTCAAATATTTGCGCACAAATCTTTCTTGTTATCTGCAGTTGTAATTTGGCAAGCATGCCAAGGAATTCCAGCGAATTCAACTTTCTTATTGTTGCCGCTGCCATCGTTTCTGTACTAAAAGACGTCCATGAACAGATTACACGGCGCAACTTCAGCTATACGAGCGAGGTTTCTCCTACAAACCAAAAGTCTAAGAAATGAAATGAGCCTTCGGGTTGATTGACGTCTGTGACACTTGAGAGTCTCTGGGGCGCTGTAGCAACATCGACCATTTTGCGAGCACTTCAGCTCTTATTAGGCATAAAATTATGCAGCGGCCTCATGATAACCCAACACACGGAGTTACGAATGTGCACCACGACACCGTGCGACGGGACTCGGAAGACTGCGACGGCGGTCAAGACTTGGTCGTCGTCGTCTATTGTTCCATCAAGCCTTCTGCCCCTGAAGTGACCGCCAGCGAGCTACAACGAGACGAGAACAAGACACGTTCTTGTTCCTACCAACATCAATGCTGTGGAATATTTGCCGAAGAGGAGTTATGGTTTGGAGTTGTGAGGAAAGTGTTGAGAGGAAAGCTGTGAGCAGTTAGCAGTACTAACTATAAGTTGCGAACGTGGACAATACGTTGGGATGGAAAAATACGACACTTCTGACAAGGCATAACTCAATTCTTTATTCTTTTTCCCTTTCTTTTTCCTGTTCTCCCTTATTTTTGCTTTATCTTTCTATTTATTTTTCTCCTTTTATAGGTCTTCTAATAGTTTAGGGTTGTAACTAAATATTGTGAATTTTTCAGGCTCCTACTAATTTATAAGATTATAATCTTAAAGTTGTGAACAATTTATGCTAAATCAATACAAATACAAATACACTTTTAGCTTATAAAATATAATAAGAAAGCTGAGTGCGACAGAGTAAGGAAAGAGCGATGGAGTAGCCCACCCTTTTGAAATTGTGGTTAACCACACGGCACACGTTGTGTCCAGTCCTCCACAGTGTCTGCACATCGTCCATTCTCCTTGCAAAAGAGCTCATCACTTCTTACCTTCCCATCCTTCTTTCCACTGCAATTTTTGGAGGCACATTACGCGCATGCACCAACAACAGTGGATGAAAGTCAGGAATGACGAGCCGTCAGCAAACTTTTAATGATGAATTCTTAATTCTCGGCGCAGACCCATTACTTCGAGAGAGTCTTGATAAATATTCATCGATGCAAAAAGTTTCAACTCTTGACTGCACAGCAAAGAGAAAAAAACTCTCATTCCAACCGCAGTGACAACCACCGACCTTTGCCGATGATATCCCGGCGAATTCAGCTGGTAGTCTCAAAAGTGGACAGAGAGGTCGTGAAGGTCTAAAATCCTAACTAACTGTTGGAATTTCAGGCCTTCACCACCTGGCAATCCTTCCTTCGGTCCTGAGACTGTCGATTTTCACTCTGTTCACCTTTGAGACAATCTTCTGAATTCGCCGAGGTATCATCGTTGCTGGCATCTCCAGCATTTCGATATCTTACGACTTTCGCCCAATTAATGAAAATTAACCATGACCACGCTCTACATTTCCGACTTCCTGCAGCTGGTCCAGCTGGAACGGCTTGCATCCTAACAGACTATTCAAGCTGCCCACTGTCGAAGGTTCATCTTGGGCCCTTTCATAAAACCCCAATGGTTCGAGTGTAGTCGTTTCCACTCGCTCCGCCTCCCTACGTCTAATCGGGAGGCGGCTCAACAAGTCGCCAAGTCAAAGCTGGCGTGGCAGATCGCGTGTGAGGCGGAGGCGAGGATAGACATGGACATCTACATGCAATTGTAGGCCTCAATTCGTACCTTTTCAAACGGATGTTCTAAAAGTTGCGCCGCTATTAGTTTTTCCTGTTGATTTGCTGGCCTTCTCTCTCTCTCTCCCTCTCTCTCTCCCTCTCTCTCTCTCCCTCTCTCTCTCTCTCCCTCTCTCTGTCTTCGCTCTTCCAGAATTGGGTGGCTACACGTGTGGGATGAAGCTCTCGTTGACAGCTGTGATGAACTTTCCGAACTCAGACAAATGGCTTGCCAACTCTCCGGTTCCTCAACAATTCGCACTGGGAGATGAGGCAGATGGACCCACAGGACCAACTTTGAAGCAAGTTGAAAATAATTTGTTTGTTTGAAAAAAGAAAACTTGTGCGCTAACTTTATTTTCCCAGAACGGATCTTCACGCATCGGCACCCTTAAATGCGTGCTGGGCGAACTGCAGCTCGACGCTGCACTTATCTTGGCCTTGGCGTCTGCATGCAACCACTGAGACTCCTCAGTTGGTCAGCGCAATCTTGATGCCAGGATTTTCTGTTCCCACGCTGTTTTCCTCCGCAAACGCGGTGGAGACGACTTCCAACTCTTGCTTAACTTTTGTAACTCATTTGGTTTTTCTTACTTTGGCGCTATAAATTTGCTATGCTGCACGTCGAGCGCGCTCGCAAACTTTTGATTGGGTGCGAGATGTATGCTCGGCGCAGGCGCCTGCCGCTGGACGGAGTTTCCCGGCTCCGCTGGCCAAGTGCGTGTGCCTTCGTGGATTCGTTGCTGTCAGTGACCAAATTGCATTTGACAGCCGAGTTAAACACATTCCGTAAATAGTTTCAGGTTCGCAAGAAAGCAGCAGAAAAGGGGACCGAGAAGTTTGTGGCTTGGCAGAAATATGACGGCGTGTTGATTGTATCTTAAAAGTTAGGCAAACGTTTTCCGAGAACTTTTCTTTCGACGTGAAGCCAGCATGAAGAAGGAAATCGCAAACGAAGCAGGAACGGGATAATATAAAGTTCTTGCAACAGATTTAAGGCACGCTATTCATCTTACGTTGCCTGCTCGGTCGGTGGCCGCGTGAGGACCAAAGAGCTTCGGTGTGTGTGTGTGTAGACTCACTAGCGTATCAAATGGTCAGAAGACCGCAGCTTACGCAAAACAGGACTGATATTTCCTATTCAACGAAGATTTCAAACGATTTTCGTGTTGTCAGCCAGGCAGGATGGAGAGCCAGCAGCATCTGAGCGTATCGATCTTTATAATATTGTGTTTGTTTGCTTGGCTAAAGAAAACTTCTGAACTGCTGCAGCGCTCAGATGTGGTTTCCCCGATTATGTTCGCGACCCTTCTTGGGAGACACAAGTTATTCAGAATTCCAGCAGCGCCTCCAGAGGGCGCATTACACTCTGCAATGAATTTAGAAATTCTCATAGTTACTCCAAGTCAAAATAAACTTGGTCCTTTCCGATTCGCTTCATTTTCGCGTTTCTCAGACCATATTTGCACTTGTTTTTATTACCTTAACTCGACCTATCCAACGCTAACCAAGAATCCATTCTCGAGGCGGTCTCCGAAAAATGTCCTGCCCCGGGCTACAAAGACCTGAATCTGGTCCTGCATACGTCGCTTACGTGGCATTGACAGAATAATTAGATTTAATTGAAAAGCCTTCGTTATCTGCAGCACATCAACGAGACCGCAAACAATTTCCGGCCGAGGTAGCAAGCGGCAGAGAGGCCCGAACTACTGCAGCACGAGACCACAAGAGCGCACACGACGCACACGTCGAAAGCTGCCCAGCGCGAGAGCGGCGAATGAATCGACTCTTCATCTGTGAATTCGTACATGAAAAAGGCACCGGGAAGACATACATACAAGATTTGTACATTGCCAAACACTACATTTTGTGGCTCAATTTGACATATTTTGGACAAAGTGGACGTAAGAGTCTCTCTCTCCCTTTCTCCCTCTGCCTCTCTCAGTCTAACTTTGTATGATCTTATGTTGCGCACAAGTAATCCTTTAGAAAATTAAAATTGTATTTTAAACATTTAGAATTATTACCATTGTCCATGTTTTACATTTTCCTGCTGGGCTTCAATTCCAGTGATTGCACTCGTTTTGCGGAGTGCATTCAGCGTTGCAGTCAATGGAACCTTGGGCACCAAGGCAGTACGTTGTAAATTCTAAGAAGGCAAAAATATAATCAGGTTTGAAGCACCCGCACACATGTACCACCAATTTGCGATTTAATGGCAGGGAGCACTGATTTCTACAGGGCTTCGTCTTTACCGGGGGTCAGTGTCTGCTACTTCATGACTTTAGCACAGTCCTGCGCCGCTTCAGAGGAATCTGTGTGTTCGTCGGGTTATGCCTACACTCGAAGGGACAGGATATATTCACTTTGTTCTTCCGTTTATGACTCAGAGCAAGAGACAAGGTGGATGCACAAGTATATATTTTTCTCAGCGTCACCTACTAATCTGATTTAGCCCAGTCCCCCCGTCCGCCCGTCTGTCTCTTGAACTCACGATTACATGAGAACAAGTGAATATATCGCACAAATATTCCTTCTTATGTAGAGCAGTTTGGGTTAAAAAATGAGAGAAATCGGTTAACAAGCACGCCTAATTTTTATGTGTCATTTTCTGAGTCGGTGGTGACCGTCTCTCTGTCTGTTCGTCTGTCTATCTCACCGTCTAAATAAGGACTGCGGGAGAACGAGTAGAGATGTCGCGCTGAAATTTGGACCAAAAATCCTTTGTTTATATCGTTTGAATAACAGAGCCTAGAAATAAAACAACTGCCTTGCGTATTCAAAAAAGAATTCCTACTTTAAGTGCCATTTTATCGTATAAATCACGTGGAACACGATGCCACAAAATGTTTCATCCAGTGTGTATTTAAGTTTTTGTATTATCATATCTAATAAGTTGCAAGCTCTTCAATATACAGATTTCTTTCTTTTGCAACTGTTTGGTCTCGCTAAATTCGAAGAGACTGTCATTTACTGGTTGCTATTTCAGGCACGCAATTCTGGAGTGCGGTGGGTTAATGGGAAAGCTGACGTAGTGAGGGGCGGGGAGGAGAAGTAATGCAATCTCTCTCGCAATTTATTTTAATTGCGAGCAAAAAATGTAATTAGAAACAGAAATCAGTGGCGAAAGCAAACAGGTCGAGCGCATTCTTCGCTAATTAAGGGAAGTCTAAAGCCTGCTGACAGGTCATTTGTTACAATGACAGCTAATTAGGAATTATGTACGCTCCGTCTTCCTCTGCTCTGAGTGGCTGTGTGAGGGTGTCACATAGAGGCTTTCTGTGGGAAGCAAACCAAATAACTTTTCTTAATTTGAAGTCAAAGCGATGTTAGGAACGAAAGAACTTTGATCGAGCGGCGGATCAAAATGTGTCTGGTGCCATCGCGGAATCCTTAGCAATTAAATTAGGCGATACCTGCGACTGCATAGCGTTCGCCATTATTCTCGCAGAAGGTTTCCCGTAGCTGGAACAAGAAGTACTTCCTCGCGTCATTTGCGTTTCTCCCGTCATTTGGGTCAGATGAACCGGGGGGACGACCGCCTTATTGCAACCTGGTAAATTTAATGAAGGAGCGAAAGGCATCCGAAGCACACCCTGCAACCCTTGCGCTCCTGCTCCACAGTTCTTCGGCAGTTCACACACGACTGAGTAAACAAGATTTCCGGGATAATATGGCGTTACAAGTAGATTCTTTGTATTCTCCATGTTCCTCTGTTGAGTGTGTATGCAAGCGTCTTGTGTTGCACACTGAAGTGTGTGGCTTTGCCCTCCCCTCTGCCAAGGACGCTTCATCCACTCTACTCGGAACACACATCCGAGATGCCCTGGATGTCTTTTGGAAACCGCATTCTTCGATAAACCGCAGTACAGCGCATCTAGTTGTCAATCGACTTGTTGTTGTTTTGTGCCTTTGTTGCACATGATGCTGAGCCGAGCACAGGCTGCGGATCTGCTTTTTGGCTCGACACAAACTTTGTAAGCGTTCGCCTGAGAGGCAAGTGGGTCTCAGCACGGGTGTTGCAGTATCAAAAAGTAATCTTTAACCAGTTCTTGGCGACAATAAAGACATGTAGACCTTACTACCCTTAGACATCTAGTTAGTATTGACTTCCCACTATCCGCTTTTCGAATACGAGTGACATTCCCTATTTTTAATTATTCGTCGAACACGCGTTATTCGCAATAACGCTAACTCTGTCTGAAGTGAAAGCCCAGTCTGAGCAGCTTACTTGAGACCATTCGGCAACGTCTGCTTGTTGTAGTCGTCATCTGAAGTTCATTACCTGACTTTTCCCTTGGGTGCACACGGCACCTCTTCTCTCAGGAGCATCGAGATGGCGCAACCAAGCTTAGGCACACAATTAGAGGCCCGATTTTTGCCAGGCCATTTGTATAAACACGCCATAACAACCAGAGTCCGGTGAAGACTAGAGCGCTATATCGCCCCAGGAGGTCACGATGAGTACAACTATGCGTGCCATATCTGTCTCTTATTACAGACACAATAACGACTCTCTCTTTGGGAGTAGAGTAGTAATGGAAGCGGGACCTCTCACTGCATCTCGTTTATAACTCTGTGGCTCGTGGGGTAAATCGTGCATGAATTATGACGTCTTCATGTGAGCGCGGGTTGGTCAGGACGGTTAGACGAGTCGGCAAATGCACGCGTTGTAGGAGCACCAGCAAGAATTCAATTTCGTAGAGGGAAAAGTGGCTGTTGATGCAGTTGTAGCGGTGGCTGCTGCAGCCGCAGAGACACATTTCCTCTACACACGCACCCCGGTCTAGCAAGAGTTGTACGACTTTTAATATTAAGCTGACAGCAGGACGAAGCACGGGAAACTCGGCACAAGGAAGTGCAAGTGGAAAACACGAGCATTTACTGCAGTCAGACAGGGCCGACTGTGAGGGGAAGGCAGTTGCGGAGGCGGAGAAGACTGATTGCGCACGTTCTTCTTTAGAGGCCGAGAAAGAAAAGCATCTTGTAAATAAACGACATCGATCTGGCGGCTGCAGACTGTCTTTATTGCCTTCGCTGCACAACCTGTGCTGAGATTCAGTACTTCAACCAAATCAAATAGCGGCTTTTTGTTTCGGCGAAATTCGAAGACAAATTTCAATCCTTTACGGAGGGTGATAACTTTTCTGTCGCTTCGTACGCCCACCTTCGCCTTGCCAGATGGCTACTCTGGGCGATGGAGTCCCTCAGCTATTCGCTTCGCGGAGAATATCGCGGGCGAATGGATGACAGGATGTCGAGTGTGCGAATCAACCAGCGCAACACGCACGGCCGTCAACTGGCAACTCGTGACACAAAATCGAATTACGCTGAACAAGAGCTGCCAATGGCGCTGCTGGAATGCAGTCGTTCCGGTGTTCGACTCCTCTGTGGAGTTTGCGCTCGAGCGGATACGTACGCGCACCGAGCGGCGCGATGTCTGCTGTGCATTCGTATGGAAGGGCAAGTGATAAAAGCCTCCCAGCACACCTACTCCAGCTGCCGTTTTTCAAGCAAACGCAGAAGTTGCTGTAAGCAACCAACTGCATTTGCATCTCGATTTTTCATTTCGCGCTGCTGGAAAAAATTACTGCCACGAGAAGCTCGTCTTGCAGCAAGTATTGCGTCAATTTGTTTGCTATTCAGCTCGGAGGACTCAATCAGGAACTGGGGTCGGAGCGCACTTGTAATTTAAATATTTGAGATGCAACCAGAAGCTCGGCAAACTTCTAGCGGCACATCAAAGCGCTGAAAACAAAACTTGTTTCCTGTGCAAAGCGCTAAAGTGCGTCGCTGGCAAAGGCGGAGACGAACGCAGCACGTAAGGACTTACAAATGCTCTCTGTGTGAGAGGCGAAGTTTTTCCGTAAATAATAAAGGACGTTTGTTTGAGTTGAGTTTGCCACCACAGCAGCTGTTGTTGTTCTTGTTGGCTGTTCCAAATTGCTAAATGAAATTTTAGAAGAGAACCTCAGCTGAAGTCTTGTCGCTCTGGGTAAAAATTTCAAATGAAGCCTCTCTTACTTTTTTAATACTGCTTTCTCGCGCTCCCTCACACGATCACACACACATGCGAATTCGTACCACTCATGATTCGATATGCTAAGCATTTCTGCTGGATTTGTTGAGCGTTAGAAGTTTTCTAAACATTTGTTTAAAGTTGTCCCGTTTCGAAGAGATGCTGTGCAGGAATGGAGCTACATTGCAGTGTCGACGCACTTAGTTGAGAGGAAGAGAAAGGCGATGTAACTCCATCAGAGGTGGAGAGGAAATTACAAACTTAATCAAATGCGCCCACCTCTCAGAGCACTTGGCGGACAATTGAAGCATTAAATTTTTAAATAAACCTCCCGACGACATTCAGTGCAACAATCGAACAGAACACTAACGACTACTTGGAACTCACATATACACCGCGCGAAAACAGTAGCAACTATGAAAAAACCGAAGAATGAACTCGCACGCGGCATTAAAAAACTGCCCGCGGCTTTTATGAATAAAACGGTTTGAAACACAGCGCCATCTGATGGAAGGCATGTGACACTTTGCGGGAGAAGAGGTGGCTTTTGTGGGCAGAGAGGGACCTTTGTGCCTCTCTCCGCCCGCTTTCTCGATTGAAGGGTGAGCCGACGCGAAGCACATAACTCGCTGCCACGTAGAATGGCACGCATCAGGAGAGCGCGGGAGAGGCCTCGCGGCACAGGAATGCCAATTAAAATTCATATCGTGGCAAATATTTGCAATTAACATGTCATTGGAACGCTATTAAAGCTGTGGAATGTGCGTAAATCACAATTAATTCACACACGCAGGCACACATGTAGTCGTGCGAGCGCATTTGCACGCAGTTTGGGGCGTTTTGGTCGTGGGATGTGGGAAGAAAGGGTGTTGGAGAAATCGCATGTTGTGACAGCAGAATATTCAGATTCAGGTGTAGAATACAACTTTATTTTAAGTAGCAGCTGTGCCTGTCAATGAATTGTTATGAGGAAAGTTGCCAAAACACACCATGACGGCCTTTCGTTTGATCTTTTTAGGACTTCCCTCATACGATCTTGTGCCATTCTTCACTTCAGTGGTGTCGGAAAGCTTTCCTCGGTATTCTAATAAAATAGCTCAACTTTAAGGCAAAGCGGCTCGAAAGTAGATCAAACTGGCCTCGTGTTTCTGCGAGGTCCTGCGAGGTGTAAGAAACAAAAGAAAAAGTAAGCAGCAAGGGAATCTCTTGTGCTCAGTAAAATACTGAATGGCCGTTCGAACTTCGTCTCGGCTCAAAAAACGAATATTTTGTTAATTTTGCTGGTAATTTTGTGTTTTCTTACTTGCTTTTGATTAATTGTTTCATTACACTTTTCCACTAAAAACTACGTGGAAACATTGAATGGAAGGTAACAACTTTCTTGGAAATATTGTTATGAAGAATTAAAACACAATTTTAGGAAATGATTGCAATTTAAACTCACTCAGCGAAAAAACGGAGAAATAAGAATTGACGAAAACCCACGGCCAGTATTCGTTTCTTTCAGTGTGTTCATGTATTTACTGATGCACCTCTGATTGACGCTGTTCTTAGCTTTGGTTGCTGCTGCCTGTGTGTCGAGCGAATGTAGAATATGAGGAGTTTATAAGTGCGGCTCAAGCAATCGCAGCAACAAAGCTTGTGCGCCGAAAGAAGTGCCGCGAACGAAGCGCTCTGCCCTTCATTTGCAGGCGTGAAGCATCCGGGGATGCCTTCGAGGCGACAACAGAAGAACACTTAAAATCACTTCAAACTTTCAAAGTCCTCCATTACCCGCATCCTCCTCGCAATCTTCTCACTCCACCCCGCTCACGACGGGACAACAATGCCACGGCGACGCAGACGCAACGTCAGCCGTGTTTTAATGCATTTGTGATTTGAGCACCATGCGGCGACTGCGTTACTGCTGGAAAAAGGTGTGCTGGAGGAAGGTGTGGAAATAGTTAAATTTGGAGAAGGTTCAAACTTTTGAACATTTCGCGCAGAATAAAATGCTTTTAAGAGTTTTCAAGTCAGACGAGTGCCGAGAAACTTTCATTCCCAGCAAAATGCTTCTGCTGGCTGCACAAAAGCACCGACCACCGAATTGCAACGCTGTAGAGTCCGCAGTTCAGCAGCAACATCTCCAGGCAACAATTAGCGGGTGCCATCAGCCGTTTTGCCCAGCAGTTCGGAGTGCATAAGCAATCCTGGTTTGCTCTGGGAACGAATGTCGCCATAAACTATTTCCATCATTCAGCAGCAGCGACTCCATGTTTGTTCCATTTCATGTTTGCTCTCAGCGAAGGATTCGTGGTAAGACGCGTTTTGATTACAAGGTGTGTGCAGTGGGTCTCTATATCCCATTTTATATATACTGAATATATATACAGATCTTCTTGTTACCCCCGAGCTGGGTTGACACCCACTCCCGATTGGTTGATGATTTCGCGTGGACTCTTAAATGGCGCTTTCGTGGGTTGGTTTTGGTGTCAACTGTTAAATCAGAAAAACCCTTCTGTGTTCACTTGTAAGAACGCTTGTTTGGTGTATAAGGAATGGAATTCAACACTCTTCTTCCTGGCAGCCTCCACTCCGGTCACTACTTCGGAGGTGCACTTGCAGCATCAGCAATCAAACTGTCAATCAAGACGGGCAAGCAGAAACTGAGAAGCATTTCCGCCGCGGCGCACGCAGGCACTCAAGCACAAGTAACCGCGCTGGATCACTGAGTTTGCTGCTGACAGCACTCGTAGATGGAATTCAGTGTTAATGTCATCTGATGCGCATTCGTTGCCGCTCGGAAGGCTCTGCCAGCGTATACTTTTCACTCAGCCGCTACGGTTGACTGAGGACGATGCGTGGGAGGTTGACGGCGTGCAGCTGCGAGACGATGGCAGAATTAATCAGGCGCAACTTTGCTTTCGGAAGTGAGTCGGCATATTAATTGCAGACCAGCAGAAGTTGATTTGGTGGTTTTGTCCTCTGAACGACTGACGAGAGGGGCTGTGAGCGAGAATTTAGGAGGATTTAGGAGGGGCGTGATATGGCGTCGCCTTATTTGGGTTGGAAGTCAGCGTGAGTCAAACCGTAAATGATGTGAATACCTGTGGAATGCATGCGCAGCTCCTTGCTAGGAAGGCCGTTCGAGTTTCTCGAAGAAAGACTCAAGTCGAAACTAAGACTCAAGTCAAGAATTTGTAAAGAAGTCCATTTGGACGCAAAGTTGACAAATTTTTAACATGGGATTTGATGAACTAAAGTCGTTCAACTTGGAATCGATGAGATCGATTCATTGAATTCATTTGCCGGCTTCCTGTTCAAGTAAAACATTCCTCAAGACCAGTTCAGTTCCGCGAGACTCCTCCTCCACCCTGCCGCCTCAGCGATCCGGCGCAGCCCACCGCAATCACGATGCTCCCCTCCCAGCTACGGAGTGTCTGCGAAATGAGAAGAATGGCGGCAAGAAGCAGCTTTGACCGCACTGCTAGGAATGCCTGGCACGTACGTCTTTTCCGCACGACTTCGCGCGCCCCGCTGCCCCGCCAGCCGTGGTGCCGCAACCCCGGCGAAAAATGTACTCTTTGATGTTTACAAATTTCCATCGGATGGCAAACAAATTTTCTAATCCTCTGTGCAGACGTGTCGGAGGAGGCTCGCGCAGAGATGGAGGGCGTGCTAATGGCTGCGGCGTCAGCAGCGGCAGCTGGTGGGGAGTCCTATTTAACTTGCAACAGTTGCGCGCGAGTGCTCGAGTTGAGCGAACAGCGTGGGGCGAATAAATTTGAATTTAGAGCGGCTGAAACCCGTTGCGGCAGTCGAGAATTTAATGTGGCCGCAAAGACGTTCCGTCGGCCGTGCGAGTGGTTCTGTGGCTCCGATGCTTCGAACACCTGGCTGCTGGTCGCATCGACAACTCTCCCGGACAGCTTTCGCGCCCCCTTCAACGCGGCTAGCGGGGCGGGGCTCGCCTCCTGGCGGTTGCCACCACTGCGGCCTGTGCTGCCAATGTACTCGGCGCTTTCAGCACCTCGACTCGGCTTCCTGGGATTTATAGGCCGCGAGGGCGAGTTCTTAGATTTATTTCGTTGCTGCCAAACCCCGCCCGAGTGAGTGTTTGTGTGAACGAGGAAAGAGTAGAGCAAAGAGACAATTTATATCACTTGCGCATCGGAAGCGTTTTCAATTAGTTGCAGCAAGTGTTCGATTAGCTACAAATTAGCAGTTCCTCGGCTTATGTTGCGGTGTGAGTGGCCGCGGAAACTTATTGCGAGGGGCTCTGGTGCAACTCGGGAGCTGACGAAGTCTCGTTGGTTGCTGGAGTCCTGAGAGATTTGTTGGCGGGTGATTGGAAGGAACGCGTTAATTATTCGAGGCAGTACTTGCGCCCCTTAATTGTGTGTAGGGGTTTTTCTATCCTTTCATATTTTGTTAACAGGGACGGTTTGGTGTAACGTGGTGCAATCGTGGCCAGACAACTCAGAGTCTCCGCTATTGCAACCTCTTGCAGAGAGAATCCCTGAAAGCCGTTGCAATCGGTATTGTAACGCGCAGAATATCGCGAGAGCTACCAGAAGTGCGAATAATTGTGCGCCTCCCCTTCCCGTCTCGTCCACCCAAATATAATCAGCCACTCTGACCGACTCGACCGCAAGTGAACTCAGAGCACAGAACATTTTTGCATTTTTAACAAAGTTTCGACGAACTCGGCAGCCCCTGGCCGCCTGAGTCTTCATTTCCCCGCAGAAGTTGATCCCGCATTTGTTCTGAATATTTTAGGACGAGCCACAAATTAATGAGTTTACGTTATTTTCTCTCGTGGCCGTAACGAAATCCCTAAAAAGCAAGAGTCCTTGAAAGAACGGACCCAAGGAACGGCAGGGAAGCGTCTTCTGCAGCGCACCTGGCGCGCGTTTTCAGATGCAAAGCAAAAGTCGTCCTGGGAGGGGCGGGGGGTGTGCGCATTGAGGTTGTGAAAGCGAACTGAGTTGCGACCATAAGCGCCGAAATGATCGCTTGAAGTGTCGTGTTTGTCAGAAGAGTGGGGACTCAAGGGCTTCGAGGGAGCTGCTACAACCAACCGTCGCCATCTGCCTTCTTGAGCGTTCTTTTGTTCGCGTCTTGTTTATGTTTCGAGGTAGGCAGTCTACAGCAGCAGCAGCAGCATCTGCAGAGGACTGCTTACTACCACACGCATGTCCACGGAGCGAGCTCGACCCTGAAGACTCCTGCGAGGCGAGGGAACCTAAATTTGCCCGGTAGACCGCGCTGACAGCGAGAGCAGCGCCGATTCCAATGGATTCGCTTTACTTGCAGGCGATTCCCTTGTTAACACCCAGAATTTTGCTCCGTCCGATTTCGTCAGCGCTTCTCTCCGCACTGCGCTTCCCAGTTTCTGAGCGTGCTTCCTCCGAGCAGAAGTGGCCGTTTTAGCCAGGCGTTGGAGCGAAAAGTTATGCGGCAACCACGCGCACGCAAATATGCCCACGAATAAACTCTTCGTCACCATACGCAATTAAGCAGGCAGGTGGCGCTAGTAAGGGCGCAAGAGCAGCAATTCGGGGACCTCATATAGACGACGCATCACCTCTCCAACTTGCATCCAGCCGTCCCAGTTCTGCAACTCTGGACTCAATCAAGAAATGTCAGTGCGATTCATTAACAGGAATTTTATTGAATTTCTTGCAACCGCTGCAATCGTGATGCCGCTTGCTGCAGGAGCATGACAACCTCTTCATGTGGGTGCTCTGGAACGGGGCATTTTCACCTACAAACACAAGAATGAAGCAACTCTTCACCAGAAAACTCGCGAGAGCAAATAGCACTGAAGGAGGTTTTATGACTCGACGTCTGAAAATAATCCTGACGGCAACTGCAATCCGACGAAGTGACGTCGCTGTGATATCAGCATCAGATTCCAAAGAAAATAAGAGCTGATAATACAACTGCATGCAATTCCAACTGAAATGGAGCGGAATGAAGCAACGAAGTGGTGAAGTGGTTGGGCGTGGGAGCTGCTGAGCTGAAAGAACGAGCGCGTTGTGACAGCCATCTCGATGCAATTCCTTGCTGAACGTCAAGTCTTCAGCCAACAGAAGGAATGATTTAATATATCCACAGAGTGCATGGAAAGAGAGGGAGAGAGAGAGAGAGAGAGGGAGAGTAGTGGAGGATAAGCGGCTTCCATGCAGCCATGCGTGCGAACCAGTTAAATATTCGAAGAGACACAAATTAAGTTAGAGACTCGTGCAGCCGCTTGCGTCCGGATGGCGTACGCTGAACGAAGTTGCAGAACATTTGCATGAAAAACTTTCGCTCATTTAAATTACAGTAACTCCTCCAGCCACCGTTGAAGGCGAGGCGCCGCACACTGCCTACCAGAACAACAGGCCTTCGAGGGTAAGCGAGGGACGCATGCCGCCCGAATTCAGAACTTAATCGTACAATTTTCTTGAGGAACTTTTAATCTCATGCATAATAAATTTGCATGCAAGATGGATGAGAGCGTGGCTGGACCGCCCCATCTCAGAGCGGGCCGGTGGCTGCTCCCGTCTACACCACCACATGTCTGCTTCCAACAGCCAACTCTCCGTCCGGCAGCAACTGTCGATGTAGCAAATATTGAGCTAGAGACTCGAGCATCCTCGAATCCTGCGTCGTCCTCGGAGCCTCATGGACGTCTTACCAACCAACGTCTTGTGAAGACCTCCACAAGCTACAAACACACACGAGCAACAACAGCAGCCACGACGACGACGACGACGACGAGCATTCGTGTACAACGACGAACTCTTGTCGCATGCACACCAGCCTTTCAAATTCGGGAAGATTTTTCATTAGTTATGCAAGTGTGTCTGTGTGTGTGTGGGGCGGTGCTGGGCCAGTGGAATGTGGAACATTTTGGCACTTCACTGCTGCATTAGCAATAAATCGGTAAACCTTCTGAGCAACCGACTTCGAAATTTAATTGGAAAGCAATCTCGGGCAAGGGATAAAATTTCGGATTGTGTTTCGGAATCCTCAGGACATTTTGGAAGCACCACAAGAAACACAATAGCAAAGCCAGGACATTATTGTTTTATCCTGTTGCTGCGTAATGAATAGTCGCAGGTGCGGACAGGACTTCAGGAACTCACAAGGATCCCTGTCAACTTCGTGGATTTGTCCTGAAATCCAATTGATGGCCATCCCTGAAGGGTCCGGCCATCAATTGTAGCGAGGTGAAAACGGCTGTGAACGGTAGCTAATTGTGACTTGTGAGCACCGCTCCTCAACTACTCGGGTACAGTCATTAATTCTGGCAATAGTTTCGTGTTGAGTTTCGGTTCCCATAGAAGTTGCTTTAGGTTCCATGCACGGAATCGTCTGCAAATACAATTAAGCGCTCCTGTGCGCGCCGCCTGGAGTGAGTGCAGGCAGCCTGAACGCAACACCGAGTTGCAACTGCGCAGACGCCTTCCGATGGCCTCGGATACGATTTTGAGTATCTGAAGCGGCGAAGCACGAAGTCACTCTGCTGAAGTCGTTCGATACTGCTAACGAATTCCGCGCACCGAGCTGGGCGCTGCGTTTACTACGTGCGTTCACTGCGTGAGGAAGGAGGCAAGCGTATCCCGAGGTGTAACGGACACCACTGCGTCCGCGCGAAGGGTGCGGCAGCCTCTGACGCCGCAGCGCTTCTTAATTAACCTCTCAGCGCAGTCAAGCAAATTGCGAGGACAGTTACGGTTAGCTGTGCCAACTGCCAGCTGGGTGGGCATCCGGCGACGACCTCGTGAGCAGCACTCGGCGGCGTTTGAGACGCGGGGCTTAGACGGGAGGATGGGCGGGAGGCGGGGCTGAAAGCACGGTTTAGCCGAGAAGTTTCCCAATTGATGCGTAAAACTGCGAAATGAGGAAAGTTTTAATTGGAAAACTGCAGCGCGTAGTAAACGAGTGCGAATTGACGCAGAAACAGCGCTGCTGAGGGTGCAGAGGGAGCTCAGGAGCTGGAGAAGCCGGGATACACCGTTAAGTAACTAAATAACGGACCGAATGGCGGCGGTTGTAACTCGCTGTGAGGGTGTCACGAGAGAGAAGTAAAGTTGCTTCCTGTAGGAAAGAACTCCAGGTTAAAGAAGTTGAAGGGGGTGCGGAAGTACAGTGACAGTTAGCTTTCACCTCCCTCCGTAGCCTCTCCTCATTCGTATACAAAACATTCACGTGCGACCTCTCTGCTGCTGGTAATAATTATCTGGCACAAGAGCGGCAGCCACTTCAGATCTGCATTGCCATTCATACTCGTCGTGGGAATCCTGAATCGCCGCTGTCATCAATCACGACCACAACCAGCTCCCGGCTACCCGTCAAATGCAAGTCAATGACGAGTTCGGCTTATTATCCTCGTTGCTGCTGCCGCCGCGATGGCTCTGCTGCCTCGTGGTCGCTGTCATTGCAGTTGTGGCATCGTGTGGAAAATGTTGCTGTCGATACAAGTGCAGCAGCACAGCATTCCAACTCCCGAACAGCACGTTGATGGGAAAATAATGGGGTTCTGCCCAGCACGCCCCCTAATTTGTTTGGCTTTTGAAAACGCTGGGCCGAGCACAAACACGTCTACACGCGTATCGCTCCACGTCATCAGTGGGCCGCACGCACACACGCACAAATCCAATAAATGCCAGGAAAACCATCATCATCATCATCCTCAATCACTGTCGTTCTGCTGCCTTCGTCGGCCCCTACAGCGCAATCGATGCACGGCAGCCGAGCAATAGAAGCCACGCCCACGGGCAGCCCAAGTGCGCCCAGGACTCGCAAGTGCGCCCCATTCCGCCTCATTACGCTGTACCGGGTGCGGTAAATCCTTTCACATCTGGCTTGATAGTCGTGCGCCGTGCGAATGACGCGCCTGGGAGCGGGCGGGGCGCGTCTGTTGTCCTTCGAAATGAGTGTCTTGCGGATTGCGTACGCGCGGCGTCGTTGTCATCCCCGCTGGCAGCTACAGAGGCAGACCTCGTTCTGCACACCATGCATTTCGCCTACTTTGGGTTGACTTGCGCGCCCCGTGCGCCTGCTGCCGGTTCCATATGGGCCTACAAAGGATTCTAGGAAGCTTGCGTGCTAGAATCATGCAAACGTAATGCCAGCGCTGCACCGAACTTGCGATCGCCTGATCGCCCGATCGCTTGTGACGGAGAACACCGCAGCGATCGCTCTACTTTCCTGACGTCAGGTGCCTCATTTCCTGACGTCAGGTGCCATGCCGAGCTTCTGCTTCATTCGATCTGCGACCACGTCTCCTCTGAACCGCCTTGTGACTTTGTTACTGTTTTATATCTTGAACGGTTCCCACCTAAACAGACCAACCGATTTCAGAACCTTCCACCGTTTATTCCAAGTAACTCCCTAATATTTGTGCACCTTCTGCGCCCCGTGATTTCCCCAGTTACTCCCTCGAAACTGAATCCCTCCCTTCGTGCACTACCTGCTTCTTCAGTAGTAATCTTGCCGAAACTTCTGGTCCTCGTTCTCTCTGAGAGAAAGTCACTCTCCCTAGTCACGCCCCAACAGCGGGAAATTGCCATTCTGTTGATGTTGCGTGTGTGTTTGTGTCAACACTGCTGCTTCTGTTTGCTTGAGAAACAAAAATCTCATCTTATTTAAAATTACCGATTTCCTCTCCACTCCGCCGCGCCGCCCACAACCACAACTGCTGTGAGCCTTCAATGAGATTCGCAATTGATGGTCCTGCTCTGGATGTATTTAAACGTGGGGCCACACACACACACGTACACCCGTACAGTCACAGAGGAAGCGGGAGCTCGCCGCCCGCCTACTGACGCTGGTGGGTGGCGGGCTGCCACGAAACGCAAAATAAACACATTAAAGTTGCAAATTGAATTTCGCATAATCTGTGAGAGCCGAGCTCCGCCGCGTCACAGTTTCCGCCGCACGAGAGCGGGATCAGCGAGAGAGCGGGCTGCGGGACGTCAGTCGGCAGCAGGAGAGGAAGTCTTCTTGCGATGCGCTCCCGATGGATTTGCGTCTTATTCGTTCTTCTCTCTACTTAACACAGACGCATGCAAACAAATCCTTGTTTGTGTTGGCTGGTGCTGCTGCGGGGTGGCTGTGGAGTGCTTCCGCTGAGTGATGAGCAAGCAAGAGAAACTTCCGCCCGACGTGTGTGAATCGAAAATGATGGGATTAAATCGAAAAGAAGACATTTCCGAACTAGTTCGCAAAAACTCCAAGCGCGCACGGCAAACACACACACGCTGTTAGAATAACGGAGTTCTAAAAGCGAATTCTTAATGAACACATTAAGTTCAGCCGGAAGGAGTGTGTATGTGTAGGGTGGGTCCCTCTCCACCCTCCCCTTGAGGGGGAGGTTCGCCCTCGCTCTGCAATCCTTGGCTTGGGAAATTAGTAACTTTGGCCCCTTCGAATTCCCCGCCAGCGGTTCAACTCTCACTCAAGGCACGACAGGTTGCTTCTGCTGCCGTTGCTCTCTAATTGGCTGTACTTTTGCACTCAACTGTACACTGGTGTGCTTGGAAGCAGTGCTGGTTCGTCCCAGAGCGTGGACGGAGGGCTGTGGATGGTTGGCGGAAGGTCGCTCGAAGTCAGTCGAAAGGGGTGCGGAAATCAGTTAAATCATTCGAAACTTCATTCCCCTGGACGAGAAATGAGGTCCGAAAACGCAGATTAAAAAACCTCGAAGCTGTTTTTTTGAGAAGGCAACTCAATTCCGATGACTTTGTGAGGTCCTTGCCGACATGTCGCCGTGATTTTGCTGGTGATTGAGAGCGAGTAAAGGGAACAAAACTAGTTTCACCTCTTCTCGTTGAAAAAGCGGCGAATTAAACGCAAGCACTTCAGGTGAACCGCAATTCTATAACTAAATTATTGCGTTTGCAATCGTTGCAATCGTTGTTCCAACGCAGCTGTCGCCCTTCGGTGGGCGAAGTCACACTGCAGCTCAATAACGGCCACAGGCCTGCAATTTCTAACTCCGCACTCGTTATTGGTGCAAGTTGCAACTGATGGATGAAGAACCAAGTTCTCCGTCTTCAGTTGCAGCTTTACGAGGTCCTCCGGCCTCGGCCCTGCCGTCCACCGCATTTCAAACAAATTGCTTCAGTGTTGCGTTCTTACGGGGCGATCTAGCGCGGATCCAGAAGTGGGATCTGGCAACGACATTGCGCTGCTGTGAAAAATGACGGGACGGAAGGCGCTAATTCATAAAATAAAAGTCTGCTGCTGCTGTAAGCGCGGCCAGCGCTCGGCGCTTAGAAGAAGTGGCAGCACTTGAGCTTCATACATTTTTATGAAGCCTGCTGGGAGCAGACGAGCGCCGACATCCATCGCGTCGTAATTCACACATGAAGACTCAATTGTTCGGCGACGCTCGCCATGTGTTGGCATCCGTGCATGAGTGTGCGTGTGCTCGACGCACACAAACCGCACACAAACACGCACACGTGCTCCGCAAAAAGCAGATCCTGGTGCGGTGCAGGCAGTGGGTGGGGAAGGGAGTGAGAGTAGAAGCTGGTGCAGTTCATTCTCTCGAGTAGACAGTGACAAATTTCATGAAGTGTCACTGCGAGTGTGCGAGTGAGCGAGTGTGCGTGTGTGTGGATCTCAAGTGGTCAATAAAAAAGTGTCATTTGGCTGGAATTGCTTTGGAAGAGCGTACGAGCAGCAGGAGCTGCAGAAGTCAGCTCGCCACCGAAGAAAGCAGAGCGGGGCAGCGCTGCTCGACAGGGCGCACTTGAGCGGAAGTCGAATTTAAAAGAAATGCGATTGTTCGCAGAGCGGGGCAATAAATTCGGCGCACACGCACTAAATGAGCGGCACCCACCTGTCGCAATCACATGTCGGCGGGCTCGAATGTTAGGCGCCGGAGCAGAACCAGCGGGGGAAGTAAAACACGGTGTTTTTACGGAGTCCTCACGAGTCCTGGAGCCATCGGACTGCTTAACAAGCCCGCCGGGCTGCAGCGCGGCAGCAAATCAGATTCTGTTTTTCCCTTAGAGCCAGAAAAACGAATTTACCAGTGTTCAGTGTTCGCAACCTGAGAAACGAATGAGAAACGTCGCCCCACTGCCGACGATGGCCAAAAAATTAACTCGGTTTGTCGGCTCAGCGCGAGGGGGCGCTTCCGTGCGTCCAAAGTGAGCATTTGAGCGGCACCCGAGTGGCTCATAAGCAACTAAATAAGCGTCCATTTGTACTCGTGACCGTGCGTCCGCCGCCCGCTCCTTGTAGAAGAGTCGGTCGCCTTTTCCCCCGCCTGCCCGCCGCCGCACTTCAGCGACGGTGATGGAGCGTCTCGATTTCATGACTCTCCGCGTGTGCACATGTGTATACGCGAGCGACGCGTGTGTGTGCGTGCGCATATGTTGGAATGCCATTTCAGTTTATGGCGGTTTAGACGAAATTGGATGGGAATCCATGGGCAAACAGCAAAAAAAGAGACGGTGGCAGAAAGCAGGCGGATGAGGGCGCCACCCAGCGACAGTTGCTGTGTGGGTGGCACGCAGGTACTTTTAAACCCCCGCACAGGCAAGCTGAAGTGCTCTGGCAGTAGCGCGCGCGCTCTCAGGAGGGGAGTGAGGGATCGCATCCCGGCCCCACGAGAGTTAAGGCGCCGCTTTTTGCTGCTATGATGTTACGACCCTTGTATTTCTCAATTGTTTCTCTTCGTTTCTCCCCTCATTTTTTGCGCTGCCTTAGTGAAATAAAAGGAAGTTTTTGCTTTGTTCTGTTGCTGCAAAATGAGAAACTGGAACGTGGCAGAGCAGCTAAATTATTATCTAGCGAAGCACGAGGGAAAATAGACTGCGAATACAGTGAGTTTTCGCAATCGCCCGCCCGCACGACCACGCCAGGGCTGCTGCCGCTTTTTTGGAGTCGCGCGACGGTCGCGGGCTGGCGGGCTGGCGGGGCGCTCGTGAGGGCAGGACGGCGTGCGCGTAAAAAGCTGACAATTGGCGTTATCGCGCTCGCATAACTCTGACCGGAATTGCTTATTGCCGAGCTCGCCTGTGAAAACAGTGGCGAGCACGCTCGTTCGCGCTGCTGATAATTTGTAGCAATTTGATTATTTTTTGCCTCTGTGTGCGAATGTGATTTGCTTCGTCTTGATTGCAGATACCCGATTTTCGTAGTCGGACTGTGTGTGGCGTGTGTTGCGGGTGCAGCAACCGTAGTGTGCATCCGGCTTCTGCTGGCGGTGAGCAACACGTCGTTTTACTTGTTCGGGAAAGACGAATCACTGCAAGACAATCACACATACAGACAAGCTACGAGGGGTTGGAAGAGAGGGAGGATTGCGTAATCGGGACCAAAGTCTCTCCTTCTCCTCCACGCAACGCCAGGTGGCGCCAGGTTCCTCGTGGCTTTCTCATTCTTCGCGCATCGGCTTTCGGATTTAACTTTTGCTCGCTTTGCTTTCCGATTCCTACGGATTTTGTCGAGTTCGTACTCTTCTCCGCACTCGCACCGGTGGAACTTCTGCAGTAAATTAAGTCGGGGCGGAAATTTTTAAAATAGCTAACAACAGCTCTCCGCGTCCGGCTTGCTTCTCACCTCGCCCTCTTCGTCCGCCTCTCTAGCGCGAGGGGCAGACGCCACAACAAAGCATTAATTTAATTCCTCGTATTTCCGCCATTTTCCGAAACATTCCTGAGATTCCCGGCAAACACATCCGTTTCCTTGTAGCTGAGGGACCGCGAAGGCGGTGGGGGTCGCAGCGGGCAGTGCGGAGCGAAAAACAACGCGATGTAGTCGCCAGCAGTCTAGGAATTTATGAGCAGCATCCGTTTGGAGGAGTCAAAAACAGATTGCAGTTCCTTCTGGCTTTTTTGCCACTTGAACAACACGCGGAATAGCAGAACGCGAAGGAGGGACGGGGGGTAGCGTATGCAAATAGTTGACTACCAACGCGGCAGAATATCCGCGACAAGAGTAGGACGTCAACGACATCCACGAGCCACTTTTCAGCCGAGTGTCGTTGTTGCGCCTGCTGCTGCTGGCATCCGCGAAGGAACAAGGAAATGCTGGACTTCCCGGTCCAAGAGTGTGCTCGACGGATGTGCGAGTGAGCGGTGGCGCAGGAGTTTCGGGTGCACCTGCTGCATGGAGCTCAAGTTGCACTGCGTCGCTTGGATGCCGTAACTGTGCCTCCAGTAGTTCCAACTCACTCTTTGCTGCGTGCTCATTTCTACCGTTTCGGAACCGACGGTGCACAGAAGAGTGTGGAACATGAGAGAGAGACTTGGCACAGCTGGACGCTCGCACATCGTCAAAATAAAATCCATTACCACTCAGCAAATTCACGCTAAAGAGATTGCAAGACTCTCGTTGAGGCCGAGGTTCTGCGTTTCTTTAAAAGATTGCATACAAAGTTTGTTGAGGCCACGAGACTGACATCTTCAGTCCTTCGAGAGGTGTGAGGGACTTAAGCTGTGTCCGGCTAACTCAAACCTTGAAACCGCTCATTTTGAGTTCCCAGTGGACTTGGGAAGGATTTGTAAAACGCGTGCCGATAGTTTGCCGAAGGACTCCGGCAAAATTTTGAGAACTTCTGGAGAAGGTTGTGACCAGGCTTGGAAAGCAATGTGTTGCAAACATCAGTACTTCCCTCTGAGAGGAAAAAGGCCGGAAAAAGTGTTTGAAGGACATGTAAGAAGTACTGTTGCGATTATCCGTTACAGGATACTGGATGTTGGAATTAGATTTGGCGCGGCTAGCCCGGCCGGAGATTCTTAAACTGACTTTGGCTCGTGGGAATCCTGCGTGACGTAAACCCGTTGAAACAAGCTGTTGTGCCTTGTAACTGCCACGAGTGGTGACTTTCGAGGCCATTGTTGCTGGCACTGTTGCTGGCACTGTTGCTGTTAATGAACCACGTGTACGCACACACGCGCACCTGTCATCTCGTTTGTGCGGTTTTGCGCGCTGATCCCACAGGTGGCTTTTCACTCACCTCGTTTTCAGTTGCTCAGCTGGAACTGCCGGTGGGAGAGTTTCTTCTACTTGGTGGCGCTGCTGCACACACGCCACCGTCGCGCTGTGCAACGCAATTTAATTAAATCCCCCCGTACGCTCCGCTTATGCGCCACCTGCCACATTCATTATTAGCAATAAATCAACGAGTAGACGGTGCCATCCAAGCCCACTAACACTGACACCCACGAGGATGGGTGTGTGAGTGCGTCTCCTGTTGCGGCGCTTGTTGTAGTTCTTGTGTGCTGCTGGCTGTTGGTGTTTTCGCCGCGTTTGCTACATTTTCGCGTCGCGTTGCTTGCAGGACGTGACTCTGCCACTCCGTCGCGCGCCGCAGCTGCCCACGTGTTTCACGACGGGCAAGATGTTGGTCCGCAGCCACTGCAGACTTGAGAAAGGGTGATGCGCACCCTGAGCGCCCTTCACCACGCACTCGCCGCCTAATGCTTGTGGATTCCCCCCTTCAGTTTGGCGAACACCGTAGTTCCTCACTCAATCGCAGTCGCAGACACGAGGCTGCGCCTGACATTAATTCAGAGAGTGCGATGACGTTGTTGACAGCGACAGTGATTTCGCGTGTTGCTGTCCGAAGTGAGTGTCCTTCGAGAGCGTGCGGGGTGCGCTTTTGCTGCCACACAGCGCAGTGAGTTACGGCGGCAAGTGTTTGCTCGTGTGTCAGACGAATGCACTTTATTCCATGCTAATTCACAAGACGTCCCCGCCCTCTGTTCGCCCCGACCGCCGCTCGCGTCGCGATGCCTTTTTGTTGTCAACACCAGCTATTACGATGCTATTAAGTGCTCGTTACGCTTGCGAGTGCGATGCCACGTCAGGCTCCTCGCAGCGGCTCCAAGTGGCGCCGCAGATGGCAGGCGCGCTGCAGAGGACGAACCAGCTAATGAAGGAGCGCATAAATATTCGCTAGTAGCAACAACACCGCAAACAACTGCCACAGACGAACACAAAATTTGCATAGACAAGAGCATCGAGTGCAGGCCGGCAAATAAGCAGCGGCGGGGGCGGACGAGCGGGCCCGAGCAGGGTGGGTGTTCGGGCTGCAAGCGCCAGCCAGCGGCAGCCCGTTACTAGTCAGTCGAGTGTGTGTCTGCACGGCTGACTGCCGTGTGTGTTGGCTCGTCCTCTCGAGTGTCTGCAGCCCGTTTTAATTCGTTTCTGTGATTTCCGTTGTTCCATTGCAGCTCTGCTGCTCCGTTTCATTACGTGTCGCTCGTGGAGCAGCGGCGCGTGTGCGGGCGCGCCTGATGTGACATTTTAATGTCGGCTTTACAGCGACACCATAAATGTTTACAAGCAGGGGACACCAACAAAGACATAAAACCGAGAATCAGTTGCCCCGTTTTTGGGTCGATTTCAGCAGCAGAAGAGGGGAGGGGCGGAGGAACACAAACACCCTCGCGCGAAACTCACGGTGCACGAAACTCGTAGATCAGGATGGAGGTCTGACGCTGATCGGTCGTCGGAATTCCACCACCAAATCGAGCGGACAACGGAATTACTGAACTGGGCCGGTCTCTGTCCCCACAACCGCCAAAACGGTCGCATTAGGGACTTACGAATCTGGTACCCGGGCGTCTGATAGCGCTGAGGGTTCTTGTGCGGAATATCCGGGCGTTCTTGTGTGGAACTCCATCATAGTCTGTCAGTCTGCGTCGGCCGGCGAGCACGTACGTGTTGTCAATGTTGATGATGCTCTTGCTGACAGAAACGCTTTCAAATGACAGCCGGCTAATGAATGTTTTTGTCCTCGCTGGCAGGGACTCATGCAAGGCTAATTAGAACGCATTGTACGAGCACAAATGCTCCTCATGGAAGTGCTTGCAGAGCAGGAGCACGGTGGTGCTCCAGCGAGGAGCAGAATGAACGTAGACTGCAATGCGTCCGTTTGCCATGAGCGGTGGCGCCTCTCCAAAGCCGTGGAAATGCGCCGACTTTCGAACGAGAAAAATCATTAAAAACTACTTATTACTATCTGAGGTCGATGCAGACTGCTTTCACAGTGGATTCCAAGGCCTCGCGTACCCTGCAGTTCCCCGTTGGGGGGGGGGGGGGATCAGAGGCTCAACGGAGGTGACACTCGGAAAGCTGTCATGGAACTTTCTGTTGTGTGGAGCGTCTCCTCATTCATCCAACCACTAAGTCGCTCCCACCTTTCTGGCGGGGATTCGCCCCATTTCCTCCTCAGACGTGTCATCAACGCTGCTCCACCCCCTGGGATTCCAACGAGGGAGAGGCTGCGATTAATAGAAACGGAGGCCGCTGTCGTTGTTGCCGTCGTCATCCCGTCCCAGCGCAGCACACGTACGCCGAATTCCCTTTCCGCACATGCGAGCAATAAATCCTAATTAAACGTGGCAGCAGGGAGTCAAATGAAGTCACAAAGCGGCGCACGATGCCCGCAAAAATTGTGCGTTTCAGGCCAGAGTGGCGCCTCAAGGCACGGAACGCTTTCGGTTTCCCTTCAAGGCAGGAGTTTCTAAGTCTCGTGGCCGCACTCCTTAAAATTTGAATGCGACCCAAACGACCCGAAATCGTCGCCTCCCTCCGTCTTTCCTGGCAGGACAAGTTGCACAGAGCGAATAGACTTCAAAGCCGCTCTGCCAGCAGTCGCTGCTGTATTCCGGCCACCCTGCGCGTCAACGGCTTAAAGGGTTTCGCGTTAAACCGACATTAACAACACGACTTTTTACTTAAATTGGTTGCTCTAGTTTCACATCCAAGCCTGCGTGTGTGTGTGTGCATACAAGCTGAAGCTCGTGTGTTAATGAAATAAAAGTTGCGTACGCTCGTGTTGTGTTGCTGCTGGAGCTGGTGTTGCTCTGGGGATCCCGTTGTTCTCGCATCCATTTGCAATGCGTACTCTCACTCATAATTTCTAATTAACGCTCTGCCTGCGGTACTCGCCACAGTGTTGTGCTGAGGGTCAGGTGAGGTGTCGGCGAGGGGAGTGGCGAGCTGTCATCGTAAAACTTTCGTTCGTGACTTTTATGAGGCCCCGTGGGCCCACAAATAACCCGACACCAACACGGGCAACAGCAGCACAACAACAAGTGCCCCCGCCCCGAATAGCAACAACACAGGACACAATGAAAACACAGGAGCTGAAAAGCAGCTGCAGAATGCGTTTTGTCTGTTTTATGGCGAGTCAGGTGTGGAGCGCAGATGTGGAATGCCAGGCGCGCACCGAAACCAACAGGAAGTCCGAGGACATCTGGCGGTGGAACGGGCGGGTGCAACGGAGGGTGAGCGGCTTCAGTGGCTGTCGCGAGGCACTGTTGGCGGTTGCCCTTTCAGCTGCGGAACTTTCGTGTAATTCTTGGAAACTTTTTAAATTCTGACAAACGTTGACAACGCGACTCCATTTCTCTGCGCGTTTTTTCGGTAAAAAAAAGACGTCAGCCATCATGGAGACTCGACGAAAGACTTTGTCTTGAAATTAAATTGTTCAGCGTACTTCGGACGAAACTATAAAACTGAACTGACGAAATGACACGCTTGTTGGCTGCTGCGTGGTGGCAAGCGAAATACGTGCCGCCACTCCCGCTTTCAAGGACGCAACACCGGAGTTAAGCAGGCGCGTGTTGGTGTGCGTTGCCTGCTGCTTTGTTGTTGCAGTTGCTTTATTGTTGCACTTGGGAGTGTAAATATTAAATGAGTGCGTAATTTGCAAAGTTGTGTCGCCGCTTAATGGAAATCAATCCGCTCAAGGCCTCTCCAGTTGCGCCGGACACGAGCGCACGCATGCTCACGCCGTGAAGTGCTGCGTGCATCCACGTCGAGTCCACTGAACCAACTCGGCTTGACTATCGCCGTCGATTGTTGCGTAAACCTTGCGGGTGTCCACTGATCCGCTCCATATTTTCCTAGCGCTCGTGCGTTTATACGAATCGCATTGTGGCAACTCGGTGCTTCTTCCGGCTGATTAATTCGGCTCATGAACGAACTCTTTGTTGGCTTTAATAAGTTCTGGTTGAGGACGTCCGCTTCACGCAGGTGTGAATCCGCGCGTGGCCGCATGAAGGGCCGCATCGTTCGCTGGTTCTGCTCAATCCTCTGACTTCGAATCGCTGGCAATATGGATTTGCAGAGTTTTAAATGAGGAAATTTTGAGAGCAGACAAGTGCGTCGGAATCAGTGTTCTATCCACACGGTGAAAAAGAGTCCTCCAAGATGAAGGGATTATCCTGGCAAGTGACTCACTTCCTCCGCAGTGTCGGAGGGAGGGAGGCGTGATTAATTCAGAAGGTGCACCTGTGAATCGGGCTGCCATAAATCTTCCGCGTTCATTACGAACGCAGCAATTCATCCGCTTTCGTAATTCTTTCTTGAGCAAATAACAGTTGACGACCCTCCTGCCGCCCCTCTTCGGTTGGCAAGTATCTGCCGCGGCTACTGTCCACCAAACACCACACCAGCCGCGTTCCTGCCGTCGAATGCGCCCCCGCCCGGCAGGAATCAATTTGTTTAATTGGCGTTGTTTGTTCCAGCGCTGGTCGTCGTCGGCGTGCGCGTTGCGTGCGCGGCGCTCGTGTCAAACTGCGATTAGATGGCCATCCCGAATTTTTAGCGTTATTAAATTTCGATTTGACGACACTTCGACGGCGCGTGGAGCGCCCTGCCGCGGGCGTGGTGGCAATCAGCGGCGGCGCCATTTTCAGTGTTTCCAATCGAGGACTGCACACACACACGCGCCGAGCAAATAAAGTGGAACTCATTCGATTTAATGGGGAATCAAAACGAAATAAATAATGAAGCACTTCGATGACACTCGCGATAACGTTGCGTCGTGACACGCAAATTGAACGCTGTAAATATCTGCGCCGGCTGCGGTGGGGAGGGCGGCGCGGCTGAAGTCCTTTTGTGTCCCGAACGCTGTAATTAAGGATTGATATGTAGCTGTTGTCAGAGCTTCAAAGCAATCGTAATCAGGATCTTCTGGGCAGAATAACAAAGTATTTCGCAATATCTCGCTTACTCATAGAAGAAGTAAATTCGAGAAAGAACGATTTTTAGAAGTGTAGAACTTGTAGGCGATTTCCTGCGTAAACTTCTTCGCTCTTAGAATATTTTATCGGCGATTGCGGATGCAGTAGGGAGAGCCAACACACAGTAAGAAAAAACACACGAAACGAAAGAATGAGAATTCGGAGCTTGTATGTGATTCCGCTCGAATATACGGAATCATGAATTCCCTTCTACAAAAGCGGGTGCGAGTGCATGTGTGCGGCGAAAAGGGCCCTCCAGGCAAGTTGCTTCGACTGTTCGTCTGTGCTCAGGACACCCCGAGACCGAAGGTGGTTACGTAAAAACGAGCTGCGAAATTTGAAAATGTATCCGCAGAGCACAGAAATGTTAGTTGGCTGCCTTCAGCGCTGCTGACCGCTAAAAAACTGCGGCGTACTTTTGGACGGAAGCACGTTTTTATGGCATCGTAAAATTTTAATTTCAACTTACACACATGAACATACACCTACACACACGCAGACACACCGAAATCAGTCATCCGTTAAGTGCAAAATTATGAGTTGCCACATTTATTCTCTCGGTTTGTCAGCCACTCAGAGTTTTTACAGCTCGCAACAGCGCCCATCCAGCTGCTGCTCTCACAACACTGCTGCTCCCACAGCACTGCTGCTCCCACAACACTGCGACCCCACCCCTCACCACTCACCCCTCACCACTCACCACTTACCCCTTACCTCTTACCACTCCGCAGCTGAATTTCAGGCACTGCATCGCAAAATGGAGCTCGTGGCCACTTTAAATGATAATTCAGGCTGCTATCAATTTGTTGTTGCTGTTGTTGCTGTCGGCGTGCTGTGCTGTTTCGAATTTTCCACGAATTTTCACGATTTTCCGCTTGGAAAAAGCGGTCAGCACGCGCCACCGCATGCTAGGACGCCGAAAAACGTACGATTTTAGACGGGTACGCGTTGCGCCTCTGCAACTCGGAGGTGTTGAAGCTGCAGCAGGCGCTGCGGGCGCAAAACACCGACGCGAAAACACACGCCACCGCCTCTTGCTGCTGCGTTTATTGAACGAAAGCTGCGGCGATAACAGCACGATATGACGTCGCAATGAGTTCAGCGCGCTGGAACGCGAATGCAACTCTGCAAGACGGCGCTAATTCTTCAAAACTAATTCTTCTAAGACGGCGCTAATAATTCTAAAGCTTCAAAAGCCCATCCTACGTCTCCGCTGCGACTGCGATCCTTGCGAATGAAGCTCTCAGCGCTGAAGACCTCATTATCCTTGTCTGCATCGCCGTCTATCCTTCCTCCGCGTTGGGTCGGCATCGGTTTACTTGGCGGAGTGAAATAATGATTGTCTGCCGTTCTTTTGTCTCTCTTCGGTTGACTTTGCCGTTCAGGTTACATTCGTGCGCTGACGTCTCAAGCCGAAGGACACTGAGAGATGGAGCGCAGGAGTGCCCGAAAACAGGACTCCAGTAGGGCTGAGGAAGCTCGCCCAGCTTGCTTAGGAGTCCACAATTGCGATTTAAAAACTTGTTGGTCCTTTTTATTTGCTTGGAGGTCGACGAGAGTCCGCGCGCTGCTGATGTCCTGGCTGCGAGTTGTTCTCTCTGCGTTGCTGCGCCGCGTCGATGTCAGCGGGGATTTAACGTCAAATTAAGCCATTTCGACCTTTTTTAGTCGCCTCTGCTTCCGTTCGAGCTTCCGTTTTTTGCACGCCTGGCGTTGTTTTTCTCGTTGCTGGAGCGAATTCTTGACTTTGTAATGAGCGAAAGTTTGACAGCTTTTTGTTGCCACCTGAAAGTGTTTTAATGCTTTCTGAATCGCTTTCTAAATAGCAACGGCAGCGGATGGTGCAGCTGCTGGGAGGGGCGAGGAGGGAGCGTGCCAAGTGGGCAGCCGGTCTTTGAGGGGCGTAACTGGACTCTTGACACGATTTCGCAGAAGTAAAGGTTTCGCAAACTGTAATTTGTGCAGAGTGGAGTTTTATCCGTTCGAATCACTGCAGATCCCTGGAAAAGAGAAAGGGATCGGAAGAAAGAACTTGCTTCGGTCTTTTCGTCCTTTCAGCGATTGCAATCAAAGGGGATTCGTGGCGTGAGAAGGTCTTCAGTGGAAATCAGTAGGCAGATCCCACCGGGATCTTCCGAAAAGTTTTCCGACTCCGATTTCTATCTTCTCTCACCGAGTTATGCTCGGCTGGAGTCAATGATCGGCCGGCTGTGGTTCGGGAACTCTTTGAGGCGACGTTCGTTCAGTTCGTTTGCGAAGGCGAAACTTTGCAGCTCCGCTAATGCAACACCTGCGCTTCCCCGAGCCCAGGAGACTCACTCGGCGACCATCAGTTTGACAGCTGCAATTAGCCAGCGCACAACAAGCCACTTCGCGACGCGCCCGGACGCAAGCGAGAGCGCCAACGGCAACCGAGTGACAGCCGTCATGTTTTGCGAGCGCTGGCCGCTCCGAGTCGCCAGAGCTCAGCGCAAATAGAATCGCACGTAAATCACTCGACGCCGAGATGTCTATCAGGAGCCATAAGTCCTGGGACGCCCATGACGGCGAAGAAGCGCTCCGAAGACGACATGGACTGAACTAATTAACAACGTACAGGCGCGCGCACACATTCTCAGGCCAGCAACAACGGCGAGGAAGCGCGTCGCCGGCGCGGAGGGCGCGACGCACGCGGACTGCGATGCCCAAATAATTGCCAAGAAAACCAAACACGCTGGACTCCTCCAACCGTCTGCATGTGTGGACGGACAGCACACATGCATGTACGTACGAGTGTGTGTGTGTGTGCGAGGAGCGCGTTGTCTTCATGCCGCGCCGTGGCAGGAGGAGGACTCGAAATGCCGGGATACAAATCGCAGCCAAATAAAACGAGATAAAACGCTCGCTCTGTGCTTCTCAACTTATTGCAGCAAATTAACTTTCTTGGCTCGCGCTGGGGAAATCTTTATATACTCGTTGCGCGCGTTGTTGTTGCCGCTGCGGCAGTGCCGACACACACCAGAGGGAGGAGCAGCTTGTGGCGAGCATGTCGGGAAAACAAGTTACACTTGCAATCAAATCCGATGTTCTTCAGGGAAGCGTAAAACTGCAAAGTGAAGTTTGAAGACTTCGAGACCGTGCACATCTTCCTCTTGCTTCGGCCGAAGGATGCGAGTTTTAAAAGGACTTCGTACTTGGAACTAATTTTTAATGACAGCTTTTATTGTCGGCGTCCATTAACGCGCACACACACGCGTTCGTGCTGCACAATCTCAGCGAACGAAGGACCGAATCATGTGGTGCACCAGAAGGTGCATCTCCAATCACGCGCCACCGGTATTCAGCCGGCATTTAAAATGTCAACATTTGCTGTTGTTGTTTGTTTACCGGACGAACTCGCTGGTGAATTTCAACAAAAACAACTAACGCCACGACGCTGCCGGTGGATGGTGCGGTGCGCTGATGTCATTTTGTGCGAGCTGCACGCCTCGTCGGCGTCGCGTATGTCGACGGCATTTTAATTGCGTTCTGTGAGCGGGCTGTAATTTCGTGTTTATTATTTTCGTTGCCGGACGCTCGCGGCGCAGGTCTGCACATTATTTCGATGGTAATTTCGTTTCATTGTATTTGCGTCCGTTCAGGCCGCGTCGTCCTCTCGCGTCTCACTGCCCCCGCTGCTCAACGCTGCCAACCGGCCGAAATTTGCTAATGCGAATTTACAGTCAATATTATAAACAATTCGAACGTGCTGACAAGGTCGCCGGCTGGTGGGTTGGTTGTCCGAATCTGTTGCAAAGCCAGCAAAGACGACGGCGGAGTTAGACGTCGGCCCAATAAATAAATAGTTGGCACGCTGCGGAATGCAGCCGACGCTTCTTCGAGATCGCGGGCACCTCTGTGGTGCCAAACGTACGCGGGGGTGTCAAGATATTCATGTTTCCTGACCTAATATCAAATCTGCAAGCCTGTAATGAAAGGACTTTAACAGTCAAGTCATGTATTTTGAAGTAAACCACAATAACACTCACTATTGCTTAGAATTCCTAGAAACCTTTTTGCAGAAAAGACTGGGATTTCCACAATCCCCTCGTCCTGCCTGCACCCTGAATGCATTCGTTTTAACTTCGTGGGCGTTTTATAAGCTGACGTATCTTCTAACAACAACAACATCAGCAGCAAGTCGTTTCTTCCTGTTCCGCCCCGCGGCATCCGAGGGGGACACGCGCGCACGATATTAATCGAGATCTTCCAGTAATCAACACAACTTTTCCGCAATTAATTTCACAGCAAAGAAAAATTAGATCGGCGCGAACACCTTCACCGCGCCGCCGAGTTGCTGTTGATGAGGTGTTTAGTAGCGCCAGACAATGGAATCGGGAGTCGAGCGGGTGGACTGGTGCGATGCGCGACGGTGTCGAGCACTCATTAAGGTGTGTGCGTGCGCGTCGAGTGTTTACAGGCATCTGGCTGAGTATTTGCAGGCATCTGCGAGGCGTGGGCTTCCCTTGCCGACTTAAATGAGGGGCCGGGCGGCGGTGTGACGTGTGATTAATGAAAGTTTGGAGGAGTCTTCGGGAAGCCGCTACTCGAAGCTGGAGCAGCCAGCAGCGCGCGACTTGTTTGGCAACAAACGCTAAGTGCAAAAATGAAGAGGCTCTAATCAGGCGTTGTTGCTGCTGTTGTTGTCCCAGATGGTGTGTGCCTGGCAGGATGTGCTGCGCCAATACGTGCTCGGAAACACTTTGGCTAACTCGAAGCGGCGACTGAAGTGGCTGTTGGTTGCGTTGGGCGAAAAGAACTCCTTGCGAAAGTGAGAACATCCTGATTTGTCGGTGGTGGTTGTTGACTTCCAATAGATAATCAAGCATCTGCTCGGACTGATTACTCCGGCTTAATGACTCTCCCACCCCGCTTAGCGCGCGCTGCGGACATTCCAGTCGCGTAAAACTGATTAGACACGATCGGGAACTCATCAAAAGTTGGCGCCTTACGGCAGCAGCTGTGGCAGCCGGAGCAGCAGCTTGCTGCCGACATGTACGGCAACCACTTCACAGTCCAAGAGGCACGTGCCACATCTCGACTTTGGAAGTGCGGAGGGGAGGCGGGAGGCGGGGTTACGGGTAAGAAGCGCCGCTCTTAATTAGTCGTTATTCGAAACTTTTATTGAAAGTTAATGTCGGGAGTTTGCGAGGGAAAAATCAGAAGCACGAAGTTTTGTTGGCAACAGAAGTTGAGTGTGATTTCAGTGCGCTTTGGGAGCGGGAGAGGAGCGGAAGGGAGAGAGAAGCTGGCCGGAGAACCGTCGCTTTTCGCGCAGACGGTGGAGAACTGAACTCTCGACTCCAAGCCGGAGTTTTTCGTGATGAGCAGTTTGGCTTACAATGCTGAGGCTCCAGCTTGAAGCCACATGTCGTGGACCGCATACAACTTTTGTTGCCAGCTGCAGAAGTCATCAGAGGATGCTTACTGCGACCATTTCATTTAAATCTCTCGGACGCCCAAACAGGAATTATTTTGGGAAAACTGGAAGTCTCTGCAGTCGTCGCTCTCCACCAGCATTCGTGCTCTGCTCCTCCAACTCGACTCACCTCTGCCGTGTTCTGTAGAGGACTTCGACGTTCTCCGTCGTCTCTGCGCTGCGACCTCATCGGAATCCACTCAAAAGAGCCTTTCAATCATTAGCGTCCATTAGGAGGTCCTTCTTCGTGCAGCAGTCGGCGCTTCCACTGCCGCGACCGCCTTCAGAGCCAAGCTAATTTATGCAAAACGCCTGCTGGCAATGAGCCAGTTAAGCTGCCGCAGAAAACCACTTTGAATGTTGACATTTTTCTTCACTGCATGTTTATTTTGTCATTTAATCAACTGCTACTGCCGCCGCTGCGCCTTCAGCAGCCGCGTGTTCAGCTCGTCTTACAAAGCAGCGCGCTCCGTGTCACGAATGCTTCGCATCGAAATGTATTGGTCGCTCTCAGCTCCCATCGTCCCTTCGCCGGCTGACGTTCGCCGCGCCGCTCCCTTCCCGAGAAACGCTCCTTATCCATTTCCTCTCTCCGTCGTTCGCGCTATCAAAACAGTTCCATGAATATTTTAAAAGCGTCGCCCGTAAAAGGTTTTGAGTCTCTCAAATTCGTCAAATGCGCGGACGCACGGCCGTCGCATCCCCCTGCGGATGGAACAAAGGAAACTGAATCCCCGACGCGAGAGCCGGAAAAATTGTCTTAAGTCGTTATGTAAATAGAAGTCGTTCTCCTGCCCCGGGCGCTCTGCGAGTGGAATAAATAAAACCTCTGAAATGCGGCAATAATGGGGGGACGGAAATTGTTTGAAATCGAAGGACATCAATTTAGCGGCTTACGTTGGTGTGGCGGGAGGACCTTTGCGCCGGGCCAGGGAGAGCGCCAGTCGCCGTTTGTAGAAATGGAGAGCGCTGCCGTGGGCGGGCGGCTTTTCGAGGAAGGGTGTCTCGAGGTCCCGAAGCCAACCTTTTCCAGAAACACACGCACCTCAAGGCTCAGTCCGAAGTTGCCTTCGAGGTCTTTGCCTCATCGGAGGCAACGTCACGTGCCCTTTCCAGCATGACGACTCAGCGATTTGGCGCTCAACACGTTTTTAAGCCTTCCTTCAGGCCTTTTGGCTTCCGGCGGCACACCGGCGTCCACAACCCCCCGGGCTTCTGCGGCTCTCGTGTTGCTGTTTGCACGGCTTTGTCGAGGTAACAAAACGCTGCCGGTCACGTCAGCGGCTGATCGGTCACGCAAGCTCCGGACACTGAAGTCTACTTAGCAGAAAAGCTCTTAATTATCCGCGTTCGTGCAACACGTGGGACGGGCGACGCGTTTGCGGCGCGAAACAGAGCGAAGGTTGCGGCTGGCAACCCGTCCACATTCTCATACTTTGTCACCCACTGGATCAAGTGAAAACTGCAGTTTCCTCAAGTGGCGTGTTCTCCTCAGAGGCGGGAGCGACGAGCACCACAGTTGGGACTGCACTTCGGTCTGTTTATTTCAACATTTTCGCAAAGTAGACAGTACGCAATTCCGCATGAGTTGTTTCAATTTCAGTGCCCAGTTCGAAATTAACGCCTCTACCCGACTTGATTTGCTTAAGTCGACTAACTGGCGTGGAGCTGTGTAAACGCGGAGTGGCGGCATTGCGGTGACTCACACAGCCGGGCGCGCACTTGAAGGATTCCTAGTTGACAGCTGGCCACTTGTTGTCGAGAAGGGAGCCACTCAAACTGACAGCCACGAGACTCCATCGGAGACGCGAACGTCAGAGAAGAGCTCCTCCTCGAGGCGAAGGCTTGTCTAGAACTCAGTTCAGTTACGAATTGGCCAGTCGGCCGCTTGACGGGAGCTGCGAATCGCTTCAAAATACGGCGGAGACTGCAATTCGGTCCCATTTGCATTCCGCAGATGCTGGTTTGATGCATCAGGCGTGCAGGGATCTTCGTGGTTCGGAGTAAAACTCAAAATGTTTAGCCCGTTACCGCGCTACACAAGGCTGCAACACTCTCAGAGAAGCCGCGATGTGCATCTCCAACACTCCTGCCTCGAGCCCTTTTTCGCGTTCTCAGAATGTGCTTGACGCTCAAAAGTCCCCATTACCGGATTTTAGTTTCACAGTTGAGCGAAATTACGAATTCCTAAAATGTAATTCCGAGCGCCGCGCTCTCCTCTGAACGACCTTTTGAAACTTCAACTCCCCGCCGCCGATGCCCGCTGCCCCGTGCAGTGGATGCTCTCTACAGCGCCGCTTTTAGTGCTCCACTTGCGCTTTAATTGAGTGCTTTCTGCTCACTGACGTGGGGAGCTGCCGACGTGATTATCATCGCCATCGCCATCGCCATCGCCAGCAGCCACTAGCCAACAGACGAAAACTCCAGAAATGCATTTCAGCCACTTCAGTTTCATTTCCATCTTGAAAAGTTTGCGTCGGAGAGCTTTCAAAACTGTTATTTGACACTCTCTGCCACTTTGCGGACGAAAGCGGGCGCGCAAAGTTTTGAGGTTCAAGCGGAGGGAGCTTCCAATATTCGCGCCGCGCTGGCGGAATATTTGTTGCCGTCAGCAATCCATTAATAGAAATAAAGAGTTTTGCAATGCTTTCCTAGCTGCGGCTTCCGCCCCGTGTTGTTGTTGCTGCCTGATTACGTGCGACCCGCGCTGTCCCGGCGCGCATTTCGTGTGTTCAGCAGTCAGCGTTTAATTAGCAAATGAATTTTATTTACACGGAATGCGATTATAGCGCGATTAATTTGTGTTCCACTGCGTCCGGCGCAGCGAAACGCGACGCAAAAACGCGTCGGCTTCGCTGGGCAAACAAAGTAATTAATTGCACAGAGCGCAGCGACCGCAACAACAAACGCGGTTGCGGCAACGCACGCGAATGGTTGCTCTAATTAGAAGCGGCGCAGACCAGCGTTGTTTGTAGTGGACGCGGCGTGGAAAGACACCTAATTAAATGCGAAGTCGACTGCCGCCAGCAGCGAACGAAAACGATGGATTTCGGCAGATCGCATTCACGGCGCCGAGGGATTCGCCCGCATATCCCACCCGCAACACCGTCACACTCTGATCGCATTTTGCGGCAGGAATTCGAGCAGCTCTTCGGCCGCAGTGTCTGTCGGCGTGCCGGTTGCACGCAACTCTTCCCGCACTCGATCGAATTACGGCTGTAGGAAGTGCTCATCACCTCACACGCTGGCAACCTGACGCGCACCCAAATAAAAATCTGTGAGTCTTTTTTCAAACGAAAAGTTATGCTGCCACACAAAATAGCAGCTAAAACTGATTTTGAATAGGAGCCACGAACTCTCTCGCCAGCAGGGATGCCAACTGCGGGTAATTCTGCGATTTGCCATGAAGTAAGCGGAGCTTTCTAACTCTGCTTACCTTGCGGCTTCACTGGCTGCGGAATTGCAGTCTCCATCGGCAGCAGCGTTGCAGTACCCTCTCCCGCTGACGATTTATTCCGCTGCATTCCTGTAGGCGCTGCAGATACAACTCTGCTCTGCTGCTGTTGTTTTGAAGTCCTGCCAGGAGTTCGGCCGAGCGTCCAACAACTCGTGTGCGCTCTCGCTGCCGGCTGCGCGCACTGCCGAACCTCCACTCAATTTATTGCGGCGAATTTTTCAACTCCGTCCCAAGTGCATCGTCGTGCACCCCCACACCCCCCATTCCGTCCCCCTCAAGTGACAAATGTTCTCGCTGCTAAATTAACCGCGAAAGCAGAGTTTTTCACTGAGCGCTGCCGGGTCTCTGTCCGCGTGAGAGAGCGCCCGACGAAGCAGCCGGCGCCATTAGCGGGAGTGACAAATGTCGTTGCGACATGGAAAGTGGAAGCGCTCGCATTTAATTGCGACGATGTCATTACGAGCGAGAATTCCGACTCCGGAGTCACACAACTGTGTGCGCCTGCCGAGCGGGGCAGTCGGCCTGCGAGCGGTTGCGCGGCGCGATTTCCCTCCTTGCAGCCGCTGAAATTTAATGCACTGCGAAGAAAAATCACATTCGTAACGGACGCGCAGTGGCGTGCAAGCGTGGCGGCGACTCGGGTTGACGAGCAGCCGTGACATTTGGCAGCCGCCCAACCGGCGAAATGGCGCGCAGCGAGTAGCGCCGAAATGCTGCTCCGTTAGAATTTATTCGTCCTTTGGACAGGAAAGGATTTGCCTTCATTACTGCTGCGCAAGCAGGCCGCCTCGTTTTATCCCATATCGTCGCCGTGCTTTTTCAGCACTCGGGCTCTGAAACCAATTAATTCTAGAGTAAGAATCCTTGTTGGCATTTGCTGCGCGCAGAATAACTGCAACCGACTCGCCGGAAGCTGAAAACGAGGACAGATTCCAATTTTGTCAATTTTTCGTTAAACAAACGCAGATGAGGGCACTCGGAGTAGCGAAATACAGACCGCGTTTGACGTCTCAGCCCGTTCTGGAGGAGAAATGTATGAATTCTTCTCCAGAACGGGCAGTTGATATTGATTTTGCGCAAATCGCCTGTTTTGCCTGGGGAAGCAAAAGCAAAGCCTGCGTTGTCAGTGGAATCAGTCAGCCGGAGACCCCTGATCGGATGACTTGGATGGTTTCGCTTTTCGCGGGTACCCCACGCGCTGAGACAGGTGTACCAAACCACTCCACTCTCGATGTTTCCTGGGAAGAAGTCAGTGGGGTCCAGGGAACACATTAAAATCGAAAGATCTGCGGCGAGAGTGAAAAGTAACCGCTGCGTTTATCGCGTTCTGCAGCTGGGCCACAGAAGTTCGTTTTTTGTCTGGAGGCTCCTGAGGGTTAAGACCGTTTTTGCAACCCTGAAAGGCAAGGTTCCAGCGGGTCTCCCGCAGCACCCACACGTGGACACATCTGTCGATTTGCAGACGCGCAAACCCGAATCTCATCGTGATTCAGGCATTTTTGTTGACCCGAAGCATATTAAAACGTTATTTTCACGTCCACGTGCTTCCCTGTTGTGGCTGCAGTGGGTTGGGCGGTGGGGGGGGGGCACTGAAAGAGCATTGAGAACATGAACTCAGAGCTTGCTTCGCAGGACGCCAGAATTGCAGTCGCGTAGTAAAAACATCCGAGCGCACGGTTCTCCGCAGATGCCGACTTGATGGCGGCCGGAAGTGGGTAAAACAAGCAGCTGCTCGAGTTTTAAATAAATTATCCGCAATTCGATCACGTTCCTCGCCAATTTGTTTGCTCTGCAAGGACTGGGCGGGTGCAGCGCAGGAGTAACTCGATTCCGCATTTTTCACCGCAACTTTCTTATTTCCAATCGGAGCGCGATATAGAAGACAAACAACGGAACGTCGGCTGGAGAGGGAAGAGTGAGAGAGGGACACAAAATCATATCCACACAGTTCACAACTCGTTGGCGAACGTGATTGAGCGAAGCGTTTCTGCCGCTGCTGCTGGTATCCGTGTAGCCCGTGGCGGGAAACCACAAAATAATGAACGGAAAATTACTCGACAGGAAATTTGGCTCCCGTCCAATCGATCCGCGCTAACTCGAAGCGCACGGCGGCCACGGAGCGGCACGAGCGGCCGAGGGCTTCCAAAAACAAGAGGAGCGGAAATTGACCGGACTTTGAGCGCCAAATAGAGGGCTGAATGAGTGGTGCGCGAGAGTGGCAGCCAAGAGATCAAAGAAGACGGCACGGAACCGGCGAAACGCGGTGGTCCGAGCTGGACAATGAGCAGCGCGGCAGCAAGCGAAATCCGTTCTTCATTCCAACTTGCTTTCAGACTTCTGCTCGCTGGCTTCATTAGCTGGCCGGAAGGAGCTCTGCGGCGACCCACTGCGCCGCGCCCTGCGAAGCCCTTGAGGATAGCTGTGCATCGGGTGTCTTAATGAAGCGCAGTGAGGACAAAGCAACTCGCTTCGGATCGCTCGAAGGCGTCTTTCTGTGGATGAATCGAATTCTAGAAGAACTGAAACTGATGCTTCCGAAGCAAGCGCAGAGCAACGCCGTGCTTTCCTGATGAATCGTACTCTACACTTTTGCGAGCTAATATGCATGCAATTTCAGATCCAAGCCTCGGGTTTTCCCATCCGTCGTTTGTCGTCGCGGTAGCGTCGATGAGCGTCACACACCCGTCTGCCCCGCAGTCAACTGTGAGCCACCGTGAAAAAACCACCGCGATCAATGCAGCAGCAACCGATCCGCGCTCATCAATGGATCGCAGCTGATAACAGGCGATGATAGGGCGTCGTGGAGCCCGATCGCACTAGACGCGAGATCAGTGTGCTTCCAAGAGCGCTTCAGGGAACAACGCAAGTAGAAACGAATCTTTGTCGGCAGTTGCTGAGCTGTAGAAAATGCTTAAACTCCTCTTGGTGTTTCTGGGAATGTCTTGTGTGACTCGTGCTGACAAGATTCGTCGCACAAGGCAAGCCGTCGTCGTCGAGGTCGATCTTCCGTGGTTCATACAGTTCACCGTTCCGAAGTCAGCGCACTTCGAGCCGCGCTCGCTGGCGGTAAACTTAAGCCATCCCGCCGAGCGAGTGCAGAAGAGTGTTGTGTTGACGTCACAGAGTGAGATCAGCAGCCTTAAGTTCCGGAACTCGCAGCCCCTGCAAATGGAAGCCGGCGACGTAGTCGACGCTGTGCTGGAGTACAAAACTCGGGGAGGGCAGGCGACCAGGCGCGTTGCCTTCACGTACACCATCAACAGTAAGTGACAGCAGGAGTTGGGAATGTTTATTCCAGGCGTTCTTTCAGGCAAACAGTTCGACGTCCTCTTCCTGCACAACGACCTGGAGTTCGAGGCTAACACGGAAGCAGCAGACACCGAAAGCAGTGACTTCTGCGACGAGCTGGAGGACGACGTTGGGACATCGCAGGTCTCCCCTTCTTATATGGCGCCGCCGAGCCGTCAGCGTGAGGAAGCCTGTGTGTCCCCCGAAGCGGTGAGCGTGATGCTGGCGGAGAAACAGTTCCTGGAAGCACAGCTGCAGGAGGCTCTGGACTTGGGACGGATCGGCACGCGGCTCGTGCTCACGGGCAGCCTGCCGCCTGGTTCGAACGCCGTGGACGCGGTCCGTGCGCTCATCACCGATAAGTTGAAGCTGCCGCACTTGGCACAGAGCATCACGCAGGCGCGGTTTGCCAATCAAGAGCTGCTTTTCGAGCTCTCCTCACCGCGTCAGAAACTGGAAGTGCTGGCTGGGGCGCGTCTAAAGCTGCAGCGCAGCCCCTACCAGGTCGCCAGCACCGGCCAAGAGGTCTTCGAGACGGCAAGTTACGCGCGATCCAACAATCTGCACTGAGTTTGAGTTCACACGAATAAATTGACACGAATTGTGTCCCAGAAACCTCTGCATGTTCTTTTTCCGAATCTGTGACCTGCGTTGGTTCACACAATCATCGTCTGCGGTTTTTCTGGACTCCGGTTCATTTCCTCCTGAATAACGTGCAGCGTGAGGCCGCATGCGAGCTCAATCGCATCGGGGCGCTACAATTCAGTTAAAATCCGCAGACGAGTTCTCCAGTAAACGAAGCCGTTGGTGTTTCTGCCGTGCGTTTCAGCAGTTTGCGCTGAAAAAAAAAAAATTCCTGTCTTGTCGATTTTCTTGCCCCTAAGAACGGAGTGTCCCGGCATCCATGCAGCTCGTGTAATTTTGAAGCGACACACACTTCCGATTTAAAGTATCCACTCGCACCACGTGGCGCACCTGCTACCCACGTACTTTCTGAGGGATTGAAAGCAAAACTGGCTTTGATTTCCCTTTGGTTTTACGCGAAGAAGGATTGCGATGACAGCGGAAGTGACGCCGCATATGAATGAAGGTCCGTTTGGCCCGAAGGCGTGCGGCGCTCCAACCGATTAGCATGGACGCAGGTATGGACGTGAATTATTCATGAGCCGCGCTGTCATGCGGTTGCCACTTGTGGCTCCCGTTGCTGCACCCTCGACGGACGCGAGGTGGGTGCTTCGAAAAACAGCGGACGTCAGGTCCGCTCGCCTCGGATCTGAAGAGCAGGGACGAGTTTGAAATGAAAGCGAACTCATTCTAATTAAAGCGCGCTGCATGCGAACCGGGAGGACAGTTTTTTGTCGAGAATGAAAACAGAACGCATCTGATTGAAGAAGCCAACAATCGGCAATCGGCGCAGATGGCAGTCCAGAAGAGCAGAGTGGCCAGTTGAGTCGCTCCAGTTAAGCGGGTTTCCACGCTGCTTCCGTACCGCTGCGTTCGACGCTGCGAGTTCTACTTTCGAAGGAGCGAACAACTTTGTCATGGATGATCCCGAGCGACTTTCGCGCAATTAGACCCGCTTCCCCCTCGCCGCTGAAGGCAGCAAATCGATTGGTCGCACCACAGTGCAGTAAGTCGAAGTCCGCCGGCTTCATTCAGTCCACGGTTTCGAGGCAATTTGAGCCGAATGCACTACTAATGGCCACCTCGTCATCGGCAACAAGGACAACGGCGACGGCAACAACAGGGACCGCAGCGCGGCCGCAACCACAACGAGCCCCCATCCGCGGCGGCAATCAAATCAAGTGCAAAAGCGACCAAAGCACTTTCGTAATTGCAGCGCGTCATCGGGTGGGATGTGCGGCGCACTCGGCTCGTTAATAGAAATAACATTCGTACGGGAACAAATAACTGAGCCACCGAATTGGGCTCGCGAACACATGGGAGGGGAAGCAAACAAGCGCAGCCACGCGCGGGGCTACAGTGGGAAAGTTAGCGAACAGCAGGTCAGACATTCCAGTACTGACCTGGTGAAATCCACACGAAGCCAAGCCAACTGCTGCGCGTGGTGCCAACGCTGAATGCTGGAAGGAGGCGCAGTGTTTGGCGAACCACCTGCAAGAAGGTGCTTCGGCAGAAGGCGTGTGAGATCTTATTATTTGTTTCAGACGCAATCATCCGTGTCTACCTTTCGCACAAACGATTGCTGCTTTCAACTGCAACGAGGGTTGCTGGCTGACATGCGTCCAACTAAGGAATCGCTTCACAGTGAGGTCCTCGCGGCTCGCGGCTCCACTGTACCCGTCTGTTACGTCGAATTGTGATCGACACGCGATTCGCACATTTTGTACCGCGCGGCGTCGCTTAGTGCTACGGAGCGACACCTTTCTCCGCTCGCCTTCCCTGCTGGTGACGAGCGGTCCCTCCGGGCCGTGCGGGCATTGTTGCCACGAGTAAGCGAGTATTCGCCAGTATTCGCCCAATTCACCTGCTTTCTTCCGCCAATCGTTTGTCCACCCTTCATCAAGCAAAATTACCGGAAGCACAGAAGTAGCGAAAAAGTGAAGATTTTAATCGCTTCAGTGCTGGGAGGGGACAGCGGCAGCCGGGAGTCATTTGTTGCATGGAACGCGCGCTTCAAGACTGCAGAGCTGCGATCTTAATCAGCGAAGCGGATGCCGCACACAGGCAGGCGATTACAAGAGGACGTCTTCGCTCGCACTCGGCAATCGGTCTTCTAATGCAGCTCCGACTCGATTGCCCACCAGCATTAGTGTGCTGGACTCAGCACGGTTCCGTTTCCTGGAACTCCTTGAATCGAGTCATTTAAAGCTCAGCGCTGCTTTTCTTGCTGGTTTGGTAGTTTTCTGTAATTGCAGCTATTATTGCCTTCACTGTTGTCGTCGTTCTCCTTGCAGAATGAAAGTTTGCCCACTTGAGTCGCACAGAAAATCGCTGAATTGCGTTTACGCAACTGGCACGCCAATAATTAAGCTAATGAATGCGGTTGTCGCCGCCCCGCGCTGAACCGGCTGTAGAACGGGGGGAGGGGGTTGTGGGGTGAGCGTGCAGAAGCTGCACTCGGAGCACCAGAACGAATCCGATGCCTGCAGCGAACGCCACTTCTTCACGATACTGCAGCCATTAATAACTGGAGGCCAACAGCAGTCCGCTGCGAAGCCGATTCCTGCCTCTCGCGCGCCAACCTTTGCAGCGGCAGTTCGCGTGACCTACCTTTTCGACACTCTGGCAACTCGATTGTTTTCAAATCTTTCACTTACGGGCACTTCAGTGTCTCTCTCTGCCCCTTTAGCAACTGTTCGTGACCAGAGGCACTTAATAACAGTTCGCACCTAATAAACGAAACCTGCAGACAACTTTAAACCGAAACATTTCGCGCACTTTGTAGCGACCGAACGGCAGTTATTGGCAGATAGTCTGGCAGCAACGGCGCACACGGCCGAGTTGCCGACTCGTGTGGGAGTGGCTGTCAGCTTACTTCGGCCCGCTGGGCGTCAGCGGTGCTGCGAAGGCAGCGGGAAGGCGTTAAGTCGGCTATCAATCACCTGCGCGCTCGTGGCGCGAGGCTGCTGGCGGGAGTTGCGGTGCTTTCTAGCCGCAATGCCAGCCACGTCGGCCGGCAATGTTGGATTATCGCCCGGCCTTCGTCGGACACCGAAACAGCTGTATTGTGGCTGAGTGGCAATGAATATTCCAGCGGCGCCCCATTGAGAACCCGAATTGAAAGCAATTGAACCGAACCGCTCGTAGATCAGTCAACTGTCGGGCAAGGAGGGGCTGACTCCTCATGCAAATTTGGCCACACTCGTGTATTTCAACCGTGGAATGACAACATACTGCGGAAGCCCTTTCCGGAGGTCCTCGTAATCTTCCTGGTAATCGATGTCCGATTCCGCCGAAGATCTCTGTTGGGAGTATCTGCGCAGACACTAAGCAGAGTGTAATTTTGACGCCAACATTGTTGCTGGTAACACCCCGCGTGTTGTACATCATTTCAGAATCTCCCTGCTGACCACAGGAGCTTCAATGTTCTGAACCTGCTGAACCTGTGCTTCAATGTTCCCTGCTTTCCGAGACGCTCAAACTGCTCTGCTGGTCTGGCAACCACTTCCCGACCACATCCACTTCCGCTTCTTATGTGACGTCGTATTTATAGCGAGTGCATTGAAAGCTCCTCGGATGGTTTTCAGCTCTTTGTGCTCACTGTCAAGTGGCAGCTACTGTTGCTCTTCTGCAGCCATCGTCATCATCGTGTTCTGCGCAGTCTGGCAACAACAGTTACGCCGGACTGTAATACTTCGATCACCTTTCGCCGCTGCAAGGTTTCTGAATCCGAATGCTTCAGTGGTCCTTGTAGTCGGTGGAAAGTTCGGTCTGCTCCGCGTCGTTTGTCGTCTGGCTCACACAGTTGTGAGCCAGCTTCACTCCCTGCCACTTCCCCCGACACCCTGGGCAGTCATCATCGTGAATGTAGATTACGTAATATCAATTATTTCTTCTCTGCGGTGTTGGGTTCACGCTAACATCACGTGTGGACGAACGTGCCGCTCCTGCAGCGGCGGAGGCAGTGCTGCGGGACACTCGTTCTTCCGCTGCAGTTGCTGCTGTCAATACCGACAGCGTAATTGACAACAAGGGAACAGAATCCTGAGCTGGGACCGCAGTCGACAACGACGGCAACAACAGCGAGCGTCATGACGACGGCGATCAATGTGCGAGTAACATGCAACGTGCAGCAGCAACGTATGTCAGAAATTGTGGGGGCGTGGGAGGGCAGGGATGCTGCTTCTGTCCGCATTGAAATATTCTGAGTCGCGATTGTTGCTGTGAAAAGTGGCCACGACAGGCGCTTAACATAATCCAGTGCCAAATGTTATTTGAAGACCACCGAGTCAGCACAATTTTAACTCACTCGATCCAGCTCACCGAAATTTCCGAAGACACACTGCAGACCAAAATCTGCAAGATAACAGATGGATACATTTTGCAAAAAGAAGGGAAGGAGCAACAACCAAAACCACTTTCCCAGCTCACATTCGCACGTACGAATGCGTCCTTCGCGGCCCGAACCGTCCCACTCACACACCAGCCGCGCGAATTTGCGTCTGTCGGTGCGCCCGTCCGTCGCGGCACCACCGACACACGCACACGAGCAGAATGGTACTCACGAGAATTAACACTACATTATTCACCATGCAATTTCGAGAACGGCTGCAACAACAACGACCGCCAGTCGTATTCCGCAAACAAGCACAACAACAAGGACGAGTCTATTCGCCCCTTTTATTGTTTCATCCATTAAGGCAGCCCGGAAGTAACGCTCCGGCAACAACAAATTTGCATACGCTGTGGCTGGGCTGGTAGGGTGTGGACACCATCACGCATACGTGGGGCGGGTGCGGGCGCATATTTTTTTGGGAAATCCGCTGGAAAGCGAGAAGAGAGACGGACCACATGGCCAGCGGAGGTAATGCCTTCTGTAATGGATTCTGTAAGGCCTGGCAAAGCGAACAACTAGACTGAATGACAATGCAAAGTGCACGCATCGATGTACGAATGCGTTTTTTACACTCCAGTTCGCATTTTATAATAAAAATGAATTATGGGACCCCCGCCCATTCCGCCCCGTCCCCCTCTCCTCCCGTTCAGTCCGGAACACAAACCGAGCAACAAAAAGCATCAGCAGTCGCAGCGATTGTGCCAGTTTTCACATTTTTGCGATAAAAACAGAACAAGTGTTTCCAGCAGATTAAAATGTTCATTTTCGCCGAGGGCCAAATGCAGCGCCCAATAAAGGCACAACAACAAAACGGCAGAGACGGCAAAAACGGGGACTGGAGCGAAATCGGCCGAATTCCGGGCACGTATATGGACGACCGCTACGAGTGCCCCACCCCGAATGCCGCGAGTTTGCGAGAGCGTCCCGCCCCGGAGCCGAGTGGTTCCGGGTGGCCGTCAGACGCCGCCTCAGCACGCAACAGATGCACCCTGCCATCAGGCGCAGTTGTTTTCTTTGAAGGGCTTTCATTAAAAACGGAGGGCTGTTCATCCAAGTAAAATGGAACGTAACGGAGCTCCATTCAAATAGTTATTTGATCCGTTCGGGTCACAGTCCGTGACTTCAAGCGCGTTTCCGTGTAGATTGCGGCTGCAGCGTACTCTAGAAAAGAGCACATTAAATGGCGGCGGAAGTATTCGCGCCACTTCATTAAAGCAGCAGCAACATCACTGGCTTAAACTCGCCATCCTTCCAACGGCGATTTTATTGCGTTGCCTGATAGTAAAGCGCATCAATGCGACACGTGCGATTATCTTCGGAATGGGCGCTCGTCCATACGCGGCGACAATGACACGCTGTGACGGTCAGCAAGGACGCAGGAGTCGGGAGCGGTTTTTAAAGGGCCGAGAGCTCTGACGACGGTCGTTCGGTCTGCTTTCCGGCTGGCAGTTCGGATTTTTAATGGCGAAAATTGCATTTAACTCAAAGCGCCAGAGGAGAGGCTGAGGCGATGGCTGTGGGCGTGGAAGCGATGTGGAAAATTTGAAGCCTTATCAATTTGTCCACACTCGTGGCTCGAGCATTCATCCGCCACCGTCCTACAGCCCGAGTCAGTTGAGGATTAAGGACTCGTCTGCGGTGCCACACATCTCGACATGCGGCACACGAGTCCTAAGCAGGAAGCAGTTGAAGGGATTAAATTAAAATTGAACCCGACGAATTGCTAAGCCAGGAGCAAAATACGCAGACGATGCGGCAGAGGACGCTCGAGGTGTGGCGACTGCGGTTAGTTTAACAGGACGCAGCAGCCACGCAATAAATTCAGCTCATTTCGAGTCAGCTCGATAAAATAAAAATTTTACAACGCGCCCAGTAATCACTTCTGGATGGAAGTTGTGCGCTGCGCTGGAAAATCCCGGAGCCGCGTGTCCTCAAGCTGCACCATGACTGTCTACGCTTTAAGGAGATCTTCGAGAAGCATAAAATTGTAGAAAATTGCGAAATTATAGAACTAATTTTTAACGGCGTGGCGTGTGCGGGCTGCTCTGCCAAACAATCGGCCGTAATCCTCGCCATTTGTCGCCTCATCAAATGCGCATAAATCCGTTTTCAAGCCCCGGACATCGCGCTGTCCTTCGGCTTCAATTCGACGACGAGGCTGCAGCTGTGGCTACCATGTCGTGGAGGACACTTACAAGTGGCTCGAATTATGATCCGGAAACATGATTTGTTAAGCAGCGCATTACGACCACGTCTAGTGCTGTCATTCGAAATTAATGCCCAGCCAGCGGGGCGGAAGTGAGGATGTTGGATGCACCAGCAGAGCTTTCGGCGGAAGGGGTGAAAAATTGAGACTGCACGAGATGGTCGCTGCCACACGCATGAAACACCGTGGGAGTCGATAGCTTCGGCAGCTGGAACTCGCTCAAACAAAGGAATACTTGTATTTGTGCGTATATTACGTGTATACGCACGAGGAAACAAATGCATTTTCGACAGCCTCCAACTCTCAAGAGTTAAATGAACAGACTTAAAGGAAAAACAGGCATTCAGCCCCCGCCCATGCCCAGCTCTGAACGCATTACTTTCGGAGGAGACAAGAGTTGCGTCCAGCGTCTTTTCGCCAAAATGTTCTCTGTAATTTGTGTTCATCCAGTGGTATTAATTTTCTTAGTTGCCACTAAATTATGTTTTCTTCTGCTTCCTCGTTCTTCGGGAAGAACGAGCCTAATTTTCCGTTTATAATTCGCTTTGCTGTCGCAGTCTTGCTGCTCCGTTCGTGGCTCTTCCGTCCACTGGTGCCAGCCCGAGCGGAGGCGGGTGGGTCCGTCCTCCGCGTCCCGGGGCGGCCGTCAACAGCATTCCACTCGCTAAAAAATTAATTAGACTTGTTGTGGGTCTGCGGTCGCGGTTGCGGTGCGGGACCTTTGTCGACAGTCCAACTGCGAGAACCCCGCCGTGGCGGTGCGGTCATGGTCACTTCTGGGAATTCCTTCTGCGTTAGTTGTGTTCGGCGCGCCGCAGCGGCCGTGCTTCTCTGCGAGTCTCCCCACACAAATCCACTTGCTGCGGCTCGTTTGATGACGCTCGCTGTGGTCGATGTCCTTGTTTTCGGCTTGTTTTGTTTTCCCTTAATTTTTCTGCTCCTCTGGACGGAGGTTGGCTTGCTTACAACTTTTCATTTGTTGTTATTTGTCCTTTTTTGCTTCATTTCTGACGCGCTTGAACGGAACTCGCAAATGGAGTCGCCGAGTACTCTTTTCCCGCAGGACCTGGCCGAACGTTTCATGTCCTGTTGTCCTGTCGTTGCCGCTGAGGCTGCATGCTGTCGTGTGCTGAGTTAGTCGAAACATTTTCAATTTCAGTTAATTCCGTACCTTGCGAGCTCGACGTCTACGAGTCCCCCTCCATTTGCCCTCTAGAAGTTTCAGCTGACGTCGCGAGTCTAATAACGCTGCGTGCATCAAACAGTTCTCGTAAATGTCACTAATAAGAATTCTTCCTGTATCTCTCATAGCGCGTCACATGACCCTTCGCCCCTCAGGACTCAGGAGTCGAATTTTAGCGCCTACAAAATGAGCGCGTAAAGTAGAGTCGGGCCAGCCTTCGAGAGCACTTCCTTGAGCGCAGTTAGCACTCTCAGTTCAGCAACAGTTGTGTGTGCCGAAATAGTCGTCCCTCCTGACTGCCGCCGCCGACAATTTAGAATTTATGGTCCACTGTGAGCTTCAACTCCACTATCAGCGACAAACGAGCCGAGGCCTGCGAGCCGAAAATAATAAATTATTTGAAATGACAAAAGTGTTATTTATTGCCGCCAGGAGCGACTAATTGATGAATGTAATCCGATGATTCCGCGCTATCGGATGTGAACTGAGCGCGCTCCTCCGCCCTTCGCGCGCCAACCACGCCGCCCAATATATTGCCGTGCTTATCACGTCGAGTGGAATCGAGGAGTACTTCGAGAGTCCTGCATGCCGCCCAGCGCTGCCAGTGCATCAGACACACGTACCGGTCGGCGGCGCACCTCGATTTTCAACTCGTCCAGCGCAACGCGTGGCGAAACTCGTGCAGAATCAAGCAACGACGGACGACGAGTTATTAACGGCGCAGCGCGTGACACTTAAGCCGCTTTGTCGCTGCCGCAACGCGCTTACATTGCGTAATTGGCTGTTCCTGGCGGGTACCCGTTCGACCGGCACACCGGTGAAGGGGGCAGGAAGGTCGTGCTGCCATCTCCAATTTCTAGGATCTGGTGTGCTCCTCCGTTGTTTGTAGCTCTGCTGGCAGTGTTGGCGGCTCCTTGCTGCTCCCTGCCATGCTCGGCTGCCAATAGCACCGAACGTCCGGAGAAGGAAGTCAGCACGAGCCTCTTCTGGCCGCTCTCCCGACGGCAGCCGTCTGCGAAGGAGCGATCTGGCATTATTGCAGGCGCCGTTTTCAATTTAGCGAGCAATCAATATGGTTCCGGGCGCAGGGAGCCTCCGTTATTGATATCGCGCGGAAGTTGCACTCAACTTCGCTGAAACAAAGCGCGCTGCATGTCCTCCAGACACCTCCAGTTGTGCTGTTGCTGTTGCAGAGCACCTTCCGAATGAATTTCGGCAGGTGAATTAAAAGTTGGCCGTCTGCTTCGAGTTCTGTTTGATTTGAATGTTGAATGCGCTGCAATCACGCAAGGAAATGTGAGTTGAGTTGGGCGGAGTGGCGGGAATTGCAAAACTTTGGCCATTGAATTCATTGAATTTCGCTCTGACCCACTTTTGGGACACTCAAAGGAGCGAAATCGATGGGTTCCAATGAGGCGATGGAAGTAACGTGAGGAAGAAACTGCGTGTCAAGTCTGTCGGGTGAAGAGGGAGGATATTTCCACTCGCAGATATTCATATCTGAAGTTCTACCTGAAGTTGTGTTGGCAAAAATACGCAGATAAGTTCGCAGATAGACTATCAGATGTTGGGCCACTGGAGAAAAACAAGCCGCGTGTTGGTGATAAGCATGGGACAATTTTCAATATCGGTTCGATTTCGACCTGCAGTCTGAATTGGCTCGAATTGCAAAAAGCCGTGTTTTCACCTCCACTTCTTTCGGATGCATTCGTCGGTGCGGAGATGCCGCTAATTAGTTACTCGAGGCACTCTGAAAGCTTCTCGCCTCGCGCCCCTCGAGTTCCGCTTCGCCGCAAGCGAGCGTCAGCAGCGACCCATTTGAGTGCTGCACCCAGCCGCTTACCGTCCGCGCCGAGTGCCGTGGTGCCGCGGCGCGCAGTGCTTTTGCTTCAGGACGAGAGCTTCTTGTTACAGCACACGCCAATTAATTCTCAATGCTCATTAAGTTTTTCTTTGCCTACGACTTTTGCTCCTCGCTTATTTGCCAACCGGAGCGTATTAATTGTTGCACACGAATGACAGCGGCGCTGCGGAGGCCCGTGCTCGTGCCGCCCCACCCCAACCCACAAGGTGGTGCGGCAGCGGCTAATATTTGCTCCAGCGGAACACTAATTGGCTGGATTTGCTCTGCTCCGTTCAGCAGCCATTCAATAAGCGCACACTGCGTCCTCGCTGCAGTGCGGATTCGCAGAATGCGCAGGAGGCTAGGATGCAACATCCACGCGTCGCTGGGTGCACTGCGACCGGCATTAGCTCGCGGAGACGGCCTCGGAGCTGCGCCAAGGAGAGAGTTCGCTTAAAGTGCAGCAAACTCAGGCGCATCAAAGGCTCGAGCGGATTAAACGCGGAAAGGAAACTCAATTATTTTAATAGGAAATCAAATCACTGCGGCAGAAACACGAAGAAGAGAAGTCGTTCAGCAAAGGTTGACAGCGCACAATGGCGCTCCAGCAATAGCATCACAAACGCAGACGACAAGTTGTAGCACAACATCCTGGCAACGCCTACGCGAGTCGCTTGGCGGGGTGCTTGCAGCGGGCTAAAGTAATTGAAATCACAGTTTGAAGGAAATAAATAAACACAGCGTGGAAAAATGTCAGTATTTGCAGTCTGTTCGCCTGTCTGTCTGCCTGGCTGTGTGTACAGTGACGATGCGGCTTCGATTATTCGGGTATTCGGTTATTCGTTTCTTCGTTTACCACGCAGGGAGAAAAAGCACGCAGGAAAGCAGAAGAGGCGGATTCATGTCGAAATGAGAAGGGTGCGGCATCATGTAACTAGGAACCGGAAGGCCGCATAGTGGTACAAACGAAGCCTGAGAGCAGAACCCGGATTTCTTCTGCCTCCGATAACTTTCGCAGCACTGAGGACCGATAGCTGTAGTCACATTTCCAATACAACACCGAGAAGTGCAAGGACTCGACTCAACAATACACTTCAGGGGGCGGAGGGCGAGTGGCGCGGTTGCATCGATGTCGGCGAAGTCGGCCAAACAATATTAAATTCACTGACGACTTGGCGGAGCCTCGTTTTCTGTTATGTGCTGCCATTGTAGCGAGGAAAAGTAATGAATGGAGGAGTGAAAGCAGTTGGGAACGGAACTCCGTGCTATTTGCTCTCCATGAGCTTGAGTCAAGCATCCCATTTAAAAGGACGAGAACGCATTCCATCGAACTTTTGCCAAACTGTCGAGGACGTATTTTTGGTTCCAAAAGATTTCCTGAGTTTCGTGAGTCAGCAAACGAGGTGTAGATGAAAAGTTAAACTTTCAAATACAGTTTGACGCTCAAGCTTGTCTGAGGTGGTAATTCCAGAAGCGCTGTAGGTTTGTCCTTCAAATTCGGTCCTCTTTTTCCAGGTGCCGCCAACTCTTCCTGGCCTTTAACTCAACATTGTGCGAATTACAGGACGGAAGATCGGGTTTTATTCCAGTAGAAGGCTCAACTTCACAGGAGGCGTGTGCATGATTTCGCCCTGTGCATGGCACCTTGTAAACTGCGCCACAACAGTCCGCCTCAGCAACGCGTGCAAAGGTTTGAAAGAGCTTCTAGCTCTCAACTAGCGTGTGCTGTGCGCTGACTTGTGACGAAGCTTTCCACAGAAACAACTGCAATGGACCGCAACTGCTGCAAGTCAGAATCAGGATTTACCATTAAGCACTCGAGTTTGCTCACAGCGCTGAGAGCCATCGAATTTCCGTGCACTGCAGGTCGCATAAAGTGCTGCAGGCCTGTAAGTGGCATTTGCATCCGTTGTGCCCGCCGCAGTTGACCGCAAATCAGGAATTTGCGCTGCATAATGAAGCAGGCACGCGGATGCGGGAGAGGTGATGCGTCACGCGGGGAAGGAGAAGCTCCTGGTCAGCGGAGAACGCCATTGTTGCATCAGATACGCTCTAGAGCTCAGGCAGAATCTTGTTCGGGTAACAAAGGACGTTCGCCACCTGCTCGACGCGAATTCTGTGGACACGAACTCCTTCGATGTTACTTTCTGCCGTTTTCTGCAGGGTAGCTTTTCTATGCGTAAACCATTTCGAGCTCTCCTGATGGGACTGGCCCGAACTCCTTCACTCTCTGAGTTTGTCAAGCTACCACAGCCCTCCCACACTCCTCCCCTAGCAGTCCATTAGTCGGCGATTTCGTGCGGACGGCGGTCTTAATTAGAACGTCATGTGTACTCGGTCGCTCCCCCGCAGCACGCCGTAACCAGCAACCCAATTCGAGTCAATTTGCGAAGAGTGCCGGCTAAAATCGCCTCAAATTCAAATTAACCACGTAAACAAGCACAGAAGCGACTGCGGCCGGAAAAGAGAGTGAATCGGAGAGAAACTAATTTCCTGCCTGAAGCAAATATGAATCCGGCGGGCGAATCGTTTTAACCTGTCGTCAGTTCTGGCTGAAAATGGAGAAGAAAAGTCATGAAATCGTATCTGGTGTTTATTTTGAGGCTTTTTATGCACGGAGTTGCGGGGGAGCTTCATTCGGAATGACGTCCTTGCCAAAGTCCTCGTGCAGTTGAGAGGGTGGGCGGCAGATGGGCGCTTGGAACTGCGGAATGAGTGGCCACCAGCAGTGGTTACTGCCACCAGGCGAGCTTTGGGGCAAGAACTGCCCAATTAAAGGATTGTAAGGATACACGAAGGAGCGACGCCTTTGGGACGCACAACGACGCGTTGTCCCTCTTTGTACGGTTCACAGTACCGCACTGGAAGAACCTGAGCCAGGTCTGAATCCAACTTGTATTCTAGAGAGACCAACTGAATCCCCCAAGCGGAAACAGCTCGGACTCTCCACAAAAGCACATTGTCCTGTCGCCACTGCACTCTAAAAATGAAGGGCTGCACATGCCTCCAGCTGCAGAATTCATCGGAATTTTATATAACTTCCAAAAGGTCTCCTGCGGCCAGCTCGACTCCACTCGCACCGCACACACAAAGCATTTCAAACTACATGGGCTTCGTCATGAAATCTTAAGACCTTTTGTACTGAGCACGTTGAAGTAATCGTCGAACAATTGATTTCAATTTACTGCTTGGCTGCACGCTGCATTGTTGCGGAGTCGTGGGCGGAAGCAGCACGGAGGTCCACGAGTGCATGTCCTGGGCAAAACAACAGCCACGGCGCGACGTCACTTCCCGAATGTTGCATGGTTTGCCGGTCCAGTGCTGGCGGCCGACCCAAGAAACTAATTTCGACGAGTGCTGCCGCTGCAGTTACTGGGCTCCTCGGCACGCCCACCACAGCGCAACTCATTCCCTCCAGAAAACCCCAGATACCACTTAATCACAATTTGGTGCTCGTTAGCCGTGCAGAATCGAAACTAAGGATGGCGGAAGGGAGGGTCATTTGCAGGAAGGGAGGGGGAGGGCGTTTGAAGAGGTGGGCGGGACTTTATTACATCTCGATGTTATGTCGAATCAATAACCTGCGCCGGGGGAGAACCGGCTTCCGCTGCCTCTTCATCTCCTGTGGTTATGATTACGATTGTTGTTGCTGTAGTGTCGGTTGTAGATTGTGCACGATTCAGGACACTGTCGACCTAGTAACCACATTCGGCGGTCCGTGTTGGGTCCAACTTAGAAGACGCTACACAAAGGTGGTGCAGTTTCGTGGGTCCTCCAGCCACTCATCTTTGTTGTTGGCTTTGTCGGGCTTCACAAACTTATTTCATGGTTAATAAAAGAAACCAATCTCTCGTAATGATCCAAGAGGAGCTTTGAAAGGGATTAGAATGTGTGTATGCGCAGAATCAATCCTGGTTGATGCCGTTTTTACGTCGAATTCTGATATGCGGTCATACTTCATTGTATGCAGCGCACTGAAATCGTCGCATGTCGGAGCAGCTCCAATGACACGTTGTTATTTTTGGACTTGTCCACGCCTTCTCCTTCTTTTTACGCACCGCAACCCACAAATTTCGTCACGCTAACCAAATTGTGGACTTTATTTTCCAAGTCTTCGATATCAGGCCCCATTTTAAATTAAAGAAAAGAACGCAAAGAGGTGGGCAATAAAAACCCACATCCTTGCATCATCTAAAAACATGATGGGCAGAGTCATCGTCAATGGCGGCACATTTTGCAGGGAGTTCTCTCTTCGTAGCTTGCAGGAAATAGCACGGTTTGAATTAATGCCTTTAAAGCTCCTCGCACAGAACAAACCAATCCTAATCACTCCTTCTAGTGGTCTGTACTCGCCATCCCCTCCCTTCCCACAACTTCCCTTGCTTTATTCTTATGCGAGCTCTTCAGTTTTATTTTCCCGAAGGATATCCGTTCTTCCCCACAAGTACTGGTAATCCCCGTATTGAAAGGGTTAAAATGCTTTTATCTTCGGCCAGGATAGAAATTCATAATTCATGAGCAATAAACGCTGCGTGGTTCACAGATCAAACATTTTCGGATTCAGGACTCGTGTGGTTCTTCGATTCCGTGCCTTTTCCCGATGTGCTGACCAGTTGTGCGGAGGCAGTTGCTGGTATCGGTGGCGCTGTGCGGAATCATCTTCGTTGAATTAGCATTTTGATGAGCTGCCGTCTGATTGCGTTATCAAACCCAGATGTTTTTCCTGCTGCCTTTGCGTCACCGTCCGTGCCACCCGCACAGCGTCCTGATACATATTGTAATTTTGCTGGCTGATTCGCCTGCACTTCATTTCTATACAAAAACTAAAAGCGCCGTACGTGTGCAGGAAGCAAGCGCCCCGCCGCCGCCCTCCGTCCGGCGCCATCAGCCCTCAACTCCTGCGACGAGCTGTCCGCCCAGCAAATTTAATATTTCAGCTGAAAATATTGACACGCAGACAGTCGCCGTACAGTGATGAAGAACAAGCATCGATCTGCTGCGAGTTCGCAGAAACCCTCGGCAATGAGTTGGCGTTTCTACCTTCCGTCGCGTGTCTTAAAATTCAATAAGCAGTTATTTTGTCATTTTGTACGTACGGATTGAAATCGAACGGATGCGAATCGAACCCCGGAGAAACGCGCGTTGGCTGAACAGGGGAACCGGTTAGCCTGGCAGCCGGTGCGCAATACCTCAGTTGAAGTGTCTGTGATGTATTTGATATAACGCAACTGTAGAGAAGAGTCGAACGTAAGTTGGGGGAATTTGTGTAATAAAAACCACGTGAAATGAAATGAAACTACTTTATTGTTTTTAGTTGCTGTCCACCAAAATATCAAGGAAGTTGTGTACATCCAATGCCCTCACAACATTCAGAGTGCCCTATAGTCCTACGGCAACTGACTGCTAATAAAGGTCACCTTCGAGGTGATCACTCAACTTTCGAAGGAAGCACGTGTTCGAATTACTTGTAAGTATTCCAGAGAAACCCTCTTGTTAGCATCCGAAAGATGAGAGTTTGCACATTAGTTAGGTAAAATACATTTCGTTTCACATTAAAAAGGCATTTCGGAAATTGGTCCGTCGTGCAAGGGTGACCCTTAGTGATTTTAACGGGATTCGTACTCTTCCATTCTGCTTCCCAGAACATACACTCGCCCTGGGATAGAGTTTTTCTAGATAAGTATATAAGTAAGCATATACGAAATAATGCTCAGAATAAGTGGACAGTACGAAGTGCTCCGCACATAATCTCAGATCAACCCACAATTGCTCTTCGAATGCTACTTCTAATAACTGGGAGGTGGCATTACAACGGTCGGCTCAGCTACTCTTTTGAGCCAAGCCTGTTTTTCTCACAGTTGCTTCTAATAATTGCAACTTTCACTTTCGATATGATGGTCCTATTTCTGAATTTATTCAATTCAGAAGTTGTGCATTCGACTAAAGCTTATAGTAATTAATTTAAAAGTTTGCGTTGTATTCTCGGCCAGCCAACTTTTGCTGTCAGAGTTCCACGCCCTCGTAAATCACAAAAAGCTACGTCACCATCTCGCCAATAGTCATCACCCGCGAGGGTACACGGGCACGGCTGCAAATGCACTATAATATAGGGGAGTACGTGTGTAAAAATGGCGAAGACATTCATTTAGGGGCAGATGTCTGCGAGCGCGTTCGGTGTTTGCGTGGAGAGGATCCTCTGCATTCGCGCAACTGTTTAATTAATTCGTGCTGTTTAATTAAAAAGTGCTGTTTAATTAATTCGTTATCAAGTGTTTGTGAGCCGCGTGCTAGGCCAGGTTTCATGACCTTATGATTTATGAGTGTGACGTTGCACTTAACTGGGACGCTGCATGCGATCAGATGCGTAGGGGCACAAACTGAGTGGACAGCACAGTTGGACACCTTCTGATGCACGGTCCAGGCGGGGACTGCGAGGAAGGTGTTCTCACAAGTCCTCGACACATGGTGAAACTTCCGTACTCATCCTTTAGCGCAGGCAACGTTTGGCCGAGCGTGCTTTCGCCAGAAGCGAGGGTGTTGCGGGTGGACCCGCTGAGGGCCACCGTTGACAGAATAATGTCGAAAAAAGGGGTGAGAAGGAGAGACTTGTGCGACGACCTGAAAGCTGGCAGAAACTTCGCTCATCTCGACAATCGTTTCGTTGCAAATTGCGGTCTTTGGCGATTTGAATGCCTAAAATAAAGTTTTCGCAAGAAGCGCGATTTCCTCTTTTCAGTCGTTTGACTGTGAGTGAAACGATTCCAGAAGGGTACTTCCAGCAACGGCCGCTTGCGTTGTAATGAGTTCATACGAGCAAGCAGAAATAACTTCTGCCGAAAAACATCCCGGGAATCGCTTTCCTTGGGCGAAACCCAAAGTATTGCAATAACATTCAGTCACGGCTCGCTGAGTCGCATTTGCATCGGAGTCAACAACCGTGACTGAAGTCGCAACCAGAGGCGGTGCGGACCCTCCACACACTCGCCTGCAACGGGAACCGGCGGGCAGGATGGCCAATGACGGTCCTTGATACTTTGCCAGAAGTGGCAGCGAGCAGGAAACGAAGCATTTTACCAACCGGAAGCTCGGTCCACAAACACGGGGCGGGGGTAGAAAGGAACCCTCATAAAACGGAACTGCGTGGCCTTTCAAAAACACAGAAAAAGTGGCTGAAATCGGAGGCGAAAGCGACTCTTATACGGGTACGCAGCGCAACGACGTTAGTGGGGGTCAGAATAGCTTCTTCAAATTCGGCTTGTCTTGGTGCAAAGATTACTCTCGGCCCTCCATATCAAACACCGCTTCTGTCAACTCATTTGTATCTGTTTCTCACGGCCTTCAATGCTTGTCCTGCCTGCAGCGTCACACGCTGCAAGGTTTGCTAAGCGGCTTTGATTTTATTGGAAAACTTTCCGAGCCCATCGCCATCCGCTGCGATTTCCGCTTCCGCTCGCCTTCAGCTTCGCCAACATTTCCTTTATTTGCCCTTTATTGCCTCCACTTCGCACCCGAAATTAAAAAGACGCGACGAAGATGGGTGCTCGCCTGACTCGCGCCCCGTTCGGTCGAAGCTTCTTAACCGACTCACGAGTCTGAATTAATTTCTAAACTTTCTCCTACGCTGCTTTAAACTGCTTTGTTCCACGGTGGCCCGAACTGCAGCCCGTTCAATTTCGGCCTTTTATTTCACTTCAGTTTGATGTTCGCCTGATTGTTCGGCATGGCCAGGTTCTCCCAGCTGTCTGTCGGCGGGCGCTCGCAGCGAGCCCGGCCAAGTTTAATATCGCCGACTGTGTTGACACAAGGCAGGAGCAGCGACAACCGACGGCACTCAACGGCGGGTTGCCAAGTGTGTTTGCTTGTTTACTCGGCGGTTTATTGAAATCTTAGAGGTACGAAATGAGCTTTTTAGCTTATTGAATTCTTTCTTGTAGTCGTTACGTCTTATTTGCTCGAGGCCAGCCAAGCACGCGAAGGTGGGCTCCACGACACTCGAGGATGTTTTGTACTCGACCGGAGGAGAAGCTTGTTTCCGTTGCGGAAACAAAGAGTGCAATTCAGTGCTTAACATACAATCATTGCAATCCCGTTTCCCAGAAATCGGAGGGCGGGACGGTCATCGTCTTCTAATAACAAACTCATCCGAAGAGCAGCGTAAAAAGTAGCGCTTTCGCAAGACTCCACAAAGCCTCCGTTCGCTCGTCTTCGTTCTTCACTGAAGTTGACATCATCAAAATTTTAATTGGTTGAACTCCGTCATATTTCTCCAGTGTGCGCTCTACTGACCGACGCAGACTCGTCCCTTCTGCTCCAACTCGCTCGGGTCGATCGATTTTACATAAATTTTAATTAAAATAGTGTCTCCTGCGAGTCTTGCGACGAGAGGAGAGCGTCGAGTACTCGCGGCAGCTCTGTCCTGGCAAGTGAAGGGCCACCTCATTAAATGCAATTCGAAGTGTTGCCACTGTAATGAAGAAGGGAAGCGCGTTCAAGATGTTGTCTTTCGGTCGTGGCGAAAATAATTGCAGGGATGCATAACTAAAGAAGGACGCAATTAAGGGAAAATTAACGACGCAGAAGCGTAAGTCTCGGCGTACCGCTCCTCAACACTTCGTGAACGAACGTGGGACAGCGGACAGGCAGACGACCCATTTGACGCCGCCCGAGGTCCCCAGACCAAACCTACACAAAATTCCTCCCAATATCCTCCCAAGAAGTCATTTGCTGATTGAATTGTCTGTGTCAGAATGGCCACCGACCTGCACCGCCTTGGGTGAAAGTGTTTCTGAATTATTGCTGGTGATTTTTACCGACGTCGAGCTGCAGTACTGAAGTGGAGTGGAGACATCAATAGATTTGTTGTGGTCACATTAGGAGCGGGCAGAGTGGGTCGTAATGTGAGGACGACACTGCGTGATGGTCGACGAGGTAACAAATAAGGTTTCTTCACTTTGTCCGGATAACGCATTCGCCCAGTTAAAGTGGATAACAAATTACTATAAAACGAATAATAAACGAATGAAGAAACTAATTTGGGAGCAACGTTAGCGATCCCGAATGAAGGCCGTCTTCGTTGAATTCGGGGTCGGCTTAAGGGAGAGGGATGGCTCGACTGGAGTCGTAGTGTACTCTATTTTAAGGGGTACACTAGGGGACTTAACCCAACTTTGAAACCTAGTAAACGACGTCTTCAGAGGTGAGGAGAAGGCATCAGCGTACTAATGAGTTCGTGTGTTTCTAGTTTGCGGTCCCCATTCCAAGACCTCTTTGAACTCATGCGTCGATTTAAAAGCAGACCAGGTACGTCCTCGACCGCGCTGCCTCGTGTTTTTCCGCTTATTATTGCTAAGGTTGTTGCGCCCTCTTATAATTCCGGCCATAATGTTGCCGGGCAGATTATCCCAGGAAATGACTTCTGCGTACACAAACGTCGCTGTCGTTGGACTCTGGGAGTTGCAGGCGCAGAGGCGTTTGTGTGTGTGTCTGCAGTTGGTACTCTCTTGGAAAGTTTTCGGTGCTTGTTGCTCTTGTTTTTGCAGTGGCAATAGCAGCACTTTGTTGCTGCTCTCGCTGCTGTTGCTCTTTGCCGGCTAACTAGTTAGTGGCTTTCGTATGCGCCGTCGGAGGGAAAACAGGAAAATAACTACCTCATAAATGCTTCGGAACGAAAGTGAGAGCTTATTTCTGGCATCCTGCTGCAGTGGCAGAAACAGATAGATCGACAGACGGACATGCATGCAGCACAGAAGGACGCTACAGCTCGGCATCCCGGAAGCCATCGAGGTTTCTTTTTAAGAAGTAAGCGGACTCTTAGCTGGGATTAAAGCTTGTCTGTCCTTATTAATGCCCTGCTCTGCGTCGTTTGTGTCCTTTACGAGCTCGTGTCTACCTCAAGCGGAGCGGGGGGAAGGGTGGACTCGGTAGCTCACTTGAGGGCGGGTTTGGTCAAAAGAGGGGACAACTATAGAAAAATGCGGCCAAGCAAACTGCGGAATCCGTCCAAGGGTTGTCTTCAGTTATTTCGTAGCAGGAGTGAATCTTTCTCGCAATAATATTTCCCGCTCTGCCTCTTCGGCTGCTTAGACGGCAGGAGGGACATTTGAGGTCGAGCTAATGATGTAATTTTATCCGAGGAAGGCTTTCTGCTGTCAAGAGAGAACGTCTATAAGCTTAAACTTAGTTTCGAAATATAAAAACCGTCGAAAAGAATACTACTTCTCTCTTCTACTTCTCCAAAATACTTAAAAACTATTTGCGGAAAATTTGACCCAACTTTCATTATCGAAGCGTTAGCCAGACTGTTTTTCCTACAAGAGGGCCTCTAAAAAGGCCAACCAAGACCAGCTAAAATTAAAAGCCACTTAATTTTCTTGGCAACGAGTTGTGTTACTGTGAGTTTTGCTTTCTCCTCACTGAATTTATTTGCGATTTAAACAACTCGGTGACAGACGACTATTAACTGAACTCTCGTGCTTTTTCGAGGCCGGCTTTGTCAATTCGGGACTCCAACGTGTAATTGGCACAGCGAAACGTTAGATTTAATCCTTGAAGAGCCAAAATACCTTAACTTGATGGAATTGGAAATCAAAGTTAATCGTGCATCGCATTTTTGTGTCTGTGCGGTTAGGAGACGAAAAATTAATTGTGATTTTAACATAAGCATCTCGCTACGTAACTCTAACCTCTCGGATGAGGAGTGCCAGCAGGAGCGAAGGGGTTAAAGTCGATTTCGAATGAAAGCAACGCATCGAGCAATATTTGATTTAGAAGTATGTGAAATCGCAGTAGAGTTCGAGGGGCAACCAAGCATTCACATCTCCTGTGTAAGCTGAAGTTGCTCGCTGCTGACTGTGTCTCGATGCTGCGCCGGGTTCATCTCGATTGGCTTTGATTCGCGTTTGCATTTGTGTTCTTGTCACAGCGGATAAGAAGTCGTTGGCAGCAACAGCCGCACAACTCCAACAACCTGTGATGGATGCCTTGCAGGAAGCAGCAGGGAAAATATTAATGCAGACGACCCCGTGGATGAATTGAAAACGTACGAAAGTACGACTTCAAGAAGGACAGCTTCGTTGGTGGAGCTTTTGTCGCTCTGTTTCTTGGCGCGGAAAGTTTTAATGAAATTCCTCGTCAAATAAAATTTGCATCGTTTAGGGCTCGATGAGCGTAATTTTCATTTCGTAGTGATAAGTTTTCGCTGAATGGGAGGGTTTTTAGACGAATTTTATTATTTCACACTCAGCTGCAATATTTTCGGGGAACACATTTCAAAATCGCGAAGAGTGGCAGTATTCTCCCTCCGACCGGTGTACGTCAGGTTCTCCCTCCGACCGGTGTATGTCTGGCGAACAAAATACCAACAACGATACGATTTGTTGAGGTTTGCTCGTTCCGATCGCGTTCTAAAATTATTCAGAGACGGCGAGATCGCGCTGCTCGCGACGACGCACATCTCGAGAGATTGCCAACCAAACTCTTCGCTCCAGTGATGAGTGGGCGCTCAGTACCACTTCGGAGCTGCCACAGTCTGGAGCTGGAAATCGAAGATATTTCTTCCGTGTTTCGCAAGTACTTCAAATTTTCGGCTGTTTTATTGTTCTTGCCTCGTCGTTGTTGTTGTTGTGTACCTTTATAGCAGAGCGCAATGCGTGCAATCCAGTCGTTGCTCCTCGTGTGGATGCTGCTGCAGAGCGGCCGCGAATCCCTGCAGCTGCAGCAGATAAACGTCGGTGCGTACGAAACTGTGTGAGTGAGGAACCCAGAACTTAACCAGAACCCCAAACACAGGTGCCATTTTCTTCGAGAACGAATACGATGTAGAAAAAAGCTTCCTGGACAGCGTGAGACGCGTCAACGACCAACCGGAGTCCACCTTCAAACTGCTGCCCTTGGTTCGCCGTCTTAGCGGGAAGGACGACAGCATCGTGCTGCAGCGCGAAGGTGGGTGAGCGGCTGTGGAAAGCAAGTTCGAGTCAAGCTGCCTCGCAATCTAAATATAGCGGAGCACATTTTTCACCCACTTCGGTTTCTTCCATTAGCTTGCGGTCTTGTCGACGAGGGCGTCGCTGCTATTTTTGGACCCAGTTCGCAGGCAGAGAGCGGTATGTGGAGTGCTTTCGTCTATTTCCGCAGCATGAGCGGATGACTTGTAAACAGTCCCCTGAAAGAACTTCGATCCCGAAGAGTTTTCAGTGAACGCCGTGAAATTAACATTACGAAGCGATAATTTGATAGACAAAAATATGAAACACGTCGTACATGTTCACGTTTCTCTACTGCAACGAAGGACATGTACGACACGCGTCCTTTTGCGCCATATTTAGCGCCATTCAGTTCTGGAACTGGGTGACCCCCGTGTCCATTTGCGTTAAGCCACACGTTCTTCTTGCAGACATTGTGGCACTAGTCTGCAACAGCACCGGCGTTCCACACATCCAGTTCGATGTCGCCAGCGAGGAGGAGAGCCGCGACCGCCTCAACCACCAGATGACCCTCAATGTATACCCTTCGCAGCTGATCCTGTCCAAGGCCTACGCGGACATCGTGCAGAGCTACGGCTGGAAGAAGTTCACGCTCGTGTACGACGCCGACGACAGTGAGTCGAGGAGGCGGCAACCACAGTTCCGCTCCTGATCTCCTGATTCTCCATTTACAGAACAGGCGCCAGCTCGTCTGCAGGATCTGCTGCAGCTGAGGGATCTGCACAGCGAAGTGGTGCGTGTGCGGAAGTATCGCCGTGGCGACGATTACCGCATTATGTGGAAGAGCATCAAAGGCGAGCGCCGGGTTGTGCTGGATGCCGCGCCGGATCTGCTGGTGGATCTTCTGAACGCGTCCATTCCCTTCGACTTGACGGGCCAGTTCAGTGTAGGAAATGCGTTTGCCGAGTTCTGCAGGGTTCATGTTTGCTCTCTCCGTAGAACTTGTTCCTCACCAATCTGGAGACGCACTGCAGCAATCTCGAGGACTTGCGCGATAACGTCACGTTCGCAGTCAACATCACGGCTGCGCGTCTGCAGCTGAATCCTGACTTCAGTGTACCGCAAGCTCGTTCAATGTGCGTTCGCCTGCTTGAGTTCCTCTTGATTTCAGGAAGCCGACACCTGCCAGCGCGACGCCCTTTACGGCTTCGGTGTGGACACAGGGTTGCATCCACGTACACTCCTGCCGGACATGATCCACGATGCAGTGCAGGCCTTCGTCCAGACAGTGCGCAACGTCAGCAACGCCTTTCAGTTGCCGAAGCCAGTCGCCAAGTGCGCGTCCAGTGAGTATGGTAACGCCAAGACGTGGGCCGCTGGACGCTACTTGAGCCGCATGATGCAAGCGGTTGGGCTGAGAACTCATCGAATTTGAACACCGCTAATCCGCTCGCTCTCTTCAGACTTCCTACGCCAGAAACCCTAACTTCCGGTCCAGCAACCTGCAGTTCGACGAGAGCGGCGACCGCGTCAACTTCAAGATCGAGATCTACGAGCCGCTCGACAACTACGCCATCGCCTCCTGGGACACCAACGGCCAGATAACTCCGCACCACATGGCAGCCAATGTGACGAAGAGGATCGTCTACCGCGTGGCCACTCGCATCGGCGAGCCCTACTTCATGGAAAAGTGAGTTCAACCCGCAAGGGGTCGCTTTGACCTGATCCCCCCCTTCCATCCACGCAGCCCCGATGCGGTCGCCCAGAACATCACGGGCAACGAGCGCTACGAAGGCTACGCTGTCGACCTCATCGAGGCGCTTTCGAAGGAACTCGGCTTCGAGTACGTGTTCCTGCCCGTGCCAGACAACGCTTACGGCAAATACAACAAGGATACGAAGCAGTGGGACGGCATCATCGGCGAGCTGACGAACAACGTAAGCGGTTTTCTCTTACTTGATCAATTTCCAGTCGCCTTCTCGGTCCCTAGGATGCGCACATGGGCATCTGCGATCTGACGATCACTCAAGCTCGCAGAACTGTTGTGGATTTCACGGTGCCGTTCATGCAGTTGGGCATCAGCATCCTGGCCTACAAGAGTCCCTACGAGCCGAAGAAGGTGTTCGCCTTCCTGGACTGCTTCGGTCCCATGGTGTGGTTCACTGTCGCCATCGCCATCTTCCTGATGTCGTTCCTGCTGCTGCTCATGTCGAGGTAAGAGGATGTTGCCACAGCGCTCAATTCATGCTCTGTTTCCAGGATTTCGCGGGCTGAATGGGAAAATCCGCACCCCTGCAACAGGGACCCTGATGTGGTGGAGAACCAGTGGAATCTGCCGAATGCCTTCTACCTGACGATCGCCTCCATTACGACAGCGGGCTCAGATATTTTGCCGAAGTGAGTGGGAGTGGGAGTCCCTGCCACCGCTGCAGACCTCATTTCTAAACTCGCGTTTCAGGAGTGCGCCACTGCGCACCTTCACCGCTGGCTGGTGGATCTTCGCCATTATAATAGCGAACTCGTACACGGCGAATCTGGCCGCCTTCCTCACCAACTCGAAGATGGAGGGAACCATTGCGGACCTCAAGGACCTCGCCGGCCAGACCAAGGTGAAGTTCGGCACCATAGAGGGCGGCAGCACCTTCAACTTCTTCTCCGAGTCCAACGAGACCACGTACCGGCTGGCTTTCAACCTCATGAACAACGACGACCCCTCGGCCTACACCAAGGACAACAAGGCGGGCGTGGAGCGCGTGCTGCGCAGCTTCGGCAACTACATGTTCCTCATGGAGACGACGAGCCTGGAGTACAACACGGAGCGCAACTGCAACCTGCGCTCGGTGGGCGAGAAGTTCGGGGAGAAGCACTATGCGATCGCGGTGCCCTTTGGTGAGTGTTTGCCGTGAGTCGTGAGTCGCGTTCGCAAGATACACGGTCGCCTTTCGTTAGGTGCGGAGTACCGCTCGAACCTCAGCGTGGCCATCCTGCGACTGAGCGAGCGCGGCGAACTCTTCCAGCTGAAGAACAAGTGGTGGAAGAACCACAACGTCTCGTGCCACGTGAAGGTCAGCGCCGAGGGCACTCCCGACCTGAACTTCGAGGAGGTGCGCGGCATATTCTACACTCTGGTGGTAGGCGTCCTACTGGCGTACGTGCTGGGCATCTCCGAGTTTTTGGAGAACACGCACAGGGTGGCTGTGGAGGAAAGGGTGAGGACAGCGGATGTAATCCAGGCAGCGTGTAGTTCACGGTATCTCTTCTCCTCCCCAGATGTCCTTCAAGGAGGCCTTTGTCAAAGAAATTAAGTTCGCGCTCAGCGTCTGGAACAACAAGAAGCCCGTCAGCCGCACGCCCACTGCCAGCCTGCATTCCTCGTCGCGCAGATCCTCCGAGAAGACCGCCAGGAGCGCGGGGCGGCCGACGCCAGGCCAGTCGTCGCTCGAAATGCGCGGCTTGCAGGCCAACAGCTTCGATAACGGCGCTGAAGAACAGAAGGAATAAAATAAAAAAGCCCAAACAATTTGCTATATTTTATCTCTGTGGCAGGCACACAACACAACGGTCCTTGCGTGGCGATGCTTTGCATGCCGCCGCGTCCCGCGCCTCTCCGGCAGCACCCAGCACGTTGGCAACCGTTGCCAATACTCGAAATTAAGTCGTAAATTTTATATCCGTCCCCAGGACGTGCACACAAATCCTGTGCAAATGAAATTCCCAACGTCCTCCGTCCGCGTGCGTCCCGCGCTCTGATCCAGGGCGGCAAATTATGACGCACTGCATAAATGTATGAGGCCGCCTCCGAAGTGCAAAGAGAGTTGACTGCTTCTCCTTCTCGCCTTATTTTGCCCTCTCGTCCCGTCGTCCCGTCGTCCTCACTGCTGCTGTTGCGCTTGTTGGCAACATAAATCCTGTCCACCGCCGCTGTTTTCCGGGCGGCTGCTGTGTCGCTGGGGTTTGTAAGCCTTTTCATTGGTGGTGCTGTTGTGGCAGTGTATGATTCCTACATTTCTCAAGTCGTCCAGCTGCCTCGCCCTCGGCGCGCTGCGTTGCTCGACCCAGATCGTGTGTTGACAACCTGCCAGCTCCGCGCTGATATGTGCTCCGGACGATATTACTTCTGGCCGCTCGGTGTCGCCTGGCAAGCGCGGCAGCAATAAAATGCGCAAAACAGCCGTAAAATAATTTAACAGATTTTTGCACAAACACGAATTTATTGGCCCACTGCGGTCGCTCCGGTGATCCATGGAGTGCCGTAAGTGCTTCGGTAGGTTGCGCCAATAATTGGCTGGGTCAGAGAAGCTGCAGACCGGAATGGGGTGCCCTCCCCACGTCCTTCTGGTGGAGCCAAGTGGTCGTTTATGGGTTTCGAAGAAGGAAAGGATAGAGCGCTGGTAAGCGAGGCGACGATCTACACCAGACGAGTCAACGTGTGTTCACTTTTTAATTTAGCTACTTCATAAATTACTAATGCGGCAAACAAGCTTAAGACGATAACATAAAATACGTCTTGCGTGTACGGAATCCTTGGCGGCGTCTCAGCGAGAGGGCTCTTCCTTTGACTGAATTCAATTGCGTCAGACCCCCTTGTACCGCAATTCATCATTCGATCTCGTAGCTCCATTAAGTGGTTCACAGAAAATCGATGTCACATGAATGACGAAAATAGCGTAATAGCTTCGGCGCAGCCTTAAAATGGCTGCGAACCTTATTTTGAGACAACAAGGGCTCGTTGTGCTTCTGCTGTGACAGCAGCTGCACATTGCGGGCGAAGTTATTGACGTGCTGCGCAGTCCCTCCATCGTTCTTCGACAACTCGCAATCACTGGCGACTGAACGAGCGACGCGGAAGCTCGAACGAGGCTGACTCGTCGCTCAAGATCGCAATAAAATTGAAAACAGACTTGTGGCAGAGTGCGACTGAAGGAGGGGCTCGAGGCCTTCGTCCTCCGGATGGATGGCCTGGCTGCTGTTGTGGGGTAACTCGCGAATTCCACCACGTTCGCTCTCCATGCGTGGATCTCAAGTGCTTGCGACGAAATCATTTGTCACATCGTTCTGTAGAGTCGCTCTGGCAACGAGAAGCGACAACCGCAGCAACTTCGAATCGATTGACATACGAAGCCGTAATTTGGTGCTGTTGGAAATGCTGGATGAGGGAGAGAAGTCAGACTTCGATTAATAAAAACGGCTTCCTCTCATATCGGCTTATTTGAGACTTGCAGTGACTTTATGAGTTCGTGCCAAGCTGGGCGGTGTTCCCACATTCTTAGGAGGCGCGACTTCCCACTCGTTCCTTCTACACCTCCTACCGCTCGCGCCAGCAGTCAGCGCACAATCAGTCCCACGCCAGAGCCATTTAATTCAGTTACGACTTCAGTGTCCTCCGACCACCGAGCCGCTCGGATTGCTCCAGTCACTCTTCGTTGCGCTGGCAACCCTGTTCCCGCTCGTCGGCTGAGCGAGTTTTCCATTTTCTCCAAATTGATTCCACTTATCGGGCGATGATTGATGACTCTGTCACCGTTGTCCTCGTCATTACGGCTATTAGTGCCCCGGGGTTGCTGGCGTGCCCAGCGCACTGCTGACTGCCGGGTTGGGCGGGATGACGAGCATTAGATGCAGCAAAATTGGATTTCGGCACAAACCAAGGCCGCAGCCCCGACCTCGAGCCGTTCGGCGACGTCATCTTCCGAAAGCGTGGTACAGCCGGCGCAGGAGTTGATGCCGTTGCTTCCGACGTGCCGGGCACAAATTACGGCCGTAACGAAGTTAGATGTTCACTGGAAGCATTTTCTGGAAGCAGCTCGGCGTTCCGGATTTAGACCCACCCGGACTCAGACCAATCAAATGCAGAGATATAAAATAAACGTGTTCTTGCCTGTAGAAGTATTTCCCTGAATACATTTTCAGTCATTTCGTTCGAAGTTAAAATCTCTTCAAAGAAATTTTACTTTTCCCGAATTCACGAAATTTTTGCTTCGCTGTCAAACGTCAGCACGAATGCAGTGAGGAAAACGATTGAATTTGTGGGATTCAAGAGGCGGAAAACGAAAGAAGTCCTTTTTCCCTTTTTGTCTCCATTGGCGTTTCGAAACACCGGCGGCAATTTCATATTTCAGTGTTTCTCACGTTAAACTCGCGTCAACAGGGCAGCGAGCTGCTCCTGCTTGCTTCTCGACACCGGTTGCGTAATTAAAAGGGCGAGCACGCCGTTTAGCTCACTCGCAAGCAGCCTTACGTAGCCGTGAAAAAGCGATGAAGAATGTCGTGTAACTGAAGGCAACACAAGGCACGGGTGGCAGCGGGGCAGTGGGAGGTGGCGGGCCAAGGAAGCGCTCGTGTCTCGTGTTACTCGCTTCGCAATTTCGTGTGCTCTGCTGCTTAATTTTATGTGTCCTCGATGTCGCTGCCGTGTTGTGCTGGAGTTGTTTTCTCTGTTGCTCGCAAACACCGCGCTGTTTTCGTCCTTGCAACCACCGCCGGCAACAACGACGACGAGGTAATAAGCAGTTTTGCAGTTTCGCAGGTTATGTGAGAAGTTTTCCGCGTATCTCGTTACGTCGTGTTGCCTTGCAACTCACGAACGACAGCAGAACTGAACACAGAGCAGCGCCTGGGCGGCACCCGCCCGACGCCTTGGAGCGCCAACAATGCGGGAAGTAAAGAGCAATTTTTAATTACAACGTGCAAGAAAAGTAACGAAAATTAGTAGGAAAATCGCTCATTAAAAGTTTTCAGGTGAAGTGGCAGCGAAGGAAGAGCTCGCGCCCGCCGCCGATGCTGCAGCAGTTGTAGCGGCGGCTCAAGTGGTGCCGCGTAATGAATTCGACGAGTCAAAGAGGAAGAAGCAGCCACCAGAGCTTCGCGGCGGAGATGCAGCCAACTAACACACGTGCGGGAGGCGCCACTAATTTCCGCTTTACGGTGAATTAACAGCTGCTGTCTTCGCTCATTCGCACAGCAGCCGAGCCTTTGCAGGACGGAGGGTGTGGTGCGACCCATGACGCGGCATCCTGCTTCTCAGCTTTTTAACAAACGCGTGTTGATGTTGATGACAGGGAATCGTTTTGGTCTGATATCGGGTATCACTCATCGCTCGCCCGTCCCCTGCGTCTGCTTGACTGATGTGCACCCCGCTCGGGCTCGAGCGCCACCTGTCATCCACCTGCCTGCCGCGTCATAAATCGAGCCAGTCAGCCGTCTGTCCAATTTAATCGCCTCAAATTAATTGTGTGAACCTTCGGCGAGCGAAAAGCGTTGGGCGACGGGCGACGGGCGACGGGTGTGGGGAGAAGTCGGCTTTTGTTGTACTCTAGAGGGGGCGTTGAAATCCTACCTGCAAACGACAGGATCGAATTACGCTGTCGTTTGCGGAAGGCGACGGAGCGTCGGCAGCGGCGCCGTAATCGAGCTGGTTGGCGTAACGAGATGGTGTTGGCAGCAGGGCTGGCGTGGGCGTGGCTGAGCGCGGCTGAGCGAAAGGGTGTTGTTGCGAGTATCAAGTGACGCATCAAACACAAGCAGTCTTTCTTTCACGACCGACAACGAGTCCCTGCAGAATTATCCATTCTTCTTTCTGTCCATCTTTTTTACCGAATGCTTCAGCGAAATCAAACAACAGAAGATTTGAGATTCTCACGATTGACGAAGTGTGGTCTCGGAATGCACCATCCATGTCTGTCAACGGAACCGGACGACAAGCAACTTTGTGAAGCGACATTGCGTTATTTTCCGCCGCAAAACTTCCACAAAAGCGAGCTGCAGAAGCACTCCTTCCCACAAACACTTGAACATGCATGCGGAACTCAGGCGAGAATTGCGGCAGGAATCCCAAGGCCTCGACGCGTCCTACAAACCCAATCAAAGGAGTTGAGGAAAAGTCTGCAAATGTGGTCCACATCAAATAAATTCCCTCAGACAACATAGAAAATTCAAATGCGGAACAATTGATGTGAATGTGAGAGTTCGCCGAAAGAGTTTTTTTAACTTAAGCGGGCACCTGAAATGCAAAGTTCTTCCGATGACTAACAAGTATTTAAGAATTCACTCCGCGAGGAGGCGTGAATACGATCTGAAGAATCCTGTTTTTCTGGCAGAAAAACTGACGTCCATTCACGTCACTGCTCTACCGAATTGCAAGCAAAATCGACAGTAGAATCCGAATTTGACCCGCTCACCCAAATCAACGAAAACCCATTTCAGCCGCCCGAAAGGCTTAAAACTGCCCACTGGTGCTGCTGAAGTTGCCACCGCGCGTCAGGGTGTCCTGATGAGTGGGTGGCGCCACGTGCCGTCATCATTTGTCATCGCATCCATTGAGCGGCAAATCGCAGCATCGCATTTCAGTGAATGACGTCCACATATCGCAGCCAGAACGCGCACGTCAACAAAATCCTGCACGTCGCTGCCTCGGCGATGTTGTGAGACGAGGCCAAGCAACATCCGCCAGCTGGCCGGAAGCTGCCATTCGTTCGCAGGACCACGCAAAGCCTATTGTGTTCAATCGTCCTCACAGAACTGGATGCTGCAATTTGCTCGCTGCGACAGCGACCGGTTTAAAATTCAAATGAAAACTAGTGACGGGCTGCCGCGACGGGCTGCCGCGCGTCGCCTCGCATAACGCACCGCGACACACCACAACGACAGGCGAACGCCGAACGTGTCCTTCCGAGGTCCGTTCGGAATGACGTGTGGGCGCGACGCGGCGCCGGGTTTGCATTAAATGGCCAACGGAACACTTGAGAGCGGCAAACGTGTTCGCTGGAAGCGCCTGTGAATGCCTGCACCCGAAAAATGCATCATGGGAACGCGAATTGCAGTGAAATCATCGTTTGTTTGAAATGCCACCGTTTCCGTATCTGGGTATTTCCCGAATATTCGCCTCCCGGGAATCCGAAACTCTCGTTTCTCGAGTGCATGGATGCGTTCTCGCCGTTTCTAATGTCGGGTCTCCAGAAGCCGGGACCGATTGCGCTTCACTCGAACTTCTCTCGAGTCGTAATTTTTGTGATTTTGAAGCTGTCCCAGTCGCCATCCAGTCCCCGGTTTTCTTTCGTAGGGATCGCGTGCGCTTTGACTTTATTTAGGTACCCGTAAACTGGGAGTCAGCCGTCGCGCTTATTCTCGCAGAATAATTTGATTTAAACGAAACTTAATTCAGGCGAAAACAGAAAGCCAGCCACTTCAATGAATCGCTGAAACTCGTGGCCAACACGAATCGGTGGAAGTTGGTTACACCCAACTCCATGTGAACTCCGCCGCCCGTCCTCGCCCGACCAGGAAACTCAGCCAGAGATATTCGAAAAAGTCAGGCACTTCAGTCGCAAAAATAAAAATCAATCAAAAAGTTTTGCATGGAGCGATTGCAATCAACTGTATTTCGGTATCGGGTAGACGGGCGCGTGTGTCTGTGTGCGCACCTAATTTCCCAAAAGGACGCCGCACAAACAAGTCCTGATTGAAACCCCGTAACTCGGCAACCGTGCAATCGCCCGACTTACACTGGCTCCACGAGGCCGCAGCTGCCATCGACGTACGACGTGCAAAGTTTTAAACGAATTCGCAGGAGGCGAGGACACGCACACGCCCCCTACCTCCGCAGGGGCGGAGGAGGTCCGGGGGAAAATCCTGGAAAAACCGAAAAACTGCTTCATGAGCCCAATAATTTGATTGAAAGTCCGCAGTCCATCGCCGCCCACACACTCGCCGGGAATCGAGATCCGGGAGCACGAAAGCCTCTCACAGGGAGGATTGTTGACTTCTTGTTTCGGTCGCTGCGGCAGCTTCCACTGACGTTATTGTTGCTGAGTGCAGTGCGTCCGGGCGCGGTCACGACAGCTGCTGAGCGCGCAAATTGGTCGAGTCAATTTCGCTCATCTGTGTGGTTTGCAAGATAGGTGGCTGATTACAAAGTCCAACAGCAGCGATGGCTAAAAACCCTCAACACGCGCCGCTTGCCCGAGGTCCTTCCACCTAGAAGGTCCTTTTCGCCAATTTGTTCCTGTTTTTTCAGTCCGAGTTTCGGTTTGATTGCATTGTTCGTGTGCTGCAAAACAAAGTGAAAAACTGAAGCCACCGGCATGAGGGAGCAGCTATTGTTTCCACCAGCAAATTATTTAGCAGATTCCAATCGGAGCTCACAAAAACCGCGCTTTGTATTGAAATGGTTTCGTTCGAGTCGACTGCGCGCTCCCCAGCGAGCAGCCATTCATTACTCGACTCTCGATTCTTCCACCGTCGACTTTTGCACGTCGCTTTGCCGCTGCTGCCCGACCCGCCCCGCAGCGCCTCTCCCGACGACCATTCGTCCTGCTTAATTGAGCGTCTCAGCGGCAGCATCAGTCAAAGCGTGCAGCCGCGGCCGGGTTGCCAGCGCAGTTTGCAGCGCTTAATTGTTTGCAGTAACAATGAGTTTTCATGGCTCACCGTTAGCCGAATCCGAACTCATGGCTTTCTAAGCAATTGACTCTGATTTGTCGTTGCTGATGCTGACGCTGATGTTGATGTTGACGTTGACGTTGATCCTGACGCCGACTTCTATGCTGCGGGGATTGAAGCAGCGCTCGGTTCGGCACAACGTTCAAGCGGAAAAGGTAGTGAAAAACATCCACTTTAATCGGAGAAACCAGCTCACAACAGGCGCGAGGACGTGTGTAGTTCGTCCTTGGCCCGCCCTCGCCCAACTTCTTCCGGTGTCAAACTACAGCACATGTATTGCACACATAAGTGCGCTACTCCTCAGCTCGATAGCAGTGGAAGAAGTGTGCGCGGACCCCTCGCGGACCAACCAACATCTAATAAACGTCAACAGCTGCCGAGTCAGCAATGAATTCAATCAGAACGAAGGTGCAGTCGCTGGAAGCAAGAGACGGAGGCCGTCGCGCTTGAAATCGAAACGAAATTAAAAGCGCGCTGGAAGGGCTGCCACCTCAGAGGAGCGCTGCACCTGCGAGCGGCGTGGCAACGCCACACTTGCGCTGGGTGGAGGAGTAGCTTTGCTGCCGGATCGAGGTGCTCCGCCCGCCAGTCCATCAGCGAAAGGGAGCCCCAATGCACCCGAATTAGATGGGAACATCCATTGTGGGACTCTGAAGGGGCAGCGGCGTGTTTTCAATAAATGCTCGCGTTGTTCACACGTCTTACAAAAGCAGAAGTATTCGTACCCTCAGGTTCTCAAAGCATTTCGCACTTCATCCCGAATGCAGTTTCAAGTGCGACAAGAAACTCCAACGTGAGCCGCTGATTTCGATTTCCCTGCACGAACAGCAGGTTGCTGAGGACCGGTGGGACACGTAGAAGTCTTTTCAGCCACAATTTAGTTCGGGCACCGACGGCTCCTGGCTGACATCAACTTCAAATGGATGAGTCCTCCGCTGGCCTCTCACTGCGCCGTGAGCTGCAGTCGTCGCAGGAAGCTTTTGTGCGTGGATACCTTCGTCGCAGGATTCGTGTCGCTCGCTCCACACAAACACGCTCGCAGCACCTTTTTAGAGAAGTTTTCACCACCCAGCTAACATGAGTCCTCACTGCGCGGAAGTCCTCGGCTTCATGTGGTTCTTTTTCCCGACGAAAAGCTTTCCCGTGATTAAAAACCCCGTGCGCCCCGCACGGACCCGAGCACGACTGGCGGCCCTGCTTCCCTTGTTTGCGTTTGGAATTAAATTCGAATCGAGTTCCTGGCCAAGTACAAGATAAACAGGCGAAACCAAGTCAACAGCAGAGTCGATCGAAGGCGGCAACAAGGCAAACACAAGCGAACGAAGGACTTGCACGGATAAACAGCAACAGCAACAGCAACAGCAACACCAACACCAACAGCAACAACAACGGATTCTGGTTACTGAACACACACGCAGACTGCATCTGCGAAAACGGATTCCGTTGTTGCTTCATTGCCGCCACCACCAAGTAACTCGCATCAGCACTGATTAGTGTTGATTGCTTTTTATTTTCCACTTTGTCCCGGGCGCCGTCCGCCCCGCCGGGACCGCGAGCGCCTCGCGCGTGAAGACTCGCAGAAGATTGCGAAAAGTTTCCGCGCTAATCACTAAAAATAATCACATTCGGAATTACAGGAGAGCGGGCGCGGGCTGGCGGGAGTGGGTTCGCGCAGAGCTCGGGCGCCACCCTTCATTTCAAGCTGTTCGACGGCCCAGCCGCTCCACCGCCAGCAGAACCTGGAGCGTCCGATAAGAAAACAAAAGTTTGCGAGTCCCCGCCGCCTGCTCGCGCATATGGAAAGCTTCGTTGCCGGCGCCCACATCCTCGCCCAGGCGCGGCTTATCGCGCCAGACGCACGCCGCGTCTGCGTCCCGCTCCAGCAGCACCCGTTTGCAGCTAATTTGGCAGAGATTTGGAAGTTTGCGCAAAAGTAGTTTTTGAACAGCTCAAAACTGGCGCTCGGGGGCGCTTAAAGTTTGCTGATATCTTCTCGTGATGTATGAGAGGGAGAGAGGGCGAGAGAGAGTGTGTGCTTGTAGACGCGCGCCACACTCTTGCGCTCAAAACATGCATGCGGCTTAGTGAGTGATTATGAGCTTCACTAATTTATTCTGAGCGGTTGGCGGCTGAGAGGCTGGGGCGGCCGAGTGTTTGCTATTCATTTGCATCCGAGTGGTTTTTAAACATGAGCAGACCCTTGTCTTGAACTCTCGCTCTCCGAGAGGGCCTCTCCCTCGAGCGGCCCTCTCAGGTGAGCCAAGTTGAGCATGAATATTTATAGAAGCCTCGAGGACTCGAGAGCGCAGCGTGCAAAGTTGTTTAAATTCGAATTAGGAATGCAAATAAAAAGCGAGTTTATGCTGGCTCTGAGCGGAGTGTTTTTAAGCGAAGTGCATTATTTTGGCATCAAAAAGTCGGGTGTTCAACACAAAGTGGGAGGCTACCGGCGAAGGAGACCAGCGACCAGCGGCGGGGCTTCCAGATCGCGGCGTTGTGTGGCGGCCGCCGCCGACTGTTGCTCTTCCGAGTGAGCGATTTTGGTGCGGGCATCACAACGCAATGGAAGCCGATGAGGAGTCGAAACGCTCTACTCGGAATTAGAAGCCTCCTGCGAAACGACAACAGAGTCATTTACATCCACATATGTGTACGCACACACACACACCCACACACACGCACACACACACGCACACACACACACCACACGCATGAAGCCCATTGCCGGCCACAGACCGGAGGGCGAATATTGCGAATCGCAATAACAATTACGACGAGCCATAACTACAAAAGCAGTCCGCTTTAAGTGCAAATGGAGTTCGTTTCTCGGCAGAGCGACGGAGCGGCAGAGCGGGAGAGCGGCAGACCGGAGAAAGATGCAATTTATTTCGGAATGAGTTCGCTCGTAGCTTCCGAAGCCGAAGTTTAATGTCAGTTAAGCTTAATGACGTCGTAAAAGGAATTCCAGGGCTCTGCGAGGGCTTCCACACACCTACACGTGTTTGCGATGTCCCTAAAAAGCGGTAGATGCGACTGCGGCACACAGGCACACGCGCACCCAATACACGATCGCACTCGCACGGCGGCCACCCGCCGAACACGGGTTCTCGGCTTCCTCGCACTGCACCCTCCCGGCGTCTGGAGAGACGCCCGCGACCTTCGGGGCTCTCGTACTCGTACTCGTACACGAGCAACAACTGCCGCACCCAACCCGAGGCCGTTCACGAGCGCGGCGTCTCCGTCTTCACACGCTCCGTGAACCGTTTGCTGCGAGAGCAATTTCCGCAAAACGAATTATTGAAATGGCTCATTGGAGCGGCGGCCGGCGTGCGGCTCCGTGGCTGCTTGCGTGTGTGGTGCGGGCGCGCGGTTCACCACCGCCACGTAGGGCGCACCAAGATTCCGTGGGGCTGGCAACCCTTTTGCTCCTCGAGTGTTCCGGGCGCGGCGACTCCTTGCTGGGAGTCACGCTTCTTGAATCACAAAACGAGGAATGAAGACGACACGTCGGCATCCGCAGCTCCGTCGCTTGCTCTCGCAGCCGCCGCTAGCAGCAGCTGTTGCTCGCCCGAGAGTGAAGAGAGGCCATCCAACCTGACTTAGTTTAAAATGAAAATTAAGAGCGCGCGCGTGTGTGTGTGTGTGGGTGTGTGTGTTTTGGCAGCATCACATCAACAACAACATCTACAGTTTGTCTCCGGATGACAATAACGAGGTCGCAGCTGTCATTATTATTTATGGCGAATCTTCAGTTTAACGTGGCCGTCTCGGCGTGGATTTGGCCGCGGATGAGGCAGCCCATCAAATATTTAAATGAGGTCTGGGAAGCAAGAGCGAACGCGGTTTGAAAGCCACTCGACCTTCCAAACATCCTTGCAGATGCACACTCCCTCCCGCGTTGTTGGTTGGAAGCACAGACGCACCCAGCCACCTCCGCCGACCAACATTTATAATGGCGTGAACGGATTCCTCGGATTCCTGCAGTCGTCGGGTCGGCCGAGCGGTCAAGTCGAGTCGCAGTCGCAGATTCGATTCGAGTGTCCGGCGTGAGCATGAAATGCGAATCAGAACTTGAACTCCGTTTAATTGCAGTCGTAAAACGGAACATAAAGCCGAGATTCGGCTGCGACGTCGCACTCGCAGCGAGAGAGGGCGGCAGCAGACGCAGCACGCGTGTCGATTACACGTCTAGCGAAGGAGCGCCGGAGGGAGGCGAGTCAGACGACTGCGAGGCTCTCAGCTCTCAGCTCTCAGGGTGTTCGAAATGCATAACAATTGACAGCATTTTCCGAGCGCGGTGAGGGACGGTGGATCGCATTAATTGCGCGAAGGAGAATCTGGAGACCCGGAGCGAATTGAAGCTGCTGGTGCACCGAGACCACAGCGTTCGTGCGAGGAGTTCAGCTTCGGGATTTAAAGCAACACTGAATCGCAAGTCAAATCGTTCTCGATGAATGAGGTGGATGTTGGGGTGGTGGATTCATGGATGGTGGGGGGGGGGCGGCAACTCGGCGCCCCACTCAGTGCTGCTCTTCATGAATCGATTCAAAAATTGCACTCTCGCAAATTCAATTTTCTCCCCAATTGAACGTCGCACATTATAAATTGTGTTTGTCCTGGCTTCGTGTGTAAATAGATAGGAGCCGTCAGCAGCAACAACAACGACAGTAGGAGAGCCCGAACACTCGCCGGGCGAGGCAGCTCCTCCGAAGAACTCAGGCGAGATGACAAAAGCAAACATGCGCTCAGTCACGACTGCGAAAGCAAAGACGAACACAAATACAAACACCGCAACAACACAAAGCAGCCGAAACAAGACAAATAGCAGCGAGCAATCGAAAAGAAACAACCGACTGCTCAGCCGAGCAGCGCCAACACCCACGACTGCGGCGGAGCGGCGAACGGGAGCGCGACGCTGGAAAAACGACTGCTGCTGCCGCCTTCCAGCTGTGTGTCGATCGCACACGGCCAACAACAACATCAGCAGCAACAGCAGCCGCGGCAAGGCACTCGGAGGAGGAGGAGGAGGACAACGGTGACGACGATACCGTTTTTGTTTCATCGCATCCACTGTTTTTCTTTAACCAACAAGCCGTCGCACTTGGAGCTGAAATCGATGCGCGTCACTCGGCCCCGTCGAACTCCAGGGGGGCACCGCGCTCCAGCATCTCCTCCGAGGAACAGCCGGCAACGAGGACAACAGCAGCAGCAGCACACGACCAGGGGACACACATGCACACATCGTACGTGCATCGATGTCTACGTCTCTGCGAGAGGAAGGCCGCGAGTGGGTGGCCGGGTGAGAAAGCGCGAGGGAACGAGACCCGCCTGCGGACCACCGACCCGCCCTGGCAAAGCACAGCGCGGCGTGCGGAAATAAAAATTGTGTATTTATATCTGCAATAAAATTAAGCGAGCATCACAATTTATCATTTGGAGAGCGGAATTTATTGCTCGGTCTGCAACGATTTGTGTTGTTATGAGGGCGTGACGAGTCCCTTCCACGGCCGGCGGGGAGGTGCGACACACACTCGGTTCGCAGTCGAGTGCGCTGCTAACCCGAGCGATGGTGTGGCGTGCGGGACTCTTTAAAAAGTGAGCGCAATTTTATCGTTTCGGCCCGAGAAATGTCGTTGCCGCCGAGTCGCCCTGCTGCACATCGCGTGGTGACCGTCGTCCCGAACGCCTCGGTGAAGAAACCTGCACGGGAACGAGGGACTGCGTTGCCGCTGAGGCTTCGCTCAGAAGAAGTGGGTCACTGGTGACCCAGCTGCCAGCACAGCCGCTTGCGGACGACGCTGGCTACCTCCTCCCCCGCAGCTGCATCCAGAGTGTTGGCTGGAACAAAGAATCACCCGCTGGACTGCAGTGCCATCTTTCGCTCGAATAAAATGAAGTTTGGTTTGGAATCGAAGTCGTCGTGGAGGTGGCGGAGCGTCGAATCCAGATGCAGGTAGCGGCTCGAAGCGCAGCGCTCAACACTCGGCCTGCTGCCCGCCTCTGGTGGAGCTGCGCCACAATCCCGGGGCGGAGTCGAGTATTATTTAGACGCCTCGTAACCTGCACTCGGCGTAAATCACTTGCGGTGGAGGACGCACACTGTGCGGCTGTTGAGTCGTGAGAGCGCGCGGCAACCAGGGGATGCAGTTAAATAACGTAAGGGAAACCGAAGCTCCTTGCAGCGGCAACCAACTCTTAACACACGCGCGCACACACACACTCAGAGTAACACCTTCTCACAACAACGCTCCCCAGTGCACACTCGCACACACACACATGCACACAACACCTGCTCCGCACGCAAATGCCTGCCAACGTGTTGCCGGGATTACGAAACGCATTCTGTTGAATTAACTTCTGTGGCTGGTGGGTGCTGTTGTAGGCAGCGCACGGGGCGGGGGTGGCGAGGGCAGGAGGGGCAGGATGCTGGTTAAAAGCTGTGTAATTTTAAGTTGTTCGTCGTTGGCGAGGCGAACCCTCACGCACGCAAATGACTTCGGAATTTCTACGAGCGCGCGGGGAGCAGCCAACCCAGCACTCGCGCGTTCTTGTTGTTGCCTCTTCACGTTAACATAATCGCATTTATCTGCTCGGTTTCATAAATATTTATGAGCGAGCGCCGACTTCAAAATGTTGCTCAACATGGCGCAGCTTCCGGGCGGCGCGCCGCAGTCCGAGACCCTCAGACTCACTTGCGTCGGCTCCTCGCCGGAGAGCCGCGCGCGGTGAGCCGGACGTTTTGCATTTCCAATGAAGGCGGCGGCTTTTGTGTCCCACACGAGCCATGAGTTGGAGTCGAGCGGGTGTTTGTGTGTGTGCGTGTGATACGAACACATTTTCCTTTTCGAAAAAGTTCAAAATTAGTTTGAAGCTTCGTGTCGCCTGGAGATTCCGTGGAGATTCAGACTCCGATCCAAACTCGTGTTGTGAAGAGATGAAATTTGAGCGCATAAAACGCCACGAATTGGGTTCACAAGCGCCGTGTGGCCACTTCAGGGTCACCGTTTCCGGCTGGAGGTCCTCTGCCAGAATCAACTGTTGCTTGCTGATGCGATTCTGCACTCACTGCCGGCCGATGCCTCGCTGAAGGCCGCTTGTGCTCGCTTCACGTGGCGTTCGAGAGGCGGACGGAAGGCCGTCGTACACGTCGCAGCAACGACGCGCCGACGAGGTCTGTTGAAGCCACCGCAGCTTCAGTGGCGAAGTCAATCGTTTAGTGACGTCAAAATGCTTCAAACTCTAACTGTTTGGAGTGCCGCGGCGTTGAAATTATCTGCCGCGCCGCCGACAACGCACTCTTGCAGTTTTCATTACGAGAGCGGCGTGCCCGCCCGGCCTGTTGGAGTGACGCCTGCCCCGCTCCCCTCACCAGACCGTGAAGAGGTGAGTTCTCGCAGCAAATACAGTCAGCGGAGTGGTAACGTGAATTCAAACGAGCGCCGCGGTAACGAAACCGCGTCGTTGTTGTCGCCGCAATAATTGAAATATTTTCCACTGTTTTGTTGAGAGCAGAAGCGGCGGCGGGCGCGTGGGTCGCGCCGTAATGAGCTCAATTTCGGCGCATTTAATGGCTGTTGTTGCTGATGTCGAGGATTTTGTGCCGAATCGCCGACTCGGCCGACTCGGCCGACTCGGCACTTTCTCGCCTCTGAGTTGCATGCAATGCGGAGTTTTAATGACGACTGTTGGGGGCGGCGGTTGTTGCAGCTCTTGCCGGGTAATTAATTTATTTAATTACGCACTTGCATTAATTCTTAATTGGTTAATGATGGCCCGCAATTATGTTGCTGTCGCGCCGAGCCAGCGACGTGCAATAAAAGGTTTTCACTGGATGCGGAGAACAATAAGTCGCGAAATAAGAATTCGCTCGCCGCACTCTGCGGGCGGCGACTGCAATTGAAAACCGCGTTATAATTACGGCAGAGCAACATCAACAGCAGCAGAAACATCATCTGCCAGAATAACATTTTGTGTCGCCGGTAATTGCGGTTAACAACGGCAACAACGGCAACAACAGCACGACAACGGCAGCGCTGAGAACAACATGCGGCTGCACACACACACACATACATTTGTGCAGCCGAGTGTTGTGCTCTGAGAAACTGTGTCGACCGCTTTGCCCGCTCGCCCGCTGCCGCGCTCGGTATTCCGCAGGACGACGTCGCACTCGCTTGCAAGCACCGCAGTTGCGTCTGCAGAACTTCCACCGAACAAAATTAATTAAAACTCGAAATACCAACTAATTTTTAACGACGTCGCTATCTGGCGGCTGCAGGTGCTCCGGCTTCGGCGCCGCGGCGGCAGTTAATGAGATACCGCGTGAAATATTGCGCTCATTAAAAATGCAGCGCGCAGAGGCGCAGTCGTCCGCGTCGGGCGCGGGAGCGCGTGCGTCGGCGCCAACTCAGCCGCAGGCTACGAGAGCTAGTAATTCGGGGGCAGCGCGAGTCCCCGAACGCGGAGGGTGCACTCAGTAAACACGTGAATAAATGAAATTAATTAATGTTTTGAGCAAACATTAATTGCGAAATCGCGCAAAAACCGCACGAAAATGACAACCTGCAGGGTCGGCGATCATCGCTTGTTTCGTCGCTGAAGGTGAGGAAGGCTGGGAGGCAACAACAACTACAACGAATCGGCATCCCATTGAATGACGAGTGAATCTGTTGCTGGTCAATGAACTCCATACAAACTGAAAAGTTCTGCGTGCAGCTTCAATTATCCGCGATGATTATTATTGCTCTTCGCTCTTGTTTTGTTCTCTAGTGGTCGCTGCGAGTGCTGTAAGTGCGGTTTTTGCTGCAGTCGCAGCTTTCGATTAAAATATCCATACGAGTCCACAAGGAAGCTGCAGCGAAATTGAACGAATTTTCCAGCCCTGGTCAGCGCGAGCGGCGCGCAGGCTGGAGAAGAGGGAGCGTTGAGTGTTGCCAAATGCACGCGGCTCGCACGTACTCGAAACTTATTAAAAATCAGCGCCAGAGGCACCCCGCCCCGCCGCGCGACCAGCCATCTGCTGCCTGCGTTCGAGAGTCGAGTGTTAATTGATTTTCTGTGTGGATTTAAATTTCCCTTGGTTTTCCATCATTTACTAGAAACTCAATGTGCTCGGCGCTGGTCGAGGTCGGCGACGGGCGACGTGCGACGAACGACGGACGACGGGCGACGGGCGACGGGCTCTCCGCGGCGGGGGAGTTTTGTGCAGTTTTGCAGACTCGACTTTCGAACCTCGCCTCGGATTCAGAAGAATCAGTTATTCGCACGGATTGGCTTCCACGAACGAAGCCAGTGGGGTCAACAGCCATTGAACTTGGTGTGCTCTGGTGGAGGTTGAGGAGACCAAAGTCAGTCCGTCTTCTTCGGCGCCCACATCCCACTCCTGCTGTTGTGTCGTGCAGCAACTTCGGCCAGCATCGGCCGCACAAGCCAGCCACCAGCTGCTGCTACTGGACGCCGTCAAATTTCCAGCTCCTTCAAACTGCGACTCCCCTCGCGTTTCTTCCCGCCAGCCACGTCCTGCAAACAACCCCTGAGGTCACCTTTTAATGGGTTTCGAATGAAGTTACGGCGCGATGCCGCCTGAAACCTACTTAAAGTCATCCGGCAGCCTTCTGTTGGCGCTCTCAAGGACGCTCGCGAGGAGGTGGCGCGCGGCCGGCTTCGTTTTCGATTTAGGAGCGCCTCTTCGGCCGCCGGAGCGCTTCATTGACACTCGACTCATTTGCATTTCGCTCCCGGGGCGGCGGGGCGGCAACACAGCGCGGCGTTGATGAGTTTATCATGAGCTGGCTGAGGCGATGCGGCGCCCTGACAGGCGATGCGCTGCTATGTGATCGCAGCCGGCGGCGGGGGATTAAGTGCGCCCCGCGGTGGCTTTTGTTGACGAAATAATTGAAGTTGATTGCAATTCAATCGACTCTGAGCGAGGGCGAGCTCGTCGACCCTCCAGCGGCGAGGGCAGAAATGTTGTTTATCCAGCTTCAGACCTGTTTTTGAGCATTCGGCTTGAGCACACGCACACGCACACACACACACACACACACACCCACCCACACACACACACAAGAGGGTGAAACACGTTTAACTTGTTTGTTTTGCTGTCAATAAAACATTGAAATTGGCATTTTTGTAATCGAATTCTGTCCCATGTACACGAGGGCAGTGTAATGGAAGAACAGCTTTCCAGTGGATGCCAGATTTGCTCGAAAAAGTCGACGTGATCACACATCTGTGTTTCGCAAAAACTTCCTCGATGCCCTCGATTCGGTAAAAATGGGAACGAAAACAGATTCCGGTAGCGAGGGACTTCAAATGCTTCGTCCCTCGACAATTAGAAATTAAATGTACTGAAGGTGAAAAAAATACTTGCGTTCTCATTTTATTACCGCGCCAAATTGTGGAGGGGATTCAGGACGAAATTTTATTACTTGCGTACAATTTATTGCTCAATTTATCACAGTTTTGCAGAGAACATTCTTCTTATTAATGACACGGATTCATCAATCAGTAAAAATGTGCGGGGGTTGAAGAGGCGAAGAAGCATTGACAGGTTATTGCATTCGATTTTGGCTCTCCTGACTTATTCCAGATTAATTCCGGCTGCCTTCCGTGCTCGGGGGATCGAACACGAGAAATTCTGCGACCCTTCGCGGAGGTGGCGATCTCATCGAAACGGTCTCGCGAAGACACACCCGAGATTAATTAAAGCAAGCAAGGACTCCGCATTCGATCTCCTTTCTTCCCTGGATGCCGCATTTCAGACCGATTCTCGTATTTTGACGGAAGGAAATCAGCGGTTGACGAGGAATCAGAATCTCAACTGGCGGGGTGAGCGCGGGAAAATGCAAAGCCACGGCAACAAAAGCCACGACAGGAAGAGAAAACAAGTAACGGAGCTGCTGGAGACGAAGACCGCCAGCGAGGAAGGACACGCAAGTGTGCGGGCGCGCCTCGTTTCTCGTTAAGATTTGCGCGGAACAACAGCGTGGAGGATTAATGAGAATTGCATGAGGGAAGGACGCGGAAGCGGGACGACTCATTACTGAAATTACAGACGACAAAGCACCATTAGAAGTGAATGAAATGGGAGAATGGAATCCGCGAGCGCGCATCAGCATTCATAAACGAGCGCACAGCACTCGCGTCTGTCAGATGCACTGACATGATAATCCGAGCGCTGAGAGGACGAAAGCCCGCATAAACGGCAAGCGGAACGAGCTGCGAATTTGAAAACCGCCGGTGCAGTGCTGTGCCTGCGTGTGTACGTGGCTGGTAACATGTGTGAGTGCGCTTGTCGCGCTGACACACAAACACAGATACGCACGCACCTGCGAAGATGCAGCCGCACGGCTCGACTTCTGCTTCACGCTCGCTTTTGTCCCGACTACCCTCGCTCTCGTTACTTTCAGAACGAGTCGATTTCCCGTTGGTTTCGAGGTGTGTGTGTGTGTGTGTGTGTGTGTCAGCGCGTCCTCGTTACTCATTCGTGTGTTCGCGTGGATATTTCAGTTCAGCGAAAGGCGCTGCAAGCCGCAGAGGACTCAGAAGCCCAGTAAGCCGCTGAAATGCCTCGAAATAGCGATTTGTCTCTCCTCACCGGCCAGCGGACTTCCAACTGCCTTCGTTCCTTCCAGCAAATCAAAGCAGTGGACGGCTGGAAGACTCGCGTATCCGACCACCAGCGTCCTCCGAATTCAGACTTCGTGCGATCACATTTCGCTCGTATTCAAGGAACCTCGTCTATCCGAGTAGAAATCTTTTCCCGAGAGAAATGTTGACAGGATGAAGAGGAGAGGGAGAGAGGGAGAGAGAGAGAGTACAAGTATTCCACGCTGCGGAGTACCCAGCCAGAAAATGAAATTTGAAACTGACATCGAGGTAATTGGATTCTCCGCGTTTTACGACTTGCATATTTTTATTTGATTATCTCTCAGCTCGTGCTTGCGCTTTCCTCGAACAACACTTCACGTCGATGCCCGAGACGAGGCTTCCCGGCAGGTTGCCTCGTTGTTGTCGCTCTTCATTTATCTGCGTACGCGAATCGCAAGGTTTTTCATTTTTATGGCTGCAAATGTAAGCGATTTGTCGCGGTGCACACGGAGCCCGAGGCGAGATGGCATCCCGCAGATAGCCGGCGTCAGGTGCGCGGCAGAGCGGCGGAGCGGCTCCACGTCACGCCGTTCTGCTGGCTGTGGCTGCTTTGCTTTTATTGCCGTGTAAATAGTGACCCCCGCGGGTGAGGACCGAAACTGTGCCTGGAGTCACTGCGGTCAAGTGCGTCAAGTGAAATAGCAACGAAATATTCGGTTGTTGCTGGCTTTTAAATGCGTTTCTTTATTTCGCTACTTCCGTCGCGAGGCGGCATCGGCAACGGTAAGGACAACAGCAACAACACCAACCGCATCTCCAGAAGGGACGCAGAGAGGAAATTACAGCCACGCTTATCGCAAGGAGGACACGCCACTCATCAGGTGGCCGTAATCTCGGGCCGATCTTTCGATTAACTCGGCGGTGGTTGGGCGGCTTCGGCAGCGGCAGCAGCGACGGCGGCTGGTGCGGGAACGGGGCTGCGGGGAGCTTTTGTGATTACTGGTTAGGTTCTTCCTGAGGGTTCCGGCTGAAGTCCGAACCGAAAGACGGTGGAAGCCACCTTTTGGCAAACGCGAGAACCTCGAAGAGGGCGGCCGGCGCGGCTGCGAGGGGCGTCCGAGCAGCGCGCTGCTAATGAAGCGCGGATGCTCTCCGCATACTTAATTCCACCCGCTGAATGTGAAATTCACTCCTTTCTTGGCTCTCCAAGGACGCCGCTTTAGTTTCCTTGTACGCCATGAAACCTCATAAATTTAATTATCATTCTTTCGCGATGCTTTACGTTGTAATCAGCAGACTCACGTCGCTCTTGCCGCACCCTTCTTGACGCCTTTAGAGGAATTTCGTGCCTCTGCGGCGCTCGTCAGCGTCGTGGAAGCAAACTGCTTCCCGCTTCCTGTCTTGCTTTGTGCCTGCGTTGACTCCCCGCCGCGCCCCACGCAGTGCGAAGCGATTAAAAGTGTAACTCAACATATTCGCGCTCACGATGCTTAATGACGAAATTATTGCTGGGAATGCCGAAGCTTCTGCGGCGGAGGGAACTCCGGCGAAAACTAATTAAAATACTCTGATGAGCGTTTCATTGTGCGCACTCAGACACACACACACACACAACTACTTCTCCGCGAGCGCCATTCCGCGCTGCCTCTGCTCACAAGAATTCACGTATTCAACACCTCCTCTCGCCCCCCAAACAGTATTTGGCAGCGCTAACGGGAAACCGCGCGACGGCGAGTGAACGGGAGAGAATGCGGAGAGAATTTGTTTTTCGCTCCGGAAGTGTTTTCTCTGCTGGCTGCGGAAATTAGCGACGTCGCAAGGATTAAACCGAAAAACTTGCGCCATAATCGTAAAAATTCAAATTATTACGGTTATTATTGCAGCGCGGTATAGGGGGGGGGGGGAGGCGCGGTCGAGCGATTTCAACTCGGCTAATAGCGGTGTAAATGTTGGCGCGAACCGCAGCGGACAGCAATCGAGGCAGTTTGGCTGCGTGCTGAAGAGCTCTGAACGCTCGCGGTGCGACTGCGGCCCCAAAACGAGTTTATTCGTGTTGTTCAAATCGGTCGCACCGAAGGACACCAATTTGCGAGACTGCAGGAATGCAGGTATCAGCGAGAACTTACTAGGAATCAAGCGAAACACAAAAGCGCGAATATTTCCGAAATAAACGTTTTAACTGAGACAAAACTTCGCCTTCCATTGACAAAATTGAAGGCAGGAGTGGCCTGTAGGGACACCTATTTCGCGCAGGTGTTTCTGCAGTCGGCTGTACCATGTTAGGAGATCCAAAAAATCGTAGAAGTCCACAGCGTTCGCCAAAAAGTCGATTGTTAAGCTTGTGTATTCGGTGCAGCAATTTAGTAGTGAATCGGAGTCGACTTGAGTGCCCCGCTGTCCTCGTCGGTCTTGCACACCCACGCCGTCGAAGCACTCCTTGCTGTGCGAACGAAGTGCCCTCTGTCAATGTCACAGGCGTCACCGGCACTCATACGTGCCGCACACACGCACGGCCCACGCTCGCTCAGCCACGCGGTCCCGCACACACCGCTCACCGCTCACCGCCCTCTCCTCGCAGGAGCGAATTACGAGCACATTACTGGAGTTAATCGCCACTCGCTGAAGTTGGTGCGGTCGCGCTTGTTGTTGTGCGCTTGTTGCCACCAGCAGTCGTCGTCGTTGCTGTTGCACCCTTGAGGATATTTTTCAATAACGCTTCAGTCATTCTAGTTCTTCAGTTTTCCGATTTTGCCCACGCACGCCGCTCGCTCAGATTGATGGCTCGCCATTTCGTAGCTCGACCTTCTGTGTGTAAACAGAAACGAAAACAAACACAAACTTCTCTTTTATAAAGTCTAGAAACGGCGTGCAAAGCGCTCCCCTCTCTTTCGGTCCGCACCCACCTCGCGTTTTCAGCTGCCAGTTTTCACCCGGCTCTACTTTCCTCCATCCCTCCACCTGAATGTGGATTACATTCTACTTACATACCGAACTACTAAATGTAGTTACGGCTGTCGGCGGGGTGTTGTGCGTCTTAGCTGCTCTCTGAAGTTATGATTTCGGAAATCTCAGCCTTCGTGCGGCTGCCGTCGGAGTCTGCCAGGAAAATACGGTGATTGGAGACCCAGGGAGGCTCTGAATTTGTTGTTGTTCCCTTGCGCGCCTATGATTTTGTTAATCATCTGCTTGATATGGGATGCCAGCGATGAGAGCGAGGAGTTGACGGAGCTTCCCTCCCTGGATTTCCGCTCAGAGGTGCAGGGTTGTCTTGGGGACGACAGCGTTCAATCCGTCCCACTCCCATTCTGCCCCTCGTCCCCTTCGAGGAGGACTGATGGCGCCATCTGCTGAAGATTTAATAAAGCAGAACGTGTCTCTTCTGCCTCACGGCCGGGCTGCAATCCGTGTCTACGGAGAGCTTAACATGCAGGCGGCGTTTGACGTTGAGACGCTTTTATTCCTCGTTTAATAAACTGCCTGAAATGAAATTCCGGGCTGGAGGGGCTTTTCTCGTTCTACGTGGGCCGGTTGAGCCGGCGCGTGTCTGGCGAGCGTGTTGCGATGTCTCCAGCGTGACGTCCTTGAGTTGAAAGGACGTCTTATTACGAGTACAACATTCACATCCGCCTCACTTTGCTGAGGTCTGAATTCGCACTCAAGATTCGACCTCTCTGTTCCTGGCTTCAACTCGGATGACCGATTGAAATGGCGGAGTCCTGCGAGCTCCGTCGTTGTGTCCTCCACTTCTGGAAGGGTTCGCGAACACAGCAGAGGGAGGAGCTCTCCAAAAAGTTGGAAGCACGAGGAAGACCTCGCTTTTACTCACCGCTGCTGGCCAGTTGAACGCCATTAGTCGGAGCCTGTTGCTCGCCGGTTACGCCCATCGCGCACTCCGCCCCCGCCCTCCATCGCACGAATGATCACGTGCATCCGGCCGCGGCTGGCTGCTCAGCGCGGAGCACAGAGTGGAAAGCGCAAAAACCAACAAGCCGAGTCGAGAGCGGCAGCACTCGAGTCTGCTGCAACTGTTGCAGCATCAGCCGCGCCATTGATGACTCGCTGATGCAAGCGAACTAATTAAGGCTCCGTCGAGTGCTCAGCGGGCGCGGCGGCTGTTGAGGCACCGAGTTGTTGGTTGGTGGCTTTTGAAGGAGTGGCAGTCAGGTGCGCGCTCGAGAGGACGACTGAATGCGAGCGATTTTTATTCGAGTCCTTTGATTTCGGCTGCTGAACCAACGGGCGCCGCTCTCCGCAGCACTTTTCCGCTCTGTTTTGCAAGATTTCCTCTTTGCTTTGGTTTCCAGATTGCGCTTCATGAGCTCGTTAAGAAGATCGAGCGACTCGAACTCCTCGCAACTCAATTAGATGTTTGCCGAAGTAAATTAAATTGCAGAACTTCGTACGCATCATTTTACAGGCAACAGCGACAAGGAGAACCGTCCAACAACAGCAACAACAGCAACAACATCAACTGCAGCAACAGTTGACGCAGAATACAAACAAAATTAAACACTCAGCAAGGAAGGACGAAGTGCTGTCCTCGCCTCACCGCTTCGGTGTCTCCATCTTTTTAATTTGCAATTGGAAGCAACGACGGCTGGCAACAACAATGACAGTGGCAGTGAAGAGGAAGGAGACGAAATTTGTGTTCCTCTTCAGTTGCTTCACGGGCGGTGCGCCGCAAATTTGCCGACTTCCCGGAGGAAACTTTTAATTTGTAATAATTAAGGACGGCGAGGCAACGAACGCAACGCATTCACTGTGCAGTTGGTCCTTGATTCTTGCCGGTCTTCTCGTCAGCAGCACGGACAACAACAACAGCCATCACATCGGCATTCAGTGCCATTTTCAGCATTTATCCAGCCGACTTAAGAGCGGAACGATCGAAGCAACTGTGAGGCGGAATCTGTGCGGACAACACCGTGCAGAAGAAGAAGAAGAAGAAGAAGAGGGATCTACTTTTCTGTTCCGCCTCAAAACTGTTGCTGCAGATCCTGATTGCTGGCCACTGCGGGGTGGATTTTCGGCCCAAAGCGAGATCTGAACCTCCATTCAGGCGAAGTGAAGGGCGGCTTAATAACGGGAGTCGGCTGAGAGTAGGCGTGGCGCAGGTATTTCTTCCTCCTTTCTGTTCTCGAGGACGTCTCTTGCGGTTTGCGCTCGCTGCATTTTTGCCAGAGTGCAGCGGTCGTTGTTGCCGGCCGCGGGCAGCCGGAAACCGCGTCAGAAGTCAGTCGACAAACTTTTGCCCGGGCTCCCTCGTTCGAAGCGGCTTCTTGTTCGCCCGCGGTTATGATTGCGGTTAAGGAGCGCCTGTGGCTGCTCACTTGTTTCGCCGGAGCAGTTTGAAGCTTAATTGTTGCTGCTCCCGCCCCTCGACTTTTGCAGGCGCACACCTCGTGTTTCTCCATTAGCAGGCGCAGTTGTTGTTGTTGTCGTGCCATTAATACAATTAAATGAGCTGGACAATTAAATGAGAGCAGCTGCCCCTCCACCTCCTCCCCCGGCCACTTCCGGTTTAACACTTCCGTTTGTTCGTTTCAGATTTCGCTCATCATTCGTTGTTGTTATTGTTATTTCGCTGGTTAACGGTTATTTGGCTAAGTCACGTTGCTCTTCCTCTTTGTGTTGTTGTGGTTGTTGTTGTAGTGGTTTCCTTGTGCCCTAATAATTGCCGTTGCCTGCACGGGCGGTCGCTGGAAGCACATCAGCTGCAAACACAAGCCATCGCAGTGGACGCGTGCAGATGTCGGCAGTGACCATCGGACTGGTGCACCCTGGCCAGTGCTGCCACCTGCAGAATGAAACCGTGGCGACTGGGTTGTCGGAGTTGAGCGACTGGCGAGTGGGGTTCGGCGCTGGTGGCGCAGCACGGAACTTCCCGAAAATCACTCATTTCGTGGTCAGCAGTTACCTAAATTGAAATTTTAAGTGGTCGCATGACTTCCAGTCGAGCGGCGGCCTCAGCAATAAAAGCGAGTCGCGGATTGCAGTTTAATCTGCGAGAAATCATACAACAACAACGCGTTTCGAGAGGGATGCCGACGAGGTTTTCCGAAGGCGCCGCAGAGTTGCCAGATTTACGATCTTACATGACGTTTCAATCACGGCGAATTAATTCCGCGCTCAATAAGAGTGACCGAGTTGCTGCTTCCACTTCACCTGCACCCCCGCACAGCACTTGCAACCCCCGCCCCCGAGTGCGACCACGTGCACTTCAGTGTTCCTCCCGAGAAGAGTCCTGCCGCACGAGGACCCGTCAGACTGAAGGCTGCTGGTTTGCGTTCGCGAGTCACGGCCGGCAGGCGACGCGAATGCTTCTCTGCGTCTTAATTAGCACTTCAGCAGCCTTGAGACTTCAGCCCCGTCCACTTCCATTGCTGTAGTTGCTGCTGCCCGGGACTCATTCCGGCCCCCGGGCTTGGGAGCGGAGGGCCATCGCCACAGTGCTGCGCGGCACTTCGTAGCTCTTCAGCTGGCCACGCTGCCTCTTCACTGGCCCGCGACAGCCGCGACGTCAGCTTGAGTCGGGGATTACCTGCCAGCGGAAGTGTTTAATTATTGTTTCGGCGCTCGATGAAGTGGCAGCGCTGCGTTGCCTGCTTCGTGCCGGTCGCGGCGCAAAGATGCTGCTGGAAGAGCGCACGTCCTTCGCCAATTAATCATGAAGTGGAATCGCGAGTGTGTGAGCCGTGGAAGCAGCGTTTATTTGAGCCACGCAGCAAGAGCTTCACGGCCGAGGCGTCGCGCGGTCGCAGCATCATCCAGCGCAAGTTCCGTGTCGCTCATACGACGCGAGGACCCCAGAAAAGACTCGAGCGTTTGTCAGCAAAACAGTGAAACGGGAATTTAAAGCCGCGGATGGCGCAACAAAAAGCGAAGCGAACCGAAGGCTGATAACGATTTCAATTATCGACTGTTCGAAACACTCGCAGCTGCCATCAGCACGTCCCGCCTTCCAACTGCCGACGAGACACGCAGCAAAAACAGTCAATACGTGTGTCGCGCACCACCGCGTGCGGGAGAGTCAGCGTCGTCCGGGGACTCCCGTTTGGGGGCAGTTTTACCACACTTCATTCAAATACTTTCAGAATTACACGCAGTGGAAAAGGCGAGGACTGCGCCGGCCTGCATCTCTCCTCGTTTTTCATACAAATGTCCGGTTTGCAGGACTGGATTCAGTTCTCGCTCGAGTTTTAAACTGCTCCAGCGCGGACGGCCCTGATGTGTGTGTGCGTGCGTGGCCCACAGCATCGAATTACGCAAATAATTTTGTGTAAAACAAGTGAAAAACGCGCTGCGCATAAAATCGGATGCCGCGGCCCACCGCAGCCAGCAGAGGCGACGGCTGCAGTCCGCGCTGCTCTATTCATTCAGCGGGCAGCGCTGATGGTTGCTGCGTGCGTCCGACTCCCCCACGTCGCACCATCAGAGCGCCGGGCACGGCGACCTCGAGGATGCTTGAAACTGTTTAGCATGCGGAGTGCGTCAGACGTCGTCTGCCTGTTTGCGGGGGCGCAACCCCTCCGGCGCGCTGTTAACGCAGTAGAGCCTCTCATTTGTTTGCCAGTGACTCCATCAATTGAGACTCCGACTGCGCTCGGCACACACTGGCTCGCTGCTCGCTGCGTGGGCCGCACTGCGCCGCTCGGGCCTCCCCAGCACTTGGTATGCAGAGCGGAGCTCAGCTGTTGTTGCTGCTGCTGTTGTTTGTTTTGAGCCAGTTTCAGCTGAGTTGTTATTCCGCACTCCAGCGAGGCAAATATTTGCAGTTCGCCTGCGACAGTTGCTGCTCCCGCCGCGTGCAGTGCGCTTCCGAATATTTTAAAGGCGCAAATTAAAGACCGCGCTGCTCTTAATTGCTTCAGTTTTCGCTGGAGCGACTTCTAGTCTTCCCGCTGTCATCAGCAGCAGCAACAACCGGCAGACACCGCAGCTACACGCCATTAAACGCGCTGAACGCGTGCCGCGCGACGTACGCTGCCACTTCATTTCCACAAAACGAGTTGAAAGTCATGCGTTCAGATTGGTTCGATAAAATGGAAAAAATGCAACGTCGATTTTGCTGCCGCCTCAATTATTGTCGCGCATTTCCACGTTATCATGAAGCCAAACGGAAAAACTTGAACACATCAAAGCGACGTTGAAAAAACGAGCGTAGTGCAAAAAATTCAGAGAGCGGAAGTGAGGCGACGGAGACCGTGCACGCACACAGCAGCACGTGGATCGGCCTGCACTGAGCAGCATTTTCGGCTTCTCGCGACACAACACGCGGCGAGCGGCGAGTGCGAGTGACGCGTTGCGCGTGAAAGCTACGCTGCAGCGCTGCATCCTGCCGCCCCTCGCGCTGCATAATTTAAGGATGCTCTGCGGCTTGTCGCCGCAGATTGAATACGAATTCGTGTTTAGCCACGTTGCAGCCCGGCGCGACTCAGCCGGCCAGCGCGTGACGCAGCTTCAGCCCTTGAATCCCCTCCGGGTCTGCCAATTAAAAGTTGTTGTGCCGCGCGTCCGCCAGAAGCCAATTAAATCAAATTAGAACGCATCAACTTTAATTGTTTCAGCGATGCTCGCGCACCGCACTCGCACCGTGCGAGTTGTTGTTGCAGTTGCTGCTGTCGTTGCCGGCAGTGAGGTAAACGTCGACATCAACTACGCGAAGAATTGCAGAGTCGGGCCAGCAATCTGGAAAGCGCTCCATAATCAGCTGCTTATCGCGATCTGCTGCCACTCAGCAGCCACTGCTGGCTCCACGCCGCGTTAAATCAACCGCAGCGGCGCCACGAGCAAATTGGCGCGCTTGATTTTAATTTAGATTAAAGCGCGAAAAATAATTGAAACAAGGAACGAGCGCAGGTTGGTGCCGCTTGTGAGGGGTGCGCGAGCTGCCCTCCGCCGCTAAGACTCCGCGCAAGCGAGTCCTGACTTCATTTCCATTCAGACAATTAATCACGGCCATGCATGAGCCAGCGCGAGCGAGCCGCCCACCCCACCGCACCGCACTCGCGAAGTTTCAATTACCCGGAGGTCTTTCGTGCAGCGCGGAGCGCAGTAATCGCGCATCGCACCGCGCTGCAGCACGACGTGCATCCTTGAGCGGCCGCGGTGCCACGCGCTCCAGCGCAAGTCGTCGCTCGTTCGCTGCGCCTGCAGTTGATTCCAATTTAACGCTCGACTTCTAATTCGCGAGTTCCGTGAGATCCGCGCTCCGATTGCGGCGAAAGAAGTGCCAGGAAGCAGCGGAGTTCTTTATTGCTGCCGTTGCAGGCACACACGGCGCGCTTATTTCGGCGCTTATTTATTGACTGCGGTTGTTTATTGATTGCGAGAGTTTCAATCAGACGGAGCGTTTGATAGGCGGAGTCGGGCGAGGGAGGGGAGCCTGCTATCAATAAAACCGCTGAAGTCGAGAGAGCTGCCGCGCTGCAGGCGAAGTGCGGCCGACGAGCGGAGCGATTCGCAGCGTCCCACCCACCCACTCTCACCCGCGATGCGTTTCACGGAGGTTTCGTGAGTCCACCCGTCCCTCGTCGCGCTGCTACCGTCTTGGACGCGAACCAATTCTTTCCTCGCGCAGCACGCGTTTGCGGTTTCTCGAGGAGATTCCGGAGAAATGTTGCAAGTTTTGACGAGGCTCTCATATCCTCGCAGCAAAAACTGTTCGCGTTTATTTACTTCAGTTTGATTTGTGGCTTTTTGATGAAGTGGCGCCCGGGGGTTTTCGGGGCGGCGCACGAGGCTCACGCCACAACAATCCTCCCGAATATGAGTGCTCATTCGAGTCGTTGTTTACCGCAAGACATACGAGCTGCTTCGGGAAATCAGCGGGCGAACTACAACGGAGCTCCGTTCGAAAAACTTTTCCAATTTTGAGCTCATCGAACTGAAGGTATGGAAATCCCTCGCTCAACCCTTGGCAATCGATGGAGGGAAGTATGACAACAACACATGAATTACTTATTAGCTGCCACTCGTCTTCCGCCCCTCCAACACCGCGGCCCCGCCCTCGACGGAGTCAACAAATCTTCCGAATCACTGCGACGATGAGCGGGCGGAGTCGTGTTATCAGGAACTCAAATATTGACGACGCCTAATGGAAGTGCAGCGGCAGCAGACGCAACAACCGCGTCGGTTGGAGCCCGTTGCGGGTTGCGGGCTGAATGCGGGTTACAACCTCCACACGCCGACTCTCTCTCGTGCTCGGTCGCGTGTAGAAAGCGTCTGAGGAGGGGAGCGGGGATCCATGCGGTCTATGGACTCCGATTGGTGGCGACGGCCTCTCAAGGTGGCTGGTTACGCTGTCCTGTTGAAGGATTCACAGTTGATGTCCAAATTGGTGCAAAAATGGTGCTGGTGGACACGAGCGCAGATTCTTAAAAGCAAAGCTTCGGTTCAGTCCTGCGACTGCCGAACCATCGAGCCCCTCAAAGCCGGTGACTACGCCGGATGAAGAAACAAGTCGACGCAAGTCGAAGCAACGAAGGACTTCCTCACAGAAACAATGAAAATCGAGGGTAATCAGGATCCTAAGCCACGCCCTTCCTTCCCGTGCTTTACGTAACAAAGAACGTAATAAAGAGCTGTTAATTGTGAATGTGCGTGTGTGTGTGTGTGTGTGTGTGTGTTAGCCGGAGAACGTTAATGGCTGATGTTTGATTATCTGATGGAATCGAACATGAAACTCCCGGGAAGTTTCGGAAGTCGGAGTACCGTTTTCATCTAAGGGATGCGATTAAGGACTCCACTTGAAGGAATTCTGTCGACACCCTTTCAAGTAAGACTCCCTCGGGAACGGGGAACCGCGAACTGGGCAACCGGAGCCGAAAGCGAACCCTAGCGTCGGCTTTCCTGGACGGCTTCTCAGTTGCGGGGGTGTGTGCGAGTGTGCGAGCGCGTTGCATTGCATTAGTTAATTGAAATTAAGCGATGAACCAGATGTGGTTGTTGTTGCTGCTGACTTGCACACACCGCCATCGGAAACACAAGCGCAAGACAGGCCGCGCTCGTGCCCTCGCCGACACCCGAGCTCCGTCGCATTCGCACGCACCAGCGGCGAGCCGGCGTGGCCGCAGCGTGCAGCGTGTGCGCCGAAACGAGGCAAATTCACGCTGGCTAATTAATTGCATGTTGAATCGAGAATTAATCAGGCGTTGTAACGAGCGTTGGCGGCCGGGAAGCAGGCGGCGGCGCTGCACGAGCTCCGCCGCCTCCGAGAGGCGTGTTGGTTGTTTGACGCTTGTTTACCTAATAATTTGTTAGCGGTTACAAATGTTGCAGTTGTTGGCGTTGCTGTCGATGATTTCATTGTTGTCAGCAAATGCAATTAAAGCTCCCGCTTCGTCGTGGTCGGAGAGCGAGTGATCTACAGTCTCCTGCGCTTCGTTGGCAATCGAAGACTCGAGTTGGATGTGGTGGGGAGGCGGTGGAAGGGGGAAGGAGGATGCAACATGCATTCCCGCTGAACCGCAACATGAAGTAAATTTTTATACTTACCATTAACTTTAAGCGGGAATAGGGCGGGGGAGGGACTGCGCAGATAGTCGGGCGTGAGTCGCTGCAGGATGCTTGCTGTTCGGACGGGTTAGGCTGCGCCAATCTACGCAGTCCTCTTCACACTTCGTCGCACATTTCAAAGTTGTCTTGTCGCGCGGTCGTTTGTTGCTCGTGCCGAGTCAGCCGAGGCGCGGTTGACTTGAGTGCATTTTGCGCTGTCATTTTCTTCACACTTTAAGCGACGAACATCCCGGCAAGACACGACTGCGCCGGATGGCAACAACTGCATGCAGCAAACACGCACACGCGACACACGCATCCTCAAACACCCCCAACACCCCCAACGACCTCAACACAAACGCAATAAGCTGACAGCGTAAAGATGCCAGCTACGGTGGCACGCGTGTGTGTGTGTTTGTGAGGATGTGTACGGCTGCGGCAAAGTTTCCACTCTGCCGCTGCCGTCATCGTTGCTTAGCCTGAAAGTCTCCGAAGCCAAGAAAAGTAGTGCAACCGGCAGTAGCGGCGGCGGAAGGAGAGGAAGTTCGAACTTCCCGCGTGGAAGACAGAAAAAATTACTTCTAAAACACAGCAGGCAGCGCCATTTTACACAAGAGAGCAAAAAGCAAGCACTGAATCAACCTGCCGTCTCTCGACTTCAAGTGGAGAAACTTTTATTTTATTTGTTTATTTCTGCTGGCAGAACGCAGGATGCAGCCAAAGTCACGAATACTCCGAAGCGCTTCCTGCCTCTGTGGCTGCGAGTAAATCTGCTGCTTTATGATCTGGAACGACACAAATCTTGGCGGCGACTGAGGATGCCTTCGCATTCAGGGCGACGGAGCGGCTCGTCCTCGAATATCCCGACAGCGCCGCTCCCGAATAACCCCGTCCTCCGGCACGACGAGTGGCTCTCACTTGGACTCGGCTTGCATTCGGCTTGCATTCGGCTTGGATTCGGCTTGCATTCGGCTTGCATTCGGCTTGGATTCGGCTTGGATTCGGCTTGCATTCGGCTTGCATTCGGCACGTCTGCAACTGCTGCAGGTGAGCGACTGCACGGCGACTTCCTCTCGAACTGGAGGACGGCTAATTGGGTCCCTAAAAGTCAGAAATGCCCTACCGTCGAGGAGACTTTTGCGGTGATTACAACGGAAAACCACGAAATGAATGTCGGTGCGGTGATTTCAGCCTCGCTTTCATGGTGCCGGCTGGCGATTGCCTTTGCAGACGCCTGAGCTTCGAGGAGGCTTCGCAATTGCGTTCTGCGTATCATGTTGGCGTTTCAGCTTCGCCGGCTTTGATCGAAACCGATCCTCCTCCTGGATGGGGTCACAGACGTCAAAGGGACTTCACGGGAATTTCGCGATTTCGCGGCGTTTCTCCGATCAATTTCCACGTGAGGAATTGTTGAATAAGGCTTCCTTCTCGCTTATTGCAGTAGATACGCACAAACTAATATTGGAAAATAAAGCAACCTTCGTTAAAACGACGGATCCGCACTAAAAGCTGCCCTCCCACGTCTAAATGCGATGTCTTGTAGCGAAGTCAACTCCTCGCGAGGCCTTCCGGGGTGGAAGAAGACACCTCAGCCTCACCCTCTCCCCCCTTCCGAGCTCGATTCGGTGCATTAATAAATTAAGTTTGAGTCGATGCTGCTGCACCACCGGGGTTTCGAGGACGATGATACTTTTACATCTGGCAGGCGAGTCACAGATTAAATGAGTTGTTTGTTGTTGTAGTTGTTGTTGTTGTTGTGCAGGGAGCACGTTAGTCCCACGATAGCAATAAACACGCACGCACACACACACACACACACACACACACACTGTGATGGAGAGATCTCTGAGTTCTTGGTGAGATCGGACGTGTTTGAAGCCTCTCCTGGCTTATAGTGCAATTTGCTAAGGAAATCGTGGTTGGTAATCAGTCAAGTGGTGTAAAAATCGAGTGCGAAAGTTTAGCAACGCGAGTGCATAACGCGAGTGCTGGCTGGGACACATAAGAGACTCAAGCATTACTTTTTGCTAACTCTGGATTTTTACTTATTACAAACTGGATGGTAAAAACTTATTGGCAACATTTTAAGTCAAAACTCCCGCGCGACTTTTGGGTGAGTGAAAAGGTACTATAATTAAATTGTAGCCGTTTCTTCCCGTTCTTGCACCCGCCGGCGGCTTGGCAGTTCACAAATTCTTAGGAAGGAACTGCATTGCCGAATCAGTGGGTGGTGTCCATGCTAAAAAAGGAAGCTTTCGGTTTTTGTCAAAACTATGGCAACTCCGATCGCGGCCACACCACCTGTTGCAGCGTGCAAGAAGAGTGCAGATATAGCGGCGCATGGTGGGGACAAACCGAGAGGCGGGCGTAACTACTACGAAGCTCTAGAGGTATCTACTCCAATGGCGGATCCGTTTAAGAGGAGCTCCTTGATTGATCGATCCCCGGTAAGAGTAGAACCTGAAAGCACTGCAATGGCGGCTGCAAGCGCAGAGTCGCCAACCAATGGTGATCGTCATAGCACCCCATCTGAGGCGAATCTCTCGACACTGGAGAGGTTGGGGAAGAGCGTAAATCGTTTGGTCGATATGATTGGTGACGGCCGGCGATCAATTCACCAACCGATGCGGAACCTTATCGGCTCCATTGCTTCTCTCTTCAGCAATTTGGAGAGGGAAATTACCGAGGGAGGCAGGGCATGTAGGCCGCTTCCTACAAAGCGAAATGCAGGCAGCGGTGAAAGCGGCGCGAAGGCGCACAGGGTGAGCTGGACTCAAACGTCTCCAATAGTCAAGCGCATGAAGCAAGATGGTTCGAAGAGGAGTCGGGATGAGCCCAAGGCGGTGCAGCCAGTAGCTAAGAAAAGTAAGCCAGCGGAAACAGCTACCGTTGGAAGCGTAGCGAAAGAGGCGGCTAAGAATAAAATCACCGAACGCGGCGGTGACTCGGAGTGGACTCAAGTGAAGAAAAAGGGTCTAAATAAAGGCAGGCTGGAAAAACAGAAACCTGATGCTATTGTTGTGTCAACGCGAGGCACGACGAGCTACGCAGATATTCTACGCAAGATTAGAGAGGAGCCCAGCCTCCAGAGAGTAGGAGAGGGCGTTCGTCGAATCAGAAGAACACAGAAAGGGGAAATGCTGTTCCAATTGGAGTCAAAATCTAGCTCAGAGTCCGACGACTTTAAAAAGCTGTTGATGTCCTATCTAGGCGAGGAAGCCGAAGTGAGAGCAATGTCACAAGAGGTGACTATTGAATGCAGGGACTTAGACGAGATCACCACTAAGGAAGACGTCTTAAAAGCCTTCCAGCAGAAATACGGAGAGAGCGTAGGAACTAACGCTGTGAAATCGCTGCGCTCTGCGTTTAGAGGAACTAAAACCGCGTTGGTAAATCTTCCGATTACTACAGCAAAGAAAGCCCTCGAGGAAGGAAAAATAAAAATCGGTTGGGTAGTCTGCCGCCTTCGTGAGTTGAGCCGCCCCCTGAGGTGCTTCCGTTGCCTCGAGTTTGGCCACATAAGCAACGGGTGTAAGAACCCTGACCGGTCAAAACTGTGCTGGAAATGTGGTAGCGAAGGACATTTTGCGAAGGATTGCAAGAACAAACCGAAATGCCTTCTTTGCGCGCAGGCCGGTGATGAGCCGACAGACCATGCGATGGGCAGTAGCCGTTGCCCAGTATACAGGAGAGCCAGCACAGAGCAGCGAAAATGATTGTCCTCCAGATCAACTTAAATCACTGCGAAGCTGCACAGGATCTGCTAAAGCAAAAAATACTTGAGACTAAGGCGGACGTTGCTCTATTATGCGAACCTTATAAGACCCCGAATGGTGCTAAGGACTCATGGATTACTGACGAAACTCGAAAGGCGGTGATCTGGGCGTGCGGCCAGCACCCCATCCAAGGTGTCTCCCAACGTATATGCAAGGGATTTGCTTATGCTGCGATAGCTGGCATTCATCTTTACAGCTGTTACGCGGCGCCGAGCGTGGCTTGGGAGGAATACGAGCTTCTACTGGAGAACATCGCGTCAGAAGCCAGACATCAACACCCAGTAATTATAGCAGGCGACTTTAATGCGTGGGCCGTGGACTGGGGTAGCAGAACCACCAACGCAAGAGGAAGGGCTCTACTAGAAGTCTTCTCGGGGCTCAACATTACTCTTTTGAATACTGGCTCTGTGAGTACCTTTCGGAGAGATGGCAGAAACTCGGTGATAGACATAACCTTCGCCAGCACTTCTTTGGCGCAGAAAATTCAGTGGAGGGTGAGCGAGGATTTTACATATAGCGACCATCAAGCGGTTGTGATTAACATCCACCAGGCAAACAGCAGAGAGAGGGCGCGGTGCCATTGGCAGCTTGGCTGGAAAGCGAGCTCGTTAGATAAGGAGGTGTTTGACATTGTGCTCACCGAGGATCGCGAGTGGTCGGCACGAGCTGAAGAACTGGCTGCGCAATTTATAGAACAGCTCGTTAAATCTTGTAACGCCGCAATGATTAAGCGCAAGGGTAAAAACCGAAGACGATCAGTACACTGGTGGAGCGACGAGATAGCAATGCTGCGAGCGCAGTGCCTTCAGGCAAGACGACGTTTCCAGCGCTGCAGGCAATCACTAGACAGAGAGCGGCGTAAGGTTGAGTTTTCGAAGGCAAGGAGGAAACTTCGCGATGCGATTCGCAAATCAAAAATCAGAAGCTTCAAAGCACTGTGTGAAGAAGCGAATGCGAACCCATGGGGAGGTGCATATAGGGTTGTAATGGCAAAAACCCGTCGGCAAGCGCAAGTGAGGTGCCCGCATTTACTGGCTCGGATAGTTTCAACTCTATTCCCTCAGCATCCAGAAAGTGAATATGCCCGACTTCAGCCACAGGAGTTTACCGAAGTCCAAATATCGACCACTGAAATCAGCGAGGCCGCTAAACGAATTGTGCCGAACAAAGCACCAGGACCCGACGGGATTCCAAATGCGACACTGAGAGCAGCAGCACTGAGACACCCGCACATGTTCGCAAGGGTATTCCAAATTTGCCTGCAACAAGGAATCTTCCCCAGTGCTTGGAAAGTTCAAAAGCTGGTTCTGATCCCGAAACCCGACAAGCCACCGGGAGAACCGTCGTCATACAGGCCAATATGCCTTCTTGATAGCGTCGGAAAAATGCTGGAGCGAATCATATATGAAAGGCTGCGTCCCTATGCAGAAGGCGCTGGGGGTCTCAGTAGAAGCCAATATGGATTTCGCAGAGGCTGCTCTACTATTGATGCTATCACTGCAGTAGTGTCTTTGGCTAGAGAGGCAATTCGTGGCACTAGATGGAGAGGTGGCTCCAAGCAGTACTGTGCTGTCATCACGCTCGACGTGAAAAACGCCTTCAATACGGCGCCGTGGCACTGCATCTTACGGGCGCTACGTGAAAAAGCAGTCCCGGGCTACCTCCTCCAAATAGTTAGCAGCTACCTCAGCAACAGGGTACTGCTCTACGACAGTGACACGGGAATAGAGCGCTACTCCATAACAGCTGGCGTTCCTCAGGGCTCAGTTCTCGGACCCCTGCTATGGAACTTAATGTACGATGGAGTTCTAAGACTTCCGGTCCCTGAAGGAGTTAACATCATCGGCTTTGCTGACGACTTGGCTGTAGTAGTGGTGGCGAAACATATAAGCCAAATCCAGGAAAAGGCGCACATGGCCGTCGAAACTGTACGCAGCTGGCTTAATTCGACTGGCTTGATGATGGCGGAAAATAAGACCGAAATGGTACTCATAAGCAGTCGCAAAAAAGTGGAAGTGGCACAGCTAAAAGTGGGAGAGGCAACAATAAATTCCCAGCGCGCAATTAAATACTTAGGAGTGTTTATCGATGATCGCCTCAAGTTTCGGCAACACACGGAGTATGCTTGCAAAAAAGCCGCTGCCTGTCACGCGTCACTAGCGCGGATGCTGCCAAACGTTGGCGGCCCGAAAGGCGGAAAGAGACAGCTCCTGACTAGAGTTACTACGTCAATTTTGATGTATGCGGCGCCTATTTGGGCCGAATCATTAAATACCGTGGCTAATTGGAAGCTCGTTAATAGAGTCCATCGGCTTAGCGCCTTGCGCATAATAAGCGCACACCGAACAGTCTCGGACGATGCGGCTTTTGTTCTGGCTGGCATTATCCCAATGGATATTATGGCGCAGGAGGCTCAACGTTGCTACACAAAAAAGAACTTGGGTGTCGACGTACCACGTGAGAGAGCACTTTCCTTGGAAATGTGGCAGAGGCGATGGAACGAGTCCAGCAAAGGGCGGTGGACACACACTCTGATCCCAAACATTAATGAATGGATTAGTCGCACGCACGGGGAGCTGAACTACTACCTAACACAGTTCCTCACGGGCCATGGCGTTTTTCGGAGTAGCTTGTTCCGATTCGGAAATGACGATTCGCCGCTTTGTCCAGCATGTCCGCAGGTGGTGGAAGACCCGCAGCATTTACTGTTTGAGTGCCCGCGCTTTGCTGCGGAAAGGAGATTGGTCAGCGACACGCACGGTTCAGAACTGAACGCAACAAATCTTGTTGATGCGATGCTATCCTCGGTGGCAACATGGACAGCCGTATGCCGATTCGCTGCCTGCTTATATGCGAAGCTGAGGAGCACTGAGAGAGCGCGGATAACTGGCAGAAGGACTGGTTCAGTTGGGGCCCTTAACCAAGACGATAGGGACACTCAGTGACTTTGACCAACTGTCGGACAGGGACAGACGGACTGTCACGTGATTGAGCTTGTTGCTCCCTCTGCCTCCCGACGTAATACTTGACGGTAGTTCCGGGAGGACAGTCAGACCTGGGGGAGGTGGTTTTAGCGTGTTAAAGTCTCGCACCTTGGCTTTCGATGCTTTCCACCTCATTTAAAAAAAAAAAAAAAAAAAAAACACACACTGTGATGGGTCTCAGCAACACATTAATTTAGTTAATGTATTTTGTTGTGTTCCCGTGCATATGTTCGCGTCTATGTGAGCGTATATGTGTGTGTGTGTGCGTACGCATGTGTGTGCGTATGCTTGTAGTTGTGTGTGCGCGCGGATGTGTGTGCGATTTTATTTTTCGGCTGCGAAAACTCATTACTTAAGTTTGCTTAGCATTGAATTCCAGCGTGTATTAAAGTGTGTGTGTGTGTGCGTGTGGGTGTGTGTGTGTGTGTGTGTGTGTGTTCTGCCGCCGTTGCCGGTGTTGGTTCCAACTAATTGATATTGATGGCAGCCGCCGCATTAGAATTACGACTGAATACAATTAAATGCGCATAAATTCAGTGAAGCTCGCACTGAAAGCAACGGCAACAACAACAACCACGGAAACAACGAGGCGTTATTAGTGTAATTAGGAATTAATGGATTTTAGTCTACTGCCGCCTTGAAGTTGTTGCTGGGCTCCGCGGGTCGGGGGATCCTGTAGAAAACGGAATCGTCAACTGAATTTTCTGAGGGGAAGCAATCGCAGACACACTGACACGATGAGGCCTTCGTCCGGGAGGGTTTCGCAGATCCCCTCAGAACTCCCGCACCAGAGAGCTTTGAGAGCGCGGGCGGCTCTCTCACGCGAGACAAGCTTCTTAAAAGCATTCAACTCTCAGAGGCGCGAACACACGCACACACACACACACACACACACAAAGGCACACACACACACACAAAGGCGGAGGCACGCGTTCATTGCAGAGAAGGAGGACGAGTTCGCTTGACGTTTCTCGAAAGCCGCGCAGCGCAGATACGAGCCTGGATCGCACTCGCTTCCCCTCAGGATCCCCGCTGCCGAGCCGGGCCACTTTAATTAATCGCACCTCATCGAGCGCCCTCGCCGGCTGGCTGCCCTCGCGCGTCGCAAACATCAAAGCAAGTGCCACGCCGGCGGTCCCGCTGCGCAAGTGAGAGCGGCTCGCGTTGTGCGCGCCCACTCTACCCGTAACGAAGGACTCGTCGGCGTTGCAGTAACGACTTCCGGCCAGAGGCACTCGTCTGCGTGCGCGGTCTCCTCGAGCACCGCAATTTAGTTAAGCGGCCCTTTCAGACTTAATTTAGTGCTGCTTGAGGCCTCGCTCGGGGTCGCCAAGTGCAGCCCGCGAGTGCAAGTGAATCGTGAAGCAACGCGGCGTTGAGCCCGACTGAGGACAGAAAGAACGACGTGCAGCATGTGTGCCGCAGTTCATAACTGTTGCTGTTGCTGTTATTCTGGAGCGAGCGCTGCTACTTCAACTTAATCACGCCTTTTAAGCGGCCTCCAGTTGGCACTGTGCGACGTGAGCGGCTGCGGAAGTGCTGCACCTCCAGCTCGCTGTATTTAGTTCGCTGGCACCGACGTCGGGTTGCCTGGAAGCAGGCAGCAGCTGATGCTGCGTCATTAGTCAAGCGAGCGGCTGCAGGCTGCAGAGGCCGCTCGAGGCGCCCCCACGACAGCCGATTAATGCGGCAACACTGACTGATCCGAGCAGCGAAGGGTTGGGCTTGCGTACCTCGTGCATGCTGCAGCCCCCCTCAGATAAAAATCCTCACAAGTCGAGTCAATCCAGCGCTCAAGGATCTGCATTTAGTCGCCGCAAGGACTTGCGAGCGCACACGAAGACGTGCAGGAGGTCCGGATGGCTTTTGAAGTTGCTTCCGCCTCTAATGCATTCGACGTAATTCGACTGCTCAGACCCTCTCAACAAAGCAGCTCGTTTTTGCGTGCAGCACCCGCTCTGCGCGACGATCAATCATTACGTCAGACCCCCTGGCCCGCTGCCCTCACCGCTTCAGCCGGCAATCAGGAATCAATTGTCGTCGTGCCGCCGCAAAAACTCAAACAGAAGAAACTAATAACGGCGACGTCAGCGTGTTTGATTGATGCCATTGACAACTGCCGGCGGAGGGCCCCGACCCGCCTTCGCTGAGTCTCCGGACCCACTGCAACCAGCCGGGCGCGGAAGCCGAGGGCGGGGGGTCCCATTACGGGGGAGGAGTGGAGTGCATTGGAACGAAGCAGCCAGTGTGACAGGCGGAAGTGGATGTTCATACGAGCGCAAGCGTGTGTGTGCGCTCTGGTGATGGATGGGCTTGCGTTGCCCAGACATTCACTGCCATCGTCAAGAAGTGATTCACGCATCTTGACGCTGGCAACCAATTTGAACGCTATAAAGTCTGACGCAGGAGCGCAGAAGAGTCGCGGAGGGAGAGAGGAGCGGCCGCACTTGCACTCAACTGCATCTCTTGTGGAGGACCATCACTCCAGAGTCCCTGAAGGAGAGTCACTCCTCCTGGAACTGAAGGGTCACTCACTTCCGCGGTTTCTTTTGCGCTCCCTTTCGACCGGCGAATTCGGTAACCTCAGCTTGTTAGGAGTCATTAGTGTTGACAACAGCTAATTAAGTCGTGCAGAGCTCGGTGCGACTCGTCGCGTGTGGTTCACACGTCGGAGGCGCGACACGAACACATCGGACTGAAGCGGCCACCAGACTGACGACTGAATTGGTCGCGGCGGTGACGACGAGTTCGGCAAACACTCAGGTCTGGTCGCCCCTTTGTTGTTGTAGCCGCCATCCATTTCTCAACAACTTGTTTTCCTCTTTCCGTGCGAGAGAAGAAGGCAACACAACGACGTTATAAATGTTTAAGGATGCCAAGGGAGGAGAGCTGCAACAACAACAGAGGCGACAGCAACTTTGACAGCAATACACTGAAATGACAAGCAAACGATTGTCTTCGCTGCACGAACGGAAACACAGAGACGAGCTGGCGGAGGAAGGACGCGGCGAAGTCAACTTGTGATTTACAGGTGTTGTTCACCTTTCACACATTTATAAATTACAGCAACAGCAAGCAGTAACAGCAAAGTTGTCGAGGACAACGAGGGGAAAGCAAAAAGTTTCGGAATACGAGCTGCCGCCTCTGCCGCGCCGTACCGCCGCCCCAGCCAGCGTTGCCAACTCCGGCTGCGTGTCACTCATGTGTGAATTAATAATGTTGCAGTCATTTTTCTGTGCAGCCATCAGCTCGGAGTGGAGCGAGCCGAGTAAGACGAAGATGGAGACGGAGAAGACACGAAAAATGGCAGGAAAACAAGTCGAATTATTTGTTAAACACACTGTTAGCTTTTCGCGGGTGGCAGGGGTGGAGGGAGAGGAAGCGCATCAACGCCAGCGAGGAAGTTGGCACCAGCTACCGAGCTCGTGAGGCGCTCGCAACCCAACCCAGCGTTTTGCGGCTGAGCATCTCGGCGGCTTCAGACTGAGGAGTGGGGATCCGCAGATGCGTTGTCAGCCGCGCCATCGCGCCATCGCGCCATCGCGCCACGTGACAGACTCTTGATGTGCAGCGCCGGAAGCTGACACATTCTTCTGGAGCTGAATTTCCACTGATGCGTTGCGCCGACAGCGCCAGAAACCCGATCCGCTCGAGAGGGTGAAACGCGGACGTCGGTGCTTCCAGCGGGAGTCCCGTGCGGCGGAGCGCATCTGCATGTTCGCGCTGGCTGTCGTTCAATGCCTTCTCGTCTCGAAATTGCGGGGCCTTCGTGTTTTCGACGCGCATGGGGTGCGCGAGCGTGTGTAAAGGGGTGCGCGAGCCATTTGCGAACGTCAAATGTCACCACTTCGGTTTCCGATTCCGAGTAACGAGGTTTCGGATTCCCGCACTCGGTTCGAACGTCATCAGATGCCAGAGCCACGTGCACACGAACACGCATCGCGCGTGCAACTGACGACTCTGTGAGACAACGCAGCTCCTCAGCGCCAAGCTTCCCCTCCAAACGCACTTCGTCACACCAGGAATCGCCTGCAGAGGACGGGCAACGCCGGCCGCGAGCTGTTTTGGACGCGATGCTGCCGATTCCCGGGCCGCTGACGTCCTCCTTCACGAGGATATCACGACACGCGGTCTGCGGGAAGTCCTTCCTGCGCTGGTTTCTCATTACAACAGCAGTCGTGGGCGGGAGTCAAAGGTCGCCAACCACCCTCGTTGTCGCTTCTTGCGGTGGTGGGAACGTTTTTCCGGTGGTTTACGCGAGTGTTCTGAGCCGGCTGCAGAAGCAACTGTACCGGAATACCTTCAGTGCCTTCAGTGCCTTCAGTGCCGCCCCAGCTGTAGCAACTGTTGCTGCTGCTGCTGCTGGCGGATCGGCGCGGTTTTGAGAGGCCGGGAGGCGGTCTTCTCTGTTGCCAATAATTACTTCTTCTCGTTCTTGCAACGACATAATTTTAGTAGCACTTCGCGTAGGTAAATTTAATCCATCTTGATTCGTTTCTCGGCTGTTAGTTGTTGTTGCTACGATAGGCGAAGACTGAACGGAGGTGAACAAGTAGTCCGTCCAGGGCACCGTTTTCGCAGAAGTCGCAACCACGTCTACGCCCTTCACTCGAGGAACTCTCGGCGTCGAGTCGCGGCCTGGGGACTCTTAATCAACTTTAATTTGTGCATTGCAAGCGTGGGAGCAGCAATCGTCTGGTCAGACGAGTCGACATGCGTCGACGCATCCACTTGAGCTTCAGGGCAGAGAGGTCGCGAGAGAGTCGGCTGGTGGATGCGGGTCGCCAGTGGCTCAGCAGCCGGTGCAGTCTGTTGATTTGGAAAACATGCGTTGCTGACGGCAGCGAAGTGGATTTTTGTGTTCGCATTTAAATGTAATTAAGCGGCTCTGGAAGCGGAGTGTTAAAGAGCAGCGGGTCGCAGGGCGCAGTACTGAGATCGTCACAGGATTGCCGCTGGTCAGACGAGGGCTCAGCATGCAGCGAAGGCAGCTGCACCTCACCTCACTGCGGAGTCACCAGAGCGTGGAAAAACTTCCTCGTGCATGCACCCAAAATGTCCCTGCGAATAGTGGGAAATTCTGCGAAACTGCACTCACACCACGATTCTGGGTGACAGCAGGGGCAACGCGGCAGAACTACAGAAATACGGGGTTGGATGTGAAGACTTGGCGGCTGGCGGTTTACGAAAGAGAAAAATGTATTAATTATGTGGAGAACCCTCTGAAACCTTCCCCGAATGAAAAGAGACAGACGATGCCTAAAATTCCTCCCTGTGGCAACCAACACATTTTCATATACTTCACTAAGGACTCTTAACTGTTGCATACCCAACTCGCGAGTTCACCACAAGGCGTAGAGGTCCCCTAACTTGTTCTCTGCAACTGTCAGATTTATTTTCGAGCTCTCTTCCTACTCTGCACACACTCACCACGAAGTGCGACAGAACCACAGAAGTGTCGCTCGGCGAAAACCCACCACACATGCAGCAAACCCACCACTCTCTCTGAGTTTACAATGCGCGCATATAACTGTACATCGAAGCATTCGTGAGGCCAGTCTTCGTGTTAATTTCGCAGCGTGCGGTTCGAGGTGGCGAGCCGCGTTCGGTTGCCAAGCCCAGGTCACATTTGTTGCTTTCACCCCTGAAAACCCAGTGAAACACAGATCAGGAAACGCACGTCAGGCGCTCGTCGCTCGTGACAAATGCTGTCCAGCCAGAGCCAAACTTAGCACGTGGTCAGTGTAGTCTCTGTTCCGTTTCGTCCTTTGCCGTTACATTCGGGCTACTTTTCCGCATTCTCGCACGCTCGTCTTTGCACTCGCCACTTCGTTAGGTTTTCGGCAGAATCGGGATACATTTTTGCTCCAGTCCTCCGACAACTGGCAGTGGTAAGAAAACGGGAAAGCCGGAGAATCCGTCGTCGCTGCATTGCTGCTGTGTGTGTGCAGAGTTGAAAGGCTGTGCGTTTTCGAGTTATCGCGCTGTTGCAACGACCGGAGGAAAGTATAAAAGTAAGCAACTCCTAGCATCCCTTGAAAAATCCTTCATCCTTTGAGTTCTTGAGTTTTTCAACATTTTGCTTTCTAATTCTTTCGGTTGCGGATGGTAAGTCCATCCACGTCCGAACTTGATTCCTCTCTCGACAACTGCAGCAGCATCGCGAAGCCGCCGAGCTCCGCACTCGCAGCTCCGACTCGGGTTGTCGGAGTCAGTGCTCGAAGCGGAGTTCTTCTCAGTTGCTGTTGGCTGCTGCGTGTCCTGCGGGCGTGTGATTTGTAGTTCCGCGACATCGGGCAAAATCCTGAAAATCCGTTACACACCCGAGAAATGGTGCCGATCTTCGCAATCCTGCCGTCCCGTTGGTGTTCGCTTTAGTGTCCGCCGCGCCATGTCGAGATAGTAAGCAACGAGGTAGTTAACTTCACAGACTCATTTCCACCCCACTTGGACCGTTCGCTTTCTTTTCGGAAGCCCCTGGTCCACTCTGTCTTTACTTTTGGTCCAAAACGATTTCCTCTTCATGAATTTTTAAGTGGTTTTTGCTGTAGCTTCCCTGCCGTCGCTTTATTAAGTGCGATGCTCGTAGCGCCTTCGAGCTTTCGCTCCCCTCCGACTCCGCGAAAACACATTCATTAAATTAAGGCATGCATGAGTTTCCTGGGAAATTCGAGTTTTTAAGTGGTTATCCTGCTATTTCCTTGCCCGACGCGCTCCCGTCCGGTAGCTGAGTTCAAATTCAATGAAATCCTTTCGGTGGGTCGGTTGGGCGCCGCAATGCATGCTGCGATGTGTTTTTAAGCAGAAATTAAGAGAGACCTCGAATTAGTTGAATAAACTGCGGATGGCGTTAAATGAAAAAGCTTTTAAACGAAAACTCTGCGAACACAAACTTCTCATGGCAGCTGAATTCGCTCGAGGTGAAGCAAATGAATATAAGTTTTAATACGAAAGTCTTTCAGAAAACAATTGCAAACATTTTAAAATTGCTTTTTCCTCTAGACTCTAGAGACTCTTGGATTTTTTCAAGAAAAGGCAGGTATTTGCTTCTAAAAGTGACACCGAGAAACTTATTACTCTACTTAGAGTATACTTTCAGTCTATAATTGCGGAGGCGACCTCGGTTTTCGAAATAATACGGGTTCTCGCTCAGAGTCATGTACCGAATTATCTTTTCTTGTTTGCCCGACAAGTCGAGGACACGGGAAAATACTTGGCGGAATAATGCGAAGGACATTTACCTTCAACTAATTTTTTATATGAGAAAAACCGCGCACTCAATCCCAAAGATGCTGAATGTTTCAGTTACCCTTTGTTTAAAAATGAATTACAGTGACGCAGCCTCCAGCTGGAAATTCTGCGTTCAGTTCTACCTTTCCCTCTGAGGCGCAGCCCATAAAGTAAAATTCGGGGTTTAAATGACGACAGACTGATGGCAAGTCAGTCCATTCTGCGTTCTTTTTGCTATTTTTGGCGTGTATTCGACCAGTGAATCGTTGGGTAATTTTAGCGGCACCCAAAGATAAGGACTTTGAAATGCTTTTGTGCTCTACATGTACAGATAAGTTCCCCACATGCACGTCTATTGAACAGGTATAGCAATTCTGAAATGTCACTATTAAAAATACAAAGCCGAACATTTGAAACGAGCGCATTTTTCTAACTTTTGGCTACTAATATTTGGAAGCCACTGTCGCAAATATTTGCAGTAGGCGCATATTATGGTGATACTTTTCGAGCGGATACTGGGTTTCAAGGACTATAAGGTACAATTAACCAGAAAGAAGACCGATCTCGGCTCATGGTTTGACTCAAACATAGGCCGACCTAGTTTTCGCTTTGTTTGAAGAATCCTGTGTCGGCCTCTGGGGTCTCATCTCGTGCACTCCACTACGGTTTTGATCTCGCGAGTAGCTCAGGCTGATGGGGACTCAGACCAGCTCCAACCAACTACTGCTGAAGCAGCCGGCGGGCTTGTGGTGGCTTCTATTCTTCCTCTTAATGCCACCTCCCTACCCCTCTAGGCCCACAACAAAAACTCAACTTCATTAACGTTAGTGTGCGTATCTGAGCGTGTGTGCTGGGTATGGGTGCGTGCGGTGACACCCGGTCTACCGGCGGCTGCGGTTGCACCAGCTGCAACTTAGCACCGCAAAATAAACGCATCGCAAACAACAAGTGAAGCTGTTGTGAAGCTGTTGCAGTTGTTGTGCTCACATTATTTGCTCGTAGCAGTTATACTTGGGCGTTACTCCGTACTTTGCAGGAGAGGGGCGAAGGGGAAGGCGGCGGCGGCGGCGACGGCGATGGGGAGCGCAATGCCACTCGATAACTTTTTCCTTTACATCGCACGAGTGCGTTGTTCCCAGTGTTGGTTCTCGCTGTTGCTGCTTCAGAGGTCGTTGGCAACACCAGTCGGAATTAATGTCTGCACCAGTGTTGCCAGACCCCGTCTCCCTCAAAGTTGCAAAACCGGCCTATCACGCTCAGACTCGTTTACGAGCTCACGGAAGTGGCATTCCCGAGGTGCAGTTTAAATTAATTAGATTCTACGGAATGCTCAGATATTTCGGTGTCTTGTTTTCACTGAATCCCGCATTACTTTCTTCGGAGAGGTTTTCCTTGGTTTCCTTGGATGACTAGGTATTACAGAGTCGACTTAGACGGGGTATTTCATAGGATGACTGCGTCGTCTTACAGATACAGAGTCGGTTTCTTCGGAATTTCTTTTTCTTCAATAAAAACACGGAGCCAATTGTTCGGTATAATAAAATAGTGAGACTCCTGACCCTTGAGGGGCATGGATTGCGGACACTTAGGGAGTCACAGGACTTCTAAAGACCGATACCATGAGATCAAATAAAAACTGCAGTCGGGAGATGGAAATGAAAATTGTGTTGGTGGTCGTTGATTGCGTGATTGCGCCTTTTTCAGCCTGAACACCCACACCACCTTCGGGAAGACGATGAGGATCTGTGCGACCCTGAGCTACAAAGTTGAAATTCTTGTCTTCTTCGGAGGACGGATTCTGCAGCGACAGTGATAAATGAGACGCTGCGAACTTCTAGAAGGGCGCAGAAGACTCGAGAGAGGGTTGGTGTGGGAGGGTACACCGGTGCACCGGAGAAACCAAGGCGAAGAGCGTCATTGCATCCTGCTGCGGTTACTCGAACGCATGTGTGGAAAGAGCTCGAAACTTCAATTGCGGGTGGCACCACCAATGTTGCTGTACGTTACGCTTCATCGCTGGCTCGCCTTACGCCACGAATAGTCTCACCACGAATAACCTCACCCCACCTCCGCCTAGCCGGCGCCATCCTCCCGATCGTTCGTTGTTCTGATGACAGTTATCTGTCGTAGTGTTCTCTGAATGCGCTCGCGCTGAGAGAGTTTGAGATTCGGATGCACGTTAGGGATCGCCGGAGTAGCATCGCGTTGATTTGCAGGAAAGATGAGACGCGACGGCCGATCGGGTGTGGCGCGCAGTTTTGTGGAATGCTGACTGCACTGAATTCGCAGGTCCTGCAGTTGCGTTCCAAAGGAATATCGAGGCACTGAGATCGTTTTTCTTCAATATTCTGTTGCGTTGCAGCTGTTGCTGCTTTCCCAGTGTAACAAATCTAATGGAAACCGCACGCTCTCGCACACATACACATGCACACATATACATGCACAAGCACCCGCAAGCCACACACGCAGCAGAACCGCAGTGCTTCCATGACAAAACCACAAGCAGCCAAGTTTTAATAACGAGGCAGACAATATTTTGCATCACTCGGAAGCACTTTCTTCACTTTACCACACGCCCGGACCGACGTCCGCCGCCCGCTCAGCGTGGTTGCATCCTGCATCCACCAGAAGCCCCTCGACAGAAGGAGGCAGAAGCGAAGAACGGAAGAAATGACTTCTGAAAACTTGGTTAAACTTCGTACAAGAAACTGCAGTCCTGGTGACACTCGTGGCGCTGCAGTTCGAGGAGCGACGGGAGAAGTTGGACTAATTAAATTTCTGCAACATTCGAGGCTTATTTCGTTGGTTGCAGCAAATTATAATGGGCGGAAGTGAAAAATTGTGGCCGTCGCCACTCGGCTCTGCAGCACCGACGCTCAGACGCACGTATTTGGAAGCACAGATCTTCGGCACTCGGTGCAGCAACCGAGAAAGTTGCTCCGATTCTCTTACGCAACGGCAACAACGAGGTTTTCAAGCTTGCGGATTCAAATGCATAGTTTTCCGCATATTCTGGGTCTGTGAAGTGGCCGTCACTGCGACGGAGACGGAGTTGAAAATTTTGATTGTTGCCCTTCAATACGTCCTTCCAGTCCTTCCAGAAGTTCGTAGCCGTCTTGCTGTGACAGCTGCTGGATTCAGTCCTCACCGCCACCCCCACACCCGCGTTGGTGGAGCCACAGCAACAAAACTTTTTCGGTCGCACCAAACTCTGCACTTCGACGGCATTGCGTTCGGAAGTCGTTCGACAGACCGTAAAATCTTTTACAGCAGTTGCTGCTGTTGCTGTCTCCAGTGCTGCCGTTCGAGTAGCAGCTGAAAGTCGCGTGGCGCATAAACTTCCGAAGTGACATTGAACTCCAAGCCAGGATTCGGAGGATCCGCCCGCTCCCTTCCTGGCCACCGCCGCGAACGAAGATTTGATGGCGTGAGTTGTGATGCCAGCTGAGGACTGCTGCTCTGAATGGCTGATTGAACGACTTGACTGTTTGATTTCCCGCACACTCGGCGTTGCTTGGTGTCGCAGTCGTCGTTGTCGGTGCTCGCCGTGCAGTTTCGTCGCCCAGTGATGGCGAACTGGCACGAATCGAAGTAACTTCAAGTTGTTGACTCCGAATTTAATCTGGTGAATTTCTGCGCCATAAATTGCAAGGACGCGCACACACTCAGCCAGGACATGCAAGCGGGTTTGCCTGCACGCCACCACCTCTTCTTCATTTCGCTGTAGGAACCTCATGTGCAACTCGATCTAGCAGCCTCAACTTTTCTGCGACTTTTTACACTTCGCGTTCGAATACTTTTTCGTTTGAAATATTTGATAGTGAGCGTATTTTTAACCAATTTTAAAGTTGACTGCAACCTTTTCGGCTGTGAAAGCGCTCGGGTCTGCGGAAAGAACTCGCAAGCAAGGAATGCCGTGAGCTGAGGGCGAGAGTTTTCTAGGCTACGCGGCGAGAGCGAAAGGCTTCTTTAGCATCACGAGGAGCCCAAGTAGTGGAGCTCTCAACAAATCACTTGACATGATTGCGCATTCCAGTTTTTACTGTGTATTCCCTCTGAAAGTGGTCACCACATTCGTCACTTAAAAGTAGTTAAGTGGCCACGCCTGTGCCCACTCTGGCAAGCGGACCCACGCACCCACTGTAGGTCGCCAAAATGGTTCAGTTTTCACTTTCGCCTACCGTTATCTATGTTTGCACCTAATTTGAACCTTAGTTTTGCCACTCCGCATTTCAATGCCATTTCGTCCTTCCCGACATTCGTTACTGAAATCTCTTTCTCTTTCTTTTCTTCCAGATCTTTCTTCAGGACGAGCATCGCAAAGCAACGCTTGTAGTTTAACTAAAGAATCGTCGGAAGTGTAACAAACTCCGGAGTGATCAACACGTCGCTCTGCATTTCCACCCAGAAATGCAAACTAAAATTGAATGCAATTAGCAATTCCACAGAATGCGCAGAAACCCCATCATTCAAGCCGCCGATGGAAATTTTAGAGTTGTCAGAACAACTGCAACTTCAAGCCAGTGGCCACCCAGCGCACTCCCGCAATGTGGATCACAAATTTAGTTGAAAGGGTCTCCAGCAAATCAAGGTAAACTTCCTTCGCTAATTTTTAAGATTTGTTAAGCGAATCTATGAGTTGCATGAGGTGTTGATCACAGTTGCATCACGCTGGGGATGGAGAAATGATCGGGTAGAATACGCGAAAAACACGCTCGGGCCGAAGTGGGTCACAGGTGCCAATATGTACGAATATGCGGGCCTTGCATGACAAAACCAGTTGCCACGTCAGTCACTACAAGGGAGTGACGGTTGTGTAAATTGCTCCGTGTTCGGCCACCGTTTACAAAATCGCACTCATTCATCAGATTCCTGACACGAGTTCCTCGGATTTCCTTACTTCGTAGTTTAGCTCCTCTCGCGCCTCCTGTTACCCGGTTAGTAAGACTTCGAAGTAGTAGGGGCTGCAGGTTTAGAGGCAGTAGTTTGAATTTCACTGTAAATGACAACAGAAACCCGCTTTCCACTGCCGCACTGCCTTCCCGACGACACACGGTTCGTATCGCAGTTTCCTATCTAAGTGGAAGAGGTTTCTTCTTCTATTATCGATTATAATCTCGAGAACTTTCTGGTGGAGCTCATTAACGGCGCGACAGAATACCACTGCCAATTTAAACACGGCAACGCTTTTTGTGCAAGTGGACTTTAATGTGACAAAGAGTCAGATTGTTGCGCTGTGTAAGTAAGCGCTCAGCTCACGTTTCGGAGGAGACGCACGAAGAATACTAAGACGAACACGGAGGACTTCTACACAGACGCGAACCCTCCATCGGCGCAGATCCGCGCCAAGGACCGATATTGAAATACGAAAAGATTAAAATTCCCTGGGTGTCCTACGCGAAATAATTACGTGTAGAAGCACGCTGAGCACTGAACGAGAGCAGGAGAGCAGATGGCGCGCCCAAGACGCAAACGGGGCAAACACGCCCCTGCACGGAAGCAAGAAAACCCCTTGCATGGCTCGTACATGACCAGCGTGCCCAATCCTTGCAACTCCGCCGCACGAGCTGGCAACGGAGTGAAAGCCCGAGCGGACGACGGAGACGACCAGTGGCAGCAATAAAAGCGACGAATTCGGATGTAAAAGCGATTTGATTCCGATAACAGCGGCGCAGGACCCGCGCCACATCTCAGGACGACCAGGCACACACACAAATTTGGCTCGAGCCACGTAGCAGCCGACGAGAAAAAATCAAAAACATCCTGTGCACCGAAAGAACAGCGCGATGCCCGGCTCTGATTACGGAGCCTGAAGCCCTTGGAAGGGCCAGGGGTTTGCACGTGCCCAGCGAATGCGCCTCGGCGTCCGAATTCAGTCCATTCCAACGTAATGGGATGATTTGTTAGAATGGGTTGCCAGAGCATGCCAGCACCAGCAGCGGGTGGGCTGCCTCTTCACAAAAAGGGGCTGCGTGGAGCGGGAGGCACCGATGGCACCGTGGCAGTGGTCGCAATTTGTTCGCTGCGCTACGTGGCCCCAACTGACGCGAAGGCGCACGTTGACGCTGAACATGCTTCACTTGGGTCCAGAGTAATCTTCCACCAGCAGTTGCTGAGTCTTCGCTGCCCCGTCGTAATCGATAATCATCGGATCTCGCACTCAATAGCGACGACATCACTCTGCTGAAAAGTAGAAAAGCAGAAAAGTTCGCAATCTGTCGACGCGCCAATGAAAGCCACATCCGGTCACAAGTTGCAGAAACAAGTCTGAAACTTCGAATACAACAGCAGCAACTGAAAACACAGTCCGAGTGAGAATAAGCAGGAAGCCAGAATGGAGCGAAGGGAGGCCACAGAATCATAATCGACAGCTGAAGCTCCCAGCACATTCGGAGACGGAGACGAAGTTCGACTTCGCACTGGCTGAAAAGTTTCGGCGAGCGCAGGAGCTTCGTGCGTCGAGTCTCCACATTCGCGTCGACGCGTAGTTGGAGGGCCACGCAGCAACCTGTTGTCGTCGCCTCAGGGCCGCGCCTGGCGAAGATGCGGGAGCAGCTGCGGCACCACTTGGGCACCCGCCGAATTAATTAAACTTCCGCAAGCCGACGAACTTTGAACTCGGCTGTCTCGTTGAGACTTGAGCTCGCTTTATTGCGGGAATTTATTGCTCGAATTATTATTCATGGACGCCGCAGAGCGTGTCCCTAATTTCACTTTCGGCGAAAGAAAGACGCCCACGCAGCGAGCCACAAAAGGAAATCGGAATGGGAGTCGAAGCCGAGATCGCAATCGAAATCGGCAAGCCTGCCACACCCCGTGGCTCACGATGCAAATTCGCCGCTTTTGTTGTCGCTGCTGATTGTTCCTTCTTCCAGCCTGGCAGCTGCCTAGTCTTCTGTGCTCCGGCCTCCTTGCTGGCGTTCTCTTCGTGCGCAGCCCTCGATTGTTTGCTCTCGCTTCTCCTCCGCCAGCCCCGTATCCTCCGCTAGCCCTGCGACTCCTTATTTATTTACTGCATTTGTTCGAGCTCTTATCTCTGGTGTCTGCTCGGTCGTCCCGCCTGCTTCCGCCGCTGTCGCGCATAAATAAGCATCAATTCGTGATTTATTTGCTGCCCCACCCAGCGCGACGGCACAGCTTGCCGAAGTCAGTTCAGATCCTCGTTGCCAGGCCGCCGCCGCGACCCGCTTCTCCTCGAGCTTTCCCGGCGACCTACATTGCTGCGATTCGCTCGTTCTCAAATCGGATTGTCGTCTCTCGGCTTTAGTCTGCTCTTCTGTGAAATCCTTATCTCGCAGGATAACGGCTCCGCTTGTCCTTGCCGCCGCCTTCGCTCGGGCCGTGTGTGTGCAGCCGATTGGCGCGCACTGAATTATTTTCACCTTATTGAATTTTCGATTTGGAATTGATTTTGTGTGAATTGCGTGCCTCGCCCTTTGTTTCGTCCGTGTCGTGTTTTGTTGTGTAAATCGCGTCCTGGGGATGTGCGTGGATTTTTAAAATGTGCTTCGTCTGCGAGGGTTTCGAAGAGGTTGGCTGAGGAGGGAGGGGGGCGAAGACACGAGATAGCGACGCTCTAAAGAGGGGAAAATTGACTGTAAAAAGGTGCTAATGAGGCCGCCGGAGGACGTGCAGTGAAGAGGAAGTGATGGGACGACGCACCTCCAAGCCGCAGCGGTTCAGCGGCAAACCGGCACCACGAGTGACCCCTCGGAGTGGCGATGACGAGGATTATGGAGGTGATGAACTGCAGTCCTTGAACCTCGAGCTCGTGTTGTGTCCACATTAAGAAGAAATCAACCGTGAAAGCGAGGTTGTGGCCGGCGAGGAGCGGATAAAAGAAGGAGGGAGAGCAAGTCTCTCTCAACGAAGGAGGGAGAGCGAGCCTCTCTCAACGATTTCCATTCATTTCTTCGAGTGGACTGCATATCGAATTGCGAACATTTTGACGAATGACTCCGCTCATTGAGGTGTCGAGCGGCAATATTTGTTGTTCGGTTTATTGTTGTCCTTGCTGTGGGTGTTTGTGGCGTCTGCCGGAGTCTGTTTGTCTCTGCACTGCGCGGTGACGCCTGGTCGGCCTGCCCGACGGGCCGAACAGACGCGTTGTGCCGGACGCGACGCTGCACAGTTGTTGTCCCCGCCTGGTTATTTTCCGAACACATATTACTGCAAATGCAAATACGAGTGACACCGCAAGTGGCAAAAAAGGTGAAACTGCTGCTCGGTAAATCGAAATAAAGGAGGAAGAAAGTGGGACTGCGCAGCTCGGCGAAGTTGGAGCTGGGTGAAGCTCGTGCGTGTGCGGAGAGGCGGACTGAACTCGTGCCGTGAAAAAGAAGCGACGTCCGCATTGGCAGCGCGAGCAACAGTGTAAAGTCACTCGAAATGCGTCCGAGAGGATGCGGACGCCACCGCCGCGGAGCGCACGCAGCAGCGATGCGCGCACGACGGACGGGGAGAACAAATACCCTGAATCAACAGAATATGATGAAAATCCATAAATCGAGTTGTCGGGAAACGTCGCAGCAGCAACGAGAACAGCCGAGCAGAACGCAGGGCGATCAGAACGCAGAGAGAGCAGGAAGCGAAACAGCGCTGCACACTTTCGGGCGCGAGTTTTTCTCTTCCACATCTTGGGTTCGCCTCGAGTGGGTTTGTGAGGTTTGAGTTGAACGGAGTTTGGATGAGTTGCGAATTTGTTGCGCTCTCGCGAGCAGACATCGGGACGGACCAGCAGACAGAGAGACGGTCGGCAGACGGCGCTCGAATGCGCGACTATGGAAATCGGCACCCCGGAGGAAGCGAAAAGTTTCGCTGGCACCTCGAGCCGCGTCTCGCGCGTGCAAAGCGTTGCAAAGCTGATTCGCGGACGGGGTGCGGCAGGGAGGGCTGGCTGGAGGAGACGAACTGCTTCATAAAATGAATTCGGTGGAGCAGCACAACAGCGCCGGAAGATTGCGAGGATTATTTGCTGCGTGAAGCGCGAACGCCAAGCGGGTGGCGCGGCAGGGCGAGCGAATAATTGAGAAATCGCGCTGAATAAACAATCTCAGCAAGCATTCGATGGCGTCGATGAGCGTCGTTGTGCGTGCGCGCTCGTGCCGCGTTGCTGCTGCTGCGGTTAGCATTCGCGCTGGCGGCAGCGCAGCAGCACATCGACGGCAGCAGCGTAACTCAGCGACAGCAATTACGGCGAATTAAAAGAGCGACGAGCGAGGAGTGAATGAATGAGAATGCAAGGCGCAGAAGGCGAGACGCCGCGCGAAACGCGAACTCGGCGCGAATGTTTCTCGTTGGAAAAGAGCGGAATTTCAGTGCCCTCGAAGCTGGACCGCGAAGGGGTGGAGAGGGGAGGTCCTTCCAAAAATAATTGAAATGTTGGTCGCATTTTTGCTTAATTTTTATTTGGCTGAAAGTGGAAGCCAGCGTTTTTAAAGCAGGTTTGTGTTGCTCAGCCGGGAAGAAGAGCGCGGAATGCTGTGCAGGAAGAAGCAGCATTCTCGCCTGTTGCACTTGACACAGCAGACTGCTGAATATTAAAGCAGCTGCGAGTGGGCGGTGGGCTCTGCGTCGATCGGGCGGAGTGCGGGACGCGCTTTCGCCCGCCTCTGGAACGCAAAATTAAATTAAATTCTTTTCCGCAGATTGTGTGCTATTTTGTGAGAATACCAGATTTACGAGCAATAAAAGCAGCACAGCAGCCCCTCCCCGCACTGCCACGGCCGTGTGAGGCGAGCGCAGTCCGCTGCCCACTCGGCGGATGCGAATTAAATTCCTCGAGCTTTTTATTAAAATTCTCCGCTCCTTGGGAAGTCAAACGCAAGTGCTGCACGCTTCATTTCGCCCGAGACGAAGTGGATTGAGTTTAAGCAGAAGTCGCACGAGCAACCGCACACCCACACACTCACGCACACACACGCACACATGCCACACACGCTCCCTCGTGTGCGTGCGCTCGCATACATTTTCCACTTTTCGCTGCTTTCGTCTATTTTAACGCAAATGGAGCGCATTTAATTCTCCGCTCGTGTGTGTGTGCGAGCTCCTCTCCTCGAGAGTCCTCCACTCCGGGTTTGCTTGCGTAAAAATTCAAAGAGCACCCCAGCAGTGCGCGGGGCGAGAGAGCGGGGAGCGAGGAGCATATTTTTAGGCATAAGTTTCGAGTCGAAGTGGGACTCATTTGCATGGCAGTGCGGTGCGCCGCACACAGCCGCGTCACACACCCGCACCAGCTCTTCAAACCGGTTGTCGTCGCAGTTCGCTCAGTTTATTGCCGCCGAAGAGCCCGAATTATGCAAAGTTTTTCTTTATCGCGTTTTACGACTCCTCTCAGCGAGCCAACTCGAAGACGTGCGTGCGTGTGTGTGCGGGTGTGCGGCTCGCTGTCTCGCTGTCTCGCTGGTAATCAAAGCCGAGTCACTCGATTCGCTTCGAGTGCTCAGCGCGGTCGTCGCAGGATCTCTTTAAATAAATTGCCACTTTCGTGAATGGCTTTTATGGCTTTCGGCGGGGCGCTCCTCGCCGAAGCCTGCTTGCGGCGGTGCTGCCAGCGCGTGCACGGGGGCGGGTGTCTGCTCTGCACGCCTCGCGCTGCTGCTCTCGCGGGCGCCCCGAGTGCGTCTCGTCTGCCAGCGCAAGAGCGCGACATTACAGCGAGTGAGGGTGGGGGCGGGGGGTAGTGAGCGGCCCAAAGTACGTTTCAATTAGTGGCTGCGACGCCGGTGAGGGTGCGCCGCCGGTTTTTATTTAATTTAGATATTCCACGGCTTTGCTGGAATCCGGCGCGTTTCTCACTGTCATGCAGCGCGTCCGCGGCAACCCCGCGACCCCAGGCCTTCGCTGACCCAGACGCAAACGGGCTCGAATATCTGCGAACGTGACAAAAATTCCTAATCGCTCCGGCCAAATAAATTGCTGCGCTCGGCAGAGGCGTGGAAAGGGAGGCGCGGGTTGCGGGACGGAGAAGCGAGGCGAAGTTAGGATGAATATTCATGCCTCGCGTTCGGAATCGAATTCCGCGCAGCGCAGAATTAATGAGAGACGGATGCTGACAGCTGTTTGCCAAGCAAACGCAGCGTCATCACCTCCGTCGTCGTCGTCGTCGTCGTCGTCGCGGTTGGCGGAAATGCAGTCATTAAAGCGACAGTCTTCGGTTATCAACGCCGATCACTCTGCCTTCCACGCGCAGGCGGTGCCGCAAACACGGTCGCGGGCGCCGGGGGAGGACCGACCGGTAATAAACGCGAGCTCCTCAATTTCCATTTATTTCCCGCTTTATGATTTTTTATACAGTCCGAGTCGCAGTTTCGCGGACCTGCAGCTCTACGACTGCGGCAGCAAAATCGAGCGGAGAACGCAACTCAGTCGCAATGCAGCAATCCGGCCGTAACGAGATCGGAGGGGCGGTTGGTACGACTAGCGACTCGGCGGCATTCGGCTCGCTCTCGTGCACAAACGGCGCACCATCGAGTTCTGCGTGGTCGTGGCTTTAGAGGGATGCAACCCCCGGCCACCCAAGAACTGCGTCCCGGCTTCCTGTGCTGGTTGACCCTCTTCGCGTTCACTCCCTTCTTCGAGAGGGCCGAGGAAGGTGGGCGCGCCACGAAAGGGTTTTACGGGTTTCACTCTCACGCACGCGACCATCGAACCATCCAACTTTCGCGGACAGAGGAATCCTGGAGGAGTCTGCGAATATAAACTCCGCACACCTGATCGAAGTGTCGTGTTCCGAATCGCGTATTTTGGAGGGAACTACGTGGGCGCCACTCTATTCTACTCGCGTCTTCGTGTGCTCGACCCGTCTTCTTGTCGACTTCTTGCTGGTGGGCTGCTTGGCAGGGCGCCACAGGATATCGTCCTGCGAAGCCGAACACAAGACGCGCCCTGCTACGGCGCCCCGCCTCTTAGTAGGCGTTCTGCCGCCATCGCAGGTGCTGCTCTGTTGAAGCAACACATTTTCGGCGTGCTGGCGACTCGCAGGAGGCAGAGTGGCATCCTCCACAATCCAAGGATAACCACGCATCGAATGTATGGACGGAGCGGCGTGCTGTGGCTGACTGCCGCTGGAGAGCCCTCGGCGCGCGTTCAGCCGTCGTCGTCGGTGTTGCGCCTGCCGCAGCGAAGCACAAATTTGCAATTTGTTTCCGTCGCAACCTCTGTTTTTATGAAGAGGCAAGCAAATCGCTTCCTTCCGAACACAATAAGCTCGCGGCTGACAAGGGAAGGCTGACGACTTCTTCTCTCGATGTGAGGGAGCTTCGTTGCTGGTGTTCCCTCTCGTGTTCATCCGCACTCCGGCTTCATCGAGCCCCGAATCTGCTGATCCTTACTTTCCCCAGCAATCGCAGTCGGAATGCGGGATGAGCCGTCTTGTGTTCTCGCGCTCGTGAACGCGACTTCTCTGGGTTCCTCAGCGGAGGCGAGCGCGTTGTGACGGGTTCTCGGGTGGCTTAGAAAAAATCCGTCCAAGTAGTGCCTCGACTCGAGTAATCTCGTTACTGCGACTTCTAAGCAGCTCAGACGTGGGCTGCAAACTCAGGCAGCTCGGAGGACATTGAAGGGAAGACGCAGCAGTCAGTGATTGCAAAAGCAGATGGAAGCGTGGGGTGGTGGTGGCGTGAGGTGGGGTATTTAATGAGTCCATTTCTGCTAGCAACTCTGTATCCTCAACGACGTGAGCGTCCTACGTGATTAAATAACGAAGTGAATTCCGAATATGTTGAATAAACAGAAACGCAATAAATCAGCCGTTGAAGTCATTTGCGAATTCTCCCAGAATCCCTCCGAGGGGAAGCCGGGGAGTCCGACGAAGCTGCAGCGGTTGTCGGGGAGGGAAGAAATTGCATTTCATTCGCAGAATCAACCCCTTCAGAGGAAGCAATTTTGTGGGCGGCAGTCAGCAGGACGGTGCGCGCTCAACAAAAGTATTCGGTGTCGTGCCGAAGCACCGCCAAGGACCTCCCCGAGATTCCGGGAACGACTTCACAGCCCGCCTCGACCGCGGCCAATAAATACGTCGGATCAGCTGACTGACTGTTCAGCGCGCGCTGTAATTTCGCATTCATTACGGCGCGTTTCCGCTTAACATAAATTCGAGCTGTTCGCACACAAACACCAAGCACGCAACACACACACACACACACACACACACACACTCACCTGCTTGTAAGCCTAATGCATGCAATTTGAAATCCAAACAGAAGAAACGTGGAACAACAACAACGCCAGCCTGGCGCTCGCTTAGTTAGCATAATAAAAACATAAACACGTTGGCACTCGTCAACCCGCTCGCGCGACCCGGCGCAGGTGCGGCTCGGCAGGAACACCTGCAGCAGCAGCGAGCGGCATCGACAGCCGCGCTTGAGAAGGCGCAGTCGAACCGGAGGCACGAGGACTCGCCGGCTGAAGCACTCGAATGCCTCGGTGGGGCGTGAAGTGGCACCCAAAATTCGCTACTTGAACTTGTGCAGCCGAAGTTATTAAAATTCCTGCGCAGCCCGTGGCACGGACTTCCACTGCAAGAAGACGAGGCACGAGAACCGAAGAAGACTCTGAAAACTCTGAAAATGCCGATTCGCGAAGCTACGCCGGAGTGGAGACTGATTTCTGCGTGAGGGGCCAACAATCGTCGCTTCACGTGATTATTTGCCCCGCACGAGCTTCATTCGCTCGAAACAACAACAAAAAGGACTCGTAGAAGTTACTGCAGCCAAGAGTCCGCTGTTTGCAGCGATCAAAACGTTGCAACAAGATTGCAATTGTCGTAAATTGTTGCAATTTCTGTCGTCGTCGCCGCTTGGTTTTCCTTCTCTGCTTGAACGCCGCTCCAGCTGCGTGCTTCGTTAACTTCTACACACGTCGGGGGGCGTGCGCGTGTGTGCGAGTGTGTCTGCGACAGTTTACGTTTTTAATACGTTATGAGTGTAAGTCACGCCACTTCATTTGCCCCGCTTCACCCGCCAGGCCCTGCGCTCACACCCACCCACCCACACACCCCCACATCCAAACACACACACACACACACACACACACACACACACACTGTGTCAATCACATGTATTGTTCCCCCGAAATCGTTGAAGTAGCGGGCACAACAGGAATTAAACAGCAACAAGAACAGCTAATGCTACACATTAGCAACAATATAAGTGCTGCGCTGCACACACACACTCACACACACACACACACACGCAGGTGAGCGGGTGCTCCGTGTGTTGGGCGCACAAAAAAGCAACGCCAGCGAAAGCCGTCAGCGCAATCACACTCGAACACACGGACCTTGTTGTCGTTGCTGCTCGTGTTGTTGTTTCCCATGCGCTCAACTGCTTCTTATGCGCTCCCAAGTGGCGCTTTTCTGCGTCACAGTGAGCGCCAAAAGTGCAGCAACGCACACTTCACTCCAAAAACGCAACGAAGAACAGAAGAGGCGACAAAAGCAGCGAGCAGAGCATTCAAATGTTCTGAGGAGACGAGGAGAAACCCCGTCCGAGGCACCGTCGACTCACTCTGAAAACAGCGACGGCTGTAGGGACTCCTGACGCTCCACAGGCAGCGGCTGTCCTGCGAGAGGCGCGGTTGAATTTGATTGCTGCGGGTGGAGAGCGATCGCAGCCACGCAAGTTGCAATTCGGCTCATCTTCTCGGTCTTCTTTCCGAGCGCATCGGGGACGAGGAGTCGGCTGGCACTCGAGTTATCAAGTGAGGACGTCGAACTCGACCACGATTTCGCACGTGATTCGCACATCGTTTTCGCAACATTTTGTGCCACTTTCGCGCACTCGCTCCACTCTCGTCCTCGTCGCGTGACTGCTGCACGACAGCCGTTTTCGGAGCAGGCAACAGGAGTGCCAGCACCACCACAACAACAACACAGGCCACGGGCCGCAGGGCTGATTGTTGCAACGGGGCTCGCGAACCTTTTTGCGTTTTATTGTAGGCGATTTTCGATTTTTCCTGCTCTTTTCTGTTAAAGGAAATGCATTTTATTGACCGAGCTGAGGGACGGCGGACTTGGATGACGCAGCGGGGCGGCGGGCCGCGCACGAACGTCCCCAACCTGGTTTCGCCGAGTGGATTTTACGGATTTCAGCTGAAGCAGGTGGAAGCGGCTCAACTGCTGGTGCAGAGTGCAATCAATACGTTTGAAAGCGCAGCAGGGACGGCAGTGCAGGGCGCAGGCAACCACGGTGGCTCAGTCGAGCAGTCAAGTACCCACTCGTGCGTGTTCCAAGCGAGCGAGGGGGACCGTGTTGCTGTGCGGAGTTCCGCGTCGCGCGCTGCTGGCAGTTCGACTGCGTGCAAGTGGATGCAAAACCGCCAGCCACTTTGTTGCCCGCGCCACGAGCGACCGAAGTTGTGGTTCAATTAAATGCAGCGCGTGCTGCAGACAACACTCGCCCGCACGAACAACGCGGGTCGCAGTTGCCTGGCAGAATCTTGTTAATCAGCGCTGCTTCCGTCCTGGAACTCCCTTCGCTTTCCGGCGATAACGAATTTCGCGCTTATAAATCCCGCTTTCCCGTCATCAGTCGAAGACATCACGTCGTCGACGAGTACTCGCGAGTTCTCGACTTCATCTCCAGCTCTCCCTGTCGAGTGGCCGGCAGGCGGCGGTCGACTTCAATTGCGTCAACGAAGTTGGCCAGAACGAATTGGTGGAACTTGTGGATCTCGTAGCTGCGTTTGGTGCTCGCGTTTGTTTGCTTCTCTGCCCACGTGCGGCGGTGCGACGAGAGGTAAACGTGGGTCTGCGTTGCTTGCAGCTTTTAATGTTTTGCTGCAACGGCTGCATTGCTGCTCGCTTCCCCCGGACCAGTCTTCCGCTGTAGTTTCCGGTCCTTTTTCGGCTCTTTTACTGCGTTTTTCTCATCTGCGCCGCTGGTTTCGCTGCCGCCTGCAGCTGTTGCTTCGTGCTGAACACTGCTTAGTGCGCGTTGGCTCAAAAAGCCAGGAAATCGAAGCCCGATCGATTCCTCAGTCGGACGACGAGGCTGAAAATCAGCTGCTGAGAAGGGAAAACAGTTGTTCGCATGAAAACAGCGCGGCAACCAGCTGCTCAACACCGACCGATCTTGTCTACGAGGAAAGGCGCGCACGACGAGCTCAGCAGCACCCGCGGAAAACTCGGACTGCGCACACTCACGCGAACTCGCAAACGGGAACGGAAGCGCCTAAAAGTGCAGCAGCAGGTGCACCGGACGCAGCCACATCCAGCGCCAGCCAACTGCGGACAACGTGTGTCGGTGGACTGAAGTCAGATGGGCACGCGGCGGGCGGCGTTCAGAAGGACGAAAATATAAAAGTCGGTCACCAGCGAATTGAGGTCTCATTCTGTCAGAGGATTCAGGAGAAGGAGTGCAGAGGGTGAGCTGCGCTACAAGAAGTTAAATTTCAACCACGAATTGGTGAAATTGTTACCCCGCTGCTTGGTGAAGCGCGTTTGAAGCCAAAATTGGTGGCGGTTCTGCTCCTCGCTATTTTGCTTGTCGAAGTTAAAACGGTTTCGCCGCCGAGCTCAATCTGACCTCATTAAAGGCGCGCGTACACCGTCGGACACCATTTCCGACTAATGGTAAAATCGATGGGTTGCCCTGTTGGTCGCGATTGTTTTATTGCCCTTTGACCTCTGCGCTCACCCGCCGACCACGTCAAGCCGGCCACCATTACAGCGGCAAACGGCATCGTATGAGTCAATTTGTGCGTGTGTGGCCCACGCTCACCATTCACACTCACGGCCTCCGTCAGAAAGCCTATCAAGGAGCGGGTTAGTCATCCACACCCTCCGCTGTGGTCAGCGATTCCTGTCAGCTGACATGTGACTGCCGACAGAGACGCAGCGCCCGCAACAACAACTGCAAGGGAAGCACAGAAGAGGAAGAAGCAAAGTTGAGCCGCAGAATGTTTTATTTATTAAAACAAATGGACGAAAAACGCCAGCAGAGAGAACAACGCGGGGAGGTCCTGTTCCTGGCACACACCAGCACACTCACGCCCCCATCGCGGTTCGCCCATCTTTTCGTTCTTCTTGCCAGCCTGTGGATCTCGAGCATATGGACGGCGGTGCAGATTGAGGACGACTGCGGCGGAAGTTATGCTGGAGCGGGCAAGGAGGGCGAGTCTCTACGCTCCCCCTCCCTTCCCCACTTGAAACCTCCACCCACAGCTCGCAGTCCTGCTATAACTGCGACTTCTTTTCCAAGCGCCAGAGCGGTGCGGTATCCGAGATTTCCGAGTGAGTCGCTGACAATATTCACTCTGAAATGAATTCGTAATCGCAACTGTTCGGAATTCGCTCCTTATTCCGGTTGGAAAAAGAAATCAACTAACTTGTGTACTTAATGATTTCCCAATTTTAAAAACGTCACATCTCGGTCTCCACCTTTAAGAAAATACGACGCAGAACAACGCCGTGTGTGCAAAATAGTTGTTAATAAAATCGAGAATAGGGTTTCTGGGTGTTCTATCGTTTTTCCGACAGGGTAGGAAGATGATGTATTTTGGAACGAATTTCCGTCATCCCTCGTCGATTTTGGTCTGTAGACAAACCGGTTTCGGCGTTGTGCCATCTTCAGTGTCGTTTTTCGTTCTTTTCGAGAACGAAACTTTTCGTTCTTTTCGAGAACGAAAAACAACACTGAAGATGGCACAACGCCGAAACCGGTTTGTCTACAGACCAAAATTGACGAGGGATGACGGAAACTCGTTCGAGAATAGTGTTCTCTAGTCGTCTTAGAGTCGTGATTTACTATTTCATCGCAGTGGGAGTCGCATCTCCTTCTCCTTCTCAGCCCACTCTCTATTTCTCTCTCTCTCTCTCTCTCTCTCTCTCTCTCCTATCTTTCCTCTCACTCTTCCTTACTCTCTTTGCCTCTCTATCTCTCCTCACCGCCGTCTATTTCTCATCTATTTATATCTGTCGATATCTCTCGCTCTCAATCCTCTTCCCCTCCCTCGCCATCCAACTCCTCTATCTCTCCTCACTCCTCTATCTCTCCTCACTCCTTTATCTCTCCTTCTTTCTCTCCCCTCCTCTCTTCCGTTAAGTTCTCTATCTTAAATATATAAATATAGACAACCACTAAGAAATATGCTGATTTTATTATTTTTCTGCTTCTTCTCTTACGTATTCTTCGTACTTCCAAGACGTGCTTCCCCGTCGACCTCCTTGGCTGCAGGCAGCATCAGCAGTTCAGGATTTGGGATTCAACGCAATGTAATTCAAATCCTTCTTCATTCAGCTGCTGCGGCGGCAGCAATGAAGTTAATTATTTGTTTGAATTTGCTGTTGTTAATTTCGGATCCTGCGTGTGTGCGTGCGCGTGAGCTGGTGTAATGCGAATGTGTACGTGCGAGAAAACAGCATCGAGGATCAAATGCGTCCCTCAGACGTTACGGCCTCGTTTCCACTATTAGCAGGCTGGGCTGTGTGCGTGTGTGCGTGTGTGTGCGTGTGTGTGTGGACATTCAACTGTACTTATAACCGAAAAAGGAAATGAAACTTAATCCTTAAACATGTCCTTGCTGCTAGGGGGGATTTCGAGTGGGCGCGGAGGCGGACACATGTAAGCCAGCGCTTGTTGCAATCAAAACAGTTGATTTTGTCCAGCAGGAGAGTTCGTGGCAAGTGCGCGGGAGGGGGAGGGGCGGAGGGATGAAGTGCTTCGTTTACTGTGTGCGTTTCTGTGAGAGCATCTTAATTAGGAATCCGTAGCTGCAAAGTTCCGAGGAAAAAGGCCGGAAAATCAATATTTTGCCAGCCGACGGAGCTCGCCAAAGTGAAGTGGACACCTGCAATGCAACAGATGGCGTTCGTGCGGATGTGCGTGTCCTAAATGATGAATTTATTGCACTTCGTCCTGCACTTTATTATTTAAAACGAAAATATTTATTCTCTCCTCCCCGCTGGCTTCTCTTCTCCTCCCTTCTTCCCAGGTGTCCTCTTGAGCTCCTTATGTTGGTAGGAATTCCTTCTTGTTCTGGATTATCCTGCCTGCGTTTCAACTGACTTCAATCCGGAAGGAGTTCCTGAGCTCTCGTCTCTTTGAAACTCGGTGTTCCTCTCATTACGAAGCCCTCTCGGCTGTCAAACAGCCAACTCGTTGAACGGGTTGCAGTATCAGAATTTCATTCAGCTGAAGGTCTTCGATAGCTGATGCCACGCCCCCACAGTTGGTGGATTTTATTTGTTCAGAGTGCTGTCAGCTTCGGGTGGATTCTGCAAATCTCATCTTAATTACGCGCAACCGCAGTCACGCACAGCCAGCTACGAGCCTGCGAAAATGCTGCTGAAACAACAGAACGACTCGTCTGCCGAACTCACCGCTTCCCGCTTATTACGACGCGATGAACCAAATTTGAGGCTCCTGAGCAAACAACACTTTGCGACCTCCTGCTGCTGCCGCGCCCGCTGCCTGCGTGTCCTGCGTGTGCTGGCTGCGCTTCGTTTTGTTTGCATTGCAGCGGCACGTTGATTCATTAATTTTGATTGCTTTTGTTGCGGCTCGTAATCGAACTGCGTTTTGCGACGAAATCACGTTCGACAAACACCGTAACTAAGCCAACGAGTGTCGGCGGCGGTGCGGCAGCGACGACGACGCACTCGGCTCATCAGTGCAGCGAACCGATTCGGCTTTCGTTTGTTTGCACGAGGAGTTCCGATGATGCAGGAAGAACGGCCATTTTGAGGGTCTTTGGCACGGTGCTGCGACGCATAATCGATTTCGAACTCCTCCTCGACTGCTTGCATCTCCTCCGGCTGGCGAGATTTCGCATCTGCGTCTGTTTTAAAGCCCCGAATGCTCTCTGAGTCCCTTTAAAGCTGCGAGGCTTACAGCAGAAACGCTCTCGGGGGAAACAAGCTGCCAACACAGGCACGCAAAACGCTGCAAACTGTGTCAAACAGCAAGCACGCGACACAAAAATGAGGAAGCAGGAAAAGCATGTCGTCGCAGCAACTTTTTTGCGACAAACTGCGAAACTATCAGTTTCATCACCGAATAAAAGGCGGATGAGTACGGAGAAATTTCGCTGAACATGCCACAGTGACTGGAATTACAAAACTGCGACACGACGAGCACCGCAGCAACAACGACGACGATAGCAACAGCTATCAACACAAATTGCTGCACCTCGCAACATTACCTGTGCTCAGAAAGCGCACACACACCACCGGAGCGGCGTGCACGCACACACGTACACGTGTCAGCCAAACTCGCAGAATGGATCAAAAGCGCACGAAAAAAGGCAGCAAAACGGTTTGCATTTTTCTCGTTTTCCCACTCCCCTCCTGCGATGCTGCTGCCGTTGTTGTTCTTGCCGTTGTTGTTATTGTAAACCCCGTTGTTGTTGCGCATGTAGCGCAGCCTCGGAGCAGACAGACACACGTCGGCGGCAGCGGCAACTCGCCGAACTCGGTAGTTGTGCAGCAGGACTCATTAGGATTAATTTTCCGGTTGCTCCACAAACACACAGACGGCTGCGGGCGCAGGACGGGCTCGGCGCGGGGGCAGCAGGCAGCAGCACGGCGGCAGGATCGCACAGACACGGACGCACGCCGACGCTCGCTTGCAGCCGCAAGGATCCGCTAGCACTGAGCACGTTTAATGAATGCAAAACAGCAGGTGGGATGTGGTGCGGAAGTGGTACGGGGCGTGGAGCGGCTGCGGCGGGAACGGGCGGCAGACTGCAGGAATGCAGAACGAGCAGAAATTTAATGAAGTTGGTGTCCTTGGCGCTGGCAGCGTGCGGATGGGTGGCTGTGCTGCGTGCGGCTGCGGCCGTCCGTCGAATGTGTGTGCGCGGGTGCGTGTGCGAGCGAAAGCAAATGGAAAGTTTAGCATTAAAACTGCATTTTAAAGAAACAACGGCATTCAGCGCGAAAGGGATTCGGACGATCGGAGGGCTGCAAGGGATTGGAGGGCGTCGTGCAGTTATTGTGAGTGGGAGCCACGTAAACATGAACGGAGCTGCATGCGCGCTTCAGCTGGCGGATGAGTTCGAAGTCGGGACCTCGAATCGCTTACTTACGCGCCGCACCGCTGCAAAATATTCCGAGTAACAAGGAAACGTAAATTAGCGACATTCAAAGCGAACGAGACCCTGAATAGCACTACAAGTCCTTGCATAAGGACTGCAATCCCAAGCCCCGCGAATCCGTCACCGCACACGCGCGCGAAAACCCAAATGTGAATGTGCTTCCCCACATCCGCAGCACGTCCTTCGAGCTGCCATCCGTCCAATCCTGCGAAGTAATCGCTCCTCCCCGTCGCCTCCTCCTGTGCAGCCAGGAATCCCCTTGCGGAAAATAGGATTCCCAGTAAGTCGATCGATTGATTAAAAGCTCCAGCTTGCCGGGGAGAGACGTCGCCGACTCGAAATATCCGACGCAGCACATGCACACGGAGTTTCGTGTGCGGTCTTCATGCTGCAGCCATCCTCGCAGACAACAACAGCAACAGCAGCAGCAACAACATCGACGAACGGTAATGAGAGCCGCAAACCAGCCGCTTTTGCTTTCCAATTTTAAATGACAGCAACAACAGCAATGCCAGTGCCGTCAAAAAGTTGCATTTGTGTGGGTTTCGTTTTGTTACTCCGTTTCAATTTTGCTATCGATGCCGCTCTTTGTGTTGTTGTTGCCTCCATTGTTGCCATTGTTGTCGACGTTGTCGTTGTTGCTGCGCTTATCACTCCTGTTGCACATTCCATTATTATTAACACACACACACACACACACACACACGTTCGTGTGAGTGCGACCGCATACGTGCGAGTGTGTGCGCCGGAAGTGTGTTCACGGAATCGATTTGGCAGCCGTGTTTGGCAGCCGCTTTCGTTTGCTCAGCGGATTGAGCTGAGCTGGAGTCAACTGCAGCCGGAGTCGCATCTGCCGGAGGATGTCGGCGGGTGGGAGTTGCGGTCGGGCGTTTCTTCGTTGGTGCAAATGATCGGCTTTGGCCAGCTGATCCCGGTTGTGAGTGCAAATATTTGAGCACTCGAACGCGAAGAGACTTCAGTTGATGCGAACGCGGACCGCAAATTAAGACAAATCCGCAAAAATAGCTCGCATTTACCAGCACAAGCAAGCACAACAACAAGACGGCACCCGCAACCGCCGCGACATGTGTGTCGCTGCTTGTGACTTCAACGGCAGCATCCTCGCGCATCCTGTGGCAACAAATTACTCGTACTTCTGAGTTGGTGCGGGGAAAAACAGCCATTAAAGCGACAGCTGGCTGCGTGCGTGCGCGTGAGTGAGAGTGACACCAGCCTGCGAGCTGCGAGGGCCTGTCAGCGCACGCCTTTCAACACACGACTGTCTCGTAATCACATAACGGATAACGACAGCGGATTACGTGACGCATTCCGTCGTCACTCGCTCGCTACTGCGCCGCAAGTCGGATGCTTTTACTCCAGATGAAAGCCTTTAAACAGCCTCCGGCCGTGCTGCCCCGCCTCACCCAGGAACACACACACACACACACACACACACGCGCTCGCACACACACACACTGACACACATGAGTGCTTATGTCTATGTGTGTGTGGAGTAATTTCGCGCTGACATTAATCCAAATTCAAAACATTTTTTACTTAATTTTTTGCTTTTCCATTTTCTACCTCACCTCTGCCCTCCCCTCGCCACCGCTCGTCATCCCGTCTGTTCAGCGCCTCTTCCACATTCTGCTCGCGTCGGTTCAGTTTGAAGTCCCGATGACGTGCAATTTTAATGGCACTTTTAACCTGCGGCATCTCAAGGAGCGGCAGCCTCGGCAGCAGACTTGCGAAATCGTCTCTTCGCTCGATTCGCTGCAACAGCGCGACCAACAAAATCGACAGTTTGACGTTAAAATGCTGTTTCTGCCCGCCTTCCTGCCCCAGACCAGATTCCGCCCCGCCACGCCTTCCCTTCCATCGGCCTGCGCAGCATGTTTCAGCTGTCGGTGTCGTCAGTGTTGCAAGTCACGTGACGGCATTTTAATCTTGTGAATGTGAAGTGTTTCCAGCGCGGAGGTTTTTGCGAAGCACGAAGTATTCGCAGGTCAGCTAGAAAGTGGGGTAGACAGATCGTTCGTCTTGCGCGCTCCGGTAAAACAGTTACTGGCAGATGGCAGCGATTCCAGCGCGCTTGGGGATGCGAGACCGACGTCTGTTCCTTGCGCCGGAACCTCGGTTCAGAAAGGCGGACCCTCGTTGGGCTGGTTCACTAGTAGAGCGCGCTTGGCTGTCCCGAACCCTCCGGAGTTTGAAGCCGCAAACTAGCAGCGGGTCAAATTGCACTCAACTTGGACCTGCCAGAATTTTCGGACAACTCAGGACCGCTGAGACCGGATCTCCCAGGCCATTTCGTCCCATCATTACGGGAAATCTTGTTGTCTTTTCTGCACATATTAAGGGGCAAAGTGGTCTGCAGGTTCGGCCTCCTCGCGCCAATGAAATATCAAGGAAATCAATGAGTCTCAATAGGAAGGCTCGAAATGCCATCGAAACCTTCAGTTTGTGTGAAGTTCTGCGAGTTGGGCGGCGAATTTATTGCTGCTTACGGTTTCTTCTGCTCCGACCCACTTTTAACGGACTGGGAATCACGCGAACTCAATTTGTACGCAGCGGCAGTCCGAAACTTTCTCATTCCGTACTAATTTGCGCCGCGGCAACAACAACCTTGAGCCGCAAGTTGCGGAACTTTGGCGGCAGTTGTTGCGCCGCAGTCACGAAATATGCGCAGCCTTCTCTGGTAAAAAGCGCAGCGGAACTTCGTCCACGGAAGCCGCAAACAACCTGCTTCTCGCCGCAGAGTGCAGAGTGTCGCTGCCGCTGTCGCCGCTGCTGCTACGTAATTTGTGCCTCGTAATGAGATGCATTTGCAGCAATCTGTTCCTGCGCTCGCACCGCCGAAATGAGAAAATATTGAAAAAGTTTGCCGTGCAGGTGCCAGCAGTAGTCCTGCGAGGACCAGATTATTTCTGGCCGTTTTCGTCGTCATTTGACTGCAAGGCGACCAAGTCGCGCGCGACACTGGCACAGCAGCAGGCGGGTTTGCCGCAAAATTGGCTACTGAGATATTTCGGATTGGAAATCGCGATGCTGTCGTTGTCGTTGTGGTGGTTTTCGCCTTTGCTTCCGCTCCGTTCTTACCAGACTTTTAATTGTTTTGGTGGTTTCGCTTTTACGGCGCGACACAAATAATTTAAATCCATCAGCTCTGCCCGAGTGCAGACGCGGCATCCTTGAATTTGCCGCACGGTCGCGTGCACACTGCCTCTCCCTCCCACAGAACTAATTAAATTGTGGCATTTGTCGTGCTGACTGAAGCTCCATCGGCACATTTTCAGTAGCTGCCAGGAGTCCTTTTCCTCCTCCTGCTGATGCTCCGACGTCCGTTTTGCACTCGGGTGGATCTGCGCGCCTCTGTTCGAGTGACAACGCACAGGTTTCGTCGGATTTGTTCGCTCTTTACGTTGTTTGCGGTGTTTCTCTGCCTTGATTGCCCCGTGGCCTCGACGAGGACCGACTCTGCTTAATTTATGTAGCGCGAACAAGCGCGTGCAGCTGACGGCGGGCTGGTGAGTGCGTGCTCGTGATCACGTGAGCGTGAGCTTTTTTAATTTAAATGCCGCAATCGAACGGAAAAACCACAAATCAAATTGTTTCCTCACTCAGAGCTTAAATGAACCAACATTGCAAGCAGTGGCAAAACGACAACGAAAGAGCGGCGGAGAGAAGAATCGGTGGAGGAGGAGAGCGGAGAAAACCACAGATTGGAGTTCAGTAAGGATGAGAATAAAGCAGCGGAATCGAAGTGCACTCTATTTCAGTCAGAATGCTGGAATGAGCAGGAGCGAAACTGAAGGACGTCGCATCATTCGGACTCCGGTGAGTGCACTCGGACTTTCTGCAGAGTGTAAAAATGGCTCGGAAGAGCAGAAGGACTGCTGAAAACTCTATCGAACTTTCCCACAACTTTTTCGGGCGGCTTCTGGAGGCCGAAACTACTTTCTGGCCTCCAGGGCATCAAGCCAGTCGAAGCACGTCGGAGCGCCAACTCAACAGCGGCGCAGACGACGACAAGCGAACTGCGGGACTGCAAGGAAGGCAACCGACGACTGCGGGGAAGTGGAGAGCGAGTCCTTTACGAGAAAAAAGTGCGCTGTTTCGGTGTTTTACTTGCTGAAGTTCGATCCAAGTGGCTCGTGGACGACTCGTTGTTGGTGCGCCGCGGTGTCCTGCAGGAGCGAGTTGCAAAGTGAAAAACGTGTGCTGCGGCAGCAAGGAGTTCGCAGCAGAAGCGGGCGGATGTCCATTCCAAAGCTGCCAATTTGTCAAAACATTTGCGGAGGCGAGCTGCTGTCGGACGAGCCCGAGTGACTGCGGAGGGCACTCGTGGGCTGCTCGGTGCAACATCGAGTGTGGGACGAGAGCAGGGCAAACACTTCGCTTCGTGCGTCGAGTTTGTGTTCCAGTGCGAGAACACATGCATTTGGAGGAAGTCCTGGCTGGAAAGCAAGTTCCGTGGCGGTCGTGGATGTTCATTTTTGACCTCGTTCTGCAATAAATTCTCGGCTGCCTTATAAACTCCCGGTAAATCACATGCGGGTCACCCTTCGACAAAACAATCAACGTGCAGAGGGCCTCGAGTGTGCTTGTGAACGCACACTGCACGGACTTCCTGCCACGCCTCTCAATGCGCTCTCCTCCCTGTCTGTCGCCTGCGTTCGCGCTCAATGTGTGTCCGAGTTAAATGAAAAAATTGCCCTGCTGCTCCTCCAGTTGTTTACTTCCCGCATTTCCACCGAGCGAAAGCCGAAATTCATGTTCTTCTCCTGTGAAGCAGCCAGCGTGACTCCCTGCGCCCCTCCCCCTATCACCCACCCTTTCCCCCTCCCCGACACGTCCAGCACTCCATGCCGATTATCTTATTTGAATTTGTTTCGTCGGTGATTTATGCACGAATAAATGTCAGGATATTTTGTTCAGTGAAAACAGACAGGATCTCGCAGAGACTGTGGGCCGGAAATATTCGACCGCGCGTTGTTCCTATATCTTCGTTCGCTCCATGACTCTCGGTCCGAGTCACCTAACCGGAGGTCCTTTCTCAGGGACAGGATACTCACAGAGTCTGTTAAAACTGGTTCGGTGTCTTCTTCTGTGCAGAAATCGAAAGCTCCTTAAATCGATAACTTTATTTAACTTTAATTACAACGACCTTCAGTCCGCCGCCGACCCCGCCTCCCCAGCAGCGCATCTCGTTGGCGGTTGCGGCCACAGCCAAGATAAAGTGACTCGGGGAGCGAAACAAATTTATGTGGGTCGCGGACGCGCTCCGGCTACAAAGTCAGAAAGAATCCCCACGTGGCGCTGGGAGTCCCACTCGGACGAATTAAACACAGGAAGGCAACAAAAACGGACGCGGTGCTTAAAAGGGCGTCTGCTGCAGTCGCTGCGAAGCCAGCCGTCGCGGGCTGGCAAGAGCAGCAGTCGGGTCTGCATCGCCCGCACTTCCTCGTGGTGAACAGCGAGTCCCGCCGCCCGCCCCCGCTGGTGCGAGTCGCACAGCGATCCCAACAAAAGCATAATTAGTTGGAAATAAAGACAAACGCGGCAGACACGCATCCCGCGCCAGGCAGGATCAGAGGAAACGAAAAGGACGGGTGCAGGACGAGTGCGCGCGAAGGTCTCGGTCCTACGAAGAGCAGCCGCGCCCACGGTGGCACTCGTTCGCCCTGCACTCGCCTTCCCTTTGTGTTGTTGACTTTTTTAATTTGCCGTAATTTTTCTTCCCCGTCACGCCCTCCGCTCCCTCGCGCATCCCTGTTGCTCCAAAATTTCGGTTGTTGTTCTGCGGTGTTGTCGTCGTTTGTGCGGGTTCGTCCTGCTCCGTCGTCCTGTTCGAGCGCGAATTACTGTCATTAATCACGTCGCTGCCGGCGGTGAGTGGCGCGGAGCGGCGCGGGGCGGCGCGGAGGATTAGCGAAGAGGATTACATCTTCCGCTGGGACCTCGCGCACGTCCGCGCCTGCAACTGGAGGCTGGGCTCTGTCATCTTTGATGTCAACACAACAGCTGGCTCGGGGCGTCCGAAAGAGTGGGGTGGCAGTGAATATTAATTAGCTCCTCGACGCAATTACATTAAATTTTTATGAATGACGGTAGATAAGACAGACGAAGAAAAGGTTCAACGTACCGGAAACGAGCAGCTCGAGGCGAACTGAAAGCAAGGACTTCCTGGCGTTGAAGCCCGAGGCGTGGCTTCGAGTATTGGTTTCGCTTCCCTATCACTCGTTTGCTTATCAAATGCGGCGACTCACCGGTTATTGAGGCCCAGCGGAAGCTCCGAGGAGAGCCACAATAAAGTCTCACCGCCCGCGCAGCGCCCCGCCGAGTCAGATAACAATGAGAACGGATGCGGAAACATTATCCACAAAGCAGCCGACAACAGCAACGGACAACCCAGTTTCGTTTCTAGGTCAGGAGGCCCAGCTGCACCGGGCGTCGAGCGTGGCGTGCGGGCTGGGCAGGACTGGGGCGCGGAGGCGGCGCGTCAGTGGACGTTGCAGAAACAGGAAATCAACTTATGTCAACAGCTTAAAAAGCAGCGCCGAAGCGACGGTCAGCAGCCGCAGAGCGTTTTTGCTGCCACACTCGTGCACGAACTCACGAACTCAGCCGCAGCAACACCACCAGAAATGAACTGGAACGGGGGATGGGAGGGGGGAAACAACGAAACAAGCGGCCACAGGCATCCGCCGCCAAAGACATGCAACTCGTCGCTTTTTCGCTCCGTTCTGTTCTTTTTTAAAACAGGTCTGCTGTCCCGAAGCATGCAAAACTTGCCGCGCACACACACACACGCTGGCGAGTCTCTCGAATCCTGCTGCAAAACTTTATGGCCCAAAATAGGGGACTCCGCGAAGCACAACCGTGCCGAGCGGATATGCAGCAGCAGCGGCGGCGGCAACAACGGACAGACAGCAGCTTAAGTGGAGAAGCGCAAGAAGACCTTAAGCGTTTTCGCGATGCCCGCCCGCCGTCCTGCGGCGCGAAACAGTTAGTTGAAGAAGCAGTGTGGAGCGGTGCGCCCCAAATGCTGCTCGCAACCTGGTTCAGAGTTGAGCGCGACCGACGCACCGGGACAACAGACGACTCGGTTCAGTGTGTCGGCACAGCGTCGGCCGCAGCCGCTCCTCCCGCGCTGGTGTTCTCAGGGGCCTCGCATTTGGGAGCCTCACCATCACCTCGGGACACCAACGCCTTCACACTTCTGAGTTTTATGCTAATCTGGCAAATAAGTTTGCTCTTCCGGCGCTCGGCCGCCGCCCACTGCAGTTCTGTGCACTCGTCCTCCACCGCCTTTCATCCCTCATCGCCCCTTCACCGCTCAATTGGCGAGCTAGGTAACGAAATCGTGCCGATAAGTGTATTTTTCCCATCCCAAATCTGCGGTCGCTCAGCGTTTCCCAAGTCTGCGGTCGTTCAGCGGCTGCAGAGGTGCTCTGGTGCAGGCGAACCATAAGGTACTCCAGCGCGGTGGCTCGCCGCTCCCAACAGCGGCGGCTGAGAAGGAGTCAGAAGAGCCCACGCAGGGACGGGCGCACTTTTCAGTTATGAAGGCCGCTTTCCGGTTGAACCGAAAAATGCCGAGTTAAAACTTACGGTCGATAAGTTCGGCAGTGCCTTCCATGTTGTTGTTGGCGTTGTTGCAGCTGGTTACCACCGCAGTTACGGTTGAGCGCTTCAACTGCTTCACAACAAAACCCACTCCACGCGCATTTTGTTGCAGAAAAGCGCGGCCTTTTTAAGGATTTCGAGTACTGAGGAACTGAGAAGAGGCTTCAAAAATGTCAGATGAAACCCTTTCCAGGTCATACTTAGTAAATCTATTCAGCAGAAACCCGAACAAACGCTTTAAATTTCCAGCTACAGATCCAGTAGGGATCGTGAGGAGGCAACAACTCTTTTAAAAGTCCAGAAACCCAACTTTTCAGACAGTGAGATATCCGGAGCTTTTAAAAGACGTCCGATTTGCCTTTCCGCGAATCCTCAGCAGGAACACCTCGATTGTCCCATTTTCCCGATCCAGTTCAAACGCGTCTTCGCTCCTGCGGAAGCTGATTCCTCAGGCTCCTAATTAGCGCTTCTCAATTATTTCCACCTCTGCTCCGAATGCACTCAGTTAAGCGTAACGCGCTCAATAATTTAATGGCTCTCCGCGCTTCGCACCGAACCCTCCGATCCCAACGAAGCAGCGAAACTCGCGTTGTTAACGAGGCTCTTTAATTATAAACGTGGTGAATTCAAATGTTTGGATCGCGAAAATCACGTTACGCGGCGAGCTTTTACAGGCGACATCGGTGGGTGGCGGCGACTGGCGCTGCTGCTGTCGCGCCCGGATACCTGTTGAAGCGGGAGTGAGCGGAGGGCTAATTAGAAGCTCATCTAGGGCACGGGAGTGAGACACACGATTAGTGGGCGACGGCTTTATCGGGCTGAAGGGAAGTTTCAAGTGGAAGCTGAACGCTCTGCGCCGCACCGCTTCGGGAACTGCGTTGCTAATAAAGCCGCTCAGCAAATATTGACTCGTCGTTTTCGCCTCTCGATGCTGGCGGTCCCGCAGATCCAGCGACTGAAAGCGCGGGCCAATACGATGGAGAACCAGTTGTGAAGTCGCTATACTGAAACGTAGTCAAGTGGAGTTTCCTAAATATCGCGCCGATAGCCAGACCCCGGCAAATCGAAAAGTCATTAAGTTGTCAGAAGTAATGTATGCATTTAATTCCAACCCGTTCTTCCCCTACCTGCTCCCACACGTACCCATCGGCCACGTTAGAGCGTTTTCCTAAAAGCAACAACGACTGCCACTCGGTCTGCCAACACCGTTGCTATGGAGGCGATAGGGTAGCGAGGTCCGCTTGCACGATAAAATAATCACAGGTCTCGAGTGATTTATGGATTCTCGAGCTCTGAGAGTCGGCGGGTGAGTGAGCGTGTATGATTTGGCCGAACTGAACACCTCCTGCGCTGATGACTCCATCTCCCGAGCGCATCTCCGACTCGGACGAATCAATTAGCTCGCGGTTCAGGAATTTGTTCGGAAGGTATATAATTTTCACTTCAACGGCGAAAACGGAGGGGGGCGGCTTTTGACGGTCAAGACTTTAAAAGAGAAGCCAAGGTAATCTAAGGCCGCTTAAAAAGAGGAAGAAAAGAGGAAGGCGTTCAGAGCGCGTAAAAAGCTGCAAATAACGGCAGCGACACGAGGCGGTCACCCGAATTTTGACTTCTAAAATCCTCGCTCTACACTGCCTCTTCCTGCGTCGCTCTTCTGACGAAACCTCTGCGAGTCTCACGCACGACGCGCTGCTTCAACGTTTCTGGTCCCCAGTTGAACAGGATTTCGAATGCAGCTTCGAGCCAAACTTTGTGATGCAGTGGACGCGTCCGATTCACCAGGCAACAAGCGAGAACACAGTTATTACATTCCATCTGCCGTGATTGCCATCACGAGTCGAAAGTTAATGTGCTCGGAGCCGACGTGTGGCCGGCTGACAACGGTCGCCGACTCGCAGTCGAGCAACACTTCCGAACTCGACTTTCCGCATGCAGCGCACAATGCGTCGCCTGACGCAGACGGCAGGACGTGCAAACCAGCACAAGCAGCCGCCCGCAGCGCCGTTCAGGCCGAGCTGAGGCGCAGTTTGTTGGACTTTGATGAGCTCTCGACCGTTGCACGCTGCATTGTGTGCAGCGCGCCGGCGGATGCGGGCCGCCCGCATGCGTCTGCCGAGTCCGAGCACGCGGATGTGCCTCGAACGAGTGATAGCGACTTCCAGCGTCCAGCCGCTGGATGCACAAACAGAGCTCATTACTTTTGATGGCCGGGATGACGAGCATAATAATAGGACTGCCGTCTAGCGTGGCTTGCAGCTCCGGCAACGTCGACAACAACTGCAGCCTCGACTCCCTGCGGAGCATCCGGCTGCAATTTCTGGACATGCCGGCAACAACAATGAAAACGATGCACGCAAGCAGTACGCGGCGAGCTGCGGCGAAGAGGAGCGGCGAGCGCGATGACGACGCAGCGGCGGCCAACCAGCCACCGCCCCAGCAACATCCGCCAACAACGACGTGGATCTGCTCCTCTGCCCATCCGGGTGCGTTCTGATTGTGTGTTCGCAGTCTCTGATTGCGTGTCTGTAATTTCAATAGAGACGACGGCCGCCAATGGTTGCCTGCCTGCGAAACATTGTTGCCGCTGCGGGCGTCCGCGGTGCTGATACGGGCGAAATGTAGCTTTTCAATTCCATTTGTTGTTGACATCGCGTTGTTGATTGCGACTGTTGGTTGCGGGCCCTACTTTCGTGATCATAATGCAAAACCTGTTGTGATTCTGCTCCGAATGACCTGACATCGGGGAAACGATGACTGACTGCTGGTGTTTTGCGCGCCACGCCCATTTTTCAACACCGCAAGCGACTTAATTTAAACGAGCTGGAATTACACTCCACACCCGAAGGGGGAGGCTGCACTGACTTTGTCCTCCCCTTTGTTTGTGTCTGTTTAAATAAAGATTACGCAAGTATATTGAGGTCTTATATTGCGCTGGAATTCGCACAGATATTATTTTTTAGCAAACCGGCTGGTGGTTGCAAGCGGTGGCAACCACGACTACCCTTCAAAATATACAAGTGCGTACAACAACCATACGAGTATCGCACATCTGTCGAAAAAATGATATTTTCAGAAGTATTTTCTGAATTCTTTCATAAGAGCGGGACGCAAAAGTTTTGTGTGAAAAGCAGGATTTTCACTCATCATCACTCAGTTTCACTCCATGCAATACATGACAACTTACTGATATTTCGCTTACTACAAAACAGAGTGTTTCAAGACCTGAATTTCTCCTCTCTTCCTCTCATTTCAGCATGGACTACACAAGCCTGAGCTGCTGTGCGCTCGCCTTCGTCCTGTATATCAACACACTGAACTCCGGATTCGTGTACGACGACAGGTGAGTCCAGTGAAGGTCACGCAGGAGCCGCTTGAGTAGGGTGTTTCTTCCGGGTGGGAAGTTGCCACTGCCCACTTGTCATCATTTTGGTCGAGGCGGCGGTTTCAAAGTGCACAGAACGACAGAAACAAGTGAAACGGACGCATTTTAATGCTTTTACATCCGAAGGAGTTCCAACACAACGTACAAAAATACCGTAATAACTAAAATAGCGGAGATCTTTTGAGAGTCCAAGAAATAATTTTGAGCCTCAGAAAACTATAAAATAAATGGGGTACAAATAAAAGTGACAAAATGGGGGCAAACAATCCTCGCAATACAAACCCTTTTAGCTCCCGCATGCTGTTTACGGATCGATTCTTGTCACCTCCTTAAAAACTTCCTCACATTCATTACATTGTGTGGAATATTTTGGTTCCTTCCGATCTCATTCGGTTGCTCAGATCGCATTCACCGAACACTTTACACCACGACAGGAACCATTGAAGCGGTCCTTTCTTTTTCCATGTTCTCGTGTCTGCGAATAAAATTTATTTGCCTGAACGCCGCGCCCTCGGTTTCACCCCTTCGCACTTACATATTTTGATCCCTCCCTTATTGACATCCCTCTGCACTCATCATCCGTGTTAACCTGTCCCACTTCATAAAGGCTGCGAAGACAATAGCAAACACAGCCGAAGTTTAATCCAAGCAATAAAAGCACAGAAATTCAACTTAAGAGTTCATCTCAAAACTTTATACACACGCTGGAGTTTTTGCGCGTGTGCTTGCTGTTGTGTATGTGCGGTGGTGCTCGGAGCGGCACTTCTACGCCGAAGCCAGTACCTGCGAGGAGCCATTGCTCCGCTCCTGCCTGCAGTTCGCCAAGAATGCCTGCACCAGTTTTAAGCCGCCCAGGAGGCCAAGTGCGCTGTTGTTGTTGGTGTTCTTGTTAAGAGGATTGCTGAGTCTAAGGAAGAGGAACCCGAAAATAAACGAACTCAAGAGGGCAACGAAAACTCGGTTCTACTAAGACGTCGATTCAATGCGGACATCATTTCCGATGTGTCTCAGCTGCGGACCTTCGAAGCCCTCCTTCACCCATCCGCCCAAGCCCGAGTCTTTGCGAAAACCGGATCGCCCATAAATTCTGTCAGCCGGCTTCGTGGATACGTCGTCCCTCTGCCACTTTGAGGAGGCACTCACGCCAGACCCACCTACCAACTCGGGAAGTGGACTTGCTGGACTCGGACACCGTTGTTATTCCATTGTTGTTTCGGTTCCTCAAGGATGGCGGCTGGTGAGGAAGGAAGGAGAGAAGAGAGGAAGCCGGTCGGAAGGAAGACAGGATGGCATTGCAGCATTCATACTTTAAAGTTAAATACAATAAAATCGCAAGAACTTCCCAGATATAAATACGGATACTTGCACTGAAGCGCTGTGAGAGCTCACAATTGGGAAGGAAGACCTTTTTTGTCCTTTTTATTGCTGTGAACGTGTCCCTCCACGAGAAGGTCCCGCTTGCTTCAGACGATTACTTGTTCAAGACGAAGTCAGACTTTTCGGCTGACGAAAAACTCGTTAAGAACTTGGAACGCTTTTCTCAGACTTCGGGAGACTCTTTTGTGGTGCAAGGCAGCGGCCCGTGCGGAAATTTAGGGCCCACTGCAGTCAGTGACGCGCTCCCATCGTCCTGTTTTATAACCTGCTATGCACATTAACTTTTTCATAGCAGATGCAGAAATTGAAGGCAGTAAAGTTAAACACCTTCGCCGGTTTTCTTTTGCAGCGCTTCGTAAGAAGACCAATATTTTCGCGCTGCCAGGAAGCGTCCGTCGGTTGCTTCGTGCGTCCGGAGACGGTGCCGGCGCTGTTTATCGACACAAGAACCACCAGTAAACATTTAAGCGAAAATATTGACCGTGGCAACAATAGCGACACGACAACAGCAGCAACAACGACGGAAGCGCACAACATCGTATCAAGTTCACAGCATGCACGTGGTGGTGGCTGGTGGAGGCAGGTGAGACAGGCAGGTCCTCAGAAAAACGCGTGTCTCTTCGACTGGACCGACTGTTAGCTTTGTGGGGGGTGGCTCGCCGTCTCCTTTCTGTCAGCCGTCCGCCTGCCTTCCCCACCCGCGACCTGTCTGCTCCACTCGAGCTCCGTGCGCTTCATTGCAATCGATTTACAACGCAAAATGTTGTGAAATCGTTTCACGGAATTGTGTTGCATGCTTCGGGGCGCTTGAGCGCGGGTTTTGCGCTTCAATTTACACCCCACGTGGCTCCGTGCGTCGACTGCCTCGCTCCGCCGCGTTCCTCCGCTGCTTCCCGCATGTTGGCAGGATCACCGCTCCATCATCACCACCAGCATCGTCGCCGTCATCGTCATCTCCGCTTTAGTCCGGGAACAGGAACAGGAACAGCAGCAGCAACAACAACAACGCAGTTTCCTTTTTGTGTAGCTGATGTTTACACTGCGTCATCTAGAACGCGTTATCGGTAACTTTGCAGCAAGCAAGATGAAATTTCCTCCAGTTGTCCTTGACAGGTTGTTGTTGTGTTTGTTCGCGTCTCCATATCTTGGCTGGTGTTACCGATGGCGTTGTTATTGTTGTTTGTCGAAGCCAATATTTCATTGCAGCAGCGGTGACGCTTCGCGACGTGAACATCGCATCCAGCCACCAGCAAAGTGGCGCGCACACCTATACACACAGACACACACACAAGCTCTCGCACGTCATAAATGAAGCAACAACTCTCAATGCCTCTGGGAAATGTTCTCTCTGTTGTTAGTGTGAGTTTGTGTACGTGAGCGCGGCTGTATTTGTGCGAATTCCTTGACTTGAGCCTCTACAACATTCTGTTCCTCTTATAGTAATAACGGCGATTGTTGTTGCTGTTGTTGTTATTGTGCACTGACACATGTGAAGCCATGCGTTGTTGCGAACCAGCCAGTCGGCCGAGCAGTCAGCCTTCCAGCAGGAAAACCGACAACAACAGCAGCTGAAGAAGCAACATCGGGAGCAGACAGAGCCGGAGTTCGCCGCAGGAACAGGACCGCGGGGAGGGGAGGCGGAGGCGGAGGAGGACCGGGAAGCAGCACCGGTTTATGGTCGCCGAGGTGTTACGCCAAACGTTTCATTGTGGTGAATAATGGAGTGGGTATCTGTGGATGGACTGATAGTGCTGCGTGCGTGTGTTTCGCTGCAGGTGCGAGCGTGCTGCTGAATTTAATATTAATTGCTCGGCTGCCGGGGCTCAGAGTTACCCAGAAGCGCTGCGATTCACTGTTAACGTAATTAAAACGGAGACTTTCAGTGAGGAAATTTTAAGCAGGATCAGATTTCGTGCAGCTCTGACACTGATACTCTAAAGCCACACTAAAGGAGTTCTGATTCCCCTCCAACAGCATTAAATTTCCGATCCATTGTGCGAACTCAGGACTCCCCCGAGCACTCGCCCACTCTGGTTTTCGCCTCCTGAGCTTTAGTTGCGGAAGAGCTTCGTGTGAATGAGAGTTTCGTGCGAGACAACGACTTTCGAGTGTGTGTTTGGGTCACAACAAGGCACTGCGAACACGAGCGACCGGCTGCCGGCTGGTCTGCAACATACAAACCTGGATTAAATCTTCAACTGTGGAAATCCTCGGGCAAAAATAATAAGTTACTCAAAGAGGTTTCCGGCGCGCTGTATCCTGAAGAGCTCCACGTTTTTCCTGCTTCTGTGTTTTCGTAAAGCGATCAGTTGGAAAAGTAATTTAAATAGCAATTTCTGCGAAGACTTTCCAGCCGAGGAACTTGTTGCCCGTTGCTCTGCGCGTCTTCTTGCATCTGAAGTTGAAGCAAGTTGCTCGTTTCCCCGCTGCAGCGTCTGATACTCGTAATTTCCTCCAAGTCTTCTCTCCTCTCGCCTTGCAGAGTTGATTAGCGAGTGCAGGCGGCAGAATCGCGTTGATTTTCGTTTACGAACAGAAGCGAGTTGACGTTAAATTAACTCCATCGACCATAATAAAAGCTTACAAATTTAAGCTCCTCCTCTCCCACTTCCACTGCCATCTGGCGGAACATCTCGCTGCTACCTGTCGCTTCCTTCGCTTGTCGGGGGTTCCGTCCGAGTTGCCGCCTGATTGAGCTTCTTATGTGTCTCTGTCAGCTTCCACAGCTGCAGCAGCCAAACTTCCGCACGGAGTCCTGATTCGCTGCTCCTTATCTTTGCGTTCCTTAATAAGGTTGTTCAGCGCTTTGTCGCTTCACTCCTCCCACCGGGCTGGTGGATGCCAAGCAGCGGAGGCAGTTCTGACAACCTTGGCAACTCTTAGCGCCACTCGATTTTATTGTCCCGCTTGTCACCTGGCGACGGCGTAGCAGCTCCCGTCTTTCAGCGGCTCCCATCTCCGACGAGGCTACTGTGACAGACTGGATCAGAGTTGATCGGAAGGAGGGAAGGGCTTCGGGACAAAAGACTGCTAAGACTTGCGACATCAAAGAAGCTGCCTGAGGGGGTGCGAGATGGGACAGGAGAGCAGTAGAGTCCTGCAAGCAGGATGAAAGGAACGCACTTCTGCAGAAACTCTGTTCACATGGAAACCGGCTTCAAGCGAGGTTGTTACGAGAGCTGCCTCCGATCGCGAAGGACTCTCACAAGGCTTCACTTGGAGAAAAGAAACGTCCCACTCGCGAGATGCCATTAAATGTATACAGCATCCTGATTTCGATGGAGCAGAAATGTTTCGCCCGAGACCCACGCTGGTTTCCTACAGAGTGGAACAGACTAACCACTCGTATATATTTGTAGCGCAAACGCCCTCGCAACCCCACGTAACAGCGTCTTTATTTTATTTTATAACCCCTGAATAGTTGCCGGCATATCCTGTGGACGCACAAGCGTCAGCTGCAGCCGCCGCACACGAATCGCGAGGGTCGGTCGCAATAAAAAACAAATGAAACGAATAAAAGGCATACGTGGCGAGGGAAACAATGAACAGTTAGAGCAACAACAAAGCAATAAAACAGGACGACCGGGGATAAATAAGGATCAACAGCAGCGGGCCGCAGCTAAAAAGCAGATCGCTAAATTAATAAAAACGCGAAAGGAATCGACGTCGCCATATAAATCGAAGCAAGCGTGCTGGAGGAAACTTTACGACCCCATCAGGCTTAAAGGTGGGGAGAGGAACGGCGCTTGGATCATCCGGGGTTAAGTGAATCTTGGAGGATTGAACGGCTATATCGTCGGTCCTAAATGAAGTGACTTTACAGAAATGCGTTTCCGAATGTTTGAAGCTGAAGGGACGTCCGGTAAATACTTTCATTCCCGAATATTCAGCGAAAGCCAGAAAACCCCGTCTAGTTGGCAAAATGTGCCAGTTTGCAGAGAGTCTCGCGGCTGATCTGAGGGATTTATTTTTCCCCAGCTATTTTTGACTTCTCCAGGCGACACCGTCCACTGTTCGCACATCCCTGCTTACTCCTCACATTTTGTCTGCTTGGCTTTACCGTGATGAAATTTCAGGTAATTTCGGGGAAGTCACGAAACCCATTTACACGACTTCATTACTCTCAGATGAGGGAGCGAATGAGTGCACTGAACCGCAATGCAAGACCACACCGTTGTCTCCCAAGTGGTATCCAGTTCTGCGTGAAGTCGTCTCCTAATGAACTCAAGTCTCCCAGCATTTTATGTCTAATTTATGCAGCAGCCACACCTGCTGACCCCACAGCGCCGCTGGACACCAAGCGAAGAGAGTCACGGCCGCGGGAGGTCAGAGTATCTCTTCAGCCGCTTAACTGGCGCATGGAAATTAATTAGGTCGTCCGCTTAATCGCCGCAATGTAGTCTCTGGTCATTCGCAGCAGAGCCGGACTCGCCAGAGGTGACTCGAGGGAGGACGGTTAGTTCAGTTGATAGCGCGTAATATATGCGCATGGGGAGACCAAGTTTAATTTATGGGGGGGGGGGTGGGCTACTGCTCCTTCACAAACTCCTAAATTTCTAGGAAGGGTGAACCGAAGCCACTCAAAGTCATCTCCGCACTAATCCTAAAGACTCTCTAACGCTTCTTTCTTCCGCAGGTGCGCCATATTGAGCAACGCGGACGTCTCCGGCAGCACGCCTTGGCAGCAGGTCTTCCAGCACGACTACTGGGGCACCCCGCTGACGGACTCGGGCTCCCACGGCTCGTACAGACCGCTATGCGTGCTCAGCTTCCGCCTCAACTTCCTGCTGGGCGGCTACACTGCCTGGGGCTACCATCTCATCAACAACCTGATGCACTGCTTGGCCACGGGGCTGGTGGTCAAGCTGGCGCGTCAGCTGCTCTCCTCCATGTGGGGCGTGCTGGCCACAGGCGCGCTCTTCGCCGCCCACCCCATCCACACCGAGGCGGTGGCGGGCATAGTGGGTCGCGCAGACTTGGCCGCCTGCATCTTCTACCTGCTGACCTACCTGACATACATGCGGCACGTGATGTGGAGGGAACGCGGCGACAGGCGGCAATGGCCGGCCCTCGTGCTGACGCTGCTGCTGTCGTGGGTCGCGTTGCTCTTTAAGGAGACGGCGATCAGCGCACTGCTGGTGTGCGGCATCTTCGACGGCATCCGCGGCCTCTGTGGATACGGCGACAAGGTGAGTATCGTTCCGCTCTTTTGTTTTCTGGTTCCCCGCTTACATCGTCAATTTCTGACTAAAACACATTTGTTAGTTCCACGTACCAGTGCGTTGTTTCAATGCGTGTCTTTCGTTTCAGCGCCGTCCGCGTTCGCTCTGCATAATCGGAGCTGCACTGCTCTGCACCATCTACTGCCGTCTGGTCCTGCTGCCCAGACCACAGAGCGCCTTCTCGGCCGCCGACAACCCCGTCGCCAAGTCCACTTCGCCGTGGACGCGCTTCCTCACGTTCCTCTACCTGCCCGTCTTCAATTTCAGGCTGCTCTTGAGTCCACACGTGCTGAGCTTCGACTGGGGCATGGACGCAATGCCGCGTGTCGCCTCCCTCGGTGACAAACGGAACTTATTCAGTCTGGTTTTCTATGGCAGCCTGCTGGCCGTTTGCTGGACCAGCTGCAGGGTGCTGCTGAGCCGTTTGGCGTCCACCAGCCTCTCATACCAGCAGATGACTGGCGGCGCACCGCTTCAGAAGCATCACCACCACAACCACCGCCGGTCGCGAGCCAAGAATAAGTACCAGAGTTCTAACAAGACCACCTCGCTGGACGCAAGCTACTCAGCAGTGACCACCGCGCACGTGCACTACGCATCGCACGACTGTCTGCCGCTCGCGAAGCAGGAACTGCTGCCAGCTGCACAAGGCGCCTGCATCGCCTGTCGCGCCTGCAAGCACGGCCTGAGCACAGGGCACCACACAGCCACGTGTCGCGCCACCAACAACAACAACAGCACCTCGTGCCACGCCTGCTCCTGCCAACAGCTGCTGTCTTCCGGCGGAGCACCGCAGCTGATCGCGCTGACGCTCCACACGACGGCGCAAAACGTGACTCCTCGCGACTCGCGCAGCAGCAGCAGTTGCAGCAGTAGCACCACGGCGAGCAGCAAGAGCAGCAGCTCTTCCGGCAGCAGCACCTCCACGTCGTCCACATGCTCCAGCTCCAGCACGTCATCCTGCACCGCCGTGCAGGGCCAACGCACAGGACGAAGCGGCGACTACCTTCTGCACAGAATGCCGCCGCGCACCGCGAATGCCAGCGTGCTGCTCATGGCACTCGCCTTCCTGACGCTTCCGTTTCTGCCTGCGACGAACCTGTTCTTCTACGTCGGCTTCGTGGTGGCCGAGCGCTTGCTGTATCTGCCCAGCGTCGGCTACTGCCTGCTGGTGGGCTTCGGCATAACGAAGCTCGTGGAGCCGCTGAAGTCGCCGCAGCAGCGTCGCCGCAAAGCCGTTATGTTGCTCTGCATGAGCGTCGTACTCAGCATGCTGAGCGCACGCACGGTGCGACGCAACCTCGACTGGAGGGACGAGGAGAGCTTATTCAGAAGTGCGGTGACGGTCAATCCGCCGAAAGGTAGGCTTGCCCTCCTAGTCCGCTGGGCACTCGCCGACCCTAACTTCGCTTCTTCTCGTTTCAGCACTCGGAAACCTCGGAAGTGTCCTTAGCTCGCAAGCACGCTACGCCGAAGCCCAAGAGGTGCTGCTGGAGGCAATCAAGTACCGACCCAACATGGCGGATGTCCACTTCAACCTGTGAGTCTTGTTCGGATTACCTCGCTGAGCCTGGCAGCTGCTGATGGCCTCTGCCGAGTCATATCAGAACAGCTCAAGACAAGCGTGCAGCGACAACGGGACCAGAGAAGTCACTGCGAATGACGTCAGCCTCCACTGCGCTCCGCCGAGACGGATCGCGCACAGCCTCGCATTTCTTTGCCGGGTGTCGGTCCCCTCCAATTAGTTTTCTCTTGTTTAGCGGGACAGCGATTCGTTGAATCCTCCCCTCCCGCTCTCTCAAAAGCTGACAGGCTCGGCGTTTAATTAAACAAATCTGAACGGTTAAGGCAACCGTTTGAGAAAGGAAACCGAGGCTTAAACGAGTCCCTTTCATGCAGGTTTGCAGCACTTTTCCGGCTTTCTCCTGCCTTTCATAGCTCGGCATGCAAAAAGCGTCGTTTTTGCACTTTTGGTATGCGGCAAAAACTTGAAAGGACGAGGCTCGTGTGCGTGTAGATGTGTGACGCGGCAGCCAGAGTCTAAATACGAAATGAAAGGCTGGCAGCTTTTTCAGGCCTCATTCAGTGGGAGCCGACCGCCTCCCCTCCCTCACGGTCTCGCTTTTCTCTAGGCCTTCAGAACTGCCAGCCGCCTGTACGCCTCCTGAGTTGTAGTTGCAGTTGTGTGGGTTTTTGTCTCATGGTTTGCGCTCGCCTCCCTCTGATTGACGAGCGGCTTAGAGTCCTCCGCTCAGAGTGTTGATGCTGCCTCTTCATGTATCAATGGGGATGTTTGGCCAAAACGAAGGGATTGTCACGGTTGTTATTGCGACGCTGGAGGTCGTTCCTAATGGGTTGTGTTGCACGGCGGGGACGCGGCGGGGGAGTTTGTTGATGCAGCGATTGGAGTCCAATGAATGGCATTCGTGCAAGTTTCTGTTTTTCATTCAAGGGAATTCCGTGCTCGAGTGAAAATCATGTCGAGCTCAGTTTTAATTTGGGCGGATTTCTTTTCTGCTTTTCCGTCCTTCCATCTGCCGCCGGTCTCCCCCTGGACTGATGTTAGGAGAGAATGCATCCGCGACGTTGTTTGTTAACGCGTCGGCTTGACTCCTTCGCCTCCCCTCCACGTCGAATGCACCAGAAAAGCACAGCTTCCGCACCGGCGATGGAAGGGGTGAAGGGACTCGCGCCGGAAATGCATGCCTTTGACAACACATTAGAATGGCGTGTAAGCGTCATTTTTGCTGCTTGCTGCTTGTCTTTGTCGCTTATTTGCTTGTTTTCAGGGGCTGTTGTTGTTGTTGTTCGCATTCTGTCGTATTTTCAGTTGTAGTCTCCACAAAGCCACCTTGCAAGGAGAGCGCCGGGGCGAGGGAGTTCCCGCTGGGAAGTCGCTTGTCCTTCGCCGATCTGCAGGGACATCTGTTGGAAATGCGACTCCTAAAGTGCGCGTCGGAAGCCGCACTTTACTCCTCCCACTCCCACCCCACAGCCGCTCGCTGTTGTGTTCGTCCAGACGCAGTTGCCTGGCTTTCCTTGACGCGTTTGATGGCTGAGCGACGCAGTAGATATGAAAAAAGACGGAAAAGAGGGACGGACGGAGTGAAAAGACATTCTAAAGAAATGCGCAGCACGGCATCTTCATGCTCGGCGTTTTGTCCAGGATCTCCGTCCTTGCTTTGGTTTCTCGTCCCTTTCGCTGACTGTTGTGTTCCACGTAACCGGCTTTCAGGTCCCACTGACTGGCCCACCCCTCCACCGGCCCCTCTCCTTATTCATTTGAAGCACGTCGTTAGCAGGCTGCACGAATTCCGCATCAGTGCTCGCCGTTAAAATTTCCGCTGGATGGAGTGGTACGCCGTGGAGTCATAAGGAGACAGGGACCGACGCAAGTGTGGGCTTATATGTGGAGTCCATCGGAGCAGGAAAATTAGCCGAGTCGTTGACTGTCTCCGGCCCTCACTAACCGAAAACAAAACCTCAGCTACAAACGACAGTCGGCCACCACACAGGATTCAATTTTCTGGTCATACGAAAACATTCGCTTGAAATCGATGGTTTGGGTTTTGTAATGAAACAGCGGAAGACCAGCTCTTCGCGCTCGCACTGCCTTGACTGTATGAATTTAGGGAACTCCCACCAGCAACCGATCAGACTCCGCCTCAAGCCGGCGTGCTCTTCAAAGACTTCCCAGCATCGCTTCCACCTCAATCCGCGCCCTAATCGACGACCCGTTCCTCACCTTCCTACGATGTGCAGCCGCGAGGACCTCTCTGGAGTCAGGAATCAATGTCAAGCAACTTGAAGCTTATTGCTGATGTGGTGGTTGTTGCTGTTGTGTACTGACAGCGCAGAAATCAGTGAGTCCAATTCCTGCCGCAAACCCACCCCGAGTTTAAGTAACCCACTTCCACCCTCTTCATTCATCACCCTCAGTCGTGCATCCATCCATCCACCTGCCTTAAGAGATCCCCTGCCTGCCGGTCCCCTCACGACCCCAGCGGACCGAACAACGAAACCGATGATCACTGAACTGAATAATTTGATTTCTTTTCAATGGATTCCCGCAGCACTTTAGCAATGCTTTTCGTTCCTGCGCTGCCCCGCCACCCTTCGGCGCCTGAAAGCGAAAAATAGAGTGGAACGCTGACGACCGCAGCACGGCGGACGACGAAGATGCAGGGGTGAGTGCAGCTCGAAGCAAAGGAAGCGGAATTTCAGTGCGAGAACATCTGTCGAAGTCGCTGTTGTTGTTGCTGCTGTTGAAGTTGTGCCACTGAATTTGCTTCTTGTTGCGTTTAAGCTCCTTGTTACAACAACATCAACAGGACTGCGATTCGCGACCCACTTCACCCCTCGCCTAGAGTCCTCTGTGATTTCGCTAACTTGGCGGTTTTTACTCGAACTCATTTTCGATCGCTTGCAGCCAACTTTCGATATCCGTTATGCAACGCAAATCAGCGGTTGTGGTTGCAGCCGGGTAGGGGTGCACAACGCCGGGGCGGCGCGCCTCCGTCGTCATGATTTTTCGCATTACGGACGTCGACTTGTTGCCGTCCGTGCAGCCGGTTCTGCGTAGGATTGAGCGAAGTTTGGGAAGACTCTGGCCTCCACCAACTGGTTGGACTGCATTCACTTTAGAAGGGAAACAAGAGTTGTAATGCTTCGGCGCAGTGAAGTGGGCCTCGTGGAAATATTACGACCCTTCCTGCGATGGGACGGGGTGGGGAATTTCGCCCTCCTAGAATTAGTTACACATGCCTTCCGCTAGTCATCCTCCCATCTGCTCCTGAAGCTGCAACCATCCGTTCACGTGGAGAGGCCTTCGCCACCGGAGAGTGCAGCTCGTCACGTGAGAAAGAGCGAGAAGAGTTCAACAAAAAGCAGAGGAATCTCGCACAAGTTGATAACGGCATTTTTACGAATTGTTATCTAATGCCTTTCTTTCGCATCCCCTCATTTTTAGATCCGTTAGTCTCTCTATTCATCGCCCTCTCCGCCGCCACCCTCAGACCCGCTACGCCTTCTCCAACTTTGGCCTCGTTTTTCCACATTCGCTTTTGTTCCAGACAACAAAAGAACGAGCTCGCAAAACCGCATTCAGCTAACTTCATTTTCGCTTTGGTCAATTTCTCCCACTCCTGCCCTGCCCCTCCCCGCCGCCCACTCATTTGCACTTGGCTTAGATTTGGCTTTTATCTGAGATAAAAAAATGGAAATTATTCTCGGAGTCTTGCTTCGGATACATTTGTAGCTCGGAGGGGCACTTTTCGACGCGAACGGACTTCATTTGCGCACTTCAGCTATTTCGCTTCCCCACACACCTCGCGCTCCATATTCGGCCGGGTGGTCCAGGCTTCGGTGGTTCCGCTTGCTCCTCTGGTTCTACATGACTTGGCACTCGGACTCGGCACAATTAAGAAATGCCCCTGATTTGGTCCTTTCTCGCTAATCCTTCCCTTCTCCCTCTCTTTCTCTTCCTCACCCGCAGTGGCATCGTGCACCAGAACCAACAAAACTTCGAGGCCGCGGTGGAGAACTTCCAGCGCGCCATACAGTGTCGACCGAACTTAGCAGGTGAGTGGGCGGGGATTCAGCAGTTCGGGGTTATTTAAAGTTACCCTTGCGCTATCTCACGCAGTGGCCTATCTCAACCTGGGGACCTCCTTGATAGCGCTGGGCAAATGCCACGAGGCGGCGCACGTCCTGCAGGAGTGCACGAGGCTGGAAGGCAGAGACGTGCGGGACCGAGCGGCCCACGAGAGCGCGCGCATGTCCGCGTATCTGCAACTCGGTGCCCTGTACGCCGATCAGGGCAAGTTGCAGCGAGCCTTGGCGGTGTACCGCGAGGCGTTGTACGCCCAGGCGGCGGCGCCCTTGTACTTTCAGCGAGAGGTGCTCCACCAGCGCATCGGCGACGTCTTCGGGCGCCTGCAGCAGTGGGACGAGGCCGAGAAGCACCACAGGGCCGCGCTGCAAATACAGCCGGGGCACGTGGCAGCTCATCTGTCGTACGGCATCACGCTGGCCAGAAATGTAAGTAGCGAGGTCACAGTTTACTTCGATATAACGTGCTTTTCAGGACTTGAGGATTATTGTTGAGGGGGGTTTATTTCGCCATGAAAAAGTTAAATCTGTAAACTCTAAAACCGCAAATTAATATGATTAAAAAATAATCCGGTCTGTCCGGATGCATCTAAGTTTCGATTCTATTTTTCCGCAGAGCAGTCGGGCAGCTGAGGCCGAAATGTGGTTCAAGCGGGCGCTTCAACTGGCGCCGCAGCAGGCCAGCGTGTGTCATCATTACGGTGAGTGTTGCCAGCTGGAGCACCAGTCTAGAAACACCTAATTCCCCCTCCCCACCCACAGCGGAGTTTCTGACGAGTCAGGCGCGCACAGAGGAGGCCGTCGTCTACCGCTTACGCGCCGCAGAACTCGCGCCGGACGACTACTCGCTGGTGGTGTCGGCGGCCACAGCACTGCGCCTGGCAGATCGTAAGGTGGAGGCCGAGACGTGGTACCGCAGGGTGAATTCTGCTAAATCAATGGTCCCCGCCCCGCAGTTCTAATTTCGGTCATTGCAGGCGGTGTCTCTGCGCCCGGACGACGCGCGCGCCCACACCAACTTGGGCGCCATCCTGCATCTGCTGGGACGCAGCAGCCACGCCGAGACGAGCTACAAGGAGGCGCTGCGACTGCAGCCTGGAGACCCCACGACGGTGGCGAACTTGGCGAAGTTGGGGGGCACGAAGGCAAAGTAGAGGCGCTTGCAGCCGCGCTGCCCCCGCTGACTAAACAGGAACTCAAGAGAAACTTATTTTTATAAAGAACGAAGGCAGAACTTCATCGAGGAACCTCAGGGTGGGAAGACGTGCCCACCGTTGGGCGCCCGCGTGGGCGTGCACGACCTCTGTGGCCTCCAACGCAACAGCGCGAGTACAGAGCGGCCGAGCTGAGGCTCAGGAAAGAGAACAATAAATACAATTAATAAAATTAATGCTTCTACACGAGTACATAAATAAGTTGCAACAAATTAAGTGGATGCGCGCCAGCACAGCAGTGACAGCGTAGCGCGGGTTCACCAGCGGTCACGCAGTACATGTAAATTATGTGTAAATACGGAGTAAGTAATGAAGATGGTATGCACGGCGCGCTCGGAACGAAGCCGCCGCAAGCAGCAAGCAGCCGCAGCGGCGACACGAGCGACACAAATGTAGATAAACACAAACCATTGGATGCGCGGGCAAACAATGAGCTCATTATTGTAAAAACGTGTGTAAAAAGAGTTACTCAATAATAAAAACACAATGAAAACCAACCGGGGTGTACTTTCATTGCAGTCTGATGCTACTGGGGAAGGGGGAGGGAGGGCCGGTCCGATCTGATTTCCACTCTGGCAGGGGACTTCGCCAGTTCGAAAACTGTTGGTGTCAACAACTCGCTGCTTTAGAGCTTCTGAGCCCCGCTGCCTACCAGTGTTGCGAACCCTTAGGACGTCCGAAAGCGAAAATAAGAGAAATGTCGCCCTATTTGTGGCCTGAGCGAGTTTCCGAGAGCGAGAGCGAAATGTGCTGTGCGCTCTTGCTTCCGCCTGATTGTGAGTTCTAATTATTTCCCAGAAGCTCATTTCATTAATTGCGGGTTTAAAATGACAAGTTTCGAAAACTGTGTGGCGGATATCTTCTCCGCCACAGCCATTATTTTGTGCAGGGAATTGTTGGAAAGCATCAGATCAGCGGAGAAGCAGTTGTAATGCAATCGTCGTGACAACTCAAGTCAACCACCAAAGACCGCGACAAGGAATTCCCGCCAGACGCAAACAGTTGGCAGCTTAAGCGGCTTAGCGCTCATTACGATCCGGCGGCAACTCGGCCGTCCAGCCTCAGACGCGGCTTCGGCATGAACTCGTCGATTCCACTGTTGCTCTCTAGGCGTCGACGGCCGCCATGACGGGACGGGAATTTTCATTAAGCCGGAGGATTGAGACGCTGCTGCCATAATTTGCGCTTGCAGCAGCAGCCACGAACACAACTTCATCGCACCATCACTTCAGCCACCACAACCCAGTGGTGGCCGGTAAAGCATTTGTTGCTCTGGTTTCGCCGGGCGTCGCGGCGATACGGGTGCGAAGGAACAGGCAGACAGAGTTGCCATGCAAGAGTCCTCCGAACTCATTGCGGGCATATCTCAGCTCGAGCATCTCGAGCTTCCACGACGTGCTCAAGCACCGAGGCAGCAACAACAACCTAGCGGGCGTCCGCGCAGCCAAGACGGTCGAGTGGCGCCCAGAGTCGTAGGAAGTCGGGTAGATAAGGACGCGCACTCGAGTCTCACTCACTAATTGCACTGCAGCTTAGCTGAGGATCATCGGCGTAACACAAAGTATCTCGTTATCGATGAAGCGGATGCGCGGCTAATTAGGGCGTCCTGTGGAAGGAGCTGGCGGGAAATCCACGCCGCAAGGACGTCCAGAGCGCGCGGCTGGTGGCTAGCGGCTGCTGGCTGAGGATGTGGAAATGGAATTACAATTTCAGTTCCTGAAGATTGTGGTCTTGATCAGGGAAAACTGAACGAAATTCCCTGACATGAGTTGTCGGTGGAAACCTCTTTCGTGACTTATTGTGGATGCTAATAATTCCTCTAGGCATTTTTCAGCGCCGGAGAGTTCCCATCGCATTCGGAAGGCCTGAAGTATTTTCTCCTGGGACTTTATTTTCCTTTATTTTTCTTCTTTTTTGAATACTAAAGTTGCTTTACTGACTGATTTAATGTTTTGTTCGCGGGGTGTAGAAACATCCAGGGGGATAAAGAATACAAGGTTCGCATTCTCGTCTCGAATGAGGTATTTTAGGCTGAGTCTGCTGAGGACAGCGACGTGTGCAACCAGCCGAGCGCGCATTAAAACTCAATTAAAATTTCATCAGGGCTGCGAAGAGTCTGCACGACACAACCGACTGCATCGGCTGACGTGACGTCGACCAGACGCGCCCCTCGAAGGGTGCGTCCAGCAGAGGCAGTCGCTCGTTGGTCAGTATCTGGGTCGCCAGCGACAACAACAACAGCGGTGGCGGGCGGCGTCCTCGATTCGATTTAAACGAGTTCTCATGAACTTTCCAAGCAAGGCCGGCCGCACCCCGCCGTAGCGGCGAAGGGGTAGCCGGAGTCGCAATATTTTGGACCACAGCAAAAGTTAGCCGACCCCCGTGCGGCCGTGGGGGGAGTTGAAACAACAACTTTCGCCCGTGCAGCATCTGCTCGGAGCGGGTGTGCGTTGCCCACGCAGGAAAACTAGAAAAGCGGACGCTGGCATCGCGTCCTTCCCCGCAGACGCGTTTCCAGTTATTCGGGGTTCAGCAGGACACCAGGACCGAAATGTTGCGTAGCCAGCGCAGTGAATCTCTCTCGTGCAAACAAGCGAATGTGAATGCGCTGCGTTTTTGTACGCGCGCTGATTTTTCTAAACTGTCAGCCGGTCTGGAACTTCTTTCGTGTCCGTTTTCAGTCGTGAAACCTACTGACTGTTCAGCCGACGGCTGTTGATCAAGTTTTTTTGTGGTTTAAGTCGGGCAAAGCAAAACCTTGGCTTCGTTTCACCCTGAGCGTGTGCAACCGCGGGGTGGGCGGGGAGTAGGAAGCCGATTCACTCCGTAACTCCGTCCGCGAACTCCACTCAATGAGGGTCGAAGCGACTTTTTGCGCACAGATGTCTGCTCATCTGGCCGAAGCTGCTGATCGCGTGACTTCAACGGTCGCGTGACGGTTGGCCGTTGGAGGGAGCGACCGGCTGACTCACAGGTCAAGGCGCACTCGGACTGGCGCTCGCTCTGGACTCAGCTGCGTCCTGCTGTCGACCTGACTTCTGCCGACGATAAAAACAGCTGTTGTTTGCGCTTTTTTGCTACCCCTTGTTTTGGCGTCCTCAGTCTGCTCTTCCTCGCGCTCCACACGAAGGGTTAGAACAGGTATTTCTGGTTCTGGTTTGTGCGTGAGAGTGGAATTTGTCCAGTCATCGAATTCTCTACGCATTGCCGAGAACGCTTCCAGGGAAACGTAGCGACAGCTCGTCCCCCGCACGGCTTCGCGAGACGATACGCTCCCTGTTGAAATTTGACTGCACTGAACGACTGCATTTCGGTGGGTGTGTTTTAGCCGCCAGTGTGCGGACTCAGTTTTCGAGACCGCAGTGAGACCTCCCGATCTGGATTCGGCGAAAACGTCATCTCATCTCACCAGCTCATCCTTCACTCGCTCGCTTCCTTCGCTTCCACTTCTGTGGATTCCGATTTTTCAGCTGTCAACGCAGCACTTTAAAAGCCACTCATTCACTCTGGAAGACGCTGCGCTGCGGTTTCCTCAGGTGAACGGTGAACGGTGTCGGGGGATGATGACGCTGACGATGGCGGGCGGGGTGGGGGAGGGATGCCCGTGCTGACAACCGACAACGAGCTGACGATGCCTTTGATGGCGGGATTTATTTCTGCAGTCGTTTGTTGTGTCAACACTCGTTGACGGCGAAGGCAGCCGGCAGCCGGCAGCCGGCAGCGGACGAACTGCAATTGTGACCACTTGTCACTCGCGCCGCTCACTGCGATGTCACTCCAGTGAGTTCGCGATAAATTCTGAAGCTGTTGCACCTTCCGGCGGTCGGTGCTTGAGCACGTCGCTGCACTTGCACGAGTACTGGAAGAAGCAGAAGAACGCGCTGTTTCGAGTGCTCAGCATCCGCGACAGCATTAAAATCCAAAATGGCGAGTGGCCGGGGTGGTGCGCGGAGCACCCACCCTGCTGCACCCACCTGTCAACACTAACAACGTCGCCAGGATTGGGGTGAAGAGTGGCTTGCACTCACTGTGCGTCGAGTGCGAGTGGGTTGCAGCCGGGTTTTGTAAGCGGTTCGGGTGAAACTAAAGGGCGAAGTTGAGATCCGCTTAACGGAAATCATTTCTGAGAGACTTCTGAGAGAAGAGCTAAGCATCTCTCGGATTTTTACGCCTCTGTTTAATTATTCTGCCGACCTGCACTCTCTCCGCCGAACACGATCTCGTCCCTCGCTTCGAGGACGGAGAGTGCTCTCCGCAATGAGTGCAGAAATCACGCAAACTGAATGGGATTCAAGCCACGTCCTCATTGCGATGAGCAGCAGAGGAAGCAGACACAGCAGCGCGGCGAACCTCGTTCTCATTCCCTCAACTCGCAATCGAGTCTCAAAAGTCGAGCCGCCTTTGTGAAAATAAGTCGCCGTCCTCTTCGAGGCTTCAAAAGCGATGCAGAAGAGGACGCACTCGCCACTCGCTGCCTCTCGCCAGAAGAAGAGACGCATTCCGACAACACGTCCACTCAAACTGCGCTCTTCTCGCAGTTGCTCTTGCAGTTGTCTTAGATTTCAAGTAGAGCGGAGCACGAGACGCAGGCGGTTGCAAGTGGATCTCCGGAAAATCCGAAACGAATCCTGACGCCGCTCTGAGCTGCGTCCACATGATAGCTGCGTCCCATTCGAACGAGGACTGGCAAGCAATTTAAATTATTGGTTTCTGGCCGGCAGATTAGACGTCCATTTGAGCCACAGCAAGTAGAGCTGCGATGGTTTCATCGCAGCGTGCTCCCGAATTTCGGAATCACTCCACTGGGATTGGCTGCCACAATAAATATTCCCGGCTCGAATTCCGCTTCCGCTTGGCAGCACGGAGCTCCGAAGTCAGCTCCAGCACCACCAGAGCCAGTCTGCGCCACAACTATATTTCTCAAAAGTCACACACACGCCACACGACGTGTCACCAAAAGTTTGAAGCTGTGTGCGTTCCAAGGACTCGAAGGATAAATCAATTCGAAAGAAGTTTTAATCAAGAACAAAGAGAAGATGGAAGCACACAAGTAATAAGAAGCGAGTGTGCGAAAGAGAGCTCGGTGTGCAAGTGTGCAAGTGTGCATGTGTGTTCGCCTGTGTGTGGCGGTGCTTCGGCATCATCAAGACGCTGATGAGTTGACTTCAAACGAACGCCCTGCAGAGATCGTCAAGAGCGGGCGGAGGCAGCGGATGGAAGTAAGAAACTCTGGTGAGAAGTTCTCCGGAAGTTGATTGAGATGCCAAATTTCATTTAAAGAAGGTGCGAGTAAAAAACGCTGCCTCCCCGCGGCCGTTTCACGCGCCGAGTCCCGGCAGGATTTGTTTTTCTTTGCCGGAATTACGTGCCGACGACGCTATCAACGCCTCTGATGGCTGAAACTCTGAAGATGATAAGAAAAAACAAGCAGACTTGAGAAGGCAGAGCGACACACGAACGCGAAAAATAAGACGAGCGGAACGTCAAGAATTCGCCGTCGCGCCGCGGGTTGAGCGAAAATTTGTTTACTTTGCAAAGCAAAGTTATTAAGATGCATGTGTGTGTCCGTGTGTCTCACACACACACGCGGGGTGTGAGGCGTGCGTGAGAGTACGGAGCAGCCAGCGATGACTAACGAAACAACTTCACGTGCTGCACTGAAAGACGGCGGATGCACTTCAGCTCGAGAGCCACGCTGAGGTCCTCCGCCGCCACTGATTTCTATCGGAGTCTGCGAAGCACAACACTGCATCTCCTCCCCGAGCGAATAACGGTACGCGTTATTAAGCTCCCTCAAAAGCGATATCGGGTCGAGCAACGACAACGGTAGCGCCGAGCTGCTGTCCTCGCAACCGAGCGAAACTCATACGCGTACACGAGAAATTCAAATACAAGGAATCGCTGCGATAGCTCCAACAGCAACAACAACAACGACAACGACAACAACAACGACAACAACAACGACAGCAGCAATGAGCTCGAGCAGGAAGATTAAAAAAGCATCTAATAAATTCGTCTCGAAGAGACACAAATAAATGCTACTGAATAATGGAGCGGCAACGACGACAAATCCAAGGTGGAGCTGCACTTGTTCGCCTGTTGTTGCTGTTGTTGCATTGCATGGTTCATTTGATCCTTATCGAACTGAAAAGAATGAACTGGATTCCACTGCACTGAATTGACACCAACTACGGAACAACAAAACACGCGCGGACGGACCAACACGAGCTGAAGCGGCAGCTGAGCGGAGAAGAGGCGGCGTTCATTCCCAGTGCATTTTCCTGGCTGGAAAGCGATACCGGATGTCGAGGACCCACCGCCCCTCGCCCCGCACTCGAAGTCATTCTTTCTGAGTGCCCAGCATAGTGGATAAAAAATGGGTGGCCTCAGTCGGAAGGACATGAGGTGCGCACTTGTGCTCGCAATTGAACACAAGGACTCCTGCAATATAAACGTTTGAATTAGGTTGGCAGGACGAGTCCTGCGGCGGGGCGAGTGTGTGAGTGCGGGGTCGGTTCTGACGAACGGTGGCGGCGAACTTCTGCCGAGTGAGCTGCTGGCAGCCACGTGTCCCCCTTCGCAGGCGAGCTGGAGCCATGCAGCACCTCGCGAGGGTCCCGCTCTCCTCGCAAGTAGTTGTGAGTAGCAGTGAGTGAGCTGCGCACTGGAGTTCCTCGCTAACACACGCACACGTTTAAATGCATGCGAAGACACGGCAGGAGCAGCGTGGACGCCGGGACGCCGGGACGCCCTTCGAACCGGATAATTAGAAATCATAACCAGTCGCCCTGCGGACGCTTCCTGCTTCTGCGGAGTAAGCCGAGTTGTCTCCGAATGAGGTCCAGGATGCGCCTGACCCCACTGAACGCGTCCTGTGAGTGCACCGCCCGGCGCTATTCTGCCGCCAGCCACGGCCATCGCCGGAGCGAGGCCTCCACTGCCGCTCTTCGCAGGCCTCCACTGCAATCGCACGAGCTGCCGAAAAGTCCCTCATGGCTGAGTGGAGTGAGTGCGTCTCATCTGCGGAGTGTGAACGTGTGTGTGCGCGCACGTGCAATTACACGCCCATTACGACGCCGAACAAATGCCCCGAAAATATGCGATTCTTCCAGCAGGACTTTGCTGCGAGGACAACTAACCCCACCGGAAAAACCAATTTATGGCGTCTCCACTGCAGAACGACGAGATCAGCGTGCAGCTCGCACAACTGGTTGAAGTCCTTCTTCCATCTGCTAGTTTTCAATTCCATTTGACACTTAATTTAACTCGGCTTCCGATTTAGGCGGATCCCTGGCGCTCATTTTCGCAGGTTCGCAGGTTCGCTGCTCGAAGGAGTCACGGGGCGGAGGCTCCACGCGGCACCCGGTGCGGACGCACTCTTCCACTAATGAAACACAGCTGGCAACCCGTGTTCACACACTGCAATCAACGCGCACACACGCGCGCCTCCTCGTCGATCGCTGCTCGGTGCAGCAGCAGCAGCAGCAGCCCGGTGCAACTTTGTTGCGCCCCATAAATCGTGCGGAGCTTACGGCTGGATTGTTTCAAAAATTCAGTTACGAGTCTTTTCAGCCCATAATTTCCCGGAAACACGCACACAATCACACTGCAGGCCGCACCTGGCCGCAGTGGCAATTCTCTCGGTTCTCGTTTGTGCTCGCCGACTGTTGTTGCCGCCGACTGTTGTTGCCGCCGCACTAATGTAATGCTGCAACACACACGGATGCCCAGCAGCGGGCGGCGCAGTTTGCAACCAACAGCGGCAGGTGTGCGTGCAGAGACTTCCGAAAACTGCAAGCGGCGCAGCAGACGCGGCGGAGCGCAGCCGGCGGAAGAATCGAGTGGCGAGCGGGTCCAGCTGTGCATACGATTGGCAGCCATTTTACGAGCGGTCCACCCTGCTGAACACGGCGGCGGTGTGGGTCCTCAGCCGGGCCGCTGTTGCTGCTGTTGCAGGACGCAGCCGACGTTGATTGCCCGCCAGGATCTCGATGCGTCCTCATTAATTTATTGCGCCGTCGTAATTATGCGCGAATAATTAAATCCTACCTGCGGGACGCCTGCAATGAATGCGACTTCGAATACGAATACGAATACGGAAAAACGTCGCTACGGACTGGATGTTGTTGCCGTGCGCGTACATCAGTGCTGGACGACAGTAACGAAGTGAGGAAGCACGCTTTCCAGTGACTCCCCTTCCCCTCCCTCAACTGCATATCAAATCAAATTCAGCACCCGCCAGGGCTGCCTGGACACAGAAGCCGAATATCGACTGCTAACTCAGAGTCCTGCTTCAAGTGCGCAAAGCAGCTCTTCGCTCTTAACGGAGTCACACAAAACTAATTAAAGCCGATGCTTCGCTCGAAGTTCTGCCCTCCTGCACGCCGCCATCCCTTCCACGTCGCGGCTCCTCACGGCGCTTTTCCAGAGTGCAAATCCGTCGACAACACAAACTCGTGAGCCAACGAGAGACTCCGTAATAAGCGATTAAAATTCCATAAAGCAGCCGGTATCAGTGGCCGATACTACTGAAGTGCAGCAACAACCACCCCCTCCAACGCCGCAATCCTCGACTAAGAGGAACGGCAAACAGCGTTGCTGCTTCTTAATATTTTAATCCGCTCGCAAAGTAACTCAAGGTAGCAGCTACTCGAGGAGCAACTCGTGGTCGAGAGCAAAGCTATCGCTTTACAGCAGCAGCGCGTGCACACTCTCAGTCAGGCATTCAGAGGCGCTCGTGGGGCGGGGGTGGCGCGGTGGTGAGGGAATGCAAATATTTTCACGAGAGCTTAAAAATCTGCTTCTGTGCTTTTTAATCCCTGCCAAGCGATACCGATACCTCTCGCTGAGTGACGAACGCTGAGGGTCGTTGGACTCTCTGAGTGCTGGCATTTCTTCTTTGAAATGCCACGCTGCGTGTCGAACGACTGAATGAGAATCGTGGCAGGGGTTGGAGTCGCAAAGCAATCCAAAAAGACGCGGTGCTGCGGGAGGCGCCACATGAAGCGGCACAGGTAAAAAAACAACAACAGCAGCAACTGCATTTTTCAATAAACAGAAGTTACTGGATGCGCTTCGAGCGTTGCTTGGTGACCACTTCTGTCACGTGGCACTCGAGTCAACATCACGACGCACAGCTCGCACACAGCGTGCGACGCGCGACGAGGGCTTCGAGCGGCTGTCCGAACTAATGACTCTCGGATGGCGCTGCGTGACAGCAGCTGAACTGACGTCATTCGCAAGCAACGGATCGCCGCCGTCCACTTCGAAGAGCTTTGATTAATCTCGGATCTCGAACGACACCGCGCTTCCCTCCTTTGAAAGCGATTCTCGCCTCAGTGACCGCGAATCACCGACGATAACCTCGCTATTTACATCGCTTAATTTCAGTTCTTCACGTGTTTGGGAAATCACATCTTAAGTTCCGATATACTAAAACACGTATAAATTTGTATAAATTGCGTTGAAATTGCTAGGCGCAAACTTAATGTGTCGCAAAAATTAAGCAAAGAATAAAGTCGCGAAGTTTTGAACCCTCGTGTTGCGGCGGACGATTGAGTCACGTGATTGAGTCAGAGTCTCCAGCGCCACCCCTCACTCCACATGGCGTCCACGCCCCTCAGGCATCCGCTTCGTTCGCACTGCAGCTGGAAAGCACTTAAAATATTTATTTCTAATAAACACTGTGTGTTTATTAGAAAACACACAGTGAGCGCTGCTTGAGGCGAGCCATTGAAGTCTATTGACTCGCAGACTCAGACTGCTGCCGCTGGTAGCATCGCCCAAAACAAGAGCGGCAGCCAGGTTCGCCAGGTGCGGAGGCACTGGTTCGTCACTGCCGGGCTAAGATGGCTTCAGCACTCTTTCACTTCAGCCTCCGACGACTTGAAAGCCTTCAGCCCGGCAGTCAGGAAGCAGGACGAGGCAGATTCCGCCGCACGCCGAGGCAGCCTTTGTTTGGAGGACAGCGTACACGTGCTCACCCCGAGCTGCGCCGTGCCGCCACAGGACTCGAGAACAATTATTTTGAAGCACCTGCCGCTTCAGCCCCGCGCTTTGCTCGCCCACCGCTTGCGGCCCCCGGCGCTGCGAGAACGAACTTCCTTCGGCGCAGAGGGTGCTCGTCTTGCCATCCTGTCACTTTGTCACTTCAGCCTGTCATAATGTATGACAACAAACGCTCTCGAGTGTCAGCGTGTCTGAGTGGAGAGGGACAGGGCGAGTTTCTGAACTCATCATTCCTCCCCTATTTTTACGGCGCCACGTGCAAAATTTTGAATTTGCATTCTTAATAAGGAGCGCGATTAATTGCTGCAAATTGTTTGCCAAACACAAGCGGATGCTGCACTCTGGCGGGTCTCAGGCATTGCGAGTCGAGTGCGGCCCGAGTCGAGTGGGGAGAAGGGACTCTCGAGCCCACTCTAAAGCGCTTCAGGGCAAGAAAGCTGGCGGCAGAAACGTCAAGGAACGACAGCTCTGAAGGGTGACCCGCTGCATATTCAAAACTGCCGTAATTAGAAAGCCGTCCTTCTCGGGAATTTTGGGGACGCAAATCTGAAGCCATCGACTCGATTTCATTAGACGTGGCGGCGAAGTCGGCCAAATTCGGCCAGCAGACGCCAGCGCACACAGAACTCCGCTCGCTTTGGATTCGGATTATTTTGCGAAGTTCGTTTACTCGACTCAACTCTATCGAACAAACCAAGCCAATCGAAGTCCGACCGCACTACACAAGTCTGAGCTCGATAAACCTCGCAGAGATATAAGAGAAGACAGACTGATAAGCGAACAGACAGCCATCACAGCAGAACAATCTGGAATTCGAAAATGAGGCTTGGATCCGATGGCGAAACGGCAGTCGAGCGAGAGACGACGCAGCACAGAAAGACTTCATGGCGAGCACATCCTGAAGTCGACTGTGCGACGCATGGCGTGGCTGACGCAAAGGCAGCGGGACCACCGAGGTCCACACACACGAACGACTTGACAAGGGAACCAATCGAACGGAAAGCAAACAGGCCGGCGGGAGGGCGGACGAGCAACTACCGGGAGGTGTTCTCCCCCGCTGCTGTGGACCAGTTTTCTGGTGACCTACACACAACAGCAGCAGCGCGACTACCAGCAGCAACCGCAAGAATCGCCTACAAGGAATCGGAAATCAGACGGACGCATGCAGGCCGCATTCAAAGGACGACCAGGAAGGACCTGACAACGCCTGTGATGTCAATCGAACCGTGGACGGATGGACAGGGCAACCCACACACGCACGGCACACATTCGGTGCTTGCTTGCTTAGTTAGGACGTTAAAGTCTTGCAATTAAAAGCTCCCCCACTCGAGCGTATCCGTGTGTTTGATTTGTGTCGGTCCTCAACGATTCCTGTCACCGTGGCCGGGAGAGGGTGCAGCAAGCAGGAGCTCCTGCCAGGCCGAAGTCGCAGCTCCCTCACCCCCTCGATCACCTCGCACAGACGTCCAGAACCACACACGGACGAGACCAAGTCGACTCGGGAGCTGATCTCAGCGACAGTCTACCGCGTCTACTCCCCCACTCTCGCCCTCCGCTTTATTCGCAATCAAACGACAGAAGGCGCTGTGCAAGTCGCTCCTTCGAGAGGAGCGCTCTGAAAAGCCAAGCGGTTGCTCGAAGTGTGGCTGCCCCTCGCACTCTGCACCGCTCTGCATGGCAGCCAGCTGCACCCGTGGCATCTGCTGCCATCGAGCACTTTAGGAGCTGAAGCATCAGCTTTGACAGCGCTCATCACTCGCTTGACGGATGTGCCATTCAGATGCTCGAGCAGCAGATACGACTTCGACAGCCACGAGGAGTTGATGGATGAGCGAGCACGCTGGCGGACGGAGTGACGTGCGGTGCGGAGTGAGCGCGCATGACGTGTCTGGGACACGTTGTGCTCAATGAAGTGCTCTGAAGCACTTCTTCATCTACGACTCTGCCATCCAACGGCTTCGGTAAATAACTGGGATCACTCGACTGGCGAAATTGTGGCGCTGAAAGCACTTTTCCTCGAGGAGTTGGGAGTGGAGTATCAGCGGAGAGGCGCGAGTGTTTTCAAATCGTGGCGGCTGATTAATCGAGAACCATTTCGGAAAACATTAAAGAGCGCCTATTAAGCACCTGGAATTGCTGATTCTCTAGCGACCTCATGCAGCTGCATCGTCCAGGAACTTCGATTTAATTCCTCTTCTTCTTCTGTGTTTCCTGTTCCGCTCCGCGTCAGTTGCTTTTTCTGTGGTTGAAACCCATGTTCCGCGAGCGGTGGGCGCCGCAAATCTCAGCGCTGATGATATCCGACTCTGTGATGACAGGAAGCATCCACCGAACCTCCGGTATCACTTTAAATCAGTGTTCGATCCTCACTCCATGCAGCGCTGCGGACTACAAACGCGTACCTGAGCAGGAGCTGCTATGATTGGCTGCGGATCCGCAGAAAGCGTCCGCCCCGCAGTCGAGAATCGCGAGCGCCTTCGACTTCAGAACGTGCTGAATGCCTTCGACTTCCGTGCAACGGAAGCCGCAAGACGTCCAAACCACCGCAAGGATATTAGAGACATCCTTGGATAGACCGTCGGAAATTTAATACGGTGCGGGCGGGCAAAGGCGAACGCAACGGGAAACTGGTGCAGAGACGCAGTCAGCCGGTTGGCGTGCTGGGGCGCGGGTCAGAAGGCCAGTCTGATTTGATTTACACAACGGCATCTACGCAACGCAAGGGAGCTCAGAGGTCACGGACGCCTGTTGCTGTCCGTGTTGCATGTCAGGCGCTTCCACACTCAGCATGCTCAGCGGGAATAACGAGGAAGGGCGTCCCTCGGTCCCGCCAGCTTTATTCCATATTTTTGCTGTTTTGCTGCCGCGCGAGTGTTTAACAGACTTTCGTGATCCACGCAACTATTAGTTCATTCAACAAGCTGAGATCCTGCAACAAGGACGTTTACATTAAAATTTCCGAATGAAGTTGTTGCTGAAAAATGCTGTTGCAACGAAAAAAACAAGGACACAGTTTTCGGTATTCGACGGAAAGGTGGGCAACAGTTTCTAAAAAGAGTGAGCAGTGAGCAGTGGGTACAGTGGGCAAGCACAGTGGGCAGGCACAGTGGGCGGACAGTTTCTACAAAGACAAAAATTGGCCTACTCAGTTCTTTGCAATGATTGCTGAATTTCCGCATTTTGTGACGAACTTCGATGGCCAGCGAGGGTATCCGCGGGCGACACGCAGGTGGCCGAACTGGAGACGGTATCGAGCTGAACCTGGTGAGTCTGCACGCTCAAAGGCGCCCACTCACACACGAACACACATGCAAACAGAATCGCCGCGTGACGAATGGAGGAGCAAACAGCAAAAAGTCATGTTGGCAAAGAAGCGTCCTGGCCGGCTCCTCCGCCTGGATGCCGTGTCGTCAGGGTCACGTTAGTTCTATCCAACGAGACCGTAAATACATCACTTCCGGTCCGTTGAACTTGCAGCCGGACGTGTGTGTGCGTGTGCCAGCTGGGTTGTGCTTCGCCGCTCCTCGCTAGACGGCGCCCTTCTCAACGTTATCAGCTGAATGCCGGCGAAATAGCCGACGAGCGAGCCGCAGAACAGAGCGCAGCTGTGTGAACGCCGTAGCCTTCCGCAGGGGGGGGCGCGGGCTGCGTCTGCAGTCGCAAGCCATTCAAATCACGTAGCGAAGTCGCCCGTTCATCTCGCGGGCACACGCGCGTCTGACAGCCATCGAGTCCAGCACAGCGGGGGTCTGGCTGGAGGTGGCTGATTTCTCGAGTTCTGCCGCTTGATCCGGAATTCGCCACTGAGAAGCCTCGCCGTCCCTCTTTCCTCTTGATCGTCCCTTCGTTGTTTGCTTCATGGCGGCCGAATTCTTGCCGTTTCCGCTTCTGTGGCATTCTCAACCTCACTGCAAATTAGCAACAAATTTTCAGCGCTTGTTCGCCGCATATTAAAATCCTGCTTCTGTGCGCAACGAGCTCCCAGTCCCTCACCACTGGCTCGTCCCGAGACCAGTCCGCGTTGCCACTTCGTCCCTCCGGTTGGTTGCTGCGGTGTTGGGCGGCCGCATTTTAGCGCGTTTATAATCGTTTGAACTGCCACCTTCCGCGTCCCTCTCACTTGTTCGCGTTTTCTCCCCTCTATCTGTGGCGGCTCTCGTTGGCTCATCGACCAGTTTTCACATTTTGTAGTGCACGCCATCTTCGCCTGTTGCACTCACGACAAATCTACGCAAACAAATTAACTGAAGCATGCCACGGCAAGCCTGTCGTCGCTGCAGCACAGCAACACTTAACAGTTGGTGGAGTTTGGAGGACACGGACCGTCCCGTTGGCCTCCGAAGTTGTTTGGTTTTTGCCGACGCTTTAATTCTCTCCTCCCTCGTCCTCCTCGCCTGTTATCGTTATTTGTTACCTGCTGGAGGCTCCGCGTGTCCCTTCTGAGACCAGCGTAAAGGTCGTCTGCTTATAGCGAACAGAAGCCCGGCAACTCAGCTCTTCCAGTTAATTTCAGAAAATACTGAGACTGGACATATGGAAGCGATCCTCACTCCCAGCGTCAATATTTCCATCAGGATCCTAAAAAGCGCGTTGGGACGTCTCAACTGCAAGTGGAAGGGGAGCTCCCTTCTCGTTCGTTCGTTCGTTCTCTCTCGTCCGAACCGCGCAGAGTCCAGCCGAGTTCCGCATGCCAAAACATCTCGCTGGAGGGTCGCGCCTCCTGAAGTAATTAGCGAACTTCGTGCGAATAAATTCCACCTGACATTTGAAAAACACACTCCCGGACTAGCTTCGGTGCGCTGGACACAGAGAAGCCCTCTCGCGCTGGGTCAACGTTCGGCAATTGAGTTGTGCAGCCAACCCGGCGTCTACGTCGGCGGCTAAAAGCAGCAGACGCCGGAGGTGGTGGAGGTGGTGGCGGCGGCAACTTCATCGAATGCAGAAATAGCATTTAATTAAAGCGACTTTATTAAACGCGACCGTCGCAGCCACCTCCCGCTGCGGCCGCCGTGCTGTGCCGGCGTCGCGTGGCCCGCTCGCGTACGCGTCTAAGCGTGGCGCGAAGCCGGGAGGGACGAGCGACACAACGGGACAAGCGAAGCAGCGGCAGCACTGAGTGCCACTCGAAAGGGCAACAAGCTGTTCTTACTGCCAGCTCCACGCCGGAAGCGGAAGTCGCAGCTACACTGTTGCACTGGCAGCGAGCCAACGGTTCCAGCGTCTGCCAGCGGCAGAGCAGTAGGAGCGAAGTAGGAGGCAAGGAAGGACCGCTGCAAGGACGCACACGCCCGAAAGGATAGCTGCGGGAGACGACTCACGACCTTCGGCCAGCGGCAGCAGCCGGCTGAAGAGTGGGGAAGACGCACGCAACTAAAAGGAAGCTCCAAAAATAAGCTCGACACTAAAAACACAGCGAGGACGCTCACGAGGGGAAGGCGCGGTGTGGAGATGCAGAAATTAGCACGGAGTGAGCAGGACAGCGACGAGGTGGAAATGCGGTCAGCTGGTGCCCGACGCGACCACATCAATTATGAGGCCGCCATCCACACGTCCTCCTGTCCCCTCCGCTCGCCCTACACGACGACGAAATCGATGCCGGTCGCAAGGAGGACTGCAAGGACGAGCACGACCAGCACAAGTGCCGAAGTGCTTCTAATTGCTGTTCGGATGCATCAATTACACGTGCGATTAGTTTTGCGGCTGCCAGGACTCGGCGGGAACGGAAGCCTCCGCTGGCTTCGGTTGTTTTCGAAGTGGCTGATAACCGATTTCGATTTCTCGCGGCATTTCTCGTCTTTGTAAGGAGCTCTGAACTCCTTCTTTTCCGTCACATGAAACCTTCACCTCCCGCCTCAAACTAGAAAGCCGACCGCTAACGAGAAATTGCCGTGAAGGTCTTCGAAGTCGAGGCCTCCAAGGAGCGCCACAAGTTGCAAATGGGCGACGAGCGGTGCAGTCTGCAAAGAACTCCGTGAAGCTGGAGCTCACGAGCTGCGGCCAGTTGTGTTTATCAAGAAACTCTTTCGTCGAACGTCTCCTGCTGTCAGCCCCTCGCACTACGCCAACCAGCCGCAAAACCCTCCAACTCGCAAGAATTGGTACCGACTTTTAGTGGGCTTCCCACCTTCAGAGACGCGGGTTGACAATAGCAATGGAAACGGAAGCCACTTACCCTCCCTCCGCTGCCGACAACATGCTTTCTGCAGCGGATTCCGAGTTCGTGCGAGTAAACAGCTTTCCGTGTCCACCTGGCAGCGCGACATCTTCGCGGTTGCTCCTCGCCACCGCCTCCGGCACACGCACGCCGACCCACCGCATCACTTGTCGCCTCGTTTACGTGTCCGCTCCCCCGCCGCCGCGCTTTACTTCGGTTCCTGATATCCGTCAGCTCGGAAGTCCGCCGTGAGCTCGAAGTGGGTGTCTTTACTGCAGTTCACTGCTCCGATCTTCGCGGTTGTCTTCGCTGGAACGGGCCCCCCATTCCCTCCAGACGCGGGAGTCTTCATATTTTCTGGGAAGGACGCTTTTCAGAGCTGTTGGTCGACTTTCGTTGGTGATCCCGAGTTTGTTGCGCTGAAAAATTGGATTGCGAATTACATGGACGATCCTGACAGATTTTCGCCAGTGTGCAGCACGGATTTCCCTCCTGGGATCGATTCTGGGATACGATTTCGATACATAACAAACGGGATTTTAAAATCACAATTTAAGGACGAAAACTTCTCCGAAAATTTTCCCATGAATTTATTGTACGCGAAAATTTGTTATTCACAGAAAACTAAGGACGCCCATTTCAATATTCATTTTCAGAAGCTCACTGCCAACAGCAACAACAGCCAGCGCAACGACCGCGGCCGTGACGCACACAAGATGCACTGCAATAAATCTCGCTCGCACTCCGCGCTTCGGCGAAACCACAGCATGTCCTGCTTCACCCTGCTACGAAGCTGCGGTGGCCCCGCCGCCGCCGCAACGACTGCACTCCGAAGCCAATGCAGAGCGCGTCCGAGTTGGCCTGCGTGCCTCGCCACCCGTTGTCCACAAAGCCGTTCGATGCCGCAATATCGCTGCGGATTCCCGAACGAGCCATTCACGCTGTTTTTATTTATTGCGCCGCCGTGTTTATTTATTTTATCGCGTCCATTGGGGACCCTGGGATGCGTCGCACGCGGACTGAATTCGGCTGCTCGGCTGCCCAGCTGCGGCTGCTGTGCTGCGGCTGCTGTGCTGTCCAGTAAGCGGCAAAAACACTTTCGACGATAAAAACTGTTCGCCGCGGACGAGCTGGCCAAGTGACAAATATTTCGCGCGGATTTTATTCATGAGGACTCCCCTCCCCCTCTTCGGCTGAGCACTGCAGCCTCTCGTGTGCGGGTTTCTGCATCGTCGGTTAGAAAATGTAAAGCGTGAGGTGCTGGATGCCCGCAGTCGACGAATTCTTCAGCAACGTAGTGCTGAAATTCCAAGATGCCACATGTGCGCCTCCGTTTCCACCTGCACCCATTTAAATACTTCGAGCTTCATGCCGAAGCACTCAATCCGGCGCGTTCAACGAACGGTTCGGCCGTATTTCAGCTCCTCGGAGCTCCATAAATTGTGCGGCTGCGATGAAATCGTTCGACTTGCACGGAGTTCAGAGATTTTAATGTTTCAATTAGAAGCGGAGGCACGAAAATGCGACGGAGACGACGTGCTTTGCCACTTCCTGTTGTGGGGTCCAGTTTGTCGCTGCTGGCACGACCGAATCCGATACAGCGTCGCCCGTCCGCTCAGCTGCGGCAAAATTAATAAATTCCTCAGCGGATCGGACACGCAGCACGTGTGCGTTCGTGTGTGCGCACTCGTGTCCTCGTGCGCTGCAACATCTGTAGCTTTTAATTCCGTAATTTGGTTTACGGACGAGGGTGCGGCCGCAGTCCGGCAAACGGCTCCCCGGCACCCAAATAACAACAAACGACCGAAACGTTTGCCACAAAATAAGTGGAATTTTATTGCAATCACAGACGCCGAGCGGAGCGCAGCCACGCAGCCACCCGCACACGAGCATCGATCACTGCTGAAATCGCCTCCTAACGGCAGAATCATGAGGTCCACAGCAACGTAATGTGCTCGGGTCGGGTGTTAGTGTTCGTCCACGTAGGGACATTGTGTCTGTGGGCGTGTGTGTGCGTCGTCCTACCGCTCCATTGGGCTTTCGAGGCGCTCGTTCTCGTCGTCGTCGCCCGCACGCGTTCGTCGCCTGGATCAGCGGTCCAGCTCCATAAGTTTCGATTTGAAGCAGCAATAAATGCAGCCAGCCAACTGCCCTGAAACCCCACTCCTCGTCGCTCACACACTCAGCAACCCGCACAAATGCGTTGCTTCACTTGGCTCACAAATCGAAAATCCTCAAATGTGAAATTGTTACGATTCCCTCCAGAACCTCCAGCGTCGTTGCTGTGTGTGCGAGTGGCGAGCAAGATGTGCGTGGGGCGTCCCAACTAACAGGAGTCCCTGTTCAAGCAGCGGATCCTAAATGGACGCGTTTGTCGGACATGGAAGCGCTTGCATCCAGTGAGCGAGGGCGTCTTTGTCAACCCCGTAGTCATTCGGCCCGCGCCGCGGAAGATTAAGCCGATCTGAATGAAGGTCTTAACTTGGTCGCCGCGCGCCAACCGCCAACCAGGAATACAAATCTCGTGCATTTTTAATTTCCTCGGGCTCCCGACAGCGCAAACACACCTCTCTGCTTAGCGAGCTCTGAACGGACTTTCCTCCCGCGTGGGGGAGGCAGGAACAAGCGGAATAAATTGCGCGAGAGCTGTCATTTGCATTTTTTAACTGCGCTCGGTTGGCGCTCCTTCAGGTGGCGAGGCGGCCGAGCGCGGCGGTGGCTGTGCAGCGGCCTTCGGGATTTCTTGCGCTTGTGAGTGCGAGTGTGAGCGGTCGCGCATCCTTCGCCTGCCAAGCAGACTTAACGCGGAAAATATTACATTTTGCGCGGATCCCTTGAGCCACCAAAAGCACGTGGGGCACTCGCGGCCTCCCGCTCTCTTCCAGGACTCACTCGTCCTGCACGACTCATGCGGCTCGCTGCACTTGGCGTCCGCTTGCACTGCGGTTGAAAGCTGCACGCATTCCAGAAGCGAAATTAATTATTTACATCGCGCCTCGTTGGCGTTAATGCGACCCGCGCCAACCCATTCTGCTCAGCTCGATGAGCACGCACTCTTCCCGCGCATACCCTCGCGGCCCCGCGCAGGCCGCCGCGTGTGGCCGGAATATATGTTGAGCGCCCCACTGACACGGCGGCTCGCGCTCATTTACACGCTGCCCGTGACTCGCGTCGCTTCTGCAGCACCAAACCGCACCGCGTTCGGTGTTTGAGGGGAGTCCGAAATCCACAGAGGGGCCGAACCGACTGCCGGCCGCTGCCTCGGGATTCAAAGAGATGACGAGTGCGTAATCAAGCACGCGGCGGTGGGAGGCATTTTTAGGACAGCGGAGGCATTTTTAGGACAGCGGAGGAATCCTTGCCGCCTCCTTTGACGCGGGATTAAACGGTCCCGTGACAGCTCGGTGGTCGGAGTGGGTGTGTCTGTCGTTTTCGCTGCGGCCGCCGCTCGGTTTTGGCTGTCATGTGGCGACACTGCAGCTGCGGCGTCATTCGAACATCCGCGCGAGTTCACTTCGGCCGACACAAGCGAACGCGAGCTGCAAACCCAAATTTCGCAAACGTCGACCAGGAGGTCGGGAGCGGGAGGAAAGTCAGTTGGTTGTCGCTTTTAATTGAAGAAAGTTTTCAGCTCCGGTGGGATTTACTCGTCACTATTTAAATCCCTTCGACTGCGGCTGCTGTGAGCGCCCGCAGCTGCCTCCGCACCTCCCCTCGGAACCCCATTAATCTCGACCATGACTTTGAATTCGAGTCAATGGTGCAAATTACAGCGAAATTCCCCATTAGCTGGCCAGCACGCCCACGCAGCCGCCTTCCGCCGACACACGCACCGGGATTAAAGGACAACGAGGATCGGCAAACAATGGCTGCGCAAGAAGCAAAAACGCTTCCGCAAAAGCGATTAGAGGGGACGAGCGTCATTAACGGAACAAAGGCGGCCGACGAGAAGCGAGCGGCGCGGGCGGTCAGCGCAACAGCAACAACTAATGAGAACTAAAATGATTTATCTCGCCACGGCGGTCAGCGCAGGCAGGACGCAGCACGCGGCACACGGCAGCGAAAGTCAGCAGAAGTCAGCGAAGCGCGCCGGCGAGAGGGAGCGAGAAATGATAAATGGACGCTGCGAAATGAAAAGCAGACGCTGGGCATGCGACGCGACCAACGGAGCATCACGACGATGCGGGGTCGAGGGGCGACGGGCGGGCAAATTTTAACCATGAAAAATTGTGCTGTATTTGATCCACACACACTCACGCACACACACGCAAGTTTATATTAACGGTAATGCCAAGACATTTGTCTGCGTGTCTGTGTTCCCTTGTAATCCTAAACAGGACAGGACGTGGAACAAAATGAGTGACATGTGAAGGACCCTCGCAAGGACAGGAGCAAGAATCTGCTGCAGCCAGTTCCGCAAAAAGGGAGGCTGGGAATCCTCCGAATTACTATTCTCCGAATCCTCCACTTGAGACACCGAGGACCCTCAGCGGTCGCTCCATCCGCTCGCCATTTAAGGAAAATAAACATCTGTAAGGAGAAAAACAATCGAAATAAAAATCGATTAAATTGAGGATACAGCGAAAAAGTCTCTAACTCAGTCTGGGCGCCAGGATTCCCCTCTCCTCCCTCCTCGGCTTCTGCTGCCGCTGATTTTCTACCTGACGAATGCGGAATTCGAAGCGACTCCTCCGCTGAATCGTGTGTCTCCGACAGGACTTCAAAGGCTCTCAGGCGACCACTGCCAGCGAGCGGACCGAAGCAACTGGCACACGGCGTCACGGCGGGCGAGGAGCTGAACTCGGCAAACATTAATTAAAACGTCAGAACGAGTTGACCGTCCAATTAGCTGCGCCAACAACCGTTCCGACTGATCAGTCCACAGCGGAGAAGTCGTGCTTGTGTCGACTTTGGGACGGCGGTCCTGCGGGGCCGCGACCGAGTGCGCTTGACTGCCCGTAGTCGGAGTGGAGGGCCGGCGAGCCAACACGGACTTCCTTGCAGCTAATCAGACCACATAAACGTGTCCATTAATTAAAAAGTTTGCTGTGTTGCGCTGCGAAGTCGTTGTTGCCGGTGGCGGCGGTGCCGGCTGCGATTGCGATGCAAAACGCCGAGTTTACGGCGCGCAAATCGCAGCAGCAATAAACGACCCGCGCTTAATTTATGCAGCTGCAACCTCCGCCCCGCGCACCCGCCGCCGCTCCACCCACGACGACCTTCGATTGCATGCTACACGAGCTCTCAAGCGCTTCGCCGTGCAGCTGACAGAAATACCAGTCAGCAGTGGCTGGGGAAAACGGGACGGGAGTGGGGCAGCGACGGGACGAACCAGTCAGCGGCAAGCGGAGTTGACAGTCCTGCCGCGGCTCTCACACTCGTAGACGCCGAGGCCGAGGCCGACGCCGACGCACACAGACGCACGCACGCAGCCAGCTCGTGACTTTGGCAAATTAACACGATTCGCGCGCGCGATTTACTGTTGCGTCCGCCGCGGTGGCTGCACTCGTTTGCAAGTCCTGCAGTCAGTGGGCAGCGCACGGAGCGGCGGGAGGGCGCGGGAGCAGCAGCGCGGAGTGATAGATCGCCAAGGATAATTAGAAACTTAAGCGCTGCGAGCGCGTTTTATACACATGCGCTTGTGTGCGTGAGAGTGTGTGTGCAGGTGGATGAATGAGGTTGCGTTAAACTGTTGTTGTTGCTGCGTTTCACATGCACTTCACTTGCTGTGGCAGTTGCTGGCGGCCCCGCTTTGCTTGCCCTCGCCAATTCAAAATTCATTCCCGTCAGTCGCTCGCCGCTTCCCTCGCGCCGAGTGATTAAACTCGTCAGCTCCAGTTGCCCGCGACGTCGTTGCAGCGTGTTGCCGCCAGCACACCGGCAAAGACTGCTGAAGAGCGCCACACACACGCACACTCCTGCATGCCGGCAGCGACGCTGGTGTCTGCGTGCAATTATATAAATTGAATTCTTATCCGATCCGTTGTCTTTCAGGGAAGTCGCTTCCTCCCCAGGAATCCCGTCTCGGTTTCCGAGGCGGTGCCGACCAAGCGGAAACTCCAAATGCTGTGCTAAACTCTGCCGGAAACAACAACAAGCAGCAGCAAACAGCAACAATCACGACGCCAGCCGTCACTAGTTAACTGGAACTGAGCGAGAGTCAAACAGGTGGGCGCGGAGAGGGCGGGGAAGGCGAAGGAGGACGAGACTCCCTCGTCGTGGAGGTGCAGATCCTCGCCGAGCCAAATGTATCCCCAGTCGCTTGAGGTTTTGTTGCCAGGAAGATCTCGCGATTCCTTTATCTTCAACGTAAGAATCTCATTTCGAGACGATTCAAATAGAAACGCAAACGAGAAACGCAAACGAGAAACGCAAAGCGCGCGCCATTCTTTCCTCTCACATCGGCGTTTTCAAACTGCTGCCCTCTCGTTCCTCTCGCCCTCCTCCACCCTCAGGCGGTCCCACGCAAGGCAGTAAATTTATGATTAACACCTTCACACATGCAAACATTTTAACTAACAATAAAAACAGCAACACAACAACTACAGCGCAGCGAAACATTATCTGCGCCTCGAAAAACAATAAATTCCGTTTTATCACTTTTGCCAGAGGTGGCTGCGCGCCCAGAGTTGGCGGGGGGGAGGAGGGAGGGGAGGAGAGCCCGCTTTTTATATTGGATTCTTGTTGCAAACACTTTCCAGTTTGAATGTGCGAGCGCAATGCTGTGGTTTCACCAACACACACACACATACACATACACACACACACACACACACGGGAACACATGCAAGCCAACCGCAAGGACGGAATTTATAACCGAAAAGGGAATAAAAACTGAAAGAGGAGCAGAAAACCCAACTATAAATTTATCCGCGCGCTCATTCACACCGTATCCTGTTTGTGATGTCCTGATTCTGCACATTAAATGAACTGCCAATATGTGACTCGCGCACACACACACGCGCGGCGCTCGGCCTCCTCGCCGGCCCAGTGGAGGCCCACCCTCCCCTCCCCGCCGGCGCGGAGACAGCAGCCGACGCGAGCCAAAGCCGTGCTCGAAATTTGCGACTTCTGCAGAAGGATCTGCGGTTTACTTCTGCGGCTTTGCGTCCTCCGTCCTCCACTGCGTTGCGCGCAAATCCATTCCGATGTAAATGCAAGAATTCGCATAAATAAACTGGCGAGTGCGGGAGCCGAGGACGCACTGAGCGCCGAGCGCCGAGCACACACGCGGAGAGGGGAAGCAGCACCCGGATTCAAATTTAATATGTTGCAGAATCACACGGATTTCGGCAGATTTTCGGGTTGCTGGATAAGCTGTTGGCTGGGGGGTCCAGCGGGGGTTGCGTCCCTTCACCACCACAGTGAAGGGTTCGCTCACCCTTCTCGATCCAGCGGTTGGGCTTCTTGAGTGCGCTGGCCGGCGTTCGTTGAGGCGAACACTAAATTGAAATCGAACCGAATGACTCGGCGCAAAGCACGAGGATGGAGCGTAGCAACAACACCAACAACGGCAACAACAACAACGAGTGCTGAAAGTGTTAATTTGTCGAGTGGCGCAAAGTGATGCCCATCGCAGCGCGCTGGGTGGCGAGCACGTGCAGCTGTAACTCCGGACTCGTTGCGGTGCTTGGGGTGACCGAGACGCGGGCGCGCGGGGCGGAATTTCAATGCCGAGAGCCTTCCGAGCGCCGCTTATCCGCTGTTCAATCTGGAAAATGCAAATTTACACTTTAGCACCTCCGATTGACTGGACTCGCCGCGTCCGGGGGCGGCGAGCTGCTGTGTCTGCAGTGTAAGAGCGACGGTACGAAACAGGGAGGCTGTACCACCCTCGGCCGCAGTCCAGGCCAGCCTCCTAATTTATGCTCGCTTGCTTTATTGCTGCGCCACACGCACCGGCAATGAATAACCAATGAAGTGCATCCTGCGCTCGCGCACGAGCCCACGAAGCGCCACGCAAGCTGCTGTTTTTCCAGAAATTTCAGCCGCACTGTAGGCTGAGCCACCGAACGCGCTGCAGCGAACGAACTCAGCGAAGGAAGCTTGTCGTCGGACTGCTACTCGACTCCGCACAACAACACCTCGCCATCGTTCAGGGGCCTCTCAGCTGCCGGCGGCGCTCATGGCGATGACATTTCAACAGGAACAAACAGCGCGTACGTGCCGTCCTCGCAGGACTCCTCTTGCAGTCGCACTTGTTACTGCTCGGCGCCTCGCATTCGTGCTTGCTGCAGCAGCCGCTTTATTGGTTCCTCCAGTGACGTTCGGGTGCAGTGAAATGCATTCCGTTTGTCGCCGCACGCGCCTCCGCGCCGCACTTGTGTCGCTCCAGAGTTCTTGTCACGCTGTCAAGTTGCACAGCTATCTTCTCGCTTGTCGTCGTTCACTGCTTGTTGCCACGTCCCGCTCTGGAGTTCATTCTTCTTTTCCAGAAGTTCCTCTCTCTTCCCCACTGGCGACTTCAGCTTTATATTCCGCAGTTTGCTGTTCTGGAGTCCCGGAATGCTTTCATGCGACTGCCTTTCGCTCCCATCACGCTCAGCAAATGCTTTGCGTCGCACAGTGGCCAGCTTTCAGGAAGCGACCGAGTTATTCTCATAGATGTGTGAATTTCATGCAAGAATTTTAAAAAAGCGGGCCAAGACAAAACCTCCTTCCGCAGGTTTAGCGGGTCGTGTGTAAAGAGGTCGCAGCGGCCCCTGCGGCAGCCAGGATACCAGCCTTGAACACTTTAATAGAAGATTTTGGCCCTTCAGTGGGATTTCAGTGCAGGCTTCCCAAAATTCAGCCGATTTGAGACCCCAATTCGCAGTTTGGCGCTCTCCAAAGCGCGCCCACGGTGTTCTGGAGACGGGCGTCATGAAGTTGTCAGTAGTTTCCCTTGTATTCGTAATAACGCGCTGATTTTCAGCACAACTTTCGCAGTTCATCCGCGCGTAATTCTTCGGAATTCTGCAGTCAGCCAGCACTCTTGAGCCTCGTTATAATTGCGCTCGCCGTCGTCGTCGTCGGGCCGACTGACGCCGCATTTCGGTCTCTTCGAAGCCTTTCTGAATCCCTGGAAATCTAATGCAAGATAATCTTTCATTTGTTATTAAAACCCAACTTCAGCTGTATGAAGCGGAAATGGAGTTAAATTAAGTTAATAATTGTATTAGGCAATTATTCTGAAGGTATCCGCCATTAATTTGAAGGCTGAGGAACTTCAGGCTTCCTTCTGCCAGCAGGAGGAACCACACTCCTTGCGAGGACTCACCACCTCCCTGCAATCAGATTTAATTCTGACAGCTGCCAGTCTTTGCGAAGCGCTGTCAGCGACGACATGAAATTAAGCGGCAGAATGTTCCAGTTCAGTGATTTTAACTCGGTTTAATTATTAATAATTGAACTGAGATTTAGTTGACACTGCTTTGAAATCTAAAAACGTGAAATCAGAGGGCAACTCTTCGGTCGCCAGTCGAGGGCTGCTGCAGCCGCTACTCAGACCTGCAGCAGGAGCTCTACAATGCGCAGAAATCCACAGTTCCGACTGTAGGGTGCGCGACCTAATGAAGCCTAATTGAAAATAAATAGGATGTGCAAATCCCATCATCGGCTTATCGTGCCGGCCTTCGCAATTATTAACGCCGCCCACAGGCAGTGGATCGCCGTGATGTTGTCGGCGGCGGCAGCGGGAGGGGCGGGGGGCGACGATGCTGCTTTGTGGCGGCGGCGACCGCGAAGCGATGGAGTGCAACAACCCACAACACGGTTGCATGGTCGACGCCCCGTTAGCAGGACCGCACCGGACGGCCTCATAAACGAGTATTTTCGCCAGTTGCAAATTCAATCTGCGCACCAACAACGACAAAAGCTTAAATAAACGCCACCGCTCGGATTAACGCGTAGAGAGTTTCGTTCAGAGTCAGCTGATGGCGATTTTTGAAAGTAGTTCACCTGCGTCGAGGGCCAACCTCCGCGGCAAGGATCGGACTCTACTAGAGGGAGAATCGTGATTCCAACGGGACGGCGATCCCATTTAGAGTTGAGGACCACTCGAGCGAATTCTAATTCGAGGTTTTCGCCACGGCAGACTTGAAGGGACAGACGGCTTGCGAGTATCCAGAGTCTCTCAGCGGTCGGCGACAACGCGTCCAATGCTTCCTCACGCTTCCTCGCGCGTCCTCGCCGCAGTTGGAATTCGATGCTTCCACATTTGAATGCCTGCTCAGTGCTGGCGGCGGGACCTTTGAAAACCAGCTGTTCCACTTAATCATCAACATATCAACTGCTCGGCAGCAACGAACAATGAAGAATTGAAAGGGCTGCTGCGCTCCTCCTCTCATTCCTCTTCTCTCGCTTCTCTGTCGTTCACAAGCGGAACCGCTGGACCGCTCCGAGCGCCCTCAGTCGTTGCGCCGGCTTAAGATTTTTCTACAGCTAAGCTGTGTGCGAATCCAGACTTGGGAGCGCTCTCTGCAGCGGCACGGAATGCACCACAAAGGATCTCCAGCAGGGATATCGGCACTCGCGGCAAGCAAGGACGGGGCGGGCGCAGCGCCGCAGGGCACCGGATTCCGAAGGACGATTAAAACGGAGGACGACATCCTTTTGCTGCTAACTTTCAACGCCCCACAAGCCTCACAAAGACAAACAAGAACTCGCAGCGGCGCAGGACGCCGAGCAAAAAATCCTCCGATTGCACTGCTCATGCGGGTGCGGAGGCATTCAATCTGGTCACGGCGGCCACAAGGGGATGCGAAGTCATTCGCAAAAAATTCTCCGAGCGGAAATTCAATTTAATTAAAAAGCTCCTTTGCAGCGATGTCGCTGCCGTTGCCGTTGCCGTTCTTTGCATTTGCGTCCATTGTTAATGTTGTTGTTCGCTGCGACGGCTATCAGCAAGATGAGCGCATCCTGCAGGACTCCCGCTGGACAAAAGAGCTTGACGACTGCAGCGAAGCGAGGCGAATGGAAATCCGAGCGAACTGCGTCGCTCCGCGGAAGACTCAGCGAGCGAGGCGAGCGGCTCCTGCCAGCTGACTGAAACAGTGAAGGGCTGCGGCGCAACGCGACGAGTGGCTGGATATGGTTTTGCATGCGACGACTACACTTCTGATGAATTATTCTCGCCCGTCGTTTCAGCTGCGTTGATCCTTCTGAGGAGGACCGACGACCACTGCACTCCAGCGGCGAGCGTCACTGAGTCGCCGGGGAGTCGAGTGCCAGGGAGGATTCCATCGAGGATTCAAGGCGAACCGGATTAACGCGCGACAATCGTTTCAAAATGAGGCAAATTGGAGCTGCGACCGAACTGAAGGACAGCGGAAGCGCTCCTTCAACCGGATATGGAGACGAGCGGAACTTGAAATAAAATTATTGCAGTTGCGAGCCTGGAGGAGGGCGGCGAGGGTTGTGTGCACTAACACGCTCTGCAACCTGGTAGAAACTATGAAATAATGCTACTAAAATCAAATCTCCCCTCCGTTGCTTGGCAGCAGGCCAGGAGGGTCCGCTCGAAGTCTCTGCTTCGCCCTCGAAGCCAAACAACACAGCATTCTGCATAATTTCTAGGAGGGCGAGTAATTGCAGTCCAAAGGGTCGTTTCGCACTCATTTTCGGCCGAATGAAGTACAACAGAGAGGACGAATCAGGTCGCCCTCTCTGTGCGAGTGGCGCTGAGGTGAGAATCAAGCGTTGCCACGACTGACCAGCGGCTGCTACTAACTTCCTCAAGTGCTCTTCGCCTTAACACCTCATTACGGCCTCACTCGAGCCGCCACTGAATGTTTTACGGGGCTCAGAATCACACGCGTCCTGTGTTACCAACGCCTTGGCTCGAAATCCTGACTAATTCCTCAGAATCCGAGGATAATTCGAGCCTCTTGAGGCCACGACCCAGCAGACCCGATTGAGCCTCCAGCTATTGAGACTCTTAAGCCGTCATCGTCACCACCATCGCCGTCGGTCTCACTCAACTCAATATCAACATCTCAACATCGCCCTGGGTCAGTCGCAGTCGGCGCGTGTCTGTGCGCAAACCCTTGCAAATTGAAATCTGCGGGGATTTCCGGCTGCGAGGGAGGCGGCCGTCAGGGCAACAGATTGCCGAAGGATTACCGCATTACGTCCAATTATTTTCATTTGTTTGCCACTCAACAAGCGCAGGAAAGGCGCACAAATCGAGGCAAATCTTTTGTTGATACGTCTCGAAGACGCAGGACTAGCAACAGTTTCTCCGAACGGCGAACTCATTCAAAGTGGATGGGTGGCCGGAGTAAATGTGATGATGATTGGATTCTCGACGAAGGCGCGCCCCGCCGCAATCGCCTCCCGGCAATCAAACACGGGATGGATGTGTTGTCCCCCCACCCCACAAGATGAGTTGGTCTGGAGTTGGTCGGGGCGCAGGTTTTCATTGCCGCGCACCTCGCTTCCTCCTCACGCCGCGGCTTCTCTGCTCATGAGTTCATCTCGCCGGATGTCTTCATCAAATCGCATCCCTTGGTGATACACGACATAACGTCGCCCCCGAGGAGTCGCATATTCGCTCCCCCGATTCGAAACGCGTCTCGGCGCTCGTCGGCTGTTCCAATCAGCAGCGGATTGCGTCAACTTCAGCCTTGATTTCTTTTCGATTCCGGCGTCGAGATTCAGCCTGAACTGCGGTTCCATGACGCAGGATTCACTCCCGCTGGGCTGGCATGTTATTGAGTGTCGTCGCTGCGGCGGTGTCAGCAGGACTACGGAATCGATTTTCAGTTGATGCAATCCCTGCCTGATTTAATCAAATTGCGGCCCTGATTCGTCATCGGATCCGCTTTAAATCCGGCAAGTAATGCCTTCGCCACCCCTTGGCTTGGCTTACTTTCGCTGTTTCGCTGTTTGTCTGTTTGCCTGTTTGTCTGTTTGTCTGTTTGTCTGTTTGTTTGTTTCGCTTTGTTTTTGCTTCGATGGCGACAATAACTGCCTCGAGGGCCTCAACTTGAGACCGAGTCCCTCGCTTTCCCACCCCAACCACCCACCGCCGGTCCTGACTCTCATCTGAAGTAAATCAAGTAAATCGAATTTGCTGCGAGTCTGTTGTCGTTTATCTGCTCGGTACGAGATACCATCTGGCCGTCTGTCTGCTCGTCTGCCCGTCTGCGCATCCATCTGTGTTTGCTGACGCTTGCCAAGCGCGGCGATATGTTTGCAATCCGGGAAGCCACAGGTCGCTCCGAGGCGCTCGTGTGCTTTTGGACTCGCACCAGAAAATGATTCCGCCATCAGTGCCGCGCGCTGCACACAATCCAGCGGGCATCGCATTCGATAATAATAACGGTATCTCATGCTGCTCCGGAGCGCCGTGCCGTACTTTGTGTGGCGGTGCCGCGGCCCGGTCCCGGTCCCCGTCTCGGTCCTTCAGTGACTCTGGCTTCAGTGGCTCCGTCTGCCTCGTGGCACCCAATTTTGGTTCTCCGCAAACGAATGTGTGTGTTGTTGTTGCTGTTGGCTCATCCACAGCCGAGTTGATATCGAAAGCGAGTAAATCTTCCGCGTCTGCCCCGCGCTGCCCCCTTCATCGACTTGGCGCGCATCCAAACTAATTTCTGGTTATTAAAACCGCACAAAATTAAGCGAGACGTCTGAAATTGGATTTTTATGAGCCATCGAGGAAACAATACGAGCAGCCACTCGTCGCCAGACACGCGAGCAGAAGGTGGCCCCAGATTAGCATTCGCTGGCGAGGAGTCCTTCGGAATTGGACGAGTCCTTGAGTTTGTGGAGTGCCATGTCGTGGCCGGCTGCTGGTTGTGCGAGGAAACGATCGAAATAAGCGAAACTGGGACGGATCACTTCGCTTCTTTGTAGTCGTCGTGGCAACTTGGGAAACGATTACGATTACGATTACGATTACTTGGCCTCCGTGTGCGGAACGCGATCGTAATCTGACATTTCCAGCTCTCGAAAGATGCGAGAACGAACCTACATATCAGTCCTCTGCCTCGGGACTCAGGAAGGGTCGAAATCCCCACTCGAGAAGTGAGAAATCCCTCAACGAACTCCCTCCGAAAGCTGCACGTTTAAATTATCCCCCACGCCTACCCTCTTTGCAAGCATTCTGCTCCTTCCTGCAGCTTCTGCACTTCACAACTTGTTTCTCTTTTTATCTAATTTGACTCTGCAACATAAATGAGTTTCGCAAAACTTTTAATAATCGTTGCTGCCGCTCAGCAGCAGCGGGCGTCGACCGCGGGTCCATAAATTGCGGAAAACGGAAACAAAGGCAGGCGATGCCGAAGAGGATGATTAAATTTGCGAAAAATAGCAAATCGTCCGCGCTGCAAAAACCACATCAGCGCAAAGTAATCTGGCCGCACATAAATTTTTCACGGCATCCCGACGACCGACGGCCGACGGTTCCTGCGCGTCCTCGAGCAGGGCGGCCGGCTTCCTGCCGCACAACACCGCCCGCCTTTCTGGTGAATCCACTTCGCAGATTTTTGATAAATTAATTGAAACAAATAAAAGGGAAAATAAAAACGATGTCAACAGCGACGATTCCGTTTTTATTATCGCGCCTCTCGACTCGTCCCGCTGCAGTGTTTTCGCTCTCTTTGCGGGTTCGTCGTATTTGTTAGCGACCCCTCATACCCTGAACACCTCCGCCGAAACCTGATTCGTCTGTGGATTAGAAACTTACTGCGGCGGGAAGGCAGCGGCCTGGCGACAGATGAGTGCATGCAGTTGAAAACCAGAAAGGATTTGAAGTTTCCGCTCAACGAGCCACTTTGGCAGCGCAAGGACATCGCTAGAAAGTCGAACGTACCGCGGCGGCGTTACGTGGTGTCCGGTCGTGGGTTCTGAGTCCGCCCGCATCCACGTCCTGCCCAAGCGGCGACCGAGTGCAGCCTCCAACTCCTTCAAACGCGCTCCCAATTAAAACGCCAACAAAACAAGCGAGAGTCAGCGAGCCGAGAAGCGAGAACAAAAGCCGCTGCAGCAGCGGAAGCTGCATCGGACCTTGAATTAATCCAATTAAGTCACGGTTGCTGCTCTTTGCAGGTTGCGGCCGCACGAGGCCGCCTGCCGCAGCACAACCGACACCGGCAGCCGCAGCGCGGCTGAAATTCCTAAGCACGGAAACCGACACAAATGGCAGCAAGAACTCCCTGCAACACAAACAACTGCGGAGGCCGGCGATGCAGCTTCGGTTGTCCGAAATAATTAAGTTGGCCACCCGTCCTGCGCCGCTGCACTTGGCGGCGGTGCGGCCGGCGAAGTGTCGGCGGAGGGAGTGGCAGTCGGTGCCGCGGGAGTCTGCGTTTGCACTCGAACCTTTCGTTGGTTTTCAAACTTTTGCTTTCAATTTGCTGCGGCTTTCAGGCCGCCGCGATTTATTGCCGCGAAGAGCGAGAATCGGACGAAACCCGTCGCTCGCCGGCCAGACGACCGGGGGGTTTCGCGTTGAGAAGCGGGAGGGAACTCGAGGAAGAACTGCGCAGCAACTGCTGAGCGGTTGGCTACTCAGTTGCGCCCGCCACCTCGGCCGCGGCAGCGTCCTACAACGCAGTTCGAGCAGTTCACACCGTGCACTCCGCCGTCCCGACTCGCCGGCCGTCGGGGGCTTTAATAATTTAATTAAAAGCGGACGCTCGTCCGAATGGCAGGCTGCACTCACGAGCGCGGGCCGACTTGCAGACGCGGAGTTCAAGCGAAAATTTAAACAAGCTTTCGGAAACGCTACGTAAATCTTCCCAGTGTGTTATTAACGGGATTCGAAACCGTCTCCCTCCCACCTCCGCGTGCCCGCCACACTGGAGACACTTCAACCCTTCAGCTGCCACCCCACCCAAGCCCGGGGCTCCGCTACGCCTCATAAATTCTCAAATTTATAGCCAAAGTATTTTCCTCAGGACGAAAGTCCGTGGAGCAGAGCAGCGGCGGGAGGGCTCGCGTTGAGAAAGTTTCTTTGTTTCTTCGCAGAAGTCGAGGAAACATGTGTTCGGAACTACAAACTACAAGATGTTCGGGACGCGCTGCTGGCGGCGGCTGCTCTCCTCCCGCGCGACCAACGACAAGTATTGCGACGGCTACCGCAGCCACGGCGCTGCACCTCGACGGCGGGACACCCTGAAGGGGATTCTACAAGCGGCACGCAGATCCTCGCACTCAAGCTGAAGCTGGAACAAGTCGAAGTGCTACAGGAGCGAAGAGCCTCAAGTTTACGTTCGTTTCTCCCAGCGTTCAAAAATGTCTGCTTTAATAAAGAGAAGTTTGAAATCCGTGTTTCGAATTGCAGTTTCTGATTAAGATGTCAAGCAGCGAATTCTCCCGAAAGCGCGGATGAATAGCAACGCAAGCATTCGAATCCGCGAAAGTAGTTTCGAGAGATGAAAACCATCGAGAGCCGCGTAGAAATGCGGAGCTTCGAGCTCCCGCCGGTCGTTCAGCCGGAATTCGCACGCATTCGACAGCGTGATTCGCGGCAGTCCCGGCAGCATCCCGCGTGCGGTCCATTGAATCATTCGACTGGATTACCGTTAAATGCCGCGTGCGTGTGGGTCCGCCCGGCAACCTCGTCAACCAGCCGGACGTCGACACTTCTTTCCCGACGTTAATTCAGCTGCGTTTTCGCCACCCTGCTGACGGGTCCGCATTTGCAGGTGCATCCACGCAATGGCGCGGGAACTCGGAGATGCCTGCACGCAGACGAATCCTCGCAGCACACTCGCCCCGTCCGCCCACACGCGTCCGTCCAGCCGCACGCCCTCATCGCTTCCGTGTAAACTCATTCAAAGTCGGTCGTTCGTGGTCTTGAGGTTGTTGTAGCTGCTGCGTGTAGTTAACGCAGCAGAACGGAAAGCAGCGACGTTGCTGGGACCAAATCTGCATGACCAGAAAATTGACCGGAAACAACAACAACACAGCAACAACAGCGGAGGCTGTCTGCTTCGTCTCGTGCGTGTGAGTGCGTGCACGCTGTGTGCGGTTTTCATCTCAATTCGTCTCATTGCGAGCCATTAGAAGGGTTTTCTGCACCGAATCCCGAATCCTGTCCGCAAGGATTCACTTCGGCTGTTCTGCGGCTTGCAAAATGGCGACAACGAGGTGCCATTGTCGCTGCGCCGAGTTGCGAGGTAAGAACTGCAGTTGCGTGAGAGGCTTTCAGCTCGGAGTGCCACCCACTCCAGATTCGGGGCGCCTCTTGAAATGCTGTCCCTCTCCGCTGTCTGAGTTCGCAGAGGACGGCTTTTATTTTTTGTGAGCTACTCCGCTTTTATTGCGTTGACACTCCTGGAGCACTTTTATGCACCGCCACTTCGGTCGCAGAAGAAGTCCTGCAGCTACGGGTTGCCGGTTATTAGAATACCACGGCTTCCCCATGCCAACCTGCGCACTTTTTACTGCCCCTCGAAGATGCCGACTTTGTGGCCGCAGTGTGTTCGACGGCATTTCAGGAATAAAAATGTTATTGCAGTGCGTCGTTTGCTGGCAGTGCGCGCGTGGAAGGACTCACTGGCTGGCTGCAAGATACCCGCCGCATCTTCAGCAGATCCACTCGCGAAATTCTGAAATTCAAGTGCAAGGAACCCCATTATAAGCGGGTTGCTCGGCGAAGAAGTCCACGCGGCGCTTCGCAAGTCGGAAGCCATCAAACGCCCGACCCGGGGAAGCTGCAAGCAGCCTGTCAGCCACGCGACACTCGTTTGTCCGTCGCACCCGGCCCGGCAATGCGATTATTTAAAGCAGATCGAACACTCCGCCAGCCGCTGCCTCGCCACAAACAAGCGACGCCTCCGCCGAGCGGCCCAGCTGCCGCGCGTTCACGCCGGATGCGCAGCAGAACTGATTTCCCACCTTCGCCAGCAATGAATAAAATGTTTTTCGTTGAAGGTGGCGGGCTGCTGCCTGAACCGCCTGGATTGCCCGGTCGTCGCGGTCGTCGACACTCAGTGTTTTATTATTTACAGCTCGATCGAAGTGTTCGAACGCGCGCTCCTGCCGCCCGTCGGCCCGCGCTGATGCCGGCGAGCCGACGGAGTGCCCGCCTGCTTCGTTTGCATGGCAGCGCGAGCGGCGGAAGTATCGCTGCAGTGTGGCTGCCAAGTGTAGCAGGAAGCATCGCGACCCGCCCTCCACGCCGCCCCTCGCCGCGCGAAGACGTTCTGCCTGCCGTGCTTCCGGCTGCTGGCAGCACTTCTTCGCTTCCGTGCACGCTGTGCGAGCGCCGTTGCGCTTTGTGCCGCGCCGAGTTGCTGCTTCCTGCTCGATAGCGCCGAATCCTGCTCGACGCTCGCCGAATGTCCTTCACGGCAGCTACCGCTGGCTTTGCGACTCGTGTGCCGTTGTATCGACGTTTTTCTCCAGTTCTTGCTTTCGTCGTCGCAGCCCTCAGCGGCGCTCCACTGCTGCCAGATGCAAAAAGCGAGGTGGCGCCGCACCCAGTGGAGCCTCGACTCAGTGGACCGTTACTGGCAGCACCGTCACGGGTTCACGGCGGCCGGCAGCCCGCTGGCGGCGAGGGGACGGGAAGGCGTGCGACTCCGGCCGCAAGAATCAATGGAAAACTCATGAAAAATTTATTGGACGGCGCAATGAATAACCTTCGTGTTAAAAGCACCGCAAGGAGGCGCGCCGAGGAACTCCGAGGCGGCGGCGGCATTTAAGTGGCTTAAACTCGGAAATTGAAGACGGCATTTCCGGTTGAGAGCTAATTTTCGAAGAGTAACAGCGAGCGGTGTTTTGTTAACATTTCAGAGAGAGTGAGGAGGGAGAGAGAGAGAAAGAGAGAGGCTTGAAACTTTGAGATGTAAAATGGACTTGAAAATTAAAGGGTGGGATAAAAAGAATACAAAATAAAGTGCGTTCAAATGCAGAAACTAATAATGGAAACCAAAATATTATATAAATAAAATGCACGTAATAAAAATTGCAGCTAAAACGAAATGAATTACTTTCTGAACAAAAGGATTTTCCATTCAAAACAAATCAGAGGAAGGAAAAACAAGCGCGTTTTTGTATTTGAAAGATAAATATTTGCTGAGTGCACAAACGGAGGAAAACCATTACGGGCTACAAAGGAAGGGAGCCAGGAATCGAATATATTGGATTCCCCGATGGCGAGGAAAGCTGTGGTCCAGCCAGCAGCCGCAGTCCGGCGCAGAATCGTGCAACTCGAAGTGGGTGCGGCGGGCGATGGCTCGCAAGCGCTGTCCCGCTCCTGCCGCCGAAACCTGCCTTGCACTGATTTTCTGCTTTTAATTAATTAAAGGAAGCCAAGCTCTCGAACACAATCGCCGCCAGCTCATTCTTTCAGATAACGGCGCTCGCTTCCACCCCCGCATCCCGCTCCGGTAGACGGCCTCACATTTCCCGGTGCGGAATCCCGACGGACTGAAATCGATTCGATTGACCAGCCTGGCAGCGCAAGCTTGGCAGTGTGTGTGTGTGTGTGTGTGAGTGTGTGCGTGGCACGGCAGGCTTGTGTTTTGTCATGTTTGCGAACATCGTCGACACTCGCACACAAACACACGTGCAGGGTTGCCAGCTCGTGCTGCTAAAATCTCAATTAAATCAAATACAACTCAGCCTGTGTGCTGCCTGCCACACCCCCGCTCCCGCTGCTCGCTCCCACGTGCCTCGTCACTCGTCCTCGCAGGCTTGACAGGCTGTACTGAGCGACGTCGTACCGCCGGCCGCCGGTCCCTCGCGCCGCACGAGAACCTCATCTGGTTTCGGTGGAACCCTTAAAAATGCTCGTGATTTCCGGCGCTCCATCTAAATTCGAGTTCTGAGTACAGGAAGCCAGGTGCGAAACACACGAATCTCCGCTCCACTGATGTACGCGGTGCACCTCTTCATTCATTTCGAGGTGCACCTCTCGGCGCGCTCAAGCGTTTCCAGCCAACGCCGACAGCAGGACCGCCGACGCACAGTTGAGCCTGAGGTCGTCGACCTTCAGTGCGAGTCAGCTGGACTGAGTCGGCTGCCGGAAACTGCCCCGCCCTCGATCTCATTACTTAGTCATCTATAACGTTGCCACCCCGCCCCCCACCCCTGCCATCCCTCTCTCGAGGACGAAAATTAACTCACTGCAATGGCTCGGCAGCTCTGGCGAGACCGGAGCGAGCATCCTCGAGTTCGCTTTCTGAGCTGCGAGGAATGCAAGTCAATCACTTCAATCCTCCGTCGCCGCGGTGACATTTTGAGAGGTCGTTGTTGTTGTGGCCGCCTCCGTCCCACCAGCCTCCTGCATCGCCGACAGCCTGCAGCTGCCAGACGGATGCATCAAAATTTGATTTTGCTGCGTTTCTACAACTCCAAATGGTCTCACACACACACTCAACCACACCCACTCCGCCACACACGAGCACACATGCTTGCGCCGAACACATCCGCTACCTGGTGCTGCTGCTGCTGCTGCTGCTGCCGCCGCCGCCGCCGCCACCGCTTTTATTGGTTTGTTTTTACTGCTGCCTTCTTCTCTCCGAAGCAGTCGCCTCGCCACGAGTGTGTTGAGTGCTGGCGTGTGTGCGAATGCATTTGGCTGGTGTTTGCGTGCCCTTGTCGCTGGTTGCTGCCACGCATTTCAAGCAGCGCGTGTTCCGGCTTCCAAGCCTGTTGCAGCCTTCGTGTTTCCTGCCAATCGCGCTCTCAGGCGCCCCGCAGCGTCCGCAGCCGCCGTGCCACGAGATCTTCTGCACGCTCGCAGCTCGCAGCGCGTCGCCGACCGTCCTTTGTTGCGCTCTGCTGTGTGCGATGCAGCTCCTCGCAGCTCGCAGGACATGCTAATGGACCTCGCATATCCTGGCTTATAGCTTTCCATTTGCTCCACGTTGCTCGCTGCTCCCCTCCCACCCGCACCGCGCACCCCTGCTGATGTGCATAAAAATGCTTTCTAGCGATTCTCGGAAAGCTTCGGATTACGTTGAGCTCTGCTTCTTCGCTTGTTGTTCTGCGTTGCTGAGTCCTCGTTGTCAGCCACACCCACCCACAGGGTGCCCCGCCGTCCACCTCCCGGCGTCCCCGCGGCGCACTAGGAGGGTCGTCTTCGCAAGGACGCGCCGAGCTGATCGCCGCCGGGCCTCGTTCATCGAAGGATGCCTGCATCGAGGAATTCGGCTGAATTCTCCGGATTCCGCCGAGTTGATGGTAACGAAATCACGTTAATCCTCGACTGAGGAGAGCAGCGCCTTGCGGAAAGTTATTTAATTCTCGGGAAACTCAGAAATTCGCACTTCTTCGATCCTTGCGAGGAATCCAATTTGTGCTGCTTTAGTTTTTGCCAAGAATTCCGCTCCCCACGGTGGAGAATGCAGGCCAAATTTGCTCGAGCCTCCTCGCGACACCCGGCTTGACGTCTACGCCGGGTCACGAGGCACCTACAGCGGCGCGTCCTGCAGATCCGCGATTAATGTTTCATCACCTGCAGCAGCCGTAGATTTGCAAGTGCCGACTCCGTGGCATCCGCTCGCGCGACGTGCAGCCGCCGCTCCCTCCTCGGAATGCAGTTCGACTTCCGGGTTGATGAAACATTCACGTGGTGCCTCGCCTCTCGCTGTCAGTGTTGATTTCCCTGCTGTTTGTGCGCGTTTTCGTTTCGTTGCTTGATTTGCCGCCTTCTCAGGCGGAGATGCAGCGCGGAGGCCCTTCGAGTGGAGGACACCGCTGCAGCGCCCATGTGTGGACGAGACCCCGTCGCGCACCTGCCACTCGTCAGCAAGGACTCGCCTTTGAAGACCTGAGCAGACGTGCTGCCGAGGGCCACGCAACAAGACGGCGAGTCACTGCAGCTGAACGCCGGGCGTCTCAGGCCTCCGCTCTGGAAGCCAACGCATTGCTTTCGTGCAACACAACGATTGGGTTCTCGCGCTGTGGACCTCGCAGCGGCACCAACGTTCAAGGTGACAATAATGCAAACGAGGTCCGCACCTCCTACCCCCCGCCCAACCCTCGGGCCAGCCGCACTCAAGCGCCGAGCAAATATTTTTGAATCCAATTTGCGCGCAACTCACCAAATATAAATTCAATTTGCTCTCACAGAAGTTTATTCGGCTTTTTGTCCGCGCCAACCGCCCGACCTCCGCGCCCCGCAGGACGAGCCCACCGCGGCAGATATAAATTAATCCGATTCCATGTTTCATTCATCGGTTACACTGACGCAGCAACAACAGCATCGCAGTTGACAGCGCGCTGGTTGGGCGGGCAGAGGGACCGGAATGAATTGGTGTTCGGACTGAATAAAAAACGCAGGTTGCACGTGTGCGCCGCCTCCACGCACTTGCCACGCGTCTGCAGGCGTTCGCGCCAGGGTGGGTTTTCCCAATTTCGGGTTTTCTCTGCAAAACTCGCGATCCCGAAGAGTTGCTCGTTGAACTGAGAGTGCTGAGTTGTTGTTGGTAGACCGAGTTGTTGTGTTGTTGTGGGGAACCTCAACCCACGGGATTCTTAAAGCAAAACATCGAATTGTGGGAGTTGCACTCCTTCTTCAGAGTGTTGAATGGGTTTTCTGTGCGTGAAGAGAAAAATCCCGACTGCCGTCTCTCCGGAGATTCCTTTCCTGTAATGCGGGGACTAAAAATGTTCCCGGGAAAATATCCCGGTCGGGAACGGGGAACCCTTGTTCACCCGCATGCACGCACACATTCAAAAATACGTCTGGTTGGCTGTGTTTTTCATTAAAATTAAATCCCAGCCTGCCGCACTCGTTTTTATGCGAGCGTGTGTGTGGTGTGGTGTGTGTGTGTGTGTGTGTGTGTGTGTGTGTGTGTGTGTGTGTGTGGGTGTGTTTGAGTGGTAGGGTGGAAGGGGAGCTGCATTTATTTGTGCGAGTGAACTCGATGAATCAATAATGAATCCATAAAGTTTCATTTATAAACAATTATTAACGGATCTGCATACTTTTGAATGGCGGCCGTCCGTCCGCGCCAAGTAGACACGTGTGTGCATGTGTGTGGAGCACTGCGCGCGTGTAGATGTGTGAGAATTAATTTGATTAATGAACAGCGCCAACCAGAGACGCGAGTGCGCTGCCCTCTTTATTATTTACTATTTTTTAGGCGCGTCACTGATTGTGTGTGCATTTCGTTGTTGCAGTGGCAGGTCACGCTGCAGGTCGCGCTTGCCTGACAAGCGCGGCCACGGAGACAACAGACGAGGTCGCGACGTGTGCGCCAGAGGTTCTCGCGCGATCCGTGGGGCGATCAAAAGCTTGCGCGCTGGCAGATCACGTGTGCGAGTAGTTGTGCGAGTGGTTGTGTCCATGTGTTGGTCGGACTGACGTGCAATCCACACTTCGAAATACAAAATGCGAAGCGCGGAAACACATAAACGCGCTTCATTAAATTTTAACGAACGCCGGCACTCAGCCTCGTGGTTCCTCACTGCCTGCGAAGCGAAATTAAATTTAAAATCGTAGAACTGAAGCTCGCCACTACTTTGTTGCGTTAAGATTGGCGAAAAAGCTTACTTTTCTTTTATTTCCTCTTTAAATGCCGACCTCGATTCCTCCGCCTCCCCGCTCGAGCACTTCGCTGACGCGACTGAAGCCACTTGAGGCTTTTCACGGTGCGGAGGAAACGCACGTGTTTCCCGCAGCCGTAAAATTGCCGAAACCACCGCCTCCCCTCCCTCGAGCAGCCGTCAACCGCCCACTCAACACCGACTCTGCGGTCAGCGTGCGAGTCGTCGACTGCGTGAGGAGCGGACGTCCGTCTGGGTGGCCATCTGCGCCTCCGTCTCGAGCACCGCTCACCTCCTCGCAACACGGGCGCCTCCGCTGCTGCACTCGTCATGTGCGCGCCGAGGTGAGTAAATTCATTGATGAAAAATAAATACTTTCATTAACAACCGATACGAGGTGCGAGGATGCGAGGATGCAAGGATGTGCGGACGTGCGGACGTGCGGATGCGAGGACGTGACGGCGGCGCGAGTGTGCGTGTGAACGCGTTCTCGCCTTGCATGCGAAATGAGGCGACGGTCTGCAGCCAGACGGCCGACTGCACGTCGTTCGCGGCGCCTCCGTGAGCGGAACCAGAAATGCACCGGCGGCCGTGCCGACTCATTATTTCAACCGGTTCCTCGATTGCGAGGGCGAAGGACTTCATTGATTGCTGGTGCGGAGGTTTTCCCACTCAATGACTCACGAAATCGCTGCAATGTTGGTGATGTTGGTGTTGCTGTTGTTGTTGTTAGTAAATTTAACCACAGCAACAACCGCCGCCGCCACTCCCACCAACAACACGAAGCGCAAGATTGACGAACTTGCAGGATGCTAATAAAAAGCGTGTAAACACAAAACGCAACACATGCTCGAACATGTCGCTGGTGTGCAGCGTGTGCGCGTGTGTGTGTGTGAGGTTTGTGTAGCGTATTTGTGTAAATATTAGAATGTTCTCTCGAATAAAGGGACACAACTGCGTGAGCGCCGCTCGGAGTTCGGAGGATGTTGGGAAATCTCGCAGCTTTCGCTCCAAATTAAAATGAGGGGCCGAGTCGGCGCACCAGAGCGGCGGGGGTGGTGGGCGCCGAGCGGGAGCCACGAGTGCTCGTAGATCGCATCGACGTCGCCTGTCGCCCGGACGAGGGTGAGGACGGGCAGGAGGAGGACGAGACAGGCGCACGAAACGGAGCACCAAGGCAAGCTGCGAACAGACATTTTAATCAGAACGATAATTTTTCATCTCAGCCACTCGCTCCGTCCCTCCCGCCGCACCACCAGCAGCCAGGACTGGCTTCTGCAGCCCGCCGCGCCGCTCAGGTAACCGAAAGCAGGTGACTTTGCGACTGCGGCCGCGGCACGGGACGCGGCAGCATCCCTGGAAGGATGCACGGCAGCATGATTAACGGGTTCGTGTTTAGCAAGGATTACCGGGTCTGTGCGGCCACCGGTGGCGACTCGCTCGAGCGCACCACCGTCGAGCGCCGTCGCCGTCGAACCGGGACGCTCCGTGCTCCGTGGGCTTCCGCACTCGAGACGCAACAGATGAGCGCTCCGCTGGCTGCCCTCGCTGTTCTTCCGCTGACCGGCTTCATGCGGTGCCAGCAAGTTGTACGCACGCACGCAGCAGCAGCACGCTGAATTGCTTGCTTCGGACAACAGATTCCAAGCAGAGGAAAGCTGCTCCCTTCAGTTCCTTATAATGGTTGCTGTGCTGGCTGGCTACTCGTAGTTTGTGGAGACTTTCAAAATTCTGATTGCACATTCAAAGTTTCGATTAAAAGCGAAGCAAGAGCGAGAGAGAGAAGCGCAACAAGTGCTGGACTTCTTAAAACGAAACGCAAGAACAGAGACAGACAGACCGAGAGACAGATAGAGCGAGAGAGCAGCTATTTTTAATGAAGCACCTCAGAGCAGCTCTTCTGTGCTTGGAACAGCGGTTCCTCTCTGCTCCTGCTTCTCCCAGCTCGTCCTTCCCGTTGCGTTCTCGCTGGCGTTGATGAGCAAGTTGTTGACCTCGCATGGATAACTTGAATCTTGGCCTGGCATTTCTCTGGTGTCGCCACCCGGATCCTGCAGATCTCAATTAAGCCGCCGTGACACCAAACGCTCGCTTTCGACTCCTGCCGCGCTCACTGGCCTCAGTTTTCGCCGCTCTCAACCTCCGCTGGTTCTGCTGACGAGTTCGTCGCGTGACTTCGGCCAGCAAATAAAATCCGCGACTCGGCACGGCTGCGCTACGCGGCGCCTCGCAGTGCCCCGCAGACTGCTTCTGCTGCAGCGGTTTCCGCGCTGCCGGAAGTTGGCATCGATGTCAGCGGCAGCAGATGATGCGGCCTCCGCGGCGACTCGGATGTGAGGCCGCCGCCACCGCACGGTGGTGCGACATGAAATCTGTGGGCCAGAAGTCTGTCAGCTTGAATCCGAACCTCGCGAGTTCAGGTCGCTCCTCACATCAAGGAAGCCGCTGTCGACCTCTCAGAAAATCGTGATTTTTGCCCAGGAATTCTATTTCCGAACCACTGTACGCGAACCGCGCGCACCTCCGCACCGTCGGCGAGGGCGACGGCGAGCGAGCTGCTCCTCGTTAATTTATTATGAAAATCTAAGCGACTTAAGTGGAATAAAATGGGATGAATTATTAAAATTTATTACTTTCCGAAGGCAGCTGCGGACCGCCTCGGCCGCCCGGTACAGGACGCTCGGTCGGCGGGGGTGGCGGGGGCAGATAGCAGGCAGCAGCTGGCTGTGGCGAGGCGCGTTCTGCGGCGCGCTGCCGGTTGTTTAAATTAAATATTTAAAAATGCGGCGTAATTTGTAGTTGGCGCGACCCGGAGCTCGACGAGGCGAGCAACGCGGCGAGCAACACGGTGCCGCGTCTGTGCGAGCTGAGTTCGTGAATGTGTTTCTTGAATTTATCGCCAAGTTCAGCGGATGGCGGCCGGCGACCGCGAGTAGAATTAATAAAAGTTGTTGCTGTGATTTGCGCGACGCGAGGCACGTTGGAGCGCGCGAACGAAAGCGAGCGAATGCCGGTGTTTCAATTGGTTTTGCGGCACATTTATTTCGCGGAAATCATATCGCGAGTTGTTGCCAGCATCGGTTGCATGTGATCCCTTCTTGATTCCTCATCGCTTCCCCGGCCAACGCAGCAACAACGACGCAATCAGGCAGAATTAAAACTGCGAACTTCGCGTTGCACCAACAGTGAGCGGCAACTCCACCAACACGCGACTCAACGGACGATCGACGACGGCTGCGGATCCCCGCACATCTGCTCGCAACATCCTGCCAGAACACGCGACGCAAGCCAATTCACAGCCCCTCCCCTGCCACCCCACTCACCCCTCACTCGCCTTCGTCCCGCCCGTCGTCGTTCACCTTCATTTTTATTGTCATCGTAATACGACGCAATGTAACGCAACGCAACGCCGAGCAGTGTTCGCTGCAACAAAAGTTTTTACCACGCTTGAAATTTATGGCTTTTATTTCCTGATTTATGGGGGAACAACGAAGTGCGGCGACGCTACCGAACAGCTACCGCGCGCCGAGTGGAATGCAAACAGGGCGCCACCGCGCAGTGTGCGAGTGCACGCGTGTGTGTGTGTGTGTGTGTGTGCGTGTGTGTGTGTGTGGCGGAGCATCCGGCTCCCGCCAGAAATTAACAAAAGAACAATAAAAATGGAATCATAAAAGTTTTTATTATTCGACAACAATAAAGTCACTTGTAGCTGTTGCTGCTCTCTGTCAAACACACACACACACACACACACACACACACACACACACACACACACACACACACAGCGGCTCACCTTTCCCGTCTCTCAACCCCCTCGTGACAGCGCTTCTCGCTCTTTGTTCCTTAGACTCGAGACTCGCCGCACTCAAGGAACTCGTCTGCTCTCGTCGCATCGCCCCGAATTGTGATCCCGTTACTCACAGACCCCGTTGCCGGGCCGCCGCCGCCGCCGCCTTCGCCACGCCCCTGCAGCATTCATCGATTTGCGCATACAAAGTGAAGAGCATTAATTTCGCACTCCTTCCCCGCTGCCAACTTTTTACTGTCATTGCTGCTGTTGTTGGCATTGTTGGGCTGTCGGCTGTCGGCTGTCGGTGTGGAACTGTTGTTGCCGCTCTATTGCCGCTTTGTTGCCGCAGATGCAGCCAACACTTTGTTTCTTGCGGCAGCGAGAACGACGCGCTCCCGCTCTCCGCTCCGCACTCCGCTCCCGCTCGGCACTCCATTGCAGCTCGGAATAATTGATTGAGGTGGATTGACAGACCGGCGCAGGGGCGGCGAGCCGAGGGGCGCAACAATCAAATGAGGTGCACAATTCGCGAAACTGCTCCGCCAATTCATTCCCTGGCGTGGCTGCTGCTGGTGCGACAGTGATGCAGGTTTGGCTGATAAGCGAAGAACGTTAAATGTTGCAACTGAGTGATGACTGCATGTGGAATCAGTGCGAATTCGCCCGTCCTCGTCCGCTACCTTCGGTGCTCCGGCAGATTTGCAGCGCTGGAGGAACTCAAGACCGCCAGTACGAGGAAGCTGAGAGCGCGCCGGGGCGCTGGATTTTTGATATTAAGCAGCGTCGACTTCAGAATTCAGCTCTCGCCAAATCCTCGAACGAGACTGTGGAATCCCAATGAAGTGCTGCGACTCCTCCACGAGGACTCCGACGGCTGGTGTGTGAGCAGCGCTGGCGGTCGCACCGAGCGCTCGGCGAGCAGGAAGGTCGCCACCCACGTGCGCAGCTTAAGTGACGGGATTGAGCTCGTCTTCCCCCGAAGCTCCCGCAGAAGCCCGCTTGCCGCGTGATCGCCGCGCCACGTCCCGCCGCGATGTGCGATAAAAATTCCAAAAAGCAATTGCAATCAAAAATTGCTTGAAGTCACATGACTTCATCGCCTCCTCTGCACAGCCACCCCCTCCCGTCCTCCCAAACGACGCCTGGCTTGTCCTACACGTCCTGGCGTCCCGCGCAACGGGAGGAATTTGAATTCGGAAAATTCTCAGCAGAAATCCTTCGCCAGCCTGAAACGTGAGTGAATTTCGATTGACAACTTTTACTACCGCATCGCCTGTGGAGGTGTGTGTGTGGGGGTGAACGTGTGTGTGTGTGTGTGCGTGTGTGTCGCAGAAATGAGATGGCAAAGTATATCCGGCGAAGCAGCAGCTTCACAGCCATTCAAACATAAAATTTACTTCGTACTTTGTTGGCTTTATGATTCCTCGCTTTTTGCGCGCTTTACGAGGTCGCAGCGGAGGCGCGGCGGGGCAGCCGGACTCGACAGCAGCAGCTCGCGGTAGCTGCAAACTGCAGCCGCCGCCCAGACGTGTGGGGACGCGCAGCCCCGCGGCAGCCCTTCGCAGGCACGTCGCCGCCTCTGCGTCTCCGTCGCTGGCTTTACGAGTTCCTTCATTTCGGCTGCTCGCTGTTAAACGGCGTCCCGCTCACGCAGCCGCTCCCGCCCACCCAATTCGATGCGAAATAATCAACCGAGTGCGTCGATTGCTGCAAGTTAACTCGACTTGGCTGCCATTGCAGTTGTTGCTGCTGTTTGAGCGCCGTTTTTTACAAGCAGCCCGCGGCGGAATCCGGCGCACTTCCGACTGCCCTCCCGCCGCCCGAATGCGCTGCTCTCAATCTTTTACTCCTCATTTTTATTGTCGGTCAACCGTAAAAACGCCGCAACCAGCACGACACGACGCATGCGGCGCGATTTGCGGACAGCAAAGCGCGTCGCTGTCATTCGCGTTTCATTTGCACGTTTTTAATGAGGTTTCGCGGAATTCAATGAATTTAACTGGAGTCGCCAAGGCTGCGTGCCGCCGCGTGCAGTTCACCGCGCTGCGTAGCTCTGCGGCAGACACGCGAATGCGGACGCGGGGTCGTAAAAAGGACATCAGACGGGGTGCGCCGGCCTGCGAGGACACTCTCGATGCTGTTTTGCATTCCGTTGCACTGGATCGGAAATCGTAAATGCAACGAAATCTCACTTCGGGAGGAAGCGCATGCAATCTGGCAACCAAATCGCACTGCCGAGGAAGAGAAGTTCGAACTTTAAGGACGCCGTCTTTAACTTCGATGAAGCCTTCAAAGCGACGCCAGGGCAGCCACGCACGCACTTCTGTGCGGCTCCTGCATTGCGGAACGTCCTCGCTCCGAACTGAAGAGTGGCTCCGCTCCTCTTGCTTCTCTTCTCTCCCCCGTCCGGCCATCCGTCGTCAAGTTTTAATCATTTAAAAGTCAAATTTCACACATCACAATTTCGGATTTAATTCCTCACAAGTGCAGCTCTCTGCTTCCCTCTGGCAGCTGTCTTCCTCACTCTCCCTCTCGCTCAGCCTGCCAACCGTGCGGCTGATTGTCTCTCCGTTCGACGTCTGCCGTCTGACTTCACCTCTGACTGCGCATCTGCCTCCCCACCTGACTCACTGCCCCTCTCTCTCTCTCTCTCTCTCTCTCTCTCTCTGCTTCCAGTCCACTTGCATGTTGCAAGTTTTCTCATTTATTTAAACAAACAGCAAAAACCAAACGATGGTTGGCATCACTTGCTGCCATGAATAATCAAAAGCGCACGTGTGGGCGTGTGCGGGTGGGCGGCTCGGCTCTCCGCATCCTTTGAGATGGTTTCTTAATTTCTTAAGTTGAGTTTAAACTTTTAATGAATGCTGAAATTTGAACACAAGGTGTTCGGGGAAGTTAGCTGGCACTGCAGTGCCGGGCGCACCAGGGTGGGCCAGGTCGCGGCTTTTCGGTTCCCGGGAAACGCAAATGGGTTTTCTACTTTCTCGATATCGGATCCGAAATCCCACGGATCTCAGAGGTTTCGCTCTCCACTGCTGGAATGCACTTCAAAGCACGCAAAGTATGCGCGCTCGACGGGTCTGACAAAAATGCGGAAAACACACTGGAAAAATATCGCGGTCCGGAACGGAGGACCAACCCTGCCACTTACACTCTCACACTCACACTCTCACACACACACAAGCACTTGATGTCGCTTTTTGCGGCGCGTGCGATGAGTGCGAGTGCGATAAACACGATTTGTCACTCGCAACGCACTGCGACGCACAGCCACCCGCTCGCCACGAGGGACGGCGCGCCGGTCGTCGCCGGTCGCCAACGCATTCCCCGAATTGGCTGCCAACGCGTTGTTTGCTGCACAGCCTCGTCCGCTGCTGCAGATGCGCGTGCGGAATGCGGATTGACAGCAATAACGATCGCGTGTGGACTGATTTATCATTCCTTTGACTAGCGCGCCGGTCTGCAGCTGCTATTGTTGGCGTGCGCTGTGCTGTCGTTGTTGCTGCGACAATTAATTACCGGCTCGCTTCTGGTTTGAATACATAAGCAGCAGCAGCAGCAGCAGCAGCAGCGGCAACAGCAGCCCAGCCAGCAAACGTGCGACGGAAGAATGCAAAGGAAGGATTTTAATGAATTAAAGAACGCAAATGAGCGCCGCACGTGAATGCGACCCGCAGCCAGAGTGCATTTGACGGGAGGATTCGTCCTGAGCCGGCATTTCGATTGCTCCAGTCGTCCGCCGATTCTCGCGTTCTCTCGTGCGCACGTGTAGGCCAGGATTTCGCTTCTGATGCACCCTGTTTGCTCATTCCTCCTCCAACTGCACTCCGTCGTTGTGGTGACCGTGTGCCGCTCCGACTCTTAATTTGCGGGGCTAAACTGAGTCGCCGTGCTCACCGGCTCGCTGGAGCCTCAGCTGCCCCAAAACACTCTAATATGGTCGACCGCAACTGCTAAATGAAATGTTTTTAAACTACAGGGTAACGGCAACGACAACGGCAACGACAACGGCAACAACGGCAACAACCACACCAGCGCGAGAACAAACACGAGCTCACTTTTTTACATTAGTACTGCTGGTATCATTATGTTGTTGTTGTTGCTGCTGCTGCTGCCGCTGTTGTTATTGTTGTGTTAGTTCTCTGCATGGCTCGATTCAAATTTTCGACATTATAATAGCTTGCAGCAGCAGCAGAAACGGCACGGCACGGCAACGACGACGACAACGACGACGACGACGACGACGATTACAGCTGTGAAAACTTTTTAAGCAACATGAAAGTTTCTCGCCTCCCGCTCGCACCGCACGCGGCACCGCCGGCCAACGGGACGACCGAACGAGCGGCCAACGCAGCAGTGCTTGTTGTTGTTGTTGTTGTTGTTGTGCTGACACAGCAGGACGATGTGGGTGTGTGTGTGTGTGTGCGTGTGTGTGCGTGTGTGTGGTCGGAGGCGATTCCACCGACGGAAATGAAGCTGCAGCGACAGCAAGAGTCAAGGTAACTCTTCGGTTTGAGTGTATGTGCGCGTGCGTGTGTGTGTGCAGCTCGACCGCAGGGTGGGTGGCGTGGATGGATGGACGGGCTCGGCCGGGTTAACTGGAACCGAAGCTCGCTCCCCACTCAACCGCATTGTGTGGCCCGAAAATAAATTTCGAGTTTTAATTTTTTAATGTTGTCAAAACAGAGCGCAACAACAGTTGCTGCTCCGCAAAGTGCAGAAATCTGTGGACGCAGTGGCAGAACAACAAACGCCAGCGCAACAAAAACAAACCAGGTAGGCAACAACAACAGCAACAACGACTCGCCGACGAAGAACGCAAATGCGATTTTAATGTTCGTTTCGCCGGCCAGAAAGCAGTTGAGTCCGCAAAACTGCTATTCAGCAAAAGCGCCGCCCACCCCGCGCCGAAAGGCGGGCGGGGGACGTCGGGAACTCGGCCAGCCGCGATAATTTATGCAGCTGGAAGGCCGGTCCAGCAGCGGCCACTCGACTTCTGCACTCTCGCCGGCGAGGCGGGCGGTGAGGGGTTCCGCGCCGACGAGCACGAAGAGCTGAAGCAACTTGTTGTGTCAATATTTGGTTTGCGCAAAAACAGCGAAGACGGCGAACCGCGCGATCGGAAGAAGCAGCTAAATCGGCTTGCGAGGTCGTCTGAACTCCCCTCGGTTCCCGCTTCGCTTTGCTGGGCTTTTTGTCGACTTCGCAGCAGCAACGGGGAGGCTTTTTGCCGACGTCTCTAGCAAGGAGCGAACGCTTCGAATCCTCCGGCGATTTCTTGTGACGAATGTGGAGATCGAAGTCCGAAGTTGTGAGGAGGATAAGAAGGACTTTCGAGTTCTTGCGGTGTCTCAGTGCGGTCTTCCGCGTGCTCTTCAGGGTGGCCCGAGTATTGGATAGAAATGAAGTTTTCCGTGACAAGAACGCGATAATCTCGCGAACACAAGGACGAGCTGAAATCCACAACTAGGAGGCCAATTAAACGAGGATTTTTCCCCGTTTTCGGGCTCAAATTCGACGCAGAAGCCGTCTGACACGCCGCGAATTCCGAGTCGAATTTATGTGACGCTTTAAATGCGCCGCTGAGTTGGGCAAATATTTGAAAATTGAACTAATATGGAAAATTTATGATTGCGGAAATTCCTCCGCATCGCTGAAATGCGAAAAGGCAACAACAACAACGATAATTATGCGATACGTGTGTGTAAAACATCAATGCGTGCTGTTATTGTTGTTGTTGTTGTTGCAGTTGCTTTTGTTGTATTTATGCGCAACAAGCGCATAAAATTAAATGTTGAACGGTAACATGTTGCTTTTGTTCTTGTTGTCGTCGCCACCCGGTGTCGGTGTTGCACGCCACGCCAGCAATGCAACAGGAGACCCCACGCACACACACACACACACACACGCAACAGTGTGTACAGCAGCAACAACAACCGTAAAGACAAAATTTATAGCCTTTTAGAGCGATTTTGGGAAAGATACTCGAAATATATTTTGTTGCATGCAAAATCATTCATATTCACATGAAAATTACTCGCGCACACACACCCGCACACGCCCGTGTGGACGTCCACACACACACAAACACGCGCGCGCGTGTGCGTGTGTCGCATCGCATCGCATTTCGACGGCGTTCGCTTCCGTTTCCCGCTTAATAAATTACGACGGCGGCCTCTCGACAAAAAAGGGCGCGAGAAAAAATCGCAAAATCGCGAAAATTGAATGCGCGGAGCACATTTGACGGGACTTTATGCCGCCATATACAAGTGTGTGTGCGTGTGTGTGTGTGTGTGTTCAGGACGTGCGCGTTTTTTCCGCCGATCTTCTCGTTGTAAATCGTCAGTTTGCGTGTTTTAAGCGTTTTACGGCTCAAAATTGCGGATTTCAGGGGAAAAAGCGGCAACAAAGAGCGAAATAGATAGAAAAATGCTTTTGTAAAAATGTTTTATAGAAACGCCAGCAGAATTAACGGTGATGCGATGGACAGCTAAGCCAACTGAAACCGTTAAGCGGACGAGAATGGAAGCGCAAAAACGGGCCGAAAGTCGAGCGGCGAAACTTTAAATTTGTTGCACGCAATTGTTTGTGCTTAGCAAAGCTTGCAGTTCAGTCGGATTTGTTTCTGAAGCGCCAGGAAAGCTGGTGAGGGTGCCCGCGGCTGAAGTGAGGGGCGTGGGAGGGACTGAAGTACCCTCGGCTGCTTTATTAATTAACTTATTGAACTTCTCTCGCTGCGAAACTTCTCGTCTGCGAACGATTCCTGCTTCAGCGGCAGGACTTCGGTGTGTTCGCGAAGGTCGAGGAGGAGAGAAGGATAGTCGAGGCATCCAACTTCAAGACTGGAAACCACTAGAAGCCACGCAATCGGGCGGCAAAACAACGAAAGACCTGCAGATTTCCGCAATTATAATGCGATGATGACGGATTTCCAACCGAAATCCGAAGCGAAGCTGGTGCGCCGAACAAGGAGGCGCAGCACGTCATCCTGCGCTCGCAAGAAAGACGAAAGGTTGTCGAGAGCGAGAGCGAAGTGCTTCTCCGCCTGCGTTCGAAGCTGTTTCTGCATGTTTATCGCAAAACGCGCGTTATTGGGAGTCGAGATTAAAAATTCCCCACTTCCGCGTGCTTCTCTCTGCTTCGCGTTTACATTCTCCACTCCGCACACTTTTTGCTGCCCTAGAAGCGCCAAAACACGTCTGCACTGGAAGCAGCAAACGCGCTGCGATGGCGCATTTCCGCTTCCGCCGCGCGCTCCACAGAACACCGCGGACGTGGACGACCGAGCGAAAACAAACGAACGCCAGTGCAAGCGGCGTCTTACGAGCGACCACGCGCCCCACCTCCCCTCCCACCCCACCCCCGCGCTGCCAACCCCTCCTGCACGAGCACAAAATGGAATTTTTTATTAAAAACTTTATTATTTTTATTACTTTGCGGCTGCAGCGTGTAATAAGTTCGCAACTTTATTGCGCAAACGAGCGAACGACGCAGGTGGGCGGAGCGCGTGGGCGCTGCGTCACCGCTCGCCGCCTGAACCAGCACCGCCCCTCCACCCCCTCGGAGGACATCAGCGGCAATCGGCGGCGCAATGAAAATGAAATGAAAATGAAACCGCTTTGCACGCAAGAAGCGAAACAAAAGCGTCTCTGCGAGCGGCGATGACGCGCGACGGCTGCTCGGTCCGGCGCGAGAACGCGCGGCTGCCCGGCAACGAAGTGCGAAGTGGAAAAGTTTTAACTGATTTCTTTATTGCTCGCAATCTGGCGCGAGCCAGCTTCGCTCCGCCCCGGCAGCGCGAACTCTGTTTTCCGCATGACGAGCCAACTTCCTCGGGGGAATTCGGGGGGCGTGGCGTCCTCTGCGCCCCCAGCACCCCTCCTCCGAATTCCGATTGATGGCCGCTCTGCTCGCCGTGTCACTCCGAACGATTAATAACGCACCGAAAACGCAGGAGCGACTGAAGCGACGCCCGCAGCGCACCGGCGACGACAGCAGCCGAATTCGACGACGCTAATTAATTGCTGCGGCTCGTGGACTTCGCCGCCGCCGAGATTCGCGCGTGAGCGACGCATGAAGAGACGGCCGGCCGCGCTGCCCGCCAGCAGTGGATTACAGTTAATCGCCGTCGCCGGGCCGCCAAACTCGCTCTCGCCAGCAGCGAGCAGCGGCCTCGAGAGCCAGCGTCGTGTGCGAGCGGGCGGCGGGGACGCGGCGGACTTAATTAGCGTCTCAAGTCGAGCGGCGAGCGGCGAGCGGCGAGCGGCGAGCGGCGAGGCTCGTAATCACGTCGACCCGGTTAACGGTTGCGCCAGCGTGTGTGGCGCGCACTCACACAACCGCAGCGCTGGACGACCTGCTTGTCGCCGAATTAAAAGGCGTGAAAGTCGCGGCTGACAGCTGCATGCAGCGGCTTTTAATTGATAATCGCATTTGCGTGGAGTGATTGAGTGATTCACTGCACGCTGCAGCGTCGCCTCCGATGACTGGAGAGGAGGTTGGCAGCTCCATGACGCGCCGTCCTTCTCGTTGCATGGAGCGCCTTTCGTTCAAAAATGAGTGCCGCTCAGTCCTTTCAATCTTCATCGATTTGCGGAAACAGTTATTCGAGAATTACACACATTTTAACTCGGTTGCAAGCACGGCGAATTCAGACTCGAATGCGTTTCTTGTCTGCTGTTCGCGGAAACGCGCTCGGATGGCGCGTCGACCAGTGGGAAGCGACTGCGAGGGCCTCCGACTCCCGAAGAAGGCTGCCCTGCCGACTCCTGCTTTCGCCGACGGGGTGCAGCGGCTGCAGCGGCGTCCGTAAACAATCTGCTACAGCAGCACAGCAGCACAGCAGCCACCGGCGGCCGCAACAAAAACAACGACGACAACTATAACGGGAAAGTCTACTCATATTTCGCAAATTAAAAAAGTTTTACGCTGTGTGTGAGTTTGCGTGCGCCGTTTGTTAGGTGCGCGTGTGTGTGCGTCGGTGGGGCGTGTGTTGGTGTGTGCGTGCGTGTGTGTGTGTGTGTGTCAGTCGAGTGTGTGTTTCGTTCAGCGTGCGCATTTTTTGCTACTCCTCGAGTGTTGCAGTTGGTTGAAAATTATTATTATTAAAAAGCGCAGACAACAGAACGAACGAACGAACAACAACAACAACAACAACAACAACAGGAGCAAACATCTACATCGTGCCACATCCTGTTGCCGCAAGAAATGAGCAGTTTTGCGGCAGCGCGAGGACTCCGCACACGAGTTCGCCAGCACTTGCAGCGCGCGCGGCTGCTGCTGGCAACCGTCTGCGCCCCGCGCCTCCTCTCCCGCTCTCGCGCGAAGTCTACGACTGCCGCAGAAAGCGCGTTAATCCAGATGGCGCTCAGCGAGCAACAACAACAGCAGATTCACATGCCACGAGTTGCGGCTGCAGAGAGGCGCCGCTCTTCGTCTGCGGCGGTGCGGGTGTGTGGACGAGTGCGTGTGGGTGTGGAGAGGAGTGCGTGTGTTCGTCTTTTAATAACTTTTTGTGCTCGTTTCTCGTCCGACTTCTGAACGAGTGGCCCTCGTGTGACAGGCGCAGCGGGGTGCGGGACCGCGGCCGAGTTTACTAGGCTAATTAAGAGTTCGTCGTCGGCCGCTCCCCGACTTCGGCCGCGCTGAGCACCGCTTCCTGCATCAGAGGCACTTCGTACTCTCGCCGGACGTCATCGCTCCTGGTTTGTGCCGATGGGCCGTCGACTGCCGACGCCCGTCAGCGAGCAACAGCCGCGCCCGCCCTTCATCCGCTCACTTGTCGCCGCTCCCATCCGTCACCGCTCTCGCCCCCGACACTCGCCGTGCTCTCTGCTCTCAGCTCTCTGGAGGAACAAGTTTTTGCTTGTGTGCACGTAGATAATATAAAACGTGATTCCCCGGCTGATTTTCTGACATTCTGACTGGCTTCTGCCGGCCCTCGCGCCGCAGCACCGCAGCGCTGCAATCCGATATCCAATTAACATCCGCCGGAGCTCCGAGCTCCGAGTCCCTTCGACTCCAGCCACGAGCCGAGCAGTCGAGCAGCCGAGCAGCCGCGCAGCGAAGCAATTTAGAAGAAGGACTGCTGATGACACAATGCACGCTTCCGGCTGCCGTGCTGCCGTGCCACAGCCGCCGCCGGTCCGCGCAATGAAGCCGCTGCGCCGCGTCGTTCGGCGACGTCGCTGTCATAAAAACACGCGCGGACGTGCACGTATTTTTATAACGTCGCTCCAGTCGGGTGGCGTTTCACCGCAGAGGCATGCAATTCGAGCTCCACACTGATATTTGACGGCTGTCGGAGCAGAGCAGTCAAATCATCCGCCGGACGCGGGACGCAGGGAGCTGGCGGAAGAAGAAGCTGGTGTTGCTTGGCTGACGCGAGAGCGATCCGAGAGTTACAGTTACTGAAGGCAAAGTTCTGTGAGCACACATGGCGGGAGAGAAGACTCACGCACACACACGCCTTCGTTACCCAAACCACGAGCGACTGCAGACACGAAATTCATTCCATCCTCTTGTGTCTCTCAGAGCGGCCGAGACGCGTACACGGAAATGCCGTTACACGCGCTTCTGGTGTTCGAATACTGCGAGCGAGAATGCTGAGAATCGAATACACGTCGAGTCTTCGTGGCCGCTCTGCCCGTCGCTTCGGCCATCTGGATTATTTCGCGATTATTTCACAAAACCACGCTCGCCGCATCGCTTGCATCTCTCACAAGTGAGGCGTTCCTCCAGACTGCGCTGCCGCAGCACCTGGCTGCGATTCGCCCTCCCGAGTTGCACTCAGTGGCCGTTAAGTGGACCGCTTGCAATGGCTTCCCCATTAATGCCTCATTTACACCAGCCTCGCAGCCATTGTAATGCAGCGGGTCCGCTGGAGCGCCGTCGAGCCGCGTTCTCATTACTCAGTGCGAGATTTACAACGCCTCGGTGGCTGAGTCAACGCCAGAGGCCATTCATCCGGCCATTCATCCGGCCATTCATCCAGACGTGCAGGTCGCGGCCTCGTCCGGCGTCCGATTCGCCCGATCGATCTCCGAGTCTGCGTTCGGCTCGCACTCGCTGCAGTCCGATTCCGGCGACAACAACAACGCACGGCTCTGCATGCGAGAAATCCCAGCATTGAGTTGTTTGAGTTGCGTCTCGCAGTGCAGCAATAAATCTCATTTGACGGCGCAGCGAAGCCGAACTCGACGCAGCAGTCAGCATCAGCATTCGACCGTTCAAAGCCCGAATCAAAGCAAACGTTCGCCGGTGTTGGTGGAGAGGCAGAGGAGAGTCAAATAAAATGTCGACGTATGCAGGCTCGCCTGTATTTGGCAGAAGCCGGTGCTGCTGGCAGCGGCGTTGAGCTGCCATGCGGGCGGAGGAGCGCCGAAGGCTCTTCGGCAGCACACGACACACGACAGACGACGTTCGACAGACGACAGACGACAGACGACAGACGACAGACGACAGACGACAGACGACATTCGACAGACGACGGGCGAACCGAACATGAAATGAACGTCTGCTTGTTTGCCCGTGACTGAGTGCGTTCGTGTGCGTGTGCGCCTCGCTCACATGTGTTTGCGCTCGTGCTCGTGACGGCGAGTGCGAGTTATATGCTCGCCAGCGTTATAAATTACAACAATTAAATACGTCGGAGCCTATTGAGGACCCGACAACAATGCAGGAGTTCTCAGCAAACAACGTTGTGTGTCTCCCGGACTGCGGAGCTGCGGAGTGTCGGGTGTGAGTGCGGGCGGCTACTTCACGTGAAAGTCCGTTCGAAATTAGCAGTTACGATTTACGAAATTGGCGCTGTTTAGTCCTTCCAAAATCGCGGGGTTAACTGCCGTCCTGCTGCCCCTCACGACGCACGGGTGGCGGCCAAGCGCCATCTTCGCACTTCACAACTGACGCAGAGAAGAGACGACGAAAGTAGAACGGATTCCCTCGCCGGCCTCGATTTCTCCGCAGGGTCCCGCGACATTCTCGTCGTCATCTACGCAGCTGTCAGCTGAATGGAACGAAGGATGTGGTACGCGGTCGGTGGGCTACGCGACGCATGGGCTGCCAACGCCACCCACAAGACTGCGCCACGAAAATTACTGCGATTATCTAATAAATACGTACATCGCGAGCAAGGAGCGGATAAATGTAAACAAAGCGCTCGAGCTCGCGAGCTCCATGCTGCGCTGGATCACCAACAACAGCAATCACTGCAGCCATAACAACGGCAGCAACAACGGCAGCAACAACGGCAGCAACAACGCCACAAAGCGAAGGATAACAAGGACGAACACGAGGCGAGGCGTGCCGGGGTGGGCACGCCATCAGTCGTCGCTTGGCGGCGGGCGCGCTCGCGGCAGCCTGCGCTGGCTGCCGAACAATGTTGCCTCTCGCAGCGATTGTGTCCCGCTGCAGCTTTTCCATTTTAATTCCAAATGCATCGCCATTGTTTTCGCTGCTGGTCGCGCGTTTTAATGCTGTGCTTCGTTCATATTTTGCGGCGACACAAAACGCCGAGATACCGTGGACCGAATGCTGCTTCGGCTGCGCGGCGAACAAAGCGGATGCTTGAAGATGGCGCGCTATCAGCTGCTGCGCCATTTTGATTTATGCTCCGGGAATGCGGTTTGCAGTCGTGGACGACCGGCGCGGCGTTGGTGTGGCGGAGAGCGCTGGCGGAGAGCGCTGGCGGAAGAGCAGCGAAATTAATAAATTCTCTTCCACAATTTTTCCCGATTACTTATTTTGTTGAAGCGAAAGCCACGGACGGATGATTGAATCATCCTAGCAGGGGATTTTGTTGTTGTCGGTGCTTGCATATTTTCCCGTGATGATGTGCAACAGATACAGCAACAACGCAAATTTTATAAGTTTCGTTGTATTAACCAAATTATGAACTACAACAAGAGAACAATCGACGCGCTGCTTGTTATCGGTGCTCTCACAGGCGACGAGTGTTGATTGCATAAAGGAAAAATAATATTTGCGCCAGAGAGCAAAAGAGAGGAAACAGTAAAATAAATTAAAAATACGCGATCAAGTGTTGCGAATGCAAGTCCGTGCGAGGGGAATAAATTAAGTAAAACAATCGCAAAATGAGGACGGAACAGAGGGATTCATTTTTGCTGCTTTTACTCGCGACCTTTTCGAAATTATTTCGATCTCTCTATTCCCTCAAGAATTTTGTAGTGATAAAAAAACAGTGATAATGTTCTCAATTTGCATTAACGACGAGAAATCCCTTCACATATATTTTATTAATTAAAGACTGTGTCTCAAAAATCCCTTCAGATTGCTGAAGCAAGCACACAGACATCTAGGAATTTTTGAGTTTATTTGGCGCTCCCTGCCTGTGCATCGCCGCACGAGCTGCCTGCACGAGCAGCCGCACGGCGAGCAGCAGCGACGCACAGCCGGCCACAAGCACCGCCACGCCATCCAGTGAGTAGTAGACGAACCAATGCAGAGCCACGGCTTTCGAGCGCAGCACGTCGCCAGCCGCGCTCCCGTGCTGCAGCAGGTGCTCCAACCACCACAGGGTGGTGTTCAGGGGCGACGACTCCCGACTCCGAAACAGCGCCGAGAGAGTGCGCACATTCTCGGTGTACCTGTCGGAGAAGAGAGCAGAGTATTAGCTTACAAATTACAGTACGTAACTTGATCTGATTTCCTGGGCTACCAGACAGCCATTCAGTATGCTATAATCCAGGCCCAGGAAGGTCGTAGACATATTATTTCAAATACAGAATAAGATAATTTAATAATAAGACTTAGCCTTCGATTTTTGTCGAAGTAGAAGTCGAGACAAACAGCAATCTGGATTGCCATTCCTCCCCACATTCTAGTGGACAATATACGTAGTTTATTTTTACGTAAATTCTAAATTTCTTTAGGTAAATGCTTTTACAATAACTTAATGGATAAATACTATTGAGGAGCTTAACCGAGCTCATAAAATAAGAGATTCAGGAAAGAAGAGGAGTCGGGCCAGGTCCACGTTTTTTATGGTGACCTGTGAGTGAGTACCTTCCCCCTTGTCTCCACCTCATGAGCTATCATCCTTCCAAGGCACCTCAAGGTAAAAAAGAAGAGTCTCTTTGGCACATTCGACTGCAGAAAAAACGTTAAGACATTCTTCTTCTTAAAATGAATAAGAGTTATGCCACGTATTATGCTGAAAATGTTCCGAAAAAGGGAATTTTCCCATTACGCAAGAGGTATACCAAATAAAGGATGTTAATCTTCCACGAGACGTCCACCAGCTGCCAGATATTAGGCTCTAAGGATAGGCTGAGTACGTCAGCGCTTCAGATTTTTGACGGGAGACCTATTCGCAAATTACACTCAGTTCCCACCAGACTGGGTGTTAAATGGCATCCCGCCCCCGAAGTCCTCCATTATGTAAGAATATGGCCATCACTCCTGGAGAATGGAGGATTTATCGCCTGCCTAAGCTAGGAAGCTCTATTTAAGTCGAAACAATCAATTGTGACCTAGCTAGCTTGATTTTATAATATAATCTTGAACCGAGCTAGCTTGCTTCTTTGAATGAAAAAAGTATTTTTCAATTAATTTTTCGAAATATCCCTGCATCTTCCAAGGCACCTCAAGCCAAAGAGACCTCTCATCAGCTAGGAGGTATCCCAAAAAGAAGATGTGAATCTTCAACGTGACGTTCAAAAGCTGCCAGATATTAGGCTCAACATTGTGCTATGTCGTCAACGTTTCAGCTTCAAGACGAGAATCTTTCGTATTTGAATCCAGCTAGACTGGTTTATTTTTTAGAACATTGTTTGTTTCACCAATTTTATATAAAAAGTCCCTATTCCCTGAGCGTATAGATTGTTTTATCGGGAGTGAGGACAGTTTTAGAATTGTTTCTAACTCACCAATACCGAATCTATACAATTTCTAAACTGCTTACGAAAAATTACGTAAGAATACCTACACCTGGATGGCCTGTCGGTCGCGGTAAGTACGTAATCCCGTTTTTTGTTTTGTCGGAAAGTGCCCAAAAATATTACGTTTTTTTTAAAGTTGAAGCGCCATATGCGAAACACTCTCCGGCCCAACATCAAACCGAAGTCCGGTCGTCTCGCTTGTAATTTCGTCCGTAAAAGTCCGAGAGTCCGTCCCCTGTACCTAAAAGGTCGAATCCTACCTACTGCAAAGCCGCCCTTATTTCCAAAAAATTAACTGTTTGGAAAAAATATCTAAGCATATCGTCTTCTAACCTGTGTTTTTTTAAGTACAAAGTATATAAATATATAATATAGTATACATAAATATATGTTAATGTATTGGAATGGGGAAAAGATAGCGAGAAAACAATATTTAAGGCAGAGGAAGCAAATGGGAAACAAGTAGAAGTGTTGTCTTCGGCCTGGCCGAAATCTAAATACCCTACACCCGAGTAACTGAAAAAATTATAACTTCGCCACTTAACAACTTTTGTATAAGTAGGCGGACCACGCCCATTTCCGGAAAATGGTTTTGTCATGTCTCTAGGTACTGCTAGATAGAATTACGAAGGTATTAATATTTTGAACCGTTTATGGGATACTGACAACTTTTGTATAAGTGGGCGGGCCACGCCCATTTTTTGTATTCAAATTGGTAATACGCGTAGATTACCTCTTGATAAAATTTCATATTAATATCTTATACCGTTTACAAGATATTGTCAACTTTTGTATTAGTGGGCGTGGCACGCCCATTTTTGGCGAGCTTATTGGTACTGCTTCATCGCGATATCTCTTCTCGTTCTCCCGTAATCGTGATTTCAAGAGACAGACAGACAGACAGACAGACAGACGGACGGACAGGGCTAAATCGATTCAGGAGGTGACGCTGAGCAAGAATATATATACTTTCTATATCTATCTCGACTCCTTCTCTGCGTTACAAACGGAAGAACAAAGTGAATATGCCCTCCCTTCGGGTGTAGGGTATAAAAATGGGAGGAAAAAATAATTAAATACGAAGAAAAAATATATAATACTAATGTAGGAGTACAAAAAGGTAATAATTGTTTTTTTAAAATTGTTTTCCTCACCACACTGCGGAGCTCACCACACTGAGGAACTCACCTTGGCCTCATTACTTCTCTGATCACACCTCCCAGTGTGCTCTCTGCGATTTCTTCGTAGTGCAGCATCTTCCCCACTTTCCTGTTTTCGACTGCGTGGCTGTTGAGGAATTGGTCGCCGTAAATCGGCGTCAGTATCATCGGTTTCGCGCAGTGCACCGCTTCAGTTACGCCCAGTAGACCCCCGTGGCCCCAGAACAGCTTCACCTTGGGATGACCTAAACACGAAAAGGCGGTTAAGCACGCGGCATTCGTCCGGCAAGTCCACTGAACCACTAACACAGCAGGGTCAGCTGTGGCGCCCACTTGACGAAGAGAAACCGCTCGCTCTCAGTCGGCCTCTCGTCCGCCTCCCACTTCCAAATTACTCTCAGGGGCAGCGACTGCAGCGTCTTCAGCATGGCCTCCAGCTTCGGCCGAGCAATGCTGGACGCCCGCAGCATGGAACCCCAGCTGACGAACAGGACCCCGTCGGCTGACTTCTGCAGGAAGTCCTCCAGTTCGTGCTGGAGCGGCGCATTGATCTGCCTTTCGTCCACGTGGATGCCGCCCATTTCGATGAGCTGAGGCGTCTGCGGCCGGCTGCCGCTCAGCGAATAGTGCTGGTTCACGAAAACCAGGCTGGTGCTGCTCCTCGCGAACTCGTCCACGTCCATGTCCACGTTCAGGTACTTCCGGATGACTGCGCGGTCCTTGTAGTTGGTGTGATATCTGCGTCAAAGCTGCTTAAGGTGATCGAACGCCAGAACGGAGCGACTCCAACTCACCGGTACAGCAGCTTGTTCGCTCTCGACTGCACGAAGTTGAGAAGGCGCTGCTGCCAGGACAGCTCCTCCGGGAAGCCCACGAACTCCGACTGCACGTGCGACGGCGTGTCGGGCAGCGAGATGCGGTCGTAGTACCAGGGCATCAGCGCACAACTGCTGAGCCCCACCACGGGCACCTGCAGCACGTAGGGCACCCCCAGGTAGCAGTCGGTGTTGAAGAACTCGGTGACAACGAGGTCGTAGGGCGCGACGGCGTGTCTGCGCAGGACCTCCTCCACGAAGCCAGACTGGTAGAACTGCTCGCAGGACCGCTGGCCCTCGTCGTGCAGGGCGAAGTACTCGCCGAGCAGCACCGGCAGCGAGCGCGACGCGGTGAAGCGGTCCAGGGCGAAGACATTCACGGTGCCCTTGCCCGCCAGCAACATCTCCTGGTAGTTGGGGTGAGGATCGGGGTTCGCGATGTGCGTCACGACGGTGACGTTGTGCCCGCGCTCGGACAGCCCGCGAAGCACCGGGTAAAACACTTTGAAGTGGCTGAAGCCGAAGTGCGGGAAGAGGCCGAGCACGTTGTGCCCCCCACTCGGGCGCGCGAGCTCGGCCAGTGCTGAGAGCGTAAATAAGAGGAGACCATTCATCGTAGCAGGCGAGTGATGGCGTCGAACACCTCGAAGTCAGCAACGAAAGTGCACAGACTGGTTAGCAGCCGATTCTCACACACACTCACAACTTTGTCACTGCTTGTCACACACGCGCGCTAACAGCTGCTCTTGCACTGCAGCCCACTTCCACGGCCTAACTTCCAACGCAAACTGGTGCGGAATCGTTAAAGCTTCTGCTTTTGAACAGATTCTCCCCGGTTCGAGCGAGCAATTCTTATCGCCAATAGATGCGTTTCACTCAGCTCATGGCATTTCCTAGGCGAACGTCAGCGTAGGCAGCCGACTTACTCATGCCTCCAGCTACGCGCTCTTCCGATTACAAAAGATTTAAAGCGGCGTACGCTCTTTGACTCCGCACAAGGCGAGGCAAAACATGACGTCAGGCTGAGATGAGATTCGATGTGCGCTATTCGATCGATCCGGTATCATATCGCTCAGTTTTGCAATTGAATGCAGGGCAACTCTTGTAAACCAGGCTAAGTGCAGAAGTGATTAAGAAAACCGCCCACAAAGTCAGTTGATTTCAGTCTAAATAACGGTCGCAAATTTAAAATAACTTTGAAGTTTTGCAAGCACTGCAATTGTAAGAAAAACGCACATCGTGTGCCGAACCACAATACGTCCTCACCACTACAACTACGTAAGCAAACCGGTTGTGAAGTGAAACTCAACAATTATTTAGAAAACTCTTTGCGAATGGCCACATGCGGATTCTTTTGAATCTGATTCTTTTAATTTTCCTAAAGAGAGGAGTTGATGAAAGGGATAAGTCTACAGTCTTTATTCAAGCGTAGCAAATTGTTGAAGCCTAAATTATGTCGGTTTCTCCGATTCTTCTTACGAACACAAGTAAACAGTTGCCCCAAGAACGAGTTTCGACGCAGTTGCCGAACGTAATACTCACACTCATTTAGGATTCACACGTATACGACTTTTAACCAACAAACGATTAACTACGCGTAACCACGATTACTTCAAGAATCCAGATTCAAGAAAAAGGTTCCTGAATCTCCGTGTAGCCAGGCGCATTGGCTTACAAAGTTTATTAAAAAATAACCAGAATGCGTCCCGCACTTTGAGCGAGATCACGTAAATACAGAGTATTCAAAGTTATAATAAATAGTCACACTCTTTAATCTCGGAGCAAGACTTTCGGGAACCTTGTCTGGGCTGGCAGCCGACCATTGAAAACATACTCACGTTCGCTTATAACAACATTGAGTAGCTTGTTCCTGAGTTTCGAATTGGTTGAAGATCAAGAAAATTACCACTGCACGCAGCGGGTGAAAGGGTTTGCGGATTGAATCCATTCTTTAAATAGTCTCTCTTTACTTACGTATTTTACCTATGATAACAACTCTCCTTATAACTACATTCTATCTGATACAATCACCAAATTTTTATAATAATTTTGTCTGTCTTACTCAGAAAATTATTTTCTAAGTATTCTCTAAAATATTGTGCTAAACTAATTTTATTGCTGTAATTTTCGTATGCAGCAGGGGATTTAGCACTTCACGCGGTATAATTAAGAAACCTCAAAAAATATTCTCTGAGGATGGCAACCTTGGACCCGAACCGTATTCGCTTGAAAGAATCTTCTACTTCGTTGTTATTCGTTCGTGGTCAAAATGGTGCTGCTGCAGCAGCCGTAAAACCAAGAGCGTGTGGAGCTGCAAAATAGCTAACAAACCTTCCAGCCAAAATACATAAATCCGCAAATCAAAGCAATATGAGGACGATCCTCGATCGATTGGAAGGTAGGGAAATCAACCAATCTCTATTCGCGGCCGCACAGTGAAAAACAAAGGCGCGGGACTGAATGCCCTCGGAATTCTGAATAGAAAAGGGCACAAACAGTGGAAAGTGGTAGAAAAATTTATTTTGGTTAGTTCAAATATTCCGAAATATGAAGAACTATGCAGATAGAATGTTTTGAAGTATTGGTATAATCTGCCGTAAATCAAAATTACGCAGTGGAAGGGATTCCAAATCAGTTTCATTTGTTGTGCGGCGTGCATTTTTGGAGTGTGTGCTGAAGTGTAAAGGGTGCACTTGCGGAGCGCGGTGAAATCGAATTTACGCTAAGCAATGGCGTCGACATCGACGGCAGCGGCGACGTGCAAAAGTGTTGCTGCTGGAGCGGGAAATGCAACAGACTTCGCTGAGTCAACCAACGTTGAAAGAGTTGAAATGGCGTCAGAAAAAATCGCTGAACCGCCTCCAGACACCAACAGCTTGTCGAGAGCACCTGAAAGTGCTTTGGAGGAAGCCCCAACCGTTGTCGAGCCGCAGGTCCATCAACATATATTTACTTGCAACGGACTGAGTTCTGCAATCTTCGCTGTGCCCTCCGATAGAGACTCTGCTCCTATAACAGCAACAACAGCGTGCGCTGACAGCGAACATACAGTCGAGGAAGAAGTGATTAAGCCCATCCTCGTAACGCCAATGAAGGGAACGTCAGTTCCTGCCGACGTGAAACCTTCTCAGAATCCTCCTGATAGTAGTGAGAAACAACGGATAGCAGAAGGTAAGAGAGTTTATCCAGAAACTATAGAAGATAACTAAAATATTTCTGCAGATAAGAGTCACAAACAAAAGAAGGACAGAGATAGAGACCACAGCTGGAGGAGGGACAAGGACAGACCGTGCAAAGCAGATAAACAATGCAGCTCCCAAGTCAACAGTGAAATTGGATCTCGAACTAATCCGGTCAGCAACAGCGGCTCTCACAGGGAACACAAGTCGGGTAGACCGTCGAAATCAGCAGAGGGGCACGTCCACAAAGAAAAACCGGACACTGCCTTGGCGTCATTCTCACCTATTGCATCGAAAGACGTGCGAATCCTTGCTCATTCACATTTGATGACAATTAACGCAATAACCTCATTTTTACAGATGTCCCACAGCAGACGTCGGAGTTCTGAGAGCAGTCACATGAGTTCCTCCAAGTCCAGGAGTGAAAGCTTGGATGACGATCTGTCTAGGCATCAAAAGGTCGTACAACATGTCAGTGAGATTCTTTTGTCCCCGAAAGACACCTTACAGGAATCCAAAGAGCACGATTCAGCGACGGCGTCCAATCCAGAGTGCTTAAAAAAAGAGTTCACAGATCAGTTGTCGCAGATTAAAATTAAAACTGAAGCAGAAAGACAGTCTGGTACTGAGCCCGCACTTCAGTTAACTTCTATTAAAAATGAAACGAATACTGAAAATGGAATTGATTCGCAACAGATTGTCCATGAATGCAAAGCGAATATAAGTGCATCGAAAGATTTAATAAGTCCTCAGCCTAATTCTCCGATTTTACAAGTAAATCACATCGAGCCACCGTTGAAAAACAAGACACGGGAGGATGTCAGTCGAGTCTTAGATTTCAGTAATATCGAAGAGGCCGATGTTAAGGTTGATAGACCGCACAGCCCCAGTTCCTCTGAAGCGACGAAGGAGAAATCTACTTGTCATTCAACCCGAAGTAAAAGGCAACCGATGGCGGTCATGCCCTCGCCAGCCCCAAAATCATCCACAGTGTCTGGCAGTCATCATTACTCCAGTTCATCTTCAGGCTCGCGGAAATCGTCGTCCAGTGGCAGCAGCAGCGGCCATCACCACCACCATAAATCCCATTCGTCTTCGAAGCACTCATCGTCATCTTCTCGTGAACGCGACCGGGGATGTTCGAAATGCTACAAGCGCTCCAAAATACGGCGTACTAGCGTTGGCGTACAGTACGTGCAGTCCTCTCCTCTGGCCGCGACTGATATGCTCGGCAGGAACGATAGTCGCTTCGGAAGACCGCCCTCCGGGTTGGAACACCTGAAATACGGACGATTTTTCCGAATAGACGTCCATCCAAATGGCGGTGCGTCCGTGGTGCATTTGTACCAAGATGAAATCGAATCCCTTCCAGCGGAGGAAATGGACGAGCTGGTCGACGAGTTCTTCAGTGTGTGCTTCGCCGAGGATGAGCAGGGCTACGCGCACCATGTGATGGCCATCGTACACGACTCGGCCAAGTATTTGCCAGACCTGCTAGAGCACATGGCGGAGAACTACTCAACCCTTACGGTGAAAGCGGGTGTCTTGGGAAGGACGTCCGACATCGAGACATGCACGATGGCGCAGTACAACGAGCAGGTTTGGGTTGCTGAACACACCTCCTCGGAAATACGTAAATACTCATTCGGCTTCCACAGGTGGTACGCAATTACTGTCAGGGCACGTTTCGATATGGACCTCTACATCAAATTAGTCTGGTCGGCAAGGTCCACGAAGAGGTCGGTGGTTACTTCCCGGACCTGTTAGGTCGGATTGAGGCGAATCCATTCCTGAAAAAGGTACGTTGTGTCGTTTTGCACATTCAATCTCAAAAACAAAGCTCTACCTGACTGCAGACGATGCCGTGGGGGTCGTACTCTATTCTCCAAACCGATCCGCGGCTTTCGAATGATGGCCCCATCCTGTGGATACGTGCGGGCGAACAGTTGGTACCCACAGCAGAGCTAAACAGCAAGACTCCTTTAAAACGTCAGAGGTAATTTTTGCTTATCCAGTGGCATGAATAGTGTTGTGTCCGGCACCTAACCGTGGACAAGTGAATTCAGTTGTAATGCGGAATAACTGAAGTGGGTTTCTCAACTCAATACTAAACGAAATGAAGCCTAATCCAGAACACATGAAACCGAAACATTTATTTTATGACTGATTTACATTGCAGAACGCGCATAAACGAGCTGCGGAATCTACAGTATCTGCCTAGGTTATCAGAAGCCAGAGAGACTATGATCGAGGATCGTACGAAGGCACATGCAGACCACGTTGGGCACGGTCACGAACGCATTACAACTGCGGCTGTGGGTGAGTGTGGCTCGCAGGAACGTGTGTCCGCAGATGTTGAGTGTAACTCTGTTTTCAGGAATCCTGAAGGCAGTTCATTGTGGTCAAGCTTACAGCCAAAACCGTATTACGAAAGACGTGGTTGCTTTCGCGGCTCAGGATTTCAATTATCTTGTGGAGATGCTGCAGTTGGACTTGCACGAACCTCCCATCTCCCAGTGCGTCCAGTGGGTTGAGGACGCAAAGCTGAACCAGCTGCGGCGCGAAGGCATTCGCTACGCTCGGATACAGCTGTGCGACAACGACATTTACTTCTTGCCTCGCAATATTATACACCAGTTCCGAACAGTAACGGCCGTAACCAGTATTGGTGAGTTTCGAGTTAATTTCTAATTGACGCTTATATTTTTATTATCACGTCCTCTTAATAAAGAACAGAGCATAGAAGAAGATCTCTTGCTAACGCTCTATGATTGCTCTCTAAACTGTGGTCACTAGCAAATAATTTCTGTCGACACTCATAGTAATGCTTCATAAAAATAAAAGTAAAAATTATTTTCGCAACTACAGCTTGGCACCTGAGGCATCGCAACTACTATCCGGGACAAGAGGTCATCAATGAGAAAAACAATCCCGTTCTCGCAGAGCCTCCGCACTACAAGGAGAAGCAGACGATACTTCCACACCCCGTGTCGGTCGAGGAGGGCCACAGGAAGACGCCGTACAAACGCACTCATGACGGCAAAGCGAAGAAATCGGAGACCAAAAGACTCTTGGAACGCGAGGCTCCAGAACGGTCCAGCGGAAGTGGTACTGAGGATTCGAATTCGCAGGATGGCTCGGAAGGCCCTGCGACCCCCGGCCGGAAGAAACTTGTCAAAGACGAATTGAAGATAGATATGCGAAAAATGGTACTGGATCACAATGTCAGAAGCGCAGAAGCAGCGGATAAATCCTCAAAAGAGAGGAAGCATAAACCTTATACGAAAACGAGTACAGCCGACCTTCTGCAGAGCTCTGCGACTTTGTCACCGGCAAAGTCAAGCAGTTCAAATCGTCACCACGACAGTGTCAGCCTGAAGAAGGAGCGTCACGAATCACATGGTGGAAGCAGCTCGAGTAAGACGAGTAATCCTCACAAACACGGTTTGAGCCACGGGAGCTCTCATAGCAAGAAGGTGCATGCATTCAGTGCCAGCCAGACTTCCTCGACGCCACCGAAGATCCCCAAGTTACCGGACCCTGTAGTGCCGTCCCTGCCGTTGCCACTTGTGCCTCCAACGCCTTTTTCGCACCGAGAAGCCTACGTCAATAGTCTGAATCAAAAGGAACCAGAAATCAAAATCCAAGTACAAATCGTCTCCGATTACCCACCTGCTACTGCACGCGTTCCCGCCGTCGCTGCAAATAAGGTGCCCGCAAAAGAATCGGCAACAAATGCTGGCCTAACGCTTCTCACCTCGGCCGATTCGCCATCTTCGCAGCCCCAATTAATAGTCGACCACGAAGAAGAAGTTACCGTGTCGGAAGTTATGGAGGTGGTAACGAGTCCCCTACTGCCGCCATTGCCTCCACCCCCTCCGCCATCGGCAGCTGGTCCTCCTCCCCCGCTGCCGCAACCAAAGACCCCTGAGCAAGCTGGATCAGCGGCCGTAGTGTCGTTGGCCCAAGGCACCTCGTCACCATCCCCAGCTACGCCACGTCCAAAACCGGCTTTGACTGCGAATTCCTTTACGCCAAAATTCCCAGGCCATAAACCCCCGAAATCAAATGGAAAGTCGTCCACTACCAGCAGACAAGCTTCTGTACCCGCGACACCGCCAGTGGACCTCCTGTCTTCGATCATGGCTAGCATGGACTGTGCCACCCCTTCTCACAGCAGCAGCTCGTCTTCATCCCTGCATTAGGGTTTCGATTTTGGATGGTCTGTGAGGATATGAATAACACAACTCATTTGCGCTTACCAACTGGTCTCCAGGCAGAACACTACTGGAGTCGTGTCAAGCCTTCCCCATCGTGCTTCATTATATTGGACTACCTGTCCTGTCAGCCCCCCGCGTTTTTCTACACACACTCCCCCTCCACCTTAGTTAGCGCTTAGTAATCCTAATTTGTTAAGATCAAAGTATTTTTGGAATGAAATCCCTTCTGCGAAGAAATATCTGTAAATAAAAATAAAGTAACCAGAGCGGTACAGTAATCACAGTGTACAGCAGTAGCTGCGTGCCGTATATAGAAATAGTTTTAATAACGCTGTTATTTGATAACATCAGAGTTATAAGTAGTATTAAATTAATTTTGTTAAACTCAACAGAAGAGTTCTGCAACCTCCGTTGCCCACTGGTGTACGCTGGAGGTGGCCAAGGAGTTGCACCAGAACCGCTTACTTAATTTATTGCAATTTGAATTTTATAGAATGTTGATTTTATGTTCAGAAAGTCGGTAGCATGAGTATGAAACCCAAATGAATCGAGATAGAGCTGTTTTACTTATTGTCAGTATATATTAGGAACGTAATTTAATATGTACACAAATACCTTTATATAAATAAATGCTATATATATATATTATTAGACACCGGAAATATATTATGATAAACTTGACTTATCGTGCAAGTTTTCTTCCTACTGTAAGCAAAAAACTGGGCAGTTTTATTTCGTTTGCCTTGAGAGGTTCTTCGCCTGCTGTCGAGGCTCCACATCAAACGAATCCCCGATGAATGGAATAGGGAACATGCATGATTGGGCTTCAAATATCTTTTGGATGTCTTTGATTATTACCTTAATAACCTGCTTTTTGTTGCACTTTGAGGCATGCAGCGATTTAACCTTAAAGTGGACAACAGGCATCCCCTTCGGTCACTCAAATATAAAGTTTTGTGAACTGTTACGTTGTCCAAGTTTGTTCGGTTAACAGGCGAAAGCATGTACAGGATTTGATTTTCACTTTCTTGGAAGTTTTACCCTTTCCAAAATTAATGAAATCGAAGGCCATGGAAGTTCCGCGTGCGAAATATCTTCCTTGATACCTACCTGTACTAAAATCATATTTTTTCAGGTGACCAAGTTGTCGTCTGTATGTATTTTATTCAAATCTTATACATACATATGTAACATTTCGTAATTCGTATAAAATGTGTTTGCGGATAGATTTCACCTAGACAGTATAAAATGGAATCCTTTGAGAAAATACCAACAGCACAGAAACGCCACACCAAAGCTATTTGTGCATAACGCACTACATATATAATTGAAATATAATCAACAGCAAGTCGCTAAACGTTGCAGTCGAAACGCTCGAATATCCTATCCGTGTTCACTTGCTGGACCGCAGCGCTTTACAGTTTTGCACGAAGGGCGTCAATGCGGCTCTGTGCCGTCCTCTGCAAATCCACCAGCTTCATAGCCAAGCCCATGTTGCCTTGGATTTTGATTTTGCCTTGGAAGAAAGCCTTCTGCGGAGGCAACTTGCCCGAAATCAGCTCTGTTACGTCGTCGTCGTTTATTATAAAAGTGGTATCGGGTTTGTCTGCAAGAAGTTGACATCAAACCGATTCGTTTCTTCTGAATCCTGCAGAGCGACTTACCAGTTCCGTTGAATGTGATCTTTCCCCTGCCTTCCCGGGCGTCGATCACCCAGTATCCCGTCTGCCCATTGGGCCCGTTTGTCACCTTGAACCCATAGATTGCCCGCACCTTCTCAATTAAGTTGTCGTTGTCCTCCTGCATTGCTTGTTCCAGCATCCCCAGCATAGAGGTGACTTTGAAGCCATCAGGACTGGTGGCATTGGCCGCGGTGAGATTGTATTTCACACCAGCCTTCGAGGGGAATCCCAAGCGGTACAAAGCCACCACTACAGCTCCGCCCAAACCCAGATTGTGTTGCAAGGCCAACTTGCAGTTGGGTACTTGACGTTTTTCGGCTAAGCCGCGCAGTTGCCAACACAATTCGGCGCACTGGGCCAAGCCTGTGGCGCCCAATGGATGCCCTTTCGAGATAAGGCCGCCGCTGGGATTAACCACAATTCTGCCGCCGTAAGTGTTGTCGCCTTTGTCGATGAATTCGCCCGCTTTGCCCTCCTCGCACAAACCCAGGGCTTCATAAGTGATCAACTCGTTGGCTGAGAAGCAATCATGCAGCTCGACAACGTCGACGTCCTGGGGCTTGTAGCCGGACTTGAGGAATAGTCGTGAAGCAGCCAAGCGTGTCATGTCGTAGCCTGCGATCTTCATCAGGCTTTTGTCGGCAAATGTCGACTCTGGGTCGGTGGCCATCTCCATGCCCACGATTTCAACGGCTTGAGCTTCGAGTCCGTGGCGTCGGACGAACGCCTCAGAAGCCAAAACAGCTGCCCCCGAGCCGTCGGAAGTTGGACAGCACTGCAGTTTTGTGAGTACGCCCTCCACTACTTGTGGAGATCTCATGATCTGGTCCAGAGTGTACTCATCGCGAAACTGAGAGTAACTAGAAAGAACAATCAGTTTTAGAAGTATGCTGCACGCTATTGCATTTATATATTGTACTTTGACGGACTAAACTTTTGATTAATAACTGAGTGGGGATTATTATACGCGCAGATTATTTTGGTCTGGGTTGTTTTAGCAACACTCACGGGTTGTTGACTGAATGCTTATGATTTTTCCACGCGATTTTCCCAAAGTGTTCTGGTTTGGTGCCGTACTTCTTCATGTGCTCAAGGCCAGCATTACCGAAAATCTGGGCCGCCATCGGACCACCGCCAATATCGACCAATTCAGACATTTCTGTAACGTGGCGTTCCATGGGATTTGCACGGTCGAAGAACTAAAAACTCTTCGGTAAAAACGCAGGGCACGACGTAAAATGCCGTTCAAACCTTGGAAGAAAGTGAACCGCGTTCCATTTTCTCAAAACCCAAAGCCAACACGCAGTCCACATTCCCGGTTTCAATGATCTGCTTCGCCAGGAAGAGGGCACTGGAGCCGGTCGAACAGTTGTTGTTGACATTGTAAACAGGAATGCCAGTCATGCCCACCTCGTACAGGGCGCGCTGACCACATGTTGAGTCGCCGTAGACGTAGCCGACGGTAGCTTGTTGGACCTCGGAATAGTTTATCTTGGCATCTTGCAAGGCTTTGGTGACGGCCTCCTTGGCCATGTCGGGGTAGCAGACATCAGGTCGTCGCCCCGGCTTCTCGAACTAGAAATAAAGGAATATTAGGCTTCGATCTTGAAGATAATATCGTAAACCTTGTGATTATGGTTTTGATACGGAGGAAATAGTTATTGTGATAAAAGACAGACCTTTGAACCCTTCAGAACGTGATTGGCGGAAAAAGTACTTCAGTTGCAAGTGCCTACAATCAAGCACTCGGATTGATCTCGGCGGCCCGCGTAGAATGCAGAGAGTACAAAGGTTGTTCAAAGTTTAGCTATTCGATTGCAAAGGCAAGCAACAAATTCGCAGGCTGATAAAAGTACTAAAGTGACAATCACACTTTTTGGTTCCATGGAGTTAAAACAGTTAGCTTCCCTTTTCAAGGACCTACGGGAGCTAATTGGTAGTAGCGCAATAATTCACGCCTTTTGCCATCTCAATTTTAGGCCATGGCTTCTTTCCACTTCTTGACAGATTTTACATTCTTGACGTACTTAGTTCCTTGACGCACTTACCTTTGTCATTCCAACACCTACAACGTAAACTCGGGTTTTCGCCATTCTGTAGATTCCTTTGATATCTGGAGGAGAGACTGACAGAGCTTCACTTCTTTATAAGCTTCCCACTTTATAAACTGATTCAGCGATGTTACTGGCTGCCGTTGCGACGAGCACCATCAGTTTTATTATATTAACAGGTGTTAACTTGACGCTTTTCGGACTCAGGGTTGCTGATGTCTCTTCTTAGTACTTTTTATCACTTTAATAAAAATTACTTTGTAAAAGTTTTACAAAGGCAGCCCTGTGTGACACCAACTAGCGTTGCTACTTCGAAAAATAATACTGGGGTACATTGAGTTGGAGAAGTAAAAAAGATTTCGAAAGGATACTATTGTATATTATACATTATTTTTAATATTGGGTTGGAAAATAAAATCATTCTGTATATATATATATATATATATATATATATATATTCTATATATATATATATATATATATATATATATATATATATATATATATATATATATATATATATATATATATATATATATATATATATATATATATATATATATATATATATATATATATACAGGTTTTATACCACTATATATATATATATATATATATATATATATATATATATATATATATATATATATATATATAGTGGTATAAAACCTGCCCAGGTGGTTTTTAACGGCCTCTTCATCAAATTTTCTACCGCATTTTCAGTTCTTGAAAGTTTTCCTGTTCATAGAGATCTGCAGAGATCGGAATAAATGATAATCACTTGTCGGGGATTATGTTCAAGGAATTGAGATAATAAAATTATTTCTGCATTTTATCAAAAGGATAAAAAAACTAAAATTAAAATAAAGACAAATGAAATATCAAGAAGTACATATTAATAAAACGAGTGGCCTCGATTTTCTTTGTTTTTATCTAACTTGTTTTTCTCGTAACTTTAATTATAATTTGCTTTTAGCGCAGCTTAACCCACAACAACAGCAATGTTGAATGATCAATGATGTTTTAGGTCTGGCGTTGTCGTGGTAGAAGACAACGATTTGACAATTCTTGGCGTTTTATGCTTTTTGGATTGCTTGGTTCGACATCGTTAATTGCGAACAGTTGCTGAACAATCGCTTTGCCAGACGGTAGTACTTCATAATAGATGACACTGCTGTGCCCCATGATATTTTACGCGTTACATTATCGTAGACGACCCATTTTACGTCACCCAGCGCCATTCGTTTCAAAAATTGGTCGTTTTCTTGGCGCTTCCGTAGCGATTCGCAGACGTATATGCGTGTGGTCAAGTTAACCTCGGTTATTTGATGCGCCCCCATCTATAATAATAGCCACACCACTAGACGAGCGCAATATAAGTGGTGAAACATAACCTTCTAAATCTGTATTCGATTTGCACGATAGCGCTGAGGAAACAAAATCGGATCTCCACGAAACTTACACTGAAACCAAAACCGAACGAACTTATTTGCCAACCCAAATTAAGGCGTATCATTTGTACCTGCATTAAGTGCTGAGTGCTCCTTTCTCTCTCGTGCCGTGCACTAAACAGGAGCACCTGCGTCGGGAGTCACCGCCCACCCCACTCTATCCAACAACGTAACGGTATACAAATAAAAATTCATGTAACGACTAGTATCGAGTGGTTTATTCAGAAAGAGCCTACTTGGCAAACAGGCGTCCAATGCGACTGCTTCAATAAACAGGCGCGATTAACAAATCTTAAAAGATCATATTTCACTTCTACAACTGACTGCTAACTGCGAAAAATCTCTGACTGAGATCTCGAATTCAGTTCCTCTTAACTTTGCTTCTCTTGCTACCGCGCGAACAGACGCGCTTAAATATCCACACCCAGCTGCTGGCAGAAAGCAACACCACCGCCCCCAGGAAGCAGTACACATCCAACGAATAATAAGCGAATCTAGACATTCGCGTCGCGTGAGACTGGATGAGAGGCGCGCCCTCCGTGCGCCCGACGTACTCCACCCACCAGATGGCTGTCTGCAGCGCAGTGCGCGGACGGTTTTTGAAGGAGTGCGCGACCGCCTGCGCGTTGTCCATGAATCTGGAAGGCGTTTATTTAAGCTCTGACATGACAATCCGATGGTCTACCGATACTTACTGCTTCTCCAGCACCTTCCTTACGGCCCGAAGCACGTTGCTCTCCGTTATGTCCTCGTACTGCAAAATGACGCCCATGCCGCGCTGCTTCAAGGCGGCGGCGTTGAGGAACTGGTCCCCATACATGGGCGTTGCCACTACCGACACGCCGCAGTAAGCAGCCTCCGAACTGCCCATCAAGCCGGCGTGCGTCATGAAGACCTTCACGTTGGGGTGGCACAGAATATCCCGCTGCGGCAGCCACTTGCTGACCAGCATATTGTCCGGCTTCTTGGCCAGCGTTTCGTTCTCCCACTTCCAGATGACACGTTGCTTGAGACGCCTGGCAGCCTTTAGGATGGCGTCCCGCTTCGCCTCGGGCAAGCTCTCGGCGCGGATCATCGATCCCCAGCTGATGAAGACCACGCCGTGTTCAGCGTTGTCCAGGAACCGCTGCAGCTCCAAGCTCAGGGGCTGGGCCTTCTCTATGTGGATGCCGCCCAACTCGATGACTGCGGTTGAGAGCGGCTTGGCGCCGCTGAGCGAGAAGTGCTGGTTCACAAAGAAGAGCGACGTCTCCTTGACCAGCTCTGCGACGGAAGGCGTGTTATGGCCGAACTTGTGCTGCACCAAGGCGTCCGTGCTGGGCACAGAGACGTACCTGAAACACGGGACAGAGACATAGCGCTTGCGGAGAAAGAAGCCCGAGGCGAACCCACTTGTACAGCAAGTTCATGCCGTGGAAGGTGATCCAGTTGGCGAGGCGCCCGAAGAAATCCATCTCCTCCGACTGACCCAGAAACAGCGCCGGAATGTAGGAGGGTATTATGGGGTTGCCGACGCGTTCGTAGTGCCACGGCATCAGGGCGCAGCTGCTCAGAGCGATTACCGGCGCCTTGAGTGCATGCGCGACTCCCATCATGCAGTCGGTGTTGAACTGCTCCATCAGGATGACGTCGTAGCGCGTCTTCTCCCGCAGAACCTGGGCCAGGGCGTGCGACTTGAGCGTGTGGTTGCAGGCCTGCTTGCCCCACTCGTGCAGCAAGAAGAACTCGGCGAAGTGGCTGTAGAAGCGGCGGTTCTCGAACATCTACAAGCAAAAACTCGATCGAGTCGAAAGTTAAAACAACCCAACCGGTTTCGCGTTCTTCAGCAGCGAACCGCGCATAGACTGATTAGTGCAGAGTAAATTTATTTTGACAACCAGACCACGAGGAGTTCGTTGAACTGGCGCTGCGCATGCTTGGCCACCGACGGCCCGAGCTCACCTTCAAGTCCACGGAGTTCGTTAGAGTGTTCCCTCCGTCCAGAAGCAGGTCCCTGTACCGCACGGGCGGGCTCTTGTCCGGGAAGTGGCTGACGACCGTCACCTCGTGCCCGGCCTCCGCGAGTCCGCGCATAATGGGGTGGAAGAAGTGGAAGTGGCTCACGCCGGGATGCGGAAACAAGCCCAGGATTCTGAGTGGATAGCCCGCTTGCGTGCCCGCAGACAGCATCAGCACCACTGTAAATACGATCATCGCCATTCCGCTGGAGATCCTCGAGAGGGAAAGTAGAGCGGAGTAAAATTGTTTATAGCTTAACTATTGAAAGTCGTAAGTCGCAGGAGTAAACGAGACGAGTTTCAGGAAGCGTGAAACTGAATTCTTCAAATTGCTTCAAATTATGATCTCTTTGAAATACCCAGCACTGGCGTTACAAGGTCACCTGCCCCTTGGCTGCTAAAAATACTACTACTTTTCAATTTTTCAACTGATATTTTATTCTCTAATCCTTAAACAGAAAATTATAATATAAAAATATGGCGGGAAATGGGTTTGGGAAATTAGTCCTCAATGTTTCTAGGTTCGTGCACACTTGCTTTTATTTTCATAACCATTAGCTGTAAATACCGACCACGCCTTATTGCAAATATGGACCACGCCTATTCTAATTCAGCCGCCAATAACTGAGAGAGGTGAAAACTAACTAAAATGTTCGTGTTTTAATTTGTTTCGAAGTGCAACATTTAGGAGTAAAATAACCCTATAAAATAACTCCATTGCGAAGCAACGATAAAATTACATTACATAAGGAAAGAAAACATATATTTTGCTTAAAATTACTTGCGTGATTCCACCGTCGCTAATGATTAAGTCTGTTATTTTCGTTCGAAGTTTTTAAACTTCAGAGGCTCGCAGCAAAAGGCTAAAGGTTAAAGAAGTCGCGCCCTGATGGCAAATGAAGGGCGCCCTGGAAACAAAAACACCTCAGCTGAAATGAGCAAATCTCAACCGAGATTAATAACAATCAATCTTCACTGATAAGGTTTTGCTGGGAGATGCACGAAAGTTCAGTAAGATTCAATTTCTTCTTTTTAATCAGCAAGATGTAAGCCACAAGCGTGTAGAGATAAACAAATGTGAACTAATGTAAAACACAATATCTGTGTTTTCTCGTTTATGCTTTGTGGTCTCTATATTCACACAGGCTCGTAGCCGGGGCCGACACAGGAGTGCGGGCACCCCTGAGAATTCACAATCGCGCATAATAATAATACACACTTCTTATATAGCTGTTATTTACACGCTAGGATCACCCCGAAACTATTATCTGGCGCACACACTGTGTTCTTAGAATCTTTTAGAGGAAACACTCAATCAATTTCAAATAACTTCAAAACAGCTATAAGTAGCCTGAAATTTGGGACATCGTAAAGGTCACCCCGTAGCCGTCAATTCAGTACAAAAGTTACAAGGAAATAAAACCAGCCTCTCGGTTTCATTACGGAACGGAGGCTACAGCTCCGTATTATATTTCGAAAATTAATCAGGTGCTCAGATGGGAACGACAATGTGAGTCAAGTTCACCAAATAGGAACTCAGAAAAACGGCTCAGCCTGCGTTTTCTCAAATATTGCAAAACGGTGAAGACGCAACTGTCTCACTTCTGTCGTAATTTTTACCAAGTTTTGTCTGCACATCATCTTTGAATCGCTTTCTGCCTAGCAGATGGTTGTTTTTGTTTCTTATCTCTGGCAGTTGAAGTTATGCAAGCGCATTACACGTCTGATTTCAGTTACACTCGATTTCATGACAACACTTTTGATTGAGCGAACTGGTGCAAAACGGAGGCGCAGCCATGGGCTGCAGCCAACTAAGAACGAAAGGCGACAGATATCTTCAGATCTCCGGAGCAATCATAACATATCGGAAGAGCACTTTGGAGCGATTACAGATTTGGCTTCTGCTAGCTGGAACCGTGAGAGACCGCCGACACCTAGAGAAATTTTGAACTTACTGGCCGTGCTTTCCACCAACAACTGAATTGTCGAAAGAAACCCGCCGGCGAACGAACGCCGTGCAAACCTATTCAGTTCGCAGCAAAGACTACTCGACCGCAAAGCGACGGCGACCGAATTTGGCCAAATTCGTCTGCCAGCTCCACATATACAGGCCCCCTCCCAAGTTTGAGCATGCGGTGCGTCACAAGAGAGTCGGTGGTGCTCGATCATGTGAGTTCGATTCTCGACTGGCTCTTTGATGATGTGTATCTAAAGAGCGCGGAAGTTCTACCAAAGACCATATATATACTGACAGTATATATATGCTGTTTGGTTCTACGGCAGAGAGCCACAAGATCAACATCAACAAACTGTCGCCAACGAGAGGGTCTTTATGAGTGTCTTCTCGAGCCGCGAGCTGTCCGAGATCAAGAACCACCTGAAGCTGCCCAACATCACTTACGGTGGCAACCATGGCCTGGAAGTCGAGTATCCTTCGGGGAAGAAGTTCAAGAACGAGGTGCCGAATAACGCAAGGTGGAGCCGATATTTTCTCACTCTCCCAGCAGAAATTCTGCTGCTGCAATCGTGATTTCAACGCAGACGCTAAAAGATATATTGTACTTCTCTACAACTTGTCTCTTTACACTGCGAAGTTTTAAAAATTGGGAGCTGGCAAGCTTAAACACGCAGCCTAAGGTTAGCCTCAGCTGAAGCAGAACGGCGCTAATGAATTTCTCTGTTCAAATTAGGTATTTACACACTTATCTCAATTTAGACAACAATCTATTCGTCTATCTGAATAAACTTTTGTTTATATTTGTATGGAAAGTTACATACGAAAACTAATTCAGCGATAATCACTTTCCGCTCACGACAAAAAATATTTTAACATACGTATATTTCACGGGTCTATTATTGGCTCTTCAACTTCCTTGACTTGGCGCTCTTCTCTCTCTTAAAAAGCACCATCAAACACGTCTTCGTTGCCCGATGAAGCAACCAAACAGTCAACAAAGAGCAGAAAACCAGAAATAGAATGACATCCAGAGAGTTGAGCAGGAACCAGCTGAGATTAATAGAGGCGCTTTTCGCCAGAGGAGCACCCTTCGTTTGAATGACGTGCTCCACCCACCAGATGGCCAGATCCAGCGGCTTCTGCGGACGATTCCTATACACTGCCGCAAGCTGTTTGGCTGGCTGGGCGAAGCTACGGGAGAGTCCCAACATTAGAGAAGCCTGTGAAGACGGAAAGTCCAGTCTTACTCTGGTTCCATCACGGTGCGCAGTGCCGCTACGATGCGGCTCTCGGTCAGGTCCTGGTACTTGACGACGACTCCCAACTTGCGCTGCTGGATCCGAGCTGAGTTCAGAAACTGATCGCCATACACGGGGGTCACTAACATAGGAACACCGCAATAGGCCGCCTCGGAGACGCCCAAGAGACCGCCATGCGTCATGAAAGCCCTGACGTGCGGATGGCAGAGGAGGTCACGTTGTGGCAGCCAACTACGAGTGCGTAGATTGTCGGGTGCATTCGCCAGCGTATCGTTCGGCCATTTCATGAGGAAGAGCTGCGCCGGAAACCGCGCGATAGCTTGCAGGATGGATGCACGCTTGTCCTCAGGCAGAGTTTCGGGGCGAATCATCGAACCCCAACTGATGTACACGACACCTTCGGTAGCGTTGTCGAGCAGAGCTTTCAGAGACTGAAATAACAGAGTGTTGCTCAAGTGCGGTTCGGGGACTGACAAGGAAGACTCCCTGACACCTACCGGTGGAAGAGGCTCCTCCACTCCTATCTGCAGGCCACCCACTTCCACGACGGTGGGCGCATATGGCGTGGCTCCCGTGAGCGGGTAGTATTGGTTAATCAGCATCACGGAGGTCCGCTTTATCAGATCCTGCACTGGTGGCACCGACTCGCCGAAGTGTTGCCGGATCAAGGCGTTTGTCTCTCCCTGCGTGTGGAATCTGCGCGAAAATTAAATGCGTCTCGTCCCATTGATCGATTGGCTCACTCACTCGTACAACAACTTCACCGCATGGAAGTGGATGTAATTATTAAGGCGCTCTAAGAAAGTCATTTCGTCCGTATGCGGCAGAAAGTTCATCGGCATAAGCGAAGGAAGGAAAGGGCTGCCCAAACGCTGGAAGTGCCACGGCATCAGTGCACAGCTGCTCAGCGCCACCACCGGCGCTTGCAGGAGATGCGCGACGGCCATCATGCAGTCGTTGTTGAACTGCTCCAGGATGACGACGTCGTACCTCGACGGCGGCGAGCGCACAAGACGCTTCACAGCCACGTGGCCGAAAGCGGCCTCACAAGCTTGCATGCCCCACGCGTGCAGCATGAAAAATGTTGACACCTTGGACGGCACCAACTCTTGCGAGTCAGCGAAAGCCTGGAAAAGTCACCGAAAGCAACCAATACCACTTGTTTTCAAGCGCAATGCGACTCGCGCACGATCACATGTTACACTAAAGTGTGTCCTACCTTGAGATCCACATTGCTGGCAATTACTGGCATTCCGGAGAGCTGCAGGTCGCTGTAATTGGCCACCGGCTTCTTATTGGGGAAATAGCTGAGCACCGTCACATTGTGGCCAGCCGTCGCCAAGCCGAGCAGCAGTGGACGAAAAAAATCGAAGTGGCTTTTTCCGGGATGCGAAAAAATTCCGAGAATCTGACTGCCATGCACCAAAGTCGTCCAGAAAAGCACGCCGAACACATTCCAGGTGACCTTCATGCTTCGGACAGATAGAGTTAATTAATAATGCGGAAAATTACTGGATGAAGGCAAGTTCGACGAAATTGTCCACGGTACTGAGGGAAATTTGTATAAGGAACAATGAGTTAAACTTTGGAAGTGACCCGTGCTGCCATGTTTGGGCCTGAAGGGGACCTTGAAAGGGTGCCATCGGCGCTGACAAGTACGTCCGTCCTAGGATGTGCCTGACCAGGCCGTACCCGACAACGCCATCTTGATAACTTCGGATAAAGTCGGGTCGGATCCAACCCTGCAAACTGCCTCTTAGGAATTTAAAATTTTTCTTTAAAGTTTAAACATCTAATTTCAAGTTCGGGTCAAGAGGTGTCTTAACATTTATAAGCGTTGATCCTTTAATTTACTTGATATTGGGAAGCTAATAGACCCCAATATATTAACAAATGCAATATAAAAATCTACGGATGGAATTCCACCAATTCTATTAGAAACCGCTAAGTTTCAGGAAGACTGCAAGCAAGTATGCATTTTTGAAAATTGCTCGTCAATTGACATACTTTCGCTGCATGATATTAGTGGGGTTTCGACTGCGATATCTGATTTTTTTACAAGCCACCCGAGAAGTGCAGCAACTGCATAACCGCCTGTGTATTTCACAATTGCATGAATACCAGATGAATCTGCGCCGAGTTCACTTCAGCTGCGGGAAGGCCAACTTCTTCGCGACACGCAAGGCGCCAGCAGCAGCTCGTATTGCAACGAGGAGGTAGAGTCGGCTGAGCCCTTTCCGAAACTCAGGGCGAGGCAGCACCCTGCGACTGAGTGATCCATTGTAGCCATCTAATCTTAATTTATTTGCGTCGTTGATTTGATTTTACTATTTATTTTATGTAAGTCAATTCGAGTCGCTCTCCCAAGTGTATTGTAATGCAAAATAAAAGCTATGAAATGGCGGGGATTTCGAGATGCAGGACTTTACGAGCTTACTTCACTCTATTATATTCAAGCGTATTTCACACGTTCAGTTATACGCGATCAGCACCAGAACGTAACGGCGACTTCCTAGGCGCAGTCGCAATCACAGCCGTGTAATCTTCGAGGTAAAAAACCAGACTGCTAAACCGATCAGATCAGCGTTCCGTTCAGAACTGAACGGATTTTTTCGCAGCTTGGCGCACTAAGCTCTGCTTCTGGTTTTTAATGGAAGGATTATGGATGGAGAATCACTCTCAGAACAGAGCATTATAAATATCTGTTCTGAGAGGGATACCTCTTCCTACTGAATTATGAATGTGTAACTCAGTTTATTACCCAGCGATAGCAACTTTCCTCTTGTTTTATAAAACAAGCAAACTGTGCCGCACACGATAAGCTTTATTGAAATTGATCACTTGTTGGTAAAAAACTATATAGCCTCCGTACGTGTTACCATTTCCATTTTAAGTCGATCATTATGGTGCTCTTCTTGCTTTTCAAGGTTATGAAATGCAGTCCCTGCTTATAATCAGCGCGTTTCCGCCCACTCGGTCCGTTAGGAATACTCGTGACTTCTCGTGATTCTTACTGGAATCCATTCGTCCAGTTTATTAAGGATCGTTTTTTAGGAAAGATCGTGACTACAACAATTACCTCGAGGTTTAAAGACATTGCCTAAAGACGTCGGTTTAATAAACAAACCTAACTTTTCAATATTAAAAAGTTTAAATTTTTGAAATTTAAACAAAATACAAAATTGTACTTTCGGGAAATTTTTGGTTTTGTTTAGTTTTTCGTGCGATTCCTCAAATGAATATGTGACGAAGAATTTAGTAAAGGAGTTATATTATAATTTTAGAATAATAATATTAATAATATATATAATATAAGAAGTTACATTATAATTTTAGAAAAATAGTTATAATTTAGTAGAATAATAATATTTCTTCTGATTCAGAAGCAAAACCGTAAAAAATTAACCGTAACTTTTATTCATAGAGAAAATAAAAAAAATATATAACAACAATAAAGGTAAGATTAAAAAGAACTTTCTGGTCAAGATTCGGTTCAGGTTAGAGTAAAATTTTCCGGACCAAATTTTAACATTCTCGTTCTCTAACTGAAAAACCTCGAAAGTAAAACTTTTCCGCGAAATTAAATTGAGTAAAAAATGCTTTAAGAAAAAACTTCTTGTACTAACTAACATGAGCTCGTACGAGTGTTTAAAAACGAACATATTTACAGTAATCGGATTTAGTGGCTTGTGTTCTAAAAAGTATCGATACGATACTCCAATATTATCGTACCGCGTTTATAGTCGGATATAATAAAAATCGATTCCTCTTTTGAAATACAGATTTTGTCTTTTTTTTATAGCTATTCTCCTCAGAATCTAATTATGAAGTACACACAATAAAATTAATTAAAAAAATTATGATTCTGGTGTGTATAATTTTCATGTTGTTATACATATTTTACAACATTTGTATAATATTTAATAAATAATTATTTTTATAATTCACGACTGTGTGTTTTACTCGCAATCTGAATTCTCAGGCTTAACTAATAAATTTTCAGGCAACATTGTTTTCCACCTACCTACATATAAACTTTCTCGTTTATTCCTCCACCTCGTGCTGTCATATCATCTGGTGAAACATATTTATGTCTCATTCACTCAGTGTACAATGCACGTTGGGAAGGATTTCGCACATAGATAATAACTTTCGTATATAATTGTGCCAGGTATCACTTAAGAAACTAATAAAGTCGTCATATATTTAATCGGAATCTCTAGGCATCGACAAACTGACAGCTGCCAAATATATAAACGCCGCCATTTTTCAGTCTGCTACTTTTCTGCTTGTGAGATCCATACTCGAAGGTTTTTATATTCAATTTATTTTCGAAACTCCTCCACAGAACACAAAAATTCAACAATGGTGGACAAAATTGAGATGAGTCTTGATGAAATCATCAAGAAAACCCGCAGTCAGAAACCTCGTCGTGGAGCAGCCAGTGGTACTCGTGGTGGGAATCTGCAACGCGGCGGTGGGGCGCGATACGTTGCCGGTCAGTCGACACAACGGACAGGAGTCCTTAAAGGACGCAATCGCGGCGCTATTGAGAAGCCAATTTATTCAAGGGTAAAGTCGGAGTCTGGTTCCACAAAACTTGGGAGTGTGATTTGCTAGCGTAGACTGCGCTCCCCATTTTTTTATTAAGCTTGTATTCCAGTCGACCTGCGTGATGTAAAATTACAACAGGCAGCTGCGAAACTAACTCGATGCTAGAGACACGAATCCATAACCCGAATGCCAAATCCAACTACTTTCTATGCAGGGCGATGTAAACAACACGTGGCAGCACGATTTGTACACTGGGCCGAAGCGCACTGGTGACTTCGGGAGTGGACCCGTCAAGTTGATGATCTCCAATCTGGACTACGGTGTCACCGAGGGGGATATACGTGAACTATTTGCAGACTTTGGGTTGCTGAGGAAGGCGTCGGTACACTACGACCGATCTGGTCGCTCCCTTGGTGAGTGTTCCTCGTTCGAGGGAGCTGGCGACGTCGACTGAAAGATAACTTCTACCTTTAGGAACAGCGGATGTTACTTTCGAACGCCGCGCTGACGCGGTCAAAGCTATTAAGCAGTACAATGGAGTTCCCCTTGACGGACGCCCAATGAACATTCAGCTCGCCACATCTGAACCTTTGGGAGTTCCGAAAAGAGCCCGGAATACGGCTCTAAGCCCGAAGAGAGCTTATGCAAGCGAGGTGCCAGTGCGTGGAAGAGGTGAGCATGAAACTCGTTATTTTTTCTCCGAATTAAGAATTTTTATGCAGGAGCGCGACGAGGTGGAGGAACTGCACCAGGTAGACGTGGACGGGTCTCAGCTCCTACAGCAGAGGAACTGGACGCTGAACTCGATGCTTATGTCAACGACTCCAAATGACGCGTTTCTGTGTTTGACTGAAATATAAATAAACGTAAATTTTCTGCATTAGTTTAGGAGTACATTTTGCCTCATTTACAATTTACGCAAAAGCAACCAGCATTATCTGGATTAAAAAATGAATTACTGCATATATGCTTTTTATGTTATAAATAAGGAAGGAAATAAAATAAGTTTAATTTTTTAACAAAATTGGATTTTCTTCATGGTTCCGAATCTGAGACTGACGGACTTTATTGACAACTCTTTAATTTTAGAAAGGAAAATCATGGCACAATCATAAAGTAATCGGTGGAGAAAGGCGTCGGTAGCCTTTTGCCTTTCTTCTTTTTCTCCTCTTGCTTTCCTTTCACCCTCGTTATCAACTAAATATACTGCAACTTTTGGCTTGATTTTTTAAAGCTTTTTGGATTTTTCTTAATCATCTTACCTTTGATATTTTAGGAGAAAAGCTTGGTTTAGGGAAGCTGTTCAATTTGAGAAGTTTAATAAACGCGATAAGTCCAAAAAACATTAAAAGATTTGTACATCGCTGCACGATTGTTTCCCTCATGCAGTTTTTATTTCTACAATTTTATTGGAAATTCACGTAAAAGTTAAACCTTCAGTAGTTGCAATAAAATTTTTACTTGCATAAACTGTCAAACAACTATCATTTATTATAGTTTTATAGATATTTGACATTTGCACCTAGTAACGGAATATGTTCGTTTTAGAATGCAGTAATTTGGATAAGTCGACTGACTGCTCTGCCTTTGAACCGCCCTGTTGTAGTGGCCTCTAGCTTGTTGCTTGGAACTCGAAGTTATCGCAACGTTGGAATTTGGCTTATGATGTGGCGAATATCCCACAAAGCAAAAATTAGGCAAATTAGGTTTCACGTCACTTTTCCTAATATTCCGACAGTCCTGCAGCTAGAGTAAGAAAATTTAGTCGGGGTTAATGAAAGCAATGAATGATGAAGTGTTTCGATAGACTAATGTTTGTTGTGTGGATGTCTGTACTGTCCTGTATGCTTTGGACGACGGTCACAGGGCTTCCGGAGAAGGTTAAGTGTGGCAATGAAAGATGTGATAGTGAGTACAGTGCCGTGGTTATCGCCGTTGTATCGGACCAAGATGAGTGGATTTGCTTCCCAACATAAGAAAAGAGTCACACTCCGGTTTCCGATGAACGGGCTTTCAAAATTTCCTAATCATTACATCCTTCATCCTTTCATGACCTCTATTTGTTGTAGCAATTATATCTCTTGGTTCTGCACAAATCCAATACCAACCAGGAGAACAAGGAAAAATTAGCTTTGAAAGAGGAACCCATATCGATGTTCTGGGAGATGGACAGGATCAGTGGTACATTGATGTGAATGGACATAAGGGTTTCGCTCCAAAGTTATCCATCATTGAAAATAAGGTCTTAGTAAAAAAAGAGGACTTAGTAGAAGTATCTACTACAATGCTGTCGCCCCAATCACTCACACAAACCCAGCAGATTCGCCCCCCGTTGGGAACGTCTGAGAACACCTCTGTTGATGTGGATTTTACTGCCACGACGACTGCGCCCCTCGACGACCAAACAAGATTAGGCTCACCTATAGGACATGGTAGGAGTCAGCAGAGCAGCGAAAAATTTCATCCGGAGGTGTCTTTAAAGAGTGAAGTTGGGAGTACAAAGGTCGTCGCACCCAAAGCGAGTTCGACTGAAAAGCCGGATGAGAGTGTAAGCAAGGTGAACGAAAGCGACTTAGGTGCAGTAGAAACTCAGAGCGATGCTAAAGAGTTATCAGAAGCAAACGATTCCCAGCTTCATATATTGGACAATAAAACTTATTCGCGACGCGAAGAAATGCAATCATCGGGCAAAAATATGGTTATGAATTCTGAAACCCTTCATTCAAATACAGTGGCAGACACAGAGGCTGTATCACCCGATCTCAAGGAGAAAGTGGATGAGGAAAACCGTATTGAAGATGTTAAAAACGAATCTCTGAAAGATTCCAGTGAACCTTTAACAGTTCCTGAGCCAGCTTCAAATTCCTCCATGGAAGAAAAGGGCAATACCAGGATTAGAACAGAAGCAAATGCAAGCAATGGAAACGCCAACGAAATTCCTTCACGTAATCCGAATGGGACCAAAAATGAATTAAAAGGCAAGAGCGAGGAAAGTCTTAGCGAAGAAGGCAACAGAATAAATACAGAAACTTCAGCTACAGTGGCTTCAAAGGCAATAGCAAATGGGAACGAACTCAATGTCACAGCAACACATGGTAAGCATGACAGCGACGATAAAGCCAAGAATGAAAATAACCCCAAAGCAGATGACACAGGAGTAGAGAATCATAAATCAACAATGAAAGTAACACCCAACAATGAAAGCGCACCAAGTGGCATCACCGAATCGCCTCCAGAAGAGAACGAGCCTAAAAGCTCATCGACTCAAACAGAAGTAACGCTTAAGAATGAAAACGAGTCGGGTGGCATCACCGAATCGTCTCAAGATGATGTTAAAAGTTCATCGCCTCAAACAAAAGTAGCACCCAAGAATGAAAGCGTACCAGCTGGCATCACAGAATCGCGTCAAGCAAAGGAGCCTGAAAGCTCATCGCCTCATACAGGAGTAACGCCCAAGGATGAAAGCGCACCAGGTGGCATCACTGAATCGTCTCAAGATGAGGTTAAAAGCTCATCCCCTCAAACAAAAGTAACACCCAAGAATGAAAGCGCACTATCTGGCATCACCGAATCGCGTCAAGCAGAGGAGACTAAAAGCTCATCGCCTCATACAGGAGTAACGCCCAAGGATGAAAGCGCACAAGGTGGCATCACTGAATCGTCTCAAGCTGAGAAGGAACTTACAAGCTCATCGCATCGAACAGAAATAACTCACCAGAATGAAGGCGCACCAGGTGACATCACTGAATCATCTCAAACTGCGAAAGACTTTAAAAGCCCATCGCTTCAAACAAAACAACACGTCATGCAAAAAACTCCAGAACTACCTGCAACAGCATCTAACGCTGAAGAACTCATTAACGATGGTTCAGGTAATGCCAAATTTTATTCTGAAAGTAACGCAACAACTCTATCGGCGTTTAGTCAGGGCGCAGAGAATTCTAAAGCTTTCGAAGTATCCACGAACTCAAATGACGACAGACAGAGTGATTCCGCCCCGACATCCTCAGCACTGTCAAAAATTGAGCCTACGGTACATTCTAACCCAGCACCATCACAACAAAGTAAAGATGATAAGAAAGTAACACGTACATTACAAACAATGGTACATTACGAGAAACCCGATGACGGTAGTCAGAATTATACCCAGTCACAGCTCGATTACAATGGACGCGAAGATGTAGGGAAATCCATCAATTCAATTCGTGAAAAGGACGGATCCAATATATTGCAATCTAAAAACTTAAACACGACGTCAACCATGCCTTCCCCTCTTCACTCACCTGAAAGAAGAGAAGCAAAAGAAGAGAATCTTGAATCCCTGGATGAAGTAACGCAAGGGACTAAAAGCGTGCCGACTGAGACCAACAATTTCACTCAAAAAGAAGTGATGCATCAAACGGTGAAACAGGACTCTGAGCATAACGAGAAAGAAGACGGTATTCAAAGTTACTCTCGGCCTCAAAAAATCGGTCATGATGTTTTGAGGAACTCTCAAACACATGCCGGCCAAGGTGGACAAAAGGGATCAGGTGAACTCAAACCTGCAAACCTAGACAAACCATATTTGATGGATCAACAATCTGACTCGCACTCAATCCCGCCAAACGTCACGCAGTCATCCACTCCGCAGGATATTCGAAACCCCGAAAGCCAACTCCACGAGAAGCCCACTCTGCAGAACACAGATTTCGTCCTTGTTGAGGAAGGACGACATCTAATCACAACACCATCCTCCAGAGGGTTTACAGAAGACACCCGCAGCTTGCATGAAGAACAACTTGAAATCCCTGAATCTCAAGTAGATCAATTTAGGCATTCGGATGAAACATCCACTTCACTGCCAGAACTGCCCACTAAAGCTACTCCGTTCGCACTGCCCTCAACTCTGCCACAAGAAACTGACGGATTGAAGCCGCAGCAGCAGGGTCTCTTTGCCACAATTTTAGGAACTGTGAACAGCTTTCTTTCAAACGATAAGAAAGAATTCAACGAACTAGAAGCGAGCGATGAGGAGCTGGATCGTATTTTGTATTCGGAGCGCGCGCAAAGTCATAGTGACGAAGGTTAGTTTATAGGGTTATGCTTTCTGTAAGATTCCGATTTCGGCTTTTTTAGATTCAAAATATTGCGAAAAGTTATCGCCGAATTCTTGTCCATCCAAGAACGCCCATGCGACTTCCTATCCTCGCCTTTCACGTGGTCAGCGCTGCGGTCCAAAATTGACTATGGATAATTTTGCAGAGGATTTGGCCAAGCAGATGCTAGAGAAGGCCGATATGCTCGCTTGCTTGGTGATAACCGCGGCATCCTCGCTGTTGTTCCTCTTCTGTTACTATTGCTGCTGCAGCAGCAACAGCGAGAGCGCGCTGCTGTCCAGATTAAATCTGCTGGAACGAAGCTTGTTCGCCACCCACAAAGAGAACGCTATCCTTAAACAAGACTTGGTGGAGACGCGCTCTAAGCTGTCTAGCATTGAAGACAACTCGTTTGGTTCCAACGAGATGGTGATGTCGCTGAAAAAGGAGCTGGAGACGGAGTATTTAGAGAAGCAAAGGTTGCAGGAGCAAGTAGCCAACTTGGAGAAGGTAAGTTAGAACGACATGTAGTGACCACTAATGCTTAAACATGTCGTATTGCGGAATAACAAAAAAGGGCAGTCTTAGTACAATATAATTTGAGTTATTGTATATATTCTGCAGGAGCTGGAAATTGCGGCAGAGGCTGGTTTGGAGTTAAACAAAATCGTTTCGGACCTTCTGAGTAACCAGACCGGCGATGAATCCATTATTAACAGCGTGGAGCAGCTGCAGCGGCAACTGAATGAACAGCAAAGTAGACCGTTCATCGTGTGCGTGCTTCAAATGTGATTCAAAACCATTCATTTAATTTTCAGATACCATTCTGGAAATAAATACTAATTTAGCCGAAAAGAGTCGTGAAAATAGCGAACTGCAGCTCATGCTTGCCGAACAAAATGCCCGTCTGAGCGGGGAAATCGCTTCGCTGCAACAAGATAACGACGAGCTGGAGGCAGAGAAGAGTAGTCTTCGGTCGCAGCTGGACGAGGTCAAAAAGGAATTCGAGGAAGACATCACGAAAGCTTTGGAGGGCAAAAACCGCGAGATACGTAGCCTACAAACGGCGGTCACCGAACTGCAATTGAAGCGTGAGGATCTACACACGAAGTGGCAGACCAGCTTGGCTAAAGTTGAAGTAGAAAATGAATTTAACTTGATTCGTTTCCGCAAACATTTTGGAACGCAGATGATTCTTTCGCGTGAAGATAACCTTCCCGCGAAATATAATTTTCATATCGTATTGTAACGTATTGTAACCTATACGTTCAAACGATTTCAAAATGTTTGCAATTTTTTTAATCATAATCAATGTGTTAGTTAAAGGCAAGCATTTTAGGCGCTCGAGGACTGTTTGAAAAAGGTCAAACGGGATCCGAACATAAGCATAAATGACATCATCGACGCAGCTGGGGCGCGAGCTGAAATAATCGACTTGCAGAAACAACGAGCTGAACTCAAGGAACGCCTCGGCACTGAGAAGGTAGCACTAGGATCGCGAGGAATTCAATATAATAATAAGGGGTTATTCATTACTTTAAATAGGATTCCAAGAAACTACTAGCAGACGAGGTTAAAGTTCTGACTGCGGAACTCGAGAAGCTAAAACATAACTTCAACCAATCGGAGAAGGACAAACTGGAAGCACAGACGCGCCTCGAGGTTCTCTCCAATTATTTCAAGGAGAAGGAAATGCAGTTGCAAAAGTGATTTTCTTGTAAAAGTCTTGCAGCTCAGGTGTAATTCTGTATTTTTTCAGGGAGTTAAGCTTGAAGGAAGCCATGTGGTTGAAGCAACAGGGCGAGAAAACGAGTACTGTGGATCGCCTGACTTCCATGCAGGAGGAAATACAGTTATTAAGGTAAAAATAGACTCTATTCCACTGTTCACGCTTACAATTCGATTTCTCAGATCACAGAACGATTCCTTGCGAGCAGAGATCGAAGCTCAGCTGGCGGCGCATAAGGCTCAGATTGGAACTTTGGAGAATCGGGCGCACGAGTCTTGGCTGGCAGCTCGACAATCAGAGCGACGTTGTGATGAAGCGCGCGCAGAAGCTTCTGCATTAAGACGCAAGCTGACAACATTGGTTGGTGGAAATTCTAATGATGCTAACGGTAAGGGTAGTTAAAATTGTTGAATTGCAAAATTGCTACAATTACTTTAAATTGTGTCGGACCTTGATTACATCCCAACCCAGCCGATGGAAAGATGGTTACAAAACTGAACAACGCTGCGTCTCCCATTCCATTGGAATCAGCGGAATCGTCACTTCTGGGACGGATGCCTCCTCCACCTTTCTTACCTCCACCGTTTATGGGTCCAGTGCCACCATTCATGAGGATGCCGCCTCCATTTATAGCAGCTGCACAAATGCGTCCACCTCCACTGGGTCGGCTAATGTCGCCGCCACCACCACCAGACAGCGGATCGACGCATTCTAATCATTCACGTTCCCGACGCTATACGCCTCCCTACCGAGGAGACTCTGATAACTACGACGACGACGACGATGAAGTTTTAATCCCACATCGCGGGTGGTATTCGTCATCAAGTCCCTATCGCTCGCACTCACCTTCAGAAAGTCGATACTCGCGAGACTTAATGTCGACATATGACGAGGAGACAGACTTCAGTCCGCCACCCAGTCCACGTGACCGTAGGAGACGCGGCTCACGCGCTGGCAACTTCAGTGCTTATTCGCCTCAACTATCAGCTTCGTCGCCAATAAGTGATGGTGGGCACAAGGACAGAAGGTCAGCAGGTGGTAAGAGAGGCGCATCCAGCAAGACTCACTTCCGTGACCGTGACATCTCCAGCGATTCGGGATCTGCAAGTGGCGTCTCCGAAGGCGATGGTGAGGCAGACCGCATGCGCACCTGGTAAATCGCCTCGTGAGTCGGCGAAAAAAGTGGTCATCCATTTTATCAGTTCTTGGAGGATTTAAATTTTAATCAGTTTTTTAGTGTATCTTTTTTACTATAACTAAAAGATATGCCAAGACGGCTTTTTAGTTTGGCTTCTCTTCTGATTAAAAATCCTTTAACTGACGAAATGGCGCAAAATGTTCGAAAAACCAAATAGTAAAATCCGAAAAACAGGATAACAAAAATTTTAATGCCGCCTACAGTTTACGCTGCGGTAAAGGAAAACACGGAAAATAATATATAAAAATTAAATACAAATGTTCCTCAAGGCGAAAAATTAGCTAAAACGGTATATCAAAAATACAATAAATTCTTACTAAGCAAGACAATTTTCCTCGAAGTCGTCTCATATCGCCGAAAGAATCATTACAGCCTCACAAAAATAGTTGAAATTATAGCTACTATATATATATGATGAATGAACACAATATTGCTTCATCCTTAAACCATCAAATTTTCATTATATTAATATTCGCGTTTTGAAGGAACTGCTTTTTTCCTTCGTTTCCATAAAAACGAAATCGAACCTTGTATTGTATTAAAATAAGAATGCTTTTATCATTTAATTATGGGTATATTTATGTGAAAAAGAACTTATAGATTCCCTCTTCAAAAAGACTTCGTACGTCTCTAATAGTCACTATTATATATCACTAATTTCGTAGCATTTAGAAAATTATCAGTGATGTGATTGTAGATTTTGTTTCCACAATGTAATAAATTTGCATTTACAAATATGAAAATGTTATGTTGGTCGAAAATATATGCTCTTGAAATTATAAACGAAATAAAAGCTAATACAGTATACACTTAAGTTTTCAGAGTTCTTTTAAAATTATCGTTATAACTGAATAAGGTCGACGTTGTGTCTGAATTGTGACAAGTTTTAGGTCGGAATTGGGACAAGTTTTAAAATTTTACGTATTTCAAAGCAGCGAAGTGGAACTAAAAACAGTGCAATGAGTCGCAGAAAGTTCCTTATAATCAGAAATGGGTTTGATTGTGAAAAATTAACACTGTAGGTGGGTTCAACTTTGAAAAAAATTTGTAATTTGAAAATAATTGTAGTTATCAACAAAATTGACTTTCTTTCAAACTTTTGCCGTTCAGAATTCCTAAAAAAGTTTCTAAAGCTCGCTTTTAATATAAATAAAAACACACTCAACACAAGCGCTGCTTTAACTGGATAAGAAAGAATGGATCTCAAAGCCCTGCTTATAAATTCGTTGTTCAGCCGGAAAGCCGTACATGGGCGGACGCGACTGCAATTGGGCCGTTTTTGGTTGGTTATGGAGCTCAATTTCACGCTTTAACTATTTCAACCACCTTTTTACCCTTTGAAAAGTTTTACCGTGTCTTACAAAGTAGAAGGCAAGTACTTGACCGTTAAAAGGATTCACAGGTGTCCCAGCGGCCGTGGACGCTTTGTTGTGGGTGGTCATCTGACAAGGGAGTCACGTAGACTACTGATGAAGCGATGGAAGACGGTTTCTCTGAAGCCCACTGTGGTGGAGACCCAGGTGCAGACCACGCCCGCCGAAACCAAATGTAAAGAAACTGAAACCGAGTTTCTCGCAGAAGAGAAGCCGGTTCAGATGGAATGCAGAGCACAGCAGACGGTCTCCAGAAAGCTTTACATACAGGGCACGCAAACTGAAATTACTACGGTGTCACAAGGCTCCCAAACAGAACAACACTACACCCTCAGTCAGTGCCACCAGACTGAGTGGAATATGGTTTCGATGCCTGTGCAGACATCAGTTCACTGCTGCAGCACTCAAGTGCAGACCGACCCCAAATGGTTCTGCAGCATTCCGGTGCAGACCGACGGTGAAGAGATTGAAAGCACCGAGCGCCTGCAAGTTGAGAGAGATACGCTTGTCTTGCTAGTAAACGAAATCGGCGAAATGATAATCAACCAAAGCAATCTGCTGCAAAACAACTCTAAGCTGCTTCAACATATTTCTGAGTTGACGATGCTGAATAAAGTGATTCACACTCAAGGCTCGACGACGTAAGCTTGCGAGATTTCTTCATATGAGCGTCACTGATACAATCTGATTTCTGTTTTTTAAGGCAACACTTTGCAAATTTTGAAAAACTGCGCAAAATAAGGACTATTCTGTTCAAACGCAAAAGACTTCGATATGTGTTCCGCAAGTCGGTACCTAAAGAGACAAGGTGAGGGACGTAATCACCGTTTCATACCCCATCGAATGTCTGTACCCAAAAGGGTCCCAGCACTGACACGCACGATCGAGATCTCAGGAAAGTTGTGGTTCACTCGATCTGAGTTACCACTTCAATGCCCTTTTGGCCTCGGTTCTCGTTTCGGCTGAAAAATGATGTATTGATAATGGCTTGCGCCTTGTATTCGGTACAAGGCTAAAAGAGGACTGTCACTGCGAATTCCTGGGATCTTTGATCTACGGGTATCTAAACTGATCTTCTGGTCAGGTTTGGATCAGTCTGAGTTAATTTTCTTACACGACTGATTGCTATCGGATTGACGACAAGTTCTAACCGAATAATCTTTACACAGACACGTGATGCTGCAAACAAGTGATATCCTGGATTTTCTGGACGCCTCTACGCAAACTTACAAGAAAGACTTCCCAAAGCGGAAGAAGTCGTGGATATTTTAGCACTAGAGAAGCACCATATCTTTACCTCATCATGTTTATTTAATCACGCTCTAGATTGCATCATTACATCTTCATGGCTTTCCCTGTTGCAGCTTTGTTATTTCGAATAATCAGTTTCGATGAATTTGAAATTCACAGGCTTCAGCGTTTATTAACAGGGTGTAGTTACCATATATACAGCAATTTTGAATTAACAAGTCCATTCTGGGAGAGACAGGTGACTACTTGGAAGCAGGAGTTGCAACAATTCTGATTGAAAATACCACAACCTCTGAATAAAAATACCCATAATTATATCCTCTGTGAGTACCTCGGAGTCATAATAACTGGAAATTAAATACGTGTGTTAGTACAGTCGTAATCTGTAGTGTCCAACTCGGTTTTTATGAAGTATAGATAACCTAATAGAAAATGTATTTAATATTTACGCAGTTTTAATGGTCTCAATATTTGTAGATACATAAAGCAATTTAATTTAGACACAAGCATACCCTAAATATATGAGGATGTTGTATGTATTTATGGCACGACATTCCAAGGCACAAAGTCACTCTCTGGTGTTTCGACCTGAAACTCAGAATTTATTATACCGCCTTAAAAAGTCCTGCCGCTATTAAACATACCAGTTTGGTGAGGTCATCTTGGCAGGCCATACGGATTCGTGCACATGTTGCTGGTGCGTCGAATTTGAAATCATATCCGCCCCCGTTTTCTGCGCGGGCTGCCAAAACCGCTTCCTTAATCGCGAAGAACGCCGCGCTTGCAATAAACAAGGGAGGCTCGCCTATGGCCTGAAATTAGTTAACATCACACCCGTCAGTAGTGGAGTGTGGAAGAACCGTAGGGAATATATACCTTTGAGGAGTATACAGCCCTTGGATTCGGAGCTCCCGTCAACAAGCTAACCTTGAACTCGCCTGGAATGTCCGCAAATCCCGGCAGCTTATACATGCCAGGGCCCCGGGAGTATAATGTACCCTGCGGCGAGTACACTAACTCCTCTAGCGTGAAGAGTCCGTAGCCCTGCATGTACGCGCCTTCAATCTGACCCACGTCAATTGCCGGGTTTATGCTTGAGCCAACGTCCATCACAATGTCGGTGCTGAGCACCTGGTGGTCACCCGTCAAACAATCGATCTCTACCACTGATACGCCCACTCCATTCGTGTAGTAGTTGTACATGCGGGCCATTGGGTTTGTGACGGGGTCATACCCGATGTCAGGTATCTTGTAAAACCCAGTGGCTGACAGACTGATGCGGTCGAGGTAGGCGTTTTCGATCCATTCCTGCCACGTGCCTTTCGGATTAGCGTCCTTTATTGGCTGTAAGCGTTCGTTGATCTTCTCGCATGCGTATATAACAGCCATACCATTCATGTCCGACCCCACGCTGGCCGCAGTTGCCGATGTGTTAGGAACCTTGTCTGTGGCGGTCTCTGCGATGTGGATCACTTCAGCCGGCACACCAAGGGCTCTAGAAGCGCACTGGATCATTTTGGTGTGCAGTCCTTGACCCATTTCAACTCCACCGTGTGTTAGTAGCACTGACCCATCGCCATAGACGTTAATCAATGCACCTGCCTGGTTCAAATGCAACACTCCGAACGCTATCCCAAACTTAGTTGGAACTACGGAAATGCCTCGCTTTCGCCACCGATTACATCTGTTGAATTCCTTGATCTCCCTCAGTTTAACATAGTAGTTCGACTGCTTTAAGCAATCTTCGAGGCATCTGGAAAGCGCGAGAGCCTGTCCACCATATTCTACAAAAATTTTTTCTTACCTTTCAATGGGGAAGTTTTCCAGCTTCTGATTATAATGTGTACTATCACCCGTTTTGTAAAAGTTGATGCGCATGACCTCGATGAGGTCCTTTCCAACAATGCGAGCTACATCCCGAATAATGTTCTCCCCCGCAAACATCCCTTGTGGTCCACCAAACCCTCTGAAAGCAGTGTTCGACGGCAAGTTTGTTCTGCAGACCCAACCACCGACCTTGACGTTGGGTATTCGGTAACAGTTCTCGAAGTGGTACATCGCACGTTCCAGAACCTTTCGAAAGTGAATGCTCAATAAAACGAGAAACCAATTCTAGAATCTTGATTACCGAAAACGAAAGATCCATCGAACAGCCTGCATTGGTGTAACACTCTATATAGCAGGCAGTTATTCGGCCGTCTTCTTTGAATCCAACCTTGTATTTGAATAGGAACGGATGACGGCTACCAGTGACCATCATGTCCTCATCGCGATCCAACATACACCGAACTGGTCTACGGAGCTTAAAGCAGGCCAGAGATACGGGGAGAGCGACCGACAAGGCGCGTGACTCCTTGCCTCCAAAACCACCTCCCAAACGTTTAGTGCGGCAGACGACTTTGCAAGCCGGAAGGGATAAAATGCGAGCAATCAGTTTTTGCACCTCCGATGGATGTTGCGTGGAACAAAATACTTCGATCTCGTCGCTGTCTCGAGGAACTGCAACAGCCGCATGTGTTTCCAGATAAAAGTGTTCTTGGCCACCCATTCGGCATGAACTTTCGTGGATGTAGTCCGCTTCCTTGAAACCAGCGACTATATCGCCTTTACTCACAAATCGCGGGTAGTTTGGGAAGAAGGACTCATGTGCGATTGCCTGTTCTATAGTTACGATAAGTGGGCTCAAGTCCTCGTACTGTATCTGGACAGCGCGGGCGGCTCTCTGCGCAATAGCTTGGTTCTCCGCTACTATAGCACCGACTACCTGACCTTGGCAGTGAACTTCTCGTGACGCGAACACTTCCTCGTCATGGAACACCGGTCCGACTTCGTTCTGATGTTGCGTCAAGTCCTTGCTAGAAAAGAAGGCGTGAACGCCATTCATTTGTAATGCTTTCGAGGCGTCAATGGAGACTATATTAGCATGTGCTCGGCTGCTAAGAACCAACGCCAAGTACAACTCATTCTCCATACGCGGTATGTCGTCGCAGTATACTGCTTCCCCAGTCGCCTGCTTAAAGGCGGACGAATGAACTTTGGGCCGACCAATGGAGTCGAAAGCGTCTTGATTCGAAGAAACGCGCTCAAATAGTTGTGCGCTCTTCAAAGCTGGTGTGTGGAATACTTCGGCTCCACTACGATCTCTCGCTGGCACAGCATCTGTCGCAATTACTCCGGCCTGAACCAGATGATTACTTACGGTCAGGTACGTCTTGAAGAACAAACTGAGAACGAGGGCGCGACGGTACGCTACCATTCCCCCGGGGGCGAAAGGAGCTAACGGGAGTTCGGCACACAGACTTTCAGCCACTTGCTCGACCAGCTCGCGATTCCAGGACTGCTTCACCATTATGGCACATGAACGGGGAGCCATAATAGTAGTTGGTGCCATTCCGCCGAAAGCCATGCGCACTCGTTCCACAACACTGGAATTCGTTTCGAAGATAACGTTGACTGCGATGTTAACAATAGCGATGTCGTCATCCCTGCGCCTAGACTGCTTAAAAGCCACAACATACTGATATGGCTTTGTTTTCTGAAAATGGATGCCAATCAGCACTTCGTTCTGTGCCACAGCGTTTCTCCGATAACCAGTGAAGAAGCTCGAATCCATGCAAACTTCACGCCTCGCCACGAGCCCATTCACCAAGCTAGCTACATGTAGCCTTGCACCGGCAGCCGTCAAAATAGGGTTCATGTCGGATATCGGACTTGCAGTCATAATGTTGCCTCCGAGAGAAGCCACGTTTCGAATTTGCTTTCCAGCGAAATAATGAAGCATGTCTACAACACATTGAAATAAGCGGGTTTGGTGCTCCGGCAGTCTCTCGATACGATCCCGAAAAAACCTCTCGATCTCGACAAGGCTAACGGATGCCCCACAGAAGATGCCTTCCTCGCTCTCTTTGATCTCGTTTAGTTCCTCGACTTTTGCTGGACTGATCAGTACAGGATACAGAAGGCGTTTGAACTTGACCTCGACACCCACTTCTGTATTGCCCACAACAACTTTCGCTTCAGGATGCTCCGATTTGATGCTTAGTAATTCCATCAGGTTCGTCGGTCTGTACCAAGTAACCCGGGCTCCCTTGAACATCAAAACGTCTGTATCAAAGTAATCATTAAGCTGTAACTCAGGGGGGAAGATGGGTTCCTGGCTCGGGTCATAGGGTTTGAACTCGTTCGTCTCAAAAAGCGAATCTTCTGCACTATTCGTGCGATTGCATTCTTTGCCATTCATCTTGCAGCATTTCTCACCCAAACCGCAGATGAACTCCCTGGTGAAGGTTTTGTAGCCCTCCAGTATAGGACGGTATCCGGTGCAGCGGCACAAGTTTCCTTGGAAGGCGACCTCCAGCTCCTTCATCGAGGGCTGCTCGGAGCTGCGTAGCAGTGCGTACATGGACATAACAATGCCGGGCGTGCAGAACCCGCACTGTGAGCCGTGTGCTTTGGCCAAGCGCTCCTGCACCGAATGAAGGCGGGTGCGCGTGCTGCCTATGCCCTCCACGGTCGTTACAGCGCAGCCGTGCATGGCACAGACGGGTGTGAGGCACGCATTCACTGCTAAATGCTGGATGACTTTGGTCCTGCGGTCGATGCGTGACACCATGACAGTGCAAGCGCCACAACCGCCCTCCCCGCACCCAAGCTTGGTTCCACATAAGTGCAGTTTTTGGCGCAGATATGTAAGCAGGGTGCACTCAGGGTCGGGGCTCGGATCGGCAACCTAGAAAACAGATTAAAAGCAATGATTGTATTGAAAAAAATTTTTATTCGAGATAAGCAGTTTTCTTTTTTGAATTGTTATCACTTGTTTGTTTAAAGCTTAAACTTTAAGCTATGTGTAAAAAAAAACATTTTTTACTAGTAATTTGCCTGTTACTCGTGCATAAAGCACGCTAATCAGAATAGTTAAGATAAGGAAACTAACTCGAAGGAATGTAATGAACAAAATACCAAAACATTTTTACTATTGAACCTATTGAACGCTTATTCTTCATAGAATCCTTTCTTATAAGCTGAAAATGGACGGACGGTAGCTGACTTTCAGAATGTCTAGGTAATATAAAGTCTATGGTCCACGTCCACCATGATTCTAGCGTCAACCTCACTAATAACGCTGTCCTCAACTCAATACAATAACGTGAATTAGAGCCGACCTTAATTTGCAATTTATTGCAATATTAACCCTAATAAATACGAAAATCCGCAAAAACCTTTGGATCGTCGAACTCAAACTTGTTTTGAGACAAACGAACTTCTACCTTTTTTCCATTGACGAAAAATACCAGAGTGGACGATTCCTCGATCAGCACCATGATGAAACACTTGTTGCCTAGCTACTTATTTTTCTCACTATACTGCACTTCGCGATAGCAACAAATCTAAGAACTGATAATAGCTCGGATGTCTCGACTGCAGCCGACGAAAAGCCGCAGGCACTTCGCTTGATCCACAAAAGTAAAGATGCGAACGACGAAGACGTTCGAGTCAGGAAAATTATTCGAAATAACTATGGCGATAAGAAAACATATGTTTCGAAAACGAAGTTCTTATCTGTCCCCTCAAGTGTTCTTGCTACTCGATTGTGGTGCTCTTTTGAAAAAAACGCATATCCGCAGTCCGTAATTCAATATTCATATGTTTTGAAATTTTACTCCCTTAATTAATTCTTTCTAGAACGGGATTATGAACAAAATCATTTTGCAAATGGATCAGCGTCGTAGACAAAAAATAATCTTTGTCCCTCGTAGATATGAAACAGTTCTGTGATTTTATTATGATTATAAACTCCCCGAGGAGCCCAGACCCCGATTTCCCCTTGTCGTTAACCCTGGTATTGTGGGAGAAAGAGATTGAGAGAGGCATGCTGTCTTTTCGCTTTGTAAGCTAAGGGCGATACATAATTTTTATTCACTTAAAAAATACAAATCTTTCTTGCTTGGCTAAATAAATGAATGCGTGCTTCACAACAGAATTTGCGAGATAATTGGGTAATAAGCTTCCATACGTATGTAGCTTTTCACATGGAAACCTATTTGCGGGTTTTTTTTATAGAGAGCTGTATGATTGACAGTGCAAAATTTTCAAAAAATAAATCAAATAATTTTACGGTTGGCTGTATTATTTCAAAATGTCTGAATATATTATAATGTATTTTCAAGGATTTTTAAAAACTTAGTTTCCGAGAGGTTATTGCTATTTTTCATGCACCATTCACCGAATATGTGTCTCCCTACATTTCGGTCCACCTACACAAGGTTTGAGTTATTGTAATTATATTTTCTGAGAAACTTTAATGTGATTTTGGCAAGATTCAAAGCCCCCGATAACGTTTAAGATTTACGATCAAATCAAAGCATTGAAATAATTCCAACTCGTTGCCATTAGTTGAGGATTACGTCCCCCTCGAGATCGTGAACTAATAGTCTGACGAAAGAGAGCTTCTCTTTTTATATTCTGACATCTAATCGGGTATTTTTAAAGCTGATGAAATGTGGGTCAGATTGCAATTTCTGAGGATATTGATATGGTGACTTAAACTGCCTTCCAAAATATCAAGCCACCTTATATCTTAAATGGACTTTATTGCATCACAATACGCTTACAGCTGTCTTAACTTTGAGCGTAATAAAAACGTTTTAAACCGTCGAATATTGAAAAATTAAAACAGCCAAAATCTACGCAGTTTTCAGCACCTCGTCTTCGACAGCCGTACCTTCGTACAAAACTTTATTCTTAAGTGCAGTCTGTAGTTGCTGATATTCAAAACGCCGTTTCGACCACTGATACCTAGTGTAGCAGTGAGTTGGTTAGACCGAGTCTGACTGAATGATGTTGCAAACCCACCTGCAGACGAACCAGTAGCTCATTACGCCGCAGCAGAATGAACCAAACCCGATATGAGTGGCGAGGCGTGGCCGAGAAGTCCGCAGGAACGCAAGGCAGCCAATTACAGCACCGCCGCTGATTCCATACAGAAAGCTGTTGCGAAAGCACGGGATCTGCGTGATGTCACGCCCAAAGATTTTCAAGTCCTGTAAGTAAACCGAATTAGCCAACGTTTAAAAGCATTTTCTACAACCTTCCTGGATTCCTCAATGGAATCCTGATCTGTCCCATTATTCTCCATGACTTCTCTCGCCCAAGTAGTTATTAAAAAAATAACACCTGAAATCAGCTGAGACTTCGGTTGCCAACCTATTTTGCACAAGAAAAATTAAAACTCAGTTCGTTTACTTTTGCCAATAATATCTTGAGAAGCTGTCAAACTTGTTTAGGAAAAGAAAAGTAGTGTGGATAACCGAACGAAAATTAGTAATTATCTGTACGTTACGAAATAAATGGGTATAAAAGGTTAGCGAAATAATTACTTCCAGTAGACTACGTTTATTACAAATCTAGGTAATGAAAATCGAGGACGCCTATCTGGATTTCAATTAATTTTTATTAAATTAAATTATATCTTTAATAGTAACTGGTTTTAAAAATCTATGTTCATAATTACAATAATGGTTTTTACAATTATAGCTTATTGCTCCGAGCTCAAGTTCCAGTAGGGGAGCCGAAGTAAATGAAACAAATTAGCTTGATTACAGAAAATCGTCTTCAACCCGGTTGCGCACAGAGGAATTCCTGCTCAAATAATTCGAGCATCTACTTTCCGTATTTTCCAATATAAAGGAATCCATTATAATTTAGGTATTCAATAATTACCAATAAAAACATTAAACTATAACCGCGAAATCCACTGCCAAATAATAAGTGGATTGGCTCAGCTTGGACGTGTGCGCCATTTGCTCGAGAGAGCAACTATCGTCGGTGCAATATATTTGAGAGGGTGCGTATTTGGTTTTGCAACTCGGAGTCCATTTTGGCTGCCTCTTCGTCGAATGTGGTGCGCATTTCGTTCAAGTCCGGCAACTCGGCTCCATTCATGTTCAGCATACCGCCAAAAAACTTCGTCCATACGTGCTTCTTCAGGTACCGAGGCAGCTTCTGCTTGATGTCCCAGCAGCCGCCGCGCTTCTGCAGTTGCATGTACTCGCCGAAAAGCATTACGTGCACCGTGCCTGCGATGCAGAAGAGGTCTGTCTCGTACGACCAGGGCCTGCCCTCCTGCATCTCGACACACGTGAACCCATCCGTCTGTATAACCTTCCGGAACTTGGTAATGTCTGGATGGGGGAACAGCGTGAGGTCGATGGCACAGCCGAAGTCAATCAGACGCAACGACGGGTAGTAGAGGTCGGTGCTCGGTACGCGCATCAACAGGAAGTTGTCAGGCTTGATGTCGGCGTGGATGATCTTGTTCTTGTGCAGGTGGTGGATTATGTGGCAGATCTGCGAAGAGAAATGCATGACGAGTGACTCGTGCATTACCTTCGTTGTTGCCTGGCGTATCTTGTTGTTTACGTCGAGCAGTGACCCGAAAGGCGAGAATTCAGTGGCGATGATGCTTGCATTTGGAGCAATTATCGCTGTCGATATGTCCATGAGGCCAGGAAGCACTTGAGGTGACTTGATGCGCTTCAAAACCTGTTCAGAACGGTAGCAACAAAGGATATGTTCAAAGATTTCAAAATGAATTCAATAATTTTTCACTGAATTTACCTGATCGCATATATAGATTTCCCAAGTATTGGGCGGCTTTTGATACTTAAGAGCAACCACGGCACCCGTCTTGGCATCCGAGGCCTTGTACACCGAACCATACGAGCCTCGGCCAACCTCCTTGTCGACGTTAAACTGAACACCGTCTGGCAGTGAAAGGGTGCGCGTGTTTTGCATCTTTGGCAGGGGTATCTGTGTGATCTTGTAGTTGGCGCTCGAGTCCTCGGTTCCCGGGAAGTCCAATTTGGTGAGGAAGGCTCGACAGAGCTCGCTGTTAAACGGGTCGACGGCTTCCTTCGCCAGATGGCGTTCTATCGTCTGGAGAGCTTTCTTCAGACGTTGCTCTTTAGCCTCGTCATCGTGCTGTGTAGCAAAATACGAGTTCTCGTTGAAAGTGGAAAAATCAACAGCGTTCGTAGCTGTCGTGTCGCGGAAATTCAGTCTTGCCACGCCAGACGCTACAGAGCAGTTGGAGTTATCTAAAGCCGCGGCGCTTGAGAAGGAAAAATTGGCGTTGTCATTGAAGGAAGCATTATGTACGGCACTCTCATTAACAGGGTGTGAGGGCATTTGCGTCGAGTGCTCCGACGGCATTCCCGCTTTGCCATTGTAACTATAGTCAGCTGACGAGGAGTTGCTGTTGCTGCATGCAACCGCGTGCATCTTGTTAACGATCTTCAACTTGGTCTTGATCCGTTTGGAGCTGGTCTTTGGCGTCGATGTTTGTCCTATGTCGTAGGGATGGAAGCTATGACCATTGCTGCGTGACGTGTTCTGGTGCGATGCAGGAGAACCGACAAACTTCGTCTCTTGTGGTATGTAGCTGCTGTCGATGGTGTAAGAGCTGTAGTTGAGACCATTCTGCGAGTCGTCGGTCCTTCTATTCTCCTTTTTGAAAACGATTTTAATGGATTGATTCTTTTTGACACCCTGTGCCGTGTGGGTGCTGAACCGAATAGTCGAAGCTTCGATTTGATCTTCCAGGTCGTTGGCGATGTGAGCTACGGTTGCTCTGTTTGCTGTATTCGGCTGGATTGCACCTTCACTAGTCTTTTCATCTTCCTCGTACGTTGTCTCGTCGTCATTCTCTTCCTCCGGAGCTAAATTCTCTGTTTGATTTTGTGACTTCAGGCATGTTTCCTGAGGGTAATTTTGGTGGCTGTAGTACACTTCTTGTGTATGTTGCACACTGTTCGTCTCATGAAGAAGTTCGGCTGATTTGTGTTTTTCCTGATCTTCATAGCTTGGTTGAGCTTGTCGCTTCAATTCTTGCAAATGAGTTTCCCATTTTTTTGCACGCAGCTCTTCCGGACTGTACTCCACACCGTTTCCAGGGTAAACAATCTGCTTCGCATAGTGGCAGCGCCGATTGGGATCGGCCGGCTCCTCAAGAAAGAGCGCGGGTTTCCACAGTTCGAAGTTGTTTCGACAGAGAGACGCAAACCTTCGTGGTAGCTTAACTCCTTTCACTGATGTTTCTGAAACACATAATTTACTTTCCACTGATTCTACCTCGGTTGTGTGATTTTGTTTCAACATGGGTGCACTTAAGTGTTCCTGCTGTTGCTCTGCACTGACTAATTCAGCAGCCGGCCCATTCCTTAATTCTCCACCATAAACGTGTATCTGAGTTTCTGTATTCCTTGCAGAACTCGACTGCTGCGACTGGAAGTAGAAAGAATATTCGAGTCTTATTTCATTCGCTATCGGAATCACGTACCTCATCGGAAGCGTTCTGCGGTTCGTAGTGTACGTGTTGGTCTGGCTGTGGTGAATGTTGTTGGTAATGCATCTGTTGCTGGGGTTGTTGAAGGTGTTCCATTTGGTGCTGCACCCGTTGGTAGCTAGCCTGCTGCTGGTAGATTTGGTGGTGGTGATGGTGCTGGTTTTGATGCTGTTGCTGTGTTGAATGCTGCAGTTGATGTTGTTGCTGCTGTTCATAGTGGAATTGTTCGTGCAGCTTTTGCTGCAGTGCCACTGGACTGGATTGCTGAGTCAGTTCCTGTTGCGGGAGTTTCTCCACAGGCGCTGTTGTTGCCACCACTGCTGCCGTTCGAAGATACAGTAGCTTGCTGTGTGCGGTTTGCAGCTCTATAAAAGGCTGTGCCTTTTCTTGAAATGCAAGGCTGAACACAGAGTCGGCCTCTTTCAGGGCGTTAATCGACTCGTAGTAGCGAGCCCAGTTCACGTAGAAATCGGCGCATTGACGCCCTACTCCCCGCTGATAAAGAATCTGGTAGAAGTGAAGTGGGTTCTGTTGCATATCGATGTACTTCACCCACAAGCGTACCATGCGAGGATCCTGTTTGTAGTACTCACTGTGCTCGTACAATGTAAGGCAGCGCTCTAGGGTCTCGCGGAACTTGTTCTCGGGGTCTCCGTGGATGCTGTTCTCGTACCAGCAAATGTAGTTATACCAATGATCGAGCGGATCAGGTCCTTGGTACATGGCGATGGCATTCTCCCAGGCTTGTTTATCTTTTAAGAAGCTATGCACCTGGTCAGCAGTTATGGGAGTGCGGCGTATGTAGGAATTCATATTGTTCCTTGCAACAATTAAAGATCTGAGCCAGACAAACACGTGACGGAACCGGTCTGAAATTAGAAGAGCAAAGACGACGGCTCCTTTGGTGCAGATTTTATGGGAAATGCTGGGATAAAATCCTACTGACTTCATAGGAAGCCATAGCGACCTCGCGCGATATAAAGTTTCCGTCAAATAATGCCGCTTTCTTTTCACTGCACTTTGTTTTCACACACAAATATATCCCAAAGTCATATACCTTTTCCCGATTATCCTCCGAGCTGCACAGGAGGCAACAAGAATTCCAAACACAATCCGGAGGAATCGAGGAAGAAAATCGTTTTGACGTGTGTTGTATTAGGATGAAAAGCAAAAATGGCCGTCTGCCAACCATAGTTGCCATAATTTTCTTTAACGGTTGTATTCAACCCCTAATCGAATATTTGTGGTAGATAGATGTTAAAATGGAGGGACTGAGTATTTATTGGCCGTGAACTACTGAATAAGAAAAATATATAAAAAAATAATTAATTACATAATACTGTAATATGAAAAAAAGGCTAAAAAAATTTTTAATGATTTTCACAGGATTACTCGATGTTATCCTACCGCCATCAAAAATCGAAAGTTAGTGCGGTTTCTACTAACTAATTGATAAGCACGTCGCGTTGATGTCCTGCACTATTTCTTTGGAGCCGCCCAGATCTGATTTTCGTTAAACCGTAAAGTTTAGCGAATTCGGTCACCTTTACGTCATGTACACTACTCCTCGATTGGTCTCGTCTCCGCCGCCGAGAAAAAGTTCGCCATGGAACTTTGCTGGCACCTTGGCCGTGGTGAATTGAAAGAAAAATTTCTGGTCGGGTGTAAAGAGAAGTGAGAAAAATTGTTGGAGTTTATTTGTAAATAATTTGCAATTTAGCTTCAAGAATAAAACTAGTTTTATGCGAAAATTAGATATTGTGGCGGATGCGTATACAGTGAATACGCAATAAAATACCAAAAACTAGTGCAAAGGTTCGATTTTTCACTCTGTGTCTAGCATCGCCATCAGGTACTTGCTCTAACATTGCATTCGATTTGTCGAACATTCAGAACAGGGGAAAGTTTGTTCTGGTTTTAAGACGCGCTATGGATGTCTCGTCGGACCCATATGAGCAGAAGTTGTTCCAGATGTTCCAGAGTTGTGACACGGATAGTACCGGACTTTTGAATGAGAAAGCCCTGCGACATCTTTGCGAAATGCTGGAACTACGAGACAACGGCTCTAGGCTCATCGATGACCTAGCAGCGAAAGACAACTCCAAGTCACGCGTCTCTTTTGAAGTTTTCAAAGAAGCACTCCTGAACTTCCTGGGCACCGAACTAGACGGGACCAGCGCATCCTCCAATGGCTCGAACATAAAGGTGTCGTCGTCGTCAGCCACTCGGGGGGGTAAGTTTCAGTCGTATAAGTCTGGCAGAGTCGATATAACTTAGGACTTAAAAGTAAGGCAGTTTATGAAAATAATTCGGTTCCATTTACTTCCTTTCGTTCCGTACTTAATCCCCCTTTCGGTACCAATTTTTTGTAATTTTCCGAAGGAAGAATGCTGCGCGCTGCTATTTAGTGAATTTAGAAAGCGTTACCTCTAAAAGTTTTTTTACACAGATTTATGTTGAAAATAAATAATATTTGTGTAAAACATTATTTATTAGACGACTAATGTGATGAGTCGTCTAATAAATAAATTACGACGGCATCATTTTGTAAAACGAAATGCAAAGAAGCACAGAGTGAGCGGAACGTATCTATTAAGAATTCTACTTTGCAAATTGTCTCCACATCTTGAAGACGTTTTTGCAGCAGCTGCCGCCTTTGTACTGCCTTTACAAAATGTAATTGTACCGCCCACAATGGCGTTTCATTGCCCTTTATTTTACAAAATAAGACCAGTAAAATTTGTAAAGAAATTAAAGGAATTAATTATCCTTAAATGTGAATTAGTTAAATTTATTATTCAAAATAAAATGACATTTTGATTTATTATTTACAAATAACGGGAAGCTTAACTTTGATGCGGTCTTCAGGATACTCCTGATCGCTTCGCTTTACAAGGAAAGCTTTTACAATTGATCGCAAGGGGTATTTACGTAGGCAGGTGAGGGTTGCACACAGTGGAAGGTTCACGTAGCAATAATCGTGCCATTTTGGCCCACCAGGCATCGCGGTACCTCAACTTTTCATGAGTAATTAATTATAAATAAGTAAGTCGAGATAGATATGTCGTGTAACACTTTTCTCTAAAACTAGTAGTCCCTATACTCAGAAATCTAAAAAATGCTGAAGATTTTTTCAATCTAAAATTAAAAAAAAATTTTGTCAGAGTTCTGCAAACCCCCTCGCTCCTCCCGGATACTGTTTTACCAACGAATCTAAAAAATAATTCTATCGAATTAAGTACAAAAAACCTAAATTCAAAAATTCCAATATACTGGTTATAGGGCATAAAGTCTCTAGACGAAATCACCAGGAACTGGGAGGTCATCCAGAACTCGAATAAAATTTTTGGATTTTCGAGAAAAAAGTTTTTGGTCTGACCACTTATACAAAAGTATGGTCTGACCACTTATACAAAAGTTGCCAATAATCTATAAACGGTTCAAAATATTTATAAAATCAAAATACTCGTGATTCTATCTAGCAGTATCTAGAGACATTACAAAAATATTTGCCTGGCCTGGCCGAAGACAACACTTTTACTTGTTTTATTTTCAAGTTTATAAATCACTGGCGCCCTGAAAAAGTTTGAAATAGATTCTATTGTTGTTGGGAGCTGGCCCATGATAATCACAAGGCGCAATATCCTGTAAATACGAAGGATGAGACAAAACATCCCTGCCAAGCCTAATTATTTTATTTCGAGTGGTGAAATGTATGGGCAAATCCCAAGTGCTTGCGCCCAACAATAATAGAAACTATTTCAAATGTTTACAGTTCGCCAGCCATTATAAACTCTAAATTCTAAAAATTTCTTGAAATTCAAAAAAATTATTTAGGGAATATTAAAACATTTATTATTGGGTTATTCGAAGTGTTCGCCGATTTTTAGGGTAAGTTAAGAATTAAAATTTATATACTTACAATCCGGTTTATTTAATAATATATGCACCATTTTGCTTCATAACAGTTTGCGATCTTTCTGGAAGTTTATTATTACACTCTCATAGAAGCTCCTGAATTAGAGCTGAAAGATTGCTTCAGTTGCTGTTTGCAGTCTTCCAGAAAATATATATAATTTCGAATATATAGTATATAATTTCAAGTTGTGATGGCATTCACTTTGACACACAACGCTAATTGACGCAAATCAGTCAGAAATCGGCGGAGACTTTCCGAAAGTTACTGCCGTTTTTTATATTTCTTTAGGGAAAGTTTGGAACCTAAAAGGAGTGTTTCTTCTTAGAAATCCAAAAGTACGCTGCAGTTCTGACATTCAAGAGCTTCAGGAGTTCTGAAGATTTTGTTTAGTAACTTGCTATTCTACAACCGGTATAAATACCACAAAATTTTTGAAAGTTATTTCCGTGCTGTGACCAGTGTTTTGAAAGTTATTTCCGTGCTGCAAGAGTTCTGAAGATTTTGTACAGTAACTTGGTACCCCATAATCGGTATAAGCTCCGATATAAGAAATTTTTGTCTAGAAATATAAAAACGGTATTAGAGTTCTGCATAGCCATCTAATAGTTCTGAAGATTTCGTCTAGTTCTGAAGATTTCGTCTAGTTCTGAAGACTTCATGCCCTATAATTTTTAAATAATTAATTAAAGGGCATCAAGTCTCTAGACGAAATCTTCAGAACTTTGTGGTGTTCATCTTCCAGAACAATTTCCAAAACTCGTAGAGTATTCCAGAATTCTTCGTACTTTGTTCAAAAGTTATCCTTTTGAAAGATGAGGTGCCAACTTCACATACACGTAAAATTTTAAAATTATAACTAGAATTCTTTTTCCGGAGAAAACTAGAATTATTTTTTAAGTACGAAACCATAAATAGGACTTATGAGATCAGAATGAGAAGATTATTTTACTCTTAGTATAGTAACAGAAAATGTATTATTGAATGAAAGATTTTTGGTTTTGATTAGTTTTGATACCTTCGAATGAAAACTAATGTAAATAATATGCTCAGTATGTGCATATGTATGTTATATAAATATAGAAAAAACTGATGTAATATCATCTGTTTTGTGAATGCCAAATAAGGCATTATTTCATCACCATGATTGGGAATCCAGTGTTTATTGCAAGGAGAATCGAGTTCAACTTTATAATCATCTGTAATAAGATATACTACCTCAAGCAGTTCACAGCATGGAAGCGATTTGGTTTTCGTACTGTTTCAATGATAGATTACGTGACGAAATCAGCACAAGTCAATTCATTGACCTGGCCACGGTTCCTACCTGTCAGCTATATATATATATATATATATATATATATATATATATATATATATATATATATATATATATATATATATATATATATATATATATATATATATATATATATATATATATATATATATATATATATATATATATATATATATATATATATATATATATATATATATATATATATATATATATATATATATATATATATATATATATATATATATATATATATATATATATATATATATATATATATATATATATATATATATATATATATATATATATACTAGCAGCCCCGGCGGACTTTGTCCCACCCAAAAATACAACGAAACTATTGCATTTTTTAAATAAAAAATTTTCTTTCCAAAAAATCATCTTTATTCTAGTACTTTGTGATACACAATATTTTTGGTTTTTTGTTCCGGTGCCAACACAAACAAAGCAGATGGCTTACCAACACGTGAACAGGCTACATACAGTTGGCCATGTGAAAAACATTCATTTTCCAAATTTAGACCACAAACATCCAATGATTGGCCTTGAGCCTTGTTGATTGTCATGGCGAACGCAAGACGAACCGGGAATTGAATGCGTTTGAATTCGAAAGGCATGTCTGTCGGTATCAAAGGAATACGCGGAATGAGAACTTGTTCTCCTTTAAACTTGCCTTTGAGAATTGTTGCGTAAATGATATTGTTCATGATTTGCTTTACAATCAAACGCGTTCCGTTACACAATTTAGGAGGTTGCAAATTTCGAAGCATAATCACTACTGAACCAACTTTAAGGTGTAAAATGTGTTGCGGAACACCAGGCAAATCCAAAGAATTCAAAAATTCAGTGGGGTAATTCGTAGCTTCATCTTCATTTACCACACAATCAACAGATTTGAATGAATGCATTGGACCACCAATTTGATTTTGAATTTTAAAATTAATCTCATTCACATCCTTGTTCTTCGCTGCCAAAATTGCGCGTTCACTTAACCAATCGTGATTCAAATAATTAACAACAATATCCGGAAACACTTTACGAATTAGTTCATCTTTCGATGTAACGAAATTACAAAAATTCGACGGAAATGAAATCAAACCGGTTGTGACATCGACGGGAACTTCACCATTACCGATGGCTATCAGTTGTTTGGAGAACACATCAGCTGTAGGATCGTTTTGTAATGAAACTCGCATATTCGTATTCAATTTAAGTTTCTTCACAAAGCGCCACAAAGACGATGACTTCAAGGAAGCGTTAACTGCATCAGCAGCAGTTGATTTTGGAATGACAGGTAACGTTTGACGGAAATCACCAGACAATAAAATCATAGCGCCTCCAAAAAGTCTTGAATTATTCCGTAAATCCTTCATGGTCCGATTAACTGCTTCCAATGCACGTTTATGCACCATTGTGCATTCATCCCAAATGATGATTTTACAACATTGCAACACTTTTCCCATAGCGGAATTTCTACTAATGTTGCATGTGGGTTCTTCAACCACTTGGAGATTCAACGGCAATTTCAGCGCTGAATGTGCTGTCCGGCCTCCTTCCAACAACGTAGCAGCTATTCCTGAAGAAGCGACTGCCAAAGCAATTTGAGATCTCGAACGAATAGTAGCCAAAAGCAAAGAAATAAGAAATGTTTTCCCAGTACCACCGGGAGCATCGATAAAAAATATTCCCCCATTTCCGTTATCAATCGCCTTCATCAATGTTTCATACACGATTTTCTGCTCAGGATTTAACAATGAAACATTATCACAAACCATTCGGCTCAATGCGTCTCGATCATATTCACGTTCTCGTTCTATTTCTTGATTAAAAGCATCGTGGATTGAACGATTAGGCGCTGGTATTCCTAAAGTACACAACAAATTGCCGCTAATAAGCAAACATATATCCTCAATCGCAATCAACGATTCATTATGAATCTCATCAGTCATTCCCAAATTGAAATCTCCGGTTGCAGCACGAACTCGATGCAAAAAATCCTCTGACATGTTGTCCTTATATTTATCCCACAAATCTTTCGGATTTGATGGATTACACGTCGAAATTATGATTGCAAAAAATGAACGTATTTGATTTGCAGGTGCGCACATAATTGCATCAGCAAGAGTCATATCCCAATGTGTATCATTCTCCAGCAATTGCAAACGTTGACAGGCATCACGATATGTAGGACAGAGTACTCCATCGACGGTTCGAAGTGACTCGAATGAAGTTGGCCCACGAACATTTACCAACAGTAATCGCAAATAGAAACATTCTGCATTTCTAGATGGATGCACTGTGTAAATACGACCGATGGCATCTGTTGAGAATACATCTGGATAATCCGGAACTCGCTCGCCTTGCTTTCGCCGTTGAAACTTTTTCGATGAAGCATTCCAAGTGTAATAACGCGGCATCTGAGAGTAGAGCAATGTTCGTGCGAATGGATCACTCTCACATGTTGAAAAGAAACTGGTCAATGTTGTAGCTGGTGGTCTTTCAGCACGTTGAATGGCAGTGTGTTCAGTGAAATAAACACGTTGACCATTCTCCAGATGCACCGCCAAATGAACTACAGTTGGATGACGGTCGTGAATTGGAAATGAAAAAATTCGCCAAAGAGCCTCATTGCAACTAACATATCTTCCAATTTGATACCGCGTTACTTCATCATCGGCATTTGGATCCGGAACACCAAACGCAGCCATATCACTACCTTTTGTAATATACTTGCAAACGTATTTGATTGCTTTAATCGAATTACAGTCCTCCACATTGATATGCGCATCAAATGTTTTGCAAAGTAGTGGTGAATATGGAACAATCCAACTGTTATCGACCACAACATCATTTTGTTTCACTTTCAATGTAACTGTTCTGCCATTATCATCAGGTGAACGACGTCGATAAAGTGGATATCCGTCGTCGCCGGTAATAGTTTCCGCAGTGAGAGGACGTGGGTAGCGTTTAGAACACTTGCCGTTTGCCATGCACGGTGAATCCATGTTATTGTTGCCACACGGTCCGTGAATCATATTCTTGATGACTATATCATACAATTCTTGATCAATTTCTGGATCCGGTATCTCTGCGCAAATGACAGCATCGATTTCGTCTGGTCGAATCTTTTCAACGAACCAAAGTAGAATATGCGCGTGCGGCAGACCTCTCTTCTGCCATTCAACAGAATACATCCAGCATCGAACATCACCAAATACACGTTGTTTAGTAATGAAATCCATTAGAACCTTCAGCTTCTGTCTGAACACACGTGCAGTGATATCATGTCGATCACTCGATGTTTGGCCGGGAATTAAATTGCACTGAATATCAATCCATCTTGAGTTGCAAGTGAAGGTGACAAATAAATCAGGACGACCGTACTGTCGAACAAACGCCATCGCATCTTGAGCATACTCGTGCATGTGGCGTGGACTGCCAACATACGTTGCTGGTAAGATTGTTAGTCGACCGAGATTCCTCGCATCACCTTCAGTTCTTATTGCATCCCGCAAATGAATGTACTCTTCTGAACGCAATTTCGCTTGATTTAAACGAATGTAACTGAGCCGTTCAGTCTCGATTTTGACATACATATCCACGCAGAATTGTTGAAGCAATCGCCGAAATCGCAACAGATAGTTATCCTCATTTTGACGAATCATTAAACGGTATGCATAGTAGTTCATCGAACTTACTTTTTTCGTTGTTTCTTCACCTAATAACAAATGAATCCGAAGTAACAAATAAATGCAAAGTTTGAAAATAAAATTAAGATTCCATTTAATTGATTGATTTGGTGACATGATTGAAGGAAGAAGTCTACTAACCAGTAACTGGATTTAACATTTTGATGTTAAAGTGGTAGCCGTCATCACCTTTCCAAAACATGAGCGGATACTGAAGTGCATCATACGACCGATGTGTCTCACTAATACGTTGTAATTGTCCATTGTTTCGGCGCGTCAGTACAATATCCCGTGATACCACTTGCTCACCGACTACAATAATGGCAACCTCATCAATTGTCGGTGCATTGTATTGACGTTCGTGCGCTAAGTTAGGCCTTTTATCCGCTTTAATCACGATTTGATGATCATCTGTTAGCATTCTGTCTAACGCATTCTTAAATAATCCAATCAATTCATTATGGTCATGAAGCATTCGTTGCAATTCTCTGATGATGTCTTCTTTCGTTCTATTATACAATGCACTACGACGGTTTATTTGATCGCTCTCGTTCCCAATGAAATAGATTTGCAAGAAATTAAATTCGCCATTAGGAAGCGGCAATAACGACCCAGCACGATGATGCACCTGCCCTTGAATCTGGTTACCAAGAGACGAATTCAAAATTAATAAAATGCGATCATTCAAAGGAAACGGAAGAGTACTCTTTCGAGCAGGAATTACCTTGAACGACGGATTATATCCGCTTTCATTGATAATTGATGCAGCGAAAGAAGTCATTTGAAAGCACCCATTATAGTTTTGAACATTCGCAAGAAATTGCTTTGATTCTGCTGTTACGCCTTCTAGATACGATCGCAATGGTTCCTGTGGCGATGGCAATGTTGGCAATTTAACTTTTCCACTAAGGCAACACAATCCAGGTGTTTCTCCTGGAAATTTCAATGCGTTGCAATGTGGGCATACTACAACCATTGATCCAATTTGAACGACAGGAAGAGATCGATAATTGAATCCACAATCATATCGGAATGCTACTCGAAGCAAATTGGCATTGCCAGCACTTCTTCTTTGCTGTCTATTTTCAGTATTTATTCGTCGACTTTGCACCGATAAATTTTCACATTGATTTACTCGACGACTTTGTTGTGCCAATCTACGCGAATCGATTACAGCCTGCTGTTGTTCTTCTGTTTGTTGCGCACGAATTTGGACGTGGTTTGCATTTCTTCGTTGTTGCGCAATGTTTCTATCTTCTTGACTCATATTCGCACGATGAGTCGACACTGCTCGTGCACCAGCTGAACGTCGGCCTAAATGAGATCTTCTCGTTGGTGGCATTATGAAGAACAACTGCAATACAATGAAATCACGAATAGAAAATTTGAAAACAATGAAAGAACAATACAAACGTACCACTTCTTACAGACAAATCCCAATAGTCAACCAACAATGCAACACATACACAAAAAAAACATTTGCTGATATCACCAATGTTGTATCCGATTTCAATGAATGTTTTGTATGATTTTCAGTCATAGAAATAGACTGAAAAAACCAGACTGATTTAGCAAATCATGATTTGTTGATTTTCAACCTACAGTGTTGAAGAAAACATTTGAAAAATTGAGGAATTAATTCCTAAAATTTTCAAAAGTGTTTTGGTGGATTTATAGAATGAATTAGGTATATCAAAGAATTATTTAGAGCTTTAAGCAAATTAGGCATTCATTTCTATTCTTCTATATATTCTCGTTATCAATTTTAATTCACAAAAACTCACCAAATCGCAATGAAAAAATCCGAATCTGTAATGCGCAATGGCCGGCAAACGTTATTCGATCGAACAAAACACGAATTCGCAAAGTGCAATATGGACGGTGAAACAGCAACGAATGAAGAAACTGCGCAACTGAATCAAATGCCACAGTAGAGGTATGAATAAGAGTGGAACTCCATAGCATGCGTATGCGTATGCGTGCGTTTGACAGATAAGTAGAATACACACGTTCTTATGAGATGAGCTCCATAGGCACGCATGGAAACGCAACCGCTTGCAAGAAATTCGAACACGCATGGAAGTAGAAAATTTTCTACTTTCATATTGAATTGCATATATTAGATTAAACATAAATTAAAAACTTTAGTTTTATCATTTTTAAAAGATTCAAAATCAACCACTTTTTTCACAAAATCAATCATTCAATATATATTAGGCATCTGATTGTCAAACGCACGCGCGTGCATACTCTGGAGTTGCTAGTTAGGCACGCACGTAAACGTTCGAAAACTCCAAATGTCAAACGCACGCATATGCATGCTATGGAGTTCCACTCTAAATTAGAGGGGAAACGAAACGTAAAGTCCATGTAAAATGGACAACAACGTCAACGTCAACAATTTTTTAGTCAACGTGGACACTGCCTCCACACACGAAACAAAATTGGCTTCTCCATTGATCGAGAAAAGATGGCGTTAGTTTGCGTGTCTATCTGACAGTTCAATTGTTTAAAATAAATAAATACAAAATGAAAAAAAAATTTTTTAAAAAATCGAAAAAAACCTGTCGTAACACTCTTGGTTGTCAAAATAACACATTTTGAAATGATGATTTTTTGACCTTTTTTTCGATTTTTTTTTTCTTTTTTTTTTTTTTAAAACCCGTACTGAGAAAATACCTTTCCATCAAAGTACAAATCATCAAAATCGGTTCGGCCACTCTCGAGTTATGGGATTACATCGCTTCGGACACTTTCTTTTATATATATAGATATATATATATAGTCTGTGATTGGCGCACGAAGCATTACAAACATAACTAAACATGCTTCCAAGTTTGTAATAAAAACATCTGGTTTTTCCACAATTAGCGATATCAGTTTGAGTCTTTGTATTGTCAGCACTTGGGCAGTCTCAGCTTTCTGAATCCTGAGCAGGTACTTGTACTTGGCCAGCAGTTAGTTACTCCGAGGAGGCTTTTATTGGTTCAAAGGTTCTCTCTAAAAATATGGGTGCAGAAATTTCAGAGGAACATTTTTGCTGTCGGGTTAATTGTTTATTAAACTACCTGCTGCTAATAGTTTCTGGAAAACTTTAGATAAAGTAATTACCGCCGTAACCAGGTTATTTCACGGTTCACCCATATATATATCGTGATCGGCATAGAGAAATTAGTCTCTCTGTTGAAATTGTTGAAGAAGGAAGTTTCACTTTTCCTTTTAATCTTAATTTAAAATTATAAAAGGATTGATAATTAAAATGGGAACACGCTTTTATTATAAAAAAGCTAATACTTACCAAGATAGTTTCGTGGAGAAACTAGCAAAAAAATTTGGTGAGGAAATTCATTGAACGCCCATATTTCCTCAGCAGGAATAGCTTTCTAAAAAGGTCCTTATTACATGTCGCTACTTACAGAAAGCATTTTAATCATAAAAGATGACGTGGAAACGTATATTGACAGTCCGCCTGAGTCGTCGGAGCGCGAGGTGTCGCCGAAGCTGGTGGTCGGGTCAAAGAAGTATGGACGTCGATCTCGTCCACAAATGCTGGCCGAAGACTCAACGCCGTCGGATTCGGAAACTGAAACCATTCTGACCAGCAATGGTTACAATAGTTCTGTAAGCGACTCGTTGAGTTTATATTGGGATCAAATAATTTTTGGCGCCCAACAGGTACAGCGGTCATCCTCTCAGACAGATATCAACCCTTTCCGAAGACGCCGCCCAGCATCAGATGGAACAAAGTTGAAGCGTTGTGCATCTCTCCCAGCGCAAAAGAATCAAAGAACTCGTGAACAGTGTTCCAGGAAGACCATGGCGTCGGCAAGTCAACCGACGGCTACTCCAGAGGAGCTTTCTCTGCTAGCGAAGCAGAAGTGCAGTAGCAGCATTAAATCCTTAGGTAAACACACATTTATTTCGTGCATAACAACATCCACATTTTATCACCACTCCACCCTGTCGACCCAATGATTTTCATCTTTTGAACTATTATAGTTGAATGCAAAGAAGTTTTACTAAGTGCTTCTTTTCTTGCTCACTTACCACTTTTCAACTTTCAACATTTGCCAACTCTTAGGAAAAGTGAAAAGTTGTGCCTAAAAATTAAACGATGTTTTGCATATCCACTCCTTCAGCCCAGACTTTTTACGCATCCGATTGTTTTCACATTAAATAAGTATTTTTCAATTTGATTTTCAAACTAAGTTTGGAGCGGGTATTTTGCAATATATTGCTAAATTTAAATTTAAATATATTGCTAAATTTAAAAGTGAAAAGTGTTGATTCAACAGGGCCGTACTACATTCTTTGCCTGGATGTCGACTGTGCCGCTTGATGCAAATCCCTGCTTTCGAAAACTATTTCTGAATTCTTCCTTCAGCCTCACTAAGATTATCACGTGTTAGCACCGTTTTCATAACGTCTTTTTTTAATCCACCTTATCGTTTCGCTTTAAATTCCAACGCCTTTCAAAACCGTTTTTTACACAATCAAATTAAACCCCGACCGACAACGTATCCGCACACATTACGAATTCGGCAAGCGTAGAATTCGAAAATCTCATTAACGTCATCCACGCCATTTGGCAAGCCTTCGGTTCAGAGGTCGGCACAAACTACCTGAGCTGCATGCAACTGCAAACTGTGTGCGAGCGGGTGGGTCTGCTGTCGAAGATGGCTGAGCGGACAGCGCAGGAGTGCTTCGAGAATCTGCATTCAAATCGCCGCTGTAATTCACGCAACCACATCAGCTTTCGCGAATTCGTTACATTTTTACATTTAAAGCATGAAGAATCCGATAAACGGAAGCTGCAAGAGCTCGATATATCAGAGCCATTCAAGGCAAATGATTTCCTTAGCGAGTTGCAGGTAGCGGTAGCAGCTGCACATCGCAACATGGACGGAATCCACATGCAGGAATGCCAATTCGCGGCCTGCACCGCTACAAACCGAAGTAACATCGCGCGAACTTTCTCCCCTGAAGGTTTGTTTATGTTTCAGTTCCTAAGGCTATTAATAATAGATTCAATCGATTAAAACACAGTCTTGGATAAAAAACCCATCAACGAAAATCAGGTGTGGGTATCAATTAATTTATATCTTTCTGTTAATTTAAAAATCCACCAATTGATCACTTCAGATTAAGAGGACACTTTTAATCAACAAAATACGCCTTCGTAATTAAATAAACTCCACTATTCGGCTTTAACTATACGTCCTTAAATAATTGGCATTACTTTAATATTTAACAGTATTTTAATATCTGATCGGTCGTCGATGACTTTGCACCAGAAGTATTTTAATTATTGCAAAAAAAACAAGTTTTTTTCATTCAAAGTAATCAATGGGCTAGTGGAAAGTGGTGTCTAATCGCTTCACTTATTAACGGAAAGTGGTGTCTAATCGCTTCACTGATTAACGGAAAGTGGTTGTGTCATCGCTCGTTCGATAAATCGTTGGTTCCTCTATTTATCAAAGACTGCTTTTAATCGACAGTCAATTAGTGCTTTCATCGAATAGAATCAAGAGTCCTGCTGCTTCCTAGAGCTTCTTAATCTTCATATTTCTTTCGTTCAGAGCACATTCTCTCTTCTCCAGTAGTTCCAGTAGTCAAGACACACTTTAGCTATAATCTCTGCACATATACAGCTTAATACCGAACGTCGCACATAGAACTAGTCTTGGATGTGTCATCCGATTCCATATTCAAGCACTCATTTGAAAAACTTGTTATCTATTACACGAAATCTCGAAAACAGCTTCGAAATCAGATCCTGGTTGTTTGTTGTTGATGTAGTTTTGTAGTTGCAGAGGTTCAACGTGTTTATCTGATTTTGAATGCATATCACAGTTGATCTTTGTGGGCTTCACTCTGGTGATTTTTGGCCTCTCCTATCACCGCCTTGCCGACATCTGTCGGAACCGCGTCAAGTCAGAAAATGTCGGTTTTCACAACAGTTGTGTTTTAAACCCCCAGATATCCCCGCACCAATAGAAGTGCTCTCTGCGCACAACGTCATCGCGGTTTGGGAGCGAGCTGGTATCTCTCACGGAAAAGGACTCTTGCTCACTCTGGGCTTTGACGAGGAAGAAATCAACTTGTCTCAGCTGTCTAAAGTACTGGAAGAAGAACTTCGCAGCTTGGAGGGGGAGCCACAGACCATTCTGCTGAAGGCTTCCTTGGCGTTGCAATCTGCAGAGTTAACTGCGTTACGTCAGACACTTCGACAGCTGCGTGATGAGAACAAGAAACTACATGCAGACAATAAGGACGCAAATCGACGAGTGGCGATGTTGGCCCAGGAAATCGACGAGCGACACGCTTCCCTGGAGGACACCACGAAAAAAGAAGTACACACACGATAGTTTCGGAGATGAATTTAATCTAATCTCACGTTGTCTCCCTCTAGATCCGCCTCCTGGAACAACGTCACGCCGAAGTCGTGCGTGATCTCACCCTGCGTTTGACCAGCGACCGTGAGAACTGGACGAACCTGACGGCCAATCTCGAATCGAAGCTAAAATCCTTCGAACACAACGAAATTAGGCTCAGGACCGACTTGGAGCTAATACGAAACGAAAACAGTGCCTTAGAGGAGGAGCAGAAGTCGTTGCATAAACAGATAACCGACCTGCTCGAGACAAACATCAAACTCAACCACGAAATAACGGACATGGAAGACCGCTCACGCGCAGACGAATGCTCGAGGAGTGGCGTGTACAGGTCGACAGACGATGAGGTTCTAAAACTTCTGGAGAGAATTAGTGCTCTGCAGATGGAGAACGCAAATTTACGCGACAGAAATGACGAGCTCGTCTCAGAAGTCGAAGCTCTCAACATGGAACTCTCTCGTGCTAGGAATATGAATAAGAAACTTAACTCGCCGCTTAACACAGCGGTCGTTGAAGCTAATGAGGTTCCCTTGAATGCGCTGGAGCAAAACCCTTTGCCACCGAATCAGAGTGGTTCACCCAGCAAAGCGCATTCTAGAGAGGAAAGTCTTGGTTTAAAAGAAATGCAGAAGGAGACGGACGTTATCGATGCAAACGACACCAGTGGTGGCGAGTGTACAACTGCAATCGCGGTTGAAGAAGTAGAATCACTTAAAAATAAGGTCGTGCAGTTGGAGGCAGAGCTGAAAGCTCTGAGAGAAGAGCGCCAAAATGCAACGGAAGAACGGTGCCAAGAACTCGAAGCCAGTCTCGATCAGATGCAGCGAGCCTACGAGGACTGCGAAGACTACTGGCAGAACAAATTGGCGGAGGAACGGCAGCTGTTCGACAAGGAACGGCAGATTTACGAGGAAGAGCAGCAGGAGAGCGACAAGAAATTCACGGAGTTGATGGAAAAGGTGCGCGAGTACGAGGAGCAGTTCAGCAAAGATGGTCGCCTCACACCCATCGAAGAGAAGGATACACTTGAACAACAGTACGCTGATCTCGAGGCAGAAGCAGAACAAGTGCGTGAGAACGCGAGGCTGATGTTCGAGGAGAAGTGCAAGGAGATCGAGTTGCTGCAAAGAGAGCTCGAGGACCTGCGCATGCGTCTCGGCGAAAGCGTTGAGATTCTCACAGGTGCAACAGAGCTGAACAACGAAGTGGCACAGAAGGGTAATGAAATTCAGAGTCCTGCCAATTCTCCGATCAGTTACCTGTGGCATCAGAGCACCATACAGTCACCCGTTCAGTCGAAGGAGTACGAAAACTCTTTCTCTTCCTCGTCACCGATCAAAGAAAGGAGTTGGTAAGTTGGTTCCACTGCCTTTTATTCAACACAGAGTTTTCGCTACCGCTTAGTTTTCATTTCAATAATTGCCTGCTTTTTATTTTTTACTTTTTCGGTTCAACAGCGCTTGGTTTATATATCAGTGAATCGTACGTGTTATAAACATCATGCGGTAAATTAATAGAGAACCAAATAAATACAAAATTAACTTATTACACGATAGTTTGGCCTTTTACTTTGAATTGATAATTTGGATTACTTTAATTCGACTTAATTTTGATGATGGATTGAAATGATTTGTAATGAACCGATCGATACTCATTGAATTAAACACGATCGGTTCTTGATGAAAAAATTATAAATTTATTTTTTAAGAACTTGTTTGTAATTTTCTCACTATTTCTTTATTATCCTATATTCATAATATTAAGTTTATTATGTGAAGTACTGGAATGATTTTTCTTAATTGTAATATTTTATTTTGGCCGAATAGGCTTGTGTAATACATACTGAATTAAAATAAACAAAAATAAATAATGATTAATATTAAACGGTTATTTGAGCGTGTTCATCGGTCGTAAAGAAGTTGAGCAAGAGGCGAGACAGTTCTCGATATCGTCTAGATTGTGTTCGAATTCAAACTGAGAATCAAGATCAAGACTAAGAAGTCGTCTTAAACAAGATTAAAAGACTATAAAGTCGTCTTGATCAAAAAGTCGTCGACATCAAGGTTACTCGAGAAAGTCTCGAGAAAGTGCGCATTTAATTGGTATCGGCCGCGTTGCTCACTGTGAAATCACTGATTAAGTAAGAATGCTGTTTAAGTGAGCAGAACTGAACAAAATGAATTTATTATAATCTCGCTGCTTGTTCACTCGTTTATGATTTGAGTATATAAACTTAACATGCTGCTGACTTTAATTAATTCTCGGCTTACATTTGGTTTTTTTATTATTAGATAGTAACTAGGGAACTGATGTTGTTATTTGTTTTTAGCACAAACCTCTCAAGCTCAGAAACGGCTGTCTTTAGCGCAACTCTAGTCGAACCAACTGCATCCGCTTCCGCTACCTCAACACACATATCGCCTATTCAGAAACCCGTGCTGCCAAAGACGGCCGCTTCGGAAGTCGATTGCGATTCAAGCTCGTCTGCTTCGGGAAAAAGTTTCGAATCGCACAGCGTAGCCTCCACGCACAGCGTACATCATTCCCGCACCAACGACAACGCCAATGACCACCATAAAAATACGACTGTGGCTGGAAGTGGTCTCAGCACATGCTCCTCCAGTTCAAGTCCTGGCCCCAGTAGCGTTAAAGAAGAACTCAAGCGCTTGAAGTTCTTCGAAATGTCGCTAAAAGAACAAATCAAAGACTTGACATTGCAGCGTGATGGGTTGGTGATGGAATTGCAGCAGCTACAGGAGGCACGACCAGTACTTGAGAAAGCGTACGCCGTAAGTAATGTGACAAAAGAAGACCCTGTCATGTGGCAGTAATTATATAGTGTTGAAAGCTGTAGTCGATGCAGACTTCAATTCCACTTTACACAATTCCGCAAAGTGGACGAAAGGTCATTCCTGGCAGTGTCCATTCCTGACATTAGTTTTAAAGGAGGTGTACTTGCTGAGACGGCAGGTTATCGGTTTGATTTGAATTTTCTACGATCTCTCCGAAAAGAAATATTCGATCGCGGTTTGTATTTATTGTACATAGTCTTCTAAATGTGTAGGGCTCGTTATGTCTAATTAGGAGGTATTTTAAAAAATGTTTTAAAATAACTATAATCTTTTTACGGATTCTGTTCGAAAGGTATATTCGAAAATACAAATTCGAAATGTGGGTTGATCAGCACGAATTCAGTTATTAAAAGGTTAATCACGAAGCTTGTGAACTAATCGCATTAACATTCGTCTCCGACGAAGATCGAATTGAATTAGTTTTGAACTTTTTATGTGTTGGATATTGCAGTTTGTACGCGATTAAATGCTAAATTAATTAATAAGTCTCTCACCTTCCTTCTCTAGCGCACGGCTCATCCATCATTGCTGCAGCGAATCAACCAGCTGGAGCTAAAAAATCGGCATCTACAGAACGCCATTAAACAGCAACAACAGTACACGGAGTCCTTAATGCAACGTGAGTTCTTTTTAGTGCCCATGAATTGATTAACACTAATCGCAACATACTTTTTTTACATTTTGAAATAGAATCCTGGCAGCAGCATCACGCAGAGGTCACAGACCTGCGGAACCGCATCGAGGCGCAAAACATGATGATAGCCGAGCAGGCGCAGAAACTTCAAAATGCAGACATATTCGTAAAGGAGCTTTATGTGGAAAACTCACACTTGACCGCCACAGTGCAACGCATGGAGCAGCAAAGGACGCGCGCCAACCTACTGCACCAGCACCAAGGCCTGAGCGGATTTCCGGGGCTGTCAGGGCTGCCTTAGAATAGGATTTCAAAAATTGTTGCCTAAGTTATCCAAGTTGCGAGCCAAGTATACGGCACACATCACATACCGTCACCCTCTTCATGCACATGAATCCCAACACATAATTTGGTCGCAGAGTAACGACTCTTCTGTGCGCTGCGGCTCTTCCGTTACCGGAAACGTTTCTCACAAACGATTCGCTGCAAAAGTCGTAGGATATTTTCGTCAATCTTTTAAATGCTTGTTGATGACGGACCGATACATAAGGACAGAAGTACCAGGAGTTGATTGTCAGGTATTTCATGCAGCCAGAATTATGGCAGATGGAAACCTCTGTTGTTGAAAATACAGCTCATGATTGTCCCCAGTATTTTTTTTTAATTCAAATCAATTAACAGAATTCCTTAAGTTCAACTGAAGTCGCTTGAAATAGGTTGAAGTCGCCGAAATCGCTTAAGTATTTTTTCTTCGTTACAATTGGAAAAAATATTGTCTGCACAATTTATGCAGATTTATATAATTCAATCGAATTAAATAAACTTGGACTTAAATGAAGACTCAGAGAAATCAGTCTGAGATACTTACACCGTCTGCTCTCATTCCAACCGACTTCAGGGAATACCTTTATCATAATCACGCTTTCTCTGTGATTTAAAGTGGTTAATCTTTAAATCACAGACTTGAAGTGGTTAGAATTTTAAAATCAAAGACGTACACTTAGTAAATTAGATTATTTTATTAAATCTGTTAGAATGCGCTTCAGATAAGTAGTTGACACCATTGCTTTGCTTACATATCATGCCAACGAGTGATTTTGTATTGTATTTAGTTTAAGCCGAAGTTTTGGTTTTTAGCCACTTTTAACCGCTTGTTTTAAGATCGTTTTACCTTTCTGTAAGTTAAGAATAGCAAGCCTTGTACAAATTGTAAGAAACTGAAAAAGACATCTAACGATCTGAATATCATAAATGTGGGTCTATTTTGCCTTTATTGCAAGATCAATGAAAGTATTATAAGGGATTGGATTCGATAGTACTTTTTCAAGTTGTTGTAGTAGTTAGCGACATGACGCGTTTTTATTTATGATAGTTTATTATATGAGAATGTGATCGAATGACAATGGATGTACAGAGGAAGGTGTTGACATTATAATTGTTATCTTAATTTATTATAATTAAACGCTGAGGAGTTCATTGAAGCACGTGTGAAGTACACGCTACTAAATTTCAGCAATAAAACGAATTATTTATTTAAAGTAAACAAATTTGAAGGCTTTTGAATTGTGTGGGAATCGCCCACTTCATATTTTCCGTCTCTGAGGGACGTCATTTTTCGGTGGCCTCGTCCTCGTTGGTTTCGTGGTCTCGCAGCGGCAGTGATACCAACATATTGAACAGCTTTTTTCTATAATTGGGGGGGTGGCAGATGACTGGCAATAAAGTTATGTATAGAATTCTTGGTAGTGATGCGCACGATCGAGCTGTCTCGACTTTGAATAAAAGATGGTAGTGTGAGTGTCAATTACTCACGATCACGCACGCTTACGTCCACAAGTTTGAGGATCACTCACAGTCACACATGTTTACGACTGGAATGACTTACGACAATAAACGGCCACGACTCCGAGGTTAACACACACGATCCCGCACGTTTCTAATGCGAATGACACATTATCACGCTCGCTCACAACACCAAGCTTAAAACCTCTTACGACTTGCGCGTTACAACAAGTGCTAGCTGTCGTAAATCAGTTATCTCGATCGTAAGTCCTAACTTACTCAAACCTCTACTTGTATTCTCGATCGAAGAAAGACTCACTGCACCGATTATCGTACCGATTAAAAAACCTCTACCCGGACTAAACATCTCCACCCAAAAAAGGTTGCTGCAATCTCAGTTGATTAGAATTCGATTCCCCTCTTGATTAAAAAATACCGTTCAATTTCGCTTATCATCTCGATCTGAAAATGCCTCGAACACAGTTCCCACATCGCCTTGTACGCATCACTATCCGTTTCTTACTTACAATATCGATGGCGATCGCTTCAGGCGGCAGATGCCAGCCTCATCAAGGAATTTTCCGGAGCGGCAGCGTTGTCGTGCGAAGCTGTTTTGGTGGTAGGGGGTGGGGTGTCGGTACCTTCCTGGAGTTTGTTTATGAACGTGCCTTATTTTGAACTTGTAGATTCTTGGATTCTCTTCATCGGTACTGCGAGGTAACATTTGAGGTTTGTCGCCGGGACGTTCAAAGAGCTTTGCGGTGTGGAACCGGTTTGGCATCGGCTGATTCGCACGCACTAGCGCTTCTGCCTCCATTGGTGCGATTATGTTGGGGCGATCAACGAGCTCCAGAGGCTTCATTGCTACGGGAGTCACGTTGGTGTTGGCATCCTGTACGTTATTGGAAGCCATAAGGGATGTTGTACTCATCTTGTTGCGAAAGTTTTCGAACAAAGGTGTTGTTAGACCGGCGTGAGTCAATACGTGATCAGCAAGTAGATTTGTGCTGGACGAGAGGTCTGAACTGTTGAAGGGTGTTTCGCGGGTTGCAGATATCGGTATTGATTGGTTATATTGAGATTCCGGTTCTAAGGCAGCTCTAGTGGTTTCTCCAGAGGGTGTGGAACTAACGGCTGGCAAGGGCCTAATTGTTAAGTCCTCCTCGTCGTAATAGTAGTCGTCTTCGTCGAATGATTGCTGCAACGGATATTGAGAAGAATAAATTTGCGTCAATAAGAAACCCGTGAAGCCTACATCATCGAATGCGTTGTGTCCCATTTCAATAATGGCGACATCTTTCACGCTCACTTGGATGTTGAATTTTCCGCTTTGACGCTGGTCGTGAACAACTCGATCAACAGAGTCGCCTTTTATGAAGGCTCGCAGACAGAGCAGCAGCAGACCGGACCAGAAACAGAAACCAGAATCGAGCACCTTCATTCTTTACAGCTGCCTGTGCGGCGGCCTTGCGTGTCTGAGGCAAACTAAATATAGATTGAGAATTGCGGCCCAACGCAGTCCGATGGTGCTGAAGATGTGTCGGACGCCTTCAGTGTGCAGTGAGGTTCAGCAGAATATGGCTTTGGGGCATCAACTGTTGTTGTTGTTTTGTTTTTCTTTGTAGTTTAGTACGAGATCTGAATATCCTAATGGGCAGCAAGAGAGCCGAATGAACTGTGGTCTTCAATCCACTCAGAGAATTAGAGACACTGTTGGATACCAAGAACTTGATTTATTTTATAGTTCGTTTTTTTAGTTTGCTTATGGAGGCATTTTTTCTCAAGTGACTTTCTTAAGGGGAAACGACCATACAGGCATTTGCAAACTCGGAGGATCATTTCGTAAAATCGATAAAAAGCTGACAGCATGCACGTTGGACATTTCTCTGATAATCTTTTATTTTATGAACCTATAAAATCTTTTATTCTGCCAACCTGTACGTACATCGTTGGCGATTTTGCGGAAATAGTTAAACATTTTCGCCAATAAGTGATTTCCTATGTGGGGTTTTGGGCGGGTTATTTGCATAGTTGTAGAGGAGTCGCCTGGACTATTCTAATTACTTAGTATTACTAATATTTATTAGATTAATTACTAATTAATAATTTTAAAAAGCTCTTCACTCCTTTATTTAACCAATGTTGATAAAAAATGTAATTTTACGTTCAGGTCAAAGACCAGCGCTTTGGTTCAGGAGTAGATTTCTACACGGATGTTGTGTGTTGTAATGTGCTTTTGCATACACATCTGAGTACATAAATATGTGTATATTTTAATGAATAATAATGGATAATTATAGATGAAAAATCAATACGCTAACTATTAAAAATTTTCCTGGTTGTATTGTGGAAATTTGTTTTCTTCATTTGTCTCAAATGGAGGAAATATACGTATTTATATTAAATTGAAATCGTAATAGTGTTTGATTTGTCTTTTGGTAGGTGACGGTAAGAATATGATAAGTGTTACTAAAATGCAGTCCACAAAAATGGTGTAGAAAGCTACACTAAATGAATTTTGGAAATATACTTTTAAGTGCGATTAAAGCCACACTTTTAGTTTCAATCGCATCTAAAACTACACGAATTCAGTTTTAATCCATCATGAAAAACACTCTAAATGGGAATTCTCACTTGATAAGTACAGGAGAAAGTTTAAAATTGTAAATTCGTTATAACGTCTGGGTGGAGTAAAAAAAAATGCCGAAAGCGATAAAATTCTCCTTGTCCAGAAGAAGAAGTGAAAACGGTAGGCATCACTCACCGCGTGTTTTGACAGCCGTCTCTTTGGTGAAAGAGACTTGCGCCGAAAAATCTTCACTGTCATGCCAATTTTATTTCTTCCAAATTTTTAAGTATGAATATTGAATTTTTCAACTAATTTTTTCAAATAATTAAACAAAACAATTTCGTAGTTGTTGTTGTTTTCTGAAATTTTTTTTGCTGAGCTGTGAACGTCGTCTACAGCCGTCCGCTTCAAGTCAGTCGCCGCCGTTGCAAATTTATTCTGGCGCAAATATTTGGGTGTGGGTGATTTTTTGTTCTGAGTAAAGAATCTTTCCAATGCTGTCTACTAACTTTAGCAAAATTAATACCGAGCAATCTTAAGCTTTCGGCGAATGTGGCAAACTGTAGAAGTTGAACCTGCGGAATTCATAAATTGAAATATTCTTTTCCCTTAGATTAGTCAGTCAACATTATCGAACAACGAGTACAACTTTCATGGTTCAAGGGCGCTAAGAAAAAGGGCGCTTTATAAAAGCAACGATGTTTTCTCTCAAGGATTGTTGGCTGCTTGAACTTGTATTAGTTGGCTGCCTTTGGGTAGCCCTGTCGCGCGTTGGCGCTACTGTAACCACTTCAGACGCAAAGTTGGCAACTGGAGTGGAGAGGCATTCAGTTAAGCCGAAACATAGCGACAAGGATGTGGCCCAATTGTGTCCTAACATGGTACATCGCGTGTTTTACGGCGCTATGCCGCGCGCCGAGGAAAAAGCGGGTGTATTCGAAGAGTTCCCGCAGAGCGACAAAGACAACTCCGGAATTGGTGTGGACTTACGTGATTGCATCGCGGCGTGTTGCGAGAAGAACCAGCGGAACGAGACGTGCAATGTGGTGTTCGTATTTAAACTGAAATGCTACCACGTGCGCTGCATCAGCAACGAAGCCTGTCTGCCCCAGGGACCATGGCATGGGAAGGGGCGTTTGCAAATGGTTTTAGTAGATCCCGTGCAGCAGCAGGTGACAGGGGCTGGTGTTGAGAGTGCCCCAGATGTTTCTTGGTCGGACATTCTAAAAGCGGAAAAACTTAATGCCGATTCCATGTCAGAAAATGTAGTGGCGCCGGCAAATTCTAACACACTTAGTCCCTTCAAGCAGTCACACAACTACCGTTACTCCACTGGCATGCAGGTAGTTACTTTAAAATAGCACCCTAAATAACTCACATACGGTTTCAGAATAATTTCCAGGAGCCATCAGCATATGACGAAGACGATTACCCACTCAGCGAAAAGCGCGTCAAGCAACTTCTGATATCATCTATGAACGATGGGGAAAATATGATGCCGGAAGAGCTGCTCTATGAGGCAAATGAGCCTCATCGAGCAGCCGAGTTTCCAGTTAAGTCAGCCGCGTTTCCAGTTAAGTCAGCCGCGTTTCCAGTTAAGTCAGCCACGTTTCCAGTTACAGAGAGAGAGCTGGACGTAGCAACCACTGTCTCTCCGAAGAATGACGAAAATAAACTAATTGTAGTCACTGTGGACTCCAAAGAGGTCCGCTTGCCAGAGAAGGAAACGACGTTGGATGCTCATACAGTGCCAGACGAACAGTTGAGCAACTCCCGATACACCTATCTATGGACACTCGTCAATCAACCCAAGGGGCCGATGAACGGCACCATCTCCGACCAGGACAAGTCGAAGGTGAAACTCTCCAATCTCTCCGAAGGTCTATACACATTCAAGGTGTCGGTTACTGGCGTGAACGGCACTTTCGGTGAGGCCATGGCGAACGTCACGGTCCTCCCTCAGAAGCGTACTAACAAAGCACCGCAGGCAGTGATTACGCCGCGTGAGCAGACTATTCGGCAACCGACAACCAATGCTGTGTTGGATGGAAGCACCAGCACCGATGACGACAGAATCATTAGCTGGCGCTGGGAAGTGATATCAGGGCCCATTGGGTACCAACCCAAACTACCCGCCGTTAACACACTTCAGCTGACTGATCTAACGTCGCCTGGCAACTACACGTTCCAACTGACCGTGACTGACTCCAACAACGTAACCAACTCTACGACGGCGAACGTGACCGTGCTTAAAGGAACAGATTATCCGCCTGTGGCGAACGCGGGTGACGCCGTCATTATATACCTGCCAAACAATAAAGTGACTTTGAATGGCACCGCCAGCTCAGACGATCACGAAATCGTGGCCTGGGAATGGACGAAGGACGCCACCGACGAGTCGAAGGCGGTAGACATGCAGAACACGCGCACCCCTTACCTGCAGCTCTCGAACTTAGAGGAGGGCATGTACACTTTCATGCTTAAAGTGACCGATGGTAGTGGTCAGTCAAGTTCCGCGAAAGTACACGTCTTTGTAAAACCTCCAACGAACTCTCCTCCTGTGGCCAAGGCTGGAGTAAACACGGTAGGACAACTTTTGTTTGCATACCTTTACTGAGCGCTAATTCAGTTTTCTGAATCCTCGTTTTTGGTCTGTTTGCTCATGAGTTCGTGTCAGCAACGGACTTCGCATTACAAGCCGTTAGACAAAAAAATCCCGTTCTTAATGTTTATAATCGATTCCAAGACAAAATAGATCATAAGGAAGCGCGGCTTAGGGTTTTGGCTGTCCCATGCTAATCAATTGAACTCATTAGCAGACCGCACTTGCTTGTTATACTGTCGCGATTCTTTGCTGAACATTTCATTTCAGACCATTGATTTGCCATGCAACTGGGTGCTCTTAAATGGATCCCAATCGGTGGATGACATTCGCATCGAAAGTTATCACTGGCAGCAAAAGTCCGGACCTAACACTGCACTGATTGCGAATTCGAATGCCTCGGTAAGAAGTGAAGTATTTTTTTCAGTATTTTGAGCAATCCCATTCAAACCGAATTATTAGATTGCGAACGCCACGTCATTAACTCTCGGCCTGTACGAATTTCTACTGTCCGTGGTGGACGAAAATAACAACACGGCCACTGACAGCGTCTGGGTGAAGGTTATCCAAGGTGAGTCATAAAGAGAGGTAAGCGAAAGTTACTCTGTTCTGCTTCTGATTCCCAAAATACTACAGAGAAAAATGCTGCCCCCGTGGCCAATGCAGGAGGTGACCAGAACATCACGTTGCCCGTTTCCGTTGTATACCTTAATGGCTCCCGATCTTGGGACGATCTCGCCGTGGTCAACTACACCTGGAAGCGCGATGGCACAAGTTTGGCGGTAGGCCACGTGGTTGGCGACACGGACAAACAACCCGTTATGATTGTAGGTTCCTGCGTGGTCTTTGTGAGTTTCGAGCACTAAGCGAATTTGGCACCAATGCATTTTTCAGCTCTCCGATGTGGTTCCGGGACACTACGTGTTCAAGTTGACCGTAACCGATGAGCAAGGGTTGTCCAGTACAGATTCAGTTACACTGACCGTGCATCCTGACCCGCTTCTGGCGAATTTAGTGGAACTGACGTTGTCTTCTCGAGTGGCAGGGCTGACGCAGGCCGAGCTTAATTCAGTGGTGCAGAAGATCGGCCTTTTGTTGGGCGATATGAAGGTCCGTGTTCGCGGTTTGAAGTACGACATCAAGTCGGACCAGGCCGTTTTGGTGTTCTACGTCGAGGTACGCTGTTGGCTGATATATTGCGTAAGCTCGAAGTAATCGAAGTGTCTTCGTTTCTCTAGAAGGTTGTGTCAAACGACGGGAAGTTCGAAGTTGTTAACGGGTTGATAATCGAACAGGAGCTCAAGGAGAAACTCAGGCGCGACGCCTCTATCCTGGGCAACGTGTTCGTCGACATACGCACCACGGTGTGTCAGAACAAGTGCTCCGGTCATGGTGTGTGCAACTCGATCACGCGTGCGTGCATTTGCGAAGCCTTCTGGATGCCGTCCGCGCTGTTCTTCTGGGGGGTGGTGGAGGCGAATTGCGGTCTGTAGGTCCTGTGGACTCAGTAACCCGTGGCTGACCCTTTCCTCTATGTTACAGACTGGTCGATCCTGTACGTTTTTGTTTTCGTGATTGTTGGCTTATTTCTGCTCTCCGGCGTCTTCTGGGGCATCGCTTGCGCTTGTCGCCAGACCAAGAAGCCACTTGCTAGACCTAAGGTACAGAAGTATTCGCTAATAGGGACGCAGGACGAGGAGGCTGCTCAATGTAAACAACTTCGTGCTGTTGCAGTCATTCAGCCTAACTTTTATAATTTTTGTACTTCTTGCAGACCATCGCACGACGTCGCTAACTGACTCGGACACCGACTCGGACGTACTATTCGAGACCAAGTCCAAGCCGAATGGAATCTTGCGTTCGAACGGTAAAGCCAAACGAAATAAGGGTGGACACGGACCGAACAGTCATGGAGCCACTAAAGTGGGGCGTCGGATAAGAACGTAGACTTACTTCTCGGAGACACATTCGGATCCGTGTTTTGTTTCTGAGCTTCATTCCATGCGCTGCAGCGAGGCTTCTGCGCGTGCGCACGGTCTCCACAGCACACTTAGATGTTCCTTAACGAATGCGATGTAAATATTTATTTTAAGTACTTCTGTATTTATGAATGCTTATAGCTGTAATGCTGTTTCTACGAAACTAATTGTTTATTTAACTGTGTGTATCGCTGGCCCAGACGATATCGTCTTACAGTAAGACATCTTACTATATGCTACGTACGATAAAAGCTATTTTGCGAAAACTACTATCCTAGTATTTTTATTATTTAAGAAACTAATTTATATATTACGTATTCATTCGTGTGGAGTAAGATAAAAACATGATTACCAAAATCCAGCTAATGCTAATAAAGAATTCAAATTAAATAACAATGAGTAGATATTGTTGAGGGAAAGATAATTTGAATTATAAAATTGCATATTTGTTCCAGGTGTAGAGCCCTTACGAAAGTATTGTAATAACTTGGACTGCTAAATTTTGTGGGATTTTCATTGCTACGTAAATATTGTACATCACGTTTTGAGCCCCTTTACGACTTATGAATTTTCAAATCGGCGCTTGTAGTTATAGTAAAGGCGAGAGTTGTATCTGTCGTACAGTGGGTGCCGCTGCACGACGTATTTGAAGTGCAGGCGCTCTGCTATAAGTGCGAATGCGCCAAGGGAGGATCCTACGGCCAAGACCACGAGAGAGCTCCAAAACTTGTGCAGATCCATGAGAGCCTCCGGAAGTTCTTGGTCCTCTACTGGCAGATCCCTCGTGGCGTCGACCAACCATTTTGACAGAAGACCTGCAACAATGGTGGGCGATAGCCGTATCAACAAGGGAGGCAACAGTACCTCGGTCCCTTACCGCCCTCCCTCAGGCGCTGCAGATAGATGTCGACTGCTGGCTTGAGGGGCGAGTTCTTTTCCAAGCCTAGTACCGTCGGCATGCGAACGACGCATTCCTGCATAACATGAAGCACCTTTTGGTACTCTCGGCGCTGGTTGCTCTGGAGGCGCAAGTGTCGCAAGTGGAACTCGTTGTCGTAGTACGCATGCGTGCCTTTGGCGATGTAGTCGGTCTGGATGGAGACAAGGTTTGAGAACTGGACTAATCTTAGCTCATCTCCTGGCTCTTCCGTTTCTTACCACTCCGTTAGTGTCGTTGATTAGCTCCAGCTTCAGGCCGATTTCCTGAGCGACCGCGTCGAAGGCTTCAGTGAAGAATTTCCTCTTTTCCACGCCCCAGGCGATTGGTGTGATACGGCTGTTTGCCAGCTCTTCCAGCGTATCGATTGTAATCCTGTGGATCGCTAGAAAGTCAGTCAGTAGTAAAAGTAATGCTAATCTGGACCTGGCTGCGGGATTCGCTAGAATCGCAGTGAAGCTGGCGCGGTAGGCGACTGTCAGCAGGATGCAGTAAATCCAGTACCAACCACTGAGCACGCGGAGTGGACCGTTGCGGGGCATGCGTGGCAACGCAACGTAAGTTTGCATGCTGTAGGTGAGAAGGATGCAGTTGGGGAAGCTGTCGAAGATATCCTGCCTCCGTGGTTGCGCCTGTAATCTGTTAAGAGACACTCGGAACTTGACGTCCCGGAAGAGCGCGCGATCGAAAACGGTGTCCGAAGCTCTCTGGCGGCGGGGTCCATTCGGATAATGACGTAGCGCGAGAGCGTGTAACCAGGACACGGCGTAAAATGAGGTTCCGACGGTGAAGAGCGACAACAAAACCCCAACCCACATGCCGCTACTGGAAGGAGAGAAACATAAACTTGATCGAGGAGGACTTATTTAGAAGCTACCTGAAGGGCTGTATCAGCGTCTTCCATGAGTGGTCGTCGGAGGACTCGGGAGTGAGGAACGTCAAGCATTCGGTACTGTGCGGCGCGCTGAGATCCATTACCGATGAATACAGTTTGTTGAAATGCAGGTCTCCGATGGCCAGACGGGCATTCCGACTGATCTGCCAGGAATGCAAACAGAGACGCGGCTTAGTCGAAATGTGCCAGGAAGCGGGAAGTACGGTACCATTTCCCCCATAAGGCCCGTGTAGCTGCCATTCGGGAGCATTCGGCCCCCGCGTTCGTCCTCGCTGTCATTGGATGCGTAAAAAATAGGTTTGAAGTTGAGTACCTCGCCTAGAGCATGTACGATTTCCACTTCCACCCCATTCAGTGCTTCATTGTTCGAGTGACGATAGACCATTGGCACGTGTTGCACCACCGCCACAGGAATGGCTGTACCTGAGGATGAAGGCCTTCAGTTATGAGGTTATCAAGGGTTTTCCCGCACCTTTTAGATCGGACACTTTGTTAGGAAAGATCTGGGCAGACTTGAGACGCCTTCCCGGCTTCCAGTCGGCGACATGCTCCATCACTATAATGCCGCTCAGAACATTCGGGTACGAAACCGTGAAGATGGAGAACCTGTGCGCCGGTTGTAAAACGATCTTCGTAAAGCTATAACTGAACTCAAACGCGACTTACTGGTTCCTCTCAGGCAGCTTCTTAACAAACACGGTCGACGCCATATTGCGCCAAATGGGCAACATTTCTGCACCCAGCAAGCGTGTGTCATGCACCATCACAAACTTCTGCCTTGTCCTTAGGACGCGATGTGTGTGCACAAAGCGGAGAAACCGTTTCGTCTGGACAGCGTTGAGTATGGTCACCAGGTAGAGATCGCAGTTAAAGGTGCGCATGGCAGTCAACATGCGGACGGTCTGGTAGTGTGGAGCCAAAAGGTCTTCGGTGACCCCCAGCTTCAGATAAAGTTGTGGACGCAGTTGACCAGACCGCTGGAGAAGACTCCGCTCGTACATCATGTGGTGCACCTCGTCAGTGATGACGGCCGAGCACCGTTCCACGGGTGCAGCAATTAGAATTTCGGCGAGCGGATGCTGCAGCTGCTGCAGGTAGTCATCGATGGGGCCCTCTATTGGCTCTTGCTGCCAAGACTGCGCACTCACCACTTGCAACAGGATGACCACGCTTAATAAAGGGCTTTGCATGAGATTCATGGCACTCGCCTGCAGTCCGACTGAATTGCCTTACAGTTCGAGTAGGGCAATTACCCCAGAAACACTCGCTGTGGCCGCGCCAATATTCAGTGTATGCACGGCTTGCATTTATATATGCAGATTCAATTAACAAACAATCCGACCTACGACCCAAGAACGTCGCGCTGAACTTGTTGACTAGAATCTCCGTTTAAACTCGTGCACAGCGGGAGTGGACGCTACACCGACTGGGGTGTACCGTTGCTGTTTCGCGGCATGAAAGGCTTTTGTGCGTGTGTATAATTCGTTGCATCATCCCAAAGAACCAAAACGGAACTTTTTAGGTCGCCCCGTCTTTGAAAATAATTGTAGAAATTAACATGCAACAGGTGCAAAGTTGAACAGAGCTTTTCCATATATCGCTATTCACCTCTCGCCTAGTAACGGTGCTTTTGCTGTCTTGTGTGAAGGAATTCCTGGGCAACAAGCAAGCAATCAATCAGAAGTAAACAACTAGCTCACCACTTGACAAGCTCGACGATTTTACGAGAACCCTGCTTTTATCTAAACGTCGGCGAGTGAAAATACAATATTTGAACAGGAATTTTAAGCAAAAGCATGGAAAATAGCGATAAACGCGCGAGCAGGGGCGACAAAGAGACTTCTGAAAACGATGACACCCAGGAAGACAAAGGGAAGCGAGGCAAGGCTGCGCGTTCTGGCCAATTCTTATGCGGCAGCTGTCCAGAGCCTCACCAGACAGCTTCGAAGCACTTCGAGGAGGACTATTCCGATTCCACTGAGGTGGAGTCTTCGACCGACGAGGAGGAGCGCTGGAAGGATGTTGCCAGGAGCGCCGAGATCCCCGCTGACTACTACAACATCCAGAAGCTGATCAAGTTTATTAAAGCGGGCAACCAGACGGCGACGATCGTCTCGCTTTGCTGTCTTAAGGACTACGACTTGACGACGCAGATCAACCAGTTCGCCATTCAGGACATCGGCGGCCTGGACGTGCTCGTCAACATCCTCGAGTGCAACGACACCAAGTGTCGGATGGGCGCTCTGACCGTGATGTCCCAGATCACGTTGAACATCGACATCCGCAAGACGGTCGTGGACTTGGGTGGCGTGCCATTGGTCGTCGATATCTTGAACTCGTCGCAGAAGATCCTGAAAACAATGGCGGGCGACACGTTGGCGAACTTATCTAAGGTGCGTCTGGCGAGGAAGTACGTTCGCGTGCGTGGAGGTATCCCGAAGTTGGTAGATTTACTTGACATCAGTTTGAAGTGAGTACTTCCGACAACCGTAAAATCCTTAACCATTCTTGCTGTGCTTCGTAGGATCCTGAAGACTCCGCGAGAAGAACTGAGTGCGGAGGATATAGAAAATTTGAACATGGCCAGGGCGGGTGCTCGTTCTTTGTGGTCCTTGGCGGATTCGCGACATAACAAGGAGCTCATGCGCAAAAGTGGTGTCGTGCCGCTGATGGCGCGTCTCCTGAAGTCCTGCCACATCGACGTAGTTATTCCGATCATGGGAGCCATCCAGAAGTGTGCCTCTGAGGTTAGTATACAGCTGTGACTCTTAACACACTCAGTCTTCACCCCATGCAGCCGAAGTTCCAACTGGCCATCACGACCGAAGGCATGATTGCAGACATCGTCACGCATCTCAACTCTGCGAACGTAAACCTGAAGACTGAAGGAAGCCACGCGATCTACAAGTGCGCATTCGACCAGACGACTCGCGACTTGGTGCGGCAGGCGGGCGGTCTCGAGCCTTTAGTCGCTATCATCAAGGACAAAAACTTGCGCGACGATAAACTGCTGCTGAGCGGGGCAACGGGCGCGCTTTGGATGTGCGCCGCTTCCGATGCCAACGTGCAGAAACTGGACACTCTGCGCACCGTAAACCATCTTGTGCTTCTGCTGGACGACGAGTCCGACGAAGTCCTGACCAATGTAGCAGGCGCGATCGCAGAATGCGTGCGCTTCCAGAACAACCGCGTAGTACTGCGAACGGCCGGCGGACTTCCCGCGTTGGTAGCTCTGCTCAACTCTTCGCACGCTCCGTTGCTAGAAAATCTGGCGAAGGCTTTGAAGGAGTGCGCCGAGGACCAAGAGAGCATGATTATCCTGGAGGACTTGGATGCAGTGCGCCTGATATGGTCGCTGCTGAAGAACAACAGCTTACGCGTCCAGGCACACGCTGCCTACGCCATCTGCCCGTGCGTAAGGAACGCCCGCGATTCGGGCGAGTTGGTGCGCAGTTTAGTGGGCGCCATGGAGCTGGTGGTGGGATTGCTAAAGTCGACCGATATCCTCGTGCTCTCTGCTGTGTGCGCCGCGATTGCCACGATTGCCATGGATGAGACCAACTTGGCGATTCTCACAGACCTGAAGGTCATCTACAAGCTTGCCGATCTGGGTAAGTGAGAGAAATCGGTCGTCACCGAAATATAGGTGGGATTGAAAATGCTCTTCTTGCAGTGCACACCGAGGAGGACAAACTGCGTACCAGCTTGGCTGCTGCCATCGCTAGTTGCGCCAACTTCGGCCAAAACACACAGGAGTTGGGACGCTTACGCACAGTCACGCCCATCGTCGCCTACATGACCAGCAACGATCCACTCGTGCACCGCACCACCGCCATGGCACTGGAGAAACTGGCTTTGGACCCTCAGAACTGCATCACGATGCACCAGGTTTGACAGCGCCCTCTTAAATTCCACTCGTCCCACTAATCCCTCCATCCCAGAGTGGCGTCGTCCCCTTCCTGCTTGAATGCGTGGGCTCCACCGACAAACAGCTGCAGTTGGCCGCCGCAGGCTGCCTGCGCAACATACGCGAGCTGGCCCTTCGAGCCGAGGAGTACCTGTTGAAAATCGATGACGAATAAGCGAGGGCGGCTTGTGAGGAGCTTTTTGACGCCTTGTATTTGATGAATTTTACCCTCATACTGTAACCACTTCGGCCACTTCATTTATTTCCTGTCCACTTTTTTGAAAGCTGAATGAAGCCTTGAGAAACCGAAAGCCGAAAGCGTTTCTTAATTAGAGTGATTAGAAAGCCTGTTTCAAGCATACAAACATAATATTTCGCAAGTGTGTGAATACTAACGCAAATTGAGCTTGGCGAAACCCAAATGCTTTGGATTCTGCTGTTTTTTTATCTAATGTCTTCCAGCCTAATCTAAAATTCGACTGTTGATGAGGTGGAGTTGGTGCTCTCGAAACTACTACTTTAACTCAGGCCATGACGGAAATAGCTCATGGCCTGAGTTACAGTAGGGATTTCATATCAGCAAAATGAAGACAAGTTAATATTGAGTTATCAAGCCAGAAACTGCCAAATAGTAGTTTGCAATTCCTTTTATTTTCAAAACATTTAACACAGTTAATTGGATGTTGAATTCCTTCCACAGATTAACACGCAATATGTCTTATTTATTTCATTAGCATGTTGAAACAAATTTTCTAAATGCAACAGGTTTCACAAGCCTCGTTCAAAATCGCAGGCTTGTAAACTACTTTTCGGTTTCAGAGGAGTCAAAGGGTGCACTTTTATCGCCTTTATTGCGGATGCTGCTTGAAGAATGTCGGTCACGTGCTGCAACTGGTCCATGGATACCAGCTTTCCGCTTCTTTAATGTGCTTACATAGCGCACATTAATAGAAGCGGATTTTGTACGAATCCACACAATAGCGATGTTAACACAAAATCCTCGAAGTCCTTTTGTGGCACAAACTTGTGTGACAAGTGGCCTTGATCTTTCCTGCACCAAATTTACTAACACGTATTTAGCGAATTTAAAATGGGAATTGGAACGATTCCGTCTGGATACCTGGCATTTGCAAGCTCGACCGTAACTAAACCTTTGCGTGGAAGAATTTCGAGTGGAGCACCAAGAATCGTCTCGTCTCAACATCACGCCAGGTTGCCGCAAGCTTTTTTTTCTCGACGGTCAATAACTCGCGTTGCTGCCTCTCGTCGAAATGCTCATACGGCGTTCAACGCGGTTGGTGTGCGGCAGCAAACAGCCGGGTGGCGGATAGCGCCAACGGCGGGGACGCGACAGCAGAGTTCCGTCCGTAGACGCCCGATCGCGAAACGGCGGGTCCATGTCACTGCGGGAGCTGCACGAACTGCTGGATCCCATTTCGTCCGCAGACTCATTGTTGGCGGTCTCTTCTGGACAGGCACTACCTGCGAAGCGTCCAAAGCGCAGCAGACGATAAGCGCAAAGCTCCGTCGCTTCTCCACCGATCAAACTTACCGATTACGAGGAAGGACCTCCTGGACTCATTCTCCAGCGAGGAGGCTTCGTGGAAGGAGCAGCCCGAGTCCGGACTCAGCGCCATTTCGGACGCATTCTGCACGTCGCTGGTGGATCGCTTCAGCTTGGGGAATTTGTTGAAAACGCGCCAGAAGCGACAGACGTCGCGGAAGACAGACTGCACCTGGTCCACGCTCTCGCGCACCGAGATCTCGTGAAAGCAGGCGCAGGAGATCTCACGAAAGCGACGCTGGCCCTCTTCAATGCTCACCATGCGGTCGCCGCTCAGATCGGTCTTGTTGCCCACGAGTACCACCGGAACCTCGGACGTCGCATCCTGAAATGGGAAGGTGACGCAACAAGGACCCCGTGCAGCAGTGTATTCGGTGAACATTTAAACGCCGCACCTTGCTGTTGGATCCCAGTTTACGCCGCCGCTTGTTGTAGTTTATGAGGAACTTCAGACGATTGCACTCGTCGAAGCTGCACTTGTCCGTCACGGAGTATATGAGGATGAACGCGTCTGCCCAGCGGATGTTCGATTCGAGTCGCAGGCATTCCGTTTCCTGTGGAGTAGGAAGCAGGGCGATTGAAATGTGAGGCGACACCTCTGACAGCAATCTTACACTAGGCTGTCCCGCGGCGTCCAGGATGTCGAACTGCACCAGCTCGTTGTCGACCACTGCGCTGCATGAGTAGACTTTCTCCAAGTTGGGGTCGTATTCGCCGATGAAGCGTCGTGTGATAAAGCGTACAATCAGCGCTGATGACATGCAAAAAGCAGAAACATGCAAAGAGTTCTTGCAGTCCCTTCAACAATAAGAGTGTCCGGTGAGAACTGAATTAGTGTCAACAAGTGTGCGTCTGTCGCGTCATTTGCGAAATTGTTAGGTTTGTGAATCAGTTGCAACTCCACGGCTGCTCTTATTACCACATCATGTCGTCTGCTGTGGTCGAAACCTTCTTCAGGTCTATTAATGTCAATTAGCGGAAAGCTGTGTTTACGTCTCGTGAATTTCCCCAGGTCCTGCTTTAAGTTGGTGGAGGAGACGTCATTACAGTCAGTGTGAAGTGAACAAACAGGGTGGCAATCTTGGGTTTTGTTTTTCAAATAACCTGATTCCTCTACTTTGTCCCTGTTCATCGCAACAAAGTCAAGAAAATTATGAGCATTCGAACCCGGTTCTCGATTCCTAATTCTTTGAAAGTTTACGGCGACTGGGAAAGCTTCAAGGATTCCCTTATTTCTTTACTTCTTTTACGTTCCTCGTCGAGTGCTGAAATTCACACGCAAAACAGCTCAACGTCAATTAATTCTCAAGATTCCCTTTTATCTCGTTGCCATCGTGATCTCGCCCGACTTAACAAACTTGAGGGAATCAACTATTTATACGCAGTTGTCTCTCTATCTGCCCCACCGTACTACATCCACACACTCCAAACCGCCCCATCCCTCCCAGCCTTCCTTGCTAGTAACCTCTTTCTACATCTTAATCGCGAGTTAAATCGGATGAAAATTTATAAAAAACTACCGGAAAAAGTAATGGCAGGTTCAGCTTGTACTCACCCGTTTTACCCACCCCGCTCTGACCCAACACCATGACCTTCAAGGATTTGTGCTTCGCTTGGAATCCCAACTTGGCCAGCGACGACTTGGGTGATGTTGTGTTCATGCTGCCCCTCCGAGTGGCAGAACTGCAAAAAACAGCGAAAATAATGAGGAATCATTGGTAACTGAAGGCTTTGTTGCGCAATTTTAATACGAAAGAACTATTGTAACTGATTCTACCACAGAAGAAGAAGAATGTAAAGGGGGGGGGGGGGGAGAAAAGAGAAAAGTAGACGAGTTCCCATCTTAGCTAATGGAATCGTCATTTGTGACTTGTGAGCATGACTTCGTCCAACATGGTTTCATTTATTCGACTTCCCGCTGTTTGTGTGAAAGCGTTCGTGGTTTTGACGGTTACCGTGACTCCTTCAAACGTCAACTACTTTCACCCCACGGTCTTTTCTCAGTGCCTCTGAAGGGGTTGTGGTGCTGCCCTCATTAAGAAGGAGTGGAGAAGTTTGTCCCAAGTTGATAAATATTTTTCCGATATTTAAAAATTGAAACTTAGGAAAAAGTTGGACACACCTAACCTTCCCCTAGTTACGCCTCTCTCTCCCTCTCTCCCTTTCTCACTCTTTAAGCGAAGGCGTGTCTGTGAACAGCTTTTAGTTGATGCAAAATAACTAGCACACACAAACACACTCACTCACCTGTTTGTCTGCATGAAAGGAATTATTTTCAGATGTATTTCGGCCTCTCACAAAATATTTATTTTCCCCCAAATACAATGTCGGGCAGTTGAATGCTGAAATCTACAATAAACAAGAATTTATGTGCACATTTTACATTTGATGTTTACTGATAGTATTCAGTAAATAAAATATCTGTTTTGTTCTTTGATTTTATACGAGTTCATCCCTATTTAAATTTATAAGCAAACTGCTTGCTTTGCACTTTCTGCTTTCTGAGAAAACAAGGAGGTCAGAGAGACGAACTTGTGAACGACGCCGCGCTTTGGATTTCCTGCGGGGGTTTCCCACTGGCGTGGGATTAAATTCGTGTTTCCCTCAGGAACTGTCGCGGTGAGCGCGCGTGTGTTTGTTCAGTTGCGGAATCGTTCTACGGAGTTGTTGTTGTTGATGTTGTTGTTTGATTCGGAATCCAATGAATATATGATGACTCGAAACCATTGCATTTTCTCCGTAGCACACGTGTTTTTAAAGAACGTGTCACTCTGTCATCCTGAAACACAGGTACGCACACCCGAACATAGAATCGTCCTTACAAACCACCAGATAATCGGTTTCCAGTGAAATTCCGCGATTCTCCCTTCCGAGCAACTTATTGGAAACACGTCGAAAATGTGCTCGGTGAAGCATGAGAGCGCTGGGTGCGAGGAATAAAGGGAAAAGGCGAGGAGTAAAAGAATGAGACGAGGAGTGATGAGAAGAGGTAGTGCAAGGAAGAGGTGAGGGTGAAGTGAAGAGGGAGGCTATTTATGCCGCGCTGTTTTAGGATTCCCCATTACATTGAACAGAAGTGACTAAAAGAAGGAATCAATCCAGCAGCAATCTGAGTACATCACGAAATACAACCATGCAGGAAATTCTTCCAATTTTGAAGAATTTCTCCTCAACAATACAAATGTAGCCAATACGGGACAGTCGGTCGTGTTTTCTTTATCTCACAACGCAGAGAATCGCTCGTCTGTTTCTATTAGAGTTGCTCGCAATGGCCTTCTGTGTATTGCCGCCATTTAATATGTATTAACTTGTGACGACTACTGTGAGAGTTGCAGTTCTCTGTCATACGAGATCAACAACACGTAGAACATGGTAGTGAAAGCATTTTGGTGTCTGTGAAATCACGTCGGCAACAAAATAAAGCGTTTTACGAGCGTTTTACTGTTATTTGGAAACGAGAACCACACCCACTTGTTGCTCGTTCCCACGCAACACCCTTGCTCACGCACACACACAATACATATGTGTAGTTCTAAGTGTGCGTGTGCCAGTTGTCCTTTCAGTGGCATCCGATGACAGGTAAAATGCTCTCGGAATAGTTTAGTAGAAAATAACACGCAATCGCAGCCGTCTGTCCAGCAAGCCGAGAAGACATGACAGGTGAACAATCACACATTTCCGTGCCGCCTTCTCACGCGAAATTGGAATATTTAATGCACTGTTGTTGGGTTTAGTTTTGCAAGTAAACAGTGTTGCGATTATAAACACCAGGCACACAGCAGCTCTGCGCTGTTGCACAATGGTGACCGTGGGCTCTTCGTGTAGGGAGTCCGCGGCCCCGTGGTTACGATCCCGACCGGAAATCGGGGCCCCGTGGCTGGCCCGAAGCGGGTTGTATTTTTCCATGTCAACCTCACCAGAGTACTTTCCAGATTCGCAGAGTACCGTTCGTGTCAGAGTTCCGCTTATGTGAAGAGTTGTCGATTTCGAGGGACATTTTTGTTAATCTTGCTCTTGCGACTGCATTATCCTGTCGACGCCGTTGTTGGCGCGCTTGACTGCACCCGTCTTGATGAACAAAATGGTGCTAATTCGATTCCAAAGGTCAAGAGAGATGGAGCAGGTGGCGCTTGCTATGATGATTCCACGTATTTTGTCTTCATTCTTTGAGAACTTCGATGCACCTTATTTGCGATTTTAAGTAATGTACTGCGTAGGTTCTCCGAACACTTTAATCACTTCGTTGGCTTCTAGGTGGCCTTGCTTGGATCCCCCTGGCGTCACTTTCCACGTAATGTTCCGGTGCAGTCTTCTGTTTTATTTGCTATCTGGTCGCAGTCGGTACTCCGATTCCAGTGAAAACGCGAACCGCAATTTGAGGTTGACATCAATGCACCGCCACTCCGCACCAAGGCGTCAAACCACAGAACGACGCTGTGGCAGTAGTTATCGGTATTTATGTTTTTCTCTTGAAAAATAGAGGTCGTATTTACGACTTCCTGAGCATTTGGAAACCCTTGCGACGAGGGAAGCACCACCCTTCTTCCCTTCTGAAAGCCACATTTTGCGATCCCGAAAAATTTTCGTTTCGTCTTCTCCGAAAAAGTAAGACGAATTATGATCCGTAACGATGTGAAATAATTGCTGTCAGACTGCGTAACTGGATTCCGTCAGAAGGACTTGCTGGTTGCAAGCGAGAGACGTTCGAGTGGGGGACTCGGTAAAAGCTTGGATTCTCGAAGGTGGGCTACCGTTTCTTCTGGCGACCTGAAGCTCGCTTCGTCGCACTTCTCTGTGTAGCATCAGGTGTTTCTGTACTTTCATATGTCACTGATTGTGTTATCTGAACTGAGTTATTGGGCTGCCGTTTGTTACGTACGTGGAATGAAGCGGCACGCAGCGCGTGACAACAGGAGTCGCCACGAGGTGTGTTACCTTTCTCACGAATTGCGTGCAGGGTGGGATCTCTAGTCAAGTTATAAATGTGCAGTTAGTTGGATATAAATTGAACCTGCGGAGACCTCTGGTATTCATAAGAAGGTCTTTTTCAGAGACTGAAATGAGGATGACCGCGTTTCCTCGAGATTCTGGGATACCTGGGAGGACCCGTCTCGATATCTACTACTTGTAGACGATGACGAGATGGAGATGATAACGAGACTTTCTCGTCCGTGCGCAGAGGAAAAAATTGACTGGTAGATCGAATAAATCTCACCATAACTAAATTCTTGGCCTTGCATTTTCAGCTATTAACAAAGTTTTCTAGCTCTCCTTCGTCTAAAATAGTTGCAGCTTGTAAAAACTACTGCTGCTGCTTATTTTGAAAGTTTCTGTCCGTCCAAACAGCCGGGTTAACTTACTTAAATGCTCGGTACGCGGTTTTAGCCTTTTCCGTTTCTTATTTACACTTGTTAACTCTTAAGAGTTCGTCTTCACACATAGAAGTTGAATTCATTCACTTGTGGCTTCGATTTGGACCGCCCGCTGAAACCGTTCACGAAGTTTAGATTTCTACAGCCTTTGATTTTCTTCGCTTCCGGTTGCCGCCGCTGCTTGTGACCGATTGACTCTTAACCACTTTTACGTTGCTTATATATTCCCGACGCTCTTTGTGAATCTCAAAAAAATATGAAACCAATTCGCGCTCAAGAGTGCGTTGCGAAGCAATACAGCAAACAGCAAACTGCTGTTACCAAAGCCGTCAACTACAACAACTACTACCGCTACAAACGACAATGAAACGCGGTCCCACGCCGAACACTTTGCTTGTCCGACGAGCATTGCGCGGAGCAGGTTGTAGGTTGCTGGTTGTTGGGGTGTCGGCTGAAAACTGCTCTGGCAACAAGTTCTGCTTCATGTTACTGGGGCAGCACCTCTCTCGCTGAGTGCGCAAAAGCAAAAGAGCAACAAGTAAATTGTAAACAGGGAGTAATTGAGGCAAAGAATACTAAATGAAGAATAATAAATTTCCTGATTCTGCAAGATAAATGACAGGCGAATTCTACTTATTTCATGTCCTTTAGTTGAGGTGGTCAATTGATCTGACCAACAAAAAACCTAATTTCATGTGAACTCGATGTTCAGAGACACAATGCCGAGAGAGAATACCGGTGGCGAATGCCGCTAGCCACGTGTTTGTTGTTTGTGATTGTTTGTGTTTCCTGGGCGGCATCCATCGAAGCAAATTTCCTCGTAGGATAAAACAAAGCAAGTAATTGTTCGAGTAGGAGATGGGAGTCCTTGTGTCGGTGAGCTGGGAGGATATTTTAATCGCCGCGCATTCTAAAATCAAGCACATTTCGCTTCCCTCACTTGGACTGGCAATCAGATGAAGTCACTCACACACTGAAGCCTCAGCAGCACCCATCATGACGCGGAGTCTCTGCTGCTTAAATCAGCGCGGGATTCGAAGGGTTGCGCCACCAGGCTACGTACAAGGCGACCTCACTGACTTTTAAAGTCGAATCCAGGCAGCTGCAACCCTCTTCCAGTGGTTCGCCGCACTGCGCCGCTATTTCATGGGAGTTAGAAATCTTTCCGCTCGAATCAACACCAGATGGAACTCACCTTTCACCTCTAATCAGTTGTTTACCTGACAACATGTTTTCCTGCATGATTCTGGAAGCACAGAAGCCCATTACGTCAGCCACCTGACGCCAGCTGAGTCTTCGAAGGGGTGGTGGCGGTGCGGCCTCGTAGTCTTTGATTCAGCTATGTTTTGTATAAAAGATTCTACTGTTTTGTGGAAGCTCGAAGTAGTCTTGTTGTATTTTTGGTACGGCTTCGTTGAGAAAACAGCACTCACTGATTGCAAAGCTCAAGATAGGGAAAACAGTCAATATTATTGTAGTGGATTTTGGTTCTATAAATGTCACGAGTATATAGTTGACGTACAGACGACTTTGTAAAATCTGTTATGCATTTGTGATAGCTTCTCGTATTAGAAATCCCCAATATCCAGGATAAATCTTTCCGCGGTCTGTATCAAGGGAGTATTATGGACCCTTCTTCATCCCAAAAGTTGCCCGATAAGAAGAGGCAGAAGTCAGTCTTCCTTCACAACACTCCTGTATACAAGTGCTGGCGAAGAAGGGCAATGCAAACACGGGGTTTGGGGGAAGCAACTCGTCCGATCGCGATCGTAGGGGAGAGCGCAGTCGTCAGAAATCAGGTCGCTCTGAGTGTCTGCTGCCGAGGCTGCTTCGCTCGAGCAGTCGACTGATCTAGTCGCCGACTGACTGATCAAGACGTGATCAGAGCTTCGGAGGAACGCGAACTGTTCGTAACTTATAATTCGAGCAAGGAAAGCAACGCAAATCGAAACTTGAAAACATCGTACAGATAAAACGACGTAGAGTGAGTACAGACTTACTATTTAAGTGTTTTCCCTCCTCACTCGAGGACCACTCCACGAACGTGTGATTAGTTGTTATCATCACGAATATATTTTCTGCGTACTGTGATCTGAAATGAGTTCGTAGTGAGGCGTGGAACACACAGAATGACTATCGGAACCTTTGGTTGACAAACATGTGAGAAACCTCAACCGATCTTAACTTCTGCTGGTTTCCTACAGAGATCTGCGTGGTTCCAGATCTGTAAAAGTGCGTGACGCACTGTTTCGTCGCAGGCTGAGAATAAAGATCGTCAAATCCTATTTATTGCACGATCATCTCCGCGAAGACCTCTGGAGATGATGATATCAAGCGATCGCCTGACCTCTGATTGTATTTTTGGCAACTTCTCAAAACTCAGTACGTGAGTAGAGCAGATCTGGCCGCGATTTGTTTCTACGCACGGCGTGACGTCAGCTTCCTCGGCGATCGGCGATCTCATGCGGTGGAATCTGCTAACTTTATCTGTTCTTTATTGTTCCGTAATCGAATTGAAAGAAGCACACAAAATAAACATACGCAGCAATAGACACGTAAATTATCTTAAAATAAGAAATAAAAATTTGGCGCGGATACTGAGCAATCGTGCTGAAGACTTCTTCACTTGAGAAGATATAGTTGAAAGCTGGGGATTGAAAGCTTTGCAACATACAGTCTGCGCTCCATTTTTCGGCGAAACAGCTGTGGTGGATCTTCAGCTTTACATGATATAGGGAATTCCGGAACTGACCCAAAGGTCACCTTGTAATGAAACGTAGATTTTACAAGGTGGGTTGTAATTAGAAATAAACGAGGATCATCGAACTTCTTTAAAGGCATGAAAATGCTGTGTCGTTGCTTTGAATATGCAGTCGTTTTTGATGAGAGCTTCCGTAGACTGCGCTGTGAGTTTCACTGATCTTGGCTACGATCCAATGAAGTCGGAAATGAAAACAATAAAGCGGCCGCGCACAGCAAGCACGGCAATAACAATCACGTGGCCGATGACTGCTGGAAACGCAGTTGAAATGGAACGCGTGAATTCGAGCGGGTGCGGGGTCGGGCTCTGCCGTAGCGCTGCGTTTGTGTGCAGTCGTTCGCATCGATCTTTTGTCTCTAAATATCCCGATTTTGGAAGTCGTCGTGCGTCCCAAGCGCTGTATAAAAAGGCGGCACAGTGGGATCCGCGTTCACTTGCAGTATTTTGTCAGTAGCCGCACGGAGATCGCAGCAATTCGGTGTCATTCTGAAGGCAGGAAACTCTTCGACTTTGAAGAAAGCAAAAAACGGTGGGTAGGAGAGAAATGAATTTAAAGACTTCCGCGGGTTCAATATTTTGATTCTGTGTTCAAGTGAAAAATTGAATTAATTGTTTGAATCGACTTGGCGTTCTTTAACTTCGTAGCAGCCTAACACTCACGATCATCTGCCAGGTCAGTGAGAAACAAACTCTCAACATCCAGTTGCAGTTGCAACTCACGCGGACTTTCAATGCAAAACAGCGATGACCTTCCAATCCTTATCAGCTGAAGTTCTGTGTTAGATAACAGCTGATCATAACCGCGATACGATCAGGTGTCGTAAGTGCTTCCGTCTCTCGCCAATGTTGCTGAACGACGCACTCGAGCAATGTAAGCGTATTACGAGAAGATAAACGCTTACAGGCTGCCGCACCGTCTCATCCGCTCCACACAGTCCACTTCAACTAGCTTGTCTATCGTGAGGGCGACTAGTTGTGTATCGCGTTTCCCTGTTATCAGTAATTGCTTCTGCAATGCTTTCAACGAGTAGAATACTCCGGGCAGGCTTGATTGGAGCTTCCACCTAAAAATCAGTCCAGTGCTGATTGGAAATCTAAGCCGATCGTGCGGTACCAGAGCCGGAATAACGACAACGTTTTCAATTTCGTTCGCAGTGTATACAACAGCTCAGTTGGTCGTGTTTGCTTTGCTGCTGACATCGGAAACAGTTCCACTAGAAGCCACCAGTCCGCCGGAGGCCGGAGTTGCAGACACGCCACAGAAAATGCCCGAGCAACGAGTCGCTCCAGCCATTGATTCCCTTGAGGAGTTCGAACAGAAACTGCCCGGGTACGTAGACTGCCTCGGCGCTTTGGCCGCATACACATACAGTCGTCTTGAAGCTGGCACTCATTTTCTTAATCCTCCCCCGTTTAGCTTTCTGAACACCAAGAAAACACTGTCTGTGTTCTTCGATTACGATGGCACGCTGGCACCCATTGCGGACAACCCGAACAAGACCGCCATGCCCGTTGAGGTGGAGGCCCTTTTGAGCCGCCTCGCGAAGCATCCGAAGGTTTTCCTGGCTGTGATCTCTGGTCGCGGCATTAAGGACGTGCAGGAGCGTGTAGGCCTCAGTGGCATCACTTACGGCGGCAATCACGGCTTGGAGATACAGAACCCTGATGGCTCACGGCACGACTACCAGTTGCCCGCAGAGCTGCAGGAGTCCTACGTGCATCTGGTCAAGGAACTGAACGCGAAGGTGAACAAGAACAAAGCTTGGGTGGAGGATAAACGGGTCTCATTGACCTATCATTACCGCGATACGCCGGCGGATGTCAAGGAGATGCAGAAGCGGGAGGCAATCCAGATCATCGAGCGGCACGGGTTCCGGGCGAATCTGGCGCATGAGGCAATCGAAGCCAAGCCTCCGGTTAATTGGAACAAAGGTAGCAAGCAAGCGGAGCCACATGTTGTTAGTTGCTAGACAAAACCTCACGCCACCTTTCTTTTGTAACAGGAGAGGCTGCACTCTTGATCCTGCGCAACAAATTTGGTTACGATTGGGCTGAACACACGAACGTGATTTTCGCCGGCGATGACACTACCGACGAGGATGCCATGAAGGTGCGAGAGCTGAATAGGATTTCATTCATAATTGCAAACCCACTTTTCAATTTCAGGCACTGAAAGGTATCGGCAAGTCGTTCCGGATCTCCACCGACCGTGATATACAAACCTTCGCTGATTTTCGGTTGCCTCGGCAAGACGTCGTCAAGGATCTTCTGCAGTGGATCGCCAGTGTCTACGCGAGTTGAGTTTCCGGGCGGATTCAATGCCACTTTCGTAGTTTTAGATTGAGGGTTGTCTATCATTCTATTAATTAGATCTCGGTGCTGCTAGGGCAAGTTGCACGGTGCTCTTAAAATTACTATATATCAAATAAAATAGGTTTTCTAAATTATGGACAAAGCGTGACCTTTCCGGTATTTGGGGGGAATTTGATCAGAATGGACTGGTAGCCTTTGTAGAGTTGGATTTCTGCACCGAATAGACCTTCTTTATCTTGTTACGGTTGCCCGTGTGTGGAAGGGTGACACGACAGCGCTCATTGGCTGAACAACGTATCTGTTCGGCGATAAATTATCCAACCAACAGCACCAAACAAACAAAGCGTTTTCGACGAAATTGCTTCTGCAGAGCCAGGCAGAGGATTGCCTCCCTCCACACCGCCGCCCAGAGACCGTTCGAGTGGGCCGCATCGGTGTTTTTGCAACGGTGTTGTTGTGTTTTTCTGGCTGGCACCTTGCCACGAAATTATTACGGTATTTGAGAAAGCATTCACTGCGATCAGCAAAAAGTGTGCAAGTGCTCAATTCTGAGGAGCCTAAAAATATTAATTTTCGAACTTATTTACGAACTTAGTTATTACGGGCACCTTTTCGATGACTGCAAGGATTTTAATGTCCCGTAGCAGCGACGAAACGTCTTCATCATCGCGATCGCGTAATGATGACAGCTTTCTTCGAAGCCCTCCAGTTTGAAAGCGACCATACATCCGTACATCCGCAAAAGAGCGGCGATAAAGACTCAAGTCCTCCCCTGTCACCCATCTGTCAAAACATCTCTGCAATCACCACTGCGACCAATTAGTGACAGTGAGGGGTGACGCCAGGGTACGGGAAAATGACTACTCCCATTACAGCCATGGCGTGGGCCTATAATGGTCAATTGTTTGGCGAACCTGGATTTCTGGCGGTCTGCAAATGGAGGCGGAGTGTGGAGTGACTGGACAACCTGATCTCTGCCTTGGTGGCAACTTCTCTCAGAGGTTCGTTTGAGTAAAATAAACCGTCGGCCATCTGCATCGCCAGCGTCTTATTGCACTTGGCGAGGACATGGGCGCCTCTTATTTATTGGGTGCCCATGTAATCTGTCGCGACTCGGACAGCTTTCGGCACACAATTAATTTACGAGTGCAGCGGCTGGTTGTCAAATTAATTCAGAAACAAATTTATTAAACGGGGCTCATTACTTTTCACTTTGCAATTTGCAAAACTTTGGCGGAATTATAATTTATTATGATCGGCTGGTCCCGAGGAAGCAGCGGCAGGCACGCGACTGCCATTCGCGTGACATCGGCTACATATTTGGCTGCATAGCTGGCGGTAATTCGGAAAATCCAATTGTAAACCGACAGTTGCGAAAATTTGGGCCGTTTGATTATTCAGAAATTTGTCGGACTCGGATTAGTCGAAGCCTATAAATAAACAAAAACTCGCGCTGATCTCCCAGTAAATAATGTGCGGGCGATCAGAGGCGGGTTCAACTTTGTAGCTGGTGGTAGACAACATACACTGAGAGAAACCAGGGCTTTCCTATTGTTGTTTATATTGCTGACAGTTGAAGGGACAGAAAATCGAATTCTTGGATAAAAGTAAATCCCTTAATTAAAAACAGACGAGACGAATTCTCTAAAATTCTGTGTTTTCATGAGCGTTCAAACAACAAAAGACAACAAAATTCTAAAGCAAGATTTCTAGATGACGACTTCGGCCAGCTGTTGACTGCTCGCTAGCACCCGAATCTCTTCTAAATTAATTATTTTCCAAAATCTAAAATAACAACATCATAAATCACCACCACCAACACACGCGCTTTGCGCTCCCCACACAAACAACCACAGCGATGGCATTGTTATATTTTGCGAGAAAATGAAGGCGACCACCATAAAAAATTAGTAGGAAAATTAAAAAATCGCATTTTCGAAAAATTTTGAACGCTTCACTCCCGTGGAGCTCTGACAGCGCGAGCCAGCCAGGCGAGTGCACGCACACACGAGCGCTTAAAATTAGAACTGCGCGGTGAGAACCGCTCTGGGACGCTCCACTCGGCCGAAGATCACTGCGGCGCAGGCACTCTGGCGAGGATCAGTAGCGTTGGAACGGTCAACGCAGAAGGTTTCGGGTTTCGCGGCAAAGACAAAGCAAGGATGGCCGAACAGAAGAAGGCTCCGCTCTTGAAGAAGGAGGAGGACTACGTGAAGGCACTCGAAGGGTAAGCATGTCAGTAGATCGGTTCGGAAGGCAGCACTAATAGCGCGCCTTGCGGAAATGCAGCTTCATCAAGCCGGAGGACCAGGTGGCACTGCTGCTGGACTACGATGGCACGCTGGCGCCTCTCAGCGAAGAGATCGCGGTCATGCCGAAGGACACCGAGATCAACATCAAGAAACTGGCGGCCAACGAGAAGGTCTTCATGTGCGTCTTCTCGAGCCGCGAGCTGTCCGAGATCAAGAACCACCTGAAGCTGCCCAACGTCACCTACGCTGGCAACCATGGCCTGGAGGTCGAGTATCCTTCGGGGAAGAAGTTCAAGATCGAGATGCCGGAGGAACTGCTGCAGAAGCACAACAAGTTGGTGGAGGAGCTCAAGGAGAAGGTGAGCTGGTTGGAGGGGTCCCAGTCGGGTCCCCAGCGGGTTCCCAGTGCAGTGCTAAATCCGCGTGGCTTTTAGGTGGTCTGCTCCGGGGCCTGGGTGGAGGACAAGAAGATCTCCGTCACGTACCGCTACAAGGGCGTCAACGACAAGTTGAAGGGCAAGCTGGTGGAGACCGCGAAGGGCCTCATCCAGGCGCACGGCTTCCAGCTGATCGAAACCCCCTACGCGCTGGAGGGCAAGCCACGCGTTAACTGGGACAAGGGTGAGTTGCGACGTGCCGACTTCCCTTCAAGTGCCGCCGTGACGAACGGGTCGTGGCGCATTGTGTCGCGGAGGGTGGCTCAGTGCAGTTCGCGTGCAGCAAGAGGAGGCTGAGATAGGAGTCTGTCCGGACAGACATGGCGAGATAGACATCGTTCGCGTCGAGGTCACGGCGTGGCCTTGATTTGGCCAAAAGACGGCTCATCGGCGAGGCTTTCAGACCGTTCAGATGTTTTTCGGAGTAGAGAGCAAACCTTTTCAGGTCACGACCAAACTTTGAAGAAAAAAGGGGGCATACGGCATTTACTGTAACCTGAAAAGCTTTGTGAACGTGCCGCCGTCTGAGGAACTCAACGGCTGCTTGATTTGCGGCCACTTGAGTTCCTGCTGGATTGCTACTGTGGGTCCGCGTCGATGCTGTTTATTTTTAACTCGGTCGCTTGAGATCTTCCCTCGGAACGTTGGTGCTGCGGAAAGTGAAACAGCCACAAAAATTCGTGAATGTCTGCTGCCTTAAAACTTTCATTCTCGGTGGTGACCAGAAGCGTCGCCAGAAACGACCACAGCATATTTGTGATATAAAAAGTCGCGTAAGAAGTCCCCGCACATCAAAACAGCATCCAGAACTGCGCGTCTTCACGTCTCAAATAATATTTTGGCCGCTGTGCGATCCGCCCACAGCTGCAGCCACCGATGCCACAACCGCTAAAAATAAGTTCGGACGGCTCGAACTGTAGGCACCCAGACTCCGTTACTAACGTACGTGCGATCGTATTGCTCAGATATGCAGTCAGATCTCGAATTTGCGCGCCGCTTTTTCGTTACTTATCGCTTCGTGGGGTTTTGGAGGCTTCCGAGTACCGAAATCTAGTATTAAAATGCGAAGACTCGACCTCGCCTTTCGCTCAGTGTAGACAAATGCAGTCGCCTCATTGCGCCGCGCGGAAGCGACTGTTGCGTCAACACGTCGACCACCTTCGCGGTGGTGCCGCGCACTTAAAAACGCTCTTGCTCTTCTTCTTCTTCCTCAGGCGAGGGCGCCAAGATGATCCTGGAGAAGCACTTCGACGCTGACTGGGCGAAGAACCTGAAGATCATCTACTGCGGCGACGACACCACCGACGAGGACGCCATGAAGATGCTGCACGGCGTCGGCAAGACGTTCCGCGTCTCCGAGCTGCCAACGCTGAAGACCTACGCCAACTACCAGATCAAGACGGTCGAGGAGGTCGGCTGGCTGCTGAAGGCCATCCAAGCGAACTACGAGAAGAAGAAGAAAAACTAGAGTGGCCCGCAGACACTCGTGCGCGCACTTGAAAGCGACAACTGCGGAGCGCATCGATAAAACTGCAGAAACTCGTGATCTTCTAGGCTGAACTCGAGAAACGAAATCTCGAAAGTCGCAGCTACTGTTTTCTATGCTAATCTTAATGAGTTAATAATACGTACTACATTGTAACTGAATGCTAACACGGTAAACTTAATAAAAATTACACTGAATTTTAAATATTGACACTGCAGTCTTTGTGGAAGTTTGCGCAAGTCTTAAAATTAGCAATCGTAAACTTTGTAAAACCCTTACGATAACAAATCAAAAGGATACATTTTTCCAACTGCTGCCTTACTAGTAACGTGAATGTTAAATAATTTTCTATTTAAAACCCCCTCCTAAAAGTAGGCAATTGCGATGAACTTGGTGAATAGCAACGAGAAAAAATTCACCCGTTGTTATGCCCCTCGAATTTGGTGGAATATAGGCAACGAGTAAAAAATTCACGTTAATATGCCCCTTAAATTGGTGGATTATGTTGAGGTTCTGCTTTAAAGTCCCCTCCTAAAAGTAGGCTCCCCGAAGAACAGATTTTTTTCTTATCGCTTGAACCCAGCCTAAAAGTATGCAATGAATACTTGATGGAAAAACGAGCGAAGGAGATACTTATTGTTCGAAGTGTACTCCGAATATTTTTCCTCGCAGATGTACAGTACGCAGCAAGAAGGCCTTAAACTTAACCATTCTTCTCCCAATATGAGTTTCATTAACATTTTCAAGTGCGGATAGCTTTAACTCTTTAATGATATTTATTTTCGGTATTCTGCTCGCAATGTAATAAATAGTAAATTTAAAAAACAAATAGTCAAATATTCGGAAAAATTCCCAAACTCGATTCCTGGGAAACCCAATTTTCCGAAATTATTCTGCGAAATAAGGCGCGAAGCCCAATTTGCGAGTAAGAAAAGACGTCTGCTTCAGTAACTTAACATTTATTCGGTACACAAGTGGCTTCACTTTCTATAAAACGTAAAGTAAACAGGAATTTTTGTTAAAACGTAAACAAATCTTACCGATCTTAACTTTAATAGCACAACGCAGACTCTCTTCTCGTCCGTTACGTACACTAAGCGCAGTTCGGCGAGGACTCGCGGGTCGCGAGGAGCTCGCCGAGGCACACCGCCGGGCCCCGCGTGTCCCTCAGTAGCACCATAGTTGGCACGCGCGGGCTCGTCCTTCTCAAATCGCATTTCGCTACACGTCGGTGTGTTTTACACAGGAGGCTTACTAACTACTTTACAGGGAACGGGCCGGTCTGCCGATTGCAGGCGTGAGGACCGCTATCTTACTGGGTAGGTGTGGTCGTCTGGGGCCGCTGAAGCAGCAGGAGTTCAGGAGCCGTCGCTTGCCATGTCGCCTCCGCCGAGCGGCGACGATCAACGGGGTAGCGGGATCCCTAAGCTGGCCTCGGTGGGTCCAGTGGGTCCGTCGTGGACTCGGAAGTTCGCGGACTTACAGAGATTCGTAATACTACAGGTCGATATTCTAGAGGATCGCTGACTCCTTGCGCTAAAATTAAGAACACTTTTCAGGTTGGCTTCGCTTGTCCCTCCTCGAAGCAAGGATTCGCACTCGGAGGACACACTTCTCAGAGTTTACAAGGTCCGCGTGGCGCGGGCGACTTGACGCCGGGTGGACTTGAGCTGGGTTTAGGAACGAGGATCGTCGGCTGTATCGTTCGAAGCGTGATGTGAGTTGAGTCGGAGGGGTCTGGGATTCGGGGCAGAGTGATGCTGGTCTTAGTTAACATGCTTCAGAACATGGGGGCAGTCGTGGTCTGGCCCGGAGCGTCAGGTTACTTGGTCCGGCTCGACTCTGCTCATGTTCACGTAGGATGCCAGGGCATGCTTTGGTTCGGTTTCTTGCGTGGTTTGCGGCGTCAGTTTGCGGCGAGCGTCCTCGGCGCTGCTCGCGCTGCTCTGGTTGCTGCGGTCGTCCTCCGGCCGGGCGAGTTGAATGCAGAGGCTCCTGGGCGAGTCGGTCTCCGTGGCGGCCGAGGAGGAGCTCCTTGTGGGCGAGTTGAACTCCGTGGACGTGGACGAGATTTGCGTCTGCAGCGTGGGCAGCGGCAGCTGGGTGACCTTGCCCATGAAGGAGCGGATTTCCTCGAAGTAGGACTCGTCGGTGGGGAGGCCGCGGTGCCGGCGCAGACCGCGAATGCGCTCGTCGATGCCGAGGCCCAGCGAGGCGGCGTCGGCCTCGTGCTTCTTCAGGTGGCGGTCGAGGTTGGTCTGCTGGCCGAAGCAGCGCTCGCAGATGTCGCACTTGAAGGGCCGCTCCTTGTTGTGGATGTTGCGCACGTGCCGCTGCAGGTTCGACGAGATGCTGAAGGAGCGCTCGCAGTACTTGCACTTGTACGGCTGCTCGCCGGTGTGCGTGCGCAGGTGGCGGGTCAGGTTGGCGGAGCGCGGGAACACCTTGCCGCAGAACTTGCAGGCGTAGCGGTCCTTGTTCTTGAGGGGCGTCGCGGGCGACGGGCTCAGGTGGTTCTTGGCCGCGGCCAAGTCCTCGTCGTTGCTGTTGCCGGCGTGGTTGTGGCGTGGGTGCCGCAGATGGCGCTCGTGCGGCAGCGGACTCTTGCTGCTCCCGTTGCCCGAGATGGGCCCCAGACTGCTCAGGCCGTCAAACTGCGAGCTGCTGTTCTGCAGCGGCTGTGGGTGCGCCGCGGCGGTCGAGGCGGCTGCCATGCTGCCCACGACGGACAGCTGCGGCAGGCTGTGCAGGAAGTTTTGCTTGCCCGCCCGCAGCAGGTCGAAGGTGCCGCCTGCCATCGGCCGTGGCGCGATGAAGGGGTTGCGGTAGGGGAGCGGAATCGCCTTGGCCATCGCCTCCAGCATGAGCGGGTGCAGCGCGGGTGGTGTGAACGGCATGCGAGGGGGGTTCAGCAGTGCGTTGTCGGGAAGGCCGGCGCGCGTCACGCCCCTTCGGTCGAGCTTGAGCTCCCCGCCGCATTTCGACTGGTGGCTGCCGCAGCTGAGCTCGTCGGGGGTCCCACTGCCGGGCGGCGCGTAGTTGTTGTTGGCGTGCTTGAGGCAGTTGTTGTTGTCCGGCGACTGGTGGCGGGACGCGTGCTTCGGCAGGTGGAAGCCGATCGCGTGCTCGCCGCCGAAGTGGTTCGGGTCCGCAATCAGTATGAAGTTGCTGTTCTCGTCCTCGACCCGCAGCGACTTGCGTTCGGAAAACGCGGTCTTCTTGTGCTCGAGCCGCAAGTCCAGCGGCTGGTCGTGGCTGGCGCAGCGCACGCCGGAGCCCGCGACGCTGTGCGGCGGCTGACTGAGGGCGCTGGCCGGCGAGGCGGCGTTCGTCGAGGTGCGCGACGCGGACGACAGGTCGTAGGGCAGATGGGAGGCGGCGGCGTGTCCTAGGACAGGATACACGGATCCTTGTTTGGGACTAGGAAGCATCTTTCGTGGCGAATGGTCCTTCTCTCGCATCACGAGTGGCTTTCTGTGGCGCGAACGACGTGGTGAACTCGCAGTTTCTACTTCCTCGGGAGTGGCGCGAGTGGACTTTGGAACTTACTGGGGCGAACACACATTAGAACCTGGAAGAGAAGGAATAGACTGTTAAAAATAAGTTGAAGAAGAATGTCGGGGGTCGCGGAGGTACGCTACTGACGGAAGTCGAACTGCGGAATGAGGGCAGAAATTGAAAACCTACACAACCTTTGATTGGAAGCGAAGAGGGAAGAGCGACTTCCTCAAAAATTATTATTGTTTCGCCTTGACGCCCAACGCGAGAATTCCAGCCTCGCGAGCGCGCGATCACCGGCGCGACAGATGGCTGGGTTTGCGCGATCAAGGTTGGCGATGGCGCAACTGTCGCCGCGTTCGCCACGCAAGTCGCTCTGCACCGCACAGCGTACGTCGTCCCCACCTGAGCGCCCCCGCGCCGCTTAAGAAGATTATCGCGCCCTGCTTTCCGAAAACATTCCGGCTGTTGTGTGTTCAGATGGTTTCGAATGTTTGCTTAGCAGCTGCTGGATGAAGCACTCCGCGTACACGTCGAGTGGCTGGTTGTTCTCGGTTGGCCTGCTCGGCACGAGCGCTCTGGATCGAATTGCGTAAACCGCCCGGAGACAGCGAGCGCACAGGCGACTCCGGCCCACGATTGCCAGTCCGCCTGCACCGCCGCAGACCTGCCGAATTATTCGGCGCGCCGGAACCGCGCCGACTCCGCCGACTCCACGAATTCCAAGGCAAGCCCATCCAGCAGAGCCGACGCATCCAATTTATGCGCGTGCCGAGGAATCTGTGAGAACCTCTCTCCGTCCTCCGCCGCAGATCGCACGTGAGCGAGGCACCCGAGCGCCACGATATCGCGCTCCCAGCAGCGGCGATGAGCGCGGGGCGAAGATCTGCTGCACCGAGACGGCTTTTTCAGTAGCAGCGAGGACTGCAGTCGAGGCAGCCCTGCAAGGCGAGACGGGAATCGAGATCCGACGGAAATCGACATCAAGAGTCTCTCCAGCCGGGAGGGAATCGAGGGCAATATTGGCCTGAATAGTGGTGAACCGCAGGTGGAATGGGGTCTCGGTGTGGCTGCTGCGGGCCGCCTGGAAACTCGTCCGTGCTGCAAAGAGGCAGGAGATCGCGACTGGACAGCAACTGCCCGACCGCTGAGGCACACGGGCGCTACGGCACTGCGCGCCGGGCGACCGAGCGCTCGCCTGTCCCTGCCACAGTTGCATAAATGCATGCCGAAGCAGCGACTCAGCGCTGACCTGGTTTCCACGTCGCAGAGCAGCGCCTGGAACTCGGGCGGCTAAGCGATCCCGCGCGATTTCGCAACCGCGCAGACGGACGCGGCGACGAGCCGTGGAATGATAATTCCGACTGCTGGGTGGAAATGGAAATGACTGCATCAATTTGGAAAATGCATGCGTGGCCTTGCGAAGTGCTTGCGTAAGGCGAGCAAGTTTGTCGCGTGCACTGCAGCAGCTTTTCAAGTTTGCACAAATGTGTAAATTCTTCGCGTGACTTCCACCGCTCCCGGACGGACCAACCGCCAACCGAGGACGGATGGACGCTCCGAAGCAGCCTAATTTGACGAGCAGAAGTAGCGGCCGCCGATTTGAACTTCACCGGTCGCCGGCGCTTCGACACGCCGCGCAACGAGCGCTCTCGAGCCGCGGTCGCGGTTGCCTCGCGTTAACCTGAACACCGTGAAGACATAAAGTCGGCAGCCACACAGGCAGCGAGCCGCGGGCAGGCGGAGGTGCGCGCGCACGTGAAGATGAAGACGTCTCGTTCACACGCTTAATAACGACTTTGAAGCCGCGGCGCGAACAAATGGCTTGAGCAACATCTGTGAAATTCAAGTGTGGCAAGTGACTTCTCGCGGCGTGGCGCGCGCAGGCGCCTGCAGCGGTTCAGCCAGTCAAGCGGCAGTCGAGTCGGTGTCTGCTCTGCGGTGCCTCGAGGCTGCGGTGTGAAGTGGAGCGCCGTCGCTCTGCTCGGGGTTCGACTCGTCGCACGCGGACAGGCAGTCGCACAACCATTTAAGAGCGACGCATACGCAACGCGGCCGCATCTCCGCGCTTTCCCAGTCCCCGATGAGGCAACTGCGCTCTGATTTGACGTAATAAGCAGTTAATGCACTTCGGCACGTAATTGACGAATTTGCGGAGCTTTATTAGCAGCGGCGCTGTCATCACCTCAGCGGCCGCCGCTCATCGACGCGCTTCGCTGATTGCGAGTGATTAAATGCGCGCTTTTGCTCGCACTTAAACGGCAGCTCTGACAGCTGACAGCCGACAGCTGAGAGCAGCCAGTAGCGGCGCACCCGGTAGGAAAAAGCGAGACTAAGCAACACTGGCAACATTCATTCAGCTGAAGTTCTGAGTACGAATTTGTGGCTCCGACGCTCTTAACACGCGAGCGACAGCAACCCGCCAAGACATTCGGCGATCATTTCTCGCACTTGATTGACTCCGGCGTGGAGGCCGCCGCCGAGACCAGAATCGAAGCGCCAATCAAGGTCGGCCATTAGCGACGGAGACTCTTACGTCGTAGTGGTCGTAGTGGTCGTAGTTGTTAGTTGGGTGTACTGAGGACCCTTTCAGTGGATCGAGCGAAATAGTGTTTCTGTTGCCAACGCAGAAGGTCGCCTCAGATAATTTGTTGAGAAGGGATTTCGTTGAGCGCTCGAAAACGAGCACCGCAAGCCGAATTCCAATCCGCTGCAGTCACCGCGATTTACACATCCGCGCAGCACTCGAGCTGACCTCGCCACACTTCGGCCCGCGAGCAGAGTGCAGCAAGCCGTTTGGGAGAACTTCCACGATCTGTTGCTGCAACAGCGATAACGCTGCTGTTCTTCCACGTCTTCCGAAAATTGCTCACTCCACCTGCCGAAGCGCGCCGTGTGTCTTCGGGCGAACACCGCGCAAGTCGCGCTCGTTCTGGCGACTGTAATTGCGCTGCATTCCACTGAAGCAACAAAAGACTCCCTGGGAATGCCGCCGCAATCGCTCGCCAGAATGGATGACAACTCCGAGCGGATGGCGGCAACTTGCGGCCGCAGTTTGTCCAGCAGATGTCTTCCGTTCCAGTTTCTGGCGTGACGAATGCATGGCAAACCTCCTCCAGCATGCAGACGAAACTCTGCGCGCTCACCGGAGCCGCTGGCGGAGGCGCAAGGGCGAGTGTCAAAGCCCATTGTTGCCGCGAGACTGTCGGTGCCACCGCGCCGCGCAGCACGGTGAAGCCGATCGACCCCGAGCTTGGTTGCCGCTGCCACGGGGCCGCCATTTGCGCCCCCACCCGCCCCGCCGGTCACCGTCGCCGTTACCGTCGCCGTTACCGAAACAAGGCGAGCGCGGAACAATCGAGTTCAATTGTTCCGACTGCTCGGCGCTCTGCAGCTGAAACTCCCAAGACGCGTCTACTGGGTCGGCATCCGTGACATGCGTTAAGTGCAGATAATTGCGCTCCGAACGCTGCGGCACAGCAGTGCCTACCTGCGAGGGCTTCCGCGGCCTGCAGATTTCTGTTTTGAAAGCGCTTTTGTCGCAAGCCTGGGAATCTCGGTCCGTTGGAAGCTCGATCCGCCTGCACGCGCCAGGCTAGAAGAAGAACGCACGCGCGTCTTTTCAGCTTTCAAGGCGGCTCAAGGCCGGCGGCAGCGAGAGCAACGAGCCTCGCAGACACGCAGCGCGATCGCGAGCGACGGAAGCTTCAGGCGGCTGTCGACGTTGGGTGGGAACTGGAGATTCCGAGCGCTTTATCGAGTACCTCGGCGCCGCAGAGCTGCTCTCAGGGACGCAGCGTGTAATTAAATGAAATGACTGCTCGCGTGATGGCTCGACGGCTCGACGGCTCGATGGCTCGACGGCACCGACAGAAGTTGCTTTGCATTCTAACGAGCAGGTGATCCGATCGCCCGAAGCAATTAAAGCGGCGACTCAATTAGCAGCGCCAAAGGTCTTCCGCATTCACCGCCGAGCGCAGAGCGCAGAGCGCCGAGCAGCGTGCAGCGGGTCGAGTGAAAGGACTTCAGCCGCAAAAAGTCTCCCGTTCACTTTGAAAGCCGAAATCGAAGTTCTGCTTCACCTGATGCTCGCACCACGCGACTCGCCCGTTCTGTTCTCGGCTGAGCCGCGACGCGACGTCTCTGCGATGCTCGTGTTGATCGCTGAGAGGAACGAGTTCGTGCGCATGAAATCCGATCGTCCGAAGTTGTTGTTGCAGCCGCCTGCTGAAATCCTCCTGCAGGAACGAAGCTTTCCTCCGTACCAAATTTAGAAAGGAGTCGCAAGTGGCTTCGCTCGTAGGTGTCAACTGATTGAGAGGATGTGGAGCCGGCTTAAAATACATGCATGTGTGTTAGTTGTTGTTGTTGTTGTAGTTGTTGTGGTCGTTGTTGTTGCTGTTGTGGTCGTTGCGTTGTCGTTACAGTTGACGTTGATTGCGCCGCAAAGCGAAAGGAAAAGCGCTCCTCGCTCTAAATTAAAAGTAAAGCCGCTGTTTTCCCTCAGAGGCTTCATTTCTCATCCACCCCCCCCCCCCCCCCCACAACCCCACAACCCCACACCTCACCGTGCGCGGCGCGCATCTGCCGCCGAGCGCTGCTGCTGTCCATTGACTTCGGGTTGCTGTTGCGCGCTGGTTGCGCTGCTGCGTGCCACACTGGCTGCTCGTCTCGGTTTTCCAGCGCAATAGAAATCAAAAGTGTAGCAGCCCGAAGCAGTTAATCCAGTTTTGTCATTCGAGTTCGATTTCGGTCTGGCCATAAAATAGTTCGCTCCGCCATCCGCTTCCACGCACAGTGGGACGCTTTCATGTGAGCTGCTGATTATTCGCTGCAGATTATTCGCACCGGCTTTCGAGCTCCTAAAAAACGGAGGACGGTTTTCTGACCCTCTGGTGGGATTCCAGTGCACTGATCACTCGCTCTCGTGTTCTTCTTTTCTTGGATGGAGATGTGATTCTCTGTGATTCGCGCTCGCCACACTGTGCGCTGACGTCCGCCGTGTTTGCTGTTCGCGGCGGCCCGCCGAGCAGCGCGAGCCGAACGCCTGCACGAGCTGTGCGGCGGAGGGCATGAGAGACGCTCACCGCACATCTGATGCCAGCCGAGCAGGTGTTCGTCGCCTGCGTCGCTGGCTTTCTTTCTCCCTTAATTAATGCAAACGCCTCGCGAAAGCGAGAGACGGCTTCCGTCGCGCGCGATCCTTCGCAATCAGTGCGCGCATTTTGCTCGATGCAGCGCGGAGGGCGAGTTCAGTCGTCCGAACGCCGCTCTCTCCGCGTTCAACGTGGCCGATTCGCTGGTGCTTCAAGCTCAGCTGGCGACCGCTGCTCTCGTTGCAATCAGGCGTGACGCAGCTGAAGATGCGCGCCAGCAAGTGCATCGCTCTCGCAGTCGCGGTGACGGCGGCGGTGGTCGCTGCGGCGCTCGGGCGGTTGATGGACTCCGCGGTAGAAAGTGGATTCAGTGCAATGGAGTCTTAATAGCTCGGTGCCACGTCTCGCCAGCGCGGCTCGGCGCTGAGTGGGACGAGTTTCTCTTCTAATCGCTTCGCTGTCAGATTGCGTGCCAGAATGCCGGGAATTCGCGAGCTGGCCTCGCTTGTCGTAGGAGAAACGCGTCGAGGAATGCGCAGGCGAAGAGCTCGCAGCGCCATTCGAACCGCTGCGACTCCCATCGCAGATCCCCGCTCACTGCCATCAGCGCAGATTGGTAGCAGTAAAAGTCTCCTCGAGCCGAGCTCGAGCCGAGATTCCTGCGCTACGTTTGCCGTTATTTACGGCCCGCCAACCCACCGACGCCCGAGGGCGCTGATTTGCAGCGTGCCGCGTGCCGCGTGTGGCGAGACGGCAAGAGGCCGCCTGCAGTGGCGACGAACTCTGAGGAGAAGTCGGCGCTCCAATTTACACGAGCGTTTCCGAAGTCGCTGCTTCTCGCAGAATCAACGGCGCGCACTCCTCGTTGCGGATGATGCTCGCTCACATTTTCGAAGTGGGTGCACTTGAGTAGCCGAGAGGAACCAGAGGCCGCGGATTAAGTTGTGAGCGGCGGTCGACTGACCAGCGCGGCTCCGACGCGGTCCTCGTTTTTGTGGAGCCCGCTAATTACCTCGATGCCCCTGCTAAATTGGCTTAAAAGCGGCCAAATTTGCGGTTTTCTAATGGATCTTCTTTCGGGGCGGAGAGCAGAGCTCCGCGCTCGCGCTCGCGCATGAATGGCAGCTCCATCTGCGATCCGGCATTCGAAAGTGAAGTAATCGCCGCCGCCAACATTAATCAAGCCGGTGTGGCAACCGCACTCGGACGCGAACGCGAGCCGACAGCCGACTGCTGCTTCCTACTGGAGATCTAATTACAGATACCGCAACCTGCGCTGCACGGCGGCGCTGGCGGCGCGGCGGTGGCGTGACGCGCTCCTCGCTTTCTTGTCGCGCCGCGATCAGCTCGGGTTAACAGCTTCGTTCGGCTTTGCTCTCGTGTGCAGGGTGTGCCGCTGCTCGCTGCGCTGGGTCTCGTCGGCAACTCGATCCATCATCGGGTGCCGAACTCAAGGTCGATCGGGCGACGGACGCGGCCGCCGAGAGCGCCGAGAGCGCCGCTCGCAGTGCGGGTCAAGCTGAGTGCGAGCGAAGGGCAATAAAACGCCGAGTGAGTGTGGCTGCATGCCGACGCAGCCTGTCACTCGCTGGCGCGCGTCGCAGGGCAGCGACAATCAGCGACGGACTGCTGAGCAGAGGCTGTCAGCTCGGCTACCCGAGCGCAGGTGAGCGGCTGCCAAATGAATCCATTAGCGTGTGCAATCCGTTCCACATGATGGACCCGCACACCCCTCGAGCAGACGAGGAACGAAAAAGTGACCACGCGAGGTACTCGAGATACACGCGCGAGACACTCGAGGGACGGGGGAATTTTCACAAGAAGTCGAGAACTAGCGTCTTGTCAAGAATTCGTCTTCAAAAACCATCTGTAGGAACTCGTCATTGATCTCCGAACCTCGCAACTGCCTGCTTCCGCCGGCGCCGTGAGGTCTGAGCGCCGCGCCGCTGTGATCGCGGCTGGTTGCGCCAAGTTTTTGAGCCGCGCTGCTGCTGTCGCCGCGTGCCGTCGTGCGACGACGTGCGCCATCAACGCGCCGACAACCTCCACGCGTTCCGCATGCAGACCCGCGCTGCTCGGCCGCCGCTGCGACGCAGATGCAGATGCGGAGTCAGGCGGCGAGTTGAATTGCTGCAGATCAGATGCAACTGCGAACACAGTCAGCGATAACCGTCATTGTCGTCAGCGAAAAGCGCTGCAGTGAAAAAGCGAGATCAGCGCGATTGAAAGATGCTGGCGGTGTGCTGCTGCCCCTCGTCGTCGTGAATTGCAGCTCCAGAAGACAAAACTGTAACAACTGAACGACGACGTCGGTCGCCTGTCGCCTGTCGCCTGTCGCTCGGCGGCGATCACACAGCTGCGGCGTTTGTCACACGGCGGCCGCTCCACCGCAAGTGATTTTGTCGCGGACATCAGCGCGGCCGCGTTTAGCAATCCGATTGCGATTGCGGCTCCCGTGCCCCCCGCGCCCCCCCCCCCCCCCCCCCCGCGCTGCTGAAAGTGAGAGTGGCTCGGAAATCGTAACGATCTGCGGTTAACAAGCTGACGGACGAGTAGACGACGCAACGGCCGACTCGGCTGAGTGGCTGAGTGGCTGAGTGGCTGAGCGGCTGAGTGAGTCGGCCTGATTGAACGGCGGAATGCATCAAGACGTGAATTAGATGTAGGATTATATAAGGCGGCCCATTTGCAGGCCGTCGCTGCCCGCCGCCCGCCGCCCGCCGCCCGCTGCTCCGGGACGCGGCTGGCCGTCTTCGGTGCGGTACGACGCGCCGCCGCACACGTACGAGCAGCCGGCGTCCGCGCACTCGCGCCACTCGCGCCACTCGGAGGAAAGTGAAAGTGCTCCAGTTGCAGCCACCGCATCAGCGCCGCGCTCCACACGCTGATCTGCCGCGCGATCCAATCCAATCCACTCGGTGTCCTCGCCGCGTCCGCTTCCTGACCCGTCCGGCCGACGTGCGCTCTGCCGCTGATCTGGCTGGCGGGTCTCGCCGCTGCCTCGGCGCGCGAAAGCAAATACAGCTGCCGCCTCTCGCGAACGCGGCGTGCGACGAGTGCGGCAAGAGTCGTCTTCTGCTTCCGCGCCGCGCCGCGCCGTTAGTTGGCGAAACGGCCACTTGAGCGTCAAAGCGGCTGCACTCAACTGGAAAGCCATTCGGCGCTCTGGCGACGCGGCGGTGGGCGTTGAGCCGCCATGGACGCCGTTTGGCTAAAGGATGCGATGATTGCTGGCATTACAGGGTTTCGCGATCACGGTGCGACTAACAAATGAAGTCCTCGGTGCGGGTTAACTGAGCTGTTTTCCTCATCGCCGCCTTCTGGCCGCGTTAACCTCGACTGAAAGGAATTTCGAAGAAGCTACACGAAGCAGATTCTGGCGCAGAAGAGAATCTGGCAGCACGAACACGCGGTGTTCGACGCGCAAGTTGTGTCTTGCTTAGTTGAGTCTTGCTTTCCCGGCCAACTCGGCCGCCGCGCGCACGCAGCGTGCTTTCATTTTCGCCAGCGTCACATCGCGAAGGCGAGAGAGTGTCTTGGTTCCAAGGTCAGATCCGTATCTGGTCTTCGTAGCTTAATTCGCAGCCAGCACTGCCCGCAATTACCGTGCGGCGCGCTTTTACTGCCACTCGCTTCCGCCGAAGAGTTGCTCTGATTTGTCGCTGAGTGAGCAGCTCAGCGCAGCTCGCACGTCAGCGCGGCCGCATGCGCGCTCCGGAGCCCGAAAGCCGAAAGCCGAAAGTGTCTGCCAAGTGCACGGCCTGAACTCGTACTTGAGACGGAATCCGATTTGGGAATTGAAATTCGTTGTCGCTCGGCGACGAGGATTAATGAAATGCGTGGAGCTGCCGCGCACACACACACACACACACGCACACACACACACTCGCTCGCACACGACCAACCAACACACGCAGCAGTGCGATGGTGTGGAGGAAAACAAAGTATTTTACGGCCATTCCGAGCTGAAAGAGGAGGTGATAAAAAAGCGGCATTAAAATTAAAATAACGCAAATCATGCCAAATTCGTCGTTCGCTCCGCCGGCTCCCCGCGGCCCGCGTTTCCGACTGCGCGGCCGCATTTAATGAATGAACGGGCTGCGGAGTTGGGAAGGAGGGCGCGCAGATGCTTGGGATGGAGAGTGGAGAGCGTTTGGAAATACTTTCGTGTAATGATTCCATTAAAGCGAGCATAAAAGCGGCGAGTGGCGAGTGGCGAGTGGCGAGTGGCTGGTGGTGAGCGGACGGTGAGGAGGGGAGAGCGGCGAGCGGCAAGCGGCGACCAGTGATGCGGCCGCGGACACCGGACGCAAAACGCTGCTGTGACGCCGTTAAAGTTATCGTTGCGCAATGCAGTCGGCCGGGCGCGTCCAATGCACGCTAACGCGAGAGTTACGAGCGCTCCATGGGTTTGGTCGGCGCGGTGCTGCGTCATGCTGGACGCTTTGATTGACCGCAGAAATTAGCTCCGAATTAAAGCTGCGGTGCTGCGGTGGCTGCGGCTTCATCTGCAGCTGCCACGCAGCTTCACGCTGGAATCAAAACTCGAGCGGCTGTTGATCGCGTTTCGCTGGCGATGCCGCCGCAGCCCGTCGCCGCGCTTGGCACGCCGAGTTGCGCGCTCCAAGTGAGCCGTCGCGCGAAGGCAGGAGTCCATCCGGCGAAACACGAGCGGCTCTCCGGCGCAGGACGCACGTCTGCGGAAAGGAGCTCCTCAGCCGCTCGCCGCCGTGAAAACGCTCGTCTGCCACGCCAGTCCCTCGCCGTCCCCTCGCAGTCCCCTCGCCGACCCCTCGCCGACCCCTCGCCGACCCCTCGCCGACCCCTCGCCGAGCCGTCGCAGTCCCCTCGCCGGCCGGTGGTCGCAGCTCGCACTCGAGGCGCACGTTTGGTCCCGCTGCTGCAGCTGGGAAAACACGTTCGAACGGAAGCCCGACCACTGCGGCGGCCAGACCGCAATCTCATTTACGGATCTTCCGCTTCCACGGCATCCGCGTCTGCAGACCGCGAACTCATTTGTCGGCGCGGGAGAACGCGAAGGAGGGGCGCAGGCGGCGAGATCTGGCTGAATGAACGCTTCTCGGCGGCACTGGCTGCACTTCATCCCGGTCCGCGAGGCATTTTCGGCTGCAGCGCTGAAGTGGAAGACGAGCGCCCATCAACTCCGCGCGCGCCTGCACGAGCTGCGACTCGCGTTGACCCAGATAACAGTCATCCACAACAGCTCAGCGGAGTCCGTGCGCTCTCCATCCGTCCGTCCGTCCGTCCGTCCGTCTGGCTGTCTGTCTGGCTGTCTGTCTGGCTGTCTGTCTGACGCCTGGTCGGTTGGACGCATCCATCGCGGTCGTTAACAGGACGGCTTCCCGTAAATAATTGCGGCCGCAACAACGAAGAACGCCAGCCGTGATTCGAGTCGGCAGCCGCACAATGGTCGGCGGCGCGGGCGCAGGACGGACGCAGCGACGGCCGCGCTGCTCCCAGATGTTGCTGGCCGTTCGATGATAAACGAAATAATCGACTGCTGCCCCTAAAGTGGTGGCGGGAGGGACGGGCGCGCGCATTCAGAAGCTCGGTTTAGCGTCCGCTTTCTGCCTGATTATTTTATTACGCGAGGGAATCGGCGAACGAATTGGGAGCGGAGGTCAAGTCTTCAGTGGCTTCGCAGGAGGAGTGCGCTCGGGTTCGGATTGACGCGCTCCTTCCTGTTGTGCCCGACCTTCGAAGAGCGCCGAAGACGCGTGGCCAGTCGCCTCAATGAGGAGCTTCGTCGTCTCGGTGCGACGAAACTCGCACCTGAATGGAGTGAAACTGCAGTTGGTTGCATTTATCAATCGTCCTGGTCAACGCTTTCTCGGACTCCCCACGCGCTACCGATCGCAGCTCCCGATCTCGGTTCCCGTGTGGACTGAAAACGCCAACCTGACTTCGAAACGAGGTCTGAGCGGGGACGCAAATCGTCGAACCCCCGACTTGATTTGACCAGCAAGCTGCGACTGTAGCTGCAGTGACGTCAATCGAGCTGGTTGAGGAACTTTTCTGGCTCGAGCCAACTTCTGCTGCTCCGTCCGCCTCCACCAGAATCGATGGACTTCGATGACCGAACCTTGAAAGACGAGACGCTGTTCGGCAATCCGTGGACGAGTCGCGGTGGCTTGAAGTCGCGGAATCCCTGCAATCGCATCGAGATCGTGTTGCTGCTGCGTAACAGCCGCGTCCCCGTTTATGTGAGGGACAGCTGGCGGTTCCCCCATCACGCAATCATTCAGCGAATGACCGAACAAAGACTTCAACGTGATGTTGTGGGCGTGGAGCCGAAAACGATCTTCAGAGCGGAGTGCTGAGACGCGGAGCGAACGAGGGTCTTTAGGATGGATTTCAGCGCACGCGTATGCAAACTCAGCCGGAGGAATGCGACGGAGGCTCGCAGTGCAGGCTGACGTCGAAATCAAAGAGTGCGGCACGAAATAGTCGGGGAGATAAGACGACAGCAGCATCGGCGGCGCACCGCCAGCACTCGACGCGCGTACCGGCCGCGAGTGGGACGAGAAACCCGGTCTGGCAGCCCAAATTCGCGAACGATCTCAGTCGTCGGAGGAAGTGGAGTCGCGCTGCCACTCGCGGTGGAGTTGCACGTCGCCGATGCACGTATTTGGAGCCAAAGAAGCGCCCGCCGAACGCCGAACGCCGAAGATGCTGCACGTGAAGTTCGCTCACAGCGCGGCCTCGCATGCGTGGCATCGGTGACATTAGCGCCGCAGTCGCCGAGGACGGAGAGGCGGGGGATGCTCCGTCGCAAGTTCCGTTCATTAGAAGCCCATTCAAGCGACCCGCGCCCGCCCCCCGCCCTCCGCAGCACGAGTGCAGCGCCTCGCGCTATCTGCTCCACTTCGAATGCAATCTGCATGCATCGCGCGCCACTCGGATTAAAGTGTCGTCGTGTCAATCGCGCGCTCCCTCCGCCGCGACTCCTGCAGCTGGCTGGCTGGCGCGGCTGCAGCCCAGCCACTCGTGCCAACCGCGGTCCCCACGTCGACCCTCACTGGTCGCTGCGATGAGCCTCTCGAGTCGCGCAGTCGTGGCGGCCCAGCGCAGGCGAGGCACACCGGGGCCGCACATCGTCGCGAAGATGCGCCGCTCCGGTCCGAGCGCCTGTCTGTCCGCCGATTGGCTGGCAGCACGTGCTACGCTCGTTAAACGCCGCTGTTGTTCTTTATTCGCTCCGCTGCGCAGGCTTCGTTGCAAATAAAAGCGGCCCTCGCTGTGCGCCGCCGTCGCGACTCGCGACTCGCGGCTCGCGGCTCGCGGCAGAGCAGCTCCGATCCACATAAAGTCCATTAAAGTAATCGCGTGGCTTTCACGGGAGACCGCGGAAGGCATTCGAGTGGATGCGCGAACCGCGTTGATTGCAGAGAAATTGGAGGGACCGTTAAGTCGGGATTCGGGAAATTCTTCGGCGGAGAGGAGTGCGTCCTGCTGCTGCTCGCGTCGCTCTGCTCGTTAAAAGCGGACGGGAGGTGGGCGGCAGTCGGTGCTGCACTCCAGCTGACCTCGACTGCATGCAGGAGGCATTTCAGCGTTCGTAGAGTTGGCGTAGATAAAGCAGTTGATGGACTTCAAACGGCTCTCCGAACGCCATATTTTGGCCAACTGGAACTCAGCGCGTTTCTGCGGTTTCAGGCGAACAACCCGCTCTGTTTTATATAAAATGTTGGTGTGGAAATGAGTTTTCTGCGACTGAAACATTGGCTTGAAACTTCCTCGTTATTTCGACATTTCTATCTGCAACTTTTGTCTGTCTTGTTTTTCTCATACCTGGAAAATTTCACGAAAATTACGGCTGATCGCGAACGTGCGACTTTCCAAGAAGCTTCTGGGGAGTAACAAATGTTTTGAGAATACTTGAGGAAAATATTGGGATCGATTGAGGAAAGTGTAGCCTTTGTATCTCTGAGGAGGAGGAAGAGGATGCAGGAGCGGAGGAAAAGTCCCTTCGAAAAGTCCCCTGGAAAAGTCCCTTGCAAAAGTCCCTTGGAAAAGTGCCTTCGAAAAGTGCCTTCGAAAAGTGCCTTCGAAAAGTCCCTTGGAAAAGTCCCTTGAAAAAGTCCCTTGCCAAAGTCCCCTGGAAAAGTCCCTTAAAAAAGTCCCTTGAAAAAGTCCCTTGCAAAAGTCCCTTGGAAAAGTCCCTTCGAAAAGTCCCTTGCAAAAGTCCCTTGGAAAAGTTTAGTTGTTTTTCGAGAACACTTTCTGGAAAACCGTCACGACTCGCAGAGTACCACTTGAATTCCACTCGATTTGAGGTGATTATTTCGCATTTATGATGAATCGGAAGCCATTCCCACTCTGCTAATCACATGTCAACTCTGCTGACCCCCGAAAACTGAGCGCTAGAAAGTCCAGCGACTCAAACCCCCGGAGATCTCAGCCGGAGTTGCGAAGAAGTCGGTTTGTCTAAACTGCGCCAACGCGGACCCGGAAGACAGTCGGCTGCTGCACCACTAACGCGTTCCCACGAGTGTCCCCCCGCCCCGAGAACGTCTAACTCGAGATCAGATCCCCGTCTTCACGCCGAACATCACTTTCCAGCTGCGAATGCTTGCGAGCGTCGCATGTGCGACTAATCGCGTCGCACGCAAGCGGAACTCAGACATTAAAAGACTTAATAACGCGCACTCACATCCTTGAGTCCAGCGACGAGTCGGTGAGGGGAGCAGCGGTCAGTCCGTCCACTGCTGCGAGCGACGAAGCGTGCGGCGCGCCTCGGAAGTCGACTGGCAGCACGGAGCGCGCTACCAGAGCGCCGGATGTCCGCCGGGAGGCGCGCAGAGACCGCGGTGCGGAGCGTCGACACTCGAGCCGCTGGGATTGCGGAACATCCTTCGCCGGCGCGCGCAATCAGCAACCAGGTTGAGCAGCGCGCTGGCTGGCTCGGCGGGTTCTGCGCGACGGTGACGGCGACGGCGACAATCAGCGCGACCGTCGTTGATGGCTTCGACGTTGATGGCTGCACGACGCGCAAGCACGCAGCTTCCGGTGCGAACCGGGACGCGAACGGCGACCGACTCGGAGGAAGTCGCGTCGATCGACTGCAATTAACTGGACGGCCTCGCGATCTGCTGATTCGCCTGCGGAATGCGAAATTCGTTCACTGGCGTTCGTTCACTGAAGCTTCTGTCTTCGCCACCCACCGCGACCGCGAGCACTTTTCGGCTCGGAAACGAGGATCACAAGCGAGGGACTCGCAGGACTTTTCACTTCTGGTTTGTGCGCGCTGGAACCGTCAAGTGTGTTGGGCGGCACGCTGCGGGAGACGAGTTCCCGCTCTTCACTCCGCGTTTGCAACGGAAACTCACAGCTGGCAGGACACGCTGCGGAGTCAATCAATTGTGTTGCTCGGGTGGCACCGAGATGCCGAGAGGGTCTTCACTTCGCGGGATCGCAGCCTCTGCGTTCACTCACTGCGGTCGTCTGCGGAACGCCGTGTCAACTCGATCGACGCTGCCGGGCGAACTGATGCGAAACTGTGGCCAGCGTCCACGCGCGGCTCGGGAGAGCGAGCAGGTTTACGGTAGCAGGCCGGCGCAACGACTGCGGCCAACAATTGAACTGAAACAATCAGAAGGCATCTCGCTGGATGCACCTCGACCAGTTCGGCCGTCGAGCGCTCGAACGCTCTGCTCTGCTCTGCTGCGCTTCGCTCTGCACCGACGACAACGACAACGACAACGAAAATGACGACGACAACGACGACGACAACACCAGCAGTGACTGCGACACACAACAACAACGCGGCGAAACCAGGCACCGTTATCCGCTCGCTGCCGAGCCGTCCGTCAATTACAAGTACGAGTTACAGTACTGAACTGAAAATGGCTCCAACTTTTTAGCATACCCAGCGCGGCGAGCGCAGCGCCGCAACGCAGCACCTGGGCTCAGTCGCCGCTCTGCTGGCCGGCAGCGCTCTAGTATCGGCGGCGGCCGCAGTAACAACATCATCGCAACAACAGCCAAGTGGAGCGGCGCGCGCACTCGATCAGCAGCCGCGCTCGGGACGAAGAAGACAGCGAAACTGTTACAGTAAAATGCAGCCCGAAGAGAAGCCGCAACAAAGAAGTGCCAGCCAGCCTCGGCAATCACAAATAGAGCTGAGCTGCGATCGCTAGAAGCGCGGAGCCGCGCTCAAAACCAGAGCGACCCGCCGCCGCGAGAGCAACGTAGATGGGCAGACGCCGTCTCCGCGCCGCGACTGCTGCCTGCTGCCTGCTGCCTGCTGCCACTTAGCCATCGCCGGCATTCCAGCAGATCGGCTGGCTTGTTAACTCGCATCCAAAATTGGGTGGAGTATTGAGTCTTCCTTCGCGCTCAGCCGCGGTCGACAGCAGCTCGCACTTGCCTAGCTTCGGCTTAAGAGCGCCGCAGAATGAGTTCCACATGCGGCCGAGACCGCTTCCTCGTCAAGACGCGGCGAGTGAGAGCGCGGCTGCTGCAGAGAGCGGCCCAGCAGTGCTCTCTGTTTACGTGGTCGCGACTGTGCGCCAGCAGGCCGTTGATCAGACGAGTTTTCATTGATCAATCAGTCGTGCTCGGGACGGCTAGCAGAACGCGTGAGTGAGCGGAAGCTCGGCTCGATCTACTGGAGCAGAAATGTTTCGCTGCTTGGAAGGAAACTCAGAAATTCCACATTTTTCGGGTGGTGGGGCAAGAGAATTAGAAGTTCCTTGCGTTCCCAGCTTCAGCAGACTCTAGTTATTCAGCGCAATGAGAGCTTTCATGACGAACACTTCAGAAATCAGTAAAATATTAACTGCAGTTTGTTCTTCTTGGCGATTCTGACGCTTAACGTTGGTAGTTTAGAAGACGTCAATTCTGTTGCTTCCCGAATTTCTTGACGAGTTTTCCTTGCACATCCACTCGCAGAACTTTTTTGTTCCCCGTCGTCACACCAGACATTTCAGCATTCATTCTCAGCAAAAATATTTCAGCATTCATTCTTCACCTCAGAAAGATTTACCCTCCTGGACGTCACAGTTCGTACTCGGACACCCAGCGTCCGCCGACGCCCACACTCGAGTGCCGAGAGACGTCCTCGTAAATTCCGGCGCTGCAGCAAACGAAGAGGCGACTCTAGCTGACGACCCGGCCGGAGCCGCGTTGCCAGTCCGCGCTCCACACGTACGAATTCTCAATCTTGTTAGCCGGCTTCAGCGGCGATCGCGCGGACGATCGCAAATGAAGCTTCAGTCCCGTCCTTCGAGGCGGCGCTCGCTGCGGTCAGCTGCTCCCGGCGCCGCAGCTCCCACTCGTCCTGCTCGCCGACGTCCGGTGCAGCTGGTGGGGCAGCGAGGCACAAATCACACACACTCGAGCGGCCACACGTTCGAGAGAGCGGCGTCGGCAGCGGAGGTGCCGTGGTGCGAACTCCGCTTGCTGCGGACGCGTCGTGGAGCGCCTCTGGAAAGGAAGTCATCAAGCAGAGCAGACGGGACGACAGCGACTGTACATCTGTCGCCGTCGCGCCATGACGAAGTGCGGCCATCACTCCACTCACTCGCTCTCATCTTGCCGTCACTCGGAGCGACGCGGTCGCCAGAGCAACGGCAGCACTCGTCTGGCTGCGAGTGGCGAGCGTCCTGGAGTGGCGCGCGGAGCGGGGAGCGGGGAGCTGCGCGCGGCACACGTCGCCACTGTGTGGACTTTCTAAACATCAGCGGAGTCATTTGAATAAACGAGGCCGCGGGCTGGTGCGCGCATCCAGAAGTCGTTCGAAGTCGCTGCAGTTGTCAGCCGGAAAGCGCTCGCCAGCGCCGGCTGTCACTTGAGTGCATCGCTCGACGACGAGCGTGTGTGCGCGCATGCGAAGCGAGAGCCTCTCGAGCGCCGCGGCAGCGCTGAAGGAGCTCGTGGCGCTGCCGAGCCGGCTGTCGAGGAACTGCGCGCTGCGCGGATCGATCAAATCCGACTGCGGGCGACAGCTGACAGCGCGGACGACATTCGGAGCGACGTGGTTGCTGCAGCAGTTCGGCTGCTGGTGCGGCTGAGCCAACACAGCTTGAGCGGCCTCAGAGTACCGCTAGCTCGGCCTTGCTGGCCCGGCAGCGTGGCCGCGGTGAACGTTCGTGCCGCGCTCGTGAGGATGGGATAAAAAAGAGCGTCGTCGTCGTCGTTGACGTCGTTCTTTACGACCAGAAAGTTGGTGCCGCCTGGAGGCCTGGAAAGCAACGCGCGTACTTCTGTGGCAAGCGACACACGAACTGAATTCCGCCCCGAGGTGGCAGAAATCGCGGCTTTTTCCGGGTGGAGCCCTCAAGTTTTTGGTTTTTGTTGGTATCGCAGATCGCGCTGCAGCCGCGGCAGCTTCGAAGCCGCATGCACGAGTGGTTCGGCTGCGTGGCGACCGACCAGGTGACGCCCCTGCTGGCTGGTCAACGGCCTCCGCTCGCGCTGCAGCGCGGATGACGCGAGGATCGGCTGCTCCAGTTTTCACTTTTCGCAGCCGTCCGACAGCCAGGCAGCTCCGCGTCCGCTGGCTGGACGTTCCGCAGCTGGCTCTCGCGTGAGCTCACCGGTCCCGTAGGCCGCTCTCGTCGGCCCCACACACCCCGCACACCCCGCACTCCACCGCAGTCGTCCGCTGCGTGGCTGGAAAGCCGTCCACAGCCGCGCTGGCCAGGCTCGCCATGCTGATGCCCTGCATTCGAGAGCCGAGTATCCCGCACATGTGGACGACTGCGTTCGCTCCGCGTTGCTGCTGAACGTGGCTCGGAATGAATTCCTGCGACGTATTTGGCTGCCTGCCGTCCGTCTGGCCGCGCGACGTCGAGGTCGGCGCGCTGCAGTGTGTCAGGGAGGAGGAGGAGGAAAGTCCTCCGCAAGGAAGCTTTTTTCGGACGACTCGATCGTTCGAGGCGGCGATCGAACGCCTGATAGGGTCTGCGTGGGCTTCCTCGAACGAACGTGCGGCGCCCACTGCTGCGATTCTCTCGCTGCTCAGCTGGCTGGTCGCGTGTTTGCATTCAGCCAGCTGCGGGGCAGAGGATTCCGCTCATTTACGTTGCTGTTGGTGTGTTCGTCGTTGTTGTTGTTGCCGTCGTCGTTGTTGTCGTCGTTGTCGTTGCCGTTGACGATAACCGAAGTCTATTTTGCAGCGATTCCGCTCTCACCGCGCAGCTGGGAAGCGCAGCGAGCTCCAGTTAATCGACGCGTGTTTGTCAGCCGCAGATCCGTCATCGCCACTCGCGGACTTCGCCTTCGACGCGGAGCGAGAGCGAGTTTCCGCTCGATTGCGGGCGTCGCGACGCACTTGATCACCTGACCTGTCGCGCCGCTCGCTGCTCGCAGAAGTTTCTGAGCGAAAGTCGCGCGCCCGTGGAGTCGCTGATCCACCTTCGAATTCGAATGCTTTGCATTGCGCGACTTCCTCGTTGTGCGCGAAGCGGTGAGTGGGACGCCGCTTCTGCTAGTCGAGCGAGTAGAAATGGAGGAAATCGCCAGTTCCACGGACCCCATCAATCTCGCGATTTGCGATCTCGTGTTCCGCTGGTAGCTGAAATCAAACTAAAACGCTCCGCTCTCGCGTCCAGCAAGCGAGGTCAGCAGTCGAGTGGAGACTTCAACCCCAACACTGAGCGACTGGTGAGGGTCGTCGATGGCGCTCTTTTCGACCTCCTCTTCGCTCTCTCGTCCTTCTTAACCCCAGCTGCCCTCGAGCTGAGGAACGAGGCTGCAAAGGACAGAATGGACCTCCAACAACGAGGGTCGTCATCGAGGATCTTGAGATCTCCGTTCCCTGATGTGCGCATGAAACTCTCACTCGCTCAACACGTAGCGCCGGCAACTCAATACAGCGGCAGACGATCACTGGTCGCTTTCGTCGTCATGGCGTCTCCGTGGCCTCCGCACACCGAGCTGCCGTCGCCGATCGCACGGAGCTGACGAACCAGCAGGTAAGGAAAAAATCCGAACTCCGCGATACGTTTGTGCGACTGCAGCTGGCTTTTTATTACGCGTTCGTTATGTAAATCGACGGCGCTCCCCGGCCGCGCATCTGCTGACGCCCTCCGCTCGCGACCAATTGGAAGCCGCCGCGCGAGTCGTCGTGCCTTCGTACGGACCTCCCATGCACGATCCAGCGCACCACGAGCTGCGCACAGAGCGCGCTCATGCAGACGACGCGCGCGACGCGGCGCGGTGCGCCGAGCGCTGATCGACGGCGCGTCGCCCAGCGCGGCGCAGGCAGTGCACAAGCAGCGAGAAATTAAGACGAGATTAATGAAGAAGCGAGCCGAGGCGCTGCGAAACTAATGACGAGCGATATCAGTGTTTTATTGGGCTTCGTCAACCGCTGGTTGCGGACTCGTTGCGCTGCGATCTCTGGCGATCTGAGGCTGCCGAACGCTCCGCGCGGCGTGTTTCGACGAGACGACCTGTGTAACGGACGACCTGTGTAACGGACGACCTGTGTAACGGACGACCTGTGTAACGGACACACAAATACTCGGCCGCTCTTCCCGCTGCTTCCCGAGCACAACTCGGATTCTCAGTCACCTGCGCCGAACACTCACTCGAATCGCGAAGAGGCGAAAGTGTGGAAAACCCGTTCCACCGCCGCTGAGAGACAATGAAAACGCGACCCACACCTAATAACTTCTCGTGGATTTATGTGCTCCGCGAAATGTCGCAACTCTCGACTGCGCGTTCTACTGGACGCCGGCACGGAGGGCGCACGAGACTCGGCTCGGCCGCAGCACGCCGTCGCAATGCACGCCGCCGCACCGAACCCCCCCGACTCGGCACGACGAAGGCACGCCCGTCCCGGCCGGAGCAAGCGAACGAAGACGAGAACAACTCCAGCCTCCACTGACGGCAGCTGCTCGCTCCACTCCGCGCTGCGGTCGCGCGCACGGACACGGCCACGCCAGTCTGACGTAACGTCGCGTACTCGCGCCCCAAGCACAACGCGGTGGAGTCACGCATGCGAATCGCCGAGCGGCGGTCGAGAAACGCGAACGCCGCTCGAGAATCGCAGTGGTCGCGCTCGCTGCTTCACGCGCTCAAAAACGCGAGTAAAGAAACGAAGCGCCTCGAGCAGGCGTTGCGAGTCCCAGACTCGAACTCAGACTCAGACTCAGACTCATGCTCAGGTTAATCGGACGGCACAGTGGGTTGACCGATCAGATACCCGAACGTCGACAGCAGCTTGCACGGGACTTCACGGCCTCCACGACTGATGTGGGATTCCAGTAGAGATCCAATTTAAATTGCTTTCTTCCGCAAAGAGCGCAGCTCCGGGTCCACGCGATTAATTACGCGCGGCCCCTCGACGGCGCATTCGTCCCACTGTTAGAATCGCAGAACTGGGAGCGCAACAGACAGAGAAGAGCGACCGCATGAACGACTCGAGGCGCAGTCGAGCGCTACTGGGTTACGCGTGTGCGGCGCTGCGTGCCGTGCGTTCGGCCGCGACAACACTGGCGTCTCGGCTGCGCTCGTAAAATGGCAGCCCGCAGCGCGCGCCAACCCCGCTGGTGGCCGCTCTGCCGCTCTGGATTGGGCGACGAGAGTCCGCATCAGCGCTGACTGGCTGGCGGCATCACACTCGCACTCGCACTCGCAATCTTCTCAATCGCAATTCACTTTCTCGACAAATTGCGCCGGTGGCGAGTCCGCAATGCGGGAACTCGGGCGTCCAAGGGTCTGTCAGGTCATCGGTGGCGGTCCAGTGGGCCGAATCCGGAGAAAATATCAGCCAGCAGCCGAAATGCCGCTGCTGCTTCCACTTTTGCGGCTTCGATGCGGGTGGGCAGAGTTAGTTCGTCGTCCTCACGTTTGAGGGGCTTTTTGAACACAGATGGCGCTCTTGTCGCTCGACTGAAGCTGCAGCCGTCGCGTGGAGGCGTGCGAAGTGCAAACCCGCGAAAACTTCTCATTTCGTGTGAGTTTCGAATGCAGTCGGAGCTCCCAATCTCACCGCGGCTGTTGCTGGCCCGCGCGAAGTCAGCAGTGATGACTATCAATAAAGTTTCAGCCGAAAACGTTTATTTGGAGCGGCGGACTGTGCGCTCCGCGAGAGGGTCGTCGTGGACGGTCCTCCGTGAGGCGAGCGACCGTTTAGTGGGGCTCGGCTGCCATTTGAATCCACTTGCTTGACCTCCACGCAGACCTCTGCAGCTGCAGCTGCCTCCTGAGCCGGCGACCGATGCGCCGATCCGCTCCTTGCGTCGCTCGGCAGCAGAATCTTCTCGGGGCTGGCGGTGACCGTAATCAGATGGAGCCGCCGGCCGTGGAGCTCCGTTGCAGCACTCGGATCTGCGGAGTGGAGCCGGCGTCTGCCGTCTGTCGTCTGCCGCCTCCGCGCAGCGAGCGCTTGTTAGCCGCAACTGGAGTGAAACGGGTTCAGCGCAATTTGACGGTATCGGTGCTGAATAATTCATATCATTTCCACAACCGCGGTTTCTGGAGTCCGTCGAGTACGCGAGAGCTGGACGCACAGATGCGTTCGGCTCAGCGGGGCGGGGGGAGTCGGGCGAGGAGCTGCTTCGATGCGCTTGTGAGTGTCGCCCGCCAGCAGCGCAACCAGCAGGCCAAGTTGGCGGCTTGCTGACGATTCCGTCCGTTATTCTCTGCGGAAGGACGAGGGATGCTCGGGAAACGAGGACAGCGACTGAATCCTTAGTTCCGCTTTCAAGCGTCCGGTTTCATTTTCTACCACGCTGCCACGCCTACACAACCCTTCTCGAGTAAGCAAGAGAGTCCGAGTCGTCTACTGAGGAACTTGAAGTGATTAGCAAATCAATTCTTAACGGTTGACGGACGTGAGCGTCAGTTATAGAAAGAGAAACATTTCGCGAAAACTGTTAATGTGTGCGTCACCGAACGGCTTTTCCGTCCGATCGAGGATCTGCCGCGGTAGTCCAGGAAGCGCTGGCGTTCTTGAAGCCACGTGAGCGCGACTGGAAAACCTGTAAGTTAGCGGATGTCGCGCGCGGCGATGACGCAAGCACTGGAGATTTCCAGCCGCATCCGCTCCGAGCTGCACGAGAACGAGAGCAGATTTCCGTCATTCTAGTCAACTGCGACGAAGTACGAAGTGCTCGGTCGCCGCCCTGTGGTGGGGCGGGAATCAGTGCGGGGGGGGGGGGGCGGAGGAGAGTCCAGTAGCTGAGCACGTCAATGAGAGCGAGCGAGTGCTGGCTGGCGTTGACCGAAGCAGATTCGAACCCGATGAGCAAGTGAGACGCGACGGACAATGACGACGAGAGAGGATCTGGACGGAGGGAGTGCTCACCTGTCCCTTCGCGCCTTAACGATCTCATTCCGAATTAAGCTCCCCCACCGAAATATCTGCTGGAGAGGAACGGAAGGCCTTTGTTACCCGCCGCCTCCTGAAATATTTCTGGACGCGACTTCCACGTCTACGACTTCATGCAAGTTCGCGATTTACTGTGAGTTCGGCTGCGACTTACAACGAAGCCAATCCGTGGACCTCACAAACTCCTCCGCTGAGTTCGCCGTCCCTCTGTGACACAGAAATTCGACTCCGCAGTCGTGGTCGCCCTGCCTGCCGCCGACGTGTGCGGCTCTCGGTTTCCAGCTGCTCGGCTTGTGTGCCGAATTCGTACGGCGCAGAGCGAATCTGCCAGCGTCGACCTCGCGGCGTCGGATGGCGACGCGGTTCCTCACATTAAAGTGTTGCACGACATCGCAGGCCGCGTCGATATTTCAGCGTCACTTGTCGATGACTGCGCTGCCGACGACGCGCAACGGCGGAGTGCCACCCAAACTCATCAACGTCAGCCTCCGCCGCCAGCCCTCGACGCTTCCGCAGTCGTGGCGTCGGTGGTGGCGGCGGGTGGGCGCTGGCGGAGGAGAAAACATTTGTAGATCTTGTCGTTGGACTCCGCACCAGCATGCAGCACGCGGCCCGTCCGCGATGCGCCGCGTTGCCGACATCACGCGCGACAACGGCAAATGAGGTCTGAGTGAGCGCAGGCTGTCGCGCCGAGCTGCAGTTGTTGCCCGCTCGCTGCTAAGTAGGAACCGCGAGCGCGATTTGTTGTCGTCGTACGCCCTGTCACGAATTTCGCGCGTGCTGCACATTACGATGATTTGCCGCGTCTCCCGATCGCACGGATGCCGCGCGGGCTGGGCGGCCTCTGCCGCACGGCGCTTCGCGGGCTCGCGGCGCGACATCTGGCAGGCTGGCACCACCAGTCGCCGGTGTCATCACCGCAGCCCAGCGCAGGTTGAGACGAGGGGCACCGCGCCGAGAACCGCGTCAGCGAATGCGCAAACACAGCGCTGATCGCGCAGACGCGGCTCGAGCGGCGAAGGCGGCTGAATGAAGGACGGCGAGGATGAAGACATTTGGAGCGATGAAACTGCGAAAGAGACGTTTGAGAGTTTTTGTCCGACGATCACTTCGACTGAGGATTCCAGCGCCGCAGACTGGCAGAAGTAGGTGCCGGTCAACAGTTGCCGCGCCGAACACGCGCGCTTCAACTGGCGGCGCTCCGCTTCCCCCTCAAAGCGTTCCACGGAAGCCTCGAAAGCGGAGCCCCACTCAGCCGGAATCGCGGGTGATCGCATCACGCGGACAGCCATTCGTGCCGCGGATTAACAATCCATCACGCTGTCAACTCGTCATGTCGCTGCCGCGCGAGCAGCGGACACAAAGTCAATTAAACGAGAACGGATTCGTCTTTCGCAGAGTCGGCTGTCACTCCGCCGACTTCTGACGGACCCGACCGCCGCGCCGATCTCGTTTGTTTCCCGGTTGGCATGACAAACGATCGCAGCTCGATTCAGCGGATTAACGCGCCTGCTTTCCAGGCAGATTCATGCCGGTGCTGTGGAGGTGTTGGACGTGACGAATAATCGCCTCGTAAGCTGCCGCGTGCCTCAGTTATCGGCGACGTGCAGCAGAGGCCGCTGCGTTCCGTGCGACGAATCCCGCGGTGGGCCACCCGATTCCCCTCCTCCGCTGACACGGGCAACCCAGCGCGCGACAGACACGCATGCGCGGTGTCAACCGTAGCCGCGGATTAGACGGCTGTTGCTCGACAACTCACGAGTCACTGAACTGGACGCTCCGGGCGATCGGTGCGATCGGTGCGACCCGCGCTTGAGCGTGGGCGTGGGGCTCGTCTAAGAATCCCCCCACACGCACCGCGCGCAGAGCACTCGAGGCATTCGCTGACAGCCTCCGAAATCTGGAGAAATCCGAAGAGGATTAAGTGCGGGATGCGCTGACTTGAGCTGAAAATCCCACGCCGAAGCCTGTTGTGTCCGCTGTCGCACTCGCATCACTGCGTCCAGTCGATCACTCGACGCACCACCGACTGCCCCTCGTTTGCCGCAATCGTGACGCAACTCAGCACTTTGCGGGTGTGGAGTGGAAATGCGGACCCAGAGGTCCACGACCACCGTCCGCGTCCTCACTTGCTGCGCCGGGTTGCCGCGTTCCAACGGGAAGCCAGAATCGCCATCGCAAGACGTGTGCACACCCCGTGCCCAACGCGAATCGGCACAGCGGTCGGCCGCAGCGATGCCGTCCAACCTTCACCTGAATTATCAGCGAATTTGATTTAATTACACTGCGATCGCAACCGTTTCGACTGCCGATCGGAGGCTGCAACACGGGCCGGCCTGCGCTCCACTCCACTCAATTGCAGCTGTGATTTAAATCTCCCGCTGACCGCGGGGTCAACTGCGGAAATTGCCATTTCATAACTGGCGCAGCCTCCGCGGAGGCTCCACTCATTAGTGGCGCGCAACCTTGACAAGCGGTGCACCGCAGAACGAGACCGAGTTCTGCGCGGACCACGGCGGCCGACTGCCGCGGACGCCTGACCGGACCTTTAATTAGACGCGCGGCGCACAATGGAAGGCCGCGCTCGCCACAGAAGTCACCGTAAATCGCGGATAAGCGTCGATCCTCCAACGGCAGTCGCGTTGCTCCGAAGTCGGTCGACGTAGCGGCGACCGGCGACCGACGACCGGCGCAGACTTGCACTCGCTTCCCAACTCCACAACTGGTTTGCCAAGTCGTCTTCGCGGCGCGACCTCAGCAGATGGTGCGCAATCAGGCGCGCGGCGGGCGACGCGCGATTGTTTCGCGCGATTGTTTCGCCGCCCCTGCTCGCGGCTCAAATAAATTCGGAAACAAAGCGGCGAGCCGTCGATGCTGCTCGCTTCTGGGGCGTGGCCGCCACTTGAACGTTGAACTGCGGACGCCCGTCCATGACTACCGTGAAGCCGGCTTTCTGCGGGCCACGCCGCCGCTCCAGACGTCGGTGCAGATGAAGTGCAGATAACGAGGATGGTAATGAAGACGACGGCGACGGCGACGGCGACGGCGATGCAGCTCAAGACTCCTCGCAGCAAATAGTAGCCTCCGATCGATCCATCAGCGACTCGGGACGGCGCGACCCAAGTGCTGCGCGAAGATGAATCATTTCGAGGTGCACCTCAGGAGCGGGCGCACTGCACTGCAGGCCTGCGGAGCTCCAGGCGTTTGCACGTCGAGTGTGTGGGCCTCGCGGTTTTTTCGGCGAGATGCGTCTGCGCAACGAGGTCGCGCGGGTTCGCGTTCGGCTGGGTTTCGAAACCATTAGCAGAAAATGCGCCCGCGGTCCGCGTCCCCCATCAATCACGTGCGCCATGCGGCCCACAGCCAACTGGAGCCCTCGCTGGTCCATGCGCGACCCAGCCGCGGCCCCGCGCGCGCACGGACTGGCGGCGCAACCAGGTTACGCAAGCCGCGCGCTCGCTCGCTCGTTAGTGACTCACTGGCATTCGCTGCGCTCGCCATAATTCAGCCGTTCAGCGGACACGCGGCGCGCAGGGCGTCCGGCGGGCGCGCACCGAGTCCGCACTCGCATTCTTGGGCAGCAGAAGGCCTGCTTATGCAACCGCGTCGGTTCTCGCAGCGCCGGATGCCAGCTGAAACGCACGCCTGCCAGTCGGCGCGCACGCACAGGCCGTGCTGCGTGTCTGCGGCGGACAGCCGCACTCCGAGACCGCGGCCGTGTGGTGCGGCGAGTCGCCACTGGCAGCCAACTCAGCTCGGGACCCCGGTACTCGAGGCGCAGGCCAGCCGCGTGTCTTCTGCTGCGGTGCGGCCGCGCTAACGAGAAACTGGAGCACGCAGTCGCCGCTTCCCGTCAGCGTTTTCGCTTTCGGGGCGGCGAGCGGCGAGGAAGGCAGAACTGCGAACGCGGCGTCTCTCAACGACGCAACTGCGCCGAACCGCGAAAACTCCTTCTAGATCGACGTCGGCTGCCCCGCGTTGCAATCCGAAATCCGAATCCACGGCATTACGTAACCGTGATCCAGCCCGGCGTCGCACGCGACAAGAGGGTTCGCGCCACCCAGCTGGTTTTTCGGGGGATTTTTCTTTAATTGCTCGAAGGATGTCTGAAAAAGCGAATTGTGGGTGTAAATTCGAACAATTAAATCAACTATTTCGCAACTGGAGCCTCGGTCGCGTTGAAAAAGTCGTTGGGACGATCAAATTGCGACTGGCAGAATTGTGGTCGCGGCAGTTTCGCGATCCAAATAGCTTTTCCTGGACTAAAAGATGTTTAAAGAAACAAATTTGCTGCAAAAATTGATTAATGATATTTCTGGTCGCGCAGGCGATTTTATATTTTATTAACTCTTAACTGTATTTATTAACTTGAGCTTTACAACCTTTTTATCGCTTGCTACGAAAAACCGCGAGTGCGAAATTCCTGGGACTGAGAAAAATACACGAAAAATCGCTGGTGTCAATTGATGTTCGTAAAAGGAATCGCAGACGCGATTCTGAGTTCGCAGTCGCCTGCAAGCCGTTTGAAGTCAAAGATGGGATTTTTTGCGGGGCGGGGGAGCAACGAGTTCTCGGGTAAGTGGATCGGATTTAATTTTGCGGGTTTCAAGCAAAATTCGCGCTGCGCCGTCGTGCTTGTCATGGCGGGGTGGATGCAAGCGGAACCGCGTTGCACAACACGGCGATGATCGCGCGATTTGCTCGCGACTGTCGAGCAATTAAATAAACGTAGCGCAACCTTGAGTACCGTTATGCGCGCCGTACTATTTGATAGCAACAGCAACAGCAACAGCAACAACAACAGCATCAACCACAGCATCAGCAACAACAAAAACGGCGACAACAACAGCGACAACAACAACCTCCACAACCGCAAGAGTAAGAACGGCTAGAATAACAGCAACAACAACCACAACGGTAACGGAGCAGCTCGGCAGTAAAAGCAACTACAACTGGCGATGTACGACGCTGACAGTCGCTGCGCCGAGCTGGTCGCGGCCCGTCGCAATAAACGCGACCACACCCGCGCACTTCATTACTTCGGTGTCGCCTGAGCCGCGAGCGCGCGCGTTGAGTGCCGCCGCGCATTAGACGCGCGCGACGCGGCGAGGCGGCGACGGCGCACATGAGCCGCCCGCTGGAGGACTCGTTGCAACATCACAGCACTCTGTTGCTGGGCGTTGTTGTTGCCGGCAGTTTATTTATTCGTGCCTCACAGCGGAGAATTCAGTTCGTTAGGATGCTTTCAGTTTTTCATTTCAGCGCTCGGCTTTTCCGCTCCGGAGATTAATTTAATGGCAGTTCTGAGCGCGATTGCGTTGTGCAATTGCAGCAAAAACAGCGTTGACAACAACAACGCCATCGAGCGCAATAACAGGAAATTAGTGAGGATTCTACAGTCGGTCGGGAGCGCACTGCGGGCAGCCCGTCGGTCGCGAAGCGGCACGAGGCTGCCCTCTGTTTTCGCAGAGCAATCGGCGGCTGCAGAGCGCACGGCCGCGATCCCGAATCATCGCACTCGCTGTCGACTGCTGGCTGCACTTGGGAACCAAAGCGGTCTTGATTGTCGCCTCGGTCCCGAGGCCCGCTGGCGGCTCCGGAGGGTCGCACGGACTCGCCGACCGAGCGAGCCGCCGCGTCTCGATAGGGTGTCGCATCCACTCGCCCGAAAAGAGTTTTCCTCCGCCGCCGTGCGGCGCCGCACACGGTACGCGTTGAATTTATGTCGGCGTCGCAATCGGCATCGACGTCATCCCCATGCGTTGCTCTGCGTCGCACGGAGCTCCGCGCGCCGCCAGTCTTCGCCACGCATCTCGATCCGAATGCCTCACTGCCGCTCTGCCGCTCTGTGCATCGCGCTGCCACGCCGCGTGCGACTCGCGCTTGTAACAGGGTGCTGAACGTGTGTTTTTCATTATTATTACCGTAATTATTGCCTCAGCTTGATTGAATTCCAAGCCGGAGCTGTCGATGCCGTCGATGCCGTCGAAGCCGTAAAGCGTCCGCGGCTCCTCTCGAGACACCGAATTCATTTTTGACAACGAATCCAAAAAGGAATCCGCCGGCCGTCAGCCGGGCAGCGCGCCGAATACAGTAGCGCAGACGCGCCGCCGGCCGCCGGGATGCGGAAGGGCAGAGCAGCGCAAAGAAATCCCCGCAGCCGCATGTGGAACGACTTCTCGGACGAGTGGACCACGAGCCGCCCCGCGCTCGCACCGAGTTACTTCAGCAGGTACTGCCGCCCCCTTCGCCCCGAGCTCGGCGCCCCTGCGCACCGCGAACGCCGTTATGCATTTCAATTAAGTTTTTACGGCTCGTTGCAGGCAGCGGCCGGCAGCGGCGGGGCAGCGGCGGGGCGGCGGCCTCCACCAGGACCGGCGCACCGAAAGTGCACCGAAAGTGCGGCCGGCGGCGCGCGCTTGCCCCACTGTGCAAGCATCCGAGCGACTGGCGTGTTTTAATGCCCATTAACGAGCGATTGCAATTTAAACTGGATCTCGTTTGAGCACTTGGAACGAACCTACTTTTTCGGGGCTGCGCCGCGCGGCTCCGGCGGCGGCTCCGAGTGTTGCAAGGCGGCCGCGCACGACGGCGATCCGCGTACACCGAGAAACAGCCTCGTGGAAGTGACGAAAGTCCGCTGCATTGACGACGAGAACCACTCGCAAACCACTCAAGCCATTCGCGAGTCACTCGCGAGCCACTCACGATTCCTCCAGCAACAACATTCGCGACATTCGCAGACAATCCCACGCTGCTCGCAGACTGCAGACGGCGATTTCACTCCACGATTTCGTCCAGTGCACGGTCGCGTTTGGCTTGCAGCGGCGTGTTGGCCGCGCCAACTTCAGCGTGGACCCGCGGCAGGGGCAGCTGCTCTCCGAGACCAGCGTCTGCGGCTGCGCGGCCGCGTGGCCGTACCTTCGCCGACTCTTGGCGGCAGACGGACGGACGGCGGACGGCGGAGGGACGCACGGCCGTCGGACGGCTGGCTGGACGGACGCGAACTGCGCCTAATGCAAAAATTCGATCGATTACTCGGCGAGCGACCCATATTCGCGCGGCTAGTTTGCGAAACCCGTTTGTCGGATTAGATTTGCATGCATGCGATGCCGCGATGCCGCGCTGCCGCGATGCGGAGATGACGATCGCAGGCGCTGCGACGGCGCTGGCGATGGCTATGGCGAGGCGATGAGTGTGCCAGCCACTCGAGCGGCCATCAGAGTCGTGGCAGCGATGGCGGCGGCGGCAGCGGCTGCCCGTGCATCGAGAGCGACCCACCTAAACTAGTTTAATAGATTCCGAGCGACAACAACAGCAACGGCAGCACGGCAGCGCGGCAACATGCGGTGGATGTGTTGCAACGACTGCAAATTAAATTTACGAGTGCTGCGTCCGATCGCGAGTCGGGGTTCGTGCTGCGCGGTGCCGGCCGTCGGAGCAGCCGGCCGTCGGAGCAGCCGGATCGATCCTTCGTCGCCGCCCCAAGTGCTGCACGCCGGCCGTCGTCGTCGTCGTCGCCGTCGCCGCGCGTCGCCAAGAAGTGGGCTTTGGTCGCCACATCGTGTCGCTCGGTCGCGCTGCGGGCGTTGATGGTGCGGCGATTGGAGAAGCACAACAAAACGCAAACGAAAGGGAAGTCAGTGGCGAGTGTTGCGTAACCGCCGAGGTCCGGCTCGCATCTCGACTGGGTGGCCAGCGCTGTCGCCGCCGCCGCCGCAGCCACCGACCAGAATCGCGTTGGTGCAGCCGGAAGGAGGCGACTGTCCTTCACACGTTCAGACTCTTCGCGGTGTTGACGCGGCAAAGCCGACTGATTGGCTGACTAATTGCGAGAAATCGAACAGCCAGAACTCTCGGCTGCCAGGCGGCCGCTCATTAATCAGCGATGTCAACGCAACTGGTCAGCACAGCGCGCTCCGCGAGTGCAGCGGCGACAACAGGCGACAACAGGAGACAGCAAGCGACAGCTAACAACTCGCGGAAAGACAGCCGCGGCCGATAAGCCAACTCGATCTGCCGTCTGCGCCTCCAGCCGCCTTCTGCTCCACGCAGATGTGCGCCGTTCTAGCTATCCGTCCTCCTGCGTCGGTGCCGCTGCTGCTGATGGGGCCATTTAAGGTCTCCACGCCAGCGGCCGAGGAAGCCGTTGCCGTCGCATTTGGTTCGCAGGTTGGGATGCTTGAAGCTGCTGGTGCGGTTCGGAGCTGCAAAAGTCGCCTGGATTTAATAACGCGTGCTGCGCGGTCAGTAGGGTCGCCGCAAGTAGCTCCGCACGAGAAGGGGAATGCAAATTAGGGAACGAAGGGCAAGGAACTCGCGCATTCCTCAGGTTGGCGAGACTTCATTCATGCAATTCAGTTCACGCGATTCTGGGATGTCGGAGTTGAGTTGGTTGTACGCGCGGCCAGTCTTCCACTTGCAGCAGCCTCGGCGCGGCCCAGCCTGGCTGTCCCTTTGTGCCCCGCCACGCGCAGCTGCTGTGCTCTCAAACGCAGCGTCGCTCCACTCGTCGGCTGCTACTGCGGCAGCGCTGAGCGGCCGCCCGCGCCACCGCCCGCCACCAGTCGCTCGCATTCCGCGCGCCGAATGTCGCACGCGGCGCTCTTGGGTGTGGCGAGGTTCTGGTCGAGAGAACTACTTTCGGATTTGAAGGCATCCGATGCCGTCCACTCCACTCGCTGCGGCGGTGGCGCGGCTCGCCGTCCACCCCAGCTGTTGTTGTCGCCCGCTACGTGGCTGCGGCTGCTTGTTGCCGCGGCTGTCGCGAGATGTTGTGGGCCTCGCAGAGCGTCGCCGCGCTGCAGTGGAGGTCGCGTTAGAACGGCCGGCGTCGCGCAGGAACGGAATGCACGTGTGGCGACTGCTGGGTTGGTTCGGCGCATCCTGTTGCGAGGACGCGTGTGCGGCGACTTCGCTGCGTAACGGCGGCCGCTTCTGAGTATTTTAGTCCGAGTATTCGGTGCAATAATGAGATTCTTCAGCTGCGGAGTCCGAGAATCAGAAACTAATTTCGAGCTGATAGCTGCGCTCGACGAAAATCAATCTCGCAGCGATCAAAAACAAGGCGACCGAAGATCAATCGAAGGCGGGCATCACGTATGAACACCGCAATTACAACAACAAAAGCAGCAACAAAGACAACGACGAAAAGTTAGCTGAGCCAAATGCAATTTGCAGCATCTGTTGGGTGGCTTCGTCGTTTTGCAATCGCGTGGAACTCGAAGCGTCGTCCGGCGCAGCGAGCGTCCGCAAACTCATGCGGCGGCTGCGGGCGCGTCGTGGCGCGGGGTGCGGCTGGCAGTTGATCAGTCCCACCACTCTCGCTTACGTGCGAATTCACTGCATTGAATTATTTATGGACACTCGAAACGAGATCACTTTCCCGCTCCACACGGCGCGCGGGCCGCGCTGTGTCGCGCCGCGCCGAGTCGCGTCGTGCCGCGCCGCTCACACGACAGCGAGCATCCAGATGAAGCAGCGGCGGCCAACACGGAGCGGCCGCTGTAGCGTTACTTGGCCTCGCATACAAATGAACTGGAAAAATATTCTTAAATAAAGTTAATGGAATCGAGCAACAACAACGACAACAACCACACTTGCGGCGATAGCGAAAACTAAAAGTTGCCATGTGACGTCCGAAGAAAAGCAAAAGTAGATCCAGTTTAAGCGCGGCGACAAAATGAAAAGCGCTGCAACCACGCAAAAATAAAGTAAATTAAAAACGAAACAACTGACAGCGGCAACAACAACCGCGAAATCAGCGCCAGAAACAACAAAGTAGCGGCGCAGCTCGAAAACAGGCGAAACTGGAATGACAGAAACACAACAACAACAACAACAGCAACAACAACAACCACAACCACAACAACAACAACAACAGCGCACATACATAAAATAGTTAAATTGAAGTTGCAACAATAACACCGCCACCACCGCCACCAACAACCACCACCATCATCATCAGCAACAACAAGAACAACAACAGCAGCAGCAGCAGCAGCAGCCAGCCAGCAGCCATCAGTAACAGCAGCTACAACAACAAACAACAACACGAAGAGCGACGACTAGAAGTGCACACGCAAGCGCGGCTCGGCACTCGGCACTCGGCACTCTGCAGCGCTCGAGTCGGCCAGCCAGCGCGGGCTCGAGCTGCAGCGCGATCCATCGTCTGAACAAATTGCCGCCAACAGCAGAGAAAACAGTTGCGAGCGCGATCCAGCGATGGGTGTGGCGGCGTCGCTCGTCGTCGGTCGTCGTCGGGCGCAGCTGCGCGATCTTAGACAACAGCAACGGCAACGATAGCAACAACAACGTTGTGATTCGCCAGCAACGACTGCGAACGAGTCACGCGAAAACTGCAGCGAAGCAGATTCGCAGTCGGCGACGGACGAACAAAGCAAAAGACTTAAGAAACGAACTTGATCAACCGATCGCATGCTGCGCTCTCCCCGAACGCTGTTCGAACGTTCTCTCTTCGGTTGGTTGTCCGTGGGCTCTCGCAGTCGCGCCAAGCATCCCCGGATCACGGGGGCGCATAACGGTGCATTCTTGCACGACGACGGCTGCAAGTGTACCGTTAGCGTCTCGCGAGACGGCTTCCACAAAGGCGTCTCTCACGTTCCACTGAGGACTGGCACGATCTCTTCGCTGGCTCTCTCTGTGCGGCGCGAATCGGTGCTTCTCTTCGCTGCTCTGCTGAACGAAAGCAAAAGTTAACAACAACAAGCGCAGCTACATACTTGCGCTCCCTTGCGCTCCAGCTAGGATACGAGATCGAAACTAGTTTAATGTCGCTGCGCCGCTCCATTCCTTCCTCTCGTTTTCGGGTCTTGCTTCGCTTTGCTTTGCTCTCTTTGCGTTTGTTTTGTTTCGCCTCTTCCTGGTCATTAAAACGTCAAGGAAAACTGAGGCAAAGCCAGCAGAAACGGCGCGCCTCGGCCAGCAGCGCGATGCTGTGCGATGCTGCGCGGAGCTGCGCGAGGCCGTCGCCGTCGCCGTGCAGTAACAGTAACGAGCGACGAGGTGGAGCTCCGCTCGCCTGAAAGTGGAGTGCAGCTCGCATTAGCATAAATGAGTTTTTATTGAGCCGCCATTACAGCGGCGCGCTGAGATCGCGAACTAATTATTAATAATATTTAATTATGCGTCCGGTTGGAGTGTTCTTGCCGATTTTATTGGCTTTAAACGCTTCTAATTGGAGCCGCGGGGCCGCCGCGGCCTTCTGCAGCGTCGCTTCTGCTGTGAGCGGTCGCGCAAAACCGATTGGGAGGAAGTGGGTCCAGCAGCCGCTCTCAATCGCACGTAATTGAGAGCTCTTGGTTTCGCGGCCAGCGGCGAGCGAGGCGCGTCACTGCACTCGCGCGGACTCACACGACGTGCGACCCAGAAGAGGTCAGCGAGGAACGCCGCGGCCGTGCAGCTGCCACGGAGCGAACACGGGCGGCCTGCAGTGGCCAGCGCGGCGGAGTCTGCGGTCTCCCTCAACCGCCTCCCCCGCCCCAGCACACCAACGCACACCAACGCACACCAACGCGGCCGCCCCAGCAACAAAGTCGGCTGTTCTGGCGGCGGCCGGGCGTCGTCTGGAGTCGCCTGGAGTCGCCTGGCAGCGCCGTCACAGCGTCCACGCGCATCTGGCCGCGCCGTTTCTGGTTTTAACGGCCCATTCGCGCGGACGTTTACGAGCCGCTCTGTCATTCTGATTGCATTTTACGACGCCCTCGGGCGGCTACCGTTCGCGCGGCGGCCGCGTGCAGCTGCGGCGGGGCGACCCTGGAAGTCCGTCACCCGGCGCAGGAACGCGGCGGCGCACTGGCGGTGCGACGGCGACTCGAGTGGGACTCGAATGGCGCACCGCCGACCGGGTGACACAACAGCCGCGCGCAAGGTTTCCCAATCAGCGGGTCGAGAAGTCGGCGGCCGCCGCGGTGAGTCAAGCCACTCGAAGCGAAGAAATCGTTCGGAAGTGCAGTCCGCCGCGCTGACGCAAGCGATTTCTTCACGAATGATTGCTCGGCCGAGCGAGAGACGCTGGCCAGCTTCTGCGGCAGCCAGCCGGCGCGGGTTTCGAAATCTTGGCAGGTGAACAGCTTAACGCTCGATTGACTGCCGCCAGCCAGCGTCTCTCCAGGCGGCGCGGCGTTTCATTGCCAGCCGCGCGCGACCCTGAAACCCTTTTAGTCCGGCGGCGCGGCGCCGATTCGCCTTTCAGCGCAGCGCGATTAATTGCTTCCCAAGTGCGCGTCGGAGAAACCGAGAGCGATTCGACGCACGCCGAGGAGCGAACGACGAGCGGTGGGCGGCGCGCCTCTCGCAGCGGAGTCGCGGTTGCCGCTGAGTCGACCGATTTTCCCGCAACGCGCTCCTCACACTCGCGGGGTCCCGCAGGGCGCGGAAGATGCCCGCCGCTGCAGAGGCTCCGAGTGCCCGATCACCCCGAGCGGAGCCCCTCGCGTTCTGCAAGTGCAGTCCACACAAACCAACTCGCGACGCGCCGCTGGAGGGTTAAACGTCGCGCATTCCATCGGAAAACAACGCGGAAGTGGAAAGCCTGCGAATCGAAGTCGTTAGAGAGGCGGGATTCGCTCTGCGCGCGTGTGTGTGTGTGTGTGTGTGTGTGTGTGTGTGTGTGTGTGTGTGTGTCGCAGGCCAGACTTCAACTGAGAATTATTTGGTCAGTGGTATTTCAGAATTATAAATTTGATCGTTTCCACGAACTGCTGCTCCAGAAACATTTCTGCACTCCTGCCAGTTTATTTCGTCAGCGGTGAACACAAGATTTCCCGTCAAAATACCGCTGGTCGCGCTGGCGTGCGGCGACGCGTCTCGTAACTACGACGCAACGCGTTCGGCGGATGCGTCGCATTCTTGCGTTCATTTGCATTCAATTTAAAGTGACGCCGAGTTATTATTGTTGTTACTCGATGGTGTGATTGCTGTTGTTGTTGTTGTTGCTGTTGCTGTTGTTGTTGTTGTTACTGTTGTTAGTGTGGATTACTTCGCTGTTGTGTTGTGTTTGCGACGACGACGACTGCCGCGCGCACTTAAATTCATCTGTCGTTCGTTGGTGTTGCTGCACGGAAACGCGGAACCCATGCATGCCAGAGCAACGGTGGTGGGGGGGGGAGGTGTGGGGGCGGAGGGGGCAGCGGCAGAGGTGCTCGGTCTCGACATCCTTGGCGCGCGTCTAGGATGCCGTCGACTTTATCGCTCGGCGTCACTGTTGCTCACCGGCGCGGCGCAGATGTTCGCGATTGCGATTTATTTCGTTTTGTTACTCATCTCCGCTCTGATTTTTGCCCTGGCTGTTGTTGTTGTTGTTGTTGGTGGTGTTGTTAAATGTTGTTGTGTTGTATTGTTGTTATTGTTGTTGTTGTTGGTGGTGGTGGTGGTGGTGCTAGGTGATCGTTTTTGTAGATGTTGTCACCGTTTTCCTTGCAAAAATTTACTACCAATTCATGCCTTTGCGGTCGTTGTTGTTGTTGCCGCCGTCGTTGCCGCCGTTGCTGTTGTTGTTGTTGTTGGTGTACTGCATCTTATGATGACATTTAGGACATAATTCAAGCCCACGCATCCACATAAATTTGTGCACCAACTCGATAGTCTACGAGTGGCGCACGGCTCGCGGCCAACAACAACAACAACAACAACGAGACCAAATCAACCGTGCAAAAAATCCAGAGCAACAGCGATGACGACGCCGACGCTGACGACGCTGACGACGACGATAGCCGCGACGATATGCTGATGACAAGAGCGACAACAACAGCAACAACAACAATGACAACAACGGCGGCAACGACGGCGACAACAACTGCAGTTGCATCAAATCGCGCGATTTTTGCGTAGGTTGCGAGGTGCATTTTCGGCCGGCTGCTCGGTGACGGTTGGTGGCGGTCTGGCGTCCTGGCCGCCTGGCTGGCAGACGCCGCTGCCCATCCGCCGCACAGCGACACCCGGATGTCCAGCGTAGCGTCGCCGCTGGTGCGCGGGTCGTGCCGCGTGCTGGCAGATGCGAGTCGCGCGGCGGCCAGCGGACGGGTCGAGTTGTTACTCCGGAAGCAACTCTGGTCTGCCCGTCGGAGCTGCGGACGTTTCGCAGCCACCAGCGGTGTGGGCGGCGTCACGCAAGCAGGCGGTAACTGGAGCGCCTGAGCGTCTCGGCCGGGCGATTCATGCCTGCCGACGAATTTACAGCCAATTAGATGCATCTCGCCTCGGTCGTCTCTGGCTGCCGGAACGCTTCGCAACTGGGCGGGCGCGCTTAATTTGCCCAGCAAGCCGCGCCGCGGACGCGTCTGTGCGGCGGACGGGCGTCCAGCTGGCGCGGAAGCGGCGGCAACGCGAGCTACAGCTGCAGCTGTCGGCCGCGTTGTTGAGGTGCCGATGTCGATGTCGACGTCTTTTTGGAGTTGGAGCTCCGTCCGCACGCCCAACCTCGCGTTTTCACCCGGACGCCCGAGGGTGTTTTTCGGTTACTTTGCGGTACTTCTGCCGCTCGCGACGACGCAGCTGGCAACGAGTGCCGCGACCGCCGACTGCCGATCGCAGCCACTCGGCCGAGTCGCCCTTAGCGCGCCGAGCGCCGAGCGGAAGCAGAGTTCGGAGGATCGCAATCACTGACGCTGTGATTCGCTGAAGTCACAGCTGTGGACGCAAATTCTCGCTTGAATTCGCCAAACTGCACTTTCAGTTCGCAGAGCAAAACCGCAAGCACGGCCGCTGCCTCCGCTTCGCAGTCGCCGAAGCGCGCTGGAACGCTTGAAGCCGCATGAAGTCGTCGTTGAGGACGCCTTCTGCCTCCACACGTCAGCCCACCGCGCGCTGCGGACGCTGGCATCTCAGGAAAACAACTGCCGCCGGTTGTTTCGCGAAGCTGTCGACCGTCCGTCCAAACTACTGCAGCCAGCGCGTGCAGCGAGGAGCGCGGGCGCGCAGTTTCTTCCACCGGAGCGCGGCGCGGCGCGGCGCGGCGCGGCACGGCGCTCCGCAGCTCGCTCGATGAAGTCCCGCAAACAAACTGACAGCTGTTTGCAGCAATCGACAGCACAACAACAGCACCACAACGGGATGAGGACGCCGTCCCAGCTGCGCAGCGGAGTGCTCTGGCTTTGGCTTCGTGGCTCGTTCAGCGCTGCGCCGCTCGAAGGGACGGATGGATGCAGGATGGTGGACCGACGGTGTCAGCCGCGTGCTCGCCCGCTGCGCCCGCGACTGCTCGCGCCCCACTCGCGGGAAGTCGTGGACGAGTGAGCTACGCGTGATGACCCACGGGTAGGAATAAATTTCGGTTCGCAGTTGGCCAACTGCAGTGCGATGCTTGCGCAAAACGCGGCCGGGTTGCGCGGCCGCAGCGCTCGGATGGGCAGAGTTGGTTGGCCTGAATATGGGACGCTCTGCGCGCAGCAGGCACCGCTTTCCCGAAGCTGTCTTGGAGCCTGTAAACCTGCAGAACTCGCAGTTGCCTTAAATTGCATCAGAAAGCTTCTGATCGCCCAGCATTTCAACAAGGAGGTGCATCTGACGTGAATGTGGTTCAGCAGGGGATTTCGCATGGTCGGGGCGGGGGTCTCTCGGTCTGCGGGACCCTGTATGTCATCAGACCGCAGTTTTCAAACTCCTGACCCAATCCAGGCGCGGACGTGCGCCGCAAACAGCCGCCCAGACGACCCTCGAAAGCAGTCAGCAGTCAACCGCCTGACACGCCGATTGTCCGTCATCGCTGCACAAACGAGCGCCGCTCTCTTGCCAGTTGCGGGTGTGGCTGTTCGTGGCTGCGGTTATTGCGGATCTCGATAGCAGCAGCTGCAGCTGTTTGCCCAGCAGCCCTCGAATGGGATTTCCGCCGTGATGTCCACTCGAGCACGGGAAAGGATTGCGTAACACATCGAGCGCCACGTGGCGAAGTCCTTCGTCATCGCGGGTGCAGAGGTGGGCGGCTGGCGGTGCAGCTGTGCGGCAAGGGAGGCCGCCAGAGACCTGAATGCAGTGCACCCCCGGTGGGCCGCCCTGCCGCGCCTGCTGACTGATCGATCGCTGGAATGCACCGCGCTGTCACTGGAGACTCGCTGCGACGGAATGTGTGCCGCGTGATCCTCGTGGCGAGGTGTTCTGCCACTTCTGCCCCCCAAATTGGCTCCAGCTAAACGCTCACGACTTTCCGCCCGCCGTGGCTCGCCGCTTCGCGCTGCCACTGCGTGGGCCGCACAGATCTCCGCGCAGTTGTGATCACTTTATATTCCGTAATAACTTCATTACAAATCGCTGAGGATCATTAGGCGGGCACGTTCCGCAGCGCCGAGGCCGCGTCGGTGTAGGCGCTGCACATCGCCGCCGTCGCCGTCGTCCTCGCCCGCCCTCGCCCGCTCGCATTGCAACACCGCCGCGCCATTGTAAGCCAAGATCACGTGCACGTGGCGGCGGCGACGCGGAGTCACTCTTGTAATGGGATCACTTGCTCAACAAAGGTTGTGCGCGGAGGGGCGGCGCAGGCGCAGGCGCAGGCGCAGGCAGCCAGGGACACCGCGAATGACTGAGTGAGCGAGCGAGCGAGTGAGTGATTTATGGGCGCATAATTCAGAGCCGGCTTTGCATTGTGTTGCACGATCGGTGTGATTGGAGGACCTGGTTCTGGCTCGTCCGCGCCCGCGCCCGCGCCGCGCTGGTGGCTGGCGTGGTGAGGCTGGCGCACGCTGGCTGCCCGCCGGCACCCGTCGCGATCGCGGCGGTTGACATTCTGCGAGGAAATTGCGCAAGTTCGGGAAGGCTTGAGCGATGTTGGCGGCCGAAACTCACACTCGGTTGAGAAGTTGGTGCCACTGGAAAGCTGGCGCTCCAACTAGGACCGAAATGGGGTCCACGAAGAAACATATTTTCAAAATATCCGAGGAACTGAAAAGACTTAATAAAGAACAAAATGATACAACAATTTTTCTTTAGATGTTAGATTTCCGACAAAACAGTCTGTCGTAGTCGAGATTCCGACGGGACATCTTGTCTCCCTTCAGAAGTTGCCAGCGAGGATCTACGCGAGGAGAGTCCTGGAGTCCCAAGCTGCGTGGATCGTCACCTCCTCAGCTTCCGGTCCGGCGCGGTGCTCGGCGGAGAGCCGGTCTGCTCGGCCAGTTCCCAGCCAGCGCGCCTCGATTTTCCCTCAATTAGATTGAATGACTTTGAGCTCCGCGCAGACGCTTTACGGCCGCGTTGAAAGCGCTTTAATCGGGTAGCTTAATTGCGGCAGCGCTCGGGCCGCAGTCCGACATGTCTGGCGCTAATGGCTCGACCCCGCACTGTGCGCCCCGGGCGGCTGGGGGCACTTCGACGAAGGCGCATCGATTCGCTTAGAAAGTATTTTCGGCCTTTTGTTTCCTCGCGGCGTCCGTGCCCGCCGACGGACCGAAAGCGAAAAGTGAGAGGCCGCGGGAAGCCGGAGTCGTTTGCACGGGCGCGGCTGATTGACACACTGACTGCGTGCTCCACATCCGACTACCGAGTCAATGAATTGGCCGCCTCATTCGCGCCGTTGAGTGCGCACCGCTGTGGACGCACTGACAGAAGCGTCGAGATCTTCCCAGTCGAGTGAGCGGAAGCTACAAACGGTTTGAAATCCCCTCGCACAGCGCGACACACGCCGCTTATGCTGCCACTTTTCCCAGTTGGCCGTTTGGTCTGCTTGTGCTTTGCAGCGCAGCCGGTCAGCGAGGATTAACCATCACGCAATCGGCGGGCACCAGCAATCCAGGAAAAACTGGCCGCTCGTCACCAAACCTGATTGGAAGTGCAAAAACTGGAGCACGCGGCACCGCATGCACTGCGATCGGACTGCCGCCAGTTGCGGGCCACTGGAGCCGCAGTTGCGTCATCTTTCGGGAAGCGCGGTGAGCGCGGGCGACGACGGCTGCCGCTCACAAATAGCAGCGTTCACTTGCGATTTCAGCTCCTACGCGAAACCGAGTATCGGTGCTCGCCGGTCGCCGGTTGCCGGTCGCCGGTTGCCGGTCGCCGGCAGCAGCTGGTGCTTTCTTCGCATGTGCAGCACAGACGGCGCAGACCTCGTCACGTAACCGTCGACCGCCTGCTCGTTATGGCTGCGGACGGCGCAGGACGGCTCTCGGAGCGACATCTCCGAGGGGACATCGGACATCTCGTGCTGACGGAGCCACCAAGCACTCGACGGCGCTCCGCAGCGTGTGCTTTCACTAGATATTCGATCTGCTGGTTAATTAAAACCGAATCCGAACGAAAGCAAACGTTGGACGCCGCGAGCTGGGTCCATCAATTATTTGGACCACATTCGGGTCGCTCAGACGGTTGCGGCAGCGCAGACAGTGAGCATCAGCAGCAGGCGACACTTGTGCGACCAGGGGTGGGGGGGGTGTTGGCAGCTCACCCTCAATACAAGTCGGTCTTCACCACCAGCGTCACTTAATTTTCTAACTGCTTCCGCTTCTCCAGCCAGCGGGAAGCAACCCACCAAAGCGGCTGCAAAATCAGCCACCTTCAGCAGATTTAAGCCGATTTGTCATTCGTGCATACTTCGCGGAGGCGCCCTGCTGCCGGCTCAACCGCGCCGCTGGCTGGAATGCATCGCGGACACAATTCAATCCTCTGGTATCGCCGGCCTCCAGCAATTAGATGTCGACGCAACAAGTCCGTTGTTGCCGCCGAATTACTTGGCGTTGTCCGTGCATGTCGCAGCGACATCGACGCGGAATCCAGCTGCTGCCGAGTGGGTGGGGAGCGGAGTGCGCATTCGAGCTTGGTGCGGATTCTGCTGCGAAGCTCGGTCTCGGGCAGGGCGAACAACGCCGCGGCGCGTGAGCCCGCGCAGCCGGAGTGCGGCATGTAAATCCCCTGCGCTGCAGTCGCTGCTGCAGGCGCAACGTGTTGCAGTGCAGCCGCCGAGAAGGCCAGAGAAACGTTTATCGGGCCGATCAACGAGACTCGCTGTTCGCAGCCGGGTTTGGTTTTCAGTTCGCGCCGAGTCGGCTGCAGCTGGCGATGACTCACCGCCGCCTGACATTTGGGCGGCCGCGCTGTGCCGCTGTCGGCGGGGCTGCCGCTGGTTGCTTCACGTTTTTCTCACATCCAACGCGAATTATTGCATATCTTCGCCGTGATAAGCGCTGTTTTACGCACTCGCGCAAAAAATAGCGTTTCGCAAGCCCTGCTGGTCGCTGGGCGCCGCGGTTTGGAAACCGCTGAGCCGCTCGATTTCGAGGCAGTAAAACTTTTATTGCTTTCCGATTGCTTTGTGGAGCAACGCTCCGGTCTCCCTTCACCGTTAGGCGGCTGCTGCTGCTGCTGCCTCTGTTGGCTGTGGTCAGGGTTACCGTCCGTCGTCCGCGGTCCGCGTGCAACGAAAGTGATCCGCATGCCGACGCTCCACTTTGGCCGACTCATTTGGCCGCCGCTGGCATTTCGGCCGCCGCTGCCGTTGCGATGCGCGTGTGTGAGCGCGAATGATTGATGTGGAAGCTGTCGGCTGTCGGTAGCAGAGGACGACTGAGGGCCACGACTGAGGAAGGCGAGAGAGGAGAGAGACGCGACCACTCGGTTCGGTGCGATCGGCAGCGATGGCGGGGCGTGCCAGCGTTACCGCAATTAGCACCGACTTGCAGCTCAGGCATCTCAATCAGGGTGAGGAGGGGGACTGCGAAGGGAGTGCCATGCGAGTTAACTGTGCGCTTCCTGCTCATTCACCCAGCACTAACGGTTCTCTAATGTTATTTGGAGGTCAGTGATGCCTACGAGACGACAGAATCCCCTTTTTCTCTCGAATTCGGGACGAGATTCGATACCCAGACGTCTTTTCCAATCGAGTCGAGAACCGAGATCGCAACCGCCTCCTTCTCTTCTCGATTCGCACGGATGATCGGGACCGAGACGGCTTTTTCAGTCGAGAGAAGGATCGACTGCCTGTTCGAAATGTCGGAAAGTCTCGAAGTTCTACCGCGAGCAGGAGGTTGTTAGCTATCCGCTCGTGAGAATCGAGGTCTTCTCCCAATTGTTTCCGTAAATTGGTTTTCGGGACGATGGAGTGGAGGGTTTGATCCCGCCTGGAGAGGGGACTTCGTGAATTACGGAGGATATTGAAGTCTCTTCTGTAGCGCTATTTCCTCTATTGAATTTTGAATTTATCGCTGCGAGCACCGAACTCGAGATGCTTGGAAGGTACTGGTCAAGTCTTGATTGTGTGCCCTACTACTGTTGGATCCACCAACTGGTCTGACTTAACGCTGATTTGGGGATCGCATGCTGTTATCGCTCGCAATATCGGCTGCCAAATCTCGAACTCTGAAATTCATGTATCAGAAGCCGGAACACGCCGCCGCTCACCGCTTTTGCAACGCACTTGCCATCGATTACACAATCCAGAACAGCCTGGGAAGCCAAGCATCGCTTCGCCGCGCGAAAAGTGAATTCGGCTTCGGAATTCGGCTGGTTGCGCAGTCGCACGCCAGCAGCTGCCTGACTTTCGCCTTTCGCGGCGCACAGCTGGGGTCAGCGGCGGCTGTACTTTCAACTCGACCGCAACCAAGTGGCCACGTTGCTCCATCGGGAGGTTGTGAAGGCTCTTCGCTGCCACCGACGTGCAGCGCCAGCCGAGATGGGCGCAGATAACATTGGAAGCTCGGTCGAGAGAGCGATCAAGGCCGCCGTCGACTCTTTCACATCAACACCGCGCGTTCTTCGGGAGGAGTTGTAGTTGCCGACTTCATAAGGCGTCCGATTCGGCGGCCCATATCGCCGGCCCCTCCAAACCCCTTCAGCAAACACAAGACCTCCACGCCATTCCAGGAACGCGGCTTGCGCAAGTCGAGAGTTCGAAATGTCTGTGCGATCGACTCGGCATCCGAACTCCGTGTTCCCCACAAGCGACTCCGCTCTCGTCTCAACCGCAGCGGCTGAGCAGACTGGCCGGCCGGCCGCTCTCACGGACCTGCCCGCCGCCGCTGCCGCTGCAATTTAATTATGACGACATGACATCGCCGGGCTGGCAATACAACACTTTGTCGATTTTAATTGCAGCACGGAGCGCTCACTCGGCGGCGGTCGCGTTGCAGACAGCGATGCGCGCTCGCACTCGGTGCACCGGCACCGCGCTGGGCCGCGCGTCCATCTGTCTGCGGCCTGCCCGACTGGTCGAGTGGCTACCTGCGGACGTCCGTCCGCCCAGCCACCAGCTCCGCGGACCGGCAGCAGCTCGATCGCCGCGGCGGACGGCAGCACGACTCGGCGATTTCAGGCACGTGATCACGCAGTTGGTCTCGCATTTGATGTTTTATGGGTTTAAATCGCCTCGTAACGAGCGCTTATGTACGCAAAATGACTTCTTAAATTGTGCAACTTAAGTGGCTGCGGCACTCGCGCGATACCGCGGCCTTAATAGAGTGATACCGTTAAGCCTGAGTTATACTCGCACGGATAAGTTGGCGGCGCTTTGCTGCCGGCCGCTCGCCTCGGCCCGCGCCTGCTGGATGCCGCTGATCGGCGAGTTCTACAGGTGCTTCGAAGGGGATTTTTCTGCTCGAATAGGCTTCCGTCCAACGAAGGGATTCCTACCAGGGGCTCAACCCAGCTGCCAGATCTGCTCCAGACTCAATGCATGTTTAGTAGTGAGAACCACAAGCACTTCTCAGCGACGAGAGCGGATGTGTTTCGAGACAAGACTTCGCACTACTAAGTTTCGAGTTTAGCTGTCACCAACATCATACACCGCGGAAGGACGACCCCTGATTTAGCGAGAACTCTGAAGATTCGGAGTAAACACGGACCTTGCGGCGGAGTAAACACGGATCCCCCCGAGAGCACAACGGCCGGAGTAATTTTCAAACGCATTTTATTGTTCACATTCCTTAAAAGCTCTTAAAGTTAAGTTAAGATTAGGTAAGAACGCGATGCATGAAATAGATGCATCCCGCCGAGGAAGCAGCGTGGTTGTGCGCCGCTCTCGCCGCTCCGTAAATATGTACACGCAAATATGTGGTGAGAGTCACACAGTGCGCTCCCCGCAGCCGAACTGGAGCGCCCGGAGGAGTCGAGACCCCTCTCGGTCGCTGGTTGAGCAGCTCGCGTTCAGTGTGTTTGTGTGAACGTGTGCGTGTGCGGACTTCATATTCTAATCTAGCCTAGTATTTGAAATGCTCGCGCGCAGACTCAACTTTGGTTTCCAACGAATTCACTAGGTTTCCGCTCCCTCCCCGCCCCCGAACCACAGCATCTGGTTCTCTATACAAAACTGTTTCCGTAACCTAAAAATATCAACAACCTTAACTACTTAAAATTTAGTTCCGTCTTAACTGTCCAACGTTCTCCGAAGCAGCTGCCTCAGTTCCCGGATATCGGACCACTTAATGGGCGACTAAATCCCGCTTCAACTGAGGGCGGCCTCCACTCTCTCTCTCTCTCTCATCCTCCTCCTTCCCATTTCCCTCTACGTATTGACTTCCAGTTCTTCGTTGTTGTTGGCGGCCTCCTTGAGGCTCTCCGCCGCGGAAGAGGCGCGTGAGACCGAGACGGACAGCTCATGCTCAGCATCACTGGCCACGAGGTCGACGTCGTTCTCCGCGCCCCGCAGACTGGTGGGCGTGTACAGGTCTTCGTTGTAGGTCACCTGGCCCATGAAGGACCTGATCTCGTCGAAGTACGAGTCCTCGCGGTCGGCCTCGTTGGAGGAGGGCGAGTCGCCCAGGCCGAGGCCCAGACCCGTCGTGTCGGCCTCGTGCTTCTTCAGGTGGCGGTCGAGGTTGGTCTGCTGGCCGAAGCAGCGGTCGCACAGGTGGCATCGGAAGGGCCGCTCCTTGTTGTGGATGTTGCGCACGTGGCGCTGCAGGTTCGAGGAGATGCTGAAGGCGCGGTCGCAGTACTTGCAGGTGTAGGGCTGCTCGCCGGTGTGCGTGCGCAGGTGCCGCGTCAGGTTGGCCGAGCGCGGGAACACCTTGCCGCAGAACTTGCAGGTGTAGCGGTCCTTAATCTTGGCGCTGGAGGCCGAGAGCACGTTGTTCGGCGGCAGGGCCCCCGCCGCCATGAGGGCTTCACGGAAGGTTGGTTCGGGCGGAAACGGGCCCCCGCTGTGGTACAACAGACCGTCAAAGGCTGGCCGTCCGCCCATTGAGCCTAAAAAAGGAAAGGCCCGGGCACGCGTGCGGTAGATTTCGTCCAGTAGCATGGGGTGGATGGGCCTGGGGCAGGCCATGGCGGCTGGAACCCCTCCGTTGAGCTGTGCTGCGGGTGCACTGGTGGGTGGCGACGGCGAAGGCGTGGGACCTGGGGACACCGAGGCCCTCAGGCTCTCTGCGGAGGAGGGCGCCTTGCAGGAAGACCCCTGTGCGGGGGATGCGGAACCGTTCTCTCGGCGCTCGTCCTCGCAGTTGTCACGGCTGTGGTTCGACTTGGCGTCGGCGATCGCGCTGCTGCTCTCCGTGCGCTGGCGTTTTGTGTCCCTGCAGGTGTCTGCGCAATCTGTGCGTTGGTGATTTTTACCCGACTTGGTGGCGGGGCTGCTTCCTTCCACTGAGGGCCGTTTGCGGCTCACGCTCAAATCTAGTGGTTGCTCAGGGTTAGAGTCCTCCTGCGCACACGCCTCGCTGGGAGGGGGCGTGGTGAGGATGTCGATCGGCTTCTGGAACACGCAGAAACTTCTTAATACTTGCGTTCGTTTGCCCCAATCTGAAGCTTGCTTACCTTGTCCTCCTCCAGATCCTTTTCGGCTCCGTTTATGAGGCCCTCCAGCTCCCGCTTTTCGTCGTCATCGGGCTCCACTTTCAGCTCAATCGAGGAACTGCTTTCATCGTCCGACACCAGAGGGCTTGAATACCGCTTCTGCTGCGCAGCCATCTGCGTGCTGTAGCCGTCCGTGGAAACCTTTGTGTGCGCATCTGCGTGCCCGAGTTCGTCGCGACTTTCGGAGCGAATGTTGAGTCCCGCTGTTTCTTGAGAGGCCGTGCGGTGCGGCTGCGGCTCGCCGAAATCCAAATGTGGCTGCAGCACTGAGTTCCGTGGCGAGAGACTGTGCTTCTGAGCGGCTGGGATGTCCATGGTGGCCGGCCGACCGGGCGGCATCCTCATGTCCAGGTTGTGCTTCGGGAACAGCATGGGGAAGCCGGTCATCTGCGACGGGCCGTGCGGAAACATGCTCTGGAGTCCGTAGGCGGGAAAGCCGGGGAAGAATGGCGACGAGTGGCGCAGCATGAAGAAGGGATTCGGGGGCGTGGCCATGACTCCTTGTGGCAGACCAGTTCCGGCTGCTGCGGCGGCGGCCACTGACTGCAGAGCGGCCACTCTGGACTGCGCTGCCTGCTGATGCGGCAAGAGGTGCGACGGGGGCGCGGGCAGTCCCGGTGCAGTGGGCGGGGCCGAGGTGGAGTCGCAGAAGCGCTTGTGCTTCGACAAGGACGTGACGGTGCTGAAGCTCTGGCCGCACTTGTTGCACTTGATCTGCATGCGGCAGTCGGCGTGCATGCGCTTGTGGCGGCACAGATTCGAGAACTGCGTGTACGACTTGAAGCAGACCTCGCACTGGAAGGGCTTCACCGACGAGTGGATGTGTGTGTGCTGCTTGAGGCCCGAGGAGGTGCCGAATGTCTTGCCGCACTCGGGACACGCGTGACTTCTAGCGCCGACGTGCCGCGCTCGAATATGTCGCTGTAGGTTCGACGGATCACAAAATACCTGCGGAGAAACAAGAAGTGTTAGCAACGCGAATTCCGAGCACACTACTTGCGATGGACGCGTAGTTGGCGTGCCAGGGGCATCCAATCCGGCAGAGTCAGAGTCAAGCTCCGCCAGCAGGAGAGGAAGAGGATACGGCGGCAGGGCCGAAGCTATTACGAAACCAAAGCAGATTAATCAATCATCCGGCGAGCCGCGCACACAGCAGCGCAGCGGCTGCTAAACGGATCTGGCCAATGCGCCGCCGCACACGAGATTACGCAAATACAGCAGTCGACCGAGTGCCACCTCCGTCAATCGCTGCCCCAAGTGCCACAATTGAGCCTCGGCCGCCGCGCCGCCGCGCCCCGCAGCCCGGTGTGCGGCATTGTCTTCGTGGTCTTCGGCGATCGGCGAGCGGAGTGCTCCGAGCACGATTCAGTCTGCGGAGCGGCGATGCCCAATCACGCTGTCAAAACGGTTCGACGCGGTGTCAAACGATGATCGAGCCATTGTGGAGCACCAGAAGTCTGCGCTAGCGAACAAAAGTGTAGCTCGTGCTGTAGCGCTGCCGCGTGGATTTCGAAAAGCGCCGCGGGGAGAGCAAGCGCGGGGACATAAAATCCCTTTTAAGGGCAGACCGATCCGATCGTGCTTGGCAGCTCCACGCAAGAATCCGTCCTGCCGCCGTGTGATGGGGGCCGTTTGCCGCTGTAGGCAGCAGCCAGAGAGTGCATTCCGGCCGCATTAGAAAAAGAAAGTGATCGAAGATCGATCAGCTTTTGTGCGCGATCAATGGGCTCCGTACTCAGAAGAGCCGCGCTTCAATTACAACTACGGTCACCTCGGAAGCCACTGAATGCGTGACTGTAAAGAGAAACCGTGCACACGTGAACGGCGCACAAAGCACTCTGCCGCGGCGCTATAGAGATCGGCGTCCATTAGGTTGGCATCTCTCGAGGCCGAGCGGGCCATCCACGCCAGCCTTCAAGTGCAGCCGAATTGAAGGCGCTCGGCTCGGTTCCAGCCCGCTGGCCGTCGTGGATTTCATTATCGACTCTTAAGTGTTTTCGATGGCAGCCGCCCTAATTTGGTGCGTCATCCGTCCCCCGCGCGATCGAGCGATTGGTGGTCCAGCGCGCGGTGCAGTGAACGGCACGGCCAAGCGCTACAGCCTGCCCGCTGCCCGCTGGCCGCGGCTGTGGATCTACAATAAAGCAAAAGCCTTGGCACTCAGTGGCGGCTGCGACGCTTCAACGAGGCTGATCGATCTCCAGCGTGATTAGAGTCGATCAGTCTCCGCACTCGAGTTCGAGGAGCGTGACACTTCAAAATTGATGAACGCGGAGCGCATCGAATCGCGCCGGAGAAGCCGTCACAAAACGCGTCTCGTAACGTGCTTCAGTAACGCCCGCACCGACTCGATAGTGGAGCGAGGGACGCGGTCGATAAGCTTCGCTATGCCTCTGACTCTGACTCTGACTCTGACTCTGACTCTGACTCTGCCTCCCGCCCGTGCTGTTGATCGCAGCGCTTACCTCGTCACTTACCTTCGTGCAGTTCTCGCAAGGGTACTTGCGGATGTCGTTGTGCACCAGCGCCCGGTGCTTGAGCAGCGAGGGCCGGTGGCAGAAGCGCTTCGAGCACAACTCGCAGCAGAACTCGTCCTTGCGGAAGTGGTGCGCCGCGACCAGATGATCGTCCAAGCTGCGAAGAAAGAGAAGAGCGGAGATTAGTGGGTTGGCGAGCGGAGTGGGTGGCAGAGACGGCGGCCGGCCACATGCGCAGCGCTTCCCAGCGAGCGCGCTGCAATTAGCCAAATGATGTTCAATTTTTAATGTCGATTAAATCTGTGGCGGCCTGCGACGCGCCGCTTGCAGCGCGGCCTTGATGTGCACGAATCGAGATCCCTATCTGAGGCAGCACTTTGTTGCGAGTCCGCGCACACAAGTGGAGCAGCACTCATCGGGGGCGTCGCCGAACACCACGCAGCCAGCCGCTGGCAGGCCGCCCGCCGCCCGCGAAGCACGTTGCATCAGATAAGGGCGGCAACGCCACTCGTAGGGGTGTCCGAGCAGCGCGCGTGCGTGCGTGTGTGTGTTCGCGCGGCGGTTTGAAAGCAAATCCGTGTGTGCTCGGGTTTGTGAAGCGGCGGGAGGTGTGGAGGGGAAGAAGTGCGCGTGAACCAGCAGCGAATCACACGCGGACAGTCGTTGGCGTGACACGAAAGCTGACTGAGTGCTGAGTAGTCATCCACTCAAGCCTTGCGTGCCTCCGATGTGATTTTTCGCGTTTAAAGTGGTGCCACCCCAGCGCTGCACCAAATCCTGGAAGACGTGAGCGGTCCGAGGAAGGATGCGTCACTCAGTCGGGTAAAGCGACTGCTAGAGGCTTCGGCGGAGGTGTGGGAACGCGCGTTAATCGCTGGTCAACATGGAACAATAAAGGGACTCCTCCACCCTCACGCTTCCCGGGTTGGGACGCTTCGGCAAACAGATTCCAAATGAGCCGCCGACATGAAGACAAATAAAAAGAACGACAAACGAGCAGCGCAAACAAATCGGCCCACTTAGTGTGCCGAATCAACAACTCCAGTGTTTGCGCTGGGTAAACCGTCGAGAATGCGATGGACACGGATAAGCGCGCCTCGACAGATTACTGGAGGTGGTCCGCGGCCTCGCGTAGGGCAGCTGAAGCCCTCCTCTGCCCACCTACTGCTGGGCTGTGAGTATTTTGGCCGTGCTTGGGTGAGGCCGTCCACGTCTGCAGTGTCTTCTGCCGGAGGACCTTCATTCTCAATGCGCGCATTTCAATCCAGGCGACCTCGGAAAGCGTTTGCTTGCTGTGCGCATTGTCGTCGTTGTTGTCTCAGTGACATTTCGGGTTTCCAGCCCAGGCGCCTCTCCGTCAACCTGTTGTCGTTGTTGCTGGCGCTGCTGTTGTGGTCGCGCGCTATTGATTGGCCTCTCTTTGCGTTCAATTAATAAACGCCTGCCAGCGGCCGTCATTTATGCAAGTAAACACGGACGCCGCCACCCCGTAATTAACGCGATTCCTGCAGGAAGGGTTATCGCCGCGCGTCACTTAGAAACTAATTACGGACACTCGGCGCTGCTGATGAGCACTCGTCGTCCGCGATGTCAGCGCCACGAAGGCAGATCTCACGCGGCTGGGTGATAATTGGCTCGCCGCGTGGCTTCATTGCTACGCCCCCGCACTCGTCACTGACCACTACTTACCGGTCGAGATCGCTGTAGGTTTTGTCGCAAACCTCGCACCGGATGTCGAACCCGTGCTCGTCGTCCGCGAACTCCGGGTCGGCCTGCTCGCTGAACTGCTTCTCCTTCTCGACGGCCGAAGCGTTGAATTCGTCGTCGCCAGTAGTGTTGCCGCTGTACTGCGATCCTGCGGGAGAAAGAAGAGAGGAAGAAGATTAGCGGGAGTCTCTGAATGCGGTGACTGGTTGCACTTCGGCGCCTCAACACGTCCACAAATGATGATTCATGTCGAACGCCCGCGGCTGCTGCAAAAAGCGCCGCGACTGTAGCTCGCCGGTGCAGCGGCTTCAATTGGCAGTTGCAGCAGCAATTTTCGAACTGGACGGAGGTCAACTGAGCGTAACTGCCGCCCGACACTGCAGCGAGGAGCAGTCGACGATGATCGGCGATCAGCAAGTCGACGGCGGCTGTGTGGCAGCAGCGTTGCCATCGCGAGGGCGCACACGAGTCTGGATGCGCGGTATTGGGAATCTCAATGGACGGCCAGTGGTTTCGGCACTCAGCGCCCAATTGCACGTTTCATGTTGAATCTCTTTAACCGGGACAGACGAAGCACTTTTACTCACGTTTGGATCCGCGTTTGAGCGAAGCTGGCACAGCAGCAGCGTGTCAGAAATGATTCTGCTCTAGATCTGCTCAGAGTCGAGGAGGCTTCCGAAAGCACATCCGAACGCTTCCTGTTTCGACGAACAAGTGCTTGGCGAAGTCCGCGCACACACCGCGAAGAGTCCTTCGGCCGAAGAAGCGGAAGGACTCACGACAGCCCAGCACGGACACAAGCAAACGCACGGCTGTGTGGGTAAATCGTGTCAATTCAATGTTTGCCTGCACTTCACGAGCTACGAAATGAACAGATAATTACGAGCTCACTAATATATGCGCCCTCCGCCCGCCCGCCAGCCCGCCAGTCCGCCAGTCCGCCGGGAACGGCGACGAGACACCTGAAAGCGCCCGCCGCCTGCAGGTCAGTCAATCAAAGAACGCTTTCGGGTGGACGCGACGGCCACCACCAGGCGGCACAGGTGAGGCCGGCGAGCAGCCGCGGAAGTCACTTGCCAGGCAGCCTGACCGGCTCGGGGTGCATGCGGTCGCTCGCTGCCGTCGCCGGGGGATGATGAGGCCGAGCGACTGTGCATGCACGCATCCGATGTGAGGGCGCGGAGTGCACACGGTGAAGTGCGGCCGAGTTCCACTGGACTGATTTCGACTCAAGAAGTCATGCTGCAGCGCTTACCACGAGCGGTGCACAGGTGGTGCCTGCGAGTCCGTGCCCTCGGCGGCCAGTCCGGGCTGGTATGGTGGTGGTGGGCGCAGCGAGGGTCAACAGTTAACTGCCGCAGCAGGCACTGCGACCTCCGCCGATTGCAACCCTTGACATTCGCCTTCGCCTTGACTTCTGTTCGCGGCGGCGTCTGTCGCGGCCTGCAGTGGGCGAAGATGTCGTTGCGGGCCGCGTTTCCCACGCCACGACGACGTAAGCTCGACTTCGCCAACCCGCTGCTGCTCTTCAAGGCGGGCTGTCCTGTCTGGTGGGCCATATGGCGCAAATTAGAGCGCGAACTGAATTTCTACGAGGACGTGGGAACCCACCAACGACTCTTTGAGTGCCAGAAGGCTTCCAGACCCTCGAGTGCACCTGGAAGCGTCTGCTCGGCCGCGCTAAACCAAGTTAAGAAGGCGAGGAAAACCTGCACAACCGTCGTTACGGATTCCGCGTGCTGCGGACGCCCTGCGAGCTGCGAGGCTACCAGCAGCCTCTGCTTCGACAGCCGCTCGCAAAACGAACTCATTTATCATCGCATCTGTGCACCAGCAACGCGAAGTGCATTCAATCTCAGCCGGGTTGCAATGAGTCGCAATTGAATGCTGCAGCCACCGTGCGCAAGCGCAGCCGCCTGCCGGCCGCCAATCGCAACGCCTTCGTCGACGAGTGCTGCGCTCGGCGCCCATTGATGGCTCAACCCTTTCGATCGACGGGTCCGCCGGCTGCTGGCGTCAGATTGCAAATTGAGACGTAATGAGGCGGTGACGGGCTGCCGACGGGCGACACTCGCACATGCGGCCGAGCAGAGGTGATAAATGATGCGCGTGGTTGATTGATTCAACTGCTGCTGCTGCTGCCGACCACCGCCACCGAAGGGCTCGCTGCCTGTCGACGGATCCATTGTTCGCGGATTCTCCTGCATGCTTGCGTGTCAATCACTGGCCTTAAATACGCTTTTATTGGCGCGCGCAGCATGATTGATGAGCTCCTGGAATGCGTGGCATCGACTTCTGTCTGATTGCGATGCCAGCGATTACAGCGGAGTGAAGTGCGAGGGATTCGATGAGAAAGAGACTGACAACTTGATGGTTTTCCGAGAGGATTTCATTAACTGAAGGTGCAACGAGCATCCTCGGGAGAACTCGGGGGCCAAGTGGAGGAAAGAGGTAGAGAATCGCTATTGAGTTCGGATTAGAAAACTACGTTCGAAAACTCGTAGATTTGAAACTGATTTGAACTTCACTTCTTGCGTAGTTTGACGGGCTAACCGCGGGTCTTGAGGGACTTTGAGTGGCCCTCTAAAGACATCCGACCTCCCTGAATCGCAATTGATAAGTTAAAACTCTGACAATTGGGAAGAAAATTGGATTTCCGAGCTGAGTATTGATAGACAAGCCGAGTTAAATGTTCGAATGTCGGCTCTGATATTTTCTGCTGCGACACCACGTGTAAAATCGAGCATATGTGGCAACAACGCGGCCCTGATTTCCTTCGCGATGGTTTTGGGTGACCGAGTGTTGCATGTTAATGCGGCTGCTAAATTGGTGATGGAGGGGACTTTGTTGCTATTAAGTGGCACGTCTGTGAAGCAGAGGAAGAATCTGACTGCCGATAACAGAAACGCTGAACACAGAATTTTTCGCACATCAGATCAAAATTTGAAACCAGTTAGCAAAACATTCGAAAAATTCTGAGAAAGTAAGAAGCAACCAATCAATTTAGCCATCAGTTGAGGGAGTTTATTAGCTTCAAATATCAGTCTGACTTCGAAGTATCCAGTCTCCCTCAAAAATTCCCCTTGACATGTTACTGCACATGAAATCCCTTTCGAAAATTGGTGACTGACTGCAAGTTTGACTGCAGTTTGACTTCAGCCGCAAATTGGACTTCGAGAAGTCGTTGTTCGGGGTGAGAGGAATGAACTGCTGGGCCACAGACCGAGCAAACGGCCGGTCAGCCGCTCGGCAGCGTCAACAGAGGTGGAAAACCGCTGCGAGCCCTCCGCTTGCATTTTCACGGGCCGTGTGCAGCGCACCGTGAAGAAACGCAACGCAACCTCAAGAAAATGTCGCTGGAAACGTAACGGGCGCGGCAGGACAGCCGGACCAAGAGACTCTTGGCCAGGACAGCGAGGCACGCAGCCAGCAGGCGCAAATTCGCCACCTGCCTCTGCGGAGGCCAGAAAAACGTTACGAGCGCGCGCGGCTTCGAAGACGAAATGAATCGCACTTGAAATGAACGAAGTGACGCATGAAAAGAAGTTCATCGGAGCGTCCTGCGCTGCCAAACGCAAATTGAATTAGCAACTGAATCCTCTGCTGCCAAACACAAACCGAATTAGCAGTTGTTTCGGCAGAAGGGTCAGATGCACCATCAGCCGAATGCGAGGCCGTGTTGACAGCGACTGCAAACGCCGCCTGTCGACGCCGCGCACGCGCAAGCGGGATGCGGAGACCTTCTAATCAGCTTCCGTCCGCCGGCGCGATCGCGAGGCGGCGATAATGGCTCGATGTCAGCTTAGCGAGTCATTCCGTCGCCGGCTGCCAGATTAAATCGCGCCGCTGTTGGTGTCGCTGGCGGGATTTATTAACGCCTCTTAATAGCAAATGGAAACAAATGCGGTTGCCGCATATTGCACGGTCGAGCGGGCGGACGGACGTGTGGACAGACGGACGTGCGGACAGACGGACGAGCGCACAATTACGCTAAATCCCCGCACAATCAACTGCGACGACTTCATCGCGCGGCGTGCAGTCGAGCAGTCGAGCAGTCGAGCAGTCGAGCAGTCGAGCAGTCGAGCGGTTGAGCAGTCAGGGCGCGATCAGCCCTCATAATCTGCGAGCCGCATGGAATGACATCGCCGCCGACGGGATTACCGCGCTGTGACGCAGCATCGCACGTCACATCATCGCCTCTGCATCGCCGACAGGCCATCAGCCGCCCGCTGTCGGCCCCTATATCGCGTTACACAAACAAACACGACTAATGACGCGAGCCGCCCGGCAGCCCACCTAATTTGTGTTTGCTTAGGACTGCGCAGCGCAGCGCCGCTCTCGCCGGACCACAGAGAGCGTCGGCTTCGTCGCGCGGCTTACAACGAGCGTAAGAACTGCGCAGTGCGCGCACGCACGAGCCGCGCAACCCGGGCCGGCGGCTGGCAGCGCAGCGCATGCAAATACAGGGTGCGGCGTGTCGCTTAAAAGGCGTTCCGTGTAATCCTTTCGCGAGCGACGCGTATCATTGTTTTTTAATGCCGCGAAAGTCGACACGGAACACGGAGCCGCCGCGCGACTCAGACTGCCAGCCTCAGATTGCGACGATCGTTCAGGGGGGTGAAAGCAATTAGGCGGAGTGGAAAAACAACCCGTTGTTAAGGGTTACGCGCCGCAACAACAAATGTTTGCCCAGCACACGCAGATAAATTAAAGCGACGCGTTGAAAAAATGATGCGGAAGTCTGGTGCGATCATTAACTGATTTGACGCGCTTCTGGCGCACGTCGGAGTGTCGGGCGCGCCGACAGAAGACATTTCGGTGATGTGGGTAACACTTTAGACAAAAAATCTCGTTTTTTATCTTGTTGCCCTCATCGCTTCGTTTTCGTTTCGCACTTTTTTCACCCAAAATTACAAAAAAGCGAGAAACTAAAATTTATTCAGTGCCCAGGACTCACCGTTTTCACGCTCACGCTCGCTTTTGTCGTCGCCGTGCGTCGACCCCGCATTTCCGACCGCGTTCAGGAAGCTCTCGTTCAGCTGCAGCGGCGTCCGCGGGCGTCCATCGATGACGATTTCTGCGCCGGCGCTGACGTCGCGGTTTGTCTCGTACCACAGCTGGATGCGGAGAGAGAGAGAGAGAGAGGGAAGAGTAAGGAACACCGATTACAGCGGCCTTGAGTTACTTACGTAGCCGGCCACCAAGAAGTTGCTGAGGTTCGCCTCGTTCGCTGAGTCCACTGCGCGTATTTTTCGCAGCCAGCCTGAGATTTCTGGCATCGGCTCCAGCCAGCCGCGGAAGTGCGGGCTGGCGATGACCTTGAGAAAGGGAAAATAGAATGAGAATGAGTGATTGCCAGCGAGCGAAGGAAACAAGTTAAAGTTGTGTTTAGGACGAAAAGGCAGCAATCAGCATTTGCAGCGCTTCGCAGCACCATCTAGCGGCGAGTAGCCTCCACTACATATTCGGTGGTGTGCTCAACTAAAGCTCTGTTAAGTCGCGGGTTCTGTTAACCGTCTGCTGTTAACGCGACGGCTGTGGTCGTCGATTGCGTCATAAAAACTGGAGCGCTTAACCTTTACTGGTTCGTCGTGCTTTTTCGGTGGCTTTTCTGCCACGAGCTGTGTGGAGGACCCTTGATTTTGGTTGGGACGCACAACTCTCTACTTCTCGAGAAACTGCCTACATGCGAAAACAATGGTTGTCGTTGCGTTTGCAAGATTCCCGCTCACTCTGTTCGCTCCCCAACGTGCAGCAGAGAAGCAACTCACTCCTGCACTCGTTGCAGTCGTGATTAATTATCGGCAAAACGAGGAACACAAGCCGAGCCGAACGGATTTGAAGGGATTTGCTGGAAACATCAAATGTGTTAATAAAGCTGTTATCCCGACTTAGAAGACAAACTTGCGCAGCAGGGCCGCGGACGGACATCCGCACTGAGCTCACGGCGCGCAGGTAGCCGCACCCATCATTATCCTGCCGGCCTCAGCGCTACTGTGCTGCAGGATAATCATAATTGATTCCTTTCACTGGTTTCACAGCCGCTTGAACACGATGTTGCGCTGCGGACGGGCGGACGGGCGGACGGGCGGACGGACGGACAGAGAGGATGACACACAGGATGTGCAGCGCAGACAGACGGCCTCTGCTGAGCCGGGATGAGCAGCGAGTGCTAAACGATGCTCATTCAGAGCGACGCCTACCAACGGCGCAGCAGCAGCGCAGACAAAGAGGCGTCCTGCGGAGGGTTCCACGCAAATGTGTTGTTTTTCACGCCGCGGCGTGCCGCACCAAAGCGGATTCCGCTCGGCAGACTCGAGGATGCGTTCGTCTGAAGTCACGCGCGCTTTACCGTTAGTCCCCCGGGGTCAGCCAGCCGGAGGATGGAGTTCCCGGGAGTCTTCGGCGGCGGCGGCGGCTTCGGGTGCCGCAGAGGAGTGTTTGCGTTGCTCGAGTGAACCTGAATTCGAGGAAAGCGCAACCTGCGGATGCCGAAGATGTACTCGGAATTGCGGGCGACCGCTGCGTCTGTGTAGAGACGCGGCGTCAAGGAGTCAAGCGCAGCCCTCCCCTCGACGCTTCGGTCTGCAGTGCAAAAGCGCAGTCAAACGACGCACTCAGCGCGCCGCTCCGAGCTCGCTGAAGCACCGCGACAACGTATGCCGTGCGCGGCGCTGCTCTTCTGCGTCCAGTCACCTGGATAAACGCTGCTTAATTGAGTGGGCTGCACACGCTCCGCCGTTCAAAGGGCTGGCGGAGCAAGTGGAAGTCGGCCGCGAGCGGGGTCGGAGTTGCTTGCCTTCGAGGGTCTCTCGAGTGCTTCAGCGCCCGCTGAGCTGCGTCACCCACCCTCCGGCGGGCGAGTCGAGAAGCGTTGTGCGGCTGCAGGTCTGCACTGGAAGCGCACTCGGCTCGATTGGTCAGAAGCCACGGCGTTCTCAGCACCAGAAGCGCCAAACAAACCCCGCGGGAAGCGACGAAGGCCAGTTTGTCGCGCATGCGACTCCCGAGTCTTCAGACAGCAGCTGCTGCCGCCCTGATTCAGAGCTGAAAGCCTCTTGTGTCCGCTTTTCGCAATTTGAATGAATTCTTCGGCGACACACAGACGTTTCAGCCGAGTTTTGCATCTCACGCGGCCAGCACTGGTTTCGTGCCGCGCGGAGCTCTAAGCTGACGACACAGGATCATCGTTAATCCAACGAGCTCTGCGACAGGAGCCGTCCTGCGTCCTGTCGCAGCCTCGTCATCTCTTCGCTTTGTTGTACAACAGACTGCTGCTCTGATCCAATTTCATTGTTAATGAGGACTCATTCAGTGTGCGTCTGCCTGTCTGTTGTGTCTGCGTGTTCTGCGTCCTGCGTCCTGCGGCCTGCGAGTCTTCGTGACTTGGCAGCCAGCAACAAAGGCGGAACACCACCTCGCAGGAGCACCAAAATAATGTCAACAGCAAGAGAAATATTTGTACAGCGGAGATGATCGACGCTTGATTCCCGCTGTTGACACCTCTCTGAGGCACCGAACACGACCGACTGGCAGGCGAGATCGGGAGCCCGATCATCGCAAACTGAGTGACTGAACGACGTCGAAGATTAGCCGCGGCGCGCAACAACAAGGACAACAACACCACTCGCACTCAGCAGAAACGAAGCGGCAGATCGTCGCTCAATCGATCGCTTGGGAATGCGACCGTCGAAGATGCCACTGAAGATACAAACGCCGCTCAGTGTTTGTTCTGCACGGATATCGAGTGGCTTCCTCTCCGGCTGCTCGTCAACGCGTCGTACCTGGTCGTGTCTGTCCTTGCCTCTCCGTGCCCGTCACGGCCGCTGTTGTCTGCACAGGCGCGATAATTTGATTGAGTTGTCAGGCGCAGGCTAAGCCAGATCGGACAGAGGGAGAGGAGCTGCCGCTGCCGCTGCCGCATCCGAACCCTAATTGGCATCCTCACGGCTCATTTATGGGGCAGTTTGTGGATTTACGCTCGTTTGCTTCCGTTTGTGCTGCGCATTAGTCGTCGTGTTACCGGTGTTCCCAGCGTCCCAAACGGATTACCGCGACACCAGTGCGCCGCGACCCTGTGCCGTTTTGATTGACAATCGGCGCAGCCTGGAGACGATTTCTAATCTGATATGTGTTCCCAATCGCTTGGTTTTGGGTGGATTTCGCAACTTTTTGCGAAAAACTGTAAAAAGCAAGCGGGGACAACTGATGGGATTAAGTTTCACAACGATTCACACCGCCAACGGGACGGCGGATGCGTGAGACGCTGAAATGCGATCCGCGCACTAATTAGTCGGATGCGGAAGGATTAAGTGCGCGCGCGAGATGCTGCGAGATGCTGCGAGAACGTTCGGGTGCAGTGACTCACCTCCCAGGCCAGCTTGCGTTCCGTGGGCTCTCTGCACAGCTTGACGGCGAACGGGCCGAAGCGCGTGCTGCGCGGCAGAGGCACCTTGGCGAAGACGCCGTCTTCGCGCACGTCCAGATCACAGATGGGTTCTTGGAGGCGCGCCATCTCCGAGAGGAAGCGCTCCGCGTGCATCTTGCTGTTGAACAGGTGGTCCATGTTGGGCTGCAGCGAGTGCGCGGGCAAGTGGCGGGGCTCGCTGGTGGCCGACGGGGAGGCATGCGTAGACGGAGACCGCGGCGCAGGGGAGCTGGAGGCACCTGAGGTCGGGCTCAGTGAGTGGTGCGGCGGCCCCACGCTCCCTGTGCCCGCGTTGCTGTTGTGGCCGTTCTTGAGCGCCGCCAGGTGGCTGAATTCCAGCTCCCTCGTGTAGGGCGGCACCAGCAGTTGAGGGTGGAGGTTGTTGTGGTGAAAACTGGCGAGGTGATGGTGCCGAGCGCTCGCCTCGTACTCGTCGCCGCTGCCACCTGCAAAGAGAGCAACAATCAGAGAATTTCGTAATTGTCTGGGAGGGAAATTGAGAGAAAGAAAAGAACTAAAAGGCTGACTAATTTTATTTATTTATTTTATGCACGCACGAAATCCCTCCCGACCTCGTTTTCTGCCTAAGAAAAGTGGGAAATCTGGGACACCAAATCCCGCAACGAGGCTCCGGTCCCATCAAATTCTGTTTCTGGCACTCGTGGCAACCTCAAGTGATCTACATACGGTGCGCAGGCTGCTTTTGAAGCGCGGCCGCCTTTGAACTCAAAGTTGCGCTTCGTGTTTTCCACGCTTCGTAGCACACTGGACCAACTTTTGACCACACGCCGCAAGGTGCGAGCGGCGATCAGTCAGCCGGCTCGGGTGCCGGTTGCGAAACCTTCCCGCTGTCAGCTTCGACCCAATTCGATGCCAATGCCGCCGCAGTCTCACATCCGACCAACGCCAACAAGTCCTGAGCAAACAGCTCGCGCGGCTTATCGCCAAAACAAACACTTCTGAAGTGTTGGCTGCCGGCGATCGCAAGGCGGCCTACAAATCCTGCGAGACATCCGAGCTCTCGAGCGCTCACGATATTCTGGGTTATCCGAGCAAATATCGCACCTCGCTGGTGTTTGGTATTGTCCTGCGAAGAATGGCGTCGACAGGCAACAGGAAGGAGTGCCTGCGTTATTGTTTGGGTGCGAGTTTGTTCCTCTCCGGACTCGGTTTTCAAACATTATTTATTTGTTTCGATCTCGAGTTTCATTGCAAGTGGACTCTTCTTCCTTTTCAAGAAGGTCTGTGATAAGCTGGCCTGTTGTTCTTGGGATCTTCGAGAGATAGAGACTGAAACTTTGTTCTCCACGACGACTTGCAGGATCTCTTAGAGGTGCGAGAAAGAATTACATCTCACCAGATGACCCAAGTTTAGTCCACACCCAAATTTCAGAGATTCAATGGAAGTTACAAGACCACCTCATATAGGTCTTCCTTCCCTAAATTTGTTAAATGATTCTAACAACGAGCAGGTTTGACTCATTCAAATAAAGCAAAGCGAGGAAAAGTGAAGTCACATTGAAACTTTGGAGCGCATTTTATCCTAACAACATAAAATCCTGAGAATCGTGTATGGCAATTTGCAGCTATTTTGATTTTCGTCTTCAGGACGCCCCGAAATACAGAGCATCAAACCGTCTTCAAAGTGAATTGACCCGGAAAGGTCTCGATTCAATTGAATGATTGAAAAAGGAAAGCAGTAATATATGGTTACGATGGCACGATATATAATGCCATTTTAATTTCTACGTAGGATTCAAATCCATCTCGATTATATTAAGAGCCACCGAGACAAATTGAGGGAAGTTTGGTGGATGATTTGGTTGTGCGTAGACTAATTCACACTCTTAAGTCAGAGGAACGATTGAGGATCAAGTGAGTGATTGGCTTACTGCATGGCTGGATTGGTTCAGTAATTAACTGAGTCGGTCTGAGGTACTCGTAACTGGACGTAGGAGAGGAGAGAAGGTACGGAGTACCGACAGATAAACCTCTACTTTAAAATTCTCTCTGTTAGGATGGTTCTGTTCAATCTAAGGATTAAAGGGACAAAGCAACTCGCACCATATTTTGGCCCACCAACACTTCGAATTCTGAATGATATCGTTTTCACAGTGTGAAAATGCGGAAACCCGTGGAAAACCCGACTAACCACTCTGAAAATGCAAAATTCTAGAGTTATCTCCGTGTTGTACCCGTGAAGACGATTTGTAAGTCTGAGAGGGCAGAATAGGAAGAGTTCTGGAGAGAACGCGTCCTTAAATATCTTTAAATTGTGCGGCGTGCTCAGGAAACTTAATTCGATTCAAAGATGGATCAAACCAAGTGTGCGTCATTTTAACCCAAGCATCGACCCAATTGCATCGAATGCCCTAATCACCGTCTGGTGTTGGTTTTGGATTGGATTTTAGCCATGTGCACTGGCATCGTGTTCTGTAAGTCTGTTTTACTCCCAAGTGTTTTTACTGCACTCGATGTTTGCCATAACGAGGTTGGTTTCAAGTCATTGTAAGCGGTTAGTCATGACTTTCAGCGCACACGTGAGTGTTTATTTGTTATAGTATACTTCTCGAAGGGGTTTCGAGTTCGTTTAAGATAAACACGCCTCCTTATCTTAATGGGACCAATTTGTTTCTGCTCCGCTCTCTTACGACCGAACAAATGGTTCGACTATTCAAATCGGTTACTTGAGTAGACGTTCGCGCACAACTTCGTGTGTCTTGAACTAAATTACGCTCTAAAATTACGCTTCTAACGATCCTAGAAACTAATATGAAGTTCCTCATGCGGTTACCTCTGGGATCCTAATGGGGAAGGAGGGGAACAATTGTTCGAGGTACTTAGAAAACTGGAAATTTCATCCAAATGGTAGATTACTTGTTCCAATCTGGATTCAACAGCTAACAGTTTACATTGAAGCTTCTACAAGGACACAGACAAGGACAAGGATTCACTGAGGTTCCCCCAGATTTTCTGACCGACCTTTTTTCTCACAACTGGGAATGCGTTCAGGCAGAGTAACACTTTTTGTCGGAAGGCACGGACTCAGTAAAAAGCGCACAGAAGCCCGCAGTCCACACCACCGGCGGTGATGCCACATCGTCCTACCTGACATCGCGTAGCGGTCGAAAAGCATCCTTCTGCGGCGATGAGCTTCAGCTAGTGACGACTGGTTGTCCGTAGTTCCGTTCCCGCTGTAGTCCTGATTCGCACGGCTGACCCTCGACACATTTAACACCTTCACATTCCCACTTGGCACACACGCACTTTTTTACGAAGTCACGACAGCAACAACGAAGCGATTCAATTCGATTGAGCTTGTTTAGATTCCTAGAGGCACAAATAGTTTTCCACGTGAAATGGTAATCCTTGTGATGAGATCGTTTCGTAATCCGCCAACGGCCACCGACGTGTAACGCTAACGTCGAGCATCCACGGAGCTCGCAGTGGTGCGCTGTGTCTGTCTGACGGATGTCCTCGCAAGACTGAGAGACGCACGGCAGCCGCAGTCGGATGATGACAGAATGTTTTGATTGCGACTGTCAAACACGAGCGAGCGAACGAGCAGCGAGCAGCAGCGAGCGCACGGAGGACTGAGTGAAGGCCCGAGGAGGCCTGCAGTGGCGGTTGGTGATCGACGTCGCTCCGCAGTGTCTGAGAGACACCGTGTCTGCGTATCTCGCATCTCGTACTCGCATCCGCGAACAGCAGGGGATGAACTGCGTTCCAGCGTCCTACCACGCGGTCGTACAGACACCCGTGCGAGAGTGTGAGTGCATGCGACACACACGGCGCGCGGCGCGTCCTCTCCCTCTCCGCCAACGGCAACCGAAATGAATCTGTGTCATTTCGCAGCGACCGAGAGGACTGACTGCCGTTATCTCATTTGCTGCGGCACCAACACTCGAGCAGTCGCCGCGAACTCACCCCTCTGCACGCTTACACGGTGAACCACGAGCTCGCGCACGCACATTCTTGCAACGCTGCAGGCGGAACGCGACAACCAACTAATTCATCCGTTTCCGATTCGAATCCAACGCATCCACACGGACGCGGGATGCTGAACTGTCAACTGAAGCAAACCAGCGGAACCGAAGACATCGGCCGGAGTTCGTGCTTCGCTGCGAACCCTGCGCACGGCGAATTGAGGCGGTTTGAGGCGAATTGGTTTCTTTGCCTGGACGCGGAGCGAAGCGGAGGTCTGAGACCAGTACTCCAGAGCGAGGGTGTGCCTCTCCGGAATCCTGAAGGTTCCAGACTGCTTCGGGCCGAATTAATTTCACCAAGTTTAGTGCAAGAAACCGTATTTTCGAGCCCTTCTTTAGAGGGTGGTGGAGACGGGAGGCGAAATTAAATGTTGGCGTTAGCAACAACAGTTTTTAGTTTAAATGGGACAAAGACGGGACTTAAAGGCGGTTGGGTTAGTCAGAGGGACTTAAAGGCTAGCAAGGAGAGTCAGAGGATTCTTCAATACCAGAACACCAAAATTGAGTTGAGTTGTGGAGAGAGTCTGGTTGCGTCTGCAGCGCATTCAGTAGATATTATTCGCTGCAACCGATCGAGAAAAGGTTAATGAATCCTTGGGTCAAAATCGGTAAACACAACCTCGTGGAACACGGATACCGCTAAAGGTGACTCCGTACGAGCAAACACTCAACTGGATAATAAGAACGGGATGAATTTCAGCCGAGGATGCTTCAAATGCTGGAGTTGTATCTGCATCTGGTTTCGTACGACTTCGCAGTTCATTCCGCAGCTGCGAACCAACGGTTACAGATACAAATACACGGACACACCGCGTATCCGAGCACAAATACAACCGCAGATACACAGCAGGACATTCACTCAGAACGAGTGTCTTCGGGACCGCACGCGGCGAGTATCTGCGGCGAACAAAATGAGGCTGCGTTGCTGTGTTGCTTCCTGCCGTATTCATCGTGCAACAAGGACAACGAAAACACGGACTCATCCAGAGGACAAATAAAGGACACGCAGAGAACTGAACACCGCAGAAAGGGAGGAGCAACAGCGCACAAAAGGGCGGGAATCCTGCATTCACCGCCAATTCACTCGCCGGCGGAACGAATAGCATCGACAGACGGTAGCAGCGGCGGCCTCCAGCTGAAGGCAGAAGAGTCGGCTTGGCAAACAGAGAACAACAACGGCACACGAGACTGCGGGATGCTCGCACAAGCGATGTCTGCGGATGTGTATCTGTTCTGTTCGTGTATCTGGATCTGTATCTGTGGCTGTATCTCTCGCCATTCGGCGTCTCGCTCTCAGCAAATGTTTGCGTTCAGAGTTCTTCTGCGGTCTGGTAAGTCGTCGCAATCGGTGGCAGGGGCAGCGGCGTGGGCAGGGGCTCGGTTTTGTTATAAGCGTGCGCAAAATGGAGCCGCCGTTGCTGGAAGGGCGATGGGGGCCACAGTCAGGCCGGCCAGAGGGTGGTTAATAGGCAACTTCGGCTGCTCTCAACTCACAGCAGCGGATGATGGCAAAAAGAGCAAAATTCTGCCACTCGAGCTGCACCCATTCGGGCTCGCTGGAGCTCGAGGGCGTTTTGTGAACGATTTCCTATCTGTCTTGTGTGGATGTTGTGCGAGTGGTGGAGGGGTGGAGGGGTGGGGGAGGAACGTTTGAGTTAGGGGAGGCCAGGAATAAAGTGGGCGCTATCGCACTTCTGCGGTTGCGGTTGATTACGTGGCGAGCCTTTTCGGCCCAAATGGAAGTGAAGGGATGCTGGGTGGTTCGCGTGGGCCTGAGTTGAATGCGGCGACTGGGATCCCCAGCGATGCCAGCTGAAGCCACCCGACAATAGCTGCTCTCAGGAATGGCGTCCTGTCGAGGGCACCATGGAGCGGGAAATCCAGCTATTTCGTTCCGAACTTTTGCAGCCACTTAAATTCAGACTACACTGCGAATCACTCCGAGGAACTAAAAGCTCAGAAAACAAGTGCTTCGCAATTACCGTTCGACCCCTGTCGAGATTATCGTCCTATTGGGCGATATATTCGTGTAACAGATATTCAGAACTTGTATTTAATTTTACTTTCCGATCACTTTGAAGAACTGCCTCTGAAATTTCCAGAAATAAATAAGTACGTCTCGATGGTCCTTCTGATTGATCTCTGCTTTTTGTCGGTTTGGGGATATTTTCGCGGAGTCGTGGAGAAAGAAAGGGACGCAGTGACCACAAGTGTCGAGCGGACACACATATTGGGAGGTAGTACCCTTTACCCCTTCGCCATTAATATGTATTGGTTGTCGCCATTAGGATCGTCGTGTTCTGCAAGGGAAACAAAGTTCAAGACTGGAGCTTCGCAACCCATAACGTTTTCGTATTCCAAGCAAAACTAATAGATATCCTCTGATTGCTGACAACTTCATAGCGAAGGGGTTCAGGGCGTTTTCCCCATTTCGTAATCCCTCATTCCATCCTGAAGCAATTTCCTCAAACTGGTCAACCAACCCTTCCACTTCCCTCAGCCCCTCGGCGTCGTTCACCAGGCGATTCGCACAATATGTTGTCGCGAAAGCATTAAGAAGTCAGCAGATACTGGAGAGCATAAATCAACACGCATCCAGCCTCCGAGCGTCAAGCGTCGGGCCGCCACAAAAGAATTTCACGCCTAATTGAAATCGAATTAAATTTATTAGTTGTTGGCTTTGTCGACGCGCAGCTAGCTTTTAGTGGCCTCGCAGATAACGACGCACCCTTCGCGACACGCATACGCTCTTGACTTTCATGCGTCACTGCATCCCGTTGCCGGCGCGCGAGGGGATGCGCTTCGAGGATGAGTCTTGCTGCTGCGCGCAGCATGCAAATTCAGCGTCCTGCTATCTTCATTTGAACCCATTAACACCAGGGCCAGCGCGGCAACCCTAATAGCGGCGTGCGAGCGACTCACCGAGCCTGAGTGAAGCTGAGTGAGGCTCCGGCAGCGAGCAGGCAAATGAATTTGTTAACATGACGTTAATGCTGATCACCGGGCGAGTTATTTATGTCGACGCGGGCTGTGGCGAGTGTGTGGAAGGATACGCCGGGTTGCTTCGCAAGGCCGCTGCTGGGTTCTGCATATTTATGACGGCGATGAGTCGCTGTTGACGTCTTTAATGGAGTGCAGCACATCATCAAATTTACGACGGTCGCCGTTTTGTCGCTTTATCTGTTGCTGCTGAAGCTGGTTACCCCGGGCTTCGCGCCAAAAAGTTCTGGCAGTTGCAGTTCTAAGTCGCTGGGAGGGTAGCAGGATCAAAGTCGGCAAATCCAGCCCACGGTTGGGGTCCGATCAGAGCCCTCACTGACCTTGAACCGCGCCGATCCACAGACCCCGTGTATCAGTCGGCCGGCTTTGCAACTTTTGCGAGTGTAGATCGATCGGAAAGCAATCCGTGTGGATGTCAGCCTCCTCGCTGCAGCACAGGCGGCACAGGACGCTGCCGATGTCTGCACCTCCTCTATAATTAACTCTGCTGGAAGTCGAGGCTTCTGCGCGCAAAATCACATCAGGACACGCAAAATCACAGCAGTCCTGAGAACTCTTCTGGCTGGAGAACCTCGAGAGACGGGCGGGCGGACGGACGGACGGACGGGCAGACAGAGCGCGAGGGCAACTTCCTCCGGCCGGCTCGGAATAATAAGAGTCAAGCTCATTACCGGGCTGTTTTGTCATTCGAAGGCAGCAGCCGCAGTTGCGAGAAGTGGAAAATAAAAGAAGGACTCCAGAAACAACAGTTAGACTTGGCGAAGTCCTCGACGGCGCGCATTGTTCGAGAGCAGAGTCCTTTGTTCGAAGGAGCGCAGCGCACTCTTGCAAGGAATTCCTGTGCTTCCGGCCCGGCATTCGAATGGCGAAAGTTTCTCTGCTGATATCAAACTCGAAGTCAACTCGGCGAAGTCATTCAGATCAGCCAAACAATCGAGGATCAGAGCGAAGGAGCGACCGCGCGCAACTTCAATTGTGTTTGCAGCGGAAGTCGCTCTCGACGTCGCGGCGCCCCTCAACACTCGGTGAGGAGCGAATCGAGACCCGAAAACCGCGCCAAACGAGATCAGACGCGTCCAGGATCAGTGATTGCAGGCGGAGTGCAAAGTTCGCATTAGCTCACTTCTGACTGCGACTCAACTTTGAGTACGAGCGGAGTGCCAAATATTTACGTGGAAGACGCACTCGCATCCGATCACAAGGGCACGACGCTGACATCGCAGGCCGAATACACGATCGCCTGCGCCGCCGGGGAGATGCAACTGAAATCCAATACCGCCCGGGCCTGCGCTGCAATTAAACGGGGCCGACTGCAGCAGACTCGTTGAAGGACGCGATCAGATGCCTATCGACGAGCCGAGTGCCTGCGAAGTGCGGGGCGTGGCGCTGGGGGCGCAACTCCTTTCAGTCAGTCATGTCAGCAGCGACGGAAGTCGCTTGTCTCGCGGAGAAGAGGTCTCGAGGTGAGTAGGGCGCCCTGCAGCCAGTCCCACGGGCCGGAAGCGACCGACGCGTGCTGATGCAGCCGTGGAAGCATCATCTGTCATCCCGGGCTGCGACTTCACTTTTGCTTTCTTCGGCTGCGCACAAACTGCGCCGGCAACCGCACGGTCAGGTATGCAGAGTAGACAGCCGGGCTGCGCAAGAGGCTTCTGCCAGCCCTCATAAATCGCGCAGGAAACCAGGCGAAAACCGAAGAAAATTCGTTTTAATTAATTTTCTTTCAATTATCGGTCTTCCACGATCCTGCCGAACACTTTCTTTCGCTCTTCTCGCCACTCGTGGAGTGAGACGTGAGACGTCAACGGAATCGCAACTCTCGCGAGGAAAGTGTCCCGTGCGCCCTCGGCAGACAAGACAACGCGTCAACCCGTTTTAATTATCGTGGGAATGGGTCGCAGACCAACGCTTACCTCAATCCTTTCTGGTTTGTCGCTCGGGTTGCACGAGGGACGCCGATTACTCTGGCTCCGATTTGTGTTGCTTGGTTCGGTAGATCGAGATTTCGTCTCAACAAGTTTTGCGCGATCGTTTGAAATTCGTACTTTTTCCGGGGATGTGTCGCGTTAACGCCTTCACGGTTGAGCTCTTGTGGTCGCTGCTTCTGGCGACGGGGACGCGCGCTAGATCGCCCGCGCAGTTCCACAAAACGTATCTCGGCTTCCAGCTGTCTGGCTAACGGGTTGCGCGCACTAAACAAGCGAGTTGAGAACTGCGGCCGAACGACTGGCTCGACGAACTGAGCGAGCGATCATCGCGTACTCGACACGCCGCAGATAACAACGGAAGCTCGAAATTAGGAGTCACTTGGAGAACGTTAGATAAAATCGGTTCGCTTTCGAGCGGCTGCTTCTTTCGCTTGAGCTGACTTTGAGGATGGAACTTTTTACTCGTGCTTTCGAACCCACCCACTTCTTCCCGTTTCTCTTCGAAGTGGGCAAAAGGTTCCCCGACGGTTTCAGTACTTCGGATGAGAGATCTTCTGTCAATCATTCCTAAGTCAAATCTACAGTCATTAATGGGGCTCCCCGCAGCCACCATCAGCGAATTTCGGGTCTGGTAATTGTCCGTCTTTGGTTTGAAGCCCACTTTCGGAGCCGCACTTGCCGACCGCCAATTGGCGAACTCGTTCCACGCAGATAAAGCTGATAGGCGAATGAAGGTCCGGCAGAATGCTTAACGGCTTCTATCTGGAGCCAGATATGGTCTTTATTCGAGTCTTACTATCTCTGTCTTCGGTATCAGCCACTATCAGCGAAGCAACGATCAATTCTGTCACAAGAAAGCCATCATAAATTGCCAGAAATCAACAAGAACCGTGCCAGCGTCATAAAGCCATAAAAGTCAGAATGCGAGAAAATTCGAACAACCGCTCCCGCTCGCCCTCGACGTACAGACAAATAAAACGAGCAACCCAGCGACAGTACAACCTGCTTTGATAGATGGTATCGCGGCAACACGCAACCACGCATCCATCGATCGAGTCAGAGAGACAGACAAGAGGGGACTCGGCCAACCATCGTGCAGTCCGCACAGGAGGCGTAAGAGACTCGAAGCGCACCCTCGACACTATTTCGACCTTCATTTACACCTCGGGTCGAAATTTATCCCTGAATCCCTTTAAACTGAAGTCACCAAGTCTGCTCAGGTTGGTTCAGGTCGAGAAGGTCGACTTTTATGAGTCTATTTCGTATATTTTGAAGCACTCTAATCATTTGCCCAGAACGAGATCCAACGCCCGCGAGCCCTATTTACGTGCACCCTGCTGTAACCTACTCCCCTGTCCTCTGCCAACCTGTCACAGCATGCGATTGGGAGCGCACCAGCCCCGATAAATTTATGACTTCTGATTATTTAATAATTTGTTGTTTTACAAACTGAGTGCTTGACGACGATCATCCACAATTGACACGGCAATCGATACAAAGCACACGATCGTCTTCACTGCCCACTCGGATCAAAGCTTCGTGGGACGGAGGGGGAGGGGCGCACACCTCCTCTCCGGCTGACAGCAGTGAAACCCACCGGCTTGTCAACCCGCAAGATAACGAGGTTTTGACTCAGTAATCGAGGAACTTGTGAGCCGTCTTCACAATTTTACAAAATGTGATTTTGACATTCTGTTATCCGACAGACATTCCGTTATCTGTCAGGTGTAATTGCCAGTACCACGCAACAGTAAATAGATACGCACCCCCCCTACCCCTCAGCAGTAACACCAGAACACGCACACGTTCGTTGTTGACAGACGTGTCAACCAGCCAGCGATCGAGGAAGAAAGCTAAGCGAGAATTATAAGTTTATCTTCCGGAACTGATAGTGGAGGGGAACCCACGTCGATAATAGCAAAGTTCACAGCCACTTAAGGCACCCAAACAGTAGATTTGATTACTTCACACCATCAGGCAACTTAGATAGAACTAAGTTGCCTGATGATGTCTCATTAAGAGAATGAGACATCATTTCATAACTGCGATTATCATAAGCCGTCTTAGCGACGATCGCGGGCTATCGAGGACAGGAGCGCGTTACGGGAAATATAATAGTTGTATACAGATGTAGTTACGCAAAAGGCAGGAAAGGTGGACTTCGGCGTGTGGTCAACTAACCTGCTGAGAGAGTGAAGTTATGCGAACCACCAGTGAAAAAACCCCCGAGTTTTACCAACCTTTTAAGGAAAGCTCGGAAAAGTCGCTGTTGGAAAATACGGGGGTTCTACGTCGGTTGTAGTCCTCAGAGCATCGTTTCTGGCGATTATCTAGGCTAAAGTTCGAGATAGGACTATCTCGCCCCTTGTTCACAGACACCCCATGGGCTTGTATTTGTTCCGAGGCCTTATTCCACCGTTTGTAAGACTTATCAGATCCCCCTTTATCTCCGCAACAAACATCCGTCTCTCAAAGGCATCTGCGAACTGCGAGAAACGCATGTCAACCCTTTCGATGTAAACACGACTAAAAAGCGCTCGCTGCTGGCGACAAAGGCAGGCAAGGCAAGGCAAGGCAAGGCAACCAACAGGCAGCCAGATCAGCAAGTGTTCTGCAGCGCCAGCAGATAAGGAACTGTGTCGCACGGGTGCATCCCCCAGATACCGAGCTGCGTCCCTCGGATTCGCTGCGCGGCCCAGTGCGTGCGTGTCTCCCTCAGCTGAGCTGGAAATACCACCATGTGTCGCCTGTTGCTCGGCGACTGGGTCCAGCATGTGCGCCACGCTGGCGGGCGAGAGACGTCTGCGACGGTGGCGACTCCTTCTTCGATTGCACTGAGTGTATTTTTGAAACCGTCGAGCTGGTATTTTTGTAGGAACCAGAAAACGCTCTTCCCTCAGCGCGGAACTCGATAGGCGGCGATAAGCCGGGCAAATGGAACAACAGACTAGAGAATCGCTTGTTGGTTTTGTTGTTTTTATCAGACTCGCTCGAGGAACGAATTCTCGTTCCGCGAGTGGCCATCATGTCACCCACATTTGCAATCTGCAGGAGCCGCATACGGGCGGCTTATCGCGTCGCGGCTCAGCCTGCCGCTCAGGCCCGGAGCGGTGGAATTCTAATCTCGGCGCGTTGCTGTCAAACGCTGTTTTCGCAAGAATTCATTGCCAAACGCCGGACTCTGTGAATGAGTCCGGCTCTGTGGTGCGGAGGCGACGATGGCGTGTGTTTTGGGACTTCCTATTGAGGTCGAGATAGTGATTCCCAGCTTCCTAAACAGCTCACGGAATGCGCTCGTAATTTATCAGTTTTTATCGCGCTCAAAAGACGAATAGACGCACACGGATACGGGCTCGAACTGCGGGGAGGCGGTGGAGCGCAGGGCCCGAGAGGCCTCACCGCACCCAACATCAGTAGCGCCAGCACGGAGTTTCAAGTGTTGGTTGTCGCTCTGGTATTTATTTGTGTGGCACATGAAGCAACTTTGTTTCGTCCTCGCTTGTCATAACAAATAAAGACGGCGGACTTGAGCTCGGGTGCTCACTGATCACAAGACTTGAATCCGCGGGCGGATTTCGTTCGGATTCACAGTCGACGTAGTTTACGATGATTCTGCGCAGTTCGCGGAAGTGATGACATATTCATTCAAGTGATGTTCATTCATATGGCATCGAGCGCTGGGTGGACACTTTGTTGGTTCAAGACACTCCCCTGCTAGCCCACCCGTCCCCTTGATATTCAGCATCTGCTTCGAAGCAAACCAAAAACTTGAGGGATCGCAGTAAAAATTAGTGTTTGTTTATTTGCAGATCATTTCGAAATATAGTAACGCACGGAACCCAACGCAGGAATGGCAGGTTAATAAACTTCCAACGCTAAGAACTGAATAATTAATAAATACTGAATAATTAATAAAGAGTGGGATCGCCCTCGATCCACAAGCTTCAGTCTCTTCGAACAAAATGCAGAGTTAGTTGGGTTTTCGCGACACTTTTAGACTCCGAAGCACTGCCTGCGCTAAGCTAACCCTTCTGAAATGCGAGAGTTCACGCCGTCCTTCCCTCGCTAATCGAGTTTATTTACCGTGATTTAACTTCCTCGCAATCGCCTTGGATCGCATAATAAGCTCCAGCAGGGATGTCATGGGGTTGGGATTCCTTGTCTGCTTTCGTGGTTTGCTGTCTGCCGCGCCGAACAGGTGGACGCCGATGGTTCGCGCCCACCGCAGAGGACGACCGGAGGGATCCTCCCTTCTCAGTTGACGCTGACGCTACAAGTCGGTGTCACACGCACAGAGTTGCAAGCAGAACGAAAATTGAATGCGCTCCCGAGATCGCTTACTTCGGTGACGGAGTGTGCAGCAGGCCGGAACCGGAAGTGGCATACGCGTCCTCTGCTTTGGGCGCTCAGAGGCGCGGTCACTTGTTTGAGTGTGTGCAGCAGTACGTACCGCGGCTGCTGGCGGGGCCGCCAAGTTCAAGGTCGAGCAACGCACCCTCCGCCGCGGGGACTTTCGCGGGCACCCTTTTCGCGCAGCAGCTGTTGCTGCTCTTGTTGTTGCTTCGGTCGTTTTTCACATGCTAAAACACAAACATCGAGCCAGGAGTTCGCAAAAAACACAAACGCGCACACACGCTCACACTGCACCACCAGCGAAACGGTTACGAAAATCGGTTTCCGATTGCAACAACAGTTTTTCCCGCCTGAGCGCAGCGACAAAGTTCTGTGCTGCTGGCTGTTGTTGTTCCAGCTCTTGACTGAAAGTTTTTGCGGGAGCAGTCCACGTCCGACGGCGAAGTACGCGCGCAGCCCGTTGCCGCGACACCTGTTTCTGTTGAAGCACCACAGTCGCGACTGACTAGTGTCGGCGACGCGCGGCAAAAAGCGCCCTCGAGGCGGCCAGAGCCGCACGCGGCACGGTGCTGGAAGAACAATGGGGTCTCGTGGGTGTCTCGCGCTGCTCCTTGGAAGCCAGAAGCGCGGCGACCGACCGACCGACCGACCGACCGGCCGACTGCAGGCAGAACTGCAAGTCTGCGCTCTGCGCCGAACACAGCAGAGCAGCTCGCCAGTGGGGAACGCGGAGTGGCCGCGGCGGGCAGAACAACGCGACGTCGTAAAAATCCTTTCGCTGAACACGAACCGCGCACCTAATTAGACGGACTCGAAATGCAAAGAAGTCACGAAGGTCTCAGCAGTGGCGGGGACAAAAGGCGCGCGTTCGCCCGTAGCTGTTGGTGGGGTGCGCTCGGTCCGGAGGAGTTCAGCAGAGCTTCGCTGCGTTCGGCTGCGTTCAAGAGCAGAAACGCTTTCTCTGCCCGAAGACGCCGCCGCTAAGAGTGGAGAGGCGGAGGTGCGAACACGCGGAGTCACTCTTTCGCGCGAGGATGATGCGCTCGACACTCGCGCACCACAACTAATGAGCGAGTGCTCGCCGCCTCACTGGGTTCGCATGCAGCGCTCGACATTCGACGTTCGACGTTTGACGGTGTCGCTTTATCAGTGGAAGCGTTAGAACTCGGTGCACTTAGAAGCGGTGCCCCCACACCTAGAAGGCGCTCTCTGGGCGCTCCACCCACTCGATGTCCGGGGGGTGCTGAAGTCGCCTCACCAGAATCAGTCGCCTCACCGAAGCCGCTCGGGGAAATCCTGCAGTGATCAAATCCGAGCCAGTGAGCGGATGTGGCTGTGCGCCGGAATGTCCAAGGTCGAACTCCCTTCGTGTGTGTCCCGCTCGCCTCATCGGGTGTCTCTCGAGAGCCAAGAACGTGCCGATTGCATCAAGCGCGCATCCATGCGATCGCCGCAGATTGGCTGGCAGCGGCTCGTGCTGGCGTATTTTTAGCTCTGTTTTACTGACGCGATGCCGTTCCGGCCGGCGATGTTCACGTCTGCAAGTGTTTGTCTCTTCGGTTGTTATTGTTGCGATTGGGATTCGCAGATCTTGAAGAGAAGGAAGGTTTGCGCCGCTCTTTTCGGGAGTCGCGCGGCCAATTTGGAAGACACACACATATTAGAAGAAGAAGAAGAAGAAGAAGGGGACAGGGGCGTAAGCAGAATATTTACCAAAAGACACCACGAATTTTTCCACGAAGAAAGAAGAGAAGTTTTATCTGCAATTATCTGAAATTGTTGTAATCTTTTAAACGGTTTAATGCAACGTGCTTGAAGAATCTGGATTTTCTAACATACGGATTGCGAGGGACCGTCGTCCCGCCCTCATTACACCCGATTTTTAATGACGATTTTGTCTGTCTGTGTTTCTGCTACATTTTCGCGGATTCGTCCACGGAAATACTTTTCGCCGCAATACTTTTCCAGATGATTGAATCTCATATTTGTCGCGCGCTTCTAAATAAGAGAAACACCAATTGAGAAATACTTTCCTCACTTCTGAAGCAAATGGAGAGTTTTCTAAATACTTCTCAATTGACTTTTGGCAGGAATTGTCATTTTTCCATTTTAAGTTTTATATTTCTTAGACCCACTCGTGCCCCGCTCCTCGCGCCCCCACTCTGACGCCCCTGGACAAGAGAGAAGATAAACAAATCGAGTCCGCAGCGAACTAAAATTAATTGAAGAATTTGTGGAAAAAGTTTTGCCAGAGTAAATGAAAATCGTTTCAGCGCGACGGAAGAGAAACACCGAGCACCGAGTTCCACTATTTGCCTTGCCTGCTGCGCACGGGGCGCGGACGAGCGGCGAACGACCACCCAACCAGCAGCCCCCACTGACCCACTCCCGGCACGCACCCTCGGCGTGGAGCGGGCAGGCGCTCCATTGGTGAGCCTCTCTGACTGGCGGGCATGCCGAGGCGCTTATCTGCAGCAATTATCTGCAGCGCGGCGATGTCGCTGGCGTCGCCCGCCCCGCCGTCGCCCACACTCGCTGTTGTCTGTCATTCGTTTGTCATCAGCGAGTTCTTCCCTGCGCTTCTGTAGAGGAATTTTTCCGCGTCTGCGCCGTGCCGAGGTGGGTGGAGCCACTTTGCGCTCTCTCACTCTCTCTCTCTTGGCCAGGTTGCGAGAGCGTTGCGCGCTGAATTCGCCGCGTACGCGAATGCCTCCATATCTCCGCGAGGTCTCTTCGGTTGCGAGCCACGCAGCAGCCGCTGGGGAATCCGAATTTGAAACTAATGAAGTGTGTTAGGAGGACAGCGCAGGCCGGCGCCGTTCGACCGACCAGACACCCTCGGCTGGGGCGAGTCGCCTTCCGCAAGGCCAACGTCGCCGCCGCCGAGCGTTTGCAGGCCTTGAAATCGGTGAGCTGGCGTCGTAGCGCTCGGCGGGGTCACCGAGTCACGACTCGAGCAGAGCGCCGCGCGTTGGCAGTAACCTTTTCGCCGAACTCGCGTGTTTTAAGTTGCGTAACGCGTGCTGCCGAGTCGCAAGTGTCCGCCGCCGTCGGCATTTCGCCGCGCGCCAGTCCGCCTCTCGGGCTGCCCATTCGCCAGATCAGATAGAAGTTTCACGCGGCGAGCTCCACGGCTCAGCGGACGCGTCGCACACCTGCTGCAGCTCGGAGGCGTGGTGAACCGACGCCGTCGAAGCTGCTGTCGCAGGTTATCATATCTCGGGACGTCGCGAGCTCTGTGTGTGGATGACAACCGGCGATGCGGCGGAGCATCCATCCATCTCGCTTGCGACCAGCAGACCAGCAGAAGCAGCAACAACAACGATAAACAAAGTTGCGGTTGCGACGCAGACGAGCAGAGAGTCGCTGAGTTCTGCCGGACCCCAGCGCCAGGAAGGGCAGCCACGTCGCTCTCCGGCGACTGCGAGTGGACTTGGATGAGCGGGGTGGCGCACGGATGACCTGATGTGCGTGACTCCACGCCAAACTTGGTTTCGCGGTGATATTTGAGAGCGGCACTCAGGGTGAGGGGTGTCGTCGTGGGTCCAGATGAGGACGAAAAGTCTTTCCATTAACGCGCTTGTGAAAAAGTGTCCTCCGCAGGAAGAAGGGAGTGGGAAGCCTTGACCGCCACCAGAATCCCCGCTCTTCGCCATCGCAGAGTCGCAGGTGCGCACCCACATCAGCTCCGACGAGCTGTCCCGTCGACGACGCTTCCCAGTGCAGCCAGCAGCAACCAGCAGCTACGGTGGCTTTTATGTCTTCATTAAAATGTCTCGGTCGCGAGGAGAGCAAAGACAACCCACGCCGCGACAGCCGCGTTGCCCGCGAACAAGTGGTTGACAATGCGATCGCATAAAACCGTCGTAAAAACGTAACGACCGTCGTCACGGCAATCAAACACGGGCGAGATGCGGCTGCGACGCGGTTGCGTTGCGACGTCTGACTCCGGCCACGGACGCGGGCCCAGATCGCGCAGTCGGAGTCGGTGGCGAGTGGTCGTGGTCGTCTTTGTACGCCACGGCAGCTCGCGCCTCAGCGACGAACGAGGCGACGGCGAATGCGCGACGCGACGGCCGCCGATGCTTCACTGGAACGCATGCAGCAGCCAAGTGCACGCATGCAGAGTAATCGGTGCGCCGAAGACGACAAAAGTCGTCGCTTGGCTGCCAGATTCCCTTGCAAATCGTCACGTTTCGGCCGTAATCGTCGCGGATGCAATCTGAGAACGACATCATTTGTGCGCGCGGCAGCACCGGCGGCCATCAGCGTCGTCGATGACAGATGAGTGCGACGCTTCCTGCAGGCGGCGCGGGGTGCCGCAGACCATTGAACCCGATGTCTTCCCCGAATCGGCGGCGGACCTCGAGTAGGTGCGGGTGCACCGCTCTCCGATGCCACTGGTAGCCGCTACCAGCTGAGCTGCCGTCTCGCAGTGGCAATCAATCGCCGTTCAAACCCATTTCAGTGGCCCTCTCGACGTCTTTTGTAGTCACTCGACTTCGCTTGCCTCTGGCAGCGGGGGCGGGGGGCGGGGCGCGAGTTGTGTTCGGTACACTCGTCTGCTTAGAAGTCGAGCCAAAGCACGAAAGTAGCACAAATTCGCTCCACTGCGTCGTAAACAGCAATTAATAATCCGTATTTTGTGTCATAACGAGATCCTTATCGCGCATCAGTTCGCGGGGCGGACGACGTCGCTGCCCGAGTCGTTGGGATCGCGTGTCTGCGGCCATGAAGTGCTTTCGTCATGGACTCGCTGGCGGCGGAAGGAGTTCGGTCCTCAGAGGCGGCGGTGGGGTGAACTGGACCGGATGCGGATAGAATAACGCTGGCCAGAGGGCAACAGGCCGCAGCAGGTCACATCAGCACCGACCCCGGCCCGGCTCGACACCAGCAACCCTGCGGCCCGTGAGTCCGTCCCGTGCGCACGACGCGTTTGTCACCGCGTCAGCCGCGGGAGGAGCTCGTGTCTTCGGCGGTCGTACGTCATACCCGCCGGTGACACCAAATTATATCACGACAGGAAGCCAGATAAGACTGTAATTTCGGTGGGCCGAGTCAGGACCGCGCGTCCACCCGCCGCCGGAAGCCGGCCTGTGGTCCGCTGGCCACTTCTTGCGGCCTGTCAGGTCAGCGGCGGCAGCGGCGGCGGCGGCGGCGGCGGCGGCGATGATGACTGCGTTGTCCTTAATTTGCCGCGCGCAGGTGGGAAGCAGGTGGCGACCGCCTTCATTTGCATGCAAATCGAGTGCCGTTTTTGTGCTCGGCTTGCGTGAATGGACTGCGGGTTGCATGTCTCCGAAGATTTGGCCGCACTGAGCTGGCTTTTCGAAGAGGCGAGGAGGGCGTCCACTGCCACCCCACACGCGGCCCCTTGCGGCGGTGCGGCGTGGCGGCGTGGCGGGCGGCAACACGATAGCGTGGTGCGAGTCCAGCCATTCGCACTGGCAGCCACTCACATCCACCGCGGACCCGCGCTGATTCTCGATGAAATCGCTGCGCGTAATGGCGAGAACGTGACTTTTGGCTCGTCTTGTATCTGTGGTAGGCAGCCATGGGATCGTTGGATCGGCGGATTAGGTTTCCGACAGCAATTCAGGGGCGAGAAAGCAAACATCAGCGCTCAACAAAGATATCAGACAGATACGCAGATGGCGAGGCAGACAAGTCAGTGGAAGGCGGTCCGCAGAGCGGGAAGGGGAGGAAGGAGAGGCATTCAAAGTACACTCAGAAAAGTGCAGAACTCCAAAACGAAGCAGAGATACTTTGAAACTTTCGTGTTTTATTCTACTTCTCTGTTTGGCTTTATTTAACTTGTATTACAACGTTACGGAGGGGATCTTGAAGGCGTTCATCACTTTGCGATGTCCCTGCACATCCTCTGACGAACTGGATGATTGAGAAGGAGCTCGACAAGCGCGTTTCTCTCGGGAGGAACCGGCAACTCATTCCGCCTGCTGTCGCGGACGATGCAGCCCAGCCGGCGTTGCTGCTTCGATTAAAGGACGCCATTAAGCAGTCTTGAGTGGCTCGGAGAGCCAATTAAAATGTTCCGGCGACTTGGCTGCAATAGCGGCTTCGGCTTCAGCCATTTCGCGTCCTGAGCGAAATGGCAACCATGGTGGCCCCAAATCAGTGAGCGGAAAATCGCTCACTCGCTGAAGCGCAGCACTTACTGTGCAGCGGCACCCGAAGCGTGCAAATGCAGAACCGAAACATTCTCATTTGCAGCGGCGCACTTGGCGAAACCACTCTTTGAAATCGTTTGAAGCGGGCGCGGGGGCTGCGGGGCCTTGGGTGGGGCGCGAGCCCCTTGAACGCGGGACATGTCAACCGAGCGCAGCCATCCGAGCACGCGACTCCGCGCCATTTTGTGCCAGATTACGCACTCATCCACGCAGTCACTCGGAAGGATTTGATTGAGTCAAAGTAGCCAATTGCATTGGGGGCCGCGGACCGCCCACAGCCGCCGCAGCGCCCATCGCAAACGACTTGGGTGTCGGTGGCCGCTCGTAAATCTGATTTACAGCTTTGGCGTCGCCGGCGGAACGCGCCCACGAAGCCGTAAACATGCCCATTACGAGGCTCGAAGGTGTCTCAATTACCCGCCCTCCACCTCACCGCCAACACGACGAACTTCCTGCGAGTTCCCAAGAAGCGCGTGCTGGGGCGCCATATTGCGAATTTCACGAGTGTGCTCTGATTTATGTGAGTTCTTCGCTTTTCCCAATAATCTCAGACTCGAAGGAAGAGCAGTAAATCAGCGTCTCTGTTGGCCTTGCATGCGCAGCCCGTGTAACCGCTAGCGGTCCCTTTAAATGAGTCAAACACAAAACCAATTAAGTGCGGCTTACACGCTCTGCGCGGCATTCGATCCGCACGCCGAGCACTTGAAGTCGTGCAGCTGATTGTCGCCGATCTTCACTGCACCGCGTGGTAATCCAACTCCGGCCAACTCTCGAGATGAGCTGCTCATCCGTCGCCGGCTGTTGTTCGAAAGCACTTGAGGGCCTCGGCAACCCTTACGCAACTCACGACTTCCAATTCGTTTCCGTCCGATTTTCACCGCCGATCATCCCACGGCTGAGCAGCCACGTCGAGGGAGTGGAGCCGAGCGCGGCATGAAATCGTTGCTCGGTCGTAAAAGTGTCACATTTTTACGAGCACCGTTATTTGTACCGTTTTAAACAAACCCAAGACTTCTTCTGAGTGTCGGCGAGGCGCGATAAGGAGTTAGTGACCGATCCTGAAAGAATCGTCTATTCTTTCGTCCAAACAGTCAGTGACAAGTATCCGTTCTCACAGTTCAAGTGACATTCGAAGACTTCTCGGCTTAAAGAAATTAGCGTTTGAGAAGAATGCCCTCACTTCTACTAGTTGAAGTCACTTTCAGTTTGCGATGGGAGGCAATTCGTCGTCGTCCTCGTTTTCCAGCGTATATTTCGGGAGGACGAGTGCACTCAAGGACGAGAGCGGGGGCCATCGTCGCCTGCGATTAGCGCTGTTGTGGCTGAGTCAACACGAGTCGTTACACGAATCTTACATCACAGCTACACGTCTCCCTCCCCCTGCCGCACGGCCACACAGCGCACGGCGAGCCAGAGGTGCGGCGACTGCGAGTCCCTGACTGGGTAGCGTTGAGTGCTCTCAGCGCGCTTCCCCTGCTGCTGACGTCGGCCGATGCCTTGGCTGCCGTGGCGCGATAGCGCTGCGAGCATATTTCACTAATTTTCCATTAAAATCTCGAGCATCGCTTAGCGATGACAATAAATCATGAGCGGGCCATCAGTTCCAGCAGCGACCACCGCAGCAGCCATGATGAGCGGCGGCGCACTCCATCTCTGTGCCTGGAAGCCCGGTTTCGGGCGAGAGGGTGAGTGCAGCGGGGAATCGGGAAGTGTTTTGATTGCCAAATATGCGAATCAATTATTTGGGAGGCATTGGGAAGCCACAAATGCTTCCTCTGATTCTCATACCCCGAACTCAATCCAACGACCAACCACCACCCACCTCCCCACTCCCACCTACCCACTCCCACTCCCGCTTCCCACACCGACTCCCTCTGCCGTCGCCGAGAAGACATTAAGTCCGTGCAGCGAAATAAAACATTGAAGTCTTATCGTGACTTCCGCCGTTCGTGACCAATGTCTTCGGCCGATGACTGTGTCCCGGCGCGCATGACATGCGCTCCTCGCGAGGGGGCAGCATGCAAATGCCCACTTCGCTGTCAGGTCGCCGCGTATCGCGTCGCTGATGAGGACGTTCGCCGCTTCCGCGCCGCGCCGGCTTCTCGGACGAATGCTCGCCACTTTATGGCTTTGTCCTTTCCAGGATCCTGCGACTGTCGTACCAGAAACGAGCACGCAAGCCAGCTCGCAGCCCCGTGGGCCGCGAGCCACGGGCTTCCGCGTCATGAACGCGAATGGAAACCTCGTAGATGGCAGATATCCGTCGTTATTCATAAATATGCAAATGCAAATGGCCGCTCGTGCAATAAATCCGGGATGGGGCGCGATGGCCAGTGGCGGGGGAAGGACAGCACTTGACTTTTAATTGCGCTTCGTTGGGTGACGGCAGGCGAAGCAGACAATTGCGTCGGGCAAGATAAAGACGTCCAGTGTCGGACAAGACTAGCCGGGGCTGGTGCTCTGCAACGCTGATCCCTTCCTTCCACCAACCGAATGAAGTGCACGGCGCTGCAAAAGAGCAGCCAGTGACGCCGCCGAATGTTTAGTGCGGCGTTGTCTTCCGGCGGGGTGTCCTGCCGTGCATTCCGTTGACGTACAGTGCAGCGGCAGCCCCGCGATGCATTTGCATAAAATTACAATCGTGTCCAGGGTTTCACGACACCGACTCAACTCAATTAGCAGTCGGCCCGGTGCTCGCTAGCCCGAGAGAGGAGTGGAGCCAGGGAAATCTCCGAACGAAGCCTTATCTGGCTGAGGGTCTCATTGTGTTCGATTGGTTTATGAACACTCGTGACGCTCTCGAAGCAATTCAGATTCCCACAGCTCTATCCGTCCCCCAACCACCGTCCTCCCGCACCCAATTTAATAACTGAAACACCGAATTACACGCCGCATTAACGCAAACAAATCATGTGGAAATCTGAGAAATCGTTTGAAGATTACACACACACGTCCGGGTGCGGGGATACACACACGCACACACATCCTCGCATTATCCTTCGTTACGTCTTGCTTACCAGACCGCCGAGTGGGCGTCTCCCGCGCATTACATGTAATTCGGCAAATGATTCCACAATCAGCCGCAACCACACTCGCGCTGGAGCCCAGACCTGCCGCACACGGCCGCAGTGTCTGTCAAGAACGGCCGCCGGAGTCGGCAGCCGTAAATCATAATTTTACACGCTGCTTGATGCGCGCGAACGCAGCCACAGCACGACCCGGACGCGGAGCGAGGAGGACTCAGACGGCACCCTGTTCGGCCGCGAGTCTGAGCGCGCCTCTGCGGTGCAGGATACCAGTGTGTCGTCCGTGGCATGTGATTAAGATTAAGATATCGCCACACCCACCCACCGGCTGTTCCTTCGCTTCCAACTCGTTCCTGCCGCCGCCTCCCTCTCGATCCCGGAAACTGTTAAACGATTTCCTCGAGCTCCGCTGACCGAGCTCAAGTATGAAATCCAGTTTCCGTCTGCAGTCAGGCGCACCGCGTTTTATTGGGTGGAAGTTGTGAAAATCGCTCCAATCAGGCCAACATCTGGTTTTAAGGACGACTTCATAACTTCAAGGATATTTCGCTCGATTTCCATTGCGGCTCCTGTGGATGTGTGAAGGCGAGCGGATGTGTGACTCGCTGGCTCGCTGAGTGCTTGAGACTTCTGTGCCGATTAGTTGCGCAGTGGAAGGACGATTATGTTTGGCGTGCTTGGGAGGAAAACAAGGATTCGATAAGTGCACCCTTAATAAGCCGAATTAGCTGCGGATGAGTGGATGGGTTCTACTAATGGTCAGCGAAGAGTCATCTAATGGTTGAAGAATGAAGGCTCTGAAGAGAAAACAAGCCAATCATTCACGAATCGCCAGGAGCTCCGAGACTCGGAAAGAAGTCATGGGATTCCGGGATTAAGAGGGAGCAAGTTGTTTGTGTAGAAGTCGCTGAAATAACACTGAAAACGTTGAGCTGGCAACCTGTTCAGAAGAGAGGAAGCTAACGCTGGAACTCCCGTGCATCAACGACATCATCAACGCAAAAGTCCCGTGTATTTCACGCCACGAATTCACACGAATGACCTGCATTTTTATACCCCAAGAAGTCCCCACTCCGCATCCTTGAAGTTTCTTCAAACTTCCTCTGCTTCCATGACCTCCACTCAGCGGTCTCTGCGCTTCGTGTGACCGCAGTGGTTCAGCGGAGGAACAAAGCGACCGAACTCATCTGCCCTTGCAACAACGCCGCGCAGACGACAACAACAACGAAGTGCTGGTCTTAAGCATCAATTAAAAGCCTCGTTGTCTGTCTTCGCCGGGGCAGATGGACACGGCGAAGACAGACGGCGAGGCAGGCCGAGCGGAAGTCAGTTGGAAGCATGCATGCTTGACCCTTTAGCACTCCGCAGGATGTTCCAGGCGAACAAAGGCAGCCTCGTCTGTCCGCGCAGCTGAGTTGCCGGTGAGACTCAGACGAACATCCGCCAGAGTGGAGGCGAACGCGGCCGGCAGTCCATCCAGTGCGGGCACTGAAGGCGCAACGGAAGGCGCAACCAGGGCTTTCGGCGGAAGGATTCACTTACTGACATTTCGAAAATAAATCGTCGCACGCCCACTGCGTCAGGGACGCCGGGAGGGACGTCGGAGAACTCTGCGCCCCCACGAATATCTGGGTCAACTCGGTTGCATCGCACACCCACTCAAAGCCCACCCACACACATGCACACTCGAGCACCGCGGGCAGCAACTGTGACTTTTATTTACATACAAGCGGAACAACCGCAGCAAACACGTCGACAGCAACAACAACAGCAGACCCTTTGTTTGCGTTGCAGTGGTTTGTGGCGAGCGGCGAGCGGCGAGCGGTGAGCGGTGAGCGGCGGCCGAATTTAATTAAATGCCACTCGCCGCAAACACACAGGCCTCGCAACACCCACACACGCACACCCGCTGCTGCTTGCATTCGAAGCTACTTAAAAATTAATGTAATTACGTGCCAACAGCAACAACAAGTCGAGCAAACAAGTCCTGTTTGGCCGCAAGGCCGCGGGCAGCCAGCGATGTTTAACCTGCGACGACCGCCTCGCAGTTCGCTGCCGCCAGTCAAAGCGGCGATTGAGCCGGCCGAGGACGGGGCAGCATGTGGCGACTTCCCCTCGCGCTCCGGTCTGGAGTCCCTGTAATCCTTTAAGGCCGCGTTTCAGCCTCAGCGTCTTTTGTTCTGTTTGATTGCCGCAGTGCAAACTGGTGCGCGCAATCCAGCAGATCGTTGGTCCGCGAAGAGTTCCTCCGTCGCCACCGCCGAACGCCGTCGCCCTGAACTCCTGCAGGCTGCGCGCGTTTCCCACCCCTCGGGGAGAAACGGTGCTCCTTGGCTTTGTTTCACAGATTGTTTTGTTTACAACTTCCGTCGACTCGTCCTGTTTGCGCTGGAGTGGGTCTCCCGCTGCCGCTATCGCTACCGCTGCCGCCACCGCCACCGCCTGCACGGCAACATATTGACAGACAATAATTTGTCTTAATGAAGTTTAAAGTAATTTATGAGATGGCCGGGACGTGCGCCCGGCGCCCGGAGGCTGGGTGCTGGCTGGGGTGGGCACAACAGGTCCAGCCCATTAGTGCTGACGGCGTTTTGATGCTTCAGCTGGGCGGTGCTTGGCAACATGCGGTCCGTCGTGCGTGCGAACAAAGCAGGCCAATTCGGAGATAATTGCAATGCTGGTGGCACATCGGGGCGGCCAGCCGTGCGGCGGCCGGCGGGTTCGCAACTTCTGCCAGAAGCACTTGCGAGCCATTCCGTCAGGTTGTCAGCCGACCGGGAACTCCTGCGCCTCCGTTCCCCTCGCACTCGCCGCTGGTGCCAACAAGCCACAGGAATTCGACTGCGAACTCGGAGTCGCAAGAAGTCGGTCTTCTTTCACAGCGGAAGTACTTGTTGTGTGCAGAGTCGCTCAGAATGGAAAGTGAGGCGCAGTCATCACACGCGAGCGGGGGAGGTGGTGGGGGAGCACCGTGTTGTGTATTAACGGGGGAAACCTTGTTTGAAACCGCAGCGGGGTTCCGCAGGGCAACGAATTCAAAATTTAAATTGAATTTCTGGGCTGGCAAGCGATTGTTAAGCGATCAGAGCAAACTTTGTTACCCGAGTGTTGACACTCTGCAACATGAGAGGATTTTCACTTTCTTCTCGACGTCGACACGGGACACCGATTCGCCGATTTACTGAGTGCGCGAGATCAAAACCCTGTTTAACGAACACAGACATTTGACGGACGGTTTCAGAAATTTTTTCAACTCCTCAAGCTCTTTTTTGGGAGAGCAACTCTCTCGGTGAGCAACTCTCTCGGTGAGCAACTCCAACGACTCTCGCTCACTAGTATTGCGGCGTTTGGTGGGCACGAAAACTTCCTCGAGAGCATTGGCACCGATGAGCGAGCAAACGAGAACCCTGGTTGTTCTTTCTCCAACAACAGGTGAAGAATGACACGGAAGAGAAAGAAGCGCCGAGTCCGGCATCCGTGAAATGAACACCTCGATGCCTTGTCAACAACTTGATGAGAACAGATTTCGACCGAAGGGTTTAGGAAGGGTTTGGGCGCACCATTCTGCCGAAATGATCTTCCAACATTTTACGAGGATGAAATATGTCATACGTGCATCAGAGCTCTGTATTGATTTGCAGCCTTCAGAGAAAATTGCTTTCAAGCGAAAGCCATTTACATAAAAGAGTTCAGAGCGGAGTTTAATAGCCGAAGCACGCAAGAACGGAGAACGGGCTCAATAGATTTGTTTGTGGGCCGTCCCGCTTCACTCCTCGCTGCCGACAGGACCAACTCGCCCCAGGGAACGGAGGTTGGGTGGTGCGTTCCATTATGCCAACCAGGTCTCGCTAGAGAGACGCTTGTGCCAGCCCATCAACGACAAGAGTTCGGCGGAGGAAGTTCGCGAGCTCGCTCCGGATGAGCGCGCACTCAAAGCGACCGACTCGCATCTGTGCAGGTCGCTCCTCGAACGAGTGCTGCAGCTTCGAGTCGCTCTTCGACCCGCAACAGCACTCCGCGCGAGGGACGTTGGACGGAGGACGGAGGACGCAGGACGGAGGATGACGACAAAGACCCTCGCAATGCAGATTTGTGTGAAATCAAAGCAAAAGCGGCAGGACTGCGGACGCGCGCTGTGCGGAGCAGACAGTCGGGCGGCGCGGCAACGAGACAGCGAGACAGCGAATATCCGGCGAGGGGCGGCGCGACGCGCACTGCTCGCTGCATATGTGGACGATTTGCATCCCCTAAATTGCTTTGATTATCGCGTTCTGTTTTAATTGTGTTGTGTGATTGCATTACGAGTCCTGGACGCTCGCGTAATGCGTCTTTAATTGCGCGGCAGCCGCAGAAACAAAGCCGCGCGCAAACAATTTAGACAAGCACTGCGGCCGAGGGTTCGACCTCATCATTGGCCGCAGCGGCAGCGACGGCGGCCGACGCTCAAGCGTCTGGAATCCTTTTACCGTAATTGCACAAAAGCCACAAGAGGGCAGAAAAGAGACCAAAAGCCTGAAAGCAAATAATTTAGAGCGTATTTCAGCGGAAGCGCTCCAGCAAGGGTTTGCGGGAACTGAAGGACTGCGGGAGCGCGGCAGAAGTCATCAAGTGCGTCATTGATATTGTTACTTCGATCACGACTTAAGCGTCGTCGCTGTCGCCGTTGCAGTCGCCGTTGCAGTCGCCGTCGCTCTCTCCACAACACACTCGAACCGCCTCGATTGAGAGGTGAGCAGCGCCCTTCCACGGCAGTCCTAACGGACTCCGGAGCCGCGCGCTCGCTGCTTGGTATTCATAGCAGTTCGCCGGCGATGTAATGGAAACGTCAGCTTGACAGCTGTCGATCAAGTACGAGCGCCCGCCCCTCCAGCGGCGGCCACACGGCGGATCAATGACATCCTCATGCATTATTGATGAGGACTCGTTCCCAAATTGGAAAACAATTGACACCTTTGTTGCGTCTAAGGTCGCGCAAGACGGCAGCCGCGACTCTGAGAACTTCGGCGAGAGATCGCGGCGTCATCACTTTGTCGCCAAAGCGGCTGCTTGCCGCGACGCACCGAACTGCGCAAGTTTAGCCATAAATCAGCGCACATTTCAGCACGCAAAAGCAGCAACTGCTATTAAAGTAGAATCAGCGCACTGTTATCATGTCTGTCGCTTGCGACTTCGTGTGTTCGAGTGCGCACGCTGCACGGCACGACATCTGCTAAGGAGGTCGCGCGGTCGCGCCCCCCGCAAGGTGTTGCTGCAGCACGAGTCCTCACCCTCCTGACGTGCGCTCAGGGATGTCTTCTGCACTCGTCCTGCGAGCTGCGAGCGCGGGATGGGTGAAGTGATTCGCACTTTGGAACATCTGTCGGAAGTCGCCGGCAGCCGCAGCGAGAACGAGAATCGCGCGACAGAAAGCCGGAGCGAAACCTGATAACGCGAAAATTGCCGTTTGATTTACTCACACCAGCAGCCGACGAGAGCTCCTCGTGACAGCCGGCGCGGCGTCACGCCCACAGCAACACCCTTCAAAGGCTGTCACTGCATCGGTGGACGAGTCGCGAGTCGGCGAGTCGTTCGACAGGCGCTCGGATGCCATCGCACGAAGGCGAGCGCCGGCTGTTGCTGAGACAACTGAGAACGCGTTTGTTTTCCCTCATGATTGCGAGGTGCGATGAGCGACTGACAAATTGAATGCAATCTTCGCGAACACCAGGAAAGGGTGACACAAAACGCGAAAGAAGTTATTGCGTGCGGAAGAAGTTATTTTGATGCCGGAGTTAATTTTGAAGACTCTGATTTCAAATCAAAACACTTTTGTTAATTTGTGTTTCACAATAAATCAGCAACATTTCGAACACAGGTTATGAGTTCACATTTAGCACACAAACTTCGCAAAACTCAATTCACTAAATTGATTCTGGAAGTTTAGTTCTTCACTTCTGTGGAGAAGAAACCAAAAACCTCAAACCCGAGGCACCCTGTGTCTCCATTTCAGCTCAGCCCGAAAGTATGCCTCGGTTTCAACTGCTGGGGTTTCCACAGTTAATTGTTTTTGCCGTTGCCTGAAACCCTGCTCGGCTCGGATTCCTTGGCCACACGTGAGTCGTCGCCCTCCGCTCTACACAACCAGTCAGCCTTGGAGATGAAAGTGACAAAATTTTAACAGATTTAATTACGGGCTTCCGCGCGCCCTAATGATGAGAAAATTGGTTGTTTTTGTCGCTTTTGTGCCGCGCAGCGCGCAGACGGCGGCCGTGCAGCAGATACTGTCTCGGCGACACCATCCGACAGCGGAATCCTTGCAAGTGACACGTTGTCAGCAACTTCAGAAGGCACCTGTGGAGAGCTTTTAATTGCGACGCCACGGCAACGTCGACGGCCTCGTGGACGCGTCCTTCCGCTTCCGCTCGAGCGGAAGCCGAAGACATTCCGCGCCATTAAAGGCGACGACATATGGCAGCCGACGACCACCCACGGCTGGGATGATCAAAGAGCAGCCGGAGGAGCAGAAGGTGACGAGCTGTTGATGACTTCTGACGCTTTGATTTAACGCCCGAGTTCGGGTTCGAGGGCGGCGGCAATTGCTGCAGCAGAGTAACGCGCTTTAAAGCAAAAGTTTTGAACTGATTTATACCTTCTCCCTGTCCTCCGCAGCTCACTGACCAGCGTGGTAGCCGCTGCGGCTGGGCTGTCCTTTTGCGGACCTCGTCATGCGTTTGGCCGTTCCGTTCCGTGACCGCAACGATACGCAGCGAGCACTTGCGATTGTCTGTGATAAATCGAGTGACATTTATTTGCAACAACATGTTGTTCCACTCACAGCAGCAGCAGCAGCAGCAGCAGCAGCAACGACACGGCGACATGACAGGACTCTGCGAATTTAAGGCTTCGAACATCAGCTATTAGTGGGCGCTGCTCGGAGTGTTTAATGGCAAGCTTCGAGAGCACGTGTCGCCCTCATCGAGAGCGCGGCTGTCTGGCCTCCCTCGGCCTGCACGACTGTCTCTCTGTCTTCTGCTTCCACACCTCCGTCCGTCCGCCATCAATTTAAAAATAAAAATCGCAAACTTTATTATTGCCATTGTTGAAGTGAGTTGCTTTGTTGTTGCCTCGCTGTCATTATTGCTGTTGTCAGCGTCACTGTTGCGGAACGAAGTGATTCCGAGGGCCAGGACTTCGGTGAGGATGATGGAGCGCTTCGGCACCGCAGTCTGGCAACACGTGGCTGAAGCGGATTCCTGCGGGCCATCATTGCTGCTGGGCAAAGTCACCGGAGCAGAAGGGCGAGAGGAAGGAAGAGCGATATTATTTTGACTCCAATGCGGTTGAAATAAATGCTTCCTGATCAGTTTGCGGCCAGAGGTGCGCCGTCGAGCGAGTCGAGTGCGGAGATTACGGGTTCCAGAGGTCGAAATTACGTGCAAATGAAGCCTCAGGCCGAATTAAGTTCGGGGGAATTAAAGTTTAGTGAGGCAACTAAGTTAATTATTCAAATACAGATGCAAACAAGGATTGTGGCTAAATCTGTGTTAATTTCGTTGATTTCTCAATAAGTTTTAGATTTACAAGGACGATTGTTTTCTCCATTCCCAAAGTGAAAATCTCATCCTTTATAAATTCAGGTTAGGGCTGGAAAAGCAGTCGAATTCGAATTGCCTTTCCGATATTTTGAACAATCAACAGACTTCAGGAGTCATTATAATAAAATTCCTCCAGATGAGAGACCTGGAAAGTCAGATTTCAAATTCAATGAAACAAGCGAGATTCTAATTGAGTAGGGGAACCTTTTCTTGTAGACATCACCAATTTCGTTCTTACAGTTCTTAGAATAACTACGCTAACGAGGATTAACTACTTAAAAACTAGCAGTCCAGCACGTTTTCTACATGGTGTCCTGTTCTACACGGAGTCCTTGCAGGACCCGTCCGCCGCCACACGCTCACGAGAAGTGCAGACTGTTGAACTTCTCGCGGTTGTCGCGCACCATGTTGTTGTACTTCCACTTGTCCTCGGCGGAGGCGTTTTTGCTCCAACTCCTGCTGCTGCCACCGCTGCCACTGCCGCCGTGTTGCACCTGCGAGGTTGGCGCGGATGTCGGTTTGCTGGCATTGTGACCGCTGTTGCTGCCGCTGTCGCTGGGCGAGATGCATTTCTCGGTGCGCTCAGTGTAGACCATGTTTGTGATTTCAGTTGTTCAGGCCAGAGCGAAGATCAGATCCCGTTCTGCGAATTCCGTGGCTGCGTGCGGAGTCACGGCACGTATTGAATGTAGGTGAGGACTGCGAGTTCCAAGTTGTTTCCCGCGTTCGCCGTGCGCGAGCCTTTGCAGGACGAGAGGTTCTTCGACAATCTGGAAGGAAACATCAGTTGCGGTCGCTCAGACTGAAGCAACATCCCTGCGCAACTCACCGCAACGATTTCAGAAGCTTTTGTGTTGTATCCGTGGACGAGGGACTAAACATTGACACCAATATTGTCGCCCGCGTTCATTGATGGAAGAAAGTGCAGACTGAACTGAAGCTAAGGTGGCTTGCGGTCCGCCGAGAAGTCGCTGTTGCTGTGAGGTGAAGAATTCCGGCTGCAGCTCGCTGCGACTCTCCGAGTTTAGGTTCGAATGCTAACTGACGAGCTTTCGCCCCATGCGAGGCTTTTAAATAGCCACCCATTCAGCCGCCGCGGCCCGCGTTCTAAATACACTTCGCGCCGCAGTTGCAGCTGAACATGTGATCGCGCACCAGCGACGTGTGCATGCAAATGAGCTCGAGTAACCAGTTCGCCGAGAGATTATCTGCAATGGGGCTGCGAGACGGGCGCGGACGGAGGAGACGTGTTGCTTTTGCTGCTGCAGTCGGCCTCAGACGTTCAGAATGGCTGAGGCCGGCTGAAAAGTTCAAAGTATTCGCCAAAAAGAGTTAATTTGACATTTGGAGTCGTCCGAATGCGTCCGAGTGAATCCTACGAGTGAGAGTGGACCCTCTTCTTCTCCGAAATTTCCCAAAACAAAGACCAGTTTGAGGTCTGTGGCCGCAAGTCCCTCCTCTCAGCTTGTAACTCACACGCTGATGTCAGGCGCGAGCTTCATTGCATCAGCCATTCGCTGTCCAGATTACAGCCGAGCCAGTTATTTATAATTGGCCGCACTCGTCTCGCTCGTGCGACGCGTCAGTCCGTCGGTTGACTCGACTCGCTCGTGTGACTCGAGGGTTCATCTGTGTGACGGTTTGTCCATTTGGGAGACTTTGTGTTGTTGAAATCGTCCGTCGCACCTCGAAACCACTTTTGTCAGATCGATCCAATACAAAATACTTTGGAATCGTGGAAATTTTCACTCTGAATTCTCACTCTTTTTCATTAAATGACGAACCTGTGGGTCCAACAGGAGCGTAACAAATTGTAGAACCTTTCAGAAGCTGTTGCCCTTGACGTCTTTAAAGTAGAACGTTCAGGAACCCAATAGCGAAAACGAAGTGAAAACGTGAAGTCAGGCACATCACCTCAGTTCGATTATAGCATTCCATGTTATCGATGGCGGCATTCCATAAAATTCCATAAAAGTTCCATATAAATATGTACAGTCCAGACTGTGACGGTCCGGTTTTGCCAGTTCACAAAATAATTGCGTCCCCTTCACACTTATTCGAGCAGTTGCAATGGACCGGTGTAAAGAGGAACCCAAAATAAATGCGGAACCAGCAAGAGCGCTACAGAGCGCTACAGAGCGCTACAGACGGTCCTGCCTACGGATGACGTGATTATGGTCACCAAGGCGGCACCGGTTTTGGAGGGGGGATTTAAATATCATAAAACGATTCCATCCTCTACGGACGAATACACATGTACCGCGGCACGTTAATCTCGACTCGCCACAGTCCAACAGCACAATCAAAATGAAAAACAGAAAGCAAAACACCAAAATATGCGACATCCTATTTAAATAACAAACTAGCTTTCGGACCGACGAATTCTCTTAATATGGCTGCGGCTATAAAACTGTTACGACGACACCGAAGACCACCAGTAGGCAGCCTTACTCGATCGCGAAAAGACCAACGCAACCAACGATTCGGAGACTCTCGCACAACCGGAACCACTTGTGTCCATGAATAACCGCGCAGACACCAAAGCAAAGTTGCTGACCAACTTGAGGTGAGTTCATTTAACGCGGCGCATCGCACTGATCTGATCCGTTCTAATGGCCCCCGTCTGCTGCAGTCTGTCCAAGCATTTGTCGAGCAAGAAGGGATCGCGCACCAGCAACTGCGGCAACCGACTGGAGTTCTCCGTACTCACTCTCCTCACGACCGTTCCTTGAGCTGCAGGAGTCGACTTCGTCTCAGTGCCGCACGCAGCCCTCACTCAACATGGTGCAGAAACATCGCGCCGCCCTCAAAACACCCGCTGCCGAGGACGTCAGCCCCACACGCCAGGCGAATGCCGTCAAAAATACGCTGGTGGGCAATTCCTACGGAGGTCTCAACTTCGGCTCGGGATCCACTGGTGTCGCCACAAAGTCCGCCCTCGGCGCTGACAAGTGGAAGTACAGCAGGATGGTGAGCGCAAACCGTGGTCAGTTCAACGACCTCCACTTCTGCTGACCTTTCTCGACTCAACCAAGGACAGATCCTGTGCGGTTCATTTAAATTTTACTTGAATAAAGTGTTTGAATAAAGCGAAGACGGACCATTCTTGCGCTGACCATGGGCGACGAGGGTCCCAGGACTTCTCTCGGGGAAATATACCTGTCAAGAGTGTTAGATTTTTGGAAACCATGGCAGCCCACATCTCTAACAAAAGAAACTTTGCCAGCCTTGTCGACAGCAACGCGGCTTTGGCCACGTGCCGGGTTTTATCGAAAAGTCCCAGAAAATCCCTGATAAACAGACGTTTCGCGCTTCGCGAATTTTTTGCAAGCGCGCGAAGCAGTTTCATGAGAAGATGTAGTTTGCATGTGGCTCCCATACGTCCGCCACCCACATCCACCCACCCAACAAAATGCAAGCAACGTGTGCTCATTCGCGTTATTGTTATTTATTGCTCCGCATCCACATTAAACTACTTAGTTGCCTCGCGGCGCCCATTTTTCTTCGTTACGCTCACCTCTGCTGCCATTTTGGTCGCGAATAAAGCCGATGCTGGCAATCAGCTCCGCGGCAACCCGCTGGATGTCGCCACATATTTTGTGACTCGGATTATCAACCGCTTTTCTGAACCTGAAATACGCTGAATGCTAATTCGCGCAAGGTGAGCGTGCCGACATGAGCGCGTGGAATGCCGAGGGACCAGCGTGTAGTGACGGTTTTCATTATTATTCAAAAACTAACGTAGACCGCTTAGAAAACCAGTTGGGAAAACACGTCAGCGAGTGCTGCTGTCCAAGTGGCTGATCTCATTTCGCTGCACCACGACTCGCTTTTGCATTCCATTTCGAAATCTTGCGAAAAATGCCTCCACGAGATGCTCCGCCATATAAAAGTATTTTAAAACACTAAAATTATGAATTTTGTCCTCACACCCCTTTCAACTGCGTCCTCGAATGTTGCTGACGCTTGGCGGGCACCCCAGGTCGTATTGCTTTCATCAAGTTATCGAAATCACTTTCAATTAAGAAGCTCGTAAATTAACACGACTTCTGCAATCTCCTCGGCTATCAGCCTGACGCAAGCTCCACGCTTTGCCCACCCCGCATCAATTCGGGGTGAATTACAGGCGCGCACGATGGTCGTGTTGCAGTTGCGGCTGACTGGCTGCAACATATGTGGGCGTAACAGCGCGATGACGGCAGCAGTTTACCTTTGTTAGTGATGATGTTCAGGCGATGATAACATCGTCCGACCAACCGCTTGTGTGATTTCGGCAGCCTTCGCTGACGTTGCGTCACGTCTAATTTAGTTTTTGTTTCGCCTTAATTCGGAGCTGATGGCCCATCAAGCGCATCAAAGGCATCCCGTTCTGCGGCTCGGCTGCTGGGACGATAAATCATAATCGAAACATCAATCCCAGCACTTGACCCCTGCTGGCGTCACTCGACTCGAGCCATTCAGGCGCTCTGGGCTGTGGGCTCGTTGCGTCATGAGACTCGTAGACGAGTGTGCCGGCCCGCAGGAGGGTGTGCAAGTGAACCCAATTGTGCTTATTGGCTCAATCGAGTCCTGAAGCACTCGTTGCAGCCAGTTCGAAAGAGCGTTTGATGCTTGCATGACTGGAAATCCGATTTGGAGCAGATTTTGTGAATCTGTGGGGATGCTCAGCGAAGAGGAAGAGATTGCGTGGTCATCGCAGTTGTGTGCGCTTCAGGAAAACATGGAAGAGTTCGTGTTTCGCACGAAATCTCTGGAAATCTCTCAAAAGAAGTTGTAGCGAAATAATCCCAGGAATCCCTTCGAACGGAAACGGAACGCGCTCGGCAGGACAGCCTGGCCGGGTGATGTGCCAGAAAATTAATTGACGGTCTGACTAGACACGAAGATTGATTATCTTCCACTCCGTTCCAGCCTTCGTCCTTCGACGGCCACTCACTTCCACACGGATCCACGTTGTGCGAAAGTCGCAGTCGTAAAAAAGAGCTGCGGAGCAACTGCACATAACGTGGCGTTTTATCGGCGCGTGTGCACGAACACACGGCACTCCACCCAGCCAGAATGTCTCACTCGGCGCAACGTAAGGGTGCGGGGAGTCGGATGCCGAATGCCAAAATAAATTGATTACCGTCACGGAAGTATCAGCATTAAAAGTTTGTCGTCGCTCGGATTGACGCGCGGCTTAATCGCAGCGCCACTGAGAGATCGCGTCAGGTCTCCAGGTGAAGCGGCACCGCTCGATGTGGAGCGGCGCATTTCAGAGCCAGAGTGGCAGCCCGGCTAGAGGAAATAAATACAATTTCCGGCGAGCTTCGATGCCAGGATAACAGAAGGAGTCTCGAAGCGTCACTCATCCCTCTCGTTCTGAGGAACTGCAGTCTGACGGGCTGCCAGAAGCAAAGGGCGACTGACTATCTTCCAAGCCAGCAAACATCCTTCGACCTCGGAGGCAGCAGTAGCGCTTTCATGGCGCGAAACTCATACAGTTGCAGCTAACGAGTGTCTCAGGCCAACCGTCAAGTGATTGACACCAAAAATCGGTAAAGGGTCTCCATTAAACTTTCTGGTAATCGGTATTATTCAAATGGCTTCGATGCGCTACAATGGGTTGAGCCCAGATGACATATGTGGGCCGCTCTCGCTCCCCCGGGACACCGCGTGCGGAGATCTCATTTCAACACTTTAAATAATCCTGCGTTCAGTTCAAATCGACGCCATAAATAAACGCGCCCGCATTGAGCCCCCAACTCGGCGGCAAAGCAAAGGATTGGAAGTCGAATGGCGAAAAGGAGAAATAAATGCGTGGTTTCTGCACTTTCGTGCAGAATAAAGGGCGGAAGAGCGATTAAGGACGCCTTATCTGGCAATGAAATGTGAACAACTCGTTTCAGCGAACGTCGTATCCCGGGACGCCTTATCTGGACGGGCGAAGTGAATGTTTTCTCCATCTTGATGTCGAACGCACGCGGAATTCTAAAATCGCAGCCACTTTAAAGCGGAGTCGCCGAATGCAGTGGGCGGCAGCAAGGGGTGGTGCGGCGCTTATCGCTAACATCGCTAGCCATTGTATTTAATGGGTCGAGCCGCCCCCTCCCACCGCTTCTCGCACGGGACACCTCATCCCACGTGCGCCAAGCGGTGAACTCCTCCGGCGAGCGCCTTATCGAACGAAGCAGAGCCATTTCGAATCCGATGGCTGGCCATTCAATAAGTTCAGCTTGGTCCTCGCGCACTTGGTCCCGCTCCCACACTCGCAGGCGAAAGACTATCGACACCAGCTGACGGCCCTCATAAACCATAAGCGGAGGCCAAAGGACATCGTAGAGAAAGGCAACATAAAGGCGAACTTGCGCGAAAGAGCAATAATAATTAGTAAAGCGGGGTGGGGCGATGGACACCGTCCTAATTACTGCTTGAGGAGTCAAGTCGCCCTCCCCCGGCCAGTCCGCTTGTGCGAGTGCGCTCGAATAGCTTGGCAGAAAGGTTGGCAGGATTGTCACACTCGTAACTTCGGCTAATTTAAGTCAGCGACAATCGTGTCGCATATTAAGTGCAAACCATTCGGTGCTCTGCTGTGTCTGTCCGGTGTTCGAGCACACATCCCTGCAAAACACCCTTTTTCTACTTTTCTTGCTCCTCTTCTTGTTCCTAATAAAGTTCTTGTACTTGTTCTTGCTCTGTTCTTGTTCTTTTCCCCTCCTTTATCCTTTTCCATTCTCCTTTCGAGTTCATTTTCTGCCCCATCTCTGAAGACGAATTCCAGTCGCTTCTTTACATCTGCACCACCTCGTGACAACCCACATTTTCTTCTCTAATCCCACTCTAACACCCCTCACTCGGCACGAAGTCTTCGGTCGACGGTGCCACGTTTTCCTCATTGCTAATTTCAATTAAGAAAATTTAATTTTTATGATTCACGGCGCCGAACTTCTGACAACTTTCGCAAGCCGTTCGCGCTGATAACGCGTCGACCATTAAGCGTTCGAACTCGAAACGATTGCCAGAAGTCAATTTTGTCTCGGCTTGGCGTTGCGTGTTCACGCCTTCCCCTCCCGCCGTCCCTTGACAGTTCAATTCGCCTCGACGATGAAGCACGAGGGCTGAATTGTCCCACGCTCCGCAATAAACAGCTCGGGCAAGCAGTTCACGCCGGCAAAGTGTCTGAATTACTGGTGAGGGCTGGGGTGGGGGAGGCGTTCGTGCCCTCTGGCACATGCTAAGAGTCAAGTGAAAATAAATAAAGGAACAACCGGGGAACAACCGCCCCGCACAGCGTTGTACGGCACGCAGTTCACTTGTTCTGCCCTCACTACGGCGGTGACGGCCGACTTCGTTCCAGAGCAAATTCACACTTTTATTATCTTGTCTGCCTCGACAACGGTCGCTTCCGTCGTTGCGAGGGTGCGAGATGGGCGGGGCGAAAAGGACACGCCGCCAGGACACGCCGAGAGACGGGTAACATATTGCTGCCGGCGAATCGAATGAGTTATTGCTGGAAACTATTAAATTTTGTGCGGATCATATTTTAAATGCGTTTTGTTACGTAGAAGATTTACGGTAGAGGATTTGCTTTGCTCAAGATCTTCTGCGAGTGAATTCGCAGCTCCAAGAGTCTTTCCCACATATTGAGCTGATTTCGTACACAAACGCCTTTTCGTATTTCATTGTTTTTGTTGGTTCACTGAGAGATTCGGACCCATACACGTCCTCTTCTCCCTCATCGTCATCGCTACACGTCATATCATCGTCTCCGACTCCTCGAATTGCTCTGTGTCAATATCCTGGTCATCGTCGCTCTTATCACCACTACTGGCGGTAAGTGACTCAGACCTTCTACAGTCAACACGTGAATCTTCTGAGCTATAATCACTGCTTTCGATTTCCTCTTCTCCTTATACGCTGCCAACGCTTTCCACAACCTCGAAATCTTTACGCGATGCCACTTTGCCACGATATCTGGCGCTTTGCTCAGATAACATTTTGACATTCCTCTTACGGAACTCGGTGCTCCGTAATCGTCTTCATCGTATGCCACAATCTTTGGCGCCACCTCATTTCCGCCGCATTCGTCACTCGAAACGTCCTCATCCTTTGGATTAAGAATTTCTGCAACTTGCTCTGAAACCGTTTAACAAATCCACCATCAATAGGGAGATATTAACTTGAATTTGCTCATATTCCACCATCATTAGGGGTATAACAACGACTATTTATACACTTGTTGCCTTTATTCCACCAATATTGATATGTATTCACCGCAATTGCCTACTTTTAGGAGGAGGTTTTAAATAGAAAATCTCTCTTGTATCAAGGTTCCTGTACCGACTAAGGAGAGCAGCAGCGGTTCGTGTACTGATTACATTAGTAGACAAAAATTTGATTTAATTGACTCTGTAGTTTTAGAGAGAAGCTTTAGATTTCTAATATTTAAATCAATTAAATGCGTGCTATACTAATATTTAATTTAAATTCTCATAGTTAACAAAAACTCCTTAAAAATGCGAAAGACTTAACATTAGGTTATCACCAGAGCATGAGAAAGTGAGAGAGGGGAGGGGAGAGAAAAGTAATTGTTAAAATCTAGAGATATTAATATAATTAAGATTTAATAAGATTCGTAAAAAAGGAAAATAATAAATAATTTAAATATAATTAACAACAAGATTAAAAGCTGTATAAAGAGCAAACAAATTGGAGATATAAAATTAGAAGTAATTCGAAAAAGTTGAAATAAACTAGCACTAAAAAAAGTAAAAATAAAAATAAAGAAGTAAAATTAAGTAAATCGAAAAGGAAAAATATCGATTCAAATTAGAAAACTAAATTGAAGACATATTATATATCTTATTTCCGAACAAATAATTTCAATTATACTTCTAAAGCAAAAAAGGAGTTTAAAAAATGAAATTATATTAGGAAAGACAATTTATTAACTTTTTGTAAGTTATTTTTGAGACAAACGAGCTGATTTTAGGTACCTTTCGCATTCCTGGTACCCTTATGTTATATAAATCTGATTTTAATATGTAACACACGAAATCTTGCCATGCATTGACTTCATTCGTTCACTTTCTCAACTGCAATTTTTATAGCTTTAATTATGCGAAGGAGAAACTTTGCGAAATATATAAAAATTCTTCCATTGCTTTTAAAAATCGAATTATTATTAAAACCCGACTTCAATAGAAGTTTATTTAATTTAGGAATATATTAAAATCTTGTGTGTATAAATAGAATTCTTATATAGCAATCGTCGCAGTTTTCAAATTTATGTAAAAACGAAACAAATCTATTTAATTTCATTAATTGAGTTTAAGATTTGCGATACTTTAATACGAGTTACTAAGTTTTAGCAGTACGTTTTAATTTTAGAGGTTTTTGTTTTTTTTTTGCCCGAAACGATCATGCTACAGATTCTGGACATCGGGCTGAATCAGAAGATCACGAACGAGCCCTTCGGCGGAAGACTAAGGTGCGGTGTCATGCTTTCGCTGCCCGCACTACTGCAGTCAACACTGCACACCCCCCAACGCCAATTTATTCTGCGCAGCACCGTCGACATGCTGACGCAGAAGATGGGTCAGGTGACGCACCAGGAGATCACGTTGAAGGTGCTGTCGAAGGTACGCGAGCTGATCGGCGACCAAGAATTCGTCGAGTTGCTGTCGCATAGCGCTTTTCGAGAATTCGAGTTATTATGCAACGTATACGGGGTCGGGAAGCAAGCGACTGCGTCTCTTCAACCAACCAGCGGTCAACTTTCTCAACGAGATTAAGGCGGCGCGAGGTCATGGCATACGTCTTCGCAGAAGGCGGGTGTTTATGCCGATAATGGTTGGCACATTTCGGACCAAGAGCAGATTCTGAAAAAGTTCGGGCGTCCCGAACTGAAACCGCTTTCGGTGCTCATGCATGGATTTGCACGGCATTCAAACTTGACCCAGTTAAAGAGCGTGACATCAACTCTGACTCTGTTGCTCTGAATCTGCTGAACTTGAATCTTAATATGTTAAATAACTCATTCTTGACTTTCGCATGACGCAGTTTTTTAAAATTCTATATTGACAACAACAACGAGGTCACCGACACACACACACATATGTGTTTATGTTGTTATTGCTGCTCGGCAAGATCAACAAATTTGAAATTCTTATTTTAAGCAAAAAATAAAAAGCGAGATTAAAAACGATTTCACTCGGAGTTTTCGAACTTCGTTAAGTATGTATTTCAACAACAACAAAAAATTCGTGAACACGATTGTAAAGCTTGAAAAGTTGAACTATTTTATAGTAGATTAAAGGCAGTAAACTAGAACTATTGAAGACAGCACTGAGCAAATTATTGGTAGCTCTGATCGTAGTTGTTGTTCTCGTAAACGTAGCTGTTGTTGTCCCTGCTGGTTATCTTGTAGGACTTGAAGCCGCTGTTGCTGGAGTTCCTGGGACTGCTGTTGTTGCTGAAGCCGCTGCTGTTCCTGTGGACGTGGTTGGTCGGTCGTTCCTTGCGTGGCGCGGCGGCAGCCTCCACGCCTCCGCCTGCCTCGAACGCGTCCAGGCACACTTTGTTGCACTCATCCGGCGACTTGAAGTTGTTGATGTTGCCCGCGCAGCCGCCCCAGTAGAACATCGTGCACTTCATGCGGCGCATGTCGAAGTAATAGCGCTTGACCTTGGCTCTGCAGTGGCCGAAGTCCATCGGCATGAGGCACATCTCTGGAATGCCTGCGACAGAAACGGCGCGAGTGGCACGCGATATCAGTTCGAGCAAATATTCGTCTTCGTGGTGTAACCAGAAGATGTTTTCGGAGGGATTCTGTTGATGTTTTCTGCTCAATAACGCGAGACACCTAAAAATTACAATTTCGGGGCGGACTCGAGCCCCCGGATCCACCTCTGGTTACGACACGGAGTCTTTGTAGAGCGACAAATAGCCTTCAGCAAAATGCTTGGAATGCCTTTGCCGACACCGCGGTTCTGGAAACAACTTACCGTCGTAGCGATCAGGTGCGTGCAGCCCCACGCTGACACCGGCCGCCTGCACGCAGTGCGTGAGGGCGAGACACAAAACCACGCCCACAACGGTGAGCTTCATCTGAGCGCTCCAGATGTGCAGCGGCACTAAGAGGCTCCAGTCAATGCTGGCAACAAGCGGTCCGAACTGTGCGGTGAACGATCGCTTCTCGTGGCTCTGCGCGAAAAATGCAAGTCCGGCGCTCTCAAGTGGAACCAATTTTGCGGGGAAGAAAATTAAAACGCTACTTGGTTTAGGCGCTCCACTCAGGGATTCGATTTCACAAATTTCTCGACTTCTGCAGGAAATCACGTGCACTTCGCTGGACTCGCGTTGACTTGCCTGAGCGAACGACTCGTTCGAATGTGAGGTTCAGCGTAAACTGATTACTGCTCAGCGGCTGCAAGCTGTGTGGAAGTAGCAGAAGCTGGACACAAGTGGCTTCGCTGCAACTCCACACAGCAACGACGACTACAACACCGATGTTCGCGTGCTAGCCAAACCTGTCTTCGGCTTCCACAAGTCGAACGGTTGCCTGTAAGTGAATAGCGGTGGACAACAGCAGCGCGTGGCTGGGTGCAGCAAACGCACCAAGAAGTCAGAATATGGAAGGCAGTCCGAAACACATCAGCGGACGGACAGGTGCACTGGAGAGACACGTAACGGAAACCGCAGCAAAAGCCGGTTTATTCCCACAGGTTTGGATCTCAGGAATCCCCCGATGAATGAACGCGTGGTAATTAAGTTAACTATTTCATGGAGGGAAACCCTTTAATTATATTTTATGCACTAGAATGTAAGACTTAAAACTAAAGAACAAAAGTATCGTTTTGGAAACTGCTACGCCACCCCAGAGTTCTACAGACAGGTCTTCTCGCACTCTTCCTTGCTTGCGAAGCGGTTGGCGTTACCATGGCAGCCGCCGTAGATGAACTCCTGACACTCCTTCGCCTCGGCGTTGTAGTGGAAGCTGGGGTCTGCCTTGCGACAGGGACCAATTTCCTTAGGCAGCGCGCAAACTGCTGGGGAAGAGTGGTGAGAGGCTGTCACCTCGTTGCTGGTGACGTACTAACCTGATTTATCGGCAGCCCGAACGGCGGCGAAGACCATCACGAGGATGGCGAAGAGAACGAAAGCAGCCTTCATGTTGACGTGAGCTCAGTAAATTTGACGGTTTTTTGATGGGGGCGACTGCTGTCTCTGCTGTCTCCTGTGTAGTCTGCTGCGGCATGTAAAGACCTCCGCTTTTATACCCTCCACGCCAAGTGGCGGCGTTGTGAAGCGACCCGATAATATTCGGTGCGCACTTCAAGAGGAGCGACGTGGTAGCATCCAAGCCAGTGATAAGCACTCCCGATCAGCAAGCACGAACTGATTAACACTTTATGGCTACTTTAGCACTGCCGAGCTACTGTGGAGGTGTGTGTAGCCAACTGGGCTGATTCGCTCGACTGTTCGAAGCGCAGCGATAACCTGACTCGTACCACGATAATAAAACCCTGCGCGGAATAAAACAACAATTTGGAAGAAGGTAACTCGTCTCGATTTCGATTTTGAACTTGGCCCAGATGAATCACAGATTTGGTCGTTTCTTTGCTAGATGAGCCCAAGACCAGACGAGCGTTTCCTCTCAAGCACCAAAAGATCCGTGATTGATTAGGGGTTGATAATGTTCACAGCCTAGTGTGCATAATTAGGCCTGTTGAACTCTAGGGTGGAAAACGGACGTTCGGTGCTCGGTCTTCAATCCGAGAGCATTTTCCAGACTGGATTTGATGGATTGAGTAATAAAAATAGGATCTCACAGTTGAATCCTTCCTGTTTACATTTTCTATCGTTCGTTCTAAAGTGAAGCTCATCATAACTAGAAGTACCACATCCAGCAAATCCAAGGAGAATCGAGAAGATTTAATTTTTTATTGTATTTATTTAGTTTCACTGCCAGCCTCGGCAACGAACAAACACGGCAACGAGTTCATGAGTAAATTTCAACGTGCACTTCAAGTTTGCACAATACATTTCAACGTATGCATGAGTCAATAAGAAGTGCGAAATTTTACAGATTATGTAATACCCGTGCACCTTGGGAGGTCACTGGATGGGGGCGCAAGCAAGACAGGTGTGGACTGTGCGAAATCACGCTAATCGAGGATCAGTCGAGAAAACTGAAACACAGGGGCGCGCTTGGCTTAATTCAAGTGAAGCTTAAGTGAGGTGATGAAGATGAAGATGATGATGATGATGCAAGTGGCAACAATAACTTATATTGCATTCCAAATTGTTGATCATGATTGAATGAAATCACGATTTTATATTACTCTGATATAATTCTCATCACAAAGGCATTAACGAGTGCTATTTCTTTCCCCCTTCTGATCGAAAGTGGGATGAGCTTTCCCCTTCTTCTGATAGATTAAATTTCTTTCCCCATATAACATCTTTAGTGAGAATAGAGGTTTATATTTGCCTCGTATTTTCGAAATTAGTTATTATTACTGGCGATATCAAATAAACACTGCCAGATAATTTACCCCTTACAAATCCCGTGATTTAAAATAGTTCTTTGCTAACTGGCACTACTAATAGTTTAATTTCGCCTCATCAGGCGAAAATCCGACAGCTGTCGGAAAGTACGTTGGGTTTTATTGCGGTATCCAAACAGCAACGATATGGAACAGTATGGGAAAAAAATTAATATTGGTCAGTCAATAAGTTCGTTCTGTTTTTGTTTCAGTGTAAGTTTCGTGGGGTTTCGTATTTGTTTTCTCACACATTCGGAATGTTGTATTTCACTGTGTACTCAGGTACTGATATCCTGGTCCTGATTCTGGTCAGATCGTCAAACTGTGCTTGAAAAGGCAACAAACAGAGCGCTGCATTAGCATAATATAGCGTATATAGAGGAAGAAAGTAAGCGACCTTAACAGTAAACAATTTTAACGACGGGATATTTCAACAGGTGTGCTTTTACTCAATTATTTCTGTGTAAACACATCTCACATTTCATAAATATATGGGATAATCTGGTAACTTTGGTAGAATGAAAAGTAAAAAGTGCCAAACGTCAAAATCTGTGCATAACCTCAAAAACGGGTCAACAAAAGCTGTCGCATCACTGCCCCAATTGTCCCACAGGAATCCTGATTTGAGATTTAAAAACACGAAGAAAACCGAACAACACAATGAGTTCAATCGGTACCGGAGTAAGTACATGTAGTTAAATAAAGCTTATACAATCCACTCCAACAACAGTGAACTCCTTTTAGTACGACTTGTCAGCTTCACAGTTTTCGCCAGACGGACGCGTATTTCAAATTGACTATGCTAGCAAGGCAGTGGAAAAGAGTGGTACAGTCGTCGGCATGCGCGGGAAAGAGGCCGTCGTGCTAGCCGTAGAGAAGATCGTAGGCAGCCGCCTGTATGAGGACGACGCGGCCACGAGGGTTTTCACCATCGACAAAAACATTGGCATTGCCATCGCAGGACTACTTGCGGACGGACGCCATATTGTCCAAAGAGCTCGTCAGGAGGCGGCCAATTACCGTGCGCAGTTCGAGCGCACCATTCCACTCAAGCAGTTGACGGACCGTGTCGCTGCCTATATGCACGCCTACACCTTGTATAGCGCCGTTAGACCATTCGGAGTGTCCGTGCTTCTGTCGGCGTGGGATGAAGTCGAGGGCTCTCAACTATACAAAATCGAGCCTTCGGGGTCGTACTTCGGCTACTTTGCCTGTGCCAGTGGCAAAGCGAAGCAACAGGCCAAAACAGAAATGGAAAAATACACTTTCACAGGAATGAGTACGGAAGAACTTGTGCAGACTGCCGGCAAAGTGTAAGACTCTCGAAACTTTTGGAACTGATTTCAATAATACTATTTGCAGCATCTACCAAGTGCACGACGAGTTAAAGGACAAGGATTTCATATACGAAATGAGCGTTGTGGGAAAGGACACAAACGGAATCCACCGAATAAATCCAGCTCCTTGGCATGCTATGGCAGTTGAGGCAGGGCAGGCGGCTAAGCGCGACGACGACAGTGACAACGAGATCTAAGAATCGTATTTGATTGTTATTTGAATTCCCACACTTTTATTAACCCCGGAAATATGTATCAAATGAAGGAGCGGAGGCAGCATATAAGGAATCGGTTATATTTTAGCAGGCGATAATTCTGGAAGTGATAAACAGAATTCGACACCAAGCAATCTTCATCTGCGACCAGAAATATCACGCAAATCTTATCATCAATAAAGTGTTTACCTACTATTCAATTAGATACATACTATCATTCATCCCTGGTTAGCTACTAATTCAGTGCAACGATACACGACATTGCAGTAGGAGGAAAAATTTATTTTACTAACTTTGTTCTGTCATTACCAACTACCTTCAATACTAGAATTCAACATTTGACCAGCAATTGCAATAACAAACTCAGCTCGTTCCTACGCTTTTTCTTAGTTCCTCTACATCGACACCCAATTCCAAGAGTCTCTTTTCTAAATCCTTTGTGTCCAAGCCGTTCTCTTTGTTGTATTTATAGCTCATTGATAGCTGAAGTTCTTCCATTCCACTGATATGATCAAACAAGCTACCTTCGAGCTTTCGATCAATATCGTTCTCTTCACGGAGCACGCAGAAGTACAAGAGGAAGATTGCCACACTACCGCAGACAACGTAGGGTTGGTACCACAATTCTTCGCTGTCTTCCCTGCCTCTTCGCGTATACCTAGCTCGCCAAGAAGATGCACCACTCCCAAAGAACTGGATGGGTTCGTTTGATTCCCGGACATCGTCCCGCGTTTTTCCAGGGGACTTTTCGAGGTAGCGGCTACTACAGAAATACCTTGTGGTCAACCTGAAAATATATTGCAGCTTACTTACAACTTTATGTATTTAAATAGTGTGGAACCTTGACTTAAGCAATCGGCAGAGTATCCGCATTTTTCTCTTTTTGTGTGTAATGTATTAAAAATTAGAATTTCATAACAATAGTAAACAGCTGACCGTTAAAACTGTTGCTGACCTCAGAGGCGTGAAACTACTAATCAATCTAGTATTAGACTATTCAAACAGGGTGGAAAAGAAAATTTTTCGTCTATTAATAAGGGAAAGGAAAATTGTACCCGTTAATTCTAGAAATTATTACGGATGGCATATTACCGAGATTCTTCTTTTAACATTGAAGAAAAAATTAAATTACAATGTTTTGTGTCAGTTGCGTGCTATTTTTTAAATCTTGTGATTTGTTAATTTTATTGCATACTTTAAAAATTACTGCATTTGTGCTTTGTCTTGCCACAAAATGCCACACACATATATGGCTACGCCATTTTTTATAATCTTGAGTTTGCTGCTCTCACAACAAATGACAGTAAAAGAAAAAAGGAATATTTTTCGTTAATATTATTCTAAATACACTTTCATAAAATTATAAAATTTCATCATGAGGATCCTAACCCATTTATTAAAATTTTCGTTCTATATTTCGCCATGACAATAAACTAAAGGTTATGTAAACCAGCCCAAATATTATCTGACTTCTACAGGCAAGCTAACTTCAAACGTCACTTTTTTTCACTTCACATAGTGAGGAGAGAAACTTTGAATAACCGAAAAGAAAGAAGACGGTTTCCTGGACAATTCAATTATCCTCCTCATTTGATCGATTTATTTACTATCTATATTTTACTATTAGTTACATAAGTTTAAGGGTAATCGAAATCACGATGAGTATTAGCAGCTTGAAGAGACTGGACGTAAAATTCTGTCGTGAGGCATTTCTATGGACGTATTTCAGATGTTCTCTACAGCCGGAGGCAGGTGAGTAATAGGTTATGTTCACCCAGTTCTATTCCGGGCCATGCACGTATACCTTTTGCAGTTCTGAGACGAGGTACTCACAACAATCTCTACCAAATGGTCAAGAAGAGGACGTTGGAAGCCCGCACTAAATTACAGCAGCCCAAATTCCCTAATAATCAGCCCTGCCTCGACAGCAAGAAGTCGACCTCCAGAGCCGCAACACAGGCCAGTGTCTCCAACACCGGCAAGGTATGAAGCACACCAGAACCGCGCAACTCCAAGTTTAACATGCTGTTTCAGTGTAATCCTCCCAAGCCTGCAGTTTGCAAAAACACAAAACTCCTTGAGGCACAGGACTGCAACAAGCCGTGTGAAGAGACATGTGATGACGGCGACGACAAACGATCTAAGGGAGGCCCCTGTAAAACCGGCAGTGATGCTAAAGGTGGCGGCCCCTGCCCGCCCGATGATCAGAAAGGTTCTGTGTGGTCAGACAGAAGCAAGCTGCTAGCAGGACTCCTAGCAGCACTTGGGGCTGGAGGTCTCGTAAGTGTTTTTCATATTTAAATTGGAAGGAATAACTTTATTCGATTAAATTATATTCTCAAATATTTAAATTTTTTATACCGGAAGCTGCTCTACCTACTGTCGGGAAAGAAGGACAAGAGTAAATCCTCTGAGTGCAGAACTGTACCCTCTAGTGAAGTGAAAAAAGGGAAGACCATTCCAGCCACGTCGGCTGAACTGCCAAAGCACGTCCCTTATCTGCTTATAGGGGGTGGGGCCGCCAGCTTCTCAGCGTTTCGGGCCATTAAGTCAAACGATGCCAAGGCGAAGGTATTCACCGACTGCTGAAAATCAACTCGTTTACATCTAGCACGTTTTGTAGATTCTCATTATTACGAATGAGTATCGCAAGCCCTACATGAGACCACCTCTGTCGAAGGAGCTGTGGTATTCCGCACAGAAGGGAGAATTGGCAGAAGAGTACCGCTTCAAACAGTGGACCGGATCTGAAAGGAGGTAAACTTCGATTTGCAATTCACAGCGATCGCTACACATTAACTGTTCTGAAGTCTATTTTTCGAACCGGATGAATTCTTTATGGACCCCACGAAACTCATGGAAAGTGTTAATGGTGGAGTCGCTGTTGCACAGGGGTACTCAGTGAAAAAGATTGACCCGGAAAATCACGTTGTGACCTTGACGGACGGCACAGAAATAGGCTACGATGAATGCCTCATTGCTACGGGTGAGGAATTCGTGTAAATATCGCAAAGCAATTTTATACCCAAGTTCTGCCATGTAGGATGCTCACCAAAAACTTTACCAGTCCTCTCGAATGCGCCCCTCAGCGTGAGGGAGAAAGTTATGTTGTACCGGACACCGGACGACTTCGAGAGGCTGAAGAGATCCGTCGATGAGAAGAAATCTGTGACCATCGTTGGAAATGGTTTCATTGGCAGCGAGCTCGCATGCTCCTTGGCAAGCTACGCTAAAGAAAAAGGAGTGAAGATATATCAAATCTTTCCGGAAACGGGCAACATGTCAAAAGTGCTGCCGGACTATCTGAGCAAGTGGACTACGAAGAAGGTGGAGTCGCAAGGAGTTTGCGTTTTGCCCAACGTCAGTATTAAGGAAGCCAAAAGGGACGAGACGAACCTACAGCTTAAATTAAGCAACGGCTCCACTATTCTGACGGATGTTGTAAGTAGGGTGCAGGCACGTAAATCCATCTCTTGCGAACTAATCGTCTCGGGCTCTGCAGGTCGTCACGAGTGTAGGGTGCGAAGCTAACACCAGCATTGCGGACACTTCAGGTCTTGAAGTAGATAGGAATCTGGGAGGTTTTGTAGTCAACGCAGAGTTAGAGGCTAGAAGAAATCTGTTTGTAGTAAGTTAGCGCTAAGCAATTTATATTGACGAAGAGACAATAACTTCCCCATCATACGCAATCGTCTCCTAAATGCTTACTAGGAAGTCGTTGATTTTCGAAGATGCGTAGAGTTGATTATTTGCTTTACTTCTTAATATGTAAATATTACAGGCAGGCGATGCTTCCTGTTTCTATGACCCTCTGCTAGGGCGCAGGCGTGTCGAGCATCACGACCACTCTGTTGTTTCTGGTCGCTTAGCAGGAGAAAATATGGTAGGAAAAAGTGAGTATTGCGTCCAGCTAAGTTCGAATGGCTACGTATTGACCTTCTTCCTTGCGTTCTCCAGAAAAAGCGTATTCACACCAGAGCATGTTTTGGTCTGATCTTGGGCCGGAAATCGGTTACGAGGGTATCGGGCTTGTGGACGCATCCCTTCCTACGGTGGGCGTGTTTGCATTACCCTCCAGGGCTGATAAACGCAGCGACAATTTGGAATCCGTCGAAGTTATCGAAAGCGCCAACAGCTTAAACCGTTCCAAAGAATTGCCTGAAGTCAAGTGCGATGCCGACGAATCGGAAAATTATGGCAGAGGAGTTATATTTTATCTCAAGAACGAAAAGATAGTTGGAATTTTGTTGTGGAACCTATTTAACCGCATCGGCTTGGCAAGAACAATAATCAACCAAAATAAGAAGTTCGAAGATTTGAATGAAGTGGCAAAATTGTTCGAAATTCATTCGTAAAAATTGAAGCATTTCTTTATGTATGTATCTTATTAGGAAAAAATGTTGTTTTTGTTATTTGTATTTCGCAAAATTTTACTAAACCTGGATATATTTTTGATCCTTATTAAGATGTGAAGAAATACTCGTATCTTTTATTTCAGAACTGAGTTGGAAAGGTAAGACGGAGAACTTCTGTACCGATGTAAATTTTGATAAGTATGGAAGTTATAGCAGAGAGCGGGTATATAGAGGGTGTCCAAAGTTATAAAGAAAAGGCATACTTAGTCTCGGAGCATGATATTCGGCTACCCTATCATGGCAGAGCAACTGCTGAGACCCCGGTCAACATTTTAACCAAGCAGTGTCTCCGTAAAATTTTTGGAGCTAAGTTTGAAAATGCTGAACGGCTTTGCAGCAGTCACTCCCAAGACAAGGTGCCCGAAATTCCTTCTCGGAGGCTAACGAGTTCTAGATCTGGATACTCTCTACAAAATACTATGTGACAAGCAAATTTGTGACTTTGTAGCGCTCATTAGTCGTCATTTGCTATGAATGGGACAATAAACTGTTGGCGAGGCACAAATTTGAACGTCAGCTGTACAGCAATCAGTAACAAAATTTAAGAAATCTAATAAAAATCAGTAGTTTAAGACATCCTTTGTGTTGACGGAAGAACTTCGCTCGGAAGATCCTCGTTGTGAATAAATTTTTTTAAATAGTTTTTTTTTTATTGTAATTATAGATTTATTTGAAAAAATTTTCTAATAGAAAATCATCAGTCTATTGAATAAATGTTTCTGGAAACCTATATTCTTATTTCAAGTCACGATGACGCTGCGAAATGTCTCGTCTAGATTCCGAGGAACACTGATATGGGCAAATAAGTTCATTCGGTGCTTGTTTCAGTGTAGGTTTCGTACGGATTCGCTTTTGTCTTCTCAGCGCTATCGTTCAAATCGAATACACATTTAGAAGGTCATATTTCACTGTTTATATTGTGCTGGTTTATATTGTGATTGGTGTGGCTAATATCATTATTGTATGTACTGCGTAGCTGTGAACATGGAAATAGGTAACGCGCATTATTCCAAGAAAGGCAAACCAGCTGCGGATGCTCAAGAAGATATGCCTTGTGTATGAAGACGATACTTTAACAGAACGCGTATGCCAAAAGTGGTATGCGAAGATCCGTTCTGGATGGAGATTTCGATATCAATGATGTGTTCTGTTTCGGTCATCCGCCCGAGATCAACCCAAAAAGATTAGGCTATAATCGAAGAAAATCCATCCCAATCGGTGCGAGACATTGCAGAAAACCATTTGCCCCAGCTGGAATATTTTCCTCGGCCTTAGGTTTGGGCGCCGCATCAATTAACGCAGGTTAACTTGACTACACAAATATCCATCTGCGATTCGCTACGGAAACGCCTAGAAAACGACCCATTTTTGAAACGAATGGTGACGGGTTACGAAAAATGGGTCGTCTACAACAATGTAACGCGTTAAAGATCATGGGGACACAGATGCGAGCCACCCCAAAAAACTTTGAAAGCGGGAATGCATCCGAGTGGGGGGATTTCAAGAGTGTCATCTATTACAAAGTTCGCAAAACGATTAATTCAGCTATATACTGTTCGCAATTAACGAAGTCGAACCAAGCAACCCGCACAAAACGTCAAAATTGGCAAATCCTAAGAGTGTTGCTTTCCACTAGGGAAACCCCGGTTCTCAAACATCGTTGACCCGTCGAAACAAATTGCTTACGTTTGGCTGGGATGTTTTGTCTCTTCCTCCGTATTCACGGAATCTTGCACATTGTGATTATCATCTATTCCGATCGCTACCTATGAACGGGAAAACCTTCAAGGATGAAGAGGCTGTTAAAAACCACCTGGCCGAGCCGACCGAGACGTTTTATGAACGTAGTATAATAAAGTTGGCAGAAAGATGGCAAGAGGTCATCGATAAAAGTGGCCAATATAAAATTGTTTAAAATTGATCTTGTGTATTAAAATCATGTTTTATTCCACTCTAAAGCCGAAAGAACTTATTTGCCAACCCAATATTCGCATGAAATTCTTCGATTTCAGCTTCAGCCCCAGCTCTCCGCCGTATTTTGTTAAAAAAATTCGGGGAATTTTTGAATTTAGCGGTTTGAGTGAGTAAAATTGTTAGAATTATCTCGTTGCCTCTCCCTGATGTATTTTAAAATTTTTGTATTAGGCTATAAGAAATTATTTAGAAATTTAGAACCAGGAGTACAAATCAAATGTGGATTTAAATTTAATAAATGACACGAATAAACCAAGAAAATTTTTACCTGACATACAACAGTTACAGTATTTTTGGATTAAAAGGACGGTTTTTTTCAATTCACGTCTATATCGGAATAAGCTAAGCAGATTGTGTAAATTCATATTTTATTGTTTAGATTTTACAAACGTAAAATGATCAACTAAGATACAAAAAGGGTAGAAAAATTACTGAAGAAGATTCGTTAAAAATTAACTTAACATCGACGCCTTACATCAACATACGAAGTATCTTAATTTTGTTTGTAGAAAAATGATCTAATGCATACTTAAGAGAATACGTGGATAACAATAACTTGCATTTGCGTCCTTCTTTGTAAAGTCGGACAATATCTTTCCTCCCTACATTAATGCATGTGGATGTGTCGCCACTAAATAACAGGCGAGTTGAAATTACTTAACTTCTACTTAATGAAATTGTATACATATATTACTTTATTTCGAAGACGTACGATATTTGATCGGATAAAACTCGCGTTTGCCTATGAAATAAGAAATCGTTACCCTACGCTAGAATTGAAAAGTGTAAAAATACGTAACGCAAAGTATTTAGTATGGAAGCCAATGGACGATAATTCTACATCTACTTGTGAGAAATGCACGCACAAATAATTCTGAAGTGGTTGAGTTTCCCATGTTTCCAACTAATCGCAGAATTAGCAGGTCGCATCAATCCTGAACCCGAAACAGCAATTGGTTGTATAATTTCTCCAAATTTAGAATGTATGACAGATATGTAGTTATTTTCGAAAAGGTATCACATGTCATTTTAAGTATTAAATTTCAACAAGTCGGTTTTTGTACACCCGCACTGCGCAGTTTTATTTCCGTGTGTAGACATCTGTTTCAATTGAATAAACACTTCAATTATACGTCGAGCACGGCACTCGGCAGAGAAAAGCTTTTCACCAATAATCTGATTTAAAACGTGTTGTATAAATACTGTGTTTAACAATTTAATTATTTTTAATAAAATAAAGCTCAGTAGGTTCCTTACAGCCTAAGTTATTGCAATCCTAATTATCAGGGCTCCTAAAACGCGACGCAATCGGTTGAAAGGCAGTTTGCGATCAACAGTCGACAAATGTAGTCACTAATCGCCGAATCGTGATTTCACTGTTAAATGCCGTTTCAGGCCGTTAATCGATTCGTCGAATAGACCCTCATATAGCGAATTCAACGGAATCGAGAGCCCTTCTCAGTTTAGCAAATCTCTATATCGACGATTGAGCTGGCACGCCTCATGTACCACCTTGCCGAATTTAACAGGTCTAAACTATGTTTCCTTGCAATTCTTTCGTTTTTGGACAAAAAGTCATAACACTAACGTAACCTGTCTTACCCTACTTAAACGGCTATGATGTATATATAAATGTATACACGTCACTTCGTGACGCTGTCTTCTAGAACTCCCAAAAAAGTGGCCAACAACTCCATGGCAATAAAGCCAAGCCGGTTGCTCTCCAGTATTTTTATAACAGGCGATTTAAAGCTAAACAGATGATTGTCTGACGCCCTATTGTCCTCATGATTCCGCTAAATTCCTAAGACGAATGTGTTTGTTCACTTGCTCAAGCTCGTTGCTGCCGAATGCTGCTGGACGAAGTGGCCGCTGTTGTCGTTCTCCTCGTTTTCCATCGCTGTGCTGGGCTGCTTTTCGTCTGCAGCCGACTCGGAGGCTGGCTGTTCCGAGGATGCCGATTCGGAGTCGCTGTAGCGAATCAGTTTGATTGTCGTTAGTCCGTCTGCATTCCTGATGAGCCTGTGGGGATGGAAATATATTAGTAAGCTCGCACTTGCCATGTCAACCCAATTGTCAACTCACGGATAGCATTCTTCGCCAGCAGACTGCACTGGATATGGTCTCTTCTCTGTCGATCCTGCCACGCTCAGGTCGGTGGGCTTCATCTCGTCCGTGTTCTCGTAGCCGTTGCTTTCCAAGTTAAGAGCGCTGAACTGCAGTTTTTCGCTCGGCGTAGGAGGCAGCACTGGGGAGCTGGGAGGCTGGTTGTTGTTGGCTGACAAATAGTGGAAGGCACCGTTGATTGCATGCATGAAAAGCGGGGATGTGGGTGGGGGGCCGTATGCAGCTGCGGCGGCCACAGCAGCAGCCGCTGCAGCTGAAGACGATAAGGCAGGTATTCCCAAGTGGTGACTGCTCTGGGACGACGACCTGTGAGGCGTCTGCTGGCAGGCATTTGTCGACTGTGGCAAAGAACTCAATGCTTGCTGACTCAGAGTCCAGTTTGTACTGCTGGTATTCGCATTCGCCGACGCAATGGGTTGGTTGTTGCTCGTCTGAGCCGAGGAGGCACTGCCGTTGGCGCTGCTGCCACCACAGGATGATGAACTGGTGATCGTCTGCCGGAGCAGCGAGATGTTTTTGATGTTCTTGAGCTCTGTTGGGTTTCGCAGAAACTGGTAGCAATGCCGCTCCCCCTGGACCTTGCGCAGGATGTTGACGCGATAGTAGTACCGCAGCGCACGAGACATTTTGTCGTAATTCATGGACAGGTGGTTCTTCTGGATGCCCCACAGCTTCGCCAGGCCCGCCGGGTCCACGATCTTGAAGACGCCTGTATCCCTGCACTTCCAGGCAATCAAGTCGCTGTACTTGTGGTTGCGGTCGTTTAAAAGTTGCTGCAAGAAGTCCCATAGCAGGCGACCGTCTGGAAAGATTTTAGGAGGAATTGCCTGGATGTACAACTCTGGACTCGGATGATCCGTTTATTATTTGAACTTACTTGTGTTGGGTTCCGAATTCTCAAGGAAGAACTCGCGTTTCAAGGGCACGCATTCTGAAAATATTCTTGTTATTTTAAATACTATGATTGCGCTAGAACTACCATACTTGTGTTGGAATCATCAGGGAAGAACTCCCGCTTCACTGGCATGTAGCTGGGCGTAGTGGGCGCGGAGACGGAGCCGCTCGTTTTGCCGGTGGATTGAAATTTCTTGCTGTGCTGCTGGTTTTGCGACCACGAGCTCACGAAGTTGTTCGTTATCTGCTGGCTGATGCTCTGTGGCATGTCCTTCAGAATGGGGGTGGTGGGAGGACTAGATTTGTACTGCGCTACCACGGCAGCTGCTGCTGCGGCTGCCGCCGCACTGTTGCTCCTCGCGTAGCTGCTGGGTGTCTCGCTGAAGCTGTCTTCGTCCGAATCGGAGTGGGTGCTGCACGTACTGGTTGCGTTGTTTTGGTTGAAGGCGTTGTTCACGGTTATGGTAACGGTACCGAACGACGAGCTGCTGCTCGAGCTGGCAGTGGCAGTGGTCGAGGTACTGCTGGAGCCCCCTTGGTCGTTACTCTGAGGCGGGCTGCTTGCTTGGGAGTCCACCGAAGGAGGGGGACTCAGTGTCACCGAGTTGGGCGCCATAAACTGATGCATGTGCTGGTTGCCGAAGGGGTTCTCAGCGGGGTTGATGGTAGGCCACGTGGGCGTCGAGGGGTGACTGTGGGGTGAGAGCGGGTATCTGCTGGTGGGGGTGACGGGACTATTGGGCAGGTGCCACTGCATCATGTGCGACTCGATTATCAGCATCTGCAGGACGTTGTGGAGCACGTCGCCTGCGCCGGGACATCTATGACCGAAATCTGCCCGTGTTAGCAGGCACAGTGCTTTGCCGTTCATTTGGAAGAGATCGAGGTCGACCTTGGGCAGATCAAACTCCCGTTCGCAAAATTGCAGAAATACTGTTACGTCCTCGCGGCCCCACAACTTCGGATCCGAAGGCAGAGACGTCGGCAGTTGGGTTTTCAACTCGGCCAGCTGACTTGGAGGCGCGGGCGGGCACCTCCAGAGCACATCACTCCAAAGGCCGAGTGGTGGATTCAATGATAACTGAACTGGAAGCATTTTCATTTTGATGTGTTGACGCAGGCAACGATGAATTCCTTTCTTTTTCGCTCCTTAGCCGATCGTCAATGCCGTAGCATGTTCAGAAGGCCGCCTGAATAAGTTGAATAGAAAAGGACGATATTAATTTAAATTGTGACAATGTGGCCGGAAACTATAACTCAGACCCAGTCCTCAAAATTTTGATTGCTTTTGTCCTACAAAACTTGCTAACTGAAGGATTATAAAACACATCTAACAGTGATGTAAATATTTGCGTATATAAATACTTCTTACATTTTGTAGAACTTACGGGACGACGGTATCCGCGGTATTTACAGTATCCACTAAAATTCTAACCTAAACGTCTGGCAATTCACAAATGGCGACGAACTATTCAGTGCTTAAATCGAGGCGTTTCGCCAAATGAATTACTCTTAACTGTAGGCCTGTTTTCGGAAATTGTAGTAGTAAAAAGCCGGAAGGAGAGAATGCGTATTTCTAACTACAATATCATTGAAATGCTCGAACAGTTCGAATATCTACTAAAACAGACACTCGGAGTTTTAGGGTCCATAATAATCCGGAAGGATTTCTTATTTCCTTGGGAAAGCTGTACCTTCATGCAGACGCGCAAGTTACTCTGCTTACGTCAGTGGTTTCCAACTTCCTCCTTTTCTTGGAAGCAGAATTGATACTATTTCCAGACAGGCTTGTATTTCTGACTCACTAATAAAGCAATAAAGTCACTTGACCGCATCCAGGAAGGCTTTCGCGTTTCCGAATCTCAGATGCATGTGCTCCTCAAGAGGTGCTTTTCCGAATTAAAGGCGGCCGAAACGAAACACTCGCCGCGCAGCCAGCGAAGGCTCTGAACTGCACACTTGCTTCCTTCTCCAGTGCAACACTGATCCGGTAGTCGCTTTATTTGTTCCACTTCGTCAGATGAAATAATGTGCACAAGACAGCATTCTTTCCCGACCATATAAACAAACGCCAGCCATACATACAGACACATTAGAAAGACACAGCGAGCGGTTGAGTGGCACACAGGCAGGCAGACAGACAGACAGACGAATTCGAACAATCCGAGGCACTGAAGAAGCAAGCAAGCGAAGAGCCCTGGACTCACAAAGGCGGACGACGAGAAGATGGAGAAACGGAGAAACGGTTCTAAATCGCAGCCAGGGCAGGCAGCAGACTCTGTTCCAGTGGAAACCTCTGCGATCTCTTCTGAGATACATACGCTCGCACGTACACGGAACGGAACCGGTTTGAGCTGAATCCATGCTCGAACTAAATAACGATCAATTGAGGGAATTATATAAGCAGATACACTCGTAAATGAGGAAACATGGCAGGAGACGTGGTAGGCAGCATTCTGTCCGCTAGCGACACACTTATGTACAGACAGACATTCCTTGTGGACTCAGCCGCTCTGCGTCTCCACTCTGTCCGCATGTTCTTATTTCTGTCCCGCAGACATTTCCTGAATATCTCGTCGAGGCTTCAGCAGTTTGGTTCCGAGAACGGATGCTGGATGATAAAGTGGGTACGAATTGTATCCGCATATGTAGTGTGGATCCAAAGCGGATACGTGAGGTAGCTGTAGGAGTTAACTAAAACTGGATATGATAGACTTCGTCACTTTCCGAGATCAGGTTTTAAAATACGGGTACTTAAGGCGTTCAGGACCTGAACTAAGGGATCGTGAAATCGGCTCAGACGGTGCAGCATATGTCAGCGGAGTTGTTGTTGCATGTATATGCATAGAAAGTAAATACCTAACGAAATTCCATAGCCACGAGAAATCAGTGCTGGGGGAAGTGGTCTACTTGTACATACGACGCAGAGAAACCTTTTCACGATGCGGCGGAGGTAGAGAACGAGGAAAGGTCGCTGGAAAATATGTGTACCTGCATACAGCGCATCCGCACAGTCGTTCGGTGTTTGTGTCTTCTGATGGATATTTGATACGGTACGCAAGATCGGAAAGAAAAAACTTGCTGTACAGTAACATGATCGCAATACACACATGTTGCGGGTTCCTCGCTCGCATATGAATATCCATAGCTATGTACAACTGCATAGAAATGCAACGCATTCTTCTCAAAGTGCTCGTCTTACCAGACACGACATGGTGCCCCTGTGCTCCTTGACCTCTTCAGTTGAGCCGCAGAACATAACGGCGTACGGATCAATCATCTTTGTGACTCAAACGTTGACGTGGCTTAAATTTGGGCAAATTATGCTTCTCTCCCACTCACAGGAGGGCTGAAGAGAGCTTCGTTTGTGCACACATACACATGCGCAGGAACCCAAGCCGTCTTGATTGTCAGCTTCGGTGTGATGAAGTAATCACATCATACTCGTATCACGTAAGACTGATTTTAAAAAGGCGTCAGTACTCAGTTTACGGAATAGATGTGGCAGCCAATCCGAAACCGGATACCTTTTGGGGAAAACCGTACGAGTTGCAGACGTGAGAAAACTGATTCCGAAAGAGGGAGCTATTTTGGACCCCTGTTGGATCAAGAAGAACTTGTCTGCGTCGAGCAAGAAAGCAATTAGTACACCGCTCGCGTGTTGCCGCAGAATATGACTATTTGTAAAATAAGCAAAATGATATTTCAGGGAGTCAACGACCTGCGCAGATATCTCCTAATAAAATCGCTTACTATTCATGAAATAAACACACGCCACACACAGACGACATATACACAGTAATTTCAAATTCGAATTCCGGACTTGATATTTCGCGCCTCATCGAGGGAACATGGAAATGAAGAAGAATCGGAAGATACATGTGCGACTTTATGTACAACACACATGTCTACACACGCACACATACATAGAGCGTGCGATTTCAAGCGATTACCATATATCTCTGAATGTGCTGCACATACAAACACCTACATGTGGATAAACTTAATTTTGTGTGGATTAGCAGACTCTAAAGAAAGCCAGAGGAGGAACTATCAAGTTTTGCTTAGGAGTTCAAATCGCGACGGAGCATTTCGAACAGAAAAATTGGCTTGTTTTTGAGAACACATTATGCACGTATAACCTCTCGCCAATAAATCAGTAGTGTGTGCTTCACATGATCTCTCAATGTTCCGGTATTTTGGGCGCGCTGAGCCATTTTCCTCGGCTACAGCGGCGGCTTATTTAAGGCGAATGGCAGCCGGTAATTTTTCGGCGGCGGTGACGACTTACAACCGCTTCTTTTCCATAGCTACTTCTTCTCCATTATGGTTTCGGAGAGAAACCCGGTATCGGAGTGAGCAACACAATTTCCATAGATTCCGCCATTTCGATGACCTCTTGCGACCTGTAGCCACCGCTAGTTCGATGGGATACGGGATTAAATCCTGCTTAAATTAATTGACATTCTATCATAGATATATATAAATGTAACGTAAAATGTGTGTAAACGTACTGTGTACGAGTATCGGAAAAGAGCTTAACGGACAATTTTTTTTGAAAACTAACACCATCAGATACTAGAATCCAGTTGTACTATCAAGTGAAACCCAGCAACTGAACATATCTTCCTCTCGTTATCAGGAGTAAAGCACTTCCTAAGATAAGATATGTCAGTTGGTGATATTTTTCAACTGTAGTTATTGAGCTCTCCCAGTTCGTGCAACGTGCGAACGAATCTCGCTCTCTCAGATACAAATGGGGCGCCTGGTGTTACCCCAGTGGTGGTGATTACCTCAGGTACCCCAGTGGTTGGCAATTCAAATTATATATTTACACACTTAATGCGTATTATCTTTAGAGGAAGTCAGCTTCTCGCACACGCTTCCACGTCTTTGACAGTACAGCTGTTATGTACACAAAAGGGTGTTTTAGCACCTACGAAGTAATGTTTCGCCATGAAGTTGTGCTTCGTACAAACACACTGAGCGAAGAATAATGCAATTATGAGTGCTTGCAACCGCATCGCCCGGAGCGTCCGAAATGTGTTGACTAATTATTGGATCTGCTGGAACCTCTTTCGCTGTGTCTGCACTCAGGAAGATCTCATTTGAATCTTGGCGATGTGTAAGTGTCGCTGCTACGTGACGTTGCCAATTGTGATTTCGTGATGAGAGAAAATCTTAAGACGAAGAACAGCGTCTACGAAATGCTCCGAGCAGTTCCATGGAGCAGCTCATTGCGGCATTGCAATGCGCCGTGTGTTCGGTGGCTCCCTGCTTATTAAAATAAAGAAGAACTCTCGAGTGCGAGCTGCCCATGAGTTGCCGCAGCACGTTAATGAATGGCACGCCCAGAGTGTTTTGGTTGCAGGTTTTCGCTTTGCATGTTCTGTCAGAGCGGCCAAGAATTAACCTCTTGAGTGTTAAGCAGATAAATGCACTTTTCACGTGTAACAAATATCAGTTGCCGTTTCCCTTTCACAAGGACGATGCCAGCAACAAAGTCTGAACTATCGCTCCAGCAGCTCCATCTCGATACTGCATCGAGCCTGTGGACGACGTCAACCTTTGCAACCGGAAAGAAAAGTAGCTTTCAATCCAATTTGTTCTCATTCCTTCCGGGTTCAGCTTGCACTGAGTTGCTTTACAGGTTGCGTGGTTATGGCTTCTCGCCACTGGTTTCCAGCTCAACTCGCGACTGATAACTAAAGCTGCGAAAGCCCTTAGCAACACCAGCTTTCGCACTGCTGTTCCTGAGTAGCCTTATCATATCCGTCCGACTGCGCACTGAAAACATGAGTTCTCGCATATTCATTACTCAACTGAATCATACGTCGGCGTGTGTACGGATCGCATATTGTCGGACGAAGCAATGCGATCCGTTTCGTTTCGTTTCGTTTCGGTTCGAACTCTTTCGCGGGACTCGGTGCAGCACATGGACGTAAAGCGCGCCGTAAAGTAGTGCAGTGTAATAAGTCAGTAGAGCCATGCACTCGTAAGACGATCCGTGCGCTCAGGAGTCTCGGGGAGAAACTATATTCATAAATCACTCCATCGATGCACCCCGAACGGACGGGCGACGGCTTGCCGTGTAGTAGGTTATCGTTAGATAACACAATACGTAAGACCATTAAGCAGGCTGCCATGTGGTAATCTGCGCCAAGACTTCCTATATTTCGAAACACGTTACATTCGTAACACAAACTACAACAGGTTACTTGGTGCATTCGTTCGTGTTGACTGTGCGGCCACTCACACTCTCGTGCTCCACACGAATTCGCTTTGTTTTCCCTCTCCTCTACTGTGTGCCATACACTGCGAAAGAAAGAAGAGTGCGAAGCGCCACGAGTGGGTTCCGCCAGGTACAGTAAAGACGGCGTAACGGCTACCAACTTCAGGAAACTGTGACGCAGCAAGACCGACTTGTGATTATTCTCACAATCGAAGGGAAATTAATCTCTATTGGGCAAGAGGAACCCCGTGGAAAGTTCCGCCAACTGGTGCTCTTGATAGGACTTCGGACGAGTGTTTCGCACCATGGATTCCCACTCACTTAGGTAGCTTCAGTGACAGAAGCAGCCAAAAAGCCAGCCTTAGAGTCCCTTCAGGAACGCTATCCTTGCACTGTCGTCTTCCTGAATGCCACACAGCAACAACAGTAAGGCGCGCAATGGAATTGTGAGCTGCAGTGGCCTGACGCCTGCATAGATACACTTCTGGGTACGTGTTTGCGTAGGCTTGCACATACATATCTGCCGGAGCAGCTACCTGTTGCAGTGGTGGCGAGGAAGAACTGTGGACTCGAGATTTAATACCTCGCATAGTATATCCGGTAGATGGTTGTGCGTACATGAAAGAATGTTAGTGCAACAGACTTTCCAAGAAAGAAGCAATATTATCTCAGTAATACCGGATCGTTATGGAGTCCTAACAACACTAGGATATCGGGGTATTTTTCTCAAACCGGGGCAGAACCAAAGCCGCGATTTTTCTTTTGAGGCCTTTTTGAATCGAGGCAAGAATCCAGATAGCGACTTCCTTTTATAGTAGAGTGTAGACAAGACGCGTGATGGAAAGATCATCTTTCAGGCAGACGGAAATCGGGAGCGAGACAGACTTCAGTGGAGACAAAGCGGAGGTCGCGTTTCTTTTTAAACGAGGCAAGAAGAGATTAATGCAGTCTTTCAGCCGAATCGAATTGGAGTTGAAAGTGATATGATAAGATTAACGTTTGTGGTGGTATTACCAAGCTGTTAGATCGAATTTAATATAACCAAAATTATTGTCGGTCTACTTCTCCAGTTGCCTATCAGGCCATACGTTCTTCAAGTCGCTATTGAGCTTTCGGGACATATAGCTACAACCTGTCGTTACTGGGTTAAGCATGGGGAAAGTACAGCCCAACACGGGTACCACAAGATCGCGGAAGACTAAAGTTCATTTTCGCGCTTCTCTCGACCCGTTGATTGCCAAAGATCAACATGAAGCTGTGGTGTTCCTGTGGTGCTGCGGGACTGTGGGCGCGGCAGAGCTCATGGAGAGATGACAGAAGTATGCAAATCACTCTTCCAGCATTCTTCCTCTTCGCGCTCTCGTCGGGTTAACGAAAGTAATTGATGTCAACAACATATGCGATCTCCTCTGCCGTTACAGCGTCAATTCTGTCACTCGCTCGGTAAACAAGCACTCGAAATAAACGATCGCGAACGTATCTGTAGCGCTTCTTCCTTTCTGTGATGTCTGTCCAAGTCGCAGTCTCCGTCTCCGTCTCCGTCTCCGTCTCCTCTTTAAAATATGCACGACTTGTAGATACAAACACGGGAGAAGTATAGCGTGTATGTATATTTATACACACCGCACTCATGTATGTGCGCTTGTTCGCCCCCCGTACAGAGCAAAGAATCAACTCTCTGTGGGTCTTATTGTCAGCGCTGTTCATCGGTATCCGCTTTCGTTGCTGCTTTTCCGCCTCTGGTCGGCTGAGGAGCTGGCGGCGGGCGGCTGGCGGCTGGCGGCTGGCGTGTCGGTGTACCTTGCCTGCACGCCGCACCAGTCCACTTGAGCAACCAACACAATTAAGACCGACCGTCTCCACACCCTGCAACGGCCATTAAGAAGAGGGAAGCAACCTCAGCCATTGCGCCGGGCTGCAGTTGGTCTTTACAATTAATCTCGACGCTGTTCGATTGCCCCGACCATTGTGCTCGGCGCACGAGAATCGAGAGTCGGTTGCCGCTGCGGCTGTTTGTGTGTCTGTGGAGCAATGCGGAAGTGAATTTAATTTATTTTCTTGCTACTTTCAGTAGGTAGAAGACGCCAGAATACGGAGAGCTGGTCGTCCGCCGTTCCCGTAATTGTGGTGCGAGTGCAGGCCTGAGCGCTGAGCGGCTCACTGTGATGGAAATGTTTCCAATATACTTGCTCCGACGTACATACGCGTCTATCTGTACACATGAGTCGTACATGGATGGATCTGTGCGAGTTCAACTGCTGAAGTCTCTCGGAAGTTTTCTGATTTTGGACGAGTTTCCGCTCCGTGAGGCCGATTAGAGAGGCTGAAGATACACTCACAGGTTTTCGATGTTGCTTTCCCAATCTATCCGTCTTGAAGTTTAAAATAAATTTCTAATTTCTCTTTATGAAAAAAGTGTTTCTCACACCCATGTGCGCCAAAAGTTCCGCGGATAATAAAACGGAGTACTTAACCGCCATCAGCTTCTTCTGATTACGATATTTCGATCGTAGAAACATCAGGTTACAATATATAGATTAGAAAATAAACCCCATTTACCGTTGCTTCGCACTTTTAACAGCTCCGGCAAAATATTGCTCCGGCATAATTATGTCACGTGCAGTGAATTTAAAGGGAGGACCGATAAAGATTGAAAGCATTGGACTGCAACTCTGTCCACATAACTTAAAAGCCACAATTTAGTTCGGATTTTGATAACAGGGAAAGTTCAATGTTCGGAGTAAGATTAAATTGTTACTGTTAATTTGTCTTTAGAAAATTCCTATTACCCAGTTAGTAAGACTATTAGTTAAGCCTATCGAACCTAAAAGATGACAGGAGTGTGCGATTATGACGATGTAAGCCGTTTCCAGTGAGACCTTTCGGAGTGATTCTTCGGAATATTCTCGAGAGTTATTGGTCTAGAGGGTTTAATAATAAAGTTCGTTTAATGTCAGAACTGCCTACTTGTTGAGGGGTATTGCAACTTTTGACTAAGCGTTGTTTCTTATAAACGAACTGAAATATTTATAACAACAAACTATAACTAGGAAATTATCATTTCTTAGACGCTGGTGAGGCCGCCCGGAATCCAGTGAGGAAGGAACACTCTTGAATTAAGACTGGGAACCACGTTCTATGAAGAAAAGTTATTTTATACTTTTAAAGAACTGGAAGCAACAGAGGACAAAAAGCAGTCTAAAGCCAACTCGAGATAAGGAAGAACTATCGTGGAATCAGACGGGGGCTCCATCTGTGTGACAACCCCGTGTTAGCCACCTGTCAAAATGGGTAACTCTGTTTGTCATTTTGTGGAAGGCAGCTGATTCCGATCTAACGCAGACAGCGTGTGGTGCGAGAACGAAGGCCTGTTGCTGGATCGCCTGATAGTGATTTCGCCATTGAAAGTACGAAAGATTTACAATCGCAACGAACAACGTTTTGATCGTACTAAACGTGTAACCTGTTATTGAGTGGGAAGCTTCTCTTTAAATCAAAAAACGGGAGGTTTTATTCTCTGAATGTAGAACTGCGTTCTCGCACATGAGAACGTGTAAAATGTCTTGCTTGTGTGGATTATGGAACGCTTACCCGAAAAGACGAACACACTCTTTATTCTACACCGCTTCGCGCTTCGTGTCTTCGTCGCTTGGTAGGCTTTGAGTGCTTTCGTCGCTGCTTCGTCGACGGCGCGTCGAACGCTTAGCTCGACGTACGCGGAAGCGGATATTTCTAGCTGCAGAACACTGGTGACGAACGCTTGGCTTTCCGGGTGACGGCCTGTAGCTTTCACAACTGGTTGCACCTTGCCGATTGATGTGCCTCCGACGTGACTGTCAATTCAGTCCTGATGGGACGATCTTGTGATTTACTCGCTCTGCCTCTTCCGTATCCAGTTGACTGTCGCTTAACCCTTAACTGCCAACGCAGTTGTCCGCAAAGTTGGCCGCAGTCGCTGAGTCGCTGAGTATCGAGATTACTTAGAAGTGCTGATTGCTAAGTCGTCGGTCGTGTTCGCGTCTCCCCTGCTGCAACTTCCTCAGTGCAAGCAGTCAGCGGCGGACTCCATTTCCATTAGTTTTCAGTGCAGATTAAAGATTGCGTTGCGGTTTCAGTGTCTGGCCAGGCGTGGTAGCTGCCTTCGCCTCCGTACTCTGCACGTATTTAAGTGTCTACTGTACACTCAGGCACTTCCGTTTTCACTCTTGCTTCGTATTCTACTCGTAATCTTCTGTTTGCACAAGAACATCCCCACAGACTTATTCCGCTGTACGTGCGCTGTACACACATATAATCACTGAATACTCATGTGTAGAAGTGCTGATGCTTAATTTCTTGTCATTACTACGAACTATTAATACGTTTCACGTTTGTTAAAACTTTCTGGCAGATATCGTTACGATTGGCGTATCACAGTGTTTTCTAGCTCTCGGTTACTTATTGGTCTCGAATAGTTGAAGGCAATGTTCGGGATTCGCAGACAATAAAACCCTTCTGTTAAATTCTGATTCTGTTTGTCGTAAAATCACAATCACTTCGAACCAAACCGACGTCATCGACGGCACTCCATCGACTGTCAGCAAAAGTTGGAAGCACAACAAAGCGGGACAATGAGCAATGAGTGCAAGATAAGGAAATGTAGAGAGCAGCAGGGTTGCTCTTTCTGGCTTGTCTCACTTCTGGCTGCTTTTTACTTCGTGCTGCGGAGCGGATACTTGCTCTTTGGCGGTTAGTGAGACATGTTTTACAGAATTTTTATTAATAGGCCATCTTATCATGCTACCATTTTCAAATACGAGCACTTCTAACACATCGTAGCAGATGACAATGGAACTTGCAACACTGGCTGAGAAAAGGTAGCAAAGCACAGGTGTACTCGCACTTCAATCTGGTGGATTTTCTTCTCTTGTTTTCCAGCTCTCTCTGACGGAGTAGACAAAAATGCGTGGGCTGGAGATAAAAATAAAAATGTAAGGCATGACAAGTCACCAAATGGTTGTGGTGAGATTAGTATAAAAACGAAAATGGACACGATTGCAGAATTCAGGTGCAAAACTACGAAGATTTCCTACAAAGTTTTGATTTGCAAATCTGTGCAGGTTGACTAGAAAGCCGATGTGTTTACGTGTTACAATCTTCTTGTCATTACTACGTTAGTTAACTAAGTAGGTGATGGAACAACAATAGTCAGATATTTGCTTTTTTATTTCCTTTCCTTTATTACAAGTACATTTCTTCCAATATTGAGGAAATGATCTCTTCAAACACTTTTTCACGCAAAGTTTTCTGCGTAAAATAGAGTGTAATTTTTAAATTCTTGAAGTTGGCAACTCTTAGGGTCCCGATTATGCACTGATTTGTACAGAACTGAGAGAGTCGGAAATGCCTTGCTTCCGAGTTTGGAGATCTATAAGAACTCTGCGAGTAGAATAAATTAATTTTTCTGACTCGTATTTTTACTGCTTTAGATTTGGTCCTTCTGCTTACATTTAACCAGATCTACCGAACTAAAAGAAAACTCGGTTGTAAGTAGCACATCAGAGATCCACACATTTAATCGTCTTCTTGATTCCGGTTGCCTCGTTGCCGGCAGAAGAATGCACAACTTAGTGTGAATCACATGTGATCGACATTCCTGAGATACTATGAACATCCGTCATAAAAGACAACTTGATATCCGTCACGACTTGAAGTCAAATACGGAATACAAATGAATGCACGCAACCAGCAAGAATGCTGCGTCGGTACCTCAGGCTGTGTTTCGCCTGGATGTGTTTTTGTACCCTACGCCCGAAGGGAGAGGGTATACTCACTTTATATTTCAATTTGTAACGCAGAGAAGGAGACAAGATTTATATAGAAAAGTATTGTATATCTCTTGCTCAGTATCACCGCCTGAGTTGATTTAGCCCTGACGGATGGAGTCAGTCAGTCTGTCTGTCTGTCTGTCTGTTGAAATCACGATTACGGTAGAACAGAGATTTCGCAGATTGGCATTGAAAATGGGCGAATTTGGTTAAGAACCACACCCACTTTTTTATATCAAATGTAAAGGCACTTTTTAAAACAATGAATATCTCACAAACGGTACGAGATATTGAGACGTAATTTTATTCTGGAGTATCTAGCGACATTACCAAAATGTTCGCCAAAAGTGGGCGTAGTCCGCACATCCGTTCAAAAGTTGCCAACGGACGAAATTCCGATAAAAAATTTTATGCTTGCTGTATTCGTATGTTAAAAGCAGAACATTTTTATCTAGGCGGTTATTAGTTACATTGCTATGTGTAATAGATGTGTTCCACCCATTTATATACCCTATGTTTCGAGGGAAATACTCATATTGCATAATTTCCCCAATTATGGGAGTGTCTCTCCCACTTAAACGGTTATAAAGGAATGGCTTTTAACCCTTTAAGTGCTTTCTAAGGCAGTTTTTAACTTCGCGGGTGTAGGGTACTCAGACATTGGCCTGGCCAACACAGCCTTCTTACTGGTTTTAATCCGAACTCTTCGATAACAGTGCGGAACGCGAAACAAGATAAAACGGGCTGAAGCTTTGTTGAAAATTAGTTACACTTAATATTGAATTGATCTTGATAGTGATTAAACTCGTCTTGATTTTCGCATTAAGTTTGTTAATGTGCTTACGTTTTTCCCATATGTTCTCTGACTTTGGACTCGTGGATATCATGCTCCTGAAATACGGGACGATTTTCGGATTTAAAGCTGAGTGCTGGATAGTTCGCACAATTTAACTAGTTCCTTGTCCCGCATGCCAAACTGTTTGAATTAATCTACTTGGAATATACATAATATAATGAACAGCGAGAGTAACGATTTTGTTGTAAGAATTCTGAGGAATGCAGCCGTTTTTTCCGAACCATAAGACTTCCTCCGCCTCTGCATGTAGGGCAATCTGTTCCATAAATCTGCCAATGACTCGAACGACACATTTTGTGTCTGCAGGACGCTTCAGTGTCTGTTCAAAATCCGCCAAACCGAAGTACCTACCAGCGAGTCCCTGCCAACAGGTCCTTCTTTTACTTTTCACTTTACTTTCTAGAGGAAGGACCGTGAGAACTTATTGAATTTCAGATGCTACCCTTACACAAGAGCACTCTAATGCGTAGGACTCGCTTTGGTGCCTGAGTTACCCGTGTAGGTGTCGTTAGTGCTTCTGCTGCAAGGGATGATTGCCCTTCGTAAACACACTGCAAGAAGTGTATTGGAGCGCACAACCAACGTTCGCGCGCATAAAATCTTTTCGGGGGCACGTTTACACTCTTCTAAACGATTCGTGTTGGCATGTCTAGCGTGAAGGGGTAGGGCATTCTAAGTATATGGCCGATATGCATATTTTTGTTATTTGCCTTTTACTCGTCTGCACAAGTCTCAAGTTCGTATCGGGCTTTTTGTAATTGTGTGCCCGGAGTATCGATTAAAGCGCGTAGGGGCTGGAAAACCCTCAAGCGCCTACTCGTTGAACTGAAGCGCGTACCTGCTTGCCTAATAAACAGCTGTATGTGTGCTTACACTCGTACATAAATCCACTAATACTGACTCACCTTCAGTACATACGTAATCCATACACTTTTCAGGACCGCATGTTTCTGAAAGGTTTCAGATTTCATTGAATCTGTAGGAACGAACTGCTCGCCGATCGCATCGAATGCGGCTCAAGGCGACGTTATAAGTCAGATTGTCACGCCACGGGTAGAAGAGTTCGTTCTTCGCAGAACTAATTCATCTGCTCAGAAAGATGAAGGAGAGCAAAGAATGCTGGGCGAGGAAACCAAATAAGTGAAAGAAGGACTCTTCGAAAGCAGCACCGCACGGCGCACGGTGGCTCCTGTGCGCATTACATAAACGGCTTGTTATCCTCGGCGCGGACTACTCGTGCAGGAATGAGTGTCCGTTCGAAGTTGAACGCTCTGCTGGCTCGGTGCAGGTGGGACGGCGACGACAATCACGCCACAAGTGCACTCAAAGGTTGCTCCGTCCGCTTAGCTGGTCAGCGGCGCGCAGCCGCACGACTCCGCGCTGGAAATGCTCGCCATGCCGCAATGTGTACCACGCTAGCTGGAGCAGTAGGCTACCATGTCAATGGCCGCCCGAGCGCAGGCAGTTCCAAGCCAGCGCCGCAGCGGCTCTCTGGCAACGAGGCGCATACGCGAGCAGACCATTTCGCTTGGTCATTACGGTTGTGCGTTGCAGTGCACCCCTCTGCCGATCATTGCATCAACGCGGCAACTGCAGCGCTTTACCGGTTTCGGCGAACTCGGTACAACTTTCACCTTTCACGTAATACTTTAGTGTACTGTAGCTTCATTGCAAGCACTGCATTTGATACACTCGCGTCTGTGCGACTCCGTGCTTCCGTTCCTGAGATCTGAGAGAACAGCTTACTTGCGTCTTTGGAATAAACTGTTCACGTATTTGGATCTTAACTCGTACGATTAACATCACACCTCGTGTTATGGTTATCTCTACAGATTTGTCTTAACTTAAGACCAACTTAGGTCTTTGAAGGCGCGACAAGGATACAACTACGACAGAATGTGAATTTACAATATTTATATGGAATCGTATAATCCTAACTTGCAAAACACAGCAAAGAAAAATGTCTCAATCAACAGAGTTGTAAAGTATTGATTACTCAGATTTCGATCGATTACTTGACTGATACGGTGTTCAAATACCAGTTAAGTACAAAGGCGGGTACTTTGAAAATAAGTACAAAATCCAAATACATCGTGTCTGTACTTATATAGTACTTCAGCAAGCCAGTTACAATTACCATAAATTATTAAATTCTTTTCATTAATTAATATACGAATAAATACTCGTATTATGAAACTAAACAAGGAAATATTGTAATTACAATTACTTTGGAATATTTAAAGCACTGAAAATACTTCCAAATACCGTAATAGCTCTATGAAAGCGTTGTGGGCAGCCTATTTCGCAGTTTTAATGTCCGAAATTCGTTTCGCGTCCTTTAAATTTAAGACGGAAGCTGGCTGGCAGGCAGAAAAATCTCAAAAACAATGGAGACAAATTCCAGACGGAGAGAAAGGAATCCTGTTCGAAGAAGCCCATAAGAATAGGGATCCGCGTAAATTTTATCCCGTGACAACTCAACAACTACTGTGTATTTTTCCTCTGAACTAGTAAAATGTTTTAAAGGATCTTGTAAAGGACACATTTGCTCCTTTTAGTTAGTCCGTGGACAAGTTTCCCGCTTTTAGTGGGGAAAAATTGAGTTATGCAGCCATTATATATGGCAAATATTGATAGAATATATCCAGTGAAGAAAACCCCACTCCGAAGGTTCAGTTCTTCATAAATCAGTGATGTGCATACGACAGTTCACTATACTTCCGTGATAATGTCAGCGCTATTAAATAACTGAATTTACGAGCATGTTTCTCAACTCCTTCGTTGATTCTTTATTGCTGGCCAACTCCAGTTGTGTATTAGCATTCAAATGAGGAGCCATTGGTAGTTCCTGCACGTAGCGCTCTTTCACATAATATAGCTGGATTCGGTATGCAGCAGAACTTCTTGTACTGGCCCGGCGCTCAGTCGAGATTCTGAAAACAGATACTGTTTTGGTCATCGTCTTCGGACGACCGAACCGCGGCTCGGCCTGAGTAGGTGGAAAGAGCTGGAGGTTACTACGGAGTGTGGCGTTCGTCAACGGTACCGCACGCACAGTGCAGCGGAGGGGCAGCACAAGTGCCATTTCTGGCTTCGGGTTTCTCAGAGCTACAACTCGAGGTGTTCGTTATGCAGTGCACGAGGCGGAGATGGTTTGGCGGACGTGCAGGAACGCCGTCCGCCTTCAGTAGTGGAGGATCCATTGCACTTAATCTGGGTACAAAGCCGTACAGCTTTAAGATTTGAGCACTTTAACCGAGCCAAAGAATATACTTATTTCAAGTGTCAGGTGCTTTTGTTGGCTGGTGTCATTGCACTTTGGCTGATATTTGCTCCTCTTTGTGGCAAAGAACTGAAGAGTGCATTAAAATTTGCGGGCAGCAATATTTTGCGATCCGATATAAAAGAGTCAAGTGACCAGTATGATTTGTTTGACCTCATATTTACAATACTAAAATTCACAACTAAGCATAATTCCAGAAAATAATTCTATCCAACTGACACATTTAATTTAAACGTTCACTTAAGTTTGATTAAGGCGACAACAGAAAATTACAATAAAATTTAAAACCAGCAAATTTATTCAAATCCGCTGAAAACGAATTTCAATGCCTCGTAGAGGATGAAAACGGCGAAATCAATAGCGATCCACACCGAGACCAAAAAACTAACCGCAAACCGCTGATGACGTCAATAACAGGATAACGGTTATTTAAGCTCTTTCCTTGCGATTTTCGAGGATAACGCGCAATAATTAGAAGCCGGAACATTTAAATAAAAAAAAGTATAGACTTCAAATTGACTTTTTTTTTTATTTCTCTCAATCAAGCCTTCGACAAGGACGAGAGTTTTTGCGATATCTGCAGAAAGCTAGAGAAACATTTTTAAGTGCAACTGAGCGATAACAGTTAATTATCAGGAACAACTAGAGCTGCTCCCGAGAGTAGAAGTGCTTCCGCTGATTCCGAAGTCGGACATCCAGATGGCAAAGCTCGCGTCCTCCTGCATTCGTATACACTGGCAGCCGTAAACTTTCTGACGTCGAATGAGAAAAGTTTTTAAAAGTTTAAATAAGAAAAGAATCGATTTTAAACTCGATTCGAGATAGATTAATAAGGAATTCAAAATTTCAATGATTTTAATGATTGAAAATTCTTCGACACGTAATAAATATTGCAGCCTAAAAGTATACAATAAATTTGTCAGAAACAAAATACAGAAACTCAATATATTGCCTCCTAAAAGTAGGCAATTGCGGTGAATATATGTATAAATATTGGTTACAAAGTAGGTGGGTTATATAAATACCGGTATCTATATTGGTGGGTTACATAAATACCGGTATCTATATATACCGTTATAGCTATATACCGTTATACTCCGTCATTATTATCGCCTTGTCATTTGTCATTATCATTCATTCGATAATCGATAATGACATTTATGAAATGACATTTATTTTTAAAATGCCATTTCGAGGGAATTTTAATGCAACAACCACTTTGCAGTACACGTCAAACTGTTGCACTGCTGCGATTTTCAAACTGAGCAATAATTTGTTTTTTGAATAGCGTGGCCAGACTGAGGAGCGTTGGGGAATCCGCTCAGATGCTCTTAAGAAGTTAATAAAAAGCTTAAAACTGAGGGAGATTTAGAATATTTAATTATTCATCTGAAAAATAAGAATTTCATAGCAGATGTCTCCACCTGCGTGATATTGATGTACATAATTGATATTTTAAATGTAATTTAGACAACATTTTTGTGAAATCAGTCTCTAGTAAAGCATCTTTCTGCCGTGAAAGTAAACCGTAAAATATTAAAATATTCTACTGAATGTAATTCTGTACTACGGTATGACGGTTCCATCGGAATTAAATATTTGACTTTCTGGAGGTTGTTACTTCAACAACCGAAATACCTATCGTATTACCATTTTGAAGTCGAATATCGGTTCTTGTAGGGTGTAAAACTGAAATATCTCCACTGCTAAAAAACTGTAAATGAGTTCCATTGCTTTCATGGTGCAAAAGTAACTCAATTGAAGTACACCTTCATCTGATCGTAATTATACGAGTTTATTAGCATAGCATTATCATTTATTTTTCCCCAAATACGAGGACTTCGGAAGAAACCGCTGGTCGTTGAGTTTTTTGAATGCAAATTAAATGCTTTAAATTATTTATTTTCGTCTAATTTTATATTTTATTCAAGTAACTATGTAACACCGAGTCTTTAGAGTACATCGTTGGAAGGGAATGCGATACTAATATATAAAGAAGTGAGTATAATTGAGTAAAACTAATTGCTAGATAAATACGTCTGCTGCCGTCTTATATACACCCTTGAAACAGTTTGTAAAGTTCATGTAAAAAACAACTCTTACAATTATCGTCTATTTTGCGGAAAGCCCATTCGAATGGACTCTGCACACAAAACCCTTATCACACCAAAATGTCGTAATCAGCTCAGCGTTGGAGTCACTTCTCCAGTCACTTCTTCATTTTGTAACCCTCTGTAAAACCGTAGCTGTCAGCCTCTGTTAGATAATGGAAACAGTGAAGGTTTTTATATTTTCACGGCATCAGCCAAGAGGTAGCTACTCACTTTCGTAATCAGCATTGTAGAACTCGAAAAACTGCCCCAGCAGAGAGCCGGGAGGCAGGGTCCACGTGGTCGTGCCACCATACTTCGCCGGAAGCACGCTTTTGTCTACGTGCGCCGCCAGGGATTTCCAGTCCTTTCCGTGGAAGAAAATCTGCAATACGAAGCCATTGAAAATCACGACCTGGCGAAAACCGCCAACCTGCTGGACTTCGGGAAAAGTTGGACAACTTACCCTCTTCCGCAGCTTCTCGCGTATAAACGGCTTGAAGATGGCGAAGAGCATGTTGAAGATGTAGGAATTGTTCACGATGTGGACCGCTTTGAGACGCATGCAGATGCAATCCTGCACGTAATCCAACAGCATCGCGGCGAAGGACGGCGAGAACTGCATCACGTGGCTCATTGGCAGCCCCTCCATGTCTATGATGACGATGGCGCCGCATATCTGGGACAAGGGTTCCGCCATGGATCCCAATACTGTGAGTTGAATGCCCCTAAACAAGTCATACAGAGACACTTTGGCCGGCTTCCACTTTTCTAAAATCCAGTTAAGATTTTCGTGAAGAGGGACAAAATCTGCGGTCTTATTAAAACAAACTAACTTCCAGCCTCCAGGACGAGCATGCGGCGGCCGTGCTGGTCTCTGTTGGGCAGCAGGGCCAGGATGTCCTCCTGGAAGACATTTCTCAGCTTGGACGGTATGATATTCTCACAGGGTGCCCCATACTTCAGCTTCATGTGGTAGAAGTTCTTGAGCTGAAAGTAAAACCACCAACGTCAAGCTTCTCAGTATTGGGGACGTCAGTTCTCATTCGATACCCTTTTGAGAGCACTTTCCGGATAGTATTTACACGGCCGCAGAAACATTTTCATGTATTCGTCGTCCAGTGGAAGGCTGAGGTGTTCCTCCTCTGAAATAGCATTTCGAAGTGTGAATGAGAAAGCAGTCGCCGCCTGTACAGGGCTACACAGCCGTCGTTAGGAGATTAGCATACTCTTTATTAACTCCCTGAGCTCGTCGATAGCTTTTTCGGCCACCTCAGGCACCTCACGCAGTTCCAGCCGCGCCTTCTCCAGAGCCCACTCCGGCGCCTCTTCCTTGTCCATGCGCACGACGGCCGTCCCCAGGTCTATGTAGGGCAGCTTATTGTCGTCGAACTTGAGCGTGTTGCACTGGTCCATGTTTGCTGATTCGACGCCAGAGAACGAAGCAAATGCGGTGTAGGGATTTTGTCCTCCAGCCCAGTCGCCCTGGAAGTGGAAGAAATCAAATGAGCGCTCTCGAGATACTGCACTTGAAATGTCAACAGTTATTAATTATCCGACGAAACCAAGCCGTTCGCAGAGAGAGGTTGCTGAAATTAACAGAGGAGAGAGGTTCGTTGCTCTTCAACGAAGTGAATCATCTCACTCAGATGATAAACTAGTTAAAGTTCGAGCTGCTTCAGCCGATTCACCTTCATTATCATAGCCGTCAATGCTAACGAGTTTCTGATGCGTTCTGCTTGCATGCAGATACGTGTTTCTCCCTGCCGTACTTGGGGACCGAGGAAAAGTCAAGGTCATCTTTTGTTTGAACTCTCTTAAAAATAACGATGAATTCAAACGATTGACTAACACAAGATTCTACATCAACTGGATTCCAGAAGCTCGGCCGTTAATGTCTTATGTAACGTCCATTACTCCCGCAATAAACGCGCCATTAAATACTTGCGTGAAATCAACGAAGTCGTTTATCACCGCCCGCAGTTTAAAGATTTTTACAAGTCATCCCAGCTAAACGTGCACGAGTCAGAGGAGTGAATAAATTCCGGGTTTCCCCTGAATACCCAACGGGACGCTTTTTCGAGTAACCTTCAACTAAACCGAGTTTAAACAAAGTTTCATTTCATTCGGATTAACTGCAGTCAATATCACTGCTAGTGTAGGGAAATGCATTATTTAAATTATTAAAATTTAATTACTCTAAACGTCAACCTCCGCTGTAATTGCTATAAAATCATTCACAATCTGCCGCTAACGTGCTAGATAAAGCTGGAAGGGTGGAAAGGGGGAAAAAGCCGGAACACTCTTCAATGCTACATCATTTTTCAATAAAGACGCAAAGATCGACGCAAAGGCTGACAACTGGAACGACAAAAGATCTATTCAAAATAACCTCCAACAATATGTTTCGTGGAAAGTAAAAAGTTTAAAAACCTTAAGCAAAAAATACCTACAAAGCAGAAAAAATACTGCAGAAATTCTGCTGAGAGTGGCGACTGAAGACGAAAAAAGAACGTGCGACTCAATGGCAACGAAGTTTCCTTCTGCGCGACACGCAGATTTTGCTGAATGCATTCGCGTGCTGTCAACGACAGCATCAATTACACGTCCACCCCCAAGGCGGGATCCGCACCCGCGACCTCTGCAATACTAGTCAGTGCGCTGCCCACTGCAGCGCGGAGGTTGGGGCTTGACTATTTTAATAATAGTTCAGCTATTTTAATGAATTGTTGTTGATTGATGTTATTGAATTTAAATAAAAATAAAACTGCTTGTGCGACTTTCCGCACTTGCGAAGAACTACAGATTCGATACAGATAAATCTGAATGAAAATACTTGTATTTCCATTCTGCAACACTTTTGAAAAACCGCGAATTCGATCCAGTTACTGGATTCGTTTTCATCAGAGTTGTCATTGCAACAACTCCACAGCAAATCTTAAGAAATCACGTTGTAGTCCACGACGCTGCTTCTTTCGCGTTGTGTTCCGCGATGGCCTCGCGTTCGGTCTCCAGTTCATTTCATTTCCACACCATTATCCGCAACGCCAGTGAGCGCTTTCTTACAAGACCACGTAAGTATGTTGCTAGGGTTGCTGAGTTACAAAATCCTAAAATCCCGTGGTTCTGTTACTTTCCTTTATGACTCTGCCTACATAAAACTGCGGTTTTATGTACGCAGAGTTAGATTATTGCTGTTTTTGAATCCTCTAACCTCTTGCTGTCACAGAATCACTTGCAGGACTTGAGCGCAAACTTCCCAAACAGAAAATTCCTAAATTTAGAAATCCCATACTCGAAATCACATGACCAAAACCAATTTGAATGAAATCCAACTCAAGTTGGTTACAGAAATTGAGTCTAATGTGGTTGCCGAACAAACATTCGCTTTTAACATTTTCAAAATGCGGTTTAACCCACACATCTCCAAATTCTGATATAGCACAGGTAACAGAGTTAACTTTTTATCCGACAAATCCTCTTTACGAGGATATTTTTGTACAGTATGTCATACACATTACACAACCAGTTCGAAGATGTACAACAATTTTGGAATTGGATTAGCAAACGAAATTTGTTGACGCAGAGCGCAGATAAATTTCACTTTCGTTCAAGTCTTGGTACCTCTCGCACTAAACCAAAATCACGGCCTTCGTAAATCCCTCGGTCGGACAACCCTTACGTGATCGTAAATCGAGTTTATATCGTGACTCCACTTCATTCTGTTACACAGGCTTGCGTGCGAGTGCAGTACTCGTTTTACAAACCAATAACAGATATATAATTACAGTACTTCATTGAAAGGGCTTTTTGCTTCAGAAAGTTCCTATTACTACGCTCTACAAAAGCTCCCCAGTTTCTGATACAACTTCACGGATTACGATATTGCGGGGGAAAGCGACGCTAAACTGTTTCTGCGCAAGAGTCTCTCTGCAACACCACTTATGTATTTCCGAGCAGCACCGCCACTTCAGCCACCACCGCCGCCGACTTACCGTGATCAGTTTGGATTTTGAAGTGAACGCAATCAACTGCTTTTGGCACACAGCAGAAACGATATCGCGCCCGTGGTCTACGAGCAACGCTGGCCGATATGATAAGTGCACTCGACCCGTGCACCTGGAGCCAATGCTGGTAACTGAATTTCTGCTGGCGGGTCTCGCAACTGAAGTAGTGAAAAGTCGAGTCTTGCGCCCGCTAAAGCTGAGTTCAAACTCGTGTCTCAGCTTCGGATATCGAGAGCTTTAGGAGAAAGGGAGAGCGAAAAGATAAAATTCAATTCGAGAGCTTTGCAGATGGGAGAGTTGACTTCCTGTACGTTGGTTGGGAATTTTTAAATCACGATTTTTCAAACACATTCAGATCTGTAGAAGCTTTTCTTTGGAAGAATCCAAATTTAAGGCACCAGACCTGAATGGCCTCGCTGCAGACCCCAAATTAGAGCGGCTTGCATTTTGTAGCTGTCGAATGTTAAATTCTGGCATGCAGTTTCATGAGAAAAGCTTCCAAAAGAAAAAAGCCTTCGGTGCAGAATCTGAAATTGGAATCGTTTTTATCTGCGTAATTTTTCCCCAAGGTTTTGTTTTTAGTCAGAGTTCTACAAGTTATTAACTGCAAACGAAACGTAGCATCTTTGCATCTGCATCAATCGTAAAAAATACATTTTTAGCCAGCATTGTTGTCCACGAACCAGTTGGTGTCCTTAACATTTTAAAGGCATTAACGCATCAAAGTAAGTGGGCGATTAAAAGTACCCATTCTTCGTTTCCTTATGTGGCGATTGAATCGAAGGACAACAAGCTAAAAATCGTTTCAGAAGGGATTTAGCATCACAATCCACTTATCCTAACCTGTGTGAGATTTGTAGCTCTCCATTACTGAAGATCCAAGATGGACCTAGAATGGAAGATGGAAATGGATCCATCCATCCAGATGGAACCATTAGGTAGAACCAGTGAAATTGGTCTATTCAGTCCTATCTAGTGGTTGCTGGTCTTGCATACTCGTATTTTGTGAAGGACTTCAAAGCCTAATATTGAGTTGGCAAATAAGTTCGTTCGGTTTTTGTTTCAGAATATGTTTCGAGTAGTTTCGCTTTTGCTTTCTCAGCTTACAAAACACACTCAGAATGTTATGTTTTACTGTTTACTGCTTCGTTCGGTGTGGCTAATACGAGTGTCATTACTGTGTGCTGCGTGACTGTGAACATAGAAATAAGTAAAAAAGTGGTATGCCAAAATCCGTTCTGAAGATTTCGACATCAATTATGTGACCGTTCCGCTCATCCGACCGAGATTAACTGAAGATACATTAAGGCTGTAATCGAAGAAAATCCATCCCAATCGGTGCGAGACATTGCAGAAAACCATTTGCACCCATTTTGACGAAAAATGGGTCGTCTACGACAATTTAATAACAATGCGTATAAGATCATGACACAGCAGCGAGCCACCCCAAACAACTTCGAAAGAGGGAATGCACACGATTGATGGAATTTCAATTGTGGTCATATATTACGAAGTGCTACCATTAGCAAAACGATTAATTCAACTGTATACTGTTCGCAATTAACAAAGTTGAACTAAGCAATCCGCACAAAACTTCCAAATTTGCAAATCCTAAGGGTTTTGTCTTCCACAACAACAGAGCCAGACCTCATACATCGTTGGCCACTCGAAGCAAATTGCTTACGCTTGGCTGGGATGTTTTGTCTTATTCTCCGTATTCACCGGAAATTGCGCCTCGTGATTATCATTTATTCCGATCGCTGTAGAACTTTATGAACGGGAAAACGCGGCATAATGAAGTGTGTTGAAAGATGGCAAGAGGTAGATAAAGGCGGGGCTAGAGGTCGATAAAGGTGGGACAAGAGAGATCGATAAATGTGGCCAATATATAATTAATTAAAATTGATCTTGTGTATCAAAAAATCATGTATTATTCCACTCTAAAAAATCGAACGAACTTATTTGCCAACCCAATTGTATCTAAATTTTATATAAACTTTTTATTCCCTTGTAAGTCTCAGCAGACATTAAGCGTCCACCTTGCATAAAGGATAGCTTGGCGTCCAAAAATCAGTGTACGCCCACAATAACCATTTCCCGGAGCCTGTATTTTGAAACAAAAAATAGGAGATTTTAAACGGCTTTTGTCTCGCATAGAGATTATTAATTTATGGAAGAATGCAAAAGAACTTTGGCCCGAGTCTGAAAATCTCTGAAAAATACAATGCAAAGCATAAGTCCAGGCAAATATATTTGTAACTAAGCGCACAAGTCGTGTAAAATGTGCACTAAGAACTGATAAGCGATAAGAACGACTAAATACTGCCCAAAAAATACACACACACACTCAAGAAACATTTCTTATTCGAGTATTTATATAAAAGTAATTGCAAGCCGATAATGTATTGAATAGAAAATGAGAGTTAAGATAGCCGCCAATGCCTTCCGCCACAGCTAAGGAAAAACAAATCGTAGCTGATTAGGTTGTCATGTGTGAGTTTAGATTGAAGTACTCGAACTTTAAACGACAGTTTGAAATTTGGAACCGCAACACACCCGAAAAGTTTCGCTTTCAGTTAAAATGAAATTATAACTGAAAACGTACTTTGAAGCAAATACAATTGTTTTTGTTTAAAAAAAGTACAATTTATTGAGAAGAAAAGCTGGCTGCAAAATAAAACTGAGGTTTTAAAAACTGCCATCTTTATATTATTCAAATAATCATTGAAACCCCCTAAAAGATGCCAAATTTCAATGAAGAATACTTTCATAAATAATCGAGAGTATTAAAACGTAGTTTTCGTAGTTGTTTTTTTAAGTCAATATCTATAAAAAGTGCATATATAATAATTTGAACCAGAATAGTTTACTTTTCTATAAATTGCAGATTAGCCACCGTCCGGCCGGACATCAGCATAAAATATGATTCACTGCAACCACCCAATCTGGCGATGAAATCTCTGGACATCCGAGGAGGAATCATAAGAGCGAACCTCCTTCGGAAGTTCGAGGCAAAGTTCATACTGGTTGTCAATCTGTTTCAGAAACCAATATTTTGTAATAATTCTCCACTGCTCCAGATAACGTTGCGCGTTCAAGACGCAATGAGCGCACAGGCTGTAGCTGTGTTGGTGCCTTGAGCGATACGGCCACAGATCCGCGGTTACGCCGGTGTCCGAAATCGAAAGCGCCATTTCAGTTCAGTCGTAGGGTTCTGCTGGGAAAGGTCCGCTGGCTGGAGCAACGCACCGCTAATCACGTTGCAACGACTTGGAGATTCGACTGCGAATTCAAAGTGGTAGGATCCCTCGTTATTTGCTTTCAATTGCGGAGATCACGATACGCCACTTAGTAGGCATTCGAAATCAAATTAAACTATTTTGCTGCACATTCGAGAAAATTGCTCAAACATGACATTAAATAATTATATTTGATTAACTGCAGCAATCGCCGCGTTTGAATTTTTAGCAAAACCCGTTAAATGGCGGCCAGTTCAAATGAAGCTTTCCACATCCGGGTGGGCTACATGAGTCCGGACACCGTGGAGATCGCCAGGAATGAGTTGCGCGAGACTGCGGAGGTGAAGGAGGCCGCTATCAAGGAGCTGCGCGAACTGCTGCATGGACGCGCAGACATCCGCTACAAGGACGATGACGAGTTCCTGGTGATTTTTCTGCGAGCCTGTCATTTCTATCCCCAGAGTGCTTTGGAGAAGGCAAGTGAAGTGATTGTGTGAAAGTCCGCTCCCATTTTTCAATTTATTTCTAAACCTTTGACACATCCGAGTTGATAAGAGTTTAAATTTAAGCGACGATTGAGTCTGCAGTGCGATTACGGTTGCTATTCGCACAGCGGCCAAGCAGACGTCGTTGGGTTCGAAATGCATCCGAGCTGTACAGTTCAGACGATTACTTTATGATTAGAATCACCACATTGTCAACCTCATTTTGAAAAATCCAGCTACAGGCCCGCAAATTATCTAAGTACTTTAATTCTTAATTTTTCGTAATCATACTCGTAAAGTAACCAAAAAATGTGTTTCTTCTATAATTTAGTTATGCGGATTTTGCAAATAATCAAGAAGTAATCCATGTGTCGGGATATATATTGTGGAAGAGTTAAAATAAGAAATATTCGAGCATAATTTAGTAACTAAAAGAATAGTAGCAGTAATTCACAATAGTAGTGGCACTACTAGTTTAAATTACTTCTCGTTTTCAAGTAATCGAAAGATAGTTAAATGTTTTAGAGATTTGTCCAGTAATCCCAATTATCGAATCCTGGACTATACTTTTTCGTATATTCAAAGCGAAAATTAATGATATTTGGGTATTCTTTCCACGAAAAATATCTAAAAAACTATCAGAAATTATCTAAATGGATTTTTCGCAGATGATCTCAACTTCCAGCTTCAGAAAGGAGCACTCGCACCTCGTACACGGTCTACTGATCGACAGTGTGAAGGAGAAGTTTATTCAGGGCGGCGTAATTAATGTGCTGAAGAACTGCGACCAGCAAGGCCGGCGAGTTCTGATCGTAAACTGTGGTGAACTGTGGGATCCCTGTCAAATTCCAGCCGATGATGTTTTCCGCATGCTGTACCTGGTGCACATTGCGGCCCAGCTGGAGCCCGAAACTCAAGTGCGAGGTTGCGTCTGCATTATGGACTTCGACGGGCTCTCGATGAAGCAGGTCAAGGCACTTTCGCCCAGCTTTTCAAAGCGGCTACTCACCTTCATTCAAGACGCCATGCCGTTGCGCATGAAGGAGGTGCACTTCGTAAAGCAACCATTTATCTTCAAGTTGGTGTGGTCACTGTTCAAACCTTTCGTCCGCGAGAAGTTGAACAAGAGGGTAGGTTGCTTTCCTCCGCAAAATTAGGCGTCCAGATAATCATGCTTGCTTCCAGATGCATTTCCACGGCAGCGACATGAACTCCCTGCACAAATTCCTTGCTCCGGAAATACTGCCTGAGAATTACAAAGGGTTGCAGCCGAAAATTGACTACGGTGGCGCTGAGTGGTACCCCGCCCTAGAGAAGCACGCCACCTTTGTGAAGGAATGGTCCGAGCTGGGGCCCGCCGAGTGGTAACAGACTGACCCAAAACAACTGATTGATCGCTACGATTTGCACATAAGAAATTCAAGTACCTCGTTTGTGGAACAAATACATGCTTCTGAAGCAGTTTTGCTGTAATTTTATTAGCTAGTATTTCTGACACAATATGGTGTGGAGGGCCGGGAGTTTGCTGCCAACGATCTACATAATTATGTATTTCCACAAGTAACAGTGCACTTTGAACACCTTAGAGTTAGTATTCTAGAGCGCAGATATAAATTTCGGTTAAATTCGTGACAACGATGACTACTATTATAAACAACAAAATACGCTAAACACAGACTGATGGGGAATCGTAAATGGCCACTCGTGAGAAGAAATACCAGGTCCGCGGAGTCCTCACTGCACCGTAGCAGCAGATGGATTGAATATCGTCTGCGGGTCCAGTGTTTAGATTATCATTGTCTGAGGGTCTTCGATGAAGTCCCGGAAGTACTGTAACCACTTGGCGGCAACTGCGCCGTCGACGGTTCTATGATCAGCACTCAAGGTGACGGTCATTACGTTAACTTCCTTAAAGCTAAAAATACCAGAAATGAAATGAAGACCCACAGTTGTTATGAAATGTATCACCCTTTCACGTTATCGGGATCCGGTACTAATTTCTTTGTAGTGGTTCCTACTGCCAATATACACGATTGCGGGGGATTGATAACGGCGGCGAAATTTGTAACACCTTGAAGAAAAATTGGTTGATATTTTATTTAATGTCTGTTAACCTCAATAATCTGAGTAAAAAAAGCTCCTTTTCTGTTATCAATTATAAATATCAATTTTATGCCACATTTTTTGTAGATATTTGTATTTATTTCGGACAATGAGCGCAATAACGGCTCATGAAATAAAGTAGAATTTGCCGTTTCCAAATTAAAAAACAGTGGTGCCCCAATCCCTTTCTAGGCTTAAAACCAACTCCTACAAATTTAGATTCCGCTGCGTAATCTCCGTTAAATTACAATTTCGAATTAGATTTCTACCTCCCCGTTTTCTCTTATAAATTATCTTTCATAAGGTGCTAACGATTTGTAAAGACGGCTTACCAAACATTCCCAAATTGGAGACGCTGATGGTGCCACCTTGGAATTCGTGTGGCTTAAGTTTGTTTTCGCGAGCTTTCCCTGCCAAGGATTTAACCTCGTTGGATATCTCAACAACGCCTTTTCGATCTGCGCTGAAGACAATTGGCGTGATGAGTCCTCGTTCGGTCGATACAGCAATTGAAACGTCTACATTGTCGAACCTAAACGAGACCAAAATTAACATCTAGTGCAATTGTCTACGTGAGAGTACAAACTGTCTTATAACGGTATCCATCCAGTAAGAGTTTGATTCTGGAACCTTTCGGCAGGCCGCGGCTGTAGCTTTTATGATGAAGTCATTAACAGAGACTTTGGTTCCTTCTTTTTCGTACTTTTTATTCACCATCGCACGCATTTTCAACAGCTACGAAAGCAGAGGGATACGTTTACTGTTTGGGCAGAGCAGTTCAGCCGAGCTCACCTTGTCCACTTGGCACTCTACTGAAACGTAGTAGTGCGGAATCTGTTGCTTGGATTCCTTAAGGCGTTTGGCGATCACACCGCGTATGTTCGACACTGGAATATCGACGTAGCCTCCTTGCGGGGCAGTGGGTGCACGAGCTACTGCGCCCCCGGCTGCAGCTGCCGCAGCAACCGGTGCCGCTGCTGTCATGTCTGCAAGATCGGTAGATTTTATTGAACCAAATACACCACTACCTCGTCCTGTAGGGGAAGAAAACCACTTAGTGACAATGATAACAGTTACCGTCAGAATTGACATGCTTAAGGTGGACGCACACAGGGACAAAATGTTGGGCTGTTATTTTGTGGAGAAAGTAATGGAGGCATGCAATGACATAGTTCTGGAAGGTGCTTAGGCGCCCAAAATCTTCCCTTTCGAGTACGTCACTCTAGCTCCGAAACATACCGTCTAAACGAAGCTGCTGGGTTTCAGCAAGCTTCTTTGCCATCGGACTGGCGTAAACACGCGCTCCTCGCTGTTCAACAGCGGTCATCGGTTTTGCCACATCTGGCTGTGGTGGCGAAGGCACTGGGGCTGCTGGCGCTGGAGGTGGAGCACCAGCTGCGGGCGCCGCAGCTGGCTTGGGGGCAGCTTTAGGAACTGCTGGTCCATCGTCTTTGAAGTCCTTAAACGCTGCAACATCAGCCTCGTTTTCTACGATGATACAAACCAGTTTGCCAATGGCTACGTCCTTTGTTCCCGCCGGAACCACAATTTTCGCCAAGTAGCCTTCTTCAGGAGTTTCGAAACCCATCGTCGCTTTATCGGTTTCAATTTCTGCCAGCAGATCGCCTGGATGGAAAGTTAAGGACACGGTAAAAAAACACAATTCAATCGTAAAATTCAAACCGTTGACATTCAAAACGAAGCCATTTTCGGGACCTGTTGCTTACCCTCGTTTAGCTTATCTCCTTCCTTCTTCTCCCAACTAACTATAGTCCCCTGCTCCATGGTGGGCGAAAGCGCTGGTAGAGCCACTTTGATGTGGCTTGGATAATCGCTGTACGCCCGCACGAAATTGGTTCCCAGCGTTTCCAGGACATCTCTTCGGAAGAATATCCTTTGTTGGCAAGAACTTCTAAAAAACACGAGAAATTCTTAAGTACTCTTAGTCCACTGGTTCCTTTACTCAGCAAGTAGCGATAAATTTGAATTGTCTAATAATACCGAAACAATACGGCGCTAAATTTGTTGTATCGGTTGACGTTCAGATAGTGACACGTTCTCGATAATGAGCTGACTGCTCCGCGAAGATTAAAATCTGCTCACTTTTAGCGTAGGTTACACAACAAACTCATAACCTTAAAAAGTAGAACTGCACTTTTTGGACAGCAATATTGGCCCTCACGAAGCATCGTAGCCAATGCTTGCTCGTACCTGAGAGTATGGAGAGTTCGGCCAACTTGGGTACTCCACAACCTTAGCGTTCCTCGTGCCAGCGACTTCCCCAAAACGCCGCGTAGCACCAAATCGTTACGAGCAGCAAGTGTCCTCAGCATTTTTGCAGAACGTCAACGGATCTCTGAAATCACATCACTGTTATGAGTTCCGGAGTTCGAATGGCTTAGTAGCATATATAAATGTTTGGAAAGTCCAACCTCGGTATTTCAGATATCACGATCTACCCACCGACCTACAAATCAATTCTAGGTCATACGCGAAATGTCTAAAAAATTCGACAGCAGGAACAGCTGACGGACAAATCTGACAACAACTCCAATAAAGAGCTGCCAATTCGTCGTTCTTTACTATATAGTATAGTTCGTCCGAAAACTTTTCTTGTAATTATTTACAAATTATTCAACAAAATTTTATAATTTGCAGCAATATCAGCGTTATTTAAAAAGAAACTGTCAAGCACTTGTTAGCAATGTATAAATTGCCAAAATCAGGTTTGTACTTTACACGATGTACATAATTACGAACAAAAACCGCATGTAATTTAATGCTTAAAACACAATTGGAAGCACTAAACACTAAACACAAAATCAGGTGTTCAAATTACACAGGTTCTTATGGGAATCATTTATCTGAGGACAAAAGATAATTTATCTGAGAACATTTGTCCATAGATAAAAAGACATTTGTCTTCGGGTTAGATCTAATTCTAATTTGACACACACAAAGTGCTCTTCTACTCCTTTTGCTATTCCTTTGTTTACGTTTCAACACAGGAAGTGACAGATTTTGTGTTTTGTCCGTGGGGTGTAATTATGTTTTGTCCGTAAGAAAATTAGATAAAGATAACCGAAGACAAATGTATTTAGTGTTTAGTGCTTCCAATTGTGTTTTAAGCATAAAGGCTCGGTTGAAAGACAGCTACATACAAAAAGTCATTAGATAAATACACGTACACATATTAGATAAACACACGTGCACTGACCAGAATTCTTGTAGAATCCCTTGTTAAATTTTATCCACAGTGCATAAAATAGATGATTACACATGTGAGGTGCAAATGTAATTCGAAATATTTAAAATTACACAGATTTTTCTGTCTCGAAATTACATAAATGGCAGATAGAATCAAGCCCGGGGGATGCTTCCTATCCATGCATAGCATTCTTTGGTTTAGAAGGGAAATGGTTAGTGGAAAAGTGAGAGTAGTGTTGATTTACACCTCTTTTAAAAGCTTCGACGTTATGAGTGGGTGGGAAAACATGCGCAAAACATTGCAATAAAGTACGGAAAAAGTCTAGAGTCATAACGCTATAAGGTATGCGTTTCAAGTGGAATTCCAAACGCGATTCTGCTCCATATGAACATCAGAAAACTTACCATTTGCAGTGTTTGCTGCCATTCGTGTCGATATTGATATGATATTTCAATCCATTACAGGTATACATATAACATGCTTCTTACATTTAACGAAATAGCCATAAAAAGACAAGTTATAAAAAAGAATGTACGAAGGTATACAGGAGGAAATCGTTTTCTTCCAATACCACGTTTAACTCTCTGAGCTTAGCGACAAAATATTTTACAGGGTGCAATAGGAAGACCAACCGTCAGAAACTAACGATGGTGTAATCTCAAATACAAATGAAGTAGTTATGTAATTTCAAATACAAACTCTAGAGAGAGGAGGGTACTTAAACCCTGAACGTCTACGAAAAATCATATTTTCACTACCGACCACGAGTCATGTTTTGTGCAATCGTTGCTCACGCTGTTCCGCGTCTTTTCTTTGAACAGAAGGAACATAGAGACTGCAGATTGAACATCGCCGTTTATCTCCAAACAAAAATTGACAAGGGATGACAATTTATTCTTCTGAAAATTCCTTTTCTTTCGTTAATTTTTTAACTGGAGAAACAAAAACGTCGTTGCTGATATTTTCATATATTTTTAAGTTTAAATGGCTCTTACGAGGGGATCTTAAAATAGTTAAGCTGCACCTATATATGACGCTCCTCATGTGTATGAGGGGTTTTTTTAATTTAAATTTTTCTCTTGCAATAACGTGACTTTTCCTTTTCCGCAATTGGATGTTCAGGCTATTCAAAATTTTGAAATGCTCGATAAACTACTCCGGCGTGCATAGCCCGCTTTATTATTAACTACAAATTCCGGAATGTCATCAATTGTGTGACGTCCCATTTCAGTTGAAATCAAATAATTTTATTAGTCAAATTATTAGTTGAAAGTGTTTTGTGCCGCCATTTGCGTTGTAAGGACGGAGAAATATAAATAAATATATATTTTCTGACCACGGAGAAAGTATACAAATATATCCGTCAATTAGATGGTGAGTTCAGCTAAATATTCTTTCTTTAACTTTATGGAGAACCGTAGTATTTAAAAATAACGATATTTTGCTAACCAAGCTTTGAATGGAATTTTGTATTGCCCACTCCATACAATTTGGCAGACGGGATAAGGTTCCCATTTCCTTCCTTGTGTAGGATACCATCAATAAATAACAAGAATCCGCAGAAAGTCGACACAGACGCAGATCTGAATTCCCATTCCCACATAAAGGAGATTAAAATACTATAAATACTCCCAAGTACTGTTAGAATCGAATCTGCAAATCGCGGAAAATTTACTTATTTCTCACCTCATTTGGAGGAGGTCAAGTTAACAAGTGCAGAAAATCACAAACGTCCGAGTTCACAGACGAGTTCAATCTTTATTTAATGGTAAGTAAAAACAAATGAAACATTATAATCTATGTTGTAAATAATGCAAATTAAGGTTTTATTTGTCATTTCTCGAATTATGTAGTAAACCGAACAATGGTGGCACACTAAAGATTTCTATCAAAATCTTCTGTTTCATTAGCCAGTAATTTATTTGTGAATCACCATTAAAATTACTTACAAACGCATGAAAGCAAAATTATTGAAACTGATGTCTTAAAATCCCCCTAAAAAATGAAACTCATTAACCAATTAGGATAAATATTTTTTCTGAAAGTAGACTACTTGGGTGCAGTGCAATCCTGGCCACACCCATCCACGGGATTTCAAGGTCTTCAATTTGAAAAGAATGTGGAAGACCGCATAAAAACAAAATTGCTGTTCTAAAGTCTCAACGAAGAATCCCAAGATCAAGAATTCGGTGTTAACTAGAATTCCAGCTGTTTTAACAACATTATTTGTAGGGTTTTAGACAAAAATGGGCATTTCAGACTTCGAGAATCAGAGTTTAACCCGCTTGCAAGAACCCAAAAAGAAGAAAAACTGCCAATTACACCTCTCTTTGTATTACATTGTTGTACTTATTGTTAGTCCCTCTCAGTCCGATGGATTCAACACAACATTCTTCACAGCCACCTTGTTGAGATGCTCGATTCTCCTCGCGTTTCAGTGGGATCCGCGTAGTAAAACTCACCTTCCAACCGGAAGCGCACCACATCGAGTGCATTCCGAGCGATGTGAGGAAGAGTTCTGGAAGCAGAGAAAGAAGTAAATCTGAGGCGACCGGTTGCAATAACCGTAAATTTGCACTTTAATCCGCATATTGAATGTACTTCAACATGTGCCGGGTTTCCCTTACACCAGAGCACCTGATGAAGTACAATAGACATGGGACAACTGCTGTGGGTCCCGCTCATTGCAGGCATTCCAAGTGGTCCGGGAGTGATGACACATGTCTAGCACTCCGCGCGCTACTTCAGGTACCTGACTGTCCTATAACTCCAGCCTTGGTCACTGATTAGCGCGCAGAGTATTAGGACTTCTCTGCAATTGCGGCCACTGCAACGCACCAAGCAGCGACTTGGCTGCCCAGCCAGTCAAAGTCGCACGCTCTGGTGAACTTGACTCCACGTCGCTCTCGTTTGCAGAAGAAACGACCTTGTAGAGTATTTCAGTATGGAAGGTTAACGATCTGCCGCCGATGATTTCATCCGCCACTCACACCGGCGCAAGGTTGTATGAAGCAGGGATTTTTGCAAAACCACCACACCACGCCACGCAAAAAGCCTTGTTGAGACTTCGACTCATGTTTGTTTGTTTGTGTGCGTTTTATGTACGCCGGCCGGCAGATGCTTGAAGCTTTACATACAGTTTTCTCTCTCGCTCTCTCTCTCTTCTGCATTGAAGACATGACTAGTTTGGTTTCAATCCACTCTCAGCTGATGTGGGGCTGCTTACAACTCAAGGTCTGGCGGCATTTGGAATCTACCTAGTGTGTCCACGCCTAGACTCCTGTTTGACCCGATGTAATTTTCACCACTTCACTTCACTCCTTCGTCGCAAGCACGTCAGTGTTGAGTGTCCATGACATCATCCCCAGGAACCAAACCCGAATTCGAAGAATCGGCGTCCAAAAGCGCCGCGATGATACTCTTGCAAGCGTACTTTTCTTCAGTCGACTCGACCGCATTGCTCGTTGCCATTCCGAAGCGAGCCCCGATTTTCTAAATTTGAGTTGTGCAGTTTCTTGAACATGCGGAGCAGTCGGTTGGCCCAACACGCAAGAGATTTGCGGATGGTGTCAGAGCTCACAGCCTGTTACCAAGCAAACACAGCGACTCACTGAACGACGAATACACACAGATAACAGCGTGCACACGTGCCCCACTACACTCGCAAACTCTCTCGCGCAACACAGCAGCGATCGCGGTCCGAAGTGGAAGGCGACAACCAGGAATGCTGGACGGCTGATACAGTGCTGACGCAGTTAACTTTTTCATTTGCAGTGGTAGCAAAACAAGGACGATACTCAGGATATCTAAATCTGGGTTTTGCAATTTGTCTTTTACTTCCTTCCATACCTCCGACTATTCATTCAAATGGAGGCTCGAAATGCTTAGTACGCGCATGCAATGAATCGAGATAAATCCACGAAGCAGTCGGTTCCACGAGTGCTGAGGCGACGGCTTTTGGTACGAGACATTCCAGAAGCGCGACTCGTACACGCATACTCGTCGGTAACTTGGGTGGGGCACTCTGAACTGCCACGAAAAGCGTGCTTCGGCTCACATGTGTCTGGATCTGCACTCCCTCTATCTGCACCGGACGGAGGCTCACCTGCCCGGGAAGAGGCCGTCCACGCCACCACCGACTGCCAGACAACCCATCCTCGGTCGTTACATAGTTCGCAAGTGGAAACTCAATTTGTCACTTACCGGCTCGTTCGTCTGCCCACCAACACACAAAAACCAGCTGAAAAACGCCAGCAAGCCGGAACCACGGCAACAACTACAACTGCGTGTAGCCTCTCCTTGCGTGGCGCTGGAGAGCAACACAAACAACTTTTTTCGATCACATGTAGGAAGAAGTAGAAGTTAGCAGAATCGGAGTCCAACTCCGGCCGAGCGCCACATGTGGCGACTTCTTGGAATATTTTTACGGTTCCTTCCGCCATCTCCGTGCTGCCTCTGTCGACAATGACGTGCTTTCAACAGAAAAGCCGGCTGCCTGCTAAAAATACACCGCCATATATTCGTTCCCGAGTTGCGAAAATTACTTCGGCGAGAAATTCAACGTCGGGTTTCGTCGGCCGGCATGTTGCTGAATTTCACAACGTGAATAATGCCAGCGATCCGCATGCTTCCTCGGACCAAATATTAAATACACATTTTTCGATAAGTTCAGCAATTAATTTTAACTGGTAGGTGTGCCAGAGCTTGTATCTTAGTTCACTTGAAAACCTCAGCAGTTCAGAAAATTAAAAACCAGCAGTTTTGCGAACAACGAGGAGCGACTGATAACACGAGCCGCTCAAACCGGCTGATGGCGATCAAATGAGTGCTGCTCTGCTCGGCCGTTTAATCAAAAGCACAGCGATTTCGGTTTCAACTGCGGTATGAGAAGGTATGAGAACTTTGTGTTCCGTTTTGTACGAGCAGCCGTCGTGCCACTATACTCACAGTTGGATTTCTACTTCGCCTGGCTGGCTCGGTACCCAGCCTACACCGACGACAATAACACGAAGTTGTGAGCAGAGCAACTGCGCCAGTCCCGTGTTGCGCCGCCTCGTTCCCCCCAGTCTGCTTTCCCCTTGTCCACGACGCTTTCGTCTGGCGAGTACCCAACCGTTGACGACAGCGACCACGACTACATGCGTGAGCTGTTCTTTGTTTTTGCTTCTTTGATTTCCTCGCCTATGTAGCGACGCCGCTGAAGCGGCAATCGTACATGGCTTGTCGTCGTCAAGGAAGAAGGGCCACGGAGGCGAGAAGTCTTCGTCTGCAGACCGCTGTGTGTGTGACTAAGCTTATGTGGTTATGAACTTGTGGCGAGTGGCGACGGTAGTGTCATCGCTGCATGGCTGCCACAGCAGAGCTTACTAGACTTACACAGCTATGTACTCGAACGGTGGGAGCGGAGTGACACGGACGAGACGACGCAGCCGAACGCCGAAATCCACGAGATGCACAACACTGCAGGATGTGTACTACCAGGTGTCTGAGTGTTGTGCACTTGCAAAAAGCAATACACAACCTCAACTCTCCGCCTTGGGTGGAGCATCGTGCGTCCGCAGCAATGTGAGGCAGCAGCAGGAGCCATGATGTGCCATTAGGATGATGGAGATCTAAAGAAGGCGACTGTTTCTTCCGCTTCTCAATTTTCCGGGAATTTTTCTCGGGAATAACTGGCGTATAAGCTAACAATTTCAAATATTTACAATTTCAAAACGCTGGGGTTCCAAAAGGCCGACTTGAGCGCTACACAACGTTAAATTAAGTGAAATCGAAATGATGTTTTTTATTACACATTTTAAATTTAACGACTTGGCGGACTTGAGGTGCTGCACCCACTTCAAGTGATTTAAGTGTTATGGACCTCCAGTGACACCAGTAAATTAAATCATTTCACTAACTTGGTCTAATTTTGTTTTGATTTCTACCACTAATTTTAAACAATTGCTGATTTTAACCGGCTGCACTATTGTGAATCTGCGTTAACAAGCTATTGTAACCGTTCACTCGGTTGTTACTACGCAGTTGTTTTCAATGCAGTCTTGATCTTGAGAACTAACGGCTCACTAAATTGCTGACTATATTCGGCTGACTAAATTAGTAGACATCATTTCTTCTACTTACTAGAGTGCAAATATAAATCTAATTATATATTATATATCTACTATATATGTACATCTAATTACGAGACAGTGGCCGGTGGCCTTGTGTTATTGTTAACTGGGAATACGAATCAATGAATCACCAAGTTCTTGGGCGCAAGTTAGCAAGACCTGAACGTTACAAGGGGAACGTGGGGCTCCAACCGGAAGTATTGGACGGAGAGCATTTTATTTGTAGCCTTGCACTGATCACCGCCTTCTAATGGACGTCCTCTCAGCGCACCCAGTTCGTCCGGAGTGAGCGTGAGTGCTTCGTGCCCACTTACAGTCGCACTTCGTCTGGAATTCGTTCCAAATTTCAGCTTTGCTCAAATGCGGCCGCCGCAGTCCGAGACAAAGGAAGAGTTCAAAATCCTCCACATGCTTTCCGCGGCGCAGTACATATGCGAGTATGTACACGTTTCTGTAGAATGCGGTTGCTGCTCATGGACTCCAGCCGGCGAACAGCAGTCAGATATGAGGAATGCTTAATTCCGCGTGGTTGAGTCACAGCTGCAGTAGTAGGCACGCGAGTGCTCTCTGCCCGCGCAGCACTCAGCGCTGTGTGTGAGAATCGCGCGCTCGCTTCACATATGTACACGACGGCACATAAATTCACTCCTATAGGTAGACAGCACCACCACTCACCGTGAACAAATTTGCAAACTTCATGCACTTGCAATTGTTGTTCCACAGACGACTGCCTCATGGAGGGTCCGTTGCCGAACCTCCTGTAAAAAACAAGTGCTGCCGTTCAGTCGCCAGACGCGGAGCACACACGCACGTGCCTGTGAACTTGGCGCTTAAATTCGACTTCAGACGAGGAGGCGAAATTGGCAAAATTACTGAGTTCGGCTCCTTGATCGTTTGCCAGGATGATTTGTACAACCATTAGAAGGGGTGGGAACTCGAGTACCCACCGCATTGAAATTTTACCACAATTTCACTCGTATATTAAATAATTTCACTCGGATATTACATGAAATATCCCAAACGTACTTAGAAGTAAAACGCAGTTTAGCCATCTTGTCTCAGACGTGCATTTGCAGTGTTTCCCTTACAACTACATTTCCCCAGAATATGGTCGCACATTGCTTCGATTCTGTATCTGGAATTCGTGAGGCTCAGCTTGAGGCGTTGGTTTGCGGCGGTACAAACGGACTCCATCTCAGACAGCTGTTGTCGATTTTCGGAAAGTTCCCCCTCCGCTTGACGCGTTCTTCATATTCATCCAAAACATCCTGAAAACAAAGTTTAAGGTTACACTTTTAACCAAACTGTAACTCTCAGAAAAGCAGTCGGCGATAAACAACCAAATTTAAGGGCGGCTTTCGAAGTCTCCAGAAAGAAAGAAGAAATATCATCCATGTTTTCACAATGATTTGGAGAAATTAAGAAATAATAATAAAGTTTTCTTTATCTCTAAGCTATTTTCATAAATTTATAATTAAATGATAACACTACCAGTAACACTTCTGGGTTGTGGGGCGGTTAACCAGAACTGGTAAGATTTTTGGATTTTTGAGAAAAAAAATTTGTGGAACTTATATCGGTTATAGAGTACCAAGTTACTGTACTTAATCTTTATAACTCCCGCAGAACTGCAATAATTTTTTTGGATTTCTAAGAAGAAACACTTCTGGCGGGACTTTGAAACTTTCTCCAAAAAAATATCAAAAACGGCCCTGACTTTCCTTGCTAAAGTTAGAAATAGTTTCCATTGTTGTTGGTGCAGTCAGTTCAGGTTTGCCGACAAATTTCTAGGAAAGAATTTGGCGTTGACGCATGTGCTTACTTAGGTCTTGTGTACAGATTTGTAATGAAAGCAAAAGCTGTTGGTGCGTACATGTACAGGGTCCTTCAACAAGAGGTGTAATTTTAAACCAACAGAAAAATGACAAATTAAAGCCTCCATTTCGAGAGGAAAACTTTACGAACTGTGGCCGCGATATTTTTGCCATTCTTGTAGTGAGTTTTCACTATTTTAATTCGTTGTGCGAGCGTGTATCAGTCCATATCTAAAAACGTCCTGGATTGTACTTTTTAAATGATATCACAATGAATGTTGCCAGTTCAGAAATGATGCAAAATCTTGAATTTTCATCTCTTGTTGAAAGACCTTAAATTTACTTAGAGCGTTTGAGTTTGTGTCCAAGTTTTCCATGAAAGTCTCTAATAACAAGCTGTGGAGGTCTCTGATCTTCTAAGTCAGGGATGCTCAAATCAGCTGACCGCAGCAGCTCGCGGGAGAACTTAATTGCCCTGAAATGATGCAGAGGGGCACGAGTTTAAAATAAAAGTGTTTGAGAGAGATCTTGAACCCCATCTCGAGAATATTACAATCTTTTCAAAACCCTACCAATTTACGAAACTTTTTAATAAATTATTATATTATATAAAAATTATTAATTATACATATAAAAAAACTTTTCGTTATCTAAGCCAGTGGTCAGCGCTTCAATAGCAGGTTTTGTCATAACTAAACGACAGTTAAAATTTAGTCTAATTAATAGTGAAGTTTGTTCACAATTAAAAATTTAGTTTTTGCTTGCCGGATATTATTTGGCTAAACCAGAGTGGTTTTTTGAGTACACATTCTACCGTAAAATTTTTTTAAAAGAACATTGTTGAAAGTTGCACGGCGTATATTATATATTTTCACAGAAGTAAAAACTATATTATGAAATAAATTTCATTGATTGAATAAGATTGATTGAAGAAAGTATACCATCGACAGTAACTACTTAATTAGTTTTCTCCGTATTATTTAATTTGAACTTTTCTGTAATGGCCAAAAACATTTCAATATGCTTGCTTTTATTCTCTCAGTGTAGATTTCTTAGAGCCAAATTCACATCCAATAATACAATAATATACAAGTATGTGTGCAATGCAAGTGTATGTGTATCCTTTTCTAGTGCAAGCTTGCAATCAGAGTGACCATGACAGCTTTTTGATTAATTAAGTTCAATATTTCTAAGGTATTTAATGTTCCACCTGGTCACTTCGTCCTACGCTGGTTAACGAAATTCCTTGACGGGGGCCCTAGTTCCCCGGCCACACCTTATTAACAGCCGACAGAGCCCTTGGAGCTCGCGACGAGCCCATAGGAGCTCGTTGCCCGTAGGGGTTGAGTTGAGCATCTCTACTCTAAGCTGATCTAAATAGTTTTTGCTTAGTTCCTCTAAGCAAGTTGGCTTTCGTTGAAAATCTGCACACAAGACCTAAGCACATGCGCCAACCAGAAATTCTTTTCTGGAAATTTGTGGGCAAACCTGAAGTGCCTGCGCCCAACAACAATAGAAACTATTTTAAATGTTTACAGGGCGCCAGTCATATACGAGTATGTATATAAACTGGGAATTTTCGGGAAAATTAAAAAAATGTTTTCGTGAAAATCAAAAAATATTATTTGAGTCCCCCAGAGTGGTGAAAATTTCTCCTAGAGACTTATTGTCCTATAACCAGTATTTTAAAAGTTATGGCCGTTTTTGATATTTTTTGGGGTCTATCCAGAACTCTTTAATTTAATTTAAAGATTTTAAAAAAAAATTCCAAATTTCAGAAATTTTTTTAGAATTCTGAATAGACATCCCCCCCCGCCAACCTTTGTTATACAGACAAACCTTTGTTATACAGTGTACTACACGATATATTTATCTATCGCCAGTAGTTTAAGATTTATGGCCGATTTTCTTACAATAAAAGATTTTTTAAGCTCAAAGTAATTTTCTCTTCGGTAAGAACATCAGGTAAAACTAGATTTGACCTACAAAGCACTGTTTGAAATTTCTCGAGTCAAACGCCAAACTATTAAATTTATTTGCGGAAATTCTTTCTCGGTTCGAATTTGAAACTCTTGCAAGTTTTCACATTGTGCAACTTTTATTACTAATGCTTATGACAGCGTGACATGAACACCACTTACTTGTTTCTTGAGAACAATGTGTTTGCCCTTCCAGTATTTCATCATTCCGAGTGCCTGGAGGGTGCTAACGATGTCGTACGAATATATTGCCATTTCCTTCAAAGTATTCCTTAGAAGATTGTTATTTTATTCCCCATTACTATATTCACCTGTGAGACGTCTTTTATGCTGAGCGTGGATCCTGATCGGTTGCACAAGTAGTCGAGCAGCACGTCCTTCCAGTAGGAGCGATAGGAGATCAGGCCCAAGTCGGAAAGGGGTTTTTCTGGTGATCCTATTTTGCCCTCGACCCTCGTCAAGAGGTAACCTTTATTAAAACGAAAAAGCGATTTCAGACATGTTTTAAAGGCAGTAAAAAGAGAATTTTTCAATAATTTCTAAGGTTAGAAGTGGAGTTTTCGAAAAATCCTAAAGAAAAAAGAGGTGTTTTCGGCGTGGCCATAAAGTCTTTGTCATTCATTGGAGGCAATAGACAGTATGTACCGGCGCGTCTAGACAGTCAAGCACTGGAGTGAGACATTCTTTCGGAGTAATGTTACATGTCTATATAGCGGCACTCGGGTTTACAGCTTATGTAGTGCACCCCACCAAGTCCTACCGTTTCGCAGGCAATTCCTCAAATGCAGTACATACCTTACCCCACGTAATACTTAAAATACTGTGGCAGGCTTGGGGTGCAGATACATGTGTTGTTGCCGTGCAGTAAACTGAGAAAATTAATGCTGGCTTCCATATATTTGTTGGCGTTAAGAAAGAAGAATGAGAACCGACGAGACGACTTTATCGATTTGTTGGAAAGCGCAGCCGCCGTCTCATAGTAGTATTCATTCATCGAGTCGAATAGAGTCGTGTTCGTCCGGTTACAGGTTATCAGTTGTAGAGTACCGATTTCGTACTATTTTGCTTCACAAATTTTTAACGATATTGGACTCCATATGCGAGCACAGTATTTTACATTTATCGGAATGTGTCAAGCAAAAACTGTCGTCCTCTTGAGTATTTGATTTTTTTTAACCGTAGACATTGAAGGATATTGCTATATCGGAGCAAGGAACTAACTTAAAAGCACCGAGCAAAACTGTTTTATGCTTTTCTATGTAAATATGAAACCTCTGTTGTGTCAACACATAGTTAGCTGCTCCGGTTACTCCGCGCATCAGTATAGTTTAACATCTTGCGAAATGGTAACCAGTAGCATTATGCATTGCTGCCATTATACAAAAAGCTTCGGTTTTATTTCATGCCTCCTAATGCGAGTAGATTTGTACTGGATTACACATGTCTAGCTAAGAACGACGCCCTTTCTCTATGACCTGCTCTGACCTTCACGTCTGTTGTGTTGCCAATAAGGCGGAGCTTACTGGCTGGCCGGGAAAAACTTCCTGGGAATTTTGTTTATTTTCGAAGGCGTTCTAAAAATATACTCTACGAATTGTAGCTTTAATTAAACTTGAACTTTCCTTCTGGAATTTTTACCGGAATTGCATTTTCAAAATGAAGAACGAAAATATTCAAGCACGGCATTATAATACATAAGTTTTATAATCGTCATCTTGAAGTTATAATTTCTCTGCTTGCCACCGAACAATTTTCGCCCCAATGTACTTAAAATATTAAAGTGTGAAGTCAAATAGCAAAGATATTTGAAGAAATTTACTTACTGAAATCGATCAGCAATCGTCCGTAACCCTTGCGCTGATAGGGAGGAAGCGTCAGGATGCAGGAAACGTTGTAGAACGAGTTCTTCTCCTAAAAGTATGAAGTGCAATAGTTATTTCAATATTTTATTCGTTAATCTAAGTCCTACACGGATTACTATAATGAACTGTGAAAGAATTTAAGGCCATATTTTTGACAACTTCTTACTATATTTTCCGCACTTGCATGAAAACATTAGCAGACTTTACGGCAGAAGCTTTATATACACCAATAGTGGCTTGCAAAATAATACTAAACGGTGAGCCATTTCGTTCCAATCTCTCACACTGACATGACAAATCCTCCAGTCATATTTTGGGCCCTATTACGAGTGTGCAAGGTTTTGCTACCGAATGAAATTAAATCCTAATTAAAAATGCCAAAATACAAATGAATATACCAGCATTTAAAAGTGGAATTGATTTCAGAAGTCCATTTTAAAATGATATTACATTTACGTTCTGACCTTGTGTGGTCAAATGAAGAGATTTGAAGAGGAAACGTACTTCGCTTACCGAAAAATTTTCCAAACAGAAAATTCTGAAGCACAAGTTATCGGTAAATTGGAAATATTTCCGGTATTTTAAAATATTTAAAGTCGCATTTTAAGGGGATGGACGTAGTTTCTACTCTTTCCTACCACTCTTTCTACTCTACTCTTTTCTACTCTACTCTTTCCTCCTCCAATTCTCAAGTTCAAATGCTGCTGGAAATACGAATGCAAGGCAGAACCATACCATATTAAGCTTACAAGAGATAAACGAATTGTAATGTCTGGCTCACGGAAACTTTGTTCAAGTATTTGGGTTCAACGACCACATTTCAATTAATAAAAACAACTGCAGCCACAGTATTAAACGTCTGGCAAAGTCCCGCAGTGCACAAATTGGGTACATATCTACAATGTCATATATGCGCAGGCGAAAGCCAGACAACCGAATCCGCCGAAAAAGCAGACACAATGTAATCAGCATCCGCATCTGAGGTAGTGGGCAGAATGTCCCGTCCTATCATCCGTTTCCACAGACACTGGGGAAGGAGTGAACCCTATTGAACCCCCACAGATGACCGCTTCATCCCCGAAAATTTGCGAAAAGGTTTACGACCTCATTTCATGTAGACGAAGCCCATCCACAGCAGTTGCTTACGACGCAAGCTCTGCTGGTTTCTCTTCTACGAGCTCCCTCCAGTACTTCAGCAGTCCTAACAACAGTCTGAGAGCTTCTGTCTGGATAAAACGTCCTAGTGGAGTTCTATATAGAAGTTGCGTTTTTTGAGTTATGTTTTAGCGCCTCGTAAAAAAGGGGAAATAAGTCGAAATGCACAAAAAAGACGGGGAAATCTGTCTGGAACACACAGAAGCAGAAGCAAGTGCTACTGTGGAACGAGAAGTAAGTTCTTACCCCTCCAGTTGTATATAAGCGCTGAGGGACGGGTTAGACCGCCCGCTGCAACACCGAAAAAGCGTTTTCTGGAAAGCTTGGCGAGCAGCGTGTATCTCATGTACCGAGGAACAATGACATCGGCTGAGCGCCGTCACGACATGCGCAATTTGTAACACAAACCCAGTCTGCAGTTTCTGCAAAAGAGCATTTGTGGAAAACGGCGAAAATCAATGTTAAAAACAATGGAAACGAGCAGCCGTTGTCGCTAAAGATAATGACGTCGAGCAGCTGTAGTATTTTACGCATGGCCAGGAAAATTCTCCCCTTAGGTTGAGTAATGAAACATAAGTTATTACTAGCAAAAATGTAAACAATTGAGTAACTTAAGATATTAAATTGGAGTTAATGAAAATCATAAGGAAAACCAGCTTTAAAATAAGTACACGAATGTGCTTTATAAATAAACCAGAAAATATTTACAAAATTAAAAAATACCTTCTTAATTAAAATTTTTTATGCTATAATACTGAGGGATTTTGACCACTGGTTTCCGCCAAAAATGTCAAAGCACATGCCGAGGAGCAGTAAAGGAAGCACTGAACATATAACTTAACCTTACTTAACTCCTGTCCTACCAACCGCGAAAGTCAAGAAACCCAGAGATGATGATTTTAAAAAGAACTGCACGAGAGGAGGTCCAGACTGGACCATTATAACGTCAGTTTCAATGTTTACATGAGCGAGACCAGATCCGTCAGTAGAGACTAAAATCCTCCCAGACTACTGAGGATTCTCGAAGGGTCTCTCACATGCATGGCAAGCATCATCGAATTAAAATAACTTCTGATCGCTTGGAAATACACTTACAACAATATTCGATCCATACAACATTAAAGAAACCAAACTAAATTTATATCGACAAACGTCTCTCGTCTGAATCTCACCTTACTGAAGTAGCCCACTGTGTGGCATCCATCTACATCCGCTAGTGTCATTATGTAAAACAGGAAGGGCTCAACATCGTAGTAAAGCGTTTTGTGATCCAGGAAGAACTTCGCCAATAAGCAAAGGTGTTGGCAGTACTGTTTGTGACGTTTTCCGTCCACTTGCCATACCTGCAGCTTGCCTTTGCGGTAAATTTCGTCGCCTGGCGGATGTCGCCAAACGCACTTCTGAGCATGTCGCTTGATTCCCGTCTCCGACTTCTGGTAGCGCAAGCAAAACTCGCAGATATACATCTTGGGAAGTCGAGCAGCATCGTCCGGGTATGGCGACTGGTACCACACCTTCATTTTGTATTTGCCCATCGTTATATACCTACGATTTGCAAATTAGTGACTTGACTTTGGATGCATTTCCCAAGTACTGCCCACACATACTTTATGCCCTTCCCCACAGGCAAGTCGCTCAATTCTTCCTCTATCTTCTCACTGGCGATCGCCTGCGCTTCGCGAAACAGCTGCAGATCGTAATCGGGCACCAGTCCAGACAAGCAAGGCTCTCTGTCATCGTCCGGATAATCCTTTTCCACTTTAATTTTTTCGATGTTCAGTGCGCCGTGAGAAGGGCGGAATCGAGCCCGAGACTCACGAATTTTGGCCAGGAACTCCTTTTGCTCCGCGGTCAGTAACTTCTTCGCTGCATCGTGCTGCAAGTCGGCCTTTTGTCGAAGTTCCTCTCTCTGCATGCGGTCGATGGCGCGTTCTTTGCACTCGGAGGCCGACATGTTGTGGAAGATGGGACACGCTTCAGCCAGAAAGTGCTTGTCTTGATTCCCACTTAGGTGTCCGGAGGAATCGCAACCCTCAATGGGACACTTTTTGTCGATGACGAATTGTGGCGACTGCGTTCGAGGTTTGTCTGCGAGGCAGTCCTTCTTTTGCTTCGAGCCAACTGTGTTCGCAGTCACTTTTCTGCTTGGACTCTTCGAGAAGTTATATTTCCCAATCTCGCAGTCCATCTCGGAGTCTGTCTCACTCATGCCACCGCCACTTTGACTTAAGAAGAGCTTCGATTGGCGATTACTCAATGAGCGCGTTAATTTCCTATCCTTACCAGCCAAATCGTCCGCAGTGGCAGTTGATGCTCTTTTGGCTCTGGCTCTTTTGAGGGTGGCAGTAGCAGATGAATTGCTGCTTTCGCTCACATCTGTGTCGCTGGTCGACGACGAGCCGTCACAACCCGACGTGGTAACGCTCTCCGATTCCGACTCATCAGAACTCTTAACGCCAGAATGTGACTTTGCGGAAAAGGAGCGCTTGGGCAGTGGTCCCGAGGCAGTGGCTTTAATTTTGGCAGGATTTGGCTGTTTGCTGGCACACATAGGTCCTGGCATCTGCTTCCTGTGCACTTTTTTGGATGAGAGAACTTCGGCCTCGGAGTTATCCGACGAGACGGAAGAAAATTTAATGTGATCCTTCGCGTTGCTATCGTCCTTCAGACTTACATATTCCTTGGACGAATTGCATTTATTGGAAGCCTTTAAAGAAAAGTTTTGTTGGTGATGCTGCTTTACGACAGAGGGTGGAGCTTTACCACTCCCACCGGTAGATGGCGAGAGTTGCTGTGCTGGATTGCTGGTATTCTTCTTTTTCGGGCAGGTGTTTGTGTTCAACAGCCTAGTCGACCTCTTGCTCGGTGGAGTCTCATCCTCACTGGAAAAATCATTTCCCCTTGACAGCCTCGGTCGTTGCACTAAATTTGAGGAGCGCAGCTTTGCTGTGACAGCGGTATGCTTCTTCTCCGATTCCGTTACTTTTGATCCGGTCTTCACCTCAGAACTCTTCCGTCTAGTGACGGCTTGAGTTTTCTGTATTGAATTGTGTGACTTGACTTGAGCTTGCCGCTTTTCTTCCACTGTACTGGATGTTTCCGACTCAGAGGAAGAGCTGCCTGTATCGGAGCCACTGGAGCTGCCACTTGAGGATGTACTTCCTGTGAAGGAGGTTGAGCTGGACTCGTCTGTGCTACTTGGATTCTTTTAAAAGAGAACTTTCAATGTAATTATAATCAGTGTTTAATAAGGCTTACCTTTCTAGAAAACGTAGACATTACTTCCTTCTAAACAATAAAATCTCAAATGTGTTGTGAATATTACATCTGAATTGCATTAAAAGTAACAGCTTGTTTAACAGGGTGTGTCAGAGTTTTATAAGTGCTTAGACTCTGCTGCTTTAATGATTGTGCCACAAGAATGCGTTTTGTGAAAAAATAGAATAAATCTTTTTATTTCTACCCAATTGTTAATAAATTTTACTTTTAATGTGTCTCCTGGCATTGTGTTAACTGAATAAACTTTCTTTGCAACAATTATTTAAGGTATTTAATTTATATGAATGCACAGCTATATGGCAGGTGCGTTCATTAAGAGACACTGAAAATATATATGACAACATAACTGGTACATATTGATCGATAAGGCTAAGTTTATTGATAGATTTAATGCCACAAAATGGCAATAATTTTTCCCTGTGTCGCTTACTATCTCTATATTTCCTACATCTAGGTGTTATTCCGTGAAGAAGTACACAAGAACTAAGGACGGCGCTGTATCATCGCATGCTTGATGTGAATATTAGAGAGGCGGTAAACAATCGAAAAGAAAATAATCGTTTTTTCTAACGCATCGATATAAACCCGACATCTCTATATCTTTAATATTACCTCCCGTCTGTCAGCGATTTGCACGGTTTTTAATGAAGTATGTTGTTGAGTACTTTAAACTACTGAAAACTGAATGTTGAAGTCAAACATTTTTACTGCAGGCAAGCTTGATGCAGTAAAAATTAGAGCAAACCAAGAAACTACGTTTTGTGTGACGAGGTTAGGTTGGGAAGATAATTTTGACACCAGTCAACTAAGAAGATGAAGCCACTTCTTGCTCTAGCGCTGAGCTGGCTGTGCATAGTCAGTTGCATAATTGCAGCACACGCAGACTCTTTTGAAGACAATGATTTCGCAGAATTTGAGGATTTCGACACCGATTTTATTGAGACTAAAACTCCTGTTTCCGTGCCAGCTTCCAAGAGTCCTCATGCAAAAAGCAAACCTCCACAACCAAGCGACAGCGACTTTGTCCATATGACGGACGATGAAGACGGTGTAGTAGAGGACGAAGAAAACGAGTTCGAACACTTCCAGGATGAGGAGGAGTTCGAAGGGTTCGACGGAGGAGACATTAAAGATGTGCCAGCGGATCAAAAGCTGAATGAGCCGAGATTGACTGTTGCGAATATTCCAATGCATTTCCGGTAAAAATTGATATACTCTTCCAATCACTTCTATTTATGCAGCTCCTCCGCAGCACTCACTGGGATTCATACTGGATGGAGATGCTGATGCTGGCTGGCTTAGTGGCCTACTTTGCTAATTTCTTCGTTGGTAAAGCGAAAAATTCGAAGTTAGCCAATCTCTGGTACAGCACGCACAGGAGTATCCTGGAGGACAACTTTGTGCTTATCGGTAAATCTGTAGAGCAAATAAATGAATGAGCTCGAGGGTTTTGTATGTCATTGTAACCAATCTGATTAAAGGCGACGATGGCAAAGTTGAGAACGACCATCCAGGCCTCATGAAGGAGAGTGAGAGTCTGTACACCCTGTGGTGCTCGGGGCGCACTTGCTGTGAAGGAATGCTTGTGGAGCTGAAAATGATAAAAAGACAGGATATCGTGGCCTTGGTAGCAGGTCTTCTTAGACCCCAACGGGACCAGGTGCAGATAAAAATCGAAATGACGAAAGGTGTGATGGACTCATTCGTGTTCAGTGTAGGGTCGAAGAAAACTATCACGCGAATATTCAAAGAGCTCGCCGATCTGGTGAGTATGGTGGTTGGTGTGTTTCAGTGCCACACTGGTGACTGCTTCTGCTTTTAGAGCAAATTTTGTAGCCTGGTAACTAAGCCAGAAGAGCGATATAATGTGCCTGCTGGATTCAGCGTGCTTTCGGAGATACCTGAGGCTACGTCGGCCATGCTAGAAACTCGTTTGTTGGCTGCTTTGCACAAGTACCAACAGTACATCGACTACATTCACATATCGGATCAGTTCAGTGGTCCCGTCCAGCAAGAAGATTCCAATACCTTGAAACAACCGGAGACAAAATGCATGCTTATGTTCGGCTTTATTTTGCCGAAGTCTGGCGACATGGAATCAATTAAGCCGCTGCTAATTTTGGTGTTTTACCTGATGGAGCGTCTACGAGTTTATCGAATGTCCAAGGAGGTAATTGCTTAGGGCGTCCGTATTAGATTTGTTTGCGCTTTGTAAACTGAATGGAGTCCGACTTCGGTACTCGGTGAGAATTTGATGTTAAATTGGAAAAAGAATTTAGAATACCTGGCAAAAATTAAAGCATAAAATGAGACTTCACTTTGCAAAATACTAAGAAATCACACAATAGAAATGAAGTGGACAGTGAAGTTCGGTTTGTTCGATTTAAGTTTCTTCTTTTTAAATATATGGAGGAGTTATCAGAATGATGTGTCTTGGAATGAATTTCCGTCATTTCTTGCCAATTTTGGTTTGAAGAAGAACCAGTTTCGGCTTTGTACCATCTTCAGTGCCTTTTTGTTCTCTTATATAAGAATAACCAATATTAAGTAGCACTCAATTTTATCTGAATTCTTGTCGGTCGTTCTCATCCTTGTTAATTTAATCTCCATTCATTTCTAAAGTGGACAAACGGATGGGGTATACCAAAACTATCCCCAACCAAAGGGAATAAGTAAAATGCAACAACTAAAAATCTTCCTTAATTGCAGGGCAAAAATAAAGCGGAGAAAAACCGCTTAAGAGTTGAAGAAGACTTCCTAAAGAGTACTCATGCAGCGCGCGCTGAAGCGGCTGCACAGCGCAGAGAGGACAAACGGAAACAGGAGAAGGAGCGAGTGCTTTCGGAGGACGATCCTGAGAAGCAACGTCGGTGGGAGCTCAAGGAACAAAAGCGGCAGGCGAAAAAGAAGGCTCCGAAAATGAAACGATTGGCCATAAAGTCACTCTAGAAGCTTCTTGGAGCTTCAGTCACTGGAAGTCATTTAGTGGAATGAATTGTGTGTTCAAGTAGAGCAATCTGTAAATTATAGAAGTTTAATTAATTAGACCAGAACGTTAAGGAGGCCAAAACACATGCAATATATTTCAGTACCAAATGATCTGCTTGTGTTTAACATTCATAGGATTAAATCGGGATCGCATTAGGTAAAAAGATTTTGTGTTGGCTACTCTAACATTTTATGGGAAAGCAGTTCTCATTGGAAACATAAGCGATGTGGTTGCGTAGCGTCTTGATCTGCTTCTGTGCTGCGTCGAAGCTGTAGGCGAGCGTGTTCAGCTGTCCTTGCATCTCGCGGATGACTGCTTCGCGGTCGCTAACGGACAGGCAGGCTGTTGCGCGGCATTTGGCCAGATCCCTCTCCAGCCTGTTGATCTGTTCCTGTTGCTGCTGTCTTATCAACTCAGCGCGTTCCTTGGTGCGCGCGATTATCTTCGCCGACTCCGAGCGCAACGTGTCCAGATCCTCCTGCGTGGTCTTCAGCTGCTCACAGAACATGTCGCGTTGCTTCTCCAGGTCATCGATTTTCTTCTGCGCATGCACCAGGTCGAGCTGGCACTTCGCCAACTGAGGTCTGCAATCCTCGGACTCCTTTGGCGATTCTGCTTGAGCCTTCAGCGACTGCAGCTCCTTGCAGACGAGTTGCAGTTTGCTTTGAAGTTCATCTTTCTCCTTGCAGGCCTTTGCAAGCTTGAGTTGCTCGTTCTCTAACAGCTTCGGGAAGTGGAGCAATTCATTCAGCTTCTCCTGGAACTTCGCTCGGATCTCTTTGACCTCCGTGTTGATCTGCTTCTCGATGCGCTTGTTGTTCATGTTTAACTTGTCCAGAGTGGCGCTTTGTTCCTCGACCTTCTGCTGCGCCGTGAGGTACTTGCTGCGATAGTCCTCCAGTTGCTGCGATTGCTCCTTCATGAGGCACTTAAATTCGACCTGCTCCTCCTTCATCTCGCTCACTCTGCCCCGCAGCAGTTGCAATTCCGACTCGTCAGTGTCCTTCGAGGGGTCTCCTCCGACTCCTTTGCAGCTACCGCAAAAGCCTTTCATTCTGAAAAATGAGTCGCTAAATATTAAATACTCGATCTACTACACGTTATTTTACTCGCCTCATTTCCATTTCCTTGAGTTTACAATCCTTCTTCGCGAACTCGGCCAGCAGATACAAGTAGTTTTCCTTCAGCTTCTCGATTTGGTCCAGCTTGGTTTGGCGCTTGCTGGAGCATGTCAGCGACGGGTCGGCTTCTGCTTGGTATTCAGCCCGCATCTCTTTCTCCTTCCGCTCTCTCTGCTCGCGCTTCACAATCTCCTCCTTTATTTTGTTGACCGACAACTGCATGCAGGCGATCTTCTGCTTCATTTTGTCGAGGTCTTCTGAGCCCATGCCGTCTGCATCCGATTGGTAGCGCTGAGTGTCTCTGCTCTTGCGCGGACACGGTGCCTGCTTCTCCTTTCGCCGTGGACAAACGTCACAGACGTTCTGCTTCTTCCTCTTGCTGTCGCACATCAGCGCAACGGCGATCTCCTTGATCAACTTCTTGTCCTCGGGACAAGTGATGTTCATCTTGCCCATGGCTTTGCAGAGGCATCTGAGCTGCTTGTCCTTGTCCATCTTGTCCTCCTTCTCCTCCCTCTCGTCCTGACAACTGCTCTTGTCCTCGCTGCCTTCGGTTTTCCAGTGCGTGTGGCTAGGGATGGTGCCGGTGTACGGCTCCATGTTGTCCTCGTCGACGGTGGTGGCGATCGTGATGGGGCGGTACTTGCGGTGGGAGCCGAAGTTCTGCAGCTGCATCGCTTTCGACATGAGACAACGCAGCTTTAGATTCTCCTGCTCCATGCAAGTGCGCATGCGCTTGATGTTCTGCATCTCCGCCTTCGTCTTGCACGCCTTGGCGCACAACTCCATGACCTTGGTCTTGATGTCCTCGATCACCTTGTTCTGGCAGTTGATCTCCTTCAGCAGGCTGAGGTACTCGTTGTAGCGGCGCTTCTGCTCGGGGTCGTCGGACGACTCGCCCATCCGCGAGATCTCATCCGCCTCCTCCTCGCCCCTGTCCTCCTCCTCCACCAGTTGACTCATCTCGCTTAAGCCGTAACTAGTGCCCATCACGTCCTCGCCCATCTCGTAGTCCATTTCCTCATAGTTCTCCGACTGTCCCACCAATTCCTGCTCCTCAGCCATTTTTATTTCGTATATTGGTCACTTGCAATTTTGTGCTAAATTAAATATTCACTAAAAGTAGATTTTTCACTTTTTCTGCTAATTTTAAATTTTGAACTAGAAAATCTCGAATTTTCCCCACATTAATTTTCTTAAGAATATTTTGTGACGGTTTCGGCGATGTGTGAACAAGTAAATTATTTTCTTTTCTACAGTGCTGCAGAATGTGTGTTGTTGTAATGTAGAAGCAAAGTGTTTTCTTCTGTTCTTTTAGAAGTACAATGAATCGGCGTGATGGAATTCCATGCTTTTTCATACTCAGGAGATTCTGACGCGGACCAACACAGTTTTCGCCAAAAGTTGTAATGGTTTCTGTGTTTGATGTGCTCATTCGGAACGGTTGGCAGAGCAGAACAAGGCCACAATGAGGAAGAATGGCTCTTTGGCCAAATCCCAGAGACAATGACAGAGATCAGCTTGTATATCTCGTGACAATGACCGTCTTGTCCTCATGGGCGGCACAGGAGCCGTCTTGCTTCCGTGATATCCAGAGGTATTTCAATCGCATTAATGCGCCAAATTTCGTGGCCTTTTTAATGGTACCGTAAAAAATAAAGATGGTCGGGACACCATCACCAAGTCTAAACCTGTGGGGTTCCTACTTCATCCTCGCTAAACAAAAGAAAATAAACTTCAACACATTCGACATCAAAACATTTCGCATTTTAGTTCAAATAAAAATTCGAGTTAACAATAAAAATTTTAGGCTTGAATGAAAAAGGTGTTTCATAAAATTTCCTGTTGGTAAATACAGCCCACTCCCTCACCACTGTCGCCCTGGTATTACAGTGTCACCTCTTCTTTCCAGAAAGTCGCTTTTAACATTTTGATGGAGCGAAAAAATCAAAATTCCGAGTTTCCAAAAAAGTCGAGTGCCAAATCCGAGGAATGCCTGGAACGACATTCGGCCAAACTGTTGTCGACGCGGCCGCTTTGCGCTTCGGGCGGGGACGCCGCCGTGCCGGAAAACCCCCCCTGCAATTCGAAGACCTCCAGCAGACACAGCCTCGGCTACGGAGCCGATAAGTGCGAGCAGAATTCGGCGGGCGTCGAACGCAGCGAAGAGGGCGAACTAATGCGACACTTCCAGTGCGACGTCACTGATATTTTGGAGGCTGCGAAGCAGAACTTCGGCGCCGCCGAAGACGGATCCTACACATTCGACGACATCGGCTCGAGGCTCAAGTCCGAGCTCTCGAAGTACAAGAAGGAACTGAAGGAGTACAACAGCACCACCAAGAACCTCGAGGAGAAGTACATGAAGATCAACCACGAGCTCAGCGCGATGCAACAGAAGCACGACCGCTTCGTGGCGAGCCGCAAGAGCTCAGCCCACGACAGCGAGACGTACTCGGACAGCAGCAGCACCGGCTCGGAGTACTCGCTGAGGCGCAAGTACACCCAGGTCTTCCACAGAGGCAGCAGCTTCATGACCATGCTGCCGCCCGAGTCCTCCAGCGAAAACCTCCGCCGTAACTTGTCGCGGGTGCCTGAGTGCGACTTGCACCCGCGCGGGAGGACGAGGAAGTCGCAGCGCTCCGACGCGTGCCTCAGGAGCCACAGCCCGCATCAGGACGGAGTATACTACAAACGCCATAGGAAGCACTCGAAGCGGCAGTCCGAAAACAAGGAAAACGAGCCGCCGCACGAAGCCGGCTCGACCCACAGCCGCAGCCAGGCCAACGGCCTCAAAGACATTTACAACGTACTCAGGAACGTACTCGACAGCAACCACAAACCGGCAGCGGGCCCGAAGGGCTTCGATCCCAAGGAGCTGCAGGCCACCATAAGCAGCCTCCAGAGCGAACAGGCCGAGTTCCGCTCCATCATCCAGCAGCAGCAGAACTGCATGCAAGAGTACTACTCGCGCTGCGTCAAGGCGCAGAAGGTCATGCAGACGCAGCAGCACGAGATCGAGAAGCTGAACTGCAACAACGAAGAGCTGGAGAACGGCATATCGGCCGGCATCGAGCAGCTGCGCGCGAAGATCGACAACAAGCTCAGGGACGTCTCGCATCTGCCGCAGCTGATGCGCGAGGAACGCACCAAGTACGAGAAGGCGGTCAAGGAGAACAGCGCGCTGACGGACCGCGTGAACGCGTTGCAGAGCGAGTCCTCGCAGTTGAAGCAGAAAATGGAGGAGTTGGGTCGCCGCAAGGTGGTGACGATCACGCGTCTAAAGGCAGCGGAGCGCGACCTGAAGATCTTTAAGAACTACAACACTGCTTTGAAGCACGAGAAGCGGAAGCTGGGCGAAGAGCTGCAGAAGCTCAAGGAGCAGCTGGAGACCGTGCAGAGCTCCAGCAAGAAAACACTGACGCGTCAGCGCGAGCAGAGCGAGAAGCAGCGGCGAGAGCTGCAAAAGCGAGTCTTCGAGTTGGAGCTGAAGCTCGGCCGCAGTCACAACTCGACTACCAGCCTCATCCAGGAGCGCGACAGCCTGATAGCCGAGTTGCAGACGCAGCTGAACACCCTGGTGCACAACTTCGAGGTGTCGCAGAAGCACATCCGCGTGCTCCGGCGGCACATCTACTCGATGTCCGGCGGCAGCGTCCGCAGCAACAGTCGGCTGAATGAGGCAGTTTAATTTTTTTTTAATATTTACTGATGTCCCGTTCGATGCAATCAGCGCTCCTCCACGCGAGTTCGCTTCACACGACCCGATATACTTGATGTTTAAAGCCGAGTTTGGCGACGGATCTCATGCGCTCGCGACAGAATGCCATCGGCTGGTGTCAGGAATACGGGGTCGTATAGAGCGAAACCGTGCATAGGTACGGAATGCAGCATGAAGTGTTCGAGGAGATGTCCTTGCTTTGGAAGAGCGCTCGATTGGCATTTTGATAAAATTTGTTGTCCACCTGCTAAATTGTTTATGTTACGAACGTTGAATAAAATCTTTAAAGTATCTCGTTTGCATGTGACCCACGACACTTCGGTCAAAACCTGTTGGGGAAGTTGGTAGCCGTACTAAAGTATTTCAAACTTATCCAGCTGTTTTTCACCAACTAGGGGCGCGATCCTCAAGTTTTGTGTCTGTCTGCGATACTGGACACGGTCAAGCCTTTCCTCGTTTTTAGTTCTAAAACTGACGGTGGTTAATCAAAACGAATACTGTGTAGATTTCAGAAAACATTTCGAAAACTCGCTTCAAAGCAGAGAATCACCGCCAAGAGATTCAACTCGTTTAGTGTTTATTGTCGGAGAGGACTTCGAGCACCAACGAGCAATACTCCGCATTTGCATTGATGAGAGCAAACATCTTGCAAAGTCTGCGAAAACGATCTGAAAATGCAGGAGAGGGTATTTTGCTAGTTCTAAACTGCATTCAGATTGGAATTGAATTATTTTCAGGTCTTTTGGGTTTAGGCTTCGTTGAAGCTTTCTATTTATTTAAACTTTAATTCGGTAATTTGCAGTGAGGCCTGCATACGTCATACTCTCCACCGGAGCGAGTTCTATTATTAGAAAATGGCAAACCAATACAATCGGCACGCACACGGGGCGCCTCTTAATGAGATGCTGTCGCAATCATGGAGCTCCAAAGTTGAGCTGATGGCGGGTGGCTGACAGCAAAATTTCTCGAGTTCAGTTTAGTTGGTATTTGGCCCGAACGACTGAAGAAACGGCTGCCGGAGAAATTCTTGCCAACGGATGAGTTCGTCCATCTTCTCGGTGATTTTGTGTTCGGTGCTCTGGCTTCTAGCAAGCTGGCCACTCGCAGCACCCGCAGATGTCTGCTGGATAAACGACGAGCAGCGATGTGTCATTCAAGCAAACCTGCAGCAAAACACCTCTTCGGGGCAGACGAGGTTGCCCATGGAAATAAACTGCTCACCCGATAGACTCGAGGATGGGACACCACTAGAATGGGCTCCACGGAGCCTCAAGGAGACCTTCTTGCGCCGTTTTGAACGAGTGGACCGTGTTACGTTGGACGGATGTCAGGCGCCACTGAAAGCGGCCACGTACGGATACGAGTTCCTGCCTAACTGTGGCGAGAACCTGCGACTCACTGTGGAGAGGTTCCACGGCGACAACATGCTGCAACTTCGCTGCCATAAGCCGCTCGGTCTGCAGGTGCTGGAGTTTCAAAATAACGAAATCGCTTCCATTTGCGATTTCTCATTTGGCAACCTGTCGGGTCTGCATGAAGTCTACTTGAAGCACAACTTCCTGCGTTACGTGAACCACTTGGCTCTCGAGGGTCTGTCGCTGCTAAAGCTGCTGCACATCGAGGAAGAGTACTTGAGCGTTGGAGAAGCTGACTTCCTACAACAAACGAGCGTGGAGGATGTGCGCTTGGTCGCCCTGAAGGAGATTCCGGCTGGCTTGACGCAGTATCTGCCCACATCGATACGCCTCCTCCTCATCGTCAGCTCCAACTTTAACAGCCGAGAAATCGTGTTAGTGAACCCAGCGAGGATGCACACAGCAACGATCGTCAATTGTGGTGTGGAGGCATTCAGCCTCGATGACCCTCACTGGACTCTGGCACACCTGAACCTCAGCGGGAACGCCCTCAAGCATTTCCAGAGTGCGCATCACACTAACTGCTCTCTGCGGACACTTGATTTGAGCGAAAACAAGTTGACGCACCTGCGCGAAGAGTGGCTGCGCAACCTCCATTGTCTGCAGGAGTTGGATCTGCATGGAAACGAGTTGAAAAGGCTTTCCCTGCGGCATCTGCTCGCAGCAGCTCCCACCGTGTCGCACATTAACCTGCGCCATAATAAGCTGGAGGCGCTGAGTGGGATTGAAGAGCCAGCCCGGCTGCAGCGGCTCGATTGCGATCGCCTGAATATTTACGTTGATCACAACCCATGGAACTGCCTGTGGCTACTTAACTTCACACACGCGCATCCCGAGAAATTCCACATTTTCCAGTACAGAAAGTTCATTTCCAAAATGAATGTCAACGGACTCGAATGCCGTGCCGAGCAGAAGCCAACGATCAGCTCGCCTTGTACGGGTGCCGATGGCACAGCTGCAAAAGCGAACGATGCCATAAATGACCCCATGCCTACAAACGTGTCGGCCTACATGCTTGTCTACGGAAACAGTCGCGAATCCAGAAGGAGCCAACGTGCCGAGGCGCTTACCATCGTCTTCTTGCTTCCGCTGGGCATCGCCATTCTTTTCGTGGTGCTCTACATGTGGATCTACTGCCAGAAAATCTTTCACTGGTCGTATTATCGCTCCGTCCCGCTTCTGGGAATAAGCATTCGTCGGTTTAATGCTCGGCGAGTACCAGACTCACATGGCTCTAACTTAAGTGGGGACTACGAGGCGCCTTTGAAGGATGTCGCTTCCGTGTGCAATTGCAGTTTTATAGGACAGGAACTCAACGCAATCCCATTTCAGTGCCAGAAAAACGGGGCCCATCACATCACGTACGAAGCAGCTCCCGGGGAACAGGCTCAAAAAATATACGAAGAAGTTGCGGAAGACAATCACAGCAGTGCCGAGGCTGGTCAGTGCCACTTCTTCTGATAATTTGCAGAATCCTTATTTATCAACTTAATCCATGTAGAAGTCAGTGTAGTGGGAGGGCCCAGCCAGATGGGCCAGTAACGAGAATGCAATTAGACTAATTTTGAACTTATTTATATGTACCAAATCGTGACTTTATGCTCAAGTAAAAATCCATTACTAATCGAAGACCATTTCTTGGATCTTGAAAGCTCAAAGGGGGCTCTTGATTGTACACTGGCCTCCACAAAAACGAAACGGCCCTACGTGATACTATTTTATTTCTTACATCTTGCTAAATATATAAAAAAGTCAGGGTTACATAGATACTTGATAGCACTCAGGAGTCTCGTTTCGCATTGAGCACAACTTTTCGGATGATGATGTTGGATTTTGTACGCTTTTGCTTCACCGTATGGACGTCTGCAGCATTGGAACTTACATTGAAGTTGCCGCATTCGTTGGAAGCGAATTTGACAGACTTTGTTGTTTCTTTCGGCAAAAGACTCTGCTCCTTGCACAGAATCGACTTGGTCGCTTTGACATATGAAGAGCTCTGTTCAGAGTTGGTGGGAATTTCTCTCAATGGACTGACCTGGTGTTCTGGCGGTTCGTGAAACTCCTGAGCAGGTTTTGATGTTTCAGTTTGGCTATCTACGACTGTGTTATCTTCACATTTTGTATTTGTATTTTCTTTATCTTCAGTGTGAGCTGTGTTCTCTATATCATGACCTTCTGGATGATATTTTACCGATGAATGGTCATCAGCGGGTGCTTCAAGCCGAGTCGGCATATTGAACGGCTTAATGCAATCGGGGTCTACACCGCTGATAGAGAGTTTTTCGCAGCTTTTTCGTGACTGAGAAGGGAATTTGTTACTACTGGGCGAAGTATTCGTGATACACGGTTGTGCTGAATCCAGTTGCTGTCTGGGGATGCGTATTTCCATCTGACTAATGGGCTTGAAGTCTATTTTGTTCTCCGTTAACCGATTTTCTCTATCCATGATTACACATCTTGACTTAAGCGACTCGAAACGCCATCTAAAAAGGCATTAAATTAAAAATTAGTAATGCACTAAGCATAACACATCAAATTAACAACCGAGCCATTTCTTTCTGCGAATTACGAAGCTGTTCTTCCAAGCTTGCTTTCTGGATGCGCACACTATGCAGTTGCTTCTTAAGTTCGGCAGTTTCTTGTCTAAAAAAAAGGATTTCATTTAAGACTTACGAGGCATTTATTTAGGACTTACTATTTTGACTATTAAAAATATATTGGGTTGGCAAATAAGTACGTTCGATTTTTTACAATGGAATAAAACACAATTTTTGATGCACAAGGTAAATTTTAATTAATTATAGAATGGCTTGACCTCTTGCCGTCTTTCCATTAATTTCATTATGCCGTGTTCGTAAAATGCTTCGGCCTGATCGGCGAAAAACCAGTTCAGGCGGTAAGGATGAGAAGGCCATCCTTGAAGGTTTTCCCGTTCGTAGAGTTCTGCAGCGAACGGAATAAATGATAATCACGAGGCGCAAGATCTGGTAAATACGGAGGAAGAGACAAAACTTCCCAGCCAAGCATGAGCAATTTGTTTCGAGTGGTCAACGATGTATGAGGGCTGACGTTGTCGTGGTGGAAAGTTTTGCCCGTCGGTAGCACTTCGTAATAGATGACACCCTTAAAATCTTACAATACGGCGAGCATTCAGATACAATCTCGCTTTCGAAGTTGTTTGGGGTGGCACCCCGCTGTGCCCCAATGATCTATATACGCGCTAAATTATCGTAGACGACCCATATTTTGTCACACAATATAAACAGTGAAACATAAGCTGCTAAATGTGCATTTGATCTGTACGATAGTGCTGATAATACAAAAGCGAATCTACACGAAACTTACACTGCAACAAATACCGAATGAACTTATTTGCCAACAGAATATTTATATTAGCTGGCATTAAATTTAATCTCTGCTAACGCCTATTTTTACTTAGCTGAGTAAACAATATATCGATCCTCACTCAAAAATCTACGGACGAGACGGAAGTGGACAGAATATTCCAATTCGCCTCAGAAGGTAATGCTGGAGGAGAGTGTCTTCGTATATATTTGTATAAAGGGGAATCGGTTTTTTGATAACTGTAACATGATACAATAATATATTATAACCACATACGGATACAATAATTGTGTCATGACTATAAGGAAAAACTATACCGAGTAGTATGGAAACAATATGATCAGGCATTTTTTCGATGCACGCTCTAATGTATGTGACTAATATATCTTCTCCAAACTTTTTACAATCTTACTTGCAAAAACTGAGCATTGAATCCAACCATAAAACGCCTTTTTCAGTGGCCACCTCCCTAAGGGATTCCTGCGTTGAGTTCAGTTTCTTCTCCAGGTCGTCCTTCTCATCCATCAGCTGCCGCATTCGCTTAATAAGCCTCTCTGTGTAATATATTGGATTATTATTTGCAGAGACATTACGTCATTATTTCCTAGCTGCTATTAATTACCTTGGTAGGTTTTATCGGCGTTACAGAAGATGGAGCTGCAAGCTTGCAGTTCAGTGTGTATTGCAATGTTTTCCCTCTTCAGTCGTCTGATTTCGTACTCACTTTCATTGTATGCTTTTTTCATCTGCATGTAGCTCTGCTTTTGTGCTGCCAGGAGCTGCTTCATGGCCTGACGTTGGTCATCCACCTCCGCGAACAAGGAGTTGCCCTTAGCATCTGTACAAGAGGATTTAAGTGGACAATTTTACGATCTACGAAATGCAAAAATGCGAAACTACGAAACTGTTGCTTTCCGGTGCTGATGTTAGCATGGCGATTCTGGCATTGGCTTCTGTCAGTTGCTCCTGCGTGCTCTCCAGCAACGAAGTTACTTCCTCTAGCTCGTCACGCTTGCAGCGCATGTTTTCTTCTAGGCACTTGACTTGGTCGTGAAGAACTTCTATATTTCGCTGCAAATTAATTATGTGTTTTAGTAATTCAGGCTCTCTTATGTTCGCTGACAGTACATTAAACGCTGTCAATGATTACCTCCCGTTCTGCAATCGCCATAGTATAACCAACCACGTTTTCCTTTAAACTTTCCAGATTCTCTAGCAGCTCGAGGTTCTCTTGCTCCAGCTGCTGCTCTCGTTTTAGTTGTTGCTCAGCGATAAAAGATTCTTCATTCGTCTCTGGACGATAGGCTGTTAGCTCGTTCAGTTTCTTCCGGAGTTCTGCATTCTCAGCTTGTAGCAATTCGCAGTCCTGCTGCAGGCTAGAGTTCTCAGCTGAAAGTTCGTTGTTTTTGGTACGAAGATCCTCAACCTTAAGTTCTAACTTGGATGGGGTATTCCTATCGGGGACACTAGAAGCTGCCAACTGTTCCAGCTCTTGCGCCAAATATGCTTCCGCCGCGGTAGCCGTGTCCAAATGCCGCTTGAGTTCATGTATGCGTTGCGCGTCCTCCTCTTTTGTCTCCAAGACGTATAAGTATCGCCGGCGTAACTTGGTGTATGCCTCTTGCAACGCTTCGATGGACAGCGCGCTTATGTCCACAAGATTTTCCATAGTGAGATAACCAAGAAATCCAGTTTAAACAAAACGTATTCCCGGGCCTGAGTACTAAGCCGATATATAAGTTGTCGGCGGTTTCTAAGTGTTATCATTGTATTGACGGCGTTGCGCAAATATTTCAACCAACCAAATTTTTAGAGCAAAAATCTGGTTCGGCTACTTGCGCACAGAGGACACGTTTAAAACGTTTAAACGTTTCTTAACGTTTTAAAGCGCTAGTGTGTTTTTTAATTACTGTCAAATAAATTAGAAGTTAAAAATCTCCTACATATTAAATATAAATTCAGCGCCATCTAATGAGAAGTAGATGCTTTTTCTGTTCCTGAAACCTTAAGCAATTTTAACGACAGTTCGACCTCGCTTAATAAGGTGATTCAGGGAGCGTAAAAATGGCTCGACATCAGCGTCATCTCTTCTCGGGTAGCCTTCTAGTGAATGCAATCGCCAGCCAACGTGTTTAAAAATTTGAATGCGTCCTAAAAGTAGGCAATTGCGATGACGCCCCTAATGATGGTGGAATATGCTGAGTAGAAGATGGTGGAGAATTCCGGGATCTCCTTTTTCCTGAACCCTTTTCTCCAAGTTTTCTATGTTACTGGTATTTTTGTCGATATTTTCATCGATATTTGGGTGTTTGTGGTTTGTTCTGTTTGCCAGAATAATATGGTCGAAAAATACCCCCGTATAAACTCGGCCACTGTTACCAGTTAGGTTGCCATGGTTATGGACGCCAAACAAATATAACGCTGAAGGCCGTGGCCAGTGGAAACTGAAGACAATGTATTGCCACATTTTACTTGCTACAAGTCAGCCTCGATTTCTGTAAGATTTAATAATGCAAGACGACTTGTTACCAAATCAGGAGAGACCGAAAAGTAATTCGGTCTCGTTCTCAACATTTCAATGCGAGGACCTGCTGGAGAAACTTAAGATGTTGAACTTTGAGAAGCATCTGCTCAGGGAAGTGAGGATGAAGCCGTTCGGCAGGTTCTTCTTCGTGAAGCCTGTGAACCCGGGCGAGCAATTCTACACGTTCTCCCTGCTGGCGTGGTGGCTGTGTGGGAAAGTGGGCAAGGAAATGCAAAGGCCGCAGGAATCGGACGACCCGAACGTTTTCATTTCGAAAGTCATGCAGATCTTGGAGAGCACAGTAAGACGTCGTTTTGCGCTTTGGTCTTCTCACTGCCTCTGATTCTCTCACTTGAGGACTTTCCCGTGGACTTTCAAGCGAGCAAACTCATCAGTGGAGCTGGTCCGGCCTGCTTGTTCGTGCTGAACTGCCTTGCCACGCAGGCCTTGAAGATCGCGGAGGTTGGTGGCAAGAGAATATCTTCGCTTCAGCAGAAGGTGTGAGTGCAACTTTTCCACTAAATATTTGCAGATTAACTGCCAGAGGCCCTTCATTGCGGAGGAGGACGAGGAGAAGGTTGAGTGCTTGGACGAAAATGCGGAAATTATTTTGGAGAAGCTGGCCGACGACCAGAACACGGAGCAGAGCGATGAGAGCGACTTGGACCTGGAGGGAGGCATGCAGCTCCGAACGCTAAATTGGCTCTCTCGGAAGTCAGTCGGTGGTCGCCAAGTCGGCAAATACGGCGCGAACGATGGCCGTGCAATCGATAACTTATCGGAGCAGCAAGAGTGGCGCCTCGAGTTGGAGCGCGTCGTGCCGAAGCTCGTCGTCCTGGTCAAGGCGGACACGAGGGACTGGCGCTCTCATGTCCAGCAAATGGATGCCCTGAAGCGCAATATGGACGCGGTGAGTGAATTTTATTGTGGAAGTTAGGTGGGCGTAGAGACGATAAAAGAGGTCGCGGAAACGTGACCGGTGACCGGTGGCCGGTGACCGGTGACCGCTGACCTCTAAGAAGAGCATCAAATGTATTTCAGATCGAGATAGATAGTCTCCCGAACAAGGGGGGAACCTATTTTCAACTGTTTGTCTGATCCACAAACTCAGGGACTCAATTGCAGTCTACGCTTTCTTCCAGATATTTGACGACACCCAGCTGAAATTGAAGAAGCTCCACAGTGAACTCACTTACAGCCTCGACAAGGTGGAGAGTCGGGAAAAACACCTCAACAACGAACTACAAGGCCTCGTCCGGCAGTTCAAGGAAGCGACCATTGAATTGTCGAGCTTGAAGAACGCGCAGCAGCAGATTCAGAAGGACGCGGAAAACGCCGCGGCCGAGCTCAGCCGAGTCGTGGTGGAGAACGACGTGAAGAGAGCGGAAATGGAGAAGCGAGGACACGCGATGGCAGATGGAAGTGAGGACGTGACCGGTCACCGCACCACAACTTCGCCCTCTCACACCTCTCGCTTTCAGGTTCCGTGCTGCAGATCAGGAAGGCCATGGCGAGGCTGAAGGACGACGTGTCTCGGCTGAACGTGGAAGTGGCGATTCTCGCGCACAGCATCGACCAGGAAATCACGCGTAGCTGCGGCGCGCTTTGATCGGAGGACACGATTTTCGCCCGCTGGCTTTTATGTTTAAGAGACTTTTTTGTGTAGCAGACTTTCATGTGACAGCCTTTCATGTAACAGACTTTCATGTAACAGACTTTCATGCAACTGAAAACACAGCCGGTGCATTTAATCTCTTGAAAGCCCCACGCGCGCCGTAGCGCAACTCTGGCCGGCGGCAGCGTGTCCTTGCGTCCCTGTCGACTCGCTGAAGGATGGACTTGCGTACCTGCGCACGCCGCAATGCGGAAACCTCAAGTGTCCTCGCACGAGAGCCTGCGGTGAGCAGTGGAAGGCAGCGCTGCTTTGTGGGAGGCCCGCGCCGCCAGCTACGCGCAGAGAAGTGGCTTCGAAACCGCAGGTTGTTGGTCGCGGGCCGCGCATGCATTAAAAACCTATTAGGCAATAATCGGCTGTCGGCTAACGTCAATTATCACCTCGTCGCTATCTGAGCCGTGCAAACACGATCTGCGGGTAGAGTTGGGCCGCCGAGCGTGTTTGCCGAGCGCTGTAAACGTCGCACTGTGCGAGAGCAAACACGCGCCGCACCGACTGCACTCGCGCGGCGCGCAGCCCTGCAGAGCCGCGTGCACATGCGCGCTGATCAAATAGGCGCAGATAAGGATTTATCTGTCCAATTTACGTCCGCCACGTTTGTGGAAGTTGCGCGCTCGCACGTCCGCACGTCCGCAACATCCTCGCCGCGTGTACTTGTTCGCTCCTGCCGCCGCTGCAGCGGATCCGTGCCGCCAACACGCCGATGATGCTCGACCACCAAGTGTTGCGTCGCGGTGTCCGCAGACAGGACTTTCCACGAGCGAGGAAGGCGCATCTGCGGCAATCACAGCAATCCAAGTGACCGCCGTGGACGCTGTTATCAGCCGAACGCGGCTGCACCCCTCTTCGGAAGTCTGTCTGCAGTCGAGGAGCGCAGCGCTGGGTGTCCCCACAGGCGTGAGTGCTGCCCTGGCGAGGACTGGCAAAACGCTTCCGATCTGGATGCAGAATGAGAAGCTGACTGGACAAAACAGGACGCCGCATTCCTGGAGCGTCGAGTGGCGCGAGTCGACTTGTCGACAGCATGTGACGTTGGGCAGCAACAACAAAGCACCGAAATCACGCCGAAGCGAACAGAGCAACGAGAGCAACACAACGACGACAAGAGACTTTTATTCGTAATAATGGAGCCCCGCATCGGTGCTGCACAGCGGCGAGCGCACACACGACCATCCAGCCAGCGAGCGAAGGAATGATCGGGCGCGGCGAACACCTTCTCCACCTTCTGCTTCGGTTCTTCGGGTCTGGTTGGTTGTGCGGAGGGGAGGCGGCGAGGGAAGTTCGGCTCCACTACTGTGCAATTCCCACGGCAAGCTGGTTTGTGGCGCGGAGCAGAGAGCGGAGCAGAGAGCGGCCGCCAGAGCGATCGTCTCGCCGAGTGCGGCGTGCGGCGTGCGGCGCGCAGACGAGAGAACCTCCGCCGCCACTTGGGTGCAGGCAGCCGGCGACCGGCGACGCGAGTGGGCCGCGGCGCGCGTCGTCGGGACTCGCTTCTTCACTGCACGAGTAATTGTGTCTCGCAGGGTTCGCTCGGCGGCGCGTCGAGTTCGGGCCGCACCAGCAGCGAGCCGCTGAATGAGCGTTTTTCGCCTGCGGCCGCCTTCACGACGCGGATGCTCACTGAACAAACAGCGCGAGGGCCGGCTGGACCCACTTGGGGGCGCTGCGACTGCTGCACTCAACGCTCAACGACCGGACGAATGGCCCAGATCGTGCCACCACGCAGATGGACGAGCTGACTTTGATTGCTGCGGTTCGCGGACTCGGCCGGCCGGCATGGATTCCGCTGTGATTGTGGCGAGCTGCACACACGCGCCGAAGGAATTGACGCACACGAGCGCAATGCGAGTGCATGAATGCGAAACTCCCCTGGCGACCTTAACCCATTAACCTCCAAAATTTGATCCTTATTTTCGCCATCCGAAAGCAACTAAAAACCGCATGTAAAAATTGCCAGGAAATCCCACGCGCTTGAAACACACACACACACACACACATACTCCACACTGGAATCTCATGAGAATTCTTTTCTCTCGCGGCAATTAGAAAAAGAGATTTCGTAACGGGAAGAGTTGCCAAAATGCGCGCCTCTCCACGCACACCGAAGGAATTGTGGAGAGCGCCGGAGCTCGACGGTGCCGGCGTGGGGGAGCCGGCGTTGTGAAATTGTGTGGCGGCACAACGCATTGTTTGGGCGCGCAGCGGGGCGGCGGCGTCGGACTCGCGATCGCCCAGCGACGCGCGATGACTGCGCGCCTTCGTTCGGCCGGAGCGCGGAGCATCCCATTCAGATCTCCAGATTGAGTTCGTAGATAAGTTATTAACTTATTTGTTTTGTCATCTGAAGTCGCCGGAATAAAAGCTTTGCATAATTTATGGTTTAATTTATGAATGGCGCGGCGGCGCGGAGCGACTCGCTGGCCGTTCTTGAGCGGCGGAGGTGACAATTCGACTTGGGCGGCTGTGTGCGGCTGTGTGCGGCTGTGTGTGGCTGTGTGCGGCTGTGTGCGGCGGAACGCGTGAATTTAAACTCGCGAGCTTTCTCACTGCTGTGTGAGTGAGTGAGCTACAGTCGGTCGTGGTGGCTGCCGCGTTATGCTGGCCAGTAGAGGAGCTTCTCTCTCTCTCTCTCTCTCTCTCTCTCTCTGGAGAGAACTCTTCTTGTTTGGAATGGAGAATTCAATTGTTTCGTGTTTCTCGAACTCGAGTTGACGGATGTCGGGTTTCAGCGCTTCTCGGAGCGCGGCGGTTCTCGGAGAGCGGGAATCGCTGCTGTGCCAGGGCGACCACGCCGAGCGCTACGCCTGCAGATCGGTATGCAAATTCGCAGCGCCGAATTAATAGTCGGTAGTTGGCTGCTGTCGTCCGGCGCGATTATTTATAGCTTATTTGCCTAAAAATGCAGCGCTGCGGCGAGCGCGCTCGGCTGGGCGTCCATAAATCTGCCGCAAAATCGGCCGATTTGGGAGAACGCAATAAATCCGAACGCCGCGCTTAATTTACGACGCAGCAACGCGATTGTTTCCATTAACGTACGCGGAAAACTAAATTCGAAACCGCTAAACACATAAAACTTCATTAATTGTGACCAAAAGTGGCCGGCGATCGGCGGAGGATCTTCCTCGTGAAGGGGGTGGGGAGGGGGGTGTCCCCTCTCTCTGCGGACGCCGCTCGCGAGTCGCCGCAAACTAAACATTTAGTCATCACCTGGAAATGGAGATTTTTAAAGCTGCTTTCAAATGATTTTTGGACTTTTTAACGCTGCTGACGCGTCACAAAAAACACGCATAAATTGTGCGGCTTCTCTCCTCAGATTTCAAGAAATAACTTAATTCTTCTTGATTATTGATTTGTCGGAGTGTCTCCGGACTTCCAAAGGATTTCAGAGCCTTTAAATCTCTCTAAAAATCTTTTCTACCTTCGCGGGTGTGGAGAGCAGAGAGCGACCTTTGGCCAGGTCAAAGTCCACCGTCTTCTTCTTCTTCTGATTCCAGAGCTTCGTTCATAAAAGTCGCCATTTTTACAAGGGATTTCTGCGAACTATGAAAACGAACGAGTTCGCTGTTTCAAAATCAAAGCAGCTCAAGTTCTTCAAACATTCGTATAACAAAAAGTGGACTGCGAGTGAACGAAGCGCTGCAGAGAAGGGGCAGCTGGGGAAATCGATAATCCGAAATCCGAAGCTCGAAGCTGTCATGTTGTTGGTGTCAAACTCGTCCAAGTTCTGCATAAAAGTCTCAAGTTGACTGCAAACGTGGAGTTTTTTGTGCGAAGAGGGGAATTTCAGTTGGAACGTCAGCCGCTCGGAGAAGAAGAGCGCTGTAACGGTGACTGGTGGCTCGTTAGAAGGCCAATTATTTCTCTTGATAACGGGACGCACTCGTCACGTGATGCACACGTCACGTGATTCACTCGTCACGTGATTCACTCGTCACGTGATTCACTCGTCACGTGATGCACTCGTCACGTGATGCACTCGTCACGTGATTCACGCACTACAGCAGGAGAAGGAACCACGTGACTCGAAACCCTGACGAGGTGGCTAAATAAAGCCGATTTCTCACTGAGGAAAGCCTTCGCTTGTCACGCTTTTTACTCGTTCGAAAGCTCAGCGGACTGCGGATCGCGGAATCCGGAAACGAAGCCTCCAGTGCGGCCACATAACTTCATTGATAAAGTCCGTCGACCGAGAAGAGCGTTTGGCCGCCAACACACGTCCTCGCAGCCAGAGTTGCCCGCGAACCACTCCGTCGACTCCCACTTCGCTCGGCGTTGGCTTCCCGAGCGCTCGGCGGTGCGCGAGTGTGCGTGCGTCTGCCGGCGCGTAAGGGCGGGAGTCGCGAATAATTATTGACAGAAGCAACTGGTCTTGCCGAGCACAGACTCTCCGCTCTCCGCTCAGCGCTCTCCGGTCGCACAGGGCAAACAGGTTGCAGCTCCCATGCGCAGAAGTCGTGAGCGGATAGCGCGGGAAGAGTGCAGCCGGCGAGGGAGCTCCGCGATTGGCGGACGCCGCGCTGCCCAACACAATGGCTCGCGCTCGCAGCGATGGGATAGGTGGGCCGCGATGACCCCCCACCCCCCTTGAGAGTCGCACACAATCCCAACGCTCGGCGAGCACTGAGTTGCGCGTGAATCGGTTTCCGGCAGAAGAGTGATGTGAGCTACTGGTTTCGCAGGCGGCAGAGCGAGACGGCGCGTTGAGCAGAGCAAACTAAAGCGAAGTGGGGCGCTCAAAGCGAAAGACGGTCTTCCGCGTGAGCAGCCTTCGTGCAGAAGAGCCACTCGTACGTGCTTCGTTGTTGCTTTGCGACGGCTGCGGCCTACGCGCGCCTCAGCGTACTCAGCGCACGGAAGCAGCGAGTTCATTGATTGCTCTCTTCCCGGCGAGAGGGAGAGAAGGACACGCCTCCGCCGGCCTGCTGGTAGTGGTGCGGCTCGCACGTGAGGCCGGCGTCTGAGCCCGGCTCGACTCTCCACTCACACCAGCGCCGCAGAAGCACTCAAGCACGCCCTCCGCAGTCGCGCGACAGCGACTCACTCGTCCCGTACGCACACCGCTGCGCATGCGTGGCGAGCCGCAATCTCACTCACTCGGCACTCGGCACTCGGCACTCGGCACTCGGCGCGGGCTTGAGTGCTCGTGCGCCGGCCGATTCGCGACTCAGGTGAGCGGCAGTTGGTGCGGCGAGCTGGTGCGACGAGCTGGTGCGGCGAGCTGCAGCCTTCTCGCTCTGGCGCGCGCGTCGCCGCGTGCCGCCGTGAATGGCAGGCAGCCGGACGAATGATGTGATGACTGCGATGCGCAGGCTGACGATTGTGCGGTGTTGTCTTCATTTTGAGAACCCGGACGCCAAGAAGAGCAGCAGCCAGCCAGCCAGCAGCCAGCCAGAGTGGAGCAGCGCAGCGATCGCGCACCAGAAACCAGTGCAACCGCCAGCAGCAGAAGCCGCGCCGCGCTCAACACAGGCAGCCGCCAGCCATCAAGCTTAAGTTTCGATCGTAACTCTGCAGTTGCCTGTCGCGCACGGAAGCGTTCGGAAGTGAAAATACTTTATTAACAGTTCTGAGCTGATAGCCGCCGAGCACCGAGCACCGAGCCCAGCCAGGAGCGACCTGCAGCAGCAACCGAGACTCATTCGCGCAGCAGCAAGCAGCGACCAGACTCTGGCATTCCCAGCCAGCGACGCGACCAGCAGAAGTGCCGCGTGCAGTGGAGAGAAAGCCTCTCGTCGTCGTAGTGCACCGAGCGTCGGAATCCGCGCACTTGTTGGCTGCCTTGGCCTCCAGCAGACCGGCGGACCTCGCGGGATTCGCACCACGAGCAAGGTAAGTCGGACTGGCGGACTTCCAGACGCGCTTGGCTTCCAATTGGTCGCCGCGCGCACTCGGCGACCAATCGTGTCCGCGGCGCGACTTGGACGCCGTTCTCGCCGGCCGAAGAGGTTCGGTGCGTGGCTGCGGCTTCGGCTTCGGCTTCCGGTCTTAAGCGCCTCCTTTCGAGGCCACGAGGCGACGAGCGACAGGCGACGAGCGACGAGGCGACGAGCGACGAGGCGACCAGTGGCACGGGGCGCGCAAGTGCGTCGCGGTAGCACGAGCTGCTGACCAGTAGCAGGCGGCGCGCTGGGCACGCCGAGTGTCCTGTTGGACGGCTCGCAACTGCGTGTGTGGCGTCGCCACTCTCCGGCGCGACGCTGCACGCGCGTCCTCGCGACCCAACTGCGTGCGTTTCGCTCCCGAGCCTCAGTGAGGCAGCGTGCGAAATCGCTGCGGCTGCGATTCCTCGAAGGGCGTCGAGCGCCTGAAGTGCGGCGAGGCGACACCTGGCGAGGGATTCGCCGAGAGGGGACTTCGGAGCGGGGGATTCGCGCTTCGCCCTCCGCTCCCCTGGCACGCCGACACAATGACAGCCCGCAATCGATTTTCCACACTGCGGTGACCGAATAAAGTGCGCCGCCGCTCTGCCATTCAGTGCAGCGCAGCCGATCGAGCGCAGTCGCCGCGAGGATCTCGTCAGAAGTGTTCTGTGTTTTCCTGGGAAAGCGAGTCGAGCCGCAGAACACAAAGAGTCCTCGCACTGCCCACTCCCGCTCCTCTCTGCCTCCGTGCGGCGCTGCTTTCAACTGCGCCGCTGCCACTCCGCCCCGCCTCCTCGGCCGCCCTCAGCGCCTGCGTCTGCGGGCCGCAGTGACACAAACACGTGATGCGCTGCCTCGATCCCCTGCGAGCCGGAGTCGTGTGCGCGGCCGCTCGGTTCGTGGAAGCGAGGCGCTGCGCTCCCAATCAGTCTCAGCTGAGGCTGCATTTGGTCCGGCGACCGCTGTGGCGAACCGCCGCGCCGCGTGCGGACTGCATGCATCTGCGGTGCGATCGAGCGCATTCGTGCGACTTCAAGTGCCGCAATCCGCCTGCCGATTTCGGCGCAAATCTAATTTCACGCGGCATTAAGTCTGCTGATCCTGTAGACTGTGACGCACCGCTGGCCGCCGCCTTAATGGGTTTCCTCTGTCCACGCGGGCCGACCAGCAGCGCCGCGCCGCGTCGGGTGTCGAGTGTCGAGTGTCGGTGCCGAGAGGTTCTTGAGACGCGTGTGTGCAAACACCGACTGTACTCGCGCGGATTAACGGCGTTCGGCACGAGAGGGCGCGCGAGCTGCACAACTCTGCTGCACCACGCGTGCTGGCGGCCACTCGTTGCACGTTGAGTGCACGCCGTGTGTGGCACGAGGTCGCTCAGCGCAGCAGGATTTTGCGTCGGTCGTCGGGACTGAAGGAGCTCGGAATTTTCCGGACTTCCTTCTGCGGCGAACAATCGCGCCAGCAAACGAGGACTCGGTGCGGCTTTTCCGACTTCGCGCAGATCGGGGCGCGGGGGCAGTTGCAGCCGCGCCAGACGCAGCTCGCAGTTGGCGACACCGAGGGTGGACGCGAGTCCTCGCTCGTCGCAGCGACGCATAACTCAGGCCGCGTTCTCGTGGCCGATCGCTTGAATATCTACAGCGGCCATTAATATTAATAATCGACGTAATCACGGCGCGTACGATGCGCGCCGGAGGCAGTGGCAGCGGAATGTCAGCGACGGTGGCGACGGTGGCGACGGTGGCGACAGCGAACGACTTCGCAGCGCGACCCGTTGTGAAACTTCCTGCTGTGGCTGCGCAGACGTCACTTTATTTTAATATGCGAGGGATCCAGCTGCGCCGCGGCCGTAATCGGCGATACTGGCTCACCGCCGCCGCCGTCCCGCGCGCTGTGCTGACCGCCGCCATTCTCAGTCCATAAAATCGGCGGAGATGCGCGTCGGGACGACTGCGCCTCGAGATTCACATTTCATTTAAACAATAAAGTTTGGCAGGGACTCACGCGGCGCGCGAAGTGCCGTGCATCTATTAAAGTATCCGGTGCTGCTGGCGCGGCTTTATTCGGCGGCCGGCTTCTTCGCGGCCGAGGAGCCGGTGGGTGCGCCTGAGGAGCCTGCGCGTCCTCGTTCCCAGACTTGGCCGCGTTCGGCTCAACGCGGCGCACGCGGCGTCCCCTCCACACGCCGCGAGGCGCAGGCGAGGGCGTTTCTAATCGTCTGTGTGCTCGTTTCTAGGTTCGATCGTAAAGCACGACCCGCCTAGCGCCCCCCGGCCGCGATCCCACAGCGCTCGGAGCTCCAGCGCGCACCTCGTCGGCGACAAATAGCCGCGCGGCTTCTTATCAGAGCGCGACCCGCGTTCCAGTGTTTGTGAGCAGCGATAGCTGAGCAGCGGATTTGCTCGGCCTTCCCACGAGCGGCAACTCCAGTGCGCTAGCAACCGGAGGGCGAGAAGCGCGACGCGAGACGCGAGACGCGAGAAGCGAGAGCCGAGTGGTGAGCGCGGATAAAAGCGAAACGCTGCACGATGTTCGCCGTAATGAGGATCGACAACGATGACTGCCGGTCGGACTTCCGCCGCAAGATGCGTCCCAAGTGCGAGTTCATCTGCAAGTACTGCCAGCGGCGCTTCACCAAGCCGTACAACCTGATGATCCACGAGCGCACCCACAAGTCCCCCGAGATCACGTACTCCTGCGAGGTGTGCGGCAAGTACTTCAAGCAGCGCGACAACCTGCGCCAGCACAGGTGAGTTCGGCCAGGACGCGCCGCGCGCCGCGTGCCGCGCGCCGTCGCCGCGGACCGTCAGCGGACTGTAACCTCCTCTCGCTCTTTGCAGGTGTAGTCAGTGTGTCTGGCGATAAGCGATCCGTCCCCAGTTCAGCTGCACTCTGCACGCACGCCGGACTCTGCGGCGAACATCGGTGCTCTGAGTCAGAAGGCGAGGGCGGCGCCGCTGCATGCAACTCAACCCGGTCGGCGCCACACTCAGCTCCCCGCTGGTCCCGTGCGGAGCCACCAACACACTCTGCGCACGCCTCGCACACCGCGAAGCCAGCCATCTCGCGCTGTTGCCGGGCGACTCTTTCCTGCTCACGCACGCAGCGCGTAAGCAGCAGTAAGAGGACACGCGTCAGTCTGCACCGAGGCTCGCCTGGTGGCCTTCGACTCACTGCTGAGAGCGAGGATCGCTGGAGCGAGTCTCCCAAGCAGTTCAAAGCGCAGGCGCTCATCACCACTCACCGCTTGCGTGCACCACAACGGTGGCTCCCTTCGCAGGACCAGCCGTCCTCTACACCACCAACCGCCAAGGGATCCCCACTTCTGCACCACTGATCGCTCATCCCCCGGCCTCGCCGCCAACTGCCCGCACAGCCAGCGACCCGCCGCCCGCCACCAGATGCGCCGCCACCACCGCCGCCGCCACCAGATGCGCCGCCACCACCGCCGCCGCCACCGCCTTCGACTCAGAGTCACGACGTCCCGCTTCTTCCGCACCGCATTCCATCGAGCACTCGGGAGTCTTCGGGAGGATTTTGTCCAACAAAATGACGCGACTCCCCTGCACACGCACCACTACACGCACCGCTGTCGCCTACTTTTAAGCTTGTAAATTTTATTTATAATGTACGTCGTAAAGCTGCACTTAATGCGATTAAAGGGTACGCGCTGTACCGTTCTAAGCCAATAAGAGAATCCTTAATAAACTACACGAGTGTTTCTATTTAGCCGGGTAGTCGGGGAGGTGGACGTGGGTTCGAGCGGGAACACGCAGCGAAGGCGTCTTCGATGGGGACCCGGGAACGTCTTCGCGACCAGTCTTGGCCAGCAATAGCGGCGGCACATCCGCGAAGCCGAACAACGCATCCCAGAAGTGTGGGTTTTGTGGGGAATCCGTTGGGTCGGACATTCGGCACGATGTGTGGGTGCTGCGAGGTGTCGTCTTCTCCGACCTCGTAGGCGTTACGTGATCGTCCATCAGCTGAAAATAGAAAACGAAGACTAATCAACTGCTCGACGAGGTGGGGATGATGTAAGCGGCAGCGTGTTCGTCGTACTAAAACGCTTCGCGAAGACGTTCTCGAAACTTCTGCTCCCATTATCGCGGCGTTCCTTCCCACCTTCTCAGGAAAATCGCAGATATCGTGTAAGCGAAGCGAACTCAATTGGCTGGCGAGGGGCACCGTGCACCAAATACTGCTGCCTGTACCTGCTGCAAGTGAGCGTTAACTAATTTAATGAAGAAGCAAATGCGAAGCGAATTGAAGCCGCTACCGTTTGCTGGCCGGCCGTTTGCTGACGGTGCCGAGTGGCAGCCTGGCGGGCGCAGGGCAGCGTCGCGCGCGCTTCCAGCAGGGTTACGCCGCCTGGCGGCCGACGCACCCCCAGGACGGCCCGCATGCAGCGAATGCGGCGCACGAGTGCTGCAACGCGATCGGAGGGATCGCAGGGGAGTTCCGCACCGCGTGCATTCGGGAATTCAGGCCGCACGGCACGTGTGGTTTTCCAGCTAACCGCCTCCGTAGAGCCGCAGACTGGCCGTGTTGCGTGTGCTGCTCGCAAAGTGGCATCAATTTTGCAGTCCCTGCGCTGGCGGGGCACGAGTGACGCGCGCAGTGTGGGTCCTGCGCGAGGCAGAGATGTGCCAGCAGAGCCCTCGCCGAGTGCTCCTCGCAGGACGTCTGCGGACACTCGCAGGAAGCCTGCGCGGCAGCGTCCTACTGTGCAGCGATTGTGGAGACGCCGCCGCTTGCTGTCAGCAGTGCAGTCGGGCTGTGGAATGCAAGCATCGTCGCCGCCGCATCCGAACACCGCAGACGTATCTCTGCAATCTGGAAAGCAGTAAGAGTGGCAAAGCGACGTCTTGGTGTTGCTGCGGCCACATTAAATGCTGATTCAGCAGCGCGTTCGCTGTCGCTGTCGCAAGCAACGTATTCGAACCGCTATTCGTCACGCGGCCACGATGTCAAAATATCGCGCGACCGCAAATTGGCGGCGCATTATCTCGCGGCCATAAAAGAGTTGGTGATTCCGGCTTGCTGGCCGAAGTGAAAACGGCGGTAGCGTCGCACAGCGAGAGGGGCAGCAGTCGTGGGTGATTCACGGCCGCGACGCACTCTCGCCAACCTCGTTTCCCACGTCTTCTCGGCTTTCGTGGGGTCAGCGATGCGATGAAAGGCACCGTCTGTCGCGCACACCATTAGCGCGGATTTAATCGGACCTCGTTAGCGGGCGCAGAGTTGGCCGAAAGTGCTGGAGGTGACAACTTGCGGATTCACATACGGTGACTCCACTTTGATTACCCAATGACGACACGGAAGTCCCGCCAAAGCGCTCGCCGAAGAGGGGGATTCGGTGGCCATGCGTGCCGCGGCAGTCTAGTGGTGCGGCGTGACCACTTTCTCGCGGGCGATTCGGTACCCACTGCACTGGGAACCGCGAGAGCTGACCGAGTCCCTGTTTCTAGTTTAATTGGCAAGCAACAAATCTCTCATTGACGCCTCGCCGCGCAGATGTGCATGTGAAGCCACACGGGCGATCTCACGGCTGCTCTGTTGACTCGCGGCTAATCGCGGACGCGTCTAATCGCGAACACTCATCGGAGATGCCAAGCCCGGTGCCCCAGTCTGTGTCACTGGCGCGATGTACGCCGTCAGCGCGCGCTGATATATTGGATCTCGCAGCTGATGGTTATCGCTCAACGCAGACGTGCGCGCGGCCCGATTGGCAGTCGCAGAACCAATTTGTCCTCGCAACGTTGCCGCGATTCCACGCCACGCCGCCGCCACCGCCAGAGAAGATCGCGGTTCGGCACTCACCTGGACTCGCGGCACCGAGATCGATGAAGGTGTGCGTTGCATCTGAGCCGCGCGTAGATCGCGGGGCCGATAAAGTCGGGTGCCAATCCTGTCCGTCTCCGCCAAGAGACCGGAGAGGCAGTTTAGGTTCTCCAATTTGCTTTTCCATTTGCTCCTGCATTGCGGACAATTCCAGTGCGAGATACAATCGTCTACGAGCTCCTCCATCGCGGTGGAGGCCGGGTTCAGAGGGCAGTCAATGCATCTCTGGAGGTGAAGTTCGATAGTTAAAGCAAGCGGAAGAAACTAGAAGTTCCCAGCAACACAGAAACCTCTGAATCGGTTTTCTACATGTGAAACTTATATAAATGAACGGAGGAAGTTACAGTCGGTCTAGTGCGGCTGTGAGACGCGCTACACACGCGCAGCCCTCCTCAGATGGCGCTGCGAGCTGCACAACTCTGCTGTATAAAAACAGGAGTGTCCTCGCTTCGAATCCCCTCACTCAGCACAGCATTGAATGGCTTGTGATGGCGTCTTGAAATTCGCAATCTTTATTATTATTAAAACAATGCATTGCGATCGTTGTTACTAAATTATTGCAATTGCTACACCTCCGTCCACTCCTGAATGAGCTTTGCATCCACATTCAAGGGATTTCAGTGCCGAAACACTGCGTGTGAAATGCATTTCAATGCATTAACTGCGGCGAGTCCCTTCTTCCAGGTACAGCGTGCGGAGCAGAGCGCCTGTTGGCCTTCCCTGGTAGCTGAGGGCTTTTGTTAAGCGGATTACGTCGCGCAGGTGGAGTGCGGCCGTCGCTCCGTCTGCACGGGTGAGCAGAGTGACCTCCGCGTCGTCGTCGCGAAGCGCGGCGGTCCAGCACTCTCGGCGCGCTCCTGAAACGCACAGGCCTGCAATTGGCCTTTCAACTCACGCGATGAAATATCCTCGCGGAGCCGCGCAGCTGCTGAAGGAAGCGACGCAGCCTGAGGCGGCACGGCGTCCATGCGAAGGGGACGCTGCCGCCGTGGCGTCTCTCCGCACGCCAAGCCGCCCGCCGTCCGAGTGCCGCAGGGATATATAAACTCTGCCTAATGCTTGACAAGACTTTCAGCGGGAATAAATCAAGCCGCTTCCAAGTTTAATCACGATCTCTTAAATTAAGTCGCGCGCACAACAGCGCATCGCGATGTATCGCTTGATCGCAGCCGTCACCGCGCTGGCTGTCGTCGTATCTCCGCCGCAATGGAGAGCAAAGCAGTGTCAGGGCCGAGTTAAGTAAGCGATCAGCGCGGCGGACAGTGGAGCGACAGTGGAGCGACAGTGGAGCGAGCTGTCGCAGGCGGCGGCGCGACCGAATTCCTGAGCTCCGGCGCTGGACGAGGGCTGCTGTCCTGCCGCAGTCGAGGCGGCCTCGGTGAGATGCGAGCGCTCCTCTGTGGAGGGGAGACCATGTTCGCCGACCGCTGTTTGTGACCGAGCGGCGCAGGCATCCGCACCACTGTGAGCCGCGGCAGGACGAGGAGCTGCATGTGCGCGCCGCACGGCCTGCGGAAATGCGTGTGCGCTTGAATGACATTCGCGTGCACTTTTGTCGGAATCGCTCAACGAGTTCCAGCAAATGCGATTAAAACGTCACAGCTTCGATCCAGAGCAGCGTGTGAACAGCCGCCAGCTGTGGCGACGCACAGCGTGGCGGTCCTGGGGGCGGCTGGGGACCGCGCGCTCGCCCGGGGAGTGCAAATTATGACATTCTGACGTTTTGATTAAGAATTTGTCGGCAAACTTGTCGCTCTGCCGACGACCACCCAGAACAGCGTATCCGATGTCACTCGTCCGGCCTAGCGAGCCTGGAATGTGCACTCGGGGGCAGCTGGCCGCTGCGTGCGCCGTCTGCGCTGGCTCGACGTAAACAAAAGTTTTAATTAAATCGCCGGCCGCGACTCTCATGTGACGAGTTCATTTGTAGTGATTCAATCTTGACAATAATCTGCGTGGACGGCTGCGAAAAATCGGCCCCGCGCACGCGGCCTCTCCGGCGCGTCTGAGTCCCCAGCCGCGCCGTCACCAGGAGGGGAGCGAGGCAGGATCGGCACGGAGCGGACGGCGTGTTATTGACATCCACTCCGTTCCCAGACGGACCCGAGATCGCACTCGCTCCTCTAATAGTTTAATTTGCTCAATTTGGAGCGTTTATGCGGTCCCGACCCGAAAACACACATTAGAGGCGAACGACGCGCTGGCTCGAATTAAAGCGGACGGTGGACGGTGCACGGTGCAGACGGCGGTCGCCGGCGCGCTTGCCGCTGTCGATGAGTCGCTCTTTCCCACCGCGCAGCGCTCGGTTGTGGGATCCGGCCACGGAAGGCCGCTACCTACGAGAGCCGCGCGCTGGCCGCGGAACGTGATCGGCCAAGTGGACACGCCCCCGAAGAACGCCGTTACCACGCCGGCCGCGGACGCTGTCTGCGCGCCACACAATGTATTGCGCGGGCCGCAGCAATCCCGGAATTCCTCGAATTTCGAGGATCCCGCGCTGTCTTGGCAGTGGGCGAGCAGCGCGCGGACCCGCCATACTTCTGTCTGGCAGCCGCAGCAAGGCTGTTATTAAATTGTCAAGATGCTGAAGAATGATGCCCGGAATTTCGTGCACTCGGCCCTGGTAGGGCAGCGCAGGGCAGCGCAGGGCAGCCGCCGCCGCCATCAGAAGCAACGCGGCCTAATTGGAGGTGCTGCTTCCAAAACAGTTTGCGCACCGTTTACGCTGCGCACTCATCAGCGAGGTCGTCTTGCCACGGCCAACCGCTCGTCTAGCGGACGCAGCAACGTCGCTGATGCCGACGAATCCCTTCTGCTCAGCCGAGAAACGAGGTGGAGTGACTGCAAGCAATCTGCTGCGAAGTATTCCAGTGTGTTTTGAGGCGCGAAAACGCGCAGCCAGAATTCCATCGCGAGATGTGAGCGAGTTTAATCGATTCCGCAATCGGCAAACCAGCGTTTGACACTCGCAGATGTGACGAAGCACTTCTTGGCCGCACAGCCTTGTGTTGCCCGCTGACACCCGGCAGCGGTGGCGTCCCTGGCGTCCCTGGCGTTCCTGGCGTCCCTGGCGACGCGAGCAAGCGACCTGTTCGACGGCTCGCATCAACTGCGACCGCGGCGCATCCGTCTGCTGCGTGATCAGCGAGCGGCCGCGAGGGCTGGCCGGCATTTATTATAATCAGAGTTACAGTTGAGCCATCGAGATTTATTGATCCAGCGCGCCCTGCGCTGATTAGCGCGCTGCGGCGGACGCGTTTATGCGGCGCCCTCCAGCGCCTCCCGCGCGGCCGCTGGAATACTTTGTTGTAGGCGGCAGCTCTGCGTCGCGTCGCGTCGCGTCGCGTCAGTTTTATTTACTCGCCCAACGGTGCACACTGCGGCCGCCATCCAGCGCGCGGTGTCGGGTTTTGTTGCGTAGGTGATGCACGGTGCCGATACGCGTGAAGCCGCGCTCGCACAAGTCGCGGCGCGCTGTGCTGCCCGCCAAATCAACTCGAACGCGAATAAAGTCGCCTTTTAACGACGACCGCGGTGCCCGAACGACCGGAGTGGCGTAGTTTATGCCGCTTCGATTGGTTGCAGCCGCGCATCGGCCGCCGCTGATTGCAACTGCACAAGGAGCTGCCGCGCCGCCAGCGCGCCCACAATTTATGGCCGCGATTGACACACATTTCATCGCGCGGCTCGGAATGCGAGCATGTAGCAGTCTAGGCGGACATGTGTAGTTGTCGGCACTCGCATCCTCGCATCCTCGTATCCTCGCGATCCCTAATCGATTATAAATGCGGCCGTTTGCGCGACGTGCGATTAAAATAAATTGCGTGTAGTGCAGCGAGCGCTGGTGCGCGGCCGCGTCCACATGCTGCACGGCGCGCGGTAATTAATTCGCCGGCCGCGAGAGGCGATCGCGTGGACGACGCGGCCATGAATCACGCGGCGGCCCTGCGCGCCGCTCAATGGGGTCTTGTTAAGTGGTTATCAGTAACCGCTTCCACGAGGGGCCGCAGACGCACAGCGCGCGCCGTGTGCAGCGCGCGGCCTCGGCGCGGCGCGTCCGTCCGGCCGCGTTCTTCGGAGGTGTCAGAAACAACTTGTCGGAATCCATCTAACATGGAATTCGTACCTTGTTGTTGCTGGGGCCGTGCATTGGGCTCTCCACGCTCGATGACACGAATGGGTGCGGACTCGCGGCCAACACGAGTCATCGCAAACGCGGCAAAGTCGCCTGCCGCCCGCCGCCCGCCGCCCGCTCTGGTCGCGCGGAGTGGCCGTGCGCGCGGACGGCGGGCGAGCTGACGTGCGGACAAACAGTGCGGAAAACGAAACCGAAATCGGTGACGCGAGTCTGCTTGCGATCGTATCGCATAATGACTGAATCAAAATGCAAAACATGTTGACATTCCGCAAATCGCTGCGAGTGCGGAATTAGGACTCCGCTAAATTGTCGCGCTGTTGCGTCGCCGTGCGCTGCGGCCTGGGCGCGCTCTCGCCGCTCGCCGGCCGCATCTCCACGTCGCGGGCAACAATAAAACATCCGTTTACACACGAATCCCATTAGCGCGGCTCGGCGGCTGATAGGCGGCAGCGACACGCGTCCGCTGACGAGTTGCCTGCCGATCTGATTGCGCTGCGGTTCACATGCACGGGACACATGTAGGCACGCAAGTGGGTCGCTGCGAGGACGCGTGATGCTCGGCGGAGTGAGCGTAGGTGCTCGCCAGGCGCGCATCCCAGTTGAATTCATGTTAGTCATTCTGCAATCTGTGGAGAGGCGTTCGTTGAAATTCATAGTTTTCAAGGATTTTAATTTAGTGTCTCGCCACACGATTCACAAACGTTTAAGTTCTTCGCTGAATCCGAGAGGTTCTGGTTGCGCACGGACCCTCCAAAGTTGTGCGGAGACCAATATCGGCGCTCACAGTTGCTGTTTCGGCACAACGGGATTGTAATGAGGAAGGACGGAGTTATATTCAGCGAATGCGTGCCGCTTGCGTTGGTTCCTCAGTTGCAATGCTTGGATGCGCCAACGACTTCGGCGGAAATGCAGCGCATCGGAGTGGAGGTGAAGCGGACCCATAAAACCGAAACCCGTGGACACGACTTTCGAAAAGTCGGGCCGAACCCAGTGCGCCTCCCTTCCGCGCCGACGTCTACATTCGAATTTAAGGTCGTCTGTAAAAATTCCGCACGTCGAAACTCGTGTTTCGCCACCTTCCTCATTTCTCTCGTCGTTCGCCAGCCGAGCGGCGGGCGGCGAGTAGCTCGGGTCCCGTCGGGTCTCGTCGGACGCGCTGTGAGTGTGGGCATAAATCATGAATCACTTATCTGCTCCTTCGCGCCGCGCCAAATTAATCGTTAATGTCACCGAATCCCCCGGACAATCGAAAATACGGCCGCGCGAACGAGCGGGCCATAAATTCTGGACGGCCGGCCAACCGCTTCATCGCCGAGCTGCCGCACGACTTTCGCAATAAAGATAACTTCTAACAAGATCGGCATTTCGCCGGGACGAGTGCGGGGTTCAGTGGGCCACGTCGGCCGCCGGCCGGGACGGGACGCGTTCGGGCGCACGAGAGCGTTTCGCGGACGCAGGTTTCGGCGGCGGGTCCTGTCGACGCTCGCGTTGCCTCCCCTGCACGCGTGGTGGAGCCGCGCGTCGCAGGCGGTTCGGGGGATCTGCGCCGAGAGCCGTCCAGCGAGACCCGCCGAAATCAGATCAAGGCTGTCGGTCTCCCCACGGCGCAGCGAGCCGCCACGCCGCCCAGTTGTCACCGTCCTTCGTCATGTGTCAGCAGCGATTATATCACCGGCGATTGTTGTGATGGCGAGCTCGCCGTCGCCGCAGCGCCAATTGATACGTCGGGCATTGACAGCTCGCTGGTCACGCATGCGAGAGTGAATTCGATTCTCGTGCGAGTGGATTCGAAGCGCGCGGCCTGACAGATGGGGACGGCAATCGGTTAAGAATGCCGACTCGACTCAGTGGGTTTGTCGGATTGCGAGCACAACATGCGCGTACACGGCGACGGCGACGGCGACGGCGACGGCGACGGCGTCAGCGCTCAATAGCTGGCTGCGCCGCCACGCTGTCCACCGGCCTGAGGAGCACCAGCGCGCCGCTCATGTGCGAAGCTTGCACTCGGTGATGGGATGAGTTATGCACGTACTACGCGCGTCAGTTGTCGCCGATGCCGCGAGCTGGACCGCCCCGGCCCGTCGCGCCGCCACTGGACGCCCGGGCCTGGTGACAAATGGACGAAACGCGGCTGAGTCGGTGTGGGAACCCGTTGCTGAGTGGAGGCGACTGCTATTGAGCGCGACTTCTATTGAGCGCGACTTCCATTGAGCGCGACTTCCATTGAGCGCGACTCCATTGTTGCTCGAGACGAGTGGCGGCCGCCGTCGATTTGTCACGACGCGGCGGCTGTCTCAGGTGCGGCACCGCATTATCGGGGAGCAATTGCTTGCAGCGACTCTTCGCTGCGTTCAAATGAAGTAATTATTCATTGCGTCAGCGATCCATCACGGGGCAGTTCGGCTGCGTGCGATCTGCTCGGAGAGAAAGCTGGTCCGCTTTTCCCACGGCGAGCAGCGCGCTCCGCCGGCGTGTGCAGCGGCGGCGAGGGGGATTCGCGGGCTCGCGAGGTTCCATTCATGTTCGTCATGCACGTACCACCGACTGGCGGTGATGACCAGTCCGTGGGATTCCGATTTCATGAATGACATGAAATATTGCCGGAATCTCTCGTTCCCAGGCGTGCCGACCGCTCGCGGACCCCCAGAATGGATTTGTTAATGCAATCAGAGAGGATTTGAGAGTCGAGCCAACGCCGCATCAATTAAGCTCACAATTCTGTGCGTTTTTGATGGCTTCAACGCCGAACGAGCGACGAGGGACGACCTGCCAGAATCCACTGAAATTGAAGCTCCTGCGTAGCCTCGATTATTTTTCAGTTCCCTGTTCGCTGCAGCCTGCTCTTCCTTCTGACTTCTTAGTCCTCAAAACCTAACAAATATATAAATGATAACATTAGTCGACGTGATCTCGTTGCGTTGTGTTGAGCGACGCAGCCTCGCAGTGAGCGCGTCGCCTCATTGTTGTGTCGCGTCGTAACTCACGCTCGCAGTCCGGCGACGGCGACGGCGACGGACGGCTGGTGAGCGGAGTCCCCGCCGTTACGTGGCGAATCTCGAGCTGCCTCGCCAGCGGCCACTCGTCCGGGAGCTGCTGCGCTCCAACGCCAACAGCGCGAGAAAATTCCGATCGCGTTTCCAGACGCCCGCTGTGCGACGACATCATTCTTCCCAGCTGAACGACTCCACTCGTCGCATATCGTCGCAGTCGCCACGTTCGCGCCGCGATTACGAGTGCGGCGAGCAGCACGGGAATTCGGCGCGGAATGGGTTCCGTGTGGTTCGCGCAGAGAGCGTTTTGCGGAATAAGGTTGGGCCGACAGATGGTCGCCATGACGTGCCTCTGGATGCGACTTCAAAGAACGTGTTGGTCGGCCTGCCTGGCCGCTGACTGCGTCAAATGAGCAAAAAATCGCATGCCAACGCAGAAACGAATGCATTTCCAATGGTCAAAACAAACCACGCGGGTGCGTTGGGGCCGCAGCGGCGTCCGGCCGGCGGGGGCAGGGACGCCACCGCCTGTGGTTTCGCTTCCGCCGCGAGTCGTTAGCTGGCCGCCCTGCGTCGGGCGAGTGTGCCGCACGGCTGCGCGTCGAGCGGAGCAAAGGGCGTGCTAATTAATTAGAAGCGCGAAGCGGTGTCTCTGGCGCGTTTCGCGCGGCCGAGGGGTGGGGGAGGAGTGACGCGACCGCAGTGTCGGCCAGCTCTGCATGTTCACGCGTGTAAAAACGCATTTTATTGCCGACACTTAGCGAAACTCATTGGCGCGTCGGGCTTTCAGTGTCGTCAAATTGAAACATTGTGCTCGCTGATACCGGCCATCGCTCGGCTGCCGCGGCCGGAGCCGCGTCGCTCCGCCGGGCTGCCCACACAATGGCCGCGCCGCCGCCATGCTCGCGCCGCGCCACCGGATGTGGGCGTCGCGAGAGTGTAACCTGATCCCCGACAAATCGGTCTATTAGAATCAGCGAGTGCTGCGCAGGTATTTGTCGCGCGGGACGACGAGCACGCGGCTCGGCCTGGCCGCGCAGACGCGACTCGCGACTCCGCAGCGCGCAGGTTGCAAAGGGCAACTGCGGCTGTGCAGCTGTGCGACTGTGCGGCTGTGCGGCTGCGCGCGTGTGCCAAGCGCCGAGCCCTTTTGCGGTGCTCGCGCCGCGGCATCCACGAATTTCATGCACATCACATCGCCGATTGGGGGCCGCAGAGCATCGCGCCGCGCCGCCCGCTCCCAGCGACGGCTGGCGCGGCGCTTGTGCAGCTCGGTCGTGGGCGATTGATTTTGCCATGGTGCCCGCGAAGGTTCGGCAAAATGCCCCGCGGCTTGCGATTGAACTCCGAGTTATAAAGAAACGTTGATGGACGTTGAAAGAATGGTCGGCCGCGCGGCGCAACCACTCGACGACTCGACGACTCGCCGACTCGCCGACTCGCCGCCTCGGCGTTGCTGCGTTCGAGGAAGAGGCGTTTTACCCCAAATGCACGAAACCCACCCACGAGCAACAGTTATGCGAGTGCGGCGTGCGGCGTGCGGCGTGCGGCGCGCATCTGCACGGCGCTGCGGACGAGCGCGGCTCACATGCCGCTCTTCCTCAAGGTGTGCTCGCGGTAATATTTCACGACGGAATTCAGTGCAGCGGCGCGCAGATGGGTGCGCGGACTGCAGCGAAGGCGGGTCGGAGGTCCCCGCAGCCAGCTAATAAAACTACACGCGAAAAAGCGCGCAAGGACTGATTTTCTGAAGGTTTTCTTCCGATTTCTATAATTATTCATCTGTTATTTCTGATCTCTCCTCTTTTCCTCTCTCTCTCTCTCTCTCTCTCTCTCTCTCTCTCTCTCTCTCTGGCTCTCTCTATCGTTCCATGTTCTCTTGGTTGGTTGGCTGTGAGATTTGCAACTTGCGAGAAACAAATCGGTTGTCGCGAACGCGAGATTCGCAGCCGAAACCGCACACAAGTCGCGTTGAAACGTGCGGCTTGCCAAGCGTTTCTTTTTCTCAGTGCAGTCGCGGCCGCACATTCGGGTCTCCGAAAGCTGTTAAGCAAATGCGTTCGAAGTGGATGAACTGTTACGAGCTTTTCCTCTTCTGCGACCATTACTGTCTCGTTTTGCATGGAGACGCGACACGCTGCGAACGACTTCTTCGCTTGGCACTCCAAGGTTTCCGCAGCCGCCACTTTCTTCCCGCGAAATGCGTCATCGCGCCGAAAGCTCTGGAGCGCCCGTGCGCAGCGTGTCTCGTAAAATAAAGTGGCATCTGAAGTGTTTTCGGCTGAAGCGAACACGCGGCTCGGACGCGGCGCTGCGTGCGCGACAGTGCAGCAGTTGCAGCCGCTCGAATTGTGTTCTGGAGGAGACATGGCAACAACGGGGGGAACTGCGGGGGAACTCCGGGCGGGCAACTTCGGGGGAACTACGAAAACCACGCCAAAGCTGCCCCTCTGCGGTGGGCAGTCGCAGTTCCTCTCCGAGCGAAGGAGCGACCCGGCGCGGCCGCTGCTCCCGGCGACATTCCGCGTCAAGCTCAGCCGTTACGCGATTCTTAATCACGTACAGCGTCTCCGCTGGGTTCCGTTAGTTGCTTGTCTGTTAATTGCTTGCCCAGCAGAGCCCCGTCTGCCCCACCCCCCACGCCCCCGCGCCACGACTTCGGCGACGCCCTGCCAAGTGCAGGGCGATCTTTTGTGTCTTCATTTCCGAACGAGCTGCGACTCTGTCGCGCTCGCCTCGAATTTAAGGTGTGACCACCACAACAAACTTCGTAATCTTTTAAATTAGCATTTTTATTCTTAACGCTCCGCTCCACACTCTCGTAAAGAATTTACAAATTGTCTCCAAACAACGAACCTTTTCATTGCCAGCCATAACATCGCCGTCGAGATGCGCCACCGCCACCGCTGCCGCCACCGCCGCCGCCACCGCCACCGCAACCACTCGCGGGCGCTGAAGAGATGAGTCGGTCGACGAGGCGGTGGGTGAGTCTCGAACACCGTCATAAAACAGCGACGCGCACGCGCAATAAACTAATCAATAAATTGTCTACAGCTTCAGCGAGCCAGCAACAACACGGCGACAACGGCAGCAACAGCGCGCCGAGCCGCGGAGACGAGCAACGACGCGCTGACGAGGCCGCTGCTGCCGCTGCTGTCGTGCTGAAGCTGATGCTGCTGCTGCTGCTGATGGTGATGGTGATGGCGATGGCGATGGCGATGGCGATGGCGATGGCGATGATGTAGTCGTTGTCGTGGACTGCGGTTGCGGCTGGTGGTCTCTAAGTGGATTTGTGTGTTTTCCAGCAAAAAATGTTTATTGTTTCAATTTCGTTATCAGGGCGCGCGCACTCGGGCCTTCCGCGCCCGCCGGCGCGCCGCGCAGGATCGATTTTAATTTCTAATTTGTTTGTCAGCAGATTACCTGCTTATTTATAGGCGAGCCGACACTTCTGTGTTCCGGAACAACGTGCGCTGCAGGCCGCCGCGGCCGCCGCGGCCGCTTCTCGCACGATTGACGGCGAAGAGAGTCGTCGCTGGCGGCCAACGAGGCGGCAACTGTTGCGCGGCGGGTGCGGGCACTCGGGACGCGATTTGGTCAATTTGTAGGGGCAACACGGCCTGCTGAGGGACACCGGTAGGACCGGATTCACGCATCTATCAACAGCGTCATCAATCAGCGGCAGCAGCGGTGAGAGTTCGGGAAGACGGTGCCTGCGAGTGTGAATGAGTCCTCTGCCACCAGCGCGTCCCTTCCCGCGCGGCGCGACAATCGCACCTCCTCGACGCGCTCGGTTCCCAGCGCGCGGGCCACCGGGCCACCTAAGGCAGCGTAAGCCGACAGTTGCGCCGCGCCGGCTGTAGGCAGTCGAGGGGAGATTAGAGGCGAGAACACCTCGACGTCTGTGTTTGCGGACGAGCCTCGTTGTTGCGGCGCGGCGCTGTCGACGACGAGCCACAACTCGAGATAATCTGATGCAAACGAGCGCTTATGCAACCCGGGCTGCGCTCTGTCGCGCTCACACGTTGCCGTCGCCGTCGCCGTCGCCGGGAACAACAGATGCGCCCGTCGTACCTGCCCGCAATCACACGCGGCCGCGCATGCAATCCGGGCGCGCAAATCGCCGGATCACTTTAAGGATATTTTCCGCTCATCAGCGTCCTGGCGGCGCTCTGATCCGACAGCTCTGATTAGCCACTCGCTGCTTATTTGCGGAACGCAGTGCGCCGGCAACCCTCGGCAGATGGCGGCCACCGTGCGATGAGCGATAAAGCGCGCGAATCACCCCCCGCGTCGCCCGGTGGGCGTGGCCGAGGACTCGTCCTTTGATATGCGCTTCCCGGTAAATTAGGTTTGCGAGCTCACAATCGAAAAGAGACGCGGCAGCGAAGTTGTCGGCGAACGCGGTGTTGCCAGAATGCTGCCGGGGTTTTGCGGGTTTTTATTCCCACAATTTCAGGCGTCAATTGTGTTTCTTGCCGAAACCGAGACGACGAGACGACGAGACGAATTCATTTGCATTTTCCTTTCCCACATTTTGAATCTTCGGAGCGATTTTATACGGCATTCTGGTAAACTCCGGCTGGCAGCACTGCGGCCAACCATCCCTTCGTTTATTGAGCAACCGTGGACTGCCCTGATTGCTTGCCTCCCCACGGCAGTGCAAGGAAGCGCATGCAAATGGACTCGGAAACGAAGGAAACACCCGGAGGCGGCGAGCAGGACTGGGATCCCGTGCTGTCCGTTAATTGGCAGAGATCAAAACTGATAGGGCGAGCCTCCGTCGCTTCTGCGCCCCGCCAAACACCGGCCTGGTGCGCCACTCGAAAGTCAACCCGTTTCGCCCGCAATTAATACGGAGGCATTTGCATTGTCGCGACTTTCTTGGATTCTCCGTCGTGGCGGATTCAGTAATAGAATTCCGCGTCCTTCCGCTGCGGATGTCGACTGGGGATGGAATTACAAGGCCGGTTACGCATGGTGTGCCGTCTGTAACACCAGCCACCCCCTGGCGACGACACAGATTCGAATGCCGTTTACGCCACGCGAACACTTCGCATTCAGCTGGCCTAACGAGGGCTGAGGTGCAAGCAGAAGCCGGCGAGGTCAATCTGACGCACCGACAACCCACGCCGCGCTGCTCGCAGGTCCACCAGCGTCGGGGTGCCCGCTGCAGTCGTCTGCGTGGCAACAGAATTCGCCGATACGCGTTTAATGACGAATTGGCGGCGCGCCGCGCTTTGATGTTTGATTGCCTCGGTGTTTTCGGCCCCGTTGAGGTGGGAGCCGCACCTTCCTCCGCGGAGGCGCGCAAATGGCGCGTCGTATATCGCTGCGCGCCGCGCGCTTATCAGTGTCACTCCGGGGCTAATAATCGAGATAAGCCGCTATCTAGTCGTTTTATAGGATTGCGGCGAGCACGTTGTTTGTCTTCGCCGGCCATAAAACTCCGCGCGTCAGCCATCACGCGGGCGACGAGGTGTGGGACCGCGCGACACGCCAGCTACGCCGCGCCACTCGCGTCCCGGTCACCCGCGTCCCGGTCACCCGCGCAGGCAGGCAGATCATCTTTGTTTGTCGAAGGAGTTTTTCTCGAAATCCCGGGCGGCCTCTTTGGGGCCGCTAAACGGTGCTGAATGTAAACTGCTATATTTGTCAAATCTAATTACAGCGCGCAGCGCACCGGGCAGCTCGGCCAGCTCGTCTTTATGGGCTCGCAGTTCTGAGAGCCGAGCGCGTCGCTCACTCGCAGCCGCGCGGCCGGCCGGCTCGCGGCTCGTCCCACTCGTAAACTGCACGAGTATTTACGACGCGACACCTAATTAGTCGGCGAAGAAGCGCTGCGTCAGGCCGCCACGGAGCAGGCGGCCGCGGCATCCGTGGTATCCGTCAGAACAGAGCAAACATGGATTTCCTTCTATTGTGGAACGTCAAATTACACTGAGTAACGCCGCCGAGCGCGCGCTGCGTTCCCAGCCGACCGCCAGGTTCCAGGAAATCCGCGCGGCCGTGCGGCCTCGTCCGCCAGACCGAGTGGCAACATTGTGGCTCGAATCGATCAATTCGCCGAGTCCGCCCGCTGCATTCGGCTCGCGCGCCCATGGAAGCGCGGCGTCGGTGCCGGTGACGGTGCCGTTGACGGTGTCGGTGACGGTGCCGTGCCGGTGCGGCGCGGAACGCTCAAAGCGAACCCATTCCGTGTTTGTGCTTTATGACATCCCGCTCGTTGTCATAATTATTAGTCAAACACAAACATAAACACCAGCGCACTCGTAAACTCGGGCAGCGGGCAGCGGGCAGCGGGCGGCGGCGCGGCCACGGATTCACGATTTTCCCATCAGCCGCCGCCGCGCATGCGCGCATGACGCTGAAAGCCGATCGGCTTAATGTGTGAAATTGCATCTATTCGCGATGCGGCGATGCGGCGATGCGGCACGCAGAGCCGGGCGAGCGCGACGAGTGTGGAGCTTGACCCGGCCCGGTCCAGCCCAGCCCAGCCCGGCCCGACCCGCCCGACCCGCCCGGCCGCGCGATATCCGCTCAAATATTTGCAGATGACAGCAGCAGGCCGTGCTTCAGTTTCGATTTAATTTGAGCAAACAAGCGGACGCGGCCGCCGTCGGAGCCGCTCGCCCGGGCGCGTTAATTGATTTGAACACAGGAAATCGTCTCTCTTACGTAACGCTTTCTCACGGCACCGGTAATGGCGACGCCGCGAGACCCTTCGGCCGCCTCTTCACTCGGCTCAGAGGAACTTCCACGGTGCGGCCGAGTCGGTTGTTTGCCGATGCTAAGTAGAATTTCTCCAGAATGTGCCGCGTGACACACGAAAACTATTGAGGCCGCTGGTGTGGGAGCGGAAGTTTGCCTTAGACACCCGTAGGTCTACTCGAGACTCATTTCCCTGCCCGCTGGCGGGGTGGATTCTCGACCCCGCGTGTCCTCTGGTCGGTTGCTGCCTAGCGTCCGCTCTGAACGCCTTCGCTACGCGCACCTCGTGATCCTGCACGCTACGCTGGTCCATCAGGCGGCGGACTCTGGCCGGATATCGGCCGGAATACCGCTGTGATACCCGCTCGGCCTCGTGGAATCACTCGTTCACTCGTACTCGTTGTGCGCTCGGCCATCGAGCGAGTGCAGGTGGAGCGGCGTCTTGCTTCGGACGAGGGGCTCCACAGTAGGGAGGGATTTCGGGGCCGCACACACTCAATAACCGCCGCAAATGTCCCGTTATTTAGCTTATTTAGCTAATACTGCAGCCGATAATAGTGGCAGTTGAATCCCACTTCGTCGCCCCGAAATGAGCGGCGGGGTCTCACGTGTTCGAGCGCTAATGAACTTCGCTTTCAGGTGGGATTGTAAGCCAACCGTTAGCTTCAGATGCAAGTAAGTGAATTCTAATTATAAACGCTGTTGGGCAAATAATCTCGACTTGAGAATCGAAAACGAGCAGAAGTGCGACTCGAAGCAGAGTGTAAGCTATGAATTTGAAGTTATCATTTCGAGCCGCCGGACGGCTGACTAATCAACGGGCCGGAATACCACAATCCGGTTATCAGCGCGCAATCTGCGGCTGTTGAGTCGCCGTGTCCACCCGACTGAATTAGCTAAAGAGAGGAGATTAAAAACGGCTTCGTAGTTAAATTCGACAAAACTGTCAAAACTAATAAAGTTCCTCATCAATATTCATCATCTGCAGACGAACACAACCGCGACAACGCCGCGGCGGCTACGGTTTCGAAACCGAATCCGAAAGCATCCACAATGAATCAGTTTGCGTGCGTCTTGTTTCCGCATGAGAGGCTGAAACGTATGCGAGCGCAAGAGCCAAGTAGACCACAGGGGCGCGCCGCGCACGGGTGCAGTTCGGGGGTGCGGCACACCTCTCCGCGTCAGTGAGGTTCTGGTTCTAACTGTACATTTTAAAGGGTCCAACGAGTGCATTTGAGTCTAGCGAGTCTCGGACGAGAACTTGGAATCTGAGGAAATGCTACTTAATTTTCAATTTAAAAGCCTTACAACGCGACTTATTATTGCGTTCTACACGCAAATAATAAAACCAGCAATCGCCGGAATAAAATTTCCGGGTGTGGCTCTGGAGCAACGTGTGCGTGCGTGAGCTACAAAGCCTTGAATGTTGAATGCTGCAGCCGAAACTATCGACTCGTGCGCCGCAGAGAGCAAGAGAAGACAGCGAGAGAGCGTTTGCAGGGTTGCAGACGCGGTTTTTATTTATGAGCATTTCAATAAAAGCCTTTTTATAGTCAAAATACCGCGTTTATCAATGACAACAGATATCTTCCGCGTTGTAGGCGCTCTCGGGGCAGGAAAGGCACCGTGCGCCACCTACACTTCAGGTTACAGTATGAGCAGCTGGCAGCCGCGACCACGCTCGCGCGCAGATAAAACGCTGCAAGGAGCCTCCTTGCAAACCGAGTTTCAGGGCACCAAGTGTGGGTGAAAGTCGGTCCGCGGCTTGGGAGGAGGAGGGAACACACCCTCCCACCCCGCAAGCACAACGAATCATTTATAAAGAGAGAGGAAAAGACGTAGAGAGAATGTACACCCCTTCCCTCCCGCAGTTTCAGTCGGCAAATGCAATCGTTGGTCGGTGTTGCGTGATTGCCTTCGTCGACAGCGACGACACTTGCTGTCACCGCGTTGCCCCGCCGGAACCCATTCAACACCCCAAGAAAACAAACTCTTTATCTCATGATAATGCGAGTGAGACCTTCGAGATGATTTATTGACGCACCGAGTCGTGCTCACGTTTTACTTGCAGCAACGCACAAGTTGTCGCTTTGCTCGCCTAAAGTAGACTTAATCGTACTTAAAACTACGCTGGGTTCCCAGGACGCCGCGTCCCGTCCTGACGGCGGCACTCGCGGGAGTTGAGAATTTTGAATTCGATCAGCGGCGCTGGCTGCGTGGGGCGCCGCGAGAAGTCGTCGTCGTTCAGTTCGCGTCTCGGGGAGACTCGCGTTCAGTCGGAGACCGCAATGAGGTCCCGGGGTTGGGAGTGGCCGCTCGTGCCGGGTAAACTCAGCACAACCGAGGCAGCCGAAGCAGCCGAGGCAGCTGAGGCAACCGAAGCAGCCGAAGCAGTTGTGGACGGTGCGGAGTGCAGAAGTTCGGCGACGGCGTCGGGAAGCGGAATGGGCGCGCCGGGCTCGTTGAGGCCGCCCGCGGGCGCGGAGAGGTTGTGGGTCAGGCTGTGGCGGCGCAGGTCGCAGTTGCGCCGGAACACCTTGCCGCAGGCGCTGCAGTTGTAGGGCTTGATGTCGGTGTGCGTCAGCAGGTGGGTCTTGAGGTTGGACCGCTGGTTGAACGAGCGGTTGCAGACGGGGCACTTGTGCGGCGACTCCTCCATGTGCAGGATCTTGTGGACGGCGAGGGTGCGCGACTGGCAGAAGCCCTTGCCGCACTCGGTGCACTTGAAGGGCTTCTCCTTGGAGTGGATGTACCTGCGGAGACAGAGGGCGGCGCGGAGGACGCGGCTTAGAAGGCACTCGCGCTCCTCTGACGGGCGACTTACTCACCTGTGGTCGCGCAGGTGGTCCTGGCGCCGGAAGGCCTTGCCGCAGATGTCGCACGAGTAGGGCCGCTCGTCGGTGTGCGTGCGCTCGTGGATCAGCAGGTTGTAGGACTTCGTGAACTGGCGGCTGCAGAACTTGCAGATGAACTGCTTCTTGGAGCGCTGCGAGTTCCCCGCCAGAGCCGCGCTGCCGGCGTTCGCAGCGTTGGCGGCGTTGGCGGCGTTGGTCGTGCTGGGGCTGGCGTCTGCTGTGCCGGTCGCGGCCACCAACTCGCCGCCGGCCGCGTGGCTGAGCTTGTCCTGGAACATCGCGGCCTGGATGCACGATATCTGCTCGGCGTCCGTCTGCGCCTGCGGCTGCGCCAGGCTGCTGAATGCGCTCGAGTTGAGGATGAGGCTCGCGTAGCTGCCGTCCAGGTCGGCGGACTCGAAGGAGAGCGCCTCGTCGCCCTCCAGCAGCGGCCCGCCAAAGTCGCCGCAGTCCGTGAGGTCGGCGGAGGCCAGGTCGTGCGCGCTGCCTGCGTGCAGCAGGGGCAGCGCGGCGGTGGCCAGGGCACACTTCGGTGCCTTCTGCGGCTGGCAGTGGCCGCTGGTGTCGCTCGCAGCGGCGACTGGCGTGTTCGCAGGAAGGGCTGCCGCGTCCGCAGCTTCGGCGTCCGCCGCGGCGTTGAAGCGGAAAACGTCGGGTTTGCCGCTGATGCGCTGCAGCGCCAGGTACGACTCGAGCGCCTGCAGGTTGAGCGCGGCGGCCGCCGGCGAGTTGAGCGGCAGCAGCGCGGCCTGCTGCAGGCTGCTCACCATCGCGCCTTGCAGCGACAACACGACGGCGGCGGCGGCGGCCAAGTCGCTGCCGGCCGTCTTGCTGATGAGCGCGGCTTGCGGCGGCGGCGGTGCTTCGGCGGACGCGCCGCTCTGCCCGCTCGAGCAGACGCCGACGTTGACCTCGCCGCGCACACTCGAGTCCCTCGGCGCTGCGTATTCACCGCTTGAACTTTGCTGCGGCGCTCCCGCCGCCTTCATCGCGCCCGGACAGGTTTTGCACTGCGCGCCGCATGACTCGCGTGGATCCGCGGCTGCGCCGTGCGCTGCTTGCCTCTGCTGTTTGTGCGCGCTGCTGACGGTCGCGTTCCTCGCGGCGTCCATGGCTGCGCGCGCTGTGCGGACGGCAGATCGCAGCTGGAGATCGGAGGTCCGCGGTCCCGGCGAAGCGCTCGAAGCGTTCGAAGCGCAGGCACACCTACGCAGGAGTCCGCCTGGCTGAGTCCAGACTGGCTGCGCCAACACGAGCTCGCCTGCGCGCTGCTGCCGCGCGGCGACGCGGCTCTAGTCGGCGCTGTTGGTGCTGCGCGGCCGCCGAGGAGGCCGCAGGAAGAACATGAATATTAAAAACCGCACGCCACCATAAATCACGCGTCAGTCACGCTTTCAAAAGCTCGTAAAAATCGAATTTGACGTCCGAACAAAAACACAACAACGGCCACGAACAAATTGCTGTGGCGGCGCGGCCGGGAAGTCGGGACGCGATCGCGACTCCGGCGTGTTTGCAGAGCGAGGATGCGCCCGCGCTATGCGACGCCACGCGGCCCTCCAGCGGCGCGGGGGGTTCACGGAGGCGGTGAGGGCGGCCAGTGGGCGCTACCAACCCCTACAGTCACTGAGCGAGTCTGTCGCGTGTGTCACCACCACATACGATCGCCCAGTGCAATTGCGCCGGCTTACGTAGCTCGTTACGGCGGAAGCTATGCGCTCCGGACGGACTCCAGTCCCCGAAAGGTTGCGAAGGCGACGACGGCGAAACAATGGCGTCTCGGGTCGCGCTGACCGATTTTTCGCGGCTGCAGCTCCCAAGCTAGAAGAGAGCTTCTGCTGCTCCTTCCGAAAGTAGCGTGGACGCGCGCACAGAGTTGAGAAGGTCCGCGATACAACTAAAAGACCAGCTTTTGTGGGTTACACACGGACCTGCACTGCACCAGCGGCAGAGTTCCGTGTGGCTCCGCTCTCCGCACACAGCCAAAGCACGTTCGCAGTGCGTGAACGATCGCCGCCCTGCGCGCGTCAGTGTTTGTGCGCTTCAGGTGAGCACCGCGTGGTCTCCGGAGAGCCACGCTCTCTCGGCTCCCTCACCGAGAGAGCCGAGCGCACGAGTGTGAGTAGCTGCTGCGGTGCCTCTACTCACCCATCCAGTTCGGCCGGCCGTCAGTGCGCGACCGCAAACTGGTTAGTGGAAGAATTGGTTGCTCCGCAGTGGAGCAGAGCGGCTGGAACCCGCTTGGCCGCACAGAACGATCGGCGTCGGCCGTGCGTAGGTGTTCCGTCGAATGAGGATGTATTCTCAATGCCATCTACCGAGCAGCTGGCTGAATTGACATTCTCCGCAGAAGCGCTTCCTTCCCGCCTGCGCTGTCTGCTCGCCGCTCGCTGTTCGCTGCTCGCCAGAACGCAGTTCCTCCGATTCTTCTCAGCGCTTTAGGTACTCAAATTGAGTTTAACGTGGACTCGGCTGCATGTGCGATCACGTTTATCGAGGAATCTGCTTTCAGCGCAACTTATGAATATCTAGCGCCGCCAACAACTGCTGGACACGGCGGCGGAACCCGCGTGGTGGACCCAACTTTCAACGTCGCCAACTGAAATATAAAAGACGCTGCGAACGACGAAGCATCTGCATCATTCTTCTTCTTCCGCCTACTTTACGGCTTCTCTAATCACGGCATTCTAAATTCCCCGTGCAAGCCGGAGCAGCGACCCGCACACGCGATGTCGTTCTCACCTCCGTTGCACTGACGCTCTGACAGCATTCGAACCCAAGCCGCCACCGATCAGTCAGCATCTCATTGCGCTTTATTACGCGCCAGGGGACTCGTGAAACGGCGATAGACGTCGTATTTCCAACGAGGTCCAAGTCCGAGGTACGTGACGTGGGCCTCAGTGAAGGGATGTCGAGATGCCGAACAATGCGACGCCGTCGCGGCTCCACTCGAATGGCCTTCGCTCTGATTTGCAATCGACGCGGGTCTTCTTTCGCTATAACACATTTTCGACGAGGATTATCATGCTGTTCTGTTTCCAAATTTAATTGGCCTGCTGCCGTCGATAATTCGTGGCCTTCGAATTGAAACTAGCAAGACAGCCGGTCAGCGAAGTGCAGGGTGTTCACGCTACGAAGTGCAGGGTGTTCCAAGGCATGGACGCGCCCCCAGTGCCCTGCAATCGCGGCCGTCGCAAACCGCCTTCCTTCCCGCAAAGCCGCGTCCGAGTCGTTTCCGGAGAGATCCGAGGTCTTGAAGTTTAGTAGAGCTGAGAAGGCGGATAATTTTGCGCAAAAGAGGTTCAGTGCGGTTCAGTTCATGGACTTCAGGCCTGAATTCAACTCTTACAGCCAAACAGGGATTTTATTGGCACATTGTAGAGCTTATCAGCGGGTGATAAAGTTTAGTTGCTCGATAAGCTATCGCGCGGCCACGGGGTCCGCGGTAGTAACCGCGCTGGTAACGCAGAGAGATAAAAGAACCGCTAGCGGGCTCCACAAAAGTCGACACCACGCCTGACTGAGACTTGGACTCCAAGCACACCCGTCCTAAATTACGGCCCGATACGATCCCCGATCCCCGATCCCCCCTCGGCCGAAGCCAAACAGATGCCAACACGTTAGATTCGGCCGCTGTGAGGAGTTCCGCGTACGCAATCGCCGCGATAAGGGTTTTCTGTGAAGTGCAGCCGCGTCCAAATGACTTCTTCAGATTCCGACAACCTCGCAGGCCCGCGTCCCGCCTCGCTCGTCACTCCGCAGGGCCGAAATTAGTCAAATGACCACATTGAAATGAGCGCCCATTCCGCTCCGCAAAACGAGTGGCCGCGCGCGCACCGCGCAACGCGCAACGCATTTCTACAATTTATTTTCTCATCAAATGCCAATTTTGCGCTTAAACGTCGGGCCGACTGCACTGGCGCGGCGCAGCACTTATGCAGATATAAATTTGATTAATACCGCTCGAACATGTCATTCGCTCGTTTTGCGCATTTGCCGCGCCGCGCCGCGCCGCACCGGTCGGTCGTAACGACTGCGAGGAAGGATGCAGCACGGTTGCGAGGCTGCTGCAGCATTCCGCCTTCCGCAGAGCCGCGGTACCGCGGTGCCGCAGTGCCGCAGTGCCGCGGTGCCGCAGTGCTTGCCGTTTACCCTTTGTAGCATTGAGTTGTAAAGCATTCCTTCGCGCAACATCTGCGTGGAGCAGAGGACCGTCCGTCCAGCAGGCCGGCTGATCAAGTCCTCAGGTGAGTCGAGTGCCGGTTGCGGAGAGTTGAGAGGTGAATCAGTGCCTTGTCACTCGGGCGACCAACGGCGGGCTTTGGCGGGCTTTGACGGGCCGCGGCAATTAGCGATGTCAGAGCACTTCTAGGAACGGCGAGCTTGCGCACGCATCTTGCGTAAAATCGATTGGCAACAAAGCGCCGCAGTGTGCAATAAAATTAGACGGCTGCAGGTTCTCTGCGGCGAGGAATGGCTGCACAACTGCTGCTCTGTCGAAGGAAGTATTTCGAGGGTGCTTCCGAGGGATTCCCAAGTGTTTACAGTGGAGAACTAAGTCCGCGTGGACTCAAGAGACCTGGACGATCAGTCAACTGGATCTGGGGCGAGTTGATCAGCTCAAAAACTCAACCACCTTCATTCCGAGGTTGAGATTTACCAACAGACTGGACCAGCGTGCCACAAAACTCCTCCACAAGGTCTCAACCTCGCAACACAGCAGAATCTGCGAAGCGCAACTCCGATCGGCCTGCATCTGCACTTCTCCACTCGCCTCGAAATAAATGCTCTGCTAAGCTTTTTATGGCTTTCCGGACATCTGAGATTAAGAATGAGGTTGACTCGCCCGCCGAACACACTTCGGCGCGCGTATTTCATGCCCGACAGAAAGTCACAGCGCGACGGTGCCTCCGTCCGTGGCGCGGGCATCATTAACCCGCGCACGCTGTGGGCTCCGTCCCGGTCGCATTAACAGCCATCGATGTCATCTGTCGATGCATAACTTACCCAATCGGCGAGCACGTACATCTTGTCCTGCGCCATGTCCGCGCCGCGAGTGCGGGGCGCGGGGCGCGGTCGTGCTGGAGCCGGGCTGTGGCGCGCTGCATTGTCGTTGCTCGTGCTGACTGACCGCGGTGACGCGTTTCCAGTGCGTGGGCTGGAATTACACGATCGTGATCAGCGATAGCATTTTATGGCTCATCTCTAATTTCCGTTTGGGAGCGATAAGATAAAACAAAACGCCGCATCGCAGCGGATGCGAGTGCGCCTTCGTGGTCCTCGGAGGAGGAGGCTGCGCGCCGTCACATGTCTTCAGAATGCAGGAGTCTTTCGGACAAATCGAAATCGGAGACGTTGTATTTCTAGGCTGGGAAGGGACAACGCGTCCAAGTGGGTGCGGAGATCTTGCGCTCAGAGGGAGGATCTCGAACCGCTCAGAATTCCATCGCTGATTGCAGCTTGTCAAGCGCGAGTGACGCGTGTTTCCACTGCACTCGCTGACTCACTTGTCCTCAGGTATTTCGGAGTGGTGGGAATTTTCGGTTTCTTGCCGAGCGCTCGGGCAAGCGGTGCTTCCATGTGGATCCCCACGTGCACCCATCCACTCGATCGGTGCGTCAATTTGCCTATGCAGGCGCTCGCTATTCGCGCGGCCGTCTCTCGCCGTGCGATCGCCGGATCCGAGGACGCGAGTTCGATTCTCACGTAGCCGCGCCATTAGTTCAATTTATGCTGCAGCCCATCAGCCGTCACTCAGCCGTGCGGCGCGGCGGGTTTATTTTCCCAACTAAATTGCAATAATTTGGCTTTTAGCTGGAATACGAGTGAATCGACGTGTTCGGCGCTGGTGATCGCGCACCCTGATTTCGGCGGCGGCGAACCCGTCGGAGAGGCGGACCGAATGTTCCCACGCCGAGCACATCGCCCCAAATTTGATCGTTGCGAGTGTTGAAGCGGCTCGGTGCTGAATCGAAGGCTCGTACAGTCAACTGCGCAGCGAGGCTCCCCGGCGCACTCAATGACAACGTAAGTGGAAAGCGAGATGTAATTACGTTCGACCGCGGACGAGTCCACAGCAGCGGGCGCAGGGCTACGGGCCGGGGAGCGCGATCGTAGAGCTGAAGGGACTCCCGACACGTTTGGCGAATGCGAGTCACTCTGTCAATAGTGATCGTGATAATCCCTGGTAATCCCTCGTGCCGCAGACATTAAAGCGAGATGCCGAGGCCGCTACACCCAACACGCCGCGGTGCGGGGACTGCAGGCTTATCTCGGCTTGCGATGACGATCAGCTGTGAATCTCTGACGCAGTCACTCAAAAAGTCACTTTGCATTATAGAGCGGACTTTAGCCGGGTGTCCCTGCGTCTAATGAGGCCGGCCAGTTGTCGATTCCTCGAATCAGATAAAATCGCCGAGTTGAAGGATTTCGTATTGAGCCCGAGTTCGCATGCGATCGTGTGTCTGTGCGGCAGCCAAAGTGTGAAGGGACAAATGAAGACCATTTCTTCAGTTCTTCCATAGCCGAGTCCTTTCCGCGTCCAATTTATTGCACTGGATCTCTGCTCTCAGCTTTCATTCGAATTATGCATTTCATCCAAAGAAATCCATTAAAATTGCGGATGATACATCCGAAGTTCCTTCCTTCCCTCCACAACAACCACGTTTGCTGCGGCAGAAAGCCTTGCGTTCCAATTTCAGCACCCTCGCCGGCACTCTTCTGCAGCTCGCCGCTGCGCTGAGCCTTCTGCACCGAATCTCTGCCCCCAACCCAGCTCGACGCCGACGCGCGCCTTTAATTTGACTGACTTCCAGCGAAGAAGAACGACGTGCGTGGAGGAGTCTGGCTGCGTGAGTCCGACTGCGTAGTTCCTCCCCGCCACCCCCTCGCGCCGACTGCCTTCCCGGCGTTGCAGGTTGCATAGAAACAATTAAAATAGCGTAGCCGTGCCTCTCCGCGTGTCCAAGTTTAGCCTTAACGAAGCCCGTTTATCAATCCCGAGCACATGGGCCGCCGCCCCGTCCCGCTCCCGCGCGGAATGCAAATTAAGATTGTGCGCGGAGCCGCGCTTATTTACTTAGAACCTCCCGCTGTGCTTCCGAATTAAGTTCAAGTCCGGAGGCTAAATCGAAATGAGTTTTGCTAATTTTTTGCTTTATTCGCGACGTGATGGACCGGCCGCGGGTCCTCCTGGACGCAGCGGCGGAGGCGGGCGTCTCGCGTCTCGCGCCAATCGCAATGGCGACTTGCGCGGCCGCGGACAGCCCCACGCAGGTACCCATCGCGGTCTGTGCATCGCGCGCATCGATTCGTAATGAGGTTCCGATGGCGGCCGCATCGCGCGGCGTGGCGCGGCGCGTCGTGGCGGTGGCGGGGATGCGCAGAATGCAAATGAGTTGATTAAAAAGTGGAGCATTTGCGCCCTCCGCATGCAGCGGCGTGTCCCGGAGCGGCTCTGGTTCGGTAGCGCGCCAGAGTCCTGCCAGACGGCTTCCTGCTCCCTCGCTGCCGGGCGCTCTCGGCGAGCGCGGCTCTGCGCTGCGATTAGCATGCAGGAGGACGCCGAGACCTGCGAGGCATTTCTTGTACGGCGCACGCCGAGCGAGGCGTCCGTCCTCCGTCCACACGTGATGGACTGGGCGGGTCTCGGCCTCGTCGGAGCGCACAAGGTATGCAAAGCAGCAGTCGGCGCTGTTTTGGGCGGCCGACAGAACTCATCTGCGGAAATGAGTTATGACGCGCGCGTTTGCATATTTTAGGCCACCGTTTAATTGGGGGGCTGGACCATTTGCGCGCGCGGCAACCGGCACCGACTACGGCTGCGTGACTTCGGCGCTTCGGGACTTCGGCACTTCGGCACTTCGAGCCGACTGCATCCTGGACGCCTCGCCAGCCAAGTTCTACGAAACGTAGCGAACCCATGCGGGGGAGCTGCGAGGCTCCTGCGGTGTCACCGGTCGCTGGGTGGCGTTGTTCGGCTCGGCGTCTCCTGCGACGCGCCGCCATTAGCGCGCTTTATTATCGGGAGATTTATGGCGAGCAAACACCTTAAAACCGTCGCGCACTTATTTATCGGCCATAGATCATCGCTTACCACTAGCGCTCGAACAATAGCTGCGAGCCGACTTGACGCGATCACACGGTGCGTCGCCAACTAGAGCAGCGCGCAGCGGAACCCGCATCTTCCCTCCCACACGCCGCTGCGCTGCGGCCGTCGGCGCGACGGGTGAGGGAGCCGGGAGTGGCCGCGGCCGTGGTGATGCTCGCTTCCCTTTGTGCGCTTGTGCGCCGATCTATAAATTCAAGTGGATATCAATAATAAACTCCACTAATTTCTGTCATTCGCTCAAGTGCAACATAATGACGCAGATGCCTCGCTATTGATCGCGTCTATTGTGCTGCCCGTAAGTCTGCGTTAACGTCTTGCTCACTCGACGCGCCCATTGTTCGGCCGCCGGCGAGGGACCGGGACGCTGGCCGATGCCGCGCTCAAGTGATCGAGTGATCGCCCTCGCCTTGGAAGCCATCGACAAGAGCGTCGTCGTCTCTCCCGCGCTTTCGTTGGTGTTTTGTTTTGTTTTCACTCTCGGTTTCCACGCTGCTTTGTTCGCACTGTAGGATTTCTCCGGTCCAGCGGCGACCATTGTGCTGATTCGATGAAATCGATTTATAATAAAACCCGATCGATTAAACGGCTGAAGAGGCCGTGATGTGCGCAGATCGCCTGCACGGCCGCGGCGCGCTGATTCAGCTCGGTTCCGTGGAAGTCACTCTCGAGAGCCCGCAGTGCAAATGACCAAACATTTTTGGCTCGCTGGCGGCAACAATGGACCGGCTAACCACTTCGGTGCAGCCGAATAATGCACTTGCGCCCCGGTTGCACAAAGGCCCTCCTCTCCCTGCTGGCGTTCTGCGATCCGGCCAACACAAGGGAAGCCGAGACAAAGCGAAGGATGTGGGAAACGATTTGTTAGTTTGTATTTGGATTGAATGGCTACAGTAGTCGCCGAAATGGAAGGGATCGGCAAGTTATCAGTGCAACAGTCACAAAATTACTACGTGTCATGATCGGGTTCACGGCAATTAAGATATTTAGAGGAAAATCTCCAGGAGAAAAATATTACTGCTATTTTATTATTATAAAATAACGACTTGTTCGTAATTTCTAGGATTTTCCGCTACGAAGACGATGTTCGAACGACCTGCTGAAGAGACGTCTTATGTTTGCACGGTTTTTATTTTATTTTTTTTACATGGTTTCAATTTATATATTGTATTTTTAATGCCTTCGAAAAAACTGGGACAGTGAGGAGTTTTTTGCTTTGGTCGTGGCTGCGATTTTGAAATTCCTGAAAACGTTTTGATAAATGACGACTTTTAATCAGAATTCCGACGCCCTATTGAAAAAGCCAAAACAAAACTAGGACTGGCAAAGAGGCGAGTTGCAAGCAGCATGGAGTCCGTCCTCCTCTGAATCCTCCAGCGCGTAACTTTCGAACTTTCGAACGATGCGAACGATGCGAACGATTCGAAGACGACCCCGCCTGCCAGCGCCTAACCTGCTCCATCACTCAAGCGATCGACTGACGCCTGACTGACGTGCGGCAGACACGTATTTCGGGTTATAAATGTTCGGCCGTGCGACGAGGGATGAGGAGACGAGGAAAGCTCTTCGCAGAATGCGTCCTGGGCTGATGGCGGCAGCAGCAGGATCACATTTCAGCTCCGAGAGCGACGCGGAGTGATACCGAGCGCCGAGCGCATATGACGTGGCATGATTTCCGTGGCGAAATTCGCTTATCGCCAATCAAGCTATTCATCCCGTGCGAGTCGCGCGACGGCGGCCTGCTAACGGCCGCTGCATCGCTGCACCGACGCGCACCGCCAGAAATGCAACACCAGCCGCGCCGTGAATTACGATAATGCAGTCAAAACGATTGTTAAGCGTGAATAAATGGCGATCTGCACGCCGAAAACGTTCTCAGCGGTCTCCGGTTGGGCATCCACCGCACGGCAGTGGACGTGCGCAGTTGTTGTTGGCTTCCGCAGCAACAGCGCGCCCACTCCGGTGTGGATGGACAGCACTTCAGCGACGCCTGCTGAGTGGCTGTCGATTGGTGTTCGGAAAACTCCTTTGTGATTATCGGGCACTCGTCGCTGACATGCGTCCGCTGGTGCCAAGAATGCGCCCTGTCATCCCGATTACTCAGCTCTTCCAGCGAAGCACGGCGCGCTTGCTGGACGCGATCGCACCCAAACAAACGCGATGCGAATCGAGCCGCTGCTCGCGCTGGATGTGATTGAGTAGATTAGGCGTGTTAAGGTGGCCCTCATCAGGCCGCGATAACAGATCGACCATCTCAATTGTAGGTGTCGCCTTCCCCTCGCGCTTCGCTGCTCCTCCGCTCCACCGCTCCTCCGCTGGCTGGCTGGTCCTCGGCTTACTAGGATCGCCAGTCGCCAAGGCTGTCTGAAGCGGACTTCCTCTCCCACAAATCAACGCAGTTTAGGACGACGCCGAGTCGCGCGGCCTCGAGTAAGAAATTAAGAGCCCGGACGACACAATTGAGCCGAACGCGGCTGCTGTCCAGCGGCCTCGGCGCGGTCGGCCCGGCCCGTCGATGGCGGTTTTATGGGTGGCCCACATGTCGAGGCCCATAAAGTACGAAGTTATCACCTTTTAAACCCGAGCGTCCAAACAAATTGAAACGGATATCGTGTTTAGGTGCCATCGACATCGTTTCTATTAGTGCGGCGCAAGCGAAGTGCGACAAGCCAATTAAAAGTATCGGCTCGGCGTGTGGGTTTCTTAATGCGGATGGCCGGCCACGGCGGCGGCGGCGGCGCATCTCGCCGGGCTCACGTAACAGATGCTGGTGTGGGCCGCGGCGAGGAATCGAGTTCCCAGCAGGAACCATGTCGAGTCCGAGATAAAGAACAACATTTGAGGTGCTGGTCTGGACGCGGCTGCTCTTGCGCAGGACCGCGCGCTCGGAAGGAGTTCGGTGTGCGCCGGCCATTCGCTGCGCCGCACCAGAACGCGATGCCGCTCTGCGAGAACTCAACATTATCAATTAGCGGCTGCGAGGTCCGAATGGATTCATTTATTACGTCCAGCGACTGGTCTGACACAAATTGGAATGAGTAATTCTACACACTCGACGCGATTGTTTGCTCAACAAGGACTCGTTGCTCGGATCGTGACGGGACTCCACTGTTGCGTGCTGCACATAATGATGGAGCTGCAATGGCGAATTAGGCGATAAACTGCGGTGTTTTAGGGATTTGGAAATTGGGGCTCCTAGAAGATAAGACAATCCTGTGAAAAATCGCATTGCGGGTGGGGTGTGGAGGAGGGTTCGTGTGTTTCAGTCCACTCTCGCAGAAAGTTTAGCGTCAAGTGGCTCTTGCTGGAGATCCACCCGATCCGCCAATCACTCTCAGCCGACCCACGCTCCCGTTCACCCAGCGCACTCGGTCCTCCACCAAGAGGCACGAGACCGCTTCGCGTGCTGTGCAGCCACGGCCGCCACCGCAGCCGCAGCCGCCACCGCAGCCGCAGCCGCAGCCCCAGCCGCAGTGCCAAATGATCCTCCGTGGGAAATGACGTGTGCCCTGGAGCGTGTGCCGACCAATTTGACTCTTAGTAAGCCGCGAAGCGAAACACCGGCCATAATTCAAAAATATCGCAGGCTCTTGCATGGGAACCGCTCGTGGTTCAGAAAACCCCACCGCGTTTACAGCGGCTGCTGAAATATTTCGCTTTACAGTCCGCCATAAAGCCAGGGATGCGCCGCAACTGGTTGCCGAGGCTTTTAATTGCGATCCTCGGGAAGATATTCGCGGTGCACCGCCGACGAACGCCGCTCCGAAGGCGTACGGAAAGGCGGTCAACACCTTTTCAGCGTCCGCTCGCTGCGTCCGAGCTGCGTCTGAGCTGCGGCATCGTGCACGGCCGCGCAGGTGCAGGCAGTCCACCGCAGCCCTGGCTTCTGGCTGCACTGCGCTCCTCCAGCAGCCACGAGGCTCCTCGCAGTTGCGCTCGCTACGTGCGCAGCTTCGATCGCGAATTGCAGCCCACCTTCCTCGGGGAGCTCGTCGCTCGCCGCTGCTGCTGTTTGTGTTGCTGCCGGTGCTGCTGCTGCTGCTGCTGCCGCTGCTGCTCACGGAGGAGTAGGTGGACCGTCCATTTGCTTACTAACTGCTGCGGCCGAATTGTTTATCAAGTTTGCGCTGAATGGCATGCGGGGCCGCAGTTGGTCGTCGTCAGCAGACGCACACCATAAAGCGCACACCTCCCCCCGCCGGCCGGCCGGTCCACCCCGCCCGCGACGGCAACCGGACCGCGTCCATCGCAGCGTGGCCAGCTGTAAATGGTGCGCATGGCCTCGGGCGAAATTTGTCGCACTCGCGTATTTTTAACTCATGAGAAAATCCTTTGGCGCTAATAGTCGAAATTCCCCGCCTGTGTGCGAGGCTCGGCGGCTGCGAGCTGCGGGCTGCCGGCTGCCCTACGCGCGCCCCTCGCCGGCAGCTCCAGGTGCTGCGATTGATGCCAGTCTGGGCGGCGGTTGTGTGCCGCGCCGGCCGATCCGCAGTGCGGGGGGAGCCGGCGGAGGGCTCGCAATATTGAGCAGTCGTCAGCAACTCAGTGTTTAGTGCGGTGTAAACGCGAGCTGAAGGGCTAACGATGCGGTCCGCAGCAGCGTCGGCGAGGACGAGGAGGGGTCAAGCGACTCTCGAACTCTTTGCTGACTCAGAGATCTACAGGGACGAATCTCGAGGCGGCACGACGACCTGATTAAAGCTGTTTTTCCTGCTAAAAGTCGAGCTTAAATCAATCGAATGGTCGCCAGTCGGACACTACAACCCGCAACCTGCAATAGATTCCTCGTGACCTCTGGTAGCGCTGCTCACCGATAATCCAGGCTCGCAAACTACAAAAGGGATCTCGGCGTGCAGGGAATTCACTTTCGGAAAGCACAGGAGGTTCCTTAATTGCCCGCGTAGAGTGTCGTGAGTACTCACTCGGTCTTGCTGCCAAGGTCGGAGTAGGTATTCGAAGGTCACACAGTTACACGCATCTCGTCGTGGCAGCAACGTGATCTGCGTTGGTTTATTTTTCGGGAGAAACGGGGAAAAGCGCGATTTTTCCTTCAGAAAAGAAACCGAAGATGAAAAATCGCACATTCAGATTGGAGTTGCTGAGTTAAAAGTGTTTAATTGGAGTTTTGTGACATTGAAGCGGGATCTGAAATTGAGAAGGAACTCGTCGGGGATCTGAATGTGAAAACCGTCTGCAGTTTCCTGAAAACGTGTAAAAAGCTGGAGATGCAGTCTTCCAGATGGAAGTGCACACCTCGCCTCCCAGTGAGTGACCTGCGCAGGCACACAAATGGCACTCCGGAGTTCTCGAGAGCCGCTGCGAGACGCGTTGGGAACAAACGCGTGTTTTGTGCGCGAAGGCATCACTCAAGGCGGGCCCTCGACGCAGCGCTGCTCCGCGGGGTCGGCGAACAATGCCAATTGATTACATTGATCGATTGCTTTCATCGATTACTGTCCGGCAGGCGGCGCGGTGCGCGGAAAGCGCGTCCCGCGGATAATCAGCGCGCCCACGCTCGGCGGGCTCGGCGGCTTCAATGAGTGGCGAGCTCGGCCTGCCGCTCTGCTTCACGTCTGCACGTCTGCACGTCTCAGCGTCTCAGCGTCTCAGCAGTCGGTGTTCAGTCGAAGCTAACAAATTGTTTTCAATTGATTTTACGCAGCAAAACACAAAAGTCGAAAAACCAACACGTACGCGCGCTCTCCAGTCGAGAGCGTTTAACGTGTAAAACGATTTGTAGTACTGGAATCGCCGCTCTCGAATCATTAATCACACCGGCGAGAATTCTTCGAGGCTTTCGGAGTTCGTCCGTCAACGCCGTATGCGGTGTGCGACGGAGCAGAACTCCTGAGTCCGCGTTGCGTGTGTGCGGCGGAGGAGTTGGATCGGCGTTTACTAATGTTAATAAATCAGGCGTTCAAATCACCCGCTCCGAGCAGACGAGCGACAGAGTCAGAGAGGATGCTACAAATCTGCTTTGATCGGCAATAAACGCGTCCCGGAGCAGCGACCAGCGACCAGCGACCACCACCAACGCCGTGCGACCGGTGAGAACCGCATTCGAAGTACCTGCTGGTGTCCAGTGCCGCTGCGATTGAAGCGTCGACCTCCGCGGAGGCGAGTGCGGCCGCAGTGCCGCAATAAATGTCACCAGCGCGTCGATGCATCAGATAAGCGACGACGGCCAAATGCCTTCATTTGAGTGCCTCGGAGGCACCGGCTCGTGAAATTGCCGTGAAATGTAATACGAAATAAAACAGCCTGTCACGGCCGCCGAGGTGTCAATTAACCAACCTCGATCGGCGCGCAGATACGGGCGGCGCAGCCAGCGGCCCGGATGGCAACCGAGTTGAGCTAATCGCCCGCTTGCACTCCGGTGCGTGCGTTATCGCCGCCGGCCGAGAGGATCATCCAATCTGTCAGTGACGGCCGCTAATGACCGGAGGTGTCGCCAGCGCGCTGCACGCACACAATGGCACAATGGCACCGCTTGTAAGGGTCCGGGGGCAGGCTGGAGATGTTATCAGCACTTTCACGCACCGAGCAGGGAGACGCGGCCAGCGAAAGGTGCACCTCGGCTTCTCCAGAACTCTATCGCGGCTCCGGCAGTTGGATTCTGTGAAATCGAGTGAAATGAAACCGTGCGAGGCTGTGGAACGCCCACTGCAGGCGACGGGCTGCGCTCTCCCGACACACTCTGCCCCGTCTGGTTTAACTGAAATTCTCCGGCTAGCTTCCCGTTTTTACGGCTCTGCAAGAGACGCAGTGGAGGAGCTGCAATTAGATGCACCGAAGACACTCGAGTGGCGGAGGCAACACCTTCCGCTGTCCTTCACGTCGACCTCGCGGTTGCGCAAGGCGGTGGTCTGCCGCAACCCACGTCGCACCTGCCTGCATGTCCCTCGCCCCTCGCCCCTCACGCCTCGCGCACTCAGTCCTCGACGAGCATTAATTGAAGTTTGTAAACAAGCGTTGACATTTGTTGCAGTACAAGCCGCGTGATTAGTTCTCGCCGCGACGCGATGTTATCGCGCCACTTGCTCGACAAGCGACTTCAACGAGCTCTCGTGTCAGCATGTGTGTCTCCATTAGCGGGACAATTTTCAATTTTATCGGGAAACTACTGTTCGCCAGATCGGCACACAACGCCCGCGCTGCGCCGCACCCCGCACATCGCACACCGCACCCCGCTACCCGCACCCCGCGGCAAGGCAAACAGTTACCGCTGGTGTTAGCTGAAGTGGGTGCGCGCCCACCAACGTCTTGCGGCTCGCAGTGCAATTAGAAGAACTCGGAACTCGGTGCTCGAGATAAGTAGCGCGCCCAGTTCGTGCTTTGATTGCCACTCATTGCTTCGCTATTTTTACGCGTAACTACAAACATTATCAGCAATTTGTGTTTCTGGTAGAACACGAAACACGAAACACGAAACCCCGACCGTCCCCGCTGCCGCTCTGTGGCGAAACACTTAGTTTTGCCAAGGACAGCGCGGCCTGGCAGGGAGGTACTCCTCCACACGAAGAGGGCCGCCGCTCGGGACGACTGGCCGCAGGAACGCACGGCGCACGGGGCGCACCGAGCCGTCTTCCAGCGGCGCACAACGGACGCATGCGGGCGATAAGTCACGGCGGCCGGCCGTGCGGAGAGGAAGTGGCACCCGACACAAGTTTAATCGCTGTTAAATTAATTCATTGTGTCGTTGCTGGCCCAGGCGAGCACCGAGTTGGCCGAAATGCCGGCATGGGGTGCGGGCGGAGCGTCCTGGCCGAGAGCGCTAAGTGAGACGCGAAGCAGAGTCCGTCCCACTCGGGCCGTTGCGTCCTTGCGCTCGCTCCGTCCACCGCAGGCGAGCGCAATCTAATCCTCACAGCTTACCACGAGATGGCTCACTTCCAGCAGTTCGTGTCCCGAGCAGTGGTGCCGCATGCCACCCTGGTTGCGGAAAAGGTTCGCCTAATTGCAGGTTAACAGGATGCTCTGGCCCCCCGCGGCGACTTTCACAAAATATTTTGGTCAATTTGGATCTGCAGGACGATGTGGCTTCGAGAGTGTGTTGTGCCTCTTGTGCGTGTCTAATGCTTTGTTTGGCAACACGGCCTGCGTCCCGCTGCCCACTGCTGCAGGCTGCAGCCTGCAATCTGCAATCCGAGTTCACGCGGTGCCCGAGATCCTGCGGATGGGTTGACCATCCTGCACAACCACGAGCCTCTGCGGCCTTCCGTTCTTGCCATTCTTCGCCGCATCGACGCAAGCACGAGGGCGGCCTCGGCCAGTCCTTCGGCCAGATTAAAATATCACGGAGGCCAGGACTTGCGATTCCTTCAACAAGTAATCGTCTGGCTTTCATGTCCTGATGGTACGCAGTGGGGAGCCCTTGTCTCCCTGCGTCACGGGAGTGCTGTGGTGGCAATTTCTGGGCGGTGTTCTGGAGTGAACGAGCACCATATGCAGTTCTTGGAGGTCACAGGGGCATCCGTAATTAAAGGCGATTTCGCTCTGGAAGGTGGACTTCTTAATTTAGGCAGAACAATGCGAGTTCTACGGAAATTGCGAGTGTCGCCCGAGAGACCGATTTCTTGGTAGCTGGCAAATCTCGGAGTGGAGTTGGCTGCACGGCAGCGATATCGGGGGAAGGGGACTGCTGGAATCTTATCTGATTGAGTGCAATAAGAAATATATTATCTGCAGAGCAGAAGTCTACCGATTGCCAAATCGCCAGGCGAAGGCTGCTTAAGACGTTTGAGGTTCACGCGGCTGGTCGCTCGTTATTCATCACTTTTTCCTTGAGCGGTGGGGAGACTTTATGGGGCGCTCTGCAGTGGGTGGCAGGGGGGTGGGAGGGACGAGACACCCAGTCAATTGTTTTGCAGACGTCTTGTTTAGACGGAGATTTATGCCGTTTCAAAATACTTCGAAGGAGAAACACAAACACTTCAGCTGGTCTTTCGTCATTTTATTCGGCACTTCAGCACATAACGACCACATGATGATCTTCTAAATGCAGCATAGCGGTGGAGGCGTTGAGTAACCGAGGATCCGAAGTGTTGCCACCTCATTAGTCATTACTAAATGGGGGAACCTTCAGTTGTAACTACATAAAATTCGAGCAAAGTCGAGTTGAATGTGTATATGAAAGAATAAGAAAGATCATAAACTGCATCTCGCTTCTCAGCTCGTCTCGTGTCGTCTTAGAAGACGCGTCTCGCATCGATTCCCGTGTCGACGGGAAGGAACCGCATCGCGCTCGATGATCGCTTCAAATCAGAGACGAGAAGACAGCTGTGTTGTCTCCGCTGAAAATGGCTGTCTCGATCTCGGTTCTCGACCAAGAAAGCGGGTTCAATCTCAACTGAAAGCGAGCATCTCATCTCGACTCTTCTCTCTAATTCGAGGTGGGACCGAGACCAGTGTGCTGGCTGTAGAAACAAATCAGCGGAGCAGGCGAGTCAAGTGGGAATATATAAACTTTCCTACATCTATCCTGTCTCATGTGCGCCACGATCCCTGCAATGGGTGCGATAAGCCAGCTCGACAGCGCGACCTGAAGTTGAACCACTTTAATTACAACGCATTGCGAGGTCCCGACTCTCGACCGTTCAGATCGATCATTCCCTCATCATGTGCGGCGGTTATCCTCGCCGTCCGAGGCTTCCACACCCTAATTAGTTTGCCCTGCTCAGGTAGCAACCGTCGCTTCCCACGGCGCAACAAAGAAGGAGGAATAAAAGACGGTAGTTAAACATGGTCCTGCTTTGATTTATTTTTTCTCAGAACGCTCAACGGCGTTCAAGATCTCGTTCGATTGTGCTACAAAAAATAAACTGGGCAACTCGCCACTGCGAGCTCCCTCAAACAAAAGTCTTCGCTCGCACCCGCGCAGAGGTGGACAGTGGAAGTCAGTCTTGGTGCGGGCTTCCGACGCGATTCGCTAGCTTAAATCTATTAGGTACAGCGAGACCGCTACTTATCTAACCTAACTAATGGTGACGCGAGGGTGCAGCTTGCAAGGAGTGCGGCACCTCGTCGCCGCGTCACCTCGTCTCGAAACTCGTGTAATACTTTTGAGTGCTTTGGCTTTGGTTCGGTGCGCCGCCTGCAGACGGCGGTGACTCGGTGACTCGTCGAGTCGGAGGCCCGAGTGGGTCTCTGCGGGCTTCAGGTGCGTCGGCGGCCGCAGGACGATCGCGAGGGCGTGGGACAACACGCAGCCTCCAACTGCGTCTCAGTGCGAATGGCCTCGCCCGGGTCGGGCGGCAAGTATCGCGAGCCAGTCTGCTCCGGCCGCGTCCGTCTATCTGCTCATTATTTCGTCAATGGTGAAGCCCAGGCAGCGCCTCGGCCGCTCGGCCTTCTCGCTGGACGATGAGAGATCGAGGACCGGCGAGGAGGGCGACTTCTCGCCGCCGCAGACGCCCTCCCTTCTGGCGGGGGCCGAGAACGACGCCTCTGTCTGGCGTTGTGGGGGCTCCTGAAGCGCCTCCGTGCCCGGGGCCGAGTGGCTGTCCGCGAGGCCGTCGGAGTGGCTCTGCAGGTGGCTCTTGAGGTTGGCTCTTTGGTTGAAGCTTCGTTGGCAGATGGGGCACTTGTGGGGCGCCTCCTCCAGGTGCGTGACCTTGTGCACGGCCAGGGTGCGCGACTGGCAGAAGCCCTTGCCGCAGTCGCTGCACTTGAAGGGCTTGTCCTTGGAGTGGATGTAGCGGTGGTCGCGCAGGTGGTCCTGGCGCCGGAAGGCCTTGCCGCAGATGTCGCACGAGTAGGGCCGCTCGTCGGTGTGCGTGCGCTCGTGGATCAGCAGGTTGTAGGACTTCGTGAAGTGGCGGTTGCAGTACTTGCAGATGAACTGCTTCTTTGGTCTGACGCCGCCGCCGCCGCTGCCGCCGCCGGGCAGCTTGAGGGGCGGCATGGTGCAGGCGGCCAGGCGCGCGGCCGGGTGCAGCGCCGCGATGCACGGGTAGGGGCGCGCGTGCATGCCGTGGCTGCGTTGGTAGAGCGCCGAGTTGCGGATCCACTGGTTCATCAGGAACGCCTGGTGCTGCGCGGCGGCCGCTTCGGCGGGCATCGCCGCCGGCAGGAAGGGCGCGGCTCCGGCGGGGTGCGCGTACGGCAGGGCGTACGGGGGCGTGGCAGCGGCGACCGCGTGTTGTTGGCCGTGGTGCTGCTGCATCTGCAGCCACAGTCGGTGCTGCTGTTCCTGGCTGTGGTGTTGGTGTTGCTGGTGTTGCTGGTGCTGCTGGTGTTGCTGCTGCGGGTGGAAGCGCGGCGGCATGTGAGTCTCCATCAGCTGGTGGAGTCTGAACTGCTGCGAGTCGTGCAACTGCTGCTTCTGGTGCTGGGCGCGCAGCTGCTCCATTTCGAAGGAGGGGCTGCCTTCCTGGCGGCGACTGCGGTCTCCCGTCGGCGTGAGTGGCGGCGTCAGCATGGGCGAGATGCTGCTTTCGCGCTCCTCCTTGATTACGATGTACTCGGCGTCGAATTCTGCAAGGAAGGCAAACATTAACGATCAGTTTTACAGGAACAACCCGCTCCACATCCCGCTCCCCGTGTGGCAAGCGATCGGAGTGGAAGTCGACTTCGGTTTCTCGCGCGTACCTCGTGCTCTGATGTGAATGTCGTCGTCCACTGTGATGTTGCTGACTGGCGACGACGACGACGACGTTGTTGACATGTTGTGTTCTTGCGGGATGAGATCGATCTTCTTCCCCCGCGGACTTCACAATTCACGACTTCTTAATCTCGATTCCGTCGCTGCGAATCAATTCTCGACACACGATGACACGACTACCTCAGCGGCTCGATGCTTACTGAATCCGGTCCGTGCAGACGCTTCTGACTCAAATGCAAGAAAATCCCTGTCTCTCTGTGCGCTTTGATGGTGTGTGCGCGAGTGTGTTTCCTTCGTTCTCTTGTTGCGTGTGTGTTGCTGAGCGAGTGACTGCTCTTTGGCTCGCGCTGGTGTGTGCTGCGTGTGTTTTCTCGGCAATGAGCTGCTGCCTAGTAACGACTTCGCTCCGCGGCCGCCTGGTTTTGAAGAGAAGCCAGCGACTGCCGCGGGAGAGTTGTTGTTGTGCCGTGCAGCACGCCACGCGGCTCGTTGTAATCACGAGCTGACAGAAACACGCCCACCCTCGCCGAACGCGGCCTGCGATTGGCTGCCACTCGGCCTGTGTGTGCTGGCCTGTGCCGGCTGGTGTCTCCTGAATGGCAGCTGCAGCAGTAAGCGAGCGGAAACCGTTGGGCTGCCGGTCGGCTGCTGCCGCTGTTGCCACCAAATGCTGACGCTTGTGCTGCAGCACTCGCACTGCGCTGAGTGGATTTGCAGCAAATGTTTATTGGCTCCATTGTTCGTTGTTATTGTTGTTGTTGTTGTTGTTGTTGTTGTTGTTGTTGTTGTTGTTGTTGTTGGCTTCTGATCAACCCCGCCAGGATGGTAGCTGCTTCACCGAGCCGCCGCGAGCCGCGAGTCTCACGATGGATGCGCTTTTTTCCGTCCCCCGTCCCGCGACCGCTTCTCCGCCCCCTCAAATTGCGATGATTGCAGTCGCTTTAATCTAATCAACGTGATTTTCGGTCCACTTTAAAGTGTTTTCGCAAACTCGCTGAACTCCCGTCCGTCCGTCCGTCTGGCGTTCGGATGAATCGGCTCGCGATGCCTGCACGCTTTCGCCTCGAAAGGACTTCGCGAGGGTTGTGAATTTCGGCTGTAAATGAGCGGCCATCGACTGCCTGCCTCCCCCCTTGTGAACCCTCGGCCAGCTGCAGTGGATCCCTGCTTCGTTCAGCGTCCTGCGCCTCCATCTCCGCTCGAAGGATGCAGAAGCCGCGGCCGGCAGCAGGATGTCCGGCTGAATCTCGGCGCGGCGTTGCCGGCCGTCCTTGCGTGGCGTGCTCGCGCCAGGATTCCCCGGCTTCCAAATTTCCCGAGCGGGAGTCACATGCGACTCTTTGTTCCCGCCGCTGCGAGTGTTTTCGGCGGCCGCAAACATCCTGATCGCAGCTCTCTCGAGGCTCGCGGCGAAGTCGCCGACTTGTTTACCCAGACGCGGATTTGCGTGCCGCGCGGATTAGCGACGCGCGGCTTAAGTCGCCTCTTCACGTGGCTGCGCACGGGCTTCCCGCGTACAAACGCCGCGCACACGACGTCTCACGGCTGGACTTTTCCCAGCCACACATGGCAAGAAGATTTGGACGCAGCAATCAGCGTTTTTATCTCACTACGCGTCACTTGATGCCGTTGAGCTGCATGTGGCCGCCTTTTTCTCTGCTTCAGCTCGCGATTGTCTAATGTTGCAACAGAGTTTGCAGCCTTCCGCAGCGTGGAGCGCAGACCAGCTGAAAATGCGGGCACTGCAACTCCGAACAGCCGCCTCCACCACCGAGATCTTCAGTTTCGCCGGCGTCCTGGAACGCAGCAACGCGCTCCACCGCCCTGACTTCAGAACGCCTTGAATTCGCGACACTTGGACTTCGAATCGCTTGCTGGATCGGCTGCCGAGATCCTCCGTCCTCCGTCTGCTGGCCGCTGTGTTGGCGTTGCCTGCAGCGCGTTTCGGAGGAATCGCGGCTCGCCCGCGCTGCCCAGCCGCCTGCAGCCGCCTTAATTACGAGGGTAAAGAAAACACCCTTTTCCGGAAGGACTCCGCGTGTTTTGACTGTTTTGACTGCTGCGATTGTTTTGATTGAAGGCGGCGCGTTTATGGCGCGCAATAAAAGCCTCGTTTGCCGGCTGCGTCGGGCGCTGCTGGTGTGGACGGGCGTGGCGAGGCGGCGCGCCCTCGCAAATAGGTCAACCTAATTTGATGGGCTGTGCCACCGTTTGCGAGGGACGGACGGCGGATTAGCGTCCGCTGCCCGGCCGATCCGGCGGCGAAATGCCGTCTCAAGGCGAGGCTCGCCAAATTTCCCGAAATGATGCTCGCAAACACTCGAGGAGGCGAGCGCTGAGCGAGAATCGCAGGATCCGTGTAACGACGCACTTTTTCCAGAATATGGCGTCCGTCGACACCGCGTGACAGACCAGCAACTTCACTGCGCTGCTCACGCGATCCTCGTGCAGTGAAGGGCTCTTCAATTCGGCTGAGAACATCACTGAATTCTCGCCGAACTTCCTCCCCACGGGAGAAGCTGACGTCCCGTGTTTGTGGAGCGTATAGAGAAAGCCAAAGTTGCCTCTCCAGGAGGACCACACGACCCCTGAAATTGCGTCCGCATCACTCGCATCCCGATGCAGTCGCAACCCGAGTTACGAGCTTCGCACCCGAAGCATGCGTTTCCCGAAATCGACCTCGACTTTCCCGGGCATCTCGACGACCCGCACGGCGCGGACGAGAGCTCTTCAATTATTCTCGGTATTCGAGTCGCTGAAATAGAGTTGCGAAGGTCGAGCGACGACCTTCGGCCACCGCGGCCGTGAGTCCGTCGGCCAACCTGCAACAGGGGGACGGCAACTCAATTTCACGCTCAAAGGCCGTCAAACAGTCAAGGAAGCGCGCAGGCAGCGCTTGCATTTCATCGAATTCCAACCGGGCTGCACGGCGGTGGAACGGGAGGACGCGGAGGACGTCTTTCTCGGATGACGAGGACGTCTTTCTCGGATGACACAGGAAACTTCGGAAAGGCTGTTGGTTTTCCCCTCAAATCGACGGATCGAAGACGTCTTCCGCCCAGAAACGAGGAGCATCCGATCCACAGCTCCTCCGCCGCCCACAGTCGCAGCGGTGCCACGCCTTCGCCGCTGGAAACCGAGACATTTGCGGCCTCCCATTCACAACGAGGCGCGCTAATCGCGCCATTAGCGTCGTCCGACTTCGACAGACTCGATAAAGAGGCGATTAATTAATGGCGGATCCGCGCAGAGGGTTTCCTCGGCACTTTCAATGGACGTCGATGTCCATGCTGCGCGGTAATTGATTCCTCCGAGTGGCCGAGGTGCAGCTCCGCCACTTTCCGCGTGATTGATCGCCGCCCGCTAATGCGCGCCCTTCACTCGGCCGTCTTCGGGCCGCGGCGCGCTAATTGTTTTCGTCTAGCGTTGAAAGTCTCGAGATGCCGAGCGCCGAGCGCTCAAGCTGCTCGCGCGGGGTGCTCGCGTCCACGACACGCCGAGCGCTGCTCACGACCTCCCGCTCTCCGCTCTCCGCTCTCCGGCCGAGGCGTCGAGTGATTTATGATTGATCCGCCGCTCGGCTTGAACTCCGAATTCCAGTGCAACCGTTTCGGTTGGGGCACGAAATGCCTTCGTTTAGCGGAGCCGCTGGCGTTCAGCTGACCGAAGTGTGAAAACGCGTGAGGAAAACATGACGCGCACCCACAAATCAAGTAATTTATCACCGAAAACATGTGCAGCCCACTGAAGGCGACACGTAAACACTTTCGGCCACTTTGGGTGGAGCCTTGCAACGGCTCAGCGCCACTTGAGAACGCAGCGGCAGCGGTAGCAGGGGTCGGCGGGGGCTGCGAGGCCCTCGCGAAGTGGCAGCTCAACTCAGCTGAGGGCGAATCTCGCCGGGCGACGTGCGGTGCGCCTCTGAGCGACTCACCAGCTCCCTGAGCGGCTGTGGCGACAAAACTTCTCAAAATATTACACTTCACGAGTGTAATTCGAGGAGCGCAGTAACAAGCGAGTCTCTGGCGGCGCACTCGACACCGCAGCCCTCGCTGTGAGGAGTGGGACGCGCATAAATAACGAAACCGGAGAGGCGCGGAGTGGAGTGGCACTCGAGGCCGTTTCGAGAAACTGCTGCCTGTGTTTACATCTGGGAGCGCTAATTGCGAGCAAAGTGAGCGCGGCTCCGCGTGTCTGCAGCTCGGCGGCGGCAGAGACAAGCAGGCGCACTCCAGCCGCACTTGCGTCTGTTGACAGACGAGGAGGCGGACTGCGCTGGATTCCTGGAGCTGCGTACAAGTGCGCGTTCGCAGTTCCCGGAAACCTGCGCTCTGCTGCGCTCAGTAACGCCAGCAGCCAGCAGCTCGGACGAAATGCGTCAGTCGGTGTCTGCGTGGCATCCGAGTTTCAGGGGTTTCAACTTTCTCGAATTTTGGGGACCCCACACGACCCTCACTCATCACTGATGCGCGGGATTCTGTGTTTCTAGCAGGACTCTCGAGGTTCGCACCTCTAGACTTCGCTTGAAGGCGAGAGATTCCATTTTTCCCTGACGGTGGCATCAATTTTAATTGAGCCAGTCGACGAATCAACCGGCTGGCCATCAGTTGTCGCTTTTCCCGCAGAAGCAACGACGTGACTGCCAGCGATTGAGGCGACCGCGGCTCTGGGTGACGCAAGACGCTGGACGTTCGAGCAGCAGAGTGTCGAGGAGAAGCTCGTGCGTCCTCCACTCCAGGCATTCGAGGCCCATTAGACGCTGCGTGACTGCCGCTGCTCCCAGCAGCGACGCCATTAGCGCTCAAGGCCAAGTTCGGGCTGACCGGCATCATTAGCTTCGCAGGAATCCACCGCGTTTGGCGAATCCCGACGCCCATCAGTCGTTCGGGAAACTCGAGCCCGACCCGACGGCGAGCGAGTGCGAGAGCGTAGCTAAAACGCGCCTGCGTGAGCACCGAGTGCGCTGCTCGTGACTAATGGCGTCATTAGCATCTGCGTTGACAAAAGCAGCGGGCGTCGCCTCGGCCGGCCGTTACTTCACGGCCACGCGGCCCCCACCTGCGCCGCGTAATCATTCCCGATCTTCATCCGCACGCAGCCCCTACTGCGACCGTTAATGGGCGCAGTTTTGCGCACCGCGCGCGCATCCGTTGCCTGCGGAGCGTTCCGAAAACTGCTGCAGCGGACGAGGGCGCGTCGTCGCATTCACGCGCATTCCGCCGAATCGCGCTAATGGCCGCCATAAACGCCGCGCACCGCCCGCGACTCGCGCAGTCGGCTCACGGTGTCATGCGCATCAGTCACCTTGACCGAGCGGCAGTCGCTGCGCGCTCGCACGGCCTCCGCCTGCGTTATTAATGACGAGGACTCGGAAATACAGAAGGTCCAATAATTGCCCGTCCATTGTGCTCGCAGCGTAAACATTTCGCCCGCGCCGCGCGCAGATCAGCTCGCAGGTCGCACTGACTTCGGAAGGACACAACGCGACTGCCGCTGCCGCTGCCGCTGCCCTCGAGACGCACTTGTGATGTAAATGCGTGCACGCCACTCGCGGCCGACGCTGCGAACTGCGACTGCGACTGCGAACTGCGAATCCCGGCACCGACGGCTGCCGTCTATTGAGTGTTTTATGGGGCGCAATGAAGTAATTAAAGGACGATCCGCGCACCTCGGCCTCCTCTACGATGGCTGCACCAGCGGCGGTCGAAGGCTGCGGAGTTCAATCGCGCGAACGGTAGTTGTCAGCAGTCGTCAGGCCGTCATTCCGGCCGCCGAGAGTTCCGCGAAGGCTGACGGCGCGCGAGGCGGCGAGGGCTGGACGGCTGCCTGCGACGCGTTCGCAGCGAATTCCGCGAAGTCCTCCGTGTTTTTTAGAATCTCAATGCAAACACGGAGCACGCGACACGCAATCGAAAGCGCGGATCGAAGCGGCGGAAAGCAGGCGACTACTGCGTCCATAAATGCTGGTGCAGCAGCAGGGAAAGCCAGCGACGGGGGGAAGCAAGCAAGACAAATTAGAGGACTTCGGTGAGTCTCGAAATCACGGGTTTTCTTGTAAAGCTTTGGTGCCAACTACCACTCGGCGAGGGGCAGCTGGGCTTCGAATTACAGTCGTGATTACATGATTTCAACGCGAACTGCAATGCATGATTCTGCAACTGCTTACAAAGCCGCTTACCTCGACTCCACGCAGGATTCCACTGCTCACGTGCTTCGTTCCCGCAGCCAATCTGAGTTCGTTCGAAGCCAATTTGCGACGACTGCCGCTGCAACGCTCGCTGCAACTCAATTACGAGCCCTTCGTCCTTTGTTGCTGAATCCGTCCCCTCCACCGACCGTGCCTCTCCTGCACCGTCGCGCGGCTCGTGCTGCTCATTTCGCCCTAAACGAGCTCAATTAAATCGCTCGCAATCTAACCTGCTTGCGTGCTGTTTACTCGCTGTTTATGAAGTGCGACACCCGCTCGTTTGTGCCTCCAATTAAGGCCTCCGGAGCATCTGCCTCGTGCCTCGTGCCTCGCTCGCCGGTGCGCCTAACACACCCGCCTGCCGCCCGCTCGCAGGGTCCTCCAGCCTCCAGCCTCCAGCCACTAATCCCGCACTCGCATGGCAGCCGGTGTAATCGATTTGTTGCGACACAAACAGCAACACAAACAGCAACACAAACAGCAACGCGTCGTAAAGTCAAATGGCAACGCAGCGCAGTGAATCTGTGCAAACAAGAAATTAATTGGCTCGCCTCGTCGGGCCGAGCGACCCGCGACCCGCACGCAGCAAGGGGACCGCCGACTGCAGTTTACGAGGGGCACTTAAATTGGCGACGCTCATCTTCATCGCCCTAATTAATCGAGTTAATTAAAGGAGCGGCTATTTGCGACTCGGGGTCACAAATCAAAACGCTGACGCTGAGCACGCAGCACGCAAGAAAACGTGGACGCGGCACGTCTTTCCGCACATGAGTCGGCGAGCTGCGAGGAGTCACTCAGAGGACGTTTGCAGCTCGCATCGATGCACCCCTCAGCTCGTCTCGTGCGGACCAGTAAGCGGAGTGGATGCGAGGGGCGTCTGGGGCTGCCAGCTGCCAGCGGGGCGCACTTGCAACTGCGACTGATAAAAGCGTAAAGCGTTCCCACCAACTCTCGTCCGAAGCCTAATTGAAACTTATCGCCGCTCCGCTCTCGTCCGCCGTCGTCCCGGAAGTCTCTGGTCGCTGGTGTCAAGTGGAGACGCTCCCGCTCCCATATCTGAGTCTCGCTTTTGAGGGCGTATTCGGCGCGCATGTGGACGGACGGGAGGGTGGGGAGCCCGTGAATTCCAAAGTGTGTACAAATTAATTTTATCGAAGGTCTTCAATTTGTACGATTTGATGTTTGTCGCCGCGCATCGGCTGCTTCAGAATATTCATCGCTGTGATGAATCAACGAACACTCTCGTGATTACGACGTAATTATCGCAAACACTTATTTTTCAAAATGGAAAGTCGTTCTTTTGGAGGAAAATAAAAACAATCATAAGTTGAGCACTTAAAAATTTATCTTATTTCCACACTGACGAAAATCACTGAGTGGTGGGAGGATGAGAGGGAGAGAATTGACACATCGATAGACCGCTGCAATCTAGAAACCGGAATAGATCGCGAAACTCTGGAGACCAAATATGAGAGCGTAGAACAAAAAAATTACTAATTAAAAATTAATAATTTTTTTTTACCAAATATAAATTTTTCCACCCGACTGGAATATGAGCAACGAGAAAAAATAATTCCAATGATGGTGGAATATGCGATTAATGTTGGTAGTTGAGTTGTGTAATTTTCTATTTAAACTCCCTCCTAAAAGTAGGCAATTGCGGTGAATAGAAGCTTTAGCCGATACTCAAACTAAAGCGCCGTAAGTTTTAATAATTTCTTAATCTGGTGCTATAACCCACCATAAAACGCCCTCCTAAAAGTAGACGTCATGAATAAAAATGTCAAACTGGCTATGCGAACAGGGTGACGCCAATTTTCCAATTAATTTCTACAAAAACCAGCTAGGAGAAACCTGCCAAGACACAAACCTATTTTATTGAGGTGAGTGAGACCTTGAAAGCAGGCCAACACTGGAATTAAATATATGAGAACTCAACCGATTTTTTCCACGTAATTTCCCAGCGTGAAAATTAATTGAATAATAAGGGAATATTTAGTAGAGTCAAATACCTAGAACTCAATTGAGATAACTCGAATGCGAAATTACTGTTCGCAAGTTGTATTATAAACACATCAAATGAAACTTTTACAAGCGTACTGACCGCTTTTCTTCAAGTTCTCAGTGCTACGAAACCATGGCTCTGATTACATTACTACTAAAATAAACCAAATTGAACTTCTAACATCGAGAACATCAAAATCTTGGGATTTAAAATGTATGATTACTTATATGTACAACTTTTGATGATATTTACATATATTGTATTTACACAAGATCAGAAGAACGAACGCCAGTTGCGACTAGAAATCGACAACACTGTCCAGCCACCGACGACATTGTTATTGTGCCATTCATTCCTCAGAAGACTTCAATTAGTTGCAGAGATCAAAACATAGAGAAAAACAAAGATTCTGTTAACTCTCCTCGGATTCAAATTCGATGTTGTAAAGGATCTGCTGGATCTTGAGGCGGGCCAAAGCATTCTTTCTATGCGTCAGTCTTCTCAGGATGGGCGCACAACTCATGAGGAATTTTTCGTCGCTATCCAAGCACATTGCCGTCGGAGGAGTTGCTGGTGCATCAGTACGAGGTGAGTGATGTTCAGAAGCTTCTTTGCTCGGTACTTCTGAAGGGGGCGGTTCCAAGGTAACGCTTGTGGACAGGCCATCTGTATCGCTGGTTATGCTGGCAATCAAGTGATGCACGTCGTCGCCATCATTTGTACAGAGTAGCTGAGAATCGATTACAATATCTTCCTTTCTATCGAATTGCTCGTTCGTTTCGATATCTAGCGTCGCAGGTGTGTCAATGGTTTCAAGACAGCATTTTTTACCGCTTTCTGACTGCATCATGATGGTGTCTTCCGAGTTGTCCGCAAAATCCTCCAGCAGAGCATCCTCAATCTCATAGCTCAAAAGATAGAGGGTAAAAAGCAAACAACACAAGACTTAAAGGTGTCATTATTACCAAGAGTTGTCCAGGTATTGCGCCATGAAGCTCATCTGATCGTAGAACACCCACTTCTTCCGCTTGCCTAACGCAGCCTCATCCGAACGATTTAGGTACTTGTAGTGCTTGGAGAAGGCATCCCTCAAGGAGCGCCATCGCCTGCGACACTCCTCGGCTAGGAGTGAATAGGATTTAGAATGGAAATGGAAGACAAGTAGACCAACGCTTACCTGTTGCGCCCACAGCTTCACTCACTTCCTTCCAGAACTGATAGCGGAGCCCGGACTTACGATACCCTTTCAAGGACTTATCGTATAGAATGGGCTTCATTTCGACCTGGCGAATCAGCTCCTCCTCATTGAGAATAACCAGTTTTCCTGACTCCCGCTTGAAACGTTTCTTGCCCGCCATTGGAGCTGTTGATCAAAGACTTTTATCTTGATTCACCCAAAAATACTGTTTTGGATTTCAGTGCGAAACTGAGGGGATCATTCACAATAGAGTTTCACGAATGACAGCAATTTAATGTAAAGACGTATAACGCACGTTCGTTCTGCAACAACTCGTACTTTTTAGAACAAATTGTTACCTCAACATGTTTTTTAACTCCTTTAAATACATTCGTAGCAAATAAAAAAATTGTAAATATCTTACTAAGAATTCATTAACAATGCAAGGCCATTTTCTTTACAAAGTACAGCAGTCGGTTAAAACTTCTCGCTTAGAACATCGCGCGATGTTCGTAATTTTTATTCGGATGCCCCCAATCAAACACGTCGTAGATTTACAAAATTAATCTGTACTACTACCAATTTTAATGACTTTTCTTAACAATTTTCCATGCTATAAAAGTGTGTTAAGAAGTTATAACAATAACGGCGTCAGACTCATAGGTTCAGTCTTGTTCCTTTCATTAAATTTACGTTGAAGAACATACGCTGAATTTTGACGATAATCTCTCAGCAAATAAGGCTTAATGGAGTCTTCCTCTCCTTGGTGGGAAGGAGTGCCTCTTTGATCTGCGTATCTAACAATTATGCTGGTTTTGTATGAATGTTTTCATGGCTGAAATTTTTTCTTCACAATTTTTACGGATGACTACTTCCATGACGAGCGAATATCAACTAAAGTCGACATCGAGTCCAGAATTGAGTCCGGCGTGGAAGACTTCGAACCAGCAGCACTGTCAAGGGCGTTAACAATGTCGCCAGTGGTAGCAACATCCAAGTTGTCGTCACTTTTCTTTATATGAAGCATGTCGATTTCTGTAAGGGCCACATCTGGCTCCTAAAAAAACAGCTCGTAAGATTCTCTAGATACCAAACAGTCAAGGACAAACCTTTTCAAGGGCAGCATCTGACACTTGTAAGTGGTAACCGTCTTTGCAGAGTGCGCTGATTAGATCGATGCCAGCTTCGCGGTTTCCTCCGTATCTGTGCTCCCAGGCATCTAAAAGTCTGTTGTAATACCGCGGGCTGTCGATGAAATTAAGATAGATGTGGGTATCTGGAGTTGGGAAGATGCGTTCTAAAGGCGCGCACCGCGCCAGCTCGTCTTCCGCGATTATTAAGCATCGCACATCGTCTGGCAACAGGTTGTCCAGTATGGCGTCGACATATTCTTCACGGAGCTCGATCGACCGGTTGGTGAACTGATTGTGCTTGCGAACTTCCTCTGCTGTCAGACAGGTGGTGAATATGCGTTTGTCATGGCACAAGGGACCATCCATGTGGAGTTCCTCTAGAATTTCGCTCTGCTGCTTCTCAGTCAACTTGGGAGGAACCTGTGCTCACAAGATATCGGAATTAGTAGCGGTTTTAGAAGAGGCAGTTCTGGCAGACCTGGTACAGAGCTGTATTAAGAACCGCCTGAATCAACGGTCCCTTGACATGAAGATCCAATGGCAGCTCCGAATGTAGTGACGGCGATATATTGATCTCCAACAGCCACGGAACCATGTTTTCGTCCAGCAACACATCAAAACCAAACAACTCGAAACAGTTATAACGGAAATTAACATTCTGACGGTACATCCGATTCAAGCCAGACTCGCCGCTTATGATGGATTTGATCACAAGGTTGCGCATAGTAGCCCACAGGTGGGTCGTGTTGACTCCACGATCCTCCAACCAGGACCACAATGACTGAAGGGTCCACTTGTGACCCTGGCAGGCATTGAAGTCCTCGTTCTTCGAGTAGTTTTCCGAAAACTTGTTGATGCTATAGTTCGTCAGATGCATACATCGATCGTCCAAGCTGTTCAACTCAGAGCTGTACTTTACTACGAAAACAAAACAGAAACTAGATTACTAAAAGCCGATTTCAGGAACTACCATCGTGAATCGTCTGTGTACCTGATGCGAACCGAACGAGGCCATCTTTGAACATATATAGTCGCAGGGGATTGATGGATGTCACCACAACATACAATCGGAGGTCGAATTTGTTGTCGTTTATTAAGAGAGGTCGTTCAATATACCTAAAAATTGACTTGAAAATTTGATGTTTTTAGCAAAACAGTGGTGAAATTTACTTCTGCACGACAAGTGGCCGATCCTTGGGAAACTGACTCCACTTGTTAACTATACGTATACCTGTACCCCGTGCGCTGGCGGGAGGCTTAATGATCCATTTCGTCAGCTTTGATGCGTTCTTGGGCCACACCTGTCGAAGGCTCTCCAGATCTTCGGGCATAATGTACGACCTGTGGTTGGTGCAAATCAGTAGATTGGGTAACTAAAACAAGATGTGAAAGCCAAAGCTCACTTTTGCATGAAGCCGAATTCCTTGCTTCCGAACTTCTTCATGTTGGTGTGCAGACTCTTCCACATACTGTCTTTTCTACCGATTCGAAAGGATCCGGGCATGTGGTTGTACTTCTGATGGGACCGAATGGTCCTGAAACCCGGACTCTTCATATGCTTCTCCCAAATGGCCATCCAGTCTGTGGTATCTGCGCGACGCAAGCTTTTAAGTGCTAAGAATAATAAAGTTTCACAACGATGATACTTTTAATTATCCTAAAGCCCGAGTTCAGCACGACGCGCTTGACTATTTTTGGCATCACGGGACTCAGCTTCCACTTGAGAACCCTATGGAGGGCTGCAGGCATCGGAGGTCCCTTTTCAGCGTGAGACGCGAAATTCAAGTATGGCGGGACATTAGGGAAAATACTTGCTGACAAAATACACTTCGGTGTGGGGTACTCCGTCTGCTCGTCGCTATCTTCGGATAAGCCGAGCTCAGGAACAGCACGTATGTTTTGGCTTTGGCGAGTGACGTCTCTATCCTCCTGCAGGAAAAACGGCTGCCCGGTATACTCTTCATCGGTGTCACTATCGGTGTATTCGTTGACGTCGTCGATAGCTGTAAGGCAGAAGTAATAGCGTAGACAAACCTCATTGTGCTCTATAATGAGGCTGCTGGAGTTACCTGAGCAGGGATCGTCGTCTGAATTGCTGCCCTCCTTCAGCCTGTCGCCCTCGCCCCCTTTGGCTAGAGAGACGCCAGTGTAGTGAAATGGCTCACTATTCAGTTGCTTGGGTCCATTGAAGCTTTGCGTCCCTCTGTTATCTGTGGGCAGATAGTGGGAAGCATACAGGCTGGTCTCGTAGGCAGTGGCAGCGGATTTGGTTAAGCCGTTTTGTGTTAGTATTTTAGTCTTCTCGTCATGCTGCTGGGAACTCAGCAAGCTGCTGGCGTGGAATTGGTTGACAATGATTTTCGCAGGCTTGCTAGCAGTGGAAGCAGAGCTGACAGCAGATGAAGCGCTTGTGACTGCGTTACTATTCTTAGTAGAAGCGTTTGATGAGGTGTTGGGCGGATGCGGACGGGTGTGGCGTTTTGGATGCCCGGAAACAGGTTTGCTAAGACTGGCTTCGTCTCGTGTCCGCTTTAAAATCAACTTGGGGTTTAGGGAAGCACACATGCACAAGAAACAAAAACAAATCCACCGACTAATGTAAGTGATTACAAGCAACATGAGAAAAATAATCTTAGCTTGACAACTGAGTACCCTGAAGTCTACGTGAACCGCGGACGTTTATGCCGGGATATCATTTTCTGCAAGGAGCGTGTAAAGCATGTAAACAAAAAGTAACTTTTGAAATTATTTTCAGTAACTACTGTAAAGTCCTTGTATATTTGATCCCAGTCGCTCTTCTGGGTTGTGAATTAGTGATTTCGTTGCCACTTAACATGCAAAAGAATCTTGAAATCTTTAAAAATTCAAGCAAGTTACGATCAAAGGATTGCGAGCGTCACATATTATTTTGAATGAGAAAGTGCGTTGGGACAATAATGGATGTCTGTATCGTCTTAAGTTGAAAACAGCTAAATGATTTATATGAAAAAATACAACATTAACTTTAGAGCTCACTTTAACTAACGCTCGGACTTTAAAACTCAATGTTTTAAATGACTTAATAACTTTTAAAATTAATAAAAAACTCGAGAACTCTTGTTGTTTTAGAAAAGGACGCTTGAACATCGCAACTTGTTCTTTTGTGACGCTAGGTCAGACTTGAATACGGTCTCATTATTCCCTGAATGTTCCGCTTTATAAGAAACCCCTCAGGACTGGCATGATTTATTTTAAATCCTACGTACAATACAAAGCTGACGGGCGTATTATTTGAGCCATGATATGTAAAGGTTAGAACCACAATCGCACGTGTAGCTGTAGTGAAGTTAGTACTTTGAGCACGCAAGGATAATTGGGGGCACTGAACACAGGAGGACTTAGTCATCACACTTGTTTGCTCACCTGTACGTTTCCGTTCTGTTTCACGTCTTGAGGCGGCACAGCGGCGTTATTCGCCGCCACACCGACGCTGGCGGCAGTGCGGATAGTGATGCGCGATCTATTCAGAATGTTCTCCGCGCCCCTTCGCTTCGATGACTCGGAACTGTTGGCAGTGCTTGTGATGAGGTTCGTGCTGGCGGCGTTCTTGATGCTGTTGATGGTTATGCTGTGTGCATGGGAGTCAACTTGGCCTTTTGGCGTGTGGACGTGGTTGTGGGGCCCCAAAAATTGATGCTGTTGATGTTTCTGTATATACAATTTGTCCTTGTAGATCTCCATCTCCTCCAGCCAAGACTCGTGGAAGTCCAGGATCTCCAGGCCCTTCTTGCTGTGTCTGGAACTGGCGTTTTCCTTCGCGTAAGAATGAGAGTGGTGACTGCTGTCCTTAATGTGGGTCTGTGCCCTTTTCTCGCTTATTGTTGCCATCTTTACTTCGAATTTGGAGTTCTAAGGAAATATAAAGAAAAAAAAACTGATTTCAAAACACAATTGAACAATAAAGAAGCCACTTATGTTGCTTCAATGGATTCTGCGCTGAGGTTGATGAATGCAATTCGTGGTCGACATACTGACTCTGAAATCAGCGCAACGACAATCGATGTGACTGAGAAGAGGGCACGCAAACAACTGATTCTATTTTGAACATGGCACAATGTCAAACTCGGCGACAGAGGAATCAGTGGACTAGCCGATTATGCTGCACATTCGTTGACGATGCAAATTTAAATAGCATAAGCAAAAATCTCAAGAACGTTCAACTCGATACACAATCATCGGCGATCCATATGACGAAAGGCGTGGGGTTGGGAGGGGAACCGATGGGATCGACAAGCTCATCATTACAATATCAAGGTTGATTAGTTGTACTTAGTGGATCAGTATTGTTACGCGTGTCGCGAACTAGTTCAGGTTCGTGGACCTCTAATATTGACTGCTGCACTCCGAAGTGGCAGCTTGCATGAACAACTTTCGATGAGACACCATCTTCCAGCGCTCAACCCCTCATCAAAACCAAGTGTTAAACTCAATTATATCCTGTATAATATCATTGATGTCCTCAAAGAAGGCATTAGAAACCTACGTGCGCGTGGTAGCGGGAAGTCAATATTAGGGTGTCCCGAGTAACTATATCACCTAACGAAGCCGCGATGCACTTGTCGGCATACCATCCTTAAGGCCGTAGCCAGCACTTACTTTTCACACATCAATACACACGGGAAATTTAGTGGAATTCAGTGATTATTACTCGTAAGTTAATATTCTGTGTATGACTGACATCTAATTGAAAAAAATAATTGTTATGAATGAAGGATTTCCACCAGCTCACTACACCCGCCTTCGGCAGCAAGCACAGAACCACCACCAGACAGAACACCGGAAAATGGGAGATGTCAGAATAAAAGAGAATGGTATGAGAAACGACAAAACAAAACCTGACAACATAAGTTCATTTCATTGTGAGCAAAATTACACGTGGCGTTAAGTAACGGCGTCGGTACGAAATGTTTAATTTAAAATTGGTCGCTGGCGTATTTCAGTAAAATTCGTCTGAACAAAAAAAATAACAGAGAAACAACTAGTACTAATAATCTTCTAATTTTTATCGAGGTTTTTCGTATCGTTAACGCTCAATACTGACATATTTTGTCTGTTGAAATATAAATGATTTTAAACTAGAATTTTGTTTGAACAAATTTATATGCAAGGTGTAACGCCAAAATATAGCAAAGGCAAGTTCTGTCTATAGTATTGCTGACAAAAAGCCGCTACGTAAAATGTTCAACATAGTTATTAGAAAAGGCGAAGGTGACTATGTTGACATCAAAGTTATTGTTTATGAAACGTGACTATGTTGACATCAAAATCATTGTTTATTGAAATACATTTGGTCCTTCCAGCTCAGCCATTACGCCGTAAGGTATAAAGAATCGTCTTAATGGTCCAATTGTGAATGGCCCACTTAAAATGCATGTTCACAAGCAGTGTAGCCAGACCAACGTAATTCTTTCGATGTTTTCGAAGCAGAATCCTGTGGCGTATATAGAAGACAGAATTAATTTTGTAATTGCCGCGATCATAATTATCGCTAACACTGAGTTATCTGGTTTCTTTCTGATTCATTTAACGATGCTGTTCAGCATCAGTTTGAACAAATTTCAGTTCAAGTTTGAATATCAAATTTGGCTTGTTTTTAAATTTCAAATGGTCGGTTTTAGTGTAAAATTGATTCGGTTTTCGTGAAATGAACTCAGGACGAGTAATATCAGGATGAGAAATATAAAAATTTAAATTCTTTTCTAGAAGAACTGAATGAAAGGAGGTTACAAAAATTAAAAAAAAATTGTTGAATTTCTTAACGAATATAAATACAATGACAGATAATCGAAATCGCTTTGCACTGGTTTCGAAATTCGTTTAAATATATATATTTTCTGTCATCACTGAAAAAGAGACTGCAGAACAAATAAAAAAAGAGAAACCAATTTTTTGTCAGCATCGCGAAAACTCATTTCAAACTTTACAAAAAAGCGAGCCAGCCTTTCAAACTGAAATTTTTACAGTAATGCTGAAAACAGGACCAAGGCTTTGACGTTGTCGATGTTCAGGAAAAATGCAAATTTTACGGGCAGAAATTCTGCATAAAAATCGCCATCGCCATACGCCAGAATAGAAAATTTTCTATTTCTATTCTCTCGTTGTCGAATTCTCTCATTTGGCTCTCGAAATGTTGCCATATTGCAATGAATTCGCAATTATTAATGTACGAACACGGCTGAACTGGTAGTGAGCTACGCTTGAGCTAACGTAGCAAACAACGTGTAAAAGTTGAGTTTTTCATAATAAGGAGTATAAAAGGACTAAAAATGAATAGAAATGTGCAACCCTGATTTTTTTGGAAATCTAGGAGCAGAGCTTGACAACAACAAGTAAATAAAAGACAAACAGATGTTGGTAGCTGTTCAATAAAATCTAGAAAACCAAAGCCTTTATTATAATCATTCTCTCATCGATTCTCTCAATCGACAACGTCAAAGCCTTGGGGTGTTTTCAGCAATAACAAGTGCATTCACGCAATGAACGTAATACTGGCTGAAAACATTTCTGGCAACACTGTTATTTCATTGAATTTCGAACACTCTTCACAAACCACCAGGGTTGCAGACATGGTGCTTTTTTACATACTCTTTTATACTCAGTGGACCTTTGCTGGACAGGGAAGTGTATGGCCCTGTTTACACTTCTGCGCAACACCAAACTTTAAACATGACACATTAACTGCTAAACGTAACACGCGGTTGTTGTTCACGTTACTCTTAGTGTGATGAGGGCGTTATGTGGACATGTCTGGGCATTTGCGGAATAAGATCAAATTTAAGTAAATTAGCGGGGCTGAATTTTGCCCTAGTGTGGAATTGCATTAAATGCACAAATTCCACACACTGTACGAGTATCGATCAAAAACTACCGAATCGGTGGTTTTAATGATCCTTTGTGAAGCTTACCGATTGTAGGTTTCATTTTGGTTCCAATATGGCGACAACAATTTTGAAAGTAAGATTTAAATGGATTTTAATTAAATTTCAGGACTCGGGCAACTTTGTAAATAACTGAATTTTGAGTGCAGATTTAAGACAATAATTTTATATCTTACATATTAAATCAATAAGTTTATTTCATCAAAAGAAACCAGAAAGTTTCAACGCGTAAGTTTCGTTTGTTTATCCTTCGTGCTAAAAGTTGTCGCAACTATTACAAGGACGTTTTGAGGAGTCAGTAATTACAATAGCGTAATACAATAGAAAGCCGGCTGCTGCCATTGACGACAATCGGGCATAAACATCCACTTTTACTCACACCCGCATTGCAGCTCCGTGCACCCCGCGGCCCGGACGACCAACCAGTGACGCTGTGATTGCTCCCGGCAAATCTGTTAATCTGTCCACGGTATCGCCTCCACAGATCTGTCTATCGACATGCACACCGTCTGTGCGCGTCCTTATCTTAATCTTAATGTAGCCTTGTTTTGGCTGCCGACGGCAAAGCGGCTCAAGTGCCTGTGCGTGCGGAAGAGGACAGAGAGGACAGAGAGGACAGCCGAGCAGTTCGAAGGCTCGACAGCGCTCGTCGTGTTTGTTGCTGCTGCGGCGCTGCGATGGCAAGTGTTGGCCTTGTGTGGTCTTCGAGAGATGAGCTCGTCAACTAGACGAGGTCCAATTATCACTTGATGGGCGGACAGCAAGCGTTCTAATGACGAGTTGCTGATCTTGCGACCAAGTCAGTGATTCTTCGACTTCAGAGGACATGCGTAGTCTCAGAACGGGAGCTGCGGGTAGCCGACGGCCCTTCAGCGGAAGGATGAAAGCATTCGCCTGGGCCGGTAATCAGTAAAACTGTGTTGTCGCAACACTGCACGCCACACGAAAGGAAAACAGTTGCTTCACCCACAGAATGCGAATACGCGCACCATTAGCAGACGCTGCGTCTGATGCGCCTGAGAGGAGCGCCTAATAGTTTCCCATTTTCCGTCCGCGTCATCTGCCGTGCGATTTTCCTTGCAAGGTATCGGGTTTCAGCGCCTCATTCACCGGCGACGAGATGCAGGCGTGGTGCAGTGATTACGTGCCGACAAACAGCATGTGAATCCGTCTAATTTGGGGAAGGATTTCAATTACTTCGATTAGCGAGTTGCCGCCGCGCTGTTCTGCCAGTTCTTTGGCGCTGAGCGACGGCGTGCACGATCGCTATCTGCGCGCAGTGAAATCCTTTCGCCGCGCATGCGGTGCCTCTTTGGTAAACGTGAGATTTTCCATTGGGGTTGCGTTAGATCAGTTTTCACTGCGTGAAAGGTGTGCACAATGGGGTCTGACGTGCCGCTGAGACACATTAGAAGGGTTCAATCGAGGCACTCCGTCGGCTCCGCGCCGAACACATGCGTGCTGCAGCATCACGGACGGATTAAAGCAACCGGAGAAGTGGAAACCTTTGCGAAATCGCTTTCGAAAGAAAACACTCGGCTCCCAGACCACAATTAATAAATCCATTTTCGAGGCGCGCTTGATCTGATTTACTCCCGTTTGTTTCCCGAACACCTACAACTCTACCGACTAAAAGCCGCTTTGGTGCGCAGACGAACGAATATACAAAATTTACGAGCCGCGGAATGTGGACGCTCCACGGGCAGCAGCTTCTAATCCGAGGAACCGGAGCGGCGCAAAGCGGAATTTAAAAAGAAGCTCGAACGAGTTTGCTGGCAATAATTAGAGGAATTTTTCAAATATTTTGACACCTTTTGCTGATGAGTTATGGAAGCAATCAGCGATAACTTGGCCATCGCGCGAATGGGTTTCGGTGACCCTTTTGTTTTCTGGACTTCAGAAAACAGCGATTGAAGTGCTTAAATATGTCAAAAATTTCAAGAAGTACGCACGACTTTGTGAAACGTTGTAGTCAACGGTACACGCTAAAGGTCGCATGACGCAAGAGCCGCGTTCAAGTCGGTCCAGCGGCTCAGGGGTTTACTTCTCCAGTAAAATACAGATTCACCCCGTGACTTGACATTTTATTCCAAATCGCAGCGAGTCTTGTTAAAGTAAATCGCACAACAAAAGACAAATAATGTGCGACAGTCGGTCCTTCATCAGATGTTGCGAGGAGAGCTTTCGGTTTGTCCGCTGAAGAAGTCTCCTCTTTCGCCTCATTACTCTGCCGGTAATAACTGGGTATTCCGTGCTCGCTGGCGGCCAGGTAGCTAACGATATCTTGACAAAGCGGCCGAAAACACGGACAGACAGTCGTGGCAACGAGCGGTAACTAGGGGCATCATGTGCGCGCGTGGGAGTTTCGCACTGGATGCGCTGCTGTTGAGCTCTAATGAGTCCAATTTGAAGTGATTTCGAAGCGCTCGAGCCCGAGACACCCGACTGTGTATCCAACAACTTATGCAACCGGACACGGCGCACGCAAATAAACGTTGGCCGCACGTTGCGCGGTCAAAGGTCGCGAGGCAATCAATGTCCCTGCGAACGGCCCAGGTGCGCCGCTTCGAATTTCCAGCAGGTTGAAGTTGAAGACGAGTGCGCAAGGCGTCGACCGCGGCCGTGAGCGCTTCGCCACTTGGATTCTCTCGTGGCGAGTGTGCGGAAGGGTTGGAGTCTCCGTCCTCCGGAAATCTCTACACGGCAGCTCTTGAGCGCTTCAAATTATAGACTCTCCTACCTGCAATTTGTTCCATTTACGATGTGGTAAGTGAATTATTTAGTTGTCGCTGAGACGCATCAGATCGTGCATGCGAACCTGCGGGGGTGGACTGGGAAGGGATGCGTTGCCGTCAGTGTGTAATTACGAAACAGTTGCACGGGGAGCTGCATAATGTTTGGTGCGCGATATCGATTGTTTTGTACACAATTTTGTACTTTCTAATCGCACAACATAGCGCTCCCCGGGGATTTCTAAGGAAACGAAGGTATTTCACGGCGTTTACGGTTGACTTGATGTCTTCGCCGTGTTGGAAACTACAGGTCCAATTTCTTCAATAACACTTACGACTTGTGGACTGTCGATAAGTTGCATATCGCTATTAATGCATCCTAAATGTTCCAGAGATCGCACCGTGCACCGCATTTGAATGCCCGGAACTCACGCGGGCAGCAACGTCCCGCACACAACCAGATTGAGTCGTCGCTCCAGCCAAATGCAAATGTCGTGAGGTGCAGCTTATTTACCACAATAGAACTAATTTTACGAGCGAGTCTCTCGGAAAGCCCTTCGTGTCGCAGCTGGACTCGCCCCACTTTATTGGCCGATTGGCCGAGCCGCCGTCGACAGGTAGCCCAAATATTTATGCTCTCCAATTACGAAGATCCCTTAATGTGTTCGCTCCGAAATGGCAGCTTATTGCCCGGGCGGCTCGGAGAGCTCGTTATGGCGTTCATAAATTTGTGTTCGTCGTTCTTGCGGCTCCTAGCTGGACTCCGAGCAGACTTGCTATCGCTGGCCGCAGTTGCTGGTGCTGCCCGCTCGAATTAATGCACGCAGTCGTGTTCCCTTTTCTCCGCCGCTATTAGTTTGTCATCATTTCCACCGAGTTAATCAACATAACTTGGCTTAATCTCGAGGTGTGTAATCATTTGTGCTTTTCTTGTGTTGTCAACGCGGCCGAGTGGAGCGGGTCGTGCGGCGGCATCGCACGGGGCGGCCCGTTTGAAGTGCGGCTCCACTCGCGGCCGCTTGCATCCACGCACTGTATCGCTGCGAGTCGCTAGGAAGGCTGCAGGCAGCAGCCAGCACTCGGCAGCCTGATGAAGACATCATAAAACAGACGCAGCTAATGCGCATTTGAAGTCGTTTCTTTACACTCTCAGTGCGGAGCTAATTATGCAGGATTTGGGTGAAACGCGGGCTGTTATGTCTTCCCTGCGTAGAGCCGTCCGTGGCCTGGAAGGCTTTGCGTTTGTTTGAATCCCGTTAGAGGCTTAACAACACCGTTTCGTAGCTGAATTTGCAACCGCAACGACGGAGGATTGAAAGATGCATCCTGTTTGGTTATTGCGATGGAAGCCTTTGGGAAATCGTAGTGGACTTCTGCGCCATTAAATTCTTCGTTAGCTACAATTCAAAGTCATCTGCGCTCGCGTCGAAATGCTCTGAAAACTCTTTCCGATACTTAGAAGTTCTGGCAAGTCTGCCGCTTTGATGGCTTTTGATGATGAGCTCGCAGTTGCTAAATCATAAACACGATATTCCAGGCCATCGAATCGTCTGCCAAGACTCCTCCCGCCACGCTGAGAAGCGACCCGAATTCGATCGAATTGCCAAATTAGCAGCCCATTCCCAAAGTGTATCCGACGTCTTCAGCGGGCACCGTCCTCGCATACTCGGCCGATCACCCGCTGGCTGCAAGCCTTTCGTACTTCGCTGAATCAAGTACGATCGATCTATGACAGCGCGTCCGTCGCGTTGACCCGCTGCACAGAAATGAAAGGACTGGGAGTCCTGCTGTTGACGATGATGAAGATGTATCACCCTGGCGGATCTCCGCCCGTCCGTCTCTCCTTTCTCGCTGTTGCTCTGCGTCACTGTTTACTGATCGAAAAAGTATTGAAAGTGACATTTATTCCATGCGGTGCATTCAACCATCCATCCGTCCGTGTGTCCGTCCGACTGCTGGAACTCTCCGCTGCGACCGCCCGCTCTGCCGCCTGCCGCCTGCCGACGGCCGCTCGCAACATGCTGCCCCTGCTGCCTGTCGACTGGAGGCCTCGCTTTGCATGGCTTGGTAGGTAGGAGCGTGTTTATTACTCGTATTGTGACGATTTGTTTTGTATGTTGACAGTTTATTTTCTTTATTAATTCTGGAACGCTTTCATGTGATGTAAATACCATCATTTATGTGTGTGTGTGTGCGTTACAAAGCTGTCTTTGCAAATGAGGACGATGTGACACTGAGAAAAATCAGTTAGATCATTTAGTTGACTTGCAATCCGATGCGATTTTTTAATGGATGTTGTATTTATATATTGCAGTACAGAATATGGGTCCGCAAAGGATGACAATAACTTTGGATACAAATTACAGGAAACGATCGATCAATCGGATGCGGGACAGCGTAGGATTTGGTGGGGCTCGCTTTTTTACTACACACGGAAGCAGTTTCTAATGTATTCTGGAGTTCTTAATCCTTAATTGGTGATGGTGTCTTCGTAGCGCCTAAGTTTTCGAATTATCCGAGGTCGAAATGCTGAAAGTGCTATTTTTCCATATTTAAGGTCAAAGTGGACTTAGCAACAACGATATTTTCTCCACCATTTTGGCCAAATATCTCGAAAACTGTACGTACCACGGCCAATCTGTTCTGGATCAAAACAGTTCTGGATCCAACACGTCGAAAGGAATGAGGAACTGCCCTTGTGTCCAATAAAAGAGGGGACTTGGAGGCATTTGCACGCACTGAGCCGTTTTTTCCACTCGTTTTAGGCGAATATTTTCCTCAGTGATCGAAATCTGTCGTCGGAAGTCCCCGTGTGGACTGCTGTGGATCTGTTCGGAGTGGAATTGAAAGGAAGGATTTGATCCCTGCGACTGAGCGTCTTTTCTACTCGAGCAGCAACTCCCGAAAGAGTTGCTGCGGCACTCCGCCGCGCCGTCGTGCTTCCTGAAGTGCACAGCCTGAGCCGTCTTTGTGTGCATTTCCGCCAAATACTGCTGGCTGGCTGGCTGGCTGGCTGGCCTGCTTGTTGCTCTTTTAGCCGGATCAGTCTTTAGCTGCACGGCTTTATTTGCAATCCTTGTTGACAGATATCTGCGGACAGGACAATCAATCACAGTGCTGAAGGCGAATAAAGCGAGCGACGCTTCCCATTGGTTCCCACTTCTGCAGCGACGCGCGGAATGCATCGACGCATGTTCCGCATTTGTTCCCGACCGCAGCGGCCGCCTGACAGATTGGTTCTCAACGCCGATGGGCATGCGACACGTCTGGGAAGCGCGGCGGGGTTCGCATCCGTCTTGTCGTGTTGGCTCAGCGCAACATGTGGCTAAATCTTCGCTTACAGGTTTTCGCTACCAACGACGCTCAGCGCTGCAGTTTGCAGAGCTTTCAGTTGCCCGCTTTCTGTGCGCGCAATTTTGGGAGGAATTTATAATTAATTAAGCAATTGTTCGCGTTTGGTCTCTGTCGGCTTTGTTGCTCTGGATTCGGATGCCTTGACTCGGTCCGCGCGCTTCTTCAGCGGCTCGCGCTTCTGCCTCTGCTGAAGCAAGAGCGCTCACTCCGTGCCACAGGCATCGGTGAGCAGCCCGGGAACCTGACATCTACTGTCTCAGAAATGAGTAATTATTTTTTAATTCAACAACGAAGCAGCCAGCGCAGCGCTTCGCTTTGATCGCTCAACAATGCGCGCCACAACAGCGCGGCTCACGAAACCGCCTCCATCAGCGAACACAGAGTTGTTGTGGCGGGTGTGATGGGCATTTGGAGCCCGCTTCTCGTTTCTTACTAAACGCGATTTGTAAACAACAGCAACAGCAACAGAAACAGCCAACAACTCACGGCAACAATGACGCAACGATCGTCAGTACGCTTCAGCTACGTCAGCAGCAGATTCGAGTGCCAAGTGGCCGCGGCACAGTGGGCGGCTGGCAGAGAATGCGGCAGAAACTCAAGACACTTCTGTGAATTCTGAGCGTCAGCTTCGCTCCCCAAACGAAGATGTTCTCTGATTGTTACTGGACGTTTTATAATGAGTGTGATTGAATTTTTTCATGAATTCCTGCCTCTTGTGGGCCACGGAAGAGATCGCGATTCATGTGAGACCGTAAGATCGTCGTTTCGTGGCCGCCTTTGTGAGACGCGACCACTGTGCGGCGACGTGCCGATGAATACAAGATACATTTTATCCATGCGTACTTGTTCTCGCACAAAAGACCCAACAGCCACGCTCCACCAGCTCGTGGCTGCACTAACCATCCGTCAAAATTGGAAATTCATCGCCTAAAGACCTCGAAGATGCGTGTCGAGCCAGCGCAGCACAACCAACAAAGGATTTCGGAGCAAAGTGGAAGTGGAGCTCGTGTCAAAAGGCTTTGATCCATTAATCAGTGGGCCGCGGAGTGTGAAGAATCGATTGAATGCCACCTCGGACCCCAAACGGCTGTGTAAATAAATAGAACAAATAGAAGTCGTGCCGCGTTACCGCTCGCAACACAACGCTGGCGGCAGAGTATGAGTCACACTGGCGCGCATGTGGCATCCACGAACTTTGACTCCGACTGCCCTTCAGCGCGCACCAACACGTCGTCCTGCGGGACGAAACTTAGTAGCGGGAGCCCCGCTTTCAGCCCGCAGCATTCCCGCCGTCATGCCGCAGAACCTCGTTGCGCCGTGCAGCCTCCGTCCGCGTGCAGCCGCGATCGCAATTCTCAATTTATTACACGCATTACGTAACGCTCCAGCCGACCATTTCGCCTCGCGGAGCCATTAACTCTCGTCTCGGCCGATCGGCTTGCACCTTGCGGCTTAGCAGCGTCGCGCGCCTCGCCGCGACTCGCACCTCGCCGGCCGCAGCGGATTTTAATCTCTTCATCACATCGTATAATTCTAAATGTCACTACAATGCTACCTTGGAACAACTTAATTCTGGCTCTGGCTTGTTCCCGGCCCGAACACAAACAAATCGGGAGAAAATTACGCTTTAATAAGGTTTGGGAGCGACGAACATCAAAGCCGCACGATGGGGCCGCGCGTCCAGCGGTGCAGCCGTGCAGCCGTGCAGCGTCTCCGCGCCCGCCGAGCGACGGACGATTTGTCCATCCGTTCATTTGCATATTGCATCCCATCAAATCAAACAAATCCCATTCGACGTCATGCGGTTACCGGCCGCCCCGCCTCGCCTCGCCGCGCCTCTGGCCGCGTGCTGGCCCACTCAGGACGCGACGCAGGGTTCGTAGTGCTGCAAGTCTCTCCAGCGCTCTCGATGGCGTAAATCCGCGCCGCTCAAAGCACCGCAACGTGGGGACGCGCTGATGGCTCAGAGCCGCAGTGCGTCTGTGCGAAATTCGTGCCTTGCTAAGTCGCGCCGCGCCGCGCCGCGCCGACTGCGGACTCCTTCATTTTTCCTCGCGGCCCCTCGCGCAGATCCGATATTATTAAAATTCCATAATGGCTTGGACTTCCCATTTCGGGCCGGAATCGTAATTATGTCTCTCAATACAAATGGTGACATGGCTCAGTTTATTTTGATTGCGGCCGCGACATCCAGCGACTGGCCTGGCTGGAGGCTGCAGTCGCGTCGGTGTCGCGGTGCATGCTGACGCAGTAAGGCGGCGAGGTTCTGCGCCGCAGCCCGAGAACGCGTTTCGGTCCTGCAGCAAACTGGTTCGTGCACTTCTTAGTGCGTTAATCCATGTGTTGTCAACTTCATTAGCCGATAAGAACGCCGCCGACGCGCTGCCGCGGGTGCGGGGCGGCCGCGCGGCTTGTTTTCATGTCGGAGGAAAAATAGCTTCCAATTGGACTTTCATAACCCATAAAGTATTTCTGATGGCCAGATATTAGCCGTTAAAAATGGTGGCAGCAGTTCCCACAGACGCGAGGCGCGACCAGTCCGCCGCGCCGGGTTCAGAGGCAGCTCGGCCGCAATTAATTTCTGCACGGCGCGCCGGCTGCGCTACCCTGCAAGCGGCGCGCGAGTGCAGCTTATTTATCGAGTCGTTCGCTCCGAAGCCGCAACGGGCAGCACACCGGCAACACACCGGCAGCACACCAGCAGCACACCAGCAGCACACCAGCAGCAGCGGCAGCAACAGTCAAGTGTGTAATTCGAGATACGTACTCGCTTAACTCAGTATCTTAATTTATTTAACAACAGAAGCGCGGCGCGGACAGAGCCGAACGCCTCGAGCGCAAACAAAGCGGCGGCCGCGGCGCGACCTGCTCTCGTCTCGAGCCGCGGAAGGGAGGAGCAGGAAGCCCGCGGAGCGACGAGCAGGAGTGAATTGAAAAGCTCGGCTGCGAACAGGATGCGCTGCGAATGAAAAGGACCGAAACAATGCGATGACAGTCGGTTGCGGGCTCGAACAGAATTAGAGGGTAATTATGGCGAGGAGACCTCGTGTCCCGCACCGTGCTTGCAGTGCGAGAGGGGGCGGCAGGGCTTCTCTTCGTTCGCTGAGCTAGGCAAACCTGCTTGGCGAGGGACTCACGGCGAGGGACTCACGGCGAGGGACTCACGGCTCGGGCAGAGCATAGAGGCTGCTGATCGCTGCCTGTACTCAGCGCCATCTGAAGACACGGAACTCAATTCTGCTTCTGGTCTGAGGATCCCCTGAAACTGCAGAAAAACGCGTACCTTCCAGTTCGAAGCCACGATTAAACGCTTTCAGAAACCATTAAGAAATCGCGAAATGATCCCTTTTTCACTCTGATTATTAAACGCTCTTCTTGTTTGCTGTGTACGGAAGTTTCCCGCTGTAGACTCATTTGTCGCTCCACAAACAAGGACCAACAGATGACTACTGCACCTCCTCACGTTCGCCGGGTTGTAAATTGAGATCTCGCTGTCGTTGCCGTCGTCGATTGGCAGCGCGTCGCCTGCTCACTTCAGCGGGCAACAATGAGCACTCGTAATTCCTGTTCCCTCAAACAGGACCATTGTGCGCAAACATTGTTACCATGTTGCCAGTGCACGCGGCCCAATCACGTCGCTCGCAGACTCAACTGCGTAAACACGCTGATGTCCGGGTCCAAACAAATGTATCGGGTTACAATCGCAGATAAGCTGTGCAAATAATCAGCGCAGCGAGGACGCTCGTTTTCGCTTGCCAGGATAACAAGTACGCGCGCAGCCGCGGCGTATAATTTTGTAACGATTTTCTAATTTCGGTGCGTCCGACTTAAGCCGGCAACCCTCGTCGTGCGAGGGCAAGCGGTGCGCATACCTCCGGATCGGCACAGCGGCCCTGGAACGGACTTACGGCGTGAATGCCGAATGCGAGTCAGCGCTCGCAGCCGGGATTTACGGGGAATCAAAGCGCTTAGCTGCGCGCAAACATCGTAAGTTGTGTACACATTAATGAGGATATTGGAAAATTAGGAGGCTCGAAATGCGATACTGCGAGCGAGTCCTCGACGGGCGAGGGATTGTGACTTCGGCGAAGTGGCCTGAGCCGGCCGCAAGTAGAGCCTCGTTACGACTGCCGAATCCGTCTCTCAGCGCGGCAGTGGAGGGAGGTGATGCAACCAGAAGTGGACGCTATTGTTCGATGTCTCTATCAGCGCGGGATTTCCAGAGATTCGTCGGAATTCGGAGGACGCGGCAGCTGTCGAGCGACTCGATTCCGCACGGCTGAGCGGCCGCCATGAGGCTGCCGCGGTTGTAGAGCTTCGCGATTTGAATTCACCGCAAGTTATTAACTCCGGCCGACAAGCAAGGCGTGTAATAGGATTACGCTAAATGCGACACTTGGCAGGGGATGCCGCGGCCGCTAAGTGTCGCCCAGCGACGCGCAAATTGCCAATTGACACCCGCTTGACGTGCGGCGAAGACGGCTGTCTGCGTTGGCGAAGGAATCGAATGGTGTTTGCGAGGCGAGTATTTGCGGGTCGGCAATCGAGTCGCGTTGCGGGCGCGGGGAGCGTCGTGCGCTGCGTCACGTCGCAGTTATTTTAAGCCGAAATTGGAATCGAAACCTAAGGACGCTTATTAGTGGCTCGCAATAATCACAAATAATAAATATTTATGGCCAGCGTGCGTCCGGCGGCTCGAACTCGATCGAATTTCCAAAGGGTTCGAACGCTGGGACGAACCCTCGTGTGTTCGACGGCTTGCGAACGCCATCCTCAACTGAAGAGTGCAAAATACTCGTACATGCGATCGAATATCACTGAAAGACGAAAGGCATTCGAAGAAAAACTTAATATTACGCGCTATCTGAGCGGTCGACTAATGGACTCGGTTATTGGAAGAGCAACATCTGTGGAACTCCTTCGAGAGGGTCGCCGGAACAGCCTGGAATAGTTTCTACTCTCCAGGCGATTTTAAGTAATTTCCACCTTAAATGTCAGTAGCTTCGCAGCCGGGTCCAGTAATCCCACTGCAATTCAGGAACTACTTATTCTTGCAAGCGCGCTCCACCTCCTCGGCTCCACGCGCCCACTGCCGCTCCTCCCCCGCCGACGCCCCTGCGAAGCTTTTCAATAACCACTTTCGCGGAGGACCCGAACTGCAAGAATCTTAATTAACTTTTCAATCCTCAAATAATGAATGATCAACGCTTCTGAGGCGACACGCTGTGATCTTTTTATCACAGTTTCTGGCTGCAAATTGTATTCTGCCTGCTGGCCGCGCTCCTCCGCTCCACCGCTCCGCCGCCCCTCGTTCCCCGATGCCTCTGATCTCGATTTACGAGTTACGACTTTCGCCTGCGTAGCTCGCTGCGCCCCGTCGGCCAACTCGTGGTTGCGCGCCCGAAATAAGGACATATTTCACCGCGCCGCATCGACAACTGAATGCCTTGTGTGCCGCGGTAACGAGGACCGCTGAGCGGCGACGACCGCCGAGCGGCGAGCGGCGAGGACGGCCGCGCTGGACGGCCATCATCGACATCTTATTTCAGCGTCAGCGCTCACTTTGTGGGTTTTGCTCCCGCGGAAACGGGGCTCGGAGGGACGGCCTCCGCCTCCACCACCGCGAGACGGGCCGCGCTGAGCCAGCAGGTGGCTTGAGTGTTTACACGCGAATTTACACTCTCATTTGTTGGAAACGCTCACGACTGCAGTTCGCGGCACTCGGGCTCGGGCTGGGCGGCCTCGGCAGCACCGACGGCACCTTCAGATGGCGCGCGTCGCTGTTGCGTGTTACACAAATTGGTCGTTCGCGGCCGCCAACAGTCCGCGCAAACCCTCCGGAGGTGGACCAGGAAGCACTGCGGCCGTCCAGCGAGCTGGAGCAGCTCACAATAGAGCCGCGTCTCGGATCTGTGGGCAGAAATGAGAGCTCTGGATTCTCGTAAATTGGATGAAAATACCAGGCGGGGGAACTTCATTACCTGCAGATCTTGCGATTGCTTTCTTGAGGAAGTTGCAAGTTCGGAATCGTGCTTGGGAACCCAAAACGAAGGAAGCGATTTCCTGAAGCAGAGTTTCGTAATTCCATCCTCACACAGCGAACTCGGAAACCCCTTTTTTGCGAGAATCAGAAGTGCGAAAGTGTAACAGACGCTTCAGTATTCGCCGCGGCCACATCCACACGAAGCCTCGACTCGGTCCTTCCCTCTCCGGCCGCGCCAAACGAGATTCCGTCTCACTGACATTTGCTTTCAATAAATATTTTGGTCCAGGAACAACATTAGCAACAACACATCCTGTTGTCACCCAGGTACTCGTTCAGCTGCCCCTGCCGCTCACATTTTAATGAAATGCGCAAATCATACGGCGCTGCCGCAGCTCGTTAAATCCGAACAATTAAATTGGATGTCTTAATAAACAGACTGATGTGTGCGTGAGCTCCTGAGTGTGTGTGTGTGTGTGCTAGTGTGTTTGTAGATGTGTGCGACGCTTGATCCGCAGGCAAACAAATTAACACACCCGTCGCACGCTGTGCAAGTCAACAGCGTGTAACGCCGATCCGTGTAATGCGCTCTCTCGAACGCACACACGCACGCGGAGACACACGGGGACTGCGGTTCGCGACTTTCGGTTAGATTAGGTCGCATCTCGGAGGCTGCGTCCTGCAAATGATAGGCCGACGCCGGGCTCGGAGCTGCCGCAGCCGCAGCCGCGCGACAGCGACTCGCAACAATAACAGCGGCAGCCACGTTTGCCGCAGCCATTAAGTGCGTTGCTAGCTGTTACTGTGTCGTGAGCGTCGAGAGCGGAGTCGGGGTGCGAAGCCCGGCGTACCCCTGCCGTGCAGTGGGGTGCGAGGGGACGGCTGTGCGAGCGCTCGTACGCGGCAGCCAGGACTCCGCACTCCGCTCTCCGCACTGCATACGACGACATACGGCAACAATAATCATGAATGTAAACACGGCTCGGCTGCTGGGCGAACACGCAGAACTACAAAAGCGTAACTGATTTTGTATTATAAACACAAACAAATAGAGAGCGCTGGACCGCTGGAGCGGCGGGTGCGCGAGCGAGACGGCGACGCAGAGGCCCGCGCGCGTAAATGCGGTTCGCACGAATAATGGCTGCGACGACAGCGGCCACCGCCTGCTGAAGGGTGCTGCTGTCGCGGCCCTTGACTGGGACTGGCTTTCTCCATTACAGTGATTGCGCTCGTTTGTGCGCCGCGTCCCCGCAGCACCACAGCACCGCACCCGTCCCCTGCTACCGGCGAGCACTTCCATGTGTTAAAGATGGGAGTGTCCTTGTCATTTGTGCCGCGCTCCTGAATGCCCGGCTAATGCGATTTGGGTCCGCGCCGCTCGGCAGCGACGAGGAGCGCGAGCGCGAGCGGGAGCGGGAGCGGCGGTGTCCTTGCGCTGTCATGAGAACAAATGCGACAATAAATGAAATTAATACGCAGACATGCCGCGTAATGCTGCGAGCGGCTGCTGGCCGCGCGGCCTGCGGATCCGGCGACAGTTAACAATATTTAACCGATAAATATTCAAAGTGTTGCGATGATTTATGCTGCTGCCGCTGCTGCCGCTGCTGCTGTTGCTGCGGACGGCGGCGAGTCCACAGGGGAAGCCGCGCGCACCAACTTATCTCGGCCAACTCGCAGAAACTCAATCTCGCAACACGGCGCTGCGGCCGCCGCTTCGCTTGCTGTTGGCTGTTGGCTGTTGGCGGCCTCGAATCCCTACCGGTCCTCGGCGAAACTTCTTTCATAGTTCACTGAATATTGAACGACGAAATAAATTAGAGCGAATCCATGCGGACGGCGGCGACTGGGCAGACATGCACTTCGCGTGTTCTCGACGCAGGATCAAAGCGCAGAACGCGTGGTCGAGGGCGACGCGATCCAGGATTCGCGGATTCGCTGAGGCAGAGCTTGGCTCGCGAAGCCACACTTGAAGAAATCGGAGGATGAAACCAGCAACTTGAAGTTCGGGCTGCAGAAGCGGCTTCGTAGTCCACAAGTGGGTTCTTAAAACTGAAGAATTTTACAAAAGAAAAGATCTCACATTTCGAGAGAGAGGGACATTTAAATTCAGTGGACGCCTCTCAAGAATTTCGCCCACCGAACAAGATTTTCACGCATCCCCGTGTCTGCAACTAGCTAAAAAAAGTCCCAGCAGAAAAAACAGTTGTGTTGCGAGGGGAAGAACAGTCGACTTCAGTCCGAGTGTCGACCTCTGCTACTCCAGACTCCTGCGAATCCGCGTGGCCACCGCGCTCCTCCAACAACCCGCGCAGCAGCCAGCGAAGACGGAGTTCCAGCGACGCGTCTCAGCTGAGCGGAGAATCAATTCGGGATCAAATTACGAAAATATTTTGCTCACAACAATTAGTTAATTCGCGTTAATTAACACGTCTTCAGTGCGGAGCAGCGAAATCTGTGTCGACAGGCGGCTGCGGCGGGTGAGGCGGCCGGCGGGCTCGCGGCGCGCAGGCAGCCGCGCGACTCATGTGCGTCTGCGGCCGCGAGCAGCAGGAACGACTTCGCTCGAGCACCGTCGGCCCGCAGCGACTGCAGTTGAATGGAGCGGCGAAAACTGCGGCAAAACATTTTGCTCCTTCACTGCATCTTCGAGCGCAGCCGTCTTGCGCGCCCTGCTTGCCCGCCGTCGCCGCTCCGACTTCCGGAGCAGCGCAGAGTGTTTTCGGGCGGCAGCAAATTGTATTTAAACTGCTTAATTAATTCAATGGGGGTCAAGTGATAAATATTTTGACCCTCGGCTCACGAGCGCGGCGAGTCCATCTGTCCATCTCTGGCTGGAGCCGGAGCTGCGACGCGGCCTCGTCGTGGAATCGACGTTGGTTGACTCACGCGACCCCCGATGCACGCAGCGGCGCGGTTTCATTGCGCCTTCAGCAGGGTGGCCCTCGCCGGCTGTCGGTGTCCCCCGCAGGAATCTGATTTTCGATTTCTGTGTCTGTGGATGCGAGCGGCGAGCAGTGAGCAGCGAGCAGCGTCAACGAAGCTGCGTTCGGCTGCTGGAGAGAACTTCTTCGGGAGAACAGCAGTCGCGCACTCAACGCGAGTCCATCTGCGCTGCCCCGCGAAGTTGTCGCTTTTGCCTTGTTATTTTCGCTGACTGACGCGACGTGGAGCGCGCGATGCCCTGCCAGCCTGCCGCGCGGACGCCTGCCACGGCTGCCGCCACACACTCGTCGCTTAATTGAATGAAGAGCGCGCTCTAAACGGGAAGTCGAACTCATGACGACGAAGATTTCATTCAATTGTGGCAGCAACAGCAGCCGCAGCAGCCGCAGCGGCGACTCAGCGCAGCGCAGCGCTGGATGATGGAGGGTGTGTGGGCCGCTCTTGCCTTGACTTTGGAATGCCTGGCGAGGCCGCGGTCGTCGTCGGCGAAATCAGTGCGCAATCCTGCGCGAGTGGCCGCTCAGGCCCACCGCGTCCTGCTCCCGCTGGTGTGAGCCACTCGTGAGCCACTCGTGAGCCGCGCTTCGGAGTGCCTACGCGCCGCTGCGTGCGAGTCCTCGAGTGCGCTGGGAAAAACGGAGTCCTCGAGCAGCTCCGGCGCTCGCAGCTCCGGCGCTCGCAGCTCGCAGCTCGCAGCAGCACGCAACTCGACGACACCCCTGAAAGTCGCCCTCGAGACGCGCCGTGAGTTGGCCGAGCATGGGATCGCCGACGCTCGAGTTCGCGCTCGAGTTCGTGTTGGCAACTTGACTTCATTAGAAGTCAGTCACTCGGAATCGATGACTCCACTCGCGCTTCCCAGCCGCTGGCAGCGACGGCTGCTGGCGTTGTTGGTATTGTTCGGCGCGCCTTATTTTCACACAGATTCTTCGATGCGGCGACCCGGCTGCCACACCGTCGCGCAACAGCCTTCCGTGAGACGGAGACGCTGAGCTCTCGTGCACTTCTGGGAAAACTCATTCGAAGCCTTCATCGCCGCGTTTTCGCCGTTTGAGCCGCACTGAAACGGAAGTTTGGCGCGACGGTTGCGTTCGCGCTGAGGAAGAAGATGCTGCTTCGTATCTGAAGCAATCTGCTGCCAGCGAGACCAACTCAGGTTACAGGATTCGTCGTCATCAAATCAGTTAATCAATTCCGCCCGGACTGCGTTGGCCTCGCTGAGTAGCTGCCGCGTTCTCACTCTCTCTCTCTCTCTCTCTCACTCTCAGTCACGGTTTCTCGAGAGACGGGGTCAAAATTGGAGCCGAGGAGACACAGTTGTTGTTGTTGGCGGCGTAGAGTTACTCGTTATTGGGTCGAATTCCCGAGAGGCCCGATTGCGCTCTGCGATTACAGCAGAGTCTTGCGGGAGAGGAGAGCGCATTGATGCGCATTGTTTGCGTGAATCCGCAGGCGAAAACATCTGCTTCAGATGCGGCGGTTGAGATTTCGTACTCGGGGATCCTTGTTGTGTCGTAATCAGAGCTGACTGATGACCGCTAAATGGCCGCAAAGTCGGAGAGCGAGAAAACAGAAGAAATTGGAACCCTCGGAGGAGTCAGTGTGGCTTCCAATTTTCAGCAGGGACTCCGAAAATTCCAAATTCAGAGTCTCATTCCGCGAGCGAAACGGAATTTCGACACTTCGTGCAACCAGCAACAACTCGGCGTCCCGACATCTGAATGATGGCGGCGGCGACGCCGTAATTAAGTGTTGCAGTTGTTGGCTAAACTCTCGAGGAGCGAAACATAATCGTTTCTGGCACTCGGCTTTTGTGGCGCGGCGGAGCGAGCGAAACAACGAGCGCGCGGCAGCGCTGTCACGGCTCACCATCGGCCGGGAATTCGTGAACAATGGCCGCGGCGCACCAAACCGTTCGAAAGCATGAAAAACAACATTTTCTAAATTATAGCGTGCATCGATATTCAACAAGCCGCGACCAGGAGATGCCGTCCCCGCGACACAAAGGGCAGCCGTAATGACGATAATTGCGGTGCTCAAAAGTCGCTCGGCCGCCGCGGTCACTCTGCCTCTCTCCCGCTCGCTCGCTCGCTCGGCCGCTCAGCCGCGCTCATTGTTGTCGCCGGGCGGCCATTGCGTGGGGCGCGCTGCGTGCGCTTGACGAATGCGTGCAGCAGCACCTGTGATCCGAGTCGGATCGCGCGTTCGCGGTTTCCTTTGACACTCAAGGTGCTGCTCGTGTCGCGCTTTGTTATGGAAAACAGTTTCCAAATGCAAAGGCGCTCTCAAATGCTTCCTCAGCGTAATTACGCGAGCGTGAAAGCAACCGCACGACAGCTGAATCTTGCGGGGAAGCGGGGCATCCATTTCTCCACAACAAACTCCGCCGTTGGCTGCTACTTCAGCGTTTTGGCTGCAATGCGGCGTGGAAATTGGGGTAAAATTCGGCCGAAAGTGTTGCAAATCAGTTGAAAGTCGCTCCTTCTGTTTTCCCCGCTCCACTTCGTTGCTAAATAGTTGCGCAATATGATGCAAAAACAAAGCGTGATGGATTTTTGCTTGCGGTTCTCTCATCACTCACTCGCATCTTCATTGTTGCGCTCTCATTCCTCTGACACACTGCAAAAATTAAACTAATTTCCTGCATTTTAAAAGAAATAAACAACGGAAAAGCATAGCAAAAAAATTATATTTTTTTCTGCAACAGAAAAAGGATTTCCTAAGCGGACTTTTAATTGCATCGAATAAGATGACCAAAAAAACGCTCACGCCGCAGACTTAATTTTCCACAAAATGTTTTATTTACCAAAAAAACTCTGAACTGACTGGTTAATTTTGGTCTTCAGTTTCACGTCTCTGGAAATGCGATGCTGCAGGATTATAGAGTCTTCTGAAAAGAGAAGCTGATCGATTTTAAAGATAATTGTAAAGAATATTTTTGTCCATTTCCACTGTGTTATTTGTTTCGTATAAAATTTTGCTTTTTATTAAAATTGTACGGAGTCAAACTTGTGAGCTCAAACAGAAAAGTTCTTAATAAACATTTTTATATAAAAGATTCCGAAGGATTTTTAATATCAAGGATTTCGAGAGTTTCATCTAACATTCACCATCCTACCATTTAATAATTAATACTTTAATAATTAATAAATGAGTAATTTTAGTTAGATTTTGAGTGAATTTTATTTAATTTAGATTTAAGTTAATTTTAGTTAGGATAAAAATGCTTATTTTGCATTCAAGTTCGCTGTAATTGAATATTTCACGTTTAATTGCAGAAATACTATAAATAATAAATAAATACTAGAATAGAAATTAGACTTCGTTTAAACAAAACTTTCAGTGCTATTTTTCACCATCGGCTTTCGCTTAATTTCCTTCTTCACAAAATTTCCTCCTTTATTGAGCGGCTTTACTTCTCTCAGTGTATGAAGTGAGAAAGATTCTCTCATAAATAAACAGTTGTGAGCATCAGAGATGAAAGAGTGAATTGTGTGATGAGAGCGCAGAACATCTTCATAAAAATTTTAAGGGGTTTCTCTCGATCTCCCTGATGAAGCCAATAATTACACAGTTAATCCAGTACACGGAGGGCAATTTGACTTGGCCTGCGTGAGTAAGTTTCACGTTCACCGCCCGTCTGGACGACTGATGCACCAAATCTGCGAGAGGCTGCTGTGAAAACGCAGTAAATAACCAGCCAAGCAGCTGCATCAGCAACTGACATCAAGCAAACAAGGAAATTAGAGGAAAAGTGCAAACAGACGCATTCTGCGGAGTTCGGAGCGGAATCCCAAACGCAAACACGACGTCTCGCAGCGGCAGCAGCGCGAACTCGTCACGCCGCAGTCGGCGCGACTTGACTCCGGGTGGCGAGCAGTTTACACTCGCATTACGAGGCTTGACTCGCAACCGTAATCTGAAAATGACGAAATCAGGGACACTCCGGCGCAGGGAGCCGCTCGAGGACGCAGAATGCTACGTGTTACTCGGAGTTTCCGTGTGTTTTTAAGGGAATCTAAGAGGCGGGAAGAAGTCGACGCAATCGACTTCTTTCTTGCGATGATTTAGCCATTTTGCTGCGCTCCTGTTGAAAACTCGCAAAGCAGTTGGGAGCTCCAGAGCGGGAGCGGCAGCGGCAGCGCTCAGCGATCTTCGCTGTCGCTACCACTCGACCTGCAGCGAGTCGCGTCTCACACGGGCCGGCGATGATACTCCGCAGTCGCGCCACTCGCGGCCCGACGAGCGCATGACTTCGCTTTGATTTAATAATGAGCGCGTAATTGGCAAGTTGAATGGAATTGTGGGTCCCGCAAACATGATTCCGAGCACAACAAACGCCGACTTGAAGGAGGCGGATTGAGCTGAATTGAATAACGAGCGGGTCGCCGCGGCCGCGACGCGCTCGGACGCTCAATTGAAAAGTGCAGCGCGGCGCTGACAGCGACAACTGCGAGAGAGGCCGGGCAGCGCGACTTTCTTCAAGAGGCCGCGAGGGACGCCCGCATCGACGCTGGGGTCGCGTTCGCGCTCTGCGCAGCTGAGCCACTGACGCTGTTAATCGAAGAAATCAGCACTGAGCTGGGAATCAGCGAAGAATGGAACTGTTGCACCCTCATTTGCGGCCGGGCAGCTCGCCCTCATTAACCGCTCGACTACTGAACTCGCAGCCTGCATCAGCGCGCGGGCTTCGCGGTGAATTGCGACGCAAGCAAAACGATTACGAGGAGCGAACACGCGTGATTGCGAACACTTGTTGCGCGCCGGCCGGGTGTCTGGCGCACCCGCTCGCCACCAGCCGGACCACGCTTCGGAGCGGCCGGGACACGCGGCGTGTGTGCGCCATGCGCGCCGCTTTATTGAAACGACGCGACGCGGCCGCATTTCGCCGCCACTCGTGTCACCAGTGGCGAGCGCAACCCGTGCAACCCGCGCAACCCGCGCCGGAGACGCAGACATGCGTGCGGCGTTTATTAAGGACTTCCTGTGGACCAAACGCGTCCATTTGGCGCGGCAGCGAATTAATCAGAACGCCAGCAGTTCAATAAGCGCGGCGGCAAGGAAACTCATCGTGGATCGCAAATAAATAGTTTTTATTCGTCGCTGGTTCTGCGATGTCGCGTCAACACTCGAGTGAAGCGCTAATTCAACTAAATTAAATTACAACTAAGCTAATTCTAGATTTTTACAAACTTCGATTGGGTTTTCGCTCAGCACCGCAACGCCTGAGCAACTTTGGCCACTTGGAGCCTCACAATCCTCGGAAGGCCTACGCTACACATTTACAGGGCTTACAAAACGCTTACATCTCAGTTGCGGTGCCTTTGTTGGGTGGGTTGGAGGGCAACTCGAAGCGGTGCGTCCGGCGTCCGGCGTTCGGCTTGGAATTCGGAATTCTTCGCAGTTTCCCAGTTGAAAATGGAAGCGAAAATATTTACAAGACTTGGTTTTCTCTGCTCTTCGAAGGGATTCGCAACTCGTTCCGAAGCCAGGATTCGGAGTTCCGTTTCGCAAAACAGAAGCCACGCGACGAGTTTAAGTTGGCCGCGTCAAACTGCGCGAAATCGAAGCGAAGGCAGCCGAACGCACCGCGAACGCACCGCCGAGCCGTCCAACCCAACCCAACTTTTTTTACAGATGTCACTGCATTTCGGCGCGAGGGAGCTTCGAGGTCCTCCAGTGCAGCTGGATGTGCAGCAGCCGCCGGTGAACTACTTCGTGGATCCGCGTGGGCGACGCCTGCCGAGTCCTCCTGCTCCTCCCGTCCCAGACTGGGTCGCCGCGGGCCGAAGACGCTGCTGTGTTCCTCAGCTGTTGCGCGACACCACCGTCACCGGCTTGAGAATCGGCGCGGCTGCGGGTGCGGCTGCGGCAGGCGGCGCCGCGTCCGTCGGCGACAGCGGCGCACCCGGCGAGGGCGGCTGGCCGAGATGCGGTCCGCCCAGCAGCGTGGGCTGCGCGGGCTGCGCGGGCTGCCCCGGCAGACCGGCGGGCAGGTGGTGCGTCAGATGCGCTGGCGGCTGGTGGCTGCTCGAGAGGTGCTGCTGGCGCTGGTGCGCCGCGATGGCCGCGGCCGCCGCGTGTTGCTGCAGCAGCTGCTGGTACTGCAGGCGCTGGTAGAGCTCGGCGGTGGGCAGCTGCGGCGGCGGCGGCGGCGGGGCGCCGGAGTGAGCGGCCGCCGCCGGGTGCGAGGGCAGCGCGTGGCCGCCCAGCAGCCGCTCCATGCTGCTGTAGTTGGCCGCCGCCAGCGAGGCGGGGCTGGGCGGCCCCGCGAAGGGCATCGGCAGCCCCAGCGGGTGGCCCTTCGGCGCGAACGGGTGGAAGCGGCCGTACACGCTGGCCAGCAGGTGGGGCGCGCAGGTCGCGGAAGTCGCGGGCGCGCCGGCCGCCGGCGGGTACAGGAACGGCGGCCCGAACTGCGGGTAGCCGAGCGCGGGGAACATCGGGCCGAGCAGCGAGCGCTTGAAGGCGGCGAGGCGCGAGCGCGAGGCGGCCGTGGTGCGGCGCCGCAGCTTGCCCGTGGAGCCGCCGATGAAGACGTCCTCGGCGCTGGGGTCCAGCATCCAGTAGTTGCCCTTGCCCGGGTCGTCGTAGTGCCGCGGCACCTTCACGAAGCACTTGTTGAGGCTCAGGTTGTGGCGGATGGAGTTCTGCCAGCCCTGCTTGTTGTCGCGGTAGTAGGGGAAGTTGGTCATGATGTACTCGTAGATGCCGTTCAGCGTCAGCCGCTTCTCCGCGCTCTGCCGGATGGCCATCATGATGAGCGCGTTGTAGCTGTACGGCGGCTTCTCGTTGCCCTTCTTGTCCTTCGCCGCCTTGTCGGCCGTCTTGGTGTCCGCGTCGCCCTCGCCGTCGCCCTCCTCCTCCGGCTCGCCGTCCACGTCCGCCTCCATGTCGACGTCGTCCGCCTCGCTGTCCGCGTTGGCGTCCAGGCTGCCCCGCCGCTGGCGCCCCTCCGCGCTGGTCGCGCTGCGCTCGCTGCCCTCCGTGGGCGGCGGCGGCGACATGCTGGTCACGTCCAGGTCCGAGTCGGCGTCGGCGTCGGCGTCGGCGTCGGTGACCTCGTGGTCCTCGTGGTCCTCGTGGTCCTCGTGGTCCTCGGAGTCCTGCGCGGAGAAGCAACTGCGGGCGCGCGGGGACTGCGTCGCGCGTGCGTAGCCGTCCTCGTCGCGCTCCTCGACGGTCTCCGGCAGGATGGCGTTGATGGAGAAGCTGGACTTGAGGTGGGGCGTCCGCGCCATCTGGAGCGGCAGCGGCTGCTGCTGCTGGCGCTTCTCGAGGTGCTGCTGCAGCGCGAATGCGTTCGGTTGCTCGCTGATCTTGTTGGCCGGAAGCACTTCTTCAGCTTTGACCATTTTTCGCCGCCGACGCGTCACCACTCATCTGCTCGTCCGGCGCAGCGCTGATTACTCACTCACTTCCCGCACGCGGAGTTTCCGCTCGAGTTTCTTTTTCGCGACCTGTTTTTCTGATTCTGATTCGATCCGCTGCTGTCTCGCTGAAGCGCGCTGCGATTGTGTAGCTCGACCGAGTGTCCGTCGTGTTTCCGCGCTCTACTTTCGAATCACGTCCGCCGAGTCTCGTCGGATTTTGTAGACTAAACGCTGCGAGCGACGGAACTCGTTCATCCACCGCGTGGAGAGCTGAAACCGGCTGCTCAGCTGTCAACCAATCGCGGCTGTGGAAGCTGTTTGCTCAGCGCTGGAGAGTCCACGTGTAGTTGTTGCTGTCGGGAGTGGCCTCTGCGAGAATGAGTGCCGTTTGCGTCTGCTGCCAGTGTGTGTGTTTTCCAACCATATTGAATCGCCTACTTTGTTGCTGTGCTCGCTGGCTGCAGCAACAACGACCGTCGCTCTCGTTCGCCTCTAACGGGAAGCGACTGAGTATCGCTTCACCTCTGCTGTGCTTTTTGCTGCTGCTGCTGCTGCTTGTTGTTGTGCTTGTTGTTGTGCTTGTGTTGTGCTCTCGATGCCGCGCTCCGTGCTGCCGCACTCGTTGCGCCGATTTGCTCTTTTCGCCGCCGCGCGCTGTTGTTGTAGCTGCTGCGCGCTGTTGTTGCGCGCCGGTGTAAATGTTTACCGATGTTTGCCGTGCAATTTGCGGCCGAGTTTGCAAACTCACGTGTCTGCGTTGGCTAAGCAGAGCGTGGGGCGCCGGCAAGATGGCGGCCGGCCGACGGGGAGCCGCTGGGGCTTCGCGCTGCCTGCGCTGCCTGCGCTGCCGCCCGCGCGTTCCGCCGCGAGGGCGTTCTCGGCGAGGTGAAGCTTCGCGTCGGCAGGCAGCTGGTTGGCTGGACCGGCAGTTGGCTGGTGTTGTTATTTTTGTTGCTTGTTGAGTTGCGTGGTCGCCAGAAGCGCGTCCGCAGTGAGTCCTCGTCCTCGTCCTCGTCCTCGACGGTTGTTGTTGTTGTTGCCAGCATCCCTTGCTTTCTGCTGCTTGTCGGGAATCCTTGCTGGTTGCATCAGGTTGCTGGTTTTCTCACTTCACGCTCCCCACCCCCAGCGGTCGCCGCTTTAACCGCCACGTGACTCCGCATCCGGTCGATCGGCAGTCCGAAGCCCCGCCGGAGTCCAGCTCGGCGTGGATTGCGCGTCCGAGCTGCGCGCTTCGCTGGCAAACATGCGCGCTTCCCACTCCGATTCATTTGACTGCCAGGCCGCGTTAATTGCTCGTGTGATTCTATAAATAAAGCGCGGTTAATAATCGTGATCCCGCGCCGTCCGTTAACGAGGACGCTGCGGCCTCTAATTAGTTTTGTTCGCTTTGCTGGCCCGTGTTGACCCGATTTCCAATTAAGTTAATTTAGTTAGGGGCAGCGGCGGCGCGACCCTGCGCGCTGCTCCGGCGGCTGCTGCGGGAGCTGCGAGCGCGCGACGCTCGTTGGTTGTCCGCAGTGGACGCTGCAGCGCCGCGTTCCGCTTGTCGTGGCCGCTGCGACGCGCACCAGCATGCGGCGCGCGAGCCTCGTCGGCGGCGCGAGGCGAGCGTCGTCGCGCACTCAATGGCAGCGCGACTGCAGCGACCCGCAGACTCGGTTGACCGCGGCCGCCAAATGCGTGAATGCGTCGCGACCTCCAGTTGAGGGCGGATCAGAGGTGAGGGGACTCGAGTCAAGTTTCACTGGAGAGAGTCAAACTTTCGGGGAGAAATCGGGGCATTTTAGGAGAAACGAGTGATGAAGAATTCGTTGCTCTTCCACTGAAAGTCAGTTGCACTCCACAAATTCCACTGGCATCCGCGGAAACTTGAAACACTCGAACGAAAACGCTCAACAGGGTGACGCTGAGTGTAACTAACGGCGAATAACGGTGTCACGGCCGCTGACGAAAGCAGTTCTGCGAGGCGAGGCGAGCGTCACGTTGTCACCGAAATCGAAGCAAGTCGTGCGAAAACTCTCTCAATTAACACAAAAATGCTCGCTGCTCATCCTCCTCTCGCTGCTTCTCCTGCTCCTCTCGGTGCTTCTCATCCCCCTCTCGCTGCTTTTCCTCCTCCTCTCGCTGCTTCTCCTGCTCCTCACGCTGCTTCTCGTCCTCCACTCGCTGCTTCTCCTCCTCCTCCTCACGCTGCTTCTCCTCCTCTTCTCGCTGCTTCTCCTGCTCCTCTCGCTGCTTCTCCTCCTCCTCTCGCTACTTCACTCCTCCTCACGCTGCTTCTCCTCCTCCTCCTCTCGCTGCTTCTCGTCCATCACTCGCTGCTTCTCATCCTCCTCCTCTGGCTGATTCTCCTCCTCCTCTCGCTGCTTCTCATCCCCCTCTCGCTGCTTCTCCTCCTCCTCTCGCTGCTTCTCCACCACCACTCGCTGCTTCTCCTGCTCCTCTCGTCCACCACTCGCTGCTTCTCCTCCTCGTCCTCTCGCTGCTTCTCCTCCTCCTCTCGCTGCTTCTCCTGCTCCTCACGCTGCTTCTCCTCCTCCTCTCGCTGCTTCTCGTCCACCACTCGCTGCTTCTCCTCCTCCTCCTCTCGATGCTTCTCATCCACCTCTCGCTGTTTCACTCCTCCTCACGCTGCTTCTCCTCCTCCTCGCGCTCCCACGAACTCCACTGCAGCCCTCACTCGCAGCCCGCTGAGCGCGCACGGAGCGCGTTCTCGACACAAATTGGAAACAACGTCATCTCTCGCGGCGAGGACGGCCGTCCAGCTTTTGTTTTGGCTTCCGTATTTTGCCAACGCGGACGCTGAGCCGGCCGTGTCCGTGTTTCCTGCGAAATTTGGCCAATTAAGAGGTGGGCGCGGAGGGCTGCCTGCCGCGTCGCAGCCTCGCAGCCTCGGCCGCGTTAACCCTTTCGGCGTCCTCGACGCGGCTGCAATTAATGCGAGCGCTAAGTTTTCAAATATTTGTGCGGATAAGTGGACGCGGCCGGCTTCCCGGAAGTCCCTGCAAGGATGCGCAGCGCAGTTGCCTTGTTCGGCGGACGGCGGCTGTCTTCGGCTGCGAGTTCGCCGGTCTCCCGCTCGCTCCCGCTACCTGCGAGCGAGGGATTGCCGCGTCTTCGCTTCGCTTCGCATGCACGCCTCTCGTGGTCGCCGAGAGCTGCGCGAGTGAACGCGGCCTCCTTCGGCGGGACTCACATGCCGGCGGAAGGAAGGCCAATTTGCTGCAAGTAGCTGCCGTGCACTCGGCGGGCGCGGGACGCAGGACGCGGGACGCAGGACGCAGGACGGAGCAGCCAGCTAATCCGCGTCCTCGCCAGGCAATAAAAGCCGCGTGAAAAACTAATCGTGTGGTTGAGACACCATTGAGTTTGTGTAAATAAACGCGATTCCCGGGAAGGTCGGGCCGGCGGGCGAGCAGCGGCGCCGCCCCCGCAAAGGGTTGCACCGCGAAAGGGTTGGCGGTGCAGCGAGGACCGACCGTCGTAAATGCCGCTGCGGACAAAGCTAAAGACGGCAATTTCGCTCGCGCGAAGGTCGGGGGCGGGCTGCGACAGAGGATTTCAGCTAATCCGCGCCTAAGCGGCCGTCAATGACGACGAATGCAGGGCAGGCGAGCGCACGCGGTGCCGAATCCACTTCATTTGCGAGCGGCACCGAGCGGCACCGACGTCAAAGGGTTGAGGCGCAGGCAGCGAGCTGGACCGCCGCGGATTTGAGCGCCCGAGTCCAGTTCGCGGGAAGACCCGCCGGCCACTCGAATCGCGTCCGATTTAGGCGGATCCAGCACGCCGAACGCGCTTTTATTGCTTCCATTAGACGCGAATGAGCGCCTCGGGAGGGAGGTGCGGTCGGGTGCAGCGCTGGTGCGGGTCCGCTCAGTGCTGCGGTCCTCGAAACCCTTTAATGTCTGCGCAGTCGTGTGAAATTGAGAGGTTGGCTCGCAATCTCGCTCTGCATCCGTCCGGCAGCGAGAGACACGCGTTGATCTCGCTAAATTCGAAGTTCCCAAGAAGCTCGAGGGACTGACAAGCTGCTGCAGCTTTAGGTGTCCCGCACCGCGTGCCTCGAAAGCTCGTCGGCGTTCTGGGTGCCGCGGTGCAGGCAGTCGTGAGTGAAAGGGTGTCCTTCTGGCGGTCTGCCGCTTGTTCCACGGCAGCTGATTGCGTCCCGCGTCCCTGCGCGACTCCTCTCGGACTGCCTGCACCTAATCCGCAGAAGGAGACTTAAAGGTTTACGGAGACTCGGAGCGCTCGCAGCCCGGATGCTAATGGCCTCCGAGTGTCCGCCACGCGCGCACTGCATTCTGCCACCGCAGTGCATCTGCGCCGCTGCTCTTTCCGCACCGTGCGCCGCGCACCTACCCGGTAATAAGATCAGGACGGTAAGGTGCTTAGCCGAGGAGCTCGTTGTCCTCGCAAATTGTTTAACCGTATTGCGAGCACGTAAGCCAATTCAATCCAGAGCAGCGCGCGGCGACGCGGCCGGCTGTTGTGCGCGCCGGCCGCCGCAAGTGCGTCTCAGGCGGCTGCGGCGGCTGCGGCGGCTGAGGCGGCCGCTGCGGGTCGCACAATGACTGCCCGGATAAGACGGCGGCGCACAAAGCCGCCCCGGTAAGTGGATTGCTGAATTGAGTGCAATCCAATTCGCAAATCCAGCGCAGAGGTAATTGCAAAATGTGTTAAGACGGCGAGCGGCGCGGCCCGCAATCTCTTTAGCCCCGCAGATGAGCTCTAAAGTCCCGAAACATCCTCAGACGCGCCTAAGTAGGCTCAACATTTGGAAACAGTGGCAGCCGCTGGCTCGGCGCGGAGCGGGCAGCGGGCAGCGGGCAGCGGGCAACGGGTGCCGATTACCGGCGGACGAGCGGCAAGGGTTCGAGTCCTTAGCGTCGAGAGTATTATCGAGTTGCTTCTGCGCCTGCGCGCTCAAGAGGATAAATATTTGAGGGTCCCTCGGCCCACCAGCCGGAATCCTTTCAGACGCGTTTCGAGCAGCAGCTCGAAAAAGCCGAAAAGCAGCCGATTGTCTCAGTGTATTCGACGAGCAGCGACAAGAGTTGGCGGAAATCCCTCGCAGCGAGTCGGGAGCGAAGGACGATCCCTACAAATTCGTTTTTTGTTGCCAAATAAAGGGCGGAAAGTAGAGTAAAGTGACATCTGTAGCTTTTAAAGGACTCATTTGATGATGGCGATCCTCTGTAATTCGACGCACACACTCACTCGCTGACGATCGATTTCGGCTGCGTGTGCAACGAGTGCGGTATCGAGTGGGAATGCAACGATTGCAGCAGCGATGCCAAGTAATAACGAGTACCGCATCGAATCCGAATGCAACGATTGTAGTAACGATTTCGAGTATAACGAGTGCTGTATCGAGTCAGAATACAACGATTGCAGTAGCGATGCCCAGTGTAACGAGTTCGGTAGCGAGTCTGAACACAGCGAGTGCAGTAACGAAGCCGAGTGTAACGAGTTGAGTATCGAGTCAGAATACAACGATTGCAGTAGCGCTGCCGAGTGTAACGAGTTCAGTATCGAGTCAGAATACAACGATTGCAGTAGCGCTGCCGAGTGTAACGAGTTCAGTAGCGAGTCTGAATACAGCGACTGCAGTAACGAGACCGAGTGTAACGAGTATCGCTTCCGTGTGTAACGAATGCAGTATCGACTTCGCGCAGAAGGAAATCAGCTGTCAGGCATCTCAGTGGAAAGTTTTCGCGGCTGGGATTCACGCAGCACTACTCGGGGTCTCTGGGATCCAGAGAGACTCCGAGAATTGGCCAGCTTCCGCGCTCGCTGGATCGGGATTTCTCGTGGATTCAGAGAGACTTCGCAGGAGATCCCGTGATTCCAAAGATTCTCTTGGGTTCGGCCAGCTGTATTCGTTATACTCGGCTGAGAATTGCTCTGCACTCACTGTACTCCGAGTCGCGAACTCTCTTGTAGTCGGGTACGTTTCGGTGGATTCCGGAGTAGCAGCACCTCACTACCTTCGAGTGAGCGCTGCAATCAATAAACTGCTCACGCCTCCCGTGAAAACCCACCAGTGAAAGGGATTCGGAGGAAATAATTACCGATTGGTAATTGAAAGCCTTAATGGAGCGATATAAATATTTCAGTTCGAGCCGGTTAACGCGCGGCTCCGGCCGCCCCAACTCTTGCGCTGCTCAGGTCGCGTTGAGCGCTCCGTCGCTCGCTTTGTTCACTTGAATCCGGAGCGCTGTTCGGCGTTGAGATCAAAGCGAGCCGCTCGCCGCTCTCCGCTCGTCGCTCTCCGGTCGCCTCTCGCCGCTCTTCAGCCGACCAACCTGCGACGAGCGAGCAAAGCGATCGAATATCGAGCTCATTTAGCAGATAAATGAAGACATCACAGCGGCCGAATGGAGCGCAAGAATGCCTGCAACGCCTCCGCGTTCTCCGCGTTCTCCGCGTTCTCCGAGTGCCAGAGTGGTCTCATCTTTCATTTCCAAACACATTTGAGCAGCAATTGAGGAAAACAAAAGTCGGCGGCCTGCGGCGGCGTGTTTGAGCCGCGCTGCACGCCGCCCGCTCCTGCGGCGACCGGCCGACCGACCGACCGACCGACCGACCGACCTGCGCTGAATAGAAGTCGGAGGGAACAAATTGCTGCGCTGCGCCGCCGCTCCCGCACAGCTGGACGTGTCAGCGGCCGAAGTCGTCGCCGAAGTTCAAACGAACAACTTCATCTGCGACACAAGAGCGAGCAGACGTGAGCAGCGGCCTCGGCATCCAACGCGTAATGAAGTCGTTTACTCGGATTCCACACCAAAACAACAACAACACAGCAGGAGTGGAGAGAGCGAGAGAGAGACGATTAAGAGACTCGAAATTAAGAAGGAGACGCGTCAATATTTTGATTTCTCAGCGAGATGCATTTATTTACAGATCAATAAATCGACAGATCGAACAAACAAGTTGATGTGAATGAGGAATCCGGGTGCTGGAGCTGGATGCAGGTGTCCTCCCGACGCAATCGTTGCTGGGGTCCGCTGCTCCTCCGTCCCCGTCGCCGTCCCGTCAGCCGCTCGTTGGCTTGCTGCTCCCGCTCAACGACTTGAGAAGCTTCGTCGCCACGTCGACGCGAGTCCCTCGCTCGCGCCGGAGTCCAGCCAGCCGCGGCTGCCTCTCGGCGAGCGCGGTCTTCCTAGGCAAAGCGCTGGGCGCGGCTGCGGCTGCTTAGCTGCTCGCGAATTTGCCGAAGAAGTGCATGCGGCTGAGGAGCTCGTGGGGCGGCACGGGCGGCACGGGCAGCGGCAGCGCCGGGTACGCGCCGGCGCCGTAGGGCGTCTGCGGGAAGGCGGCGGGCGCGTAGGCGGGGCCGGCCGGGTAGCCCGGGGCCAGGCGCTGGTAGAGTGCCGCCGCCGCCGCCGCCGCCGCCCCCACGAAGCCGGCGCCGTAGGGCACGGGGCCGCCGGCGTGGAAGGGGGCCGCCGGCGCGCCGTAGGGAGCGAAGACCGCCTGACGGTAGGCCGCGAGCCGCGAGCGACTGGCGCCCGGGTTCTTGCGGCGCAGCTTGCCCGTGGTCTCGCCGATGAAGACCTCCTCGGCGCTGGGGTCCAGGATCCAGTAGTTGCCCTTGCCGGGGTCGTCGTAGCTGCGCGGGATCTTGGCGAAGCACTTGTTGAGACTCAAGTTGTGGCGGATGGAGTTCTGCCAGCCGCGCTTGTTCGTCCTGAAGTAGGGGAAGCGCTGCATGAGGTACTCGTAGATGCCGTTGAGCGTCAGGCGCTGCTCCGGGCTGTCCTGGATGGCCATCATGATGAGCGCGTTGTAGCTGTACGGCGGCTTCTTGTTGTCGGCCGCGGCGCCTCTCTTGCCGTCTTCGCCACTCTCGTCGCCGTCGCAGCTCTGCTCGTCGTCCGCCTTGTCGTCGGCCGAGGAGAGCGACTCGGCCAGGCTGCTCAGCGGCGTGCTGGTGCGCGAGGGCTGCTCGAACTCGCCGGCCGACAGCTCGCCGTCCGAGGCGGCGTACGCGTTCCTCGTCTCGTGCGGGGGGTGCCGCTCCTGCGGCGGGTGGCGGGGCGGCTGCGTGCCTCTCGCCAGAATCGCGTCGATCGAAAAGTTGCTCTTGAACTCCATCTCAGTGATGCTCTTCACCATTTTCGCTGGATTGCAGTGATGAGGTCTGCTTGCTGGCTGCGACTGCGACTGCGACGTCTCTCGAACTCAGAACACGAATCGCTACTGATTGCCTCGCTCGCTGCTCCGGCCTTTTATAGTCGCCGCTCTCTCCGTCCCTCGGCGAGCAGGCAGCCGCTGCAGAGGCAGCAGAGCGAGCCGTGTGCGCGATGGGTGCGCAGGTAGCCGCTGCCCGCGCTCGCCGTTGTGCGCCGACTGACTCCGCCCCTCGCTTGGGCTGCGGGGAGTGCGCAGTGAGTGTGGAACGCATTCCACAGTGCGTGGAGAGCGGCTGCGATTGGCTGCGGTCGTCTTGTTTGCTGGCTGTTTATTTTGTGTTTTCGCTGCCTCGGCGTCAAAATATCCATTACGGAGTGCAAACAGGGTTGCCTGCGCTACCCTCGTCAAGCACCGGACCGAGTGGATGCGGAGCTCGGCTTTGTTATTGTTTGCTGTGGACTCGTTAATTGTTTTTATTTATTTGATTTCGTGCGGCAACACAGAGCCGGTCGGGGCACAACAACGCGGCACAAATCGAGAAACCCTCCCCTCCCCGAAAAACGTTCCCCGCACACCGCGGACGACATGCGAGAAGATGGTGTTGAAAAATAATGAATCCCAACACGGTTAGGATTTCGGGCGGATTCGAGACTTCCAATTCAATGCGAGACTTCCAATTATTCCTGTTTGACTTGGAAAACGCAGCACTTGAAACAACTTTAGAGGATCGTAAAGCCGAGACTCTCGAAAACACGACGGAAACTTCACAGAAATCCGATCGTGAGCGACGAAGCGTCGTCTCTCGTGAATATCAGGGCGAGCGCGAGTTCCACGCTGATGTATGTTTGTCGGCTTTGCTGAGCTTTAAATAGAGCGAACGACAGCCTCTCTTGCGCTGCTTCGCGCACACCCGTCGCCCGCTCAATCAGCGAGAGAGCAACTCCAACCAACGAGCACAAATAGCTGCTCCAACTATTTGTGCTCGTCGCTCCAACTCGCTCCAACTCTCTCCAACTCGCTCCAACTCTCTCCGACTTGCAACTCGATTCCAGTGGAGAGGCACTCGCTTCCCGCTTCCCGTCCCCGAGTCTTCGCAGCGCTTCGCTCTACGCCGCTGCGACTGAAGGCAAGCGTAGAATTTAGTAATCCAGCGAGGAAAACGCTCGCCACGCAGATCCGTTTAAGGACGGCGAATGCGGTTCGTCGAGGCTCGCATGTGGTCGCCAGTGTGGGCCGGGAAGGCCGCGCTGCCGCCGCTGCGCGCCATTACGAGCCTCGATGATGACCTCGCACGGACTCCGGCGGTGGAACGAAAGCCGAAGGACTCGGACGCACACACGAGGTGCTTAGTATTTAATTATCGCCGGCCCGGCTGCGTCCAGCGCGACGACGCAGCGCTGAGCACCGTGACGAAGCGGCAGCGTTGCAGTGCGGTCGCCGGCGAAACCACGCAGACGCGGCGAATACGCGGGTCGGCGGGTCGGCGGGTCGGCGAATACGTGGGTCGGCGGCTCGTCTCGGCAGGCAGACGCAGCGCACCACCCGCGCTGCGTTGAGGTGTCAGCAGGATGCGTGCCGCGCTGGCTGGACGATTATGGTGTTTAAAATCAATTAGATTTGAGGACGCTGCGCTGGCGCGCCCCACGGAGCGCCTCGTCGAGCCGAGCGGTGGCGCAACCTCGGGCTTCCGGCCGAGCGCTCCCACGCAGCGGCTCCTCTCCTCCTCCGGCCGAGCGGGTGTCGCGCTATTTGCTAATTTTGCGCTCGATCGGTGTGCACTGCGGTTCTGCCGTCGCCCGAGTGGTGGGCGTGGAGGCTGACTTTTCCCGCAGATGCCGCCGCCCTTCAAAGGACTCCAGCGATTGTTCTCCGCCGCCTCTGCGCTTTCAAGTCGCCGCCAAAGTCGACAATCGTGCGGCCGCATTGTTTCCCCGCGCGTCTCCGACCCAACGGCCGCCTCGCAGGACTCCTAAGGACGACTCAATCGCCTGCAGCACTCGCAGCGTCCTTTCGTCGAGTCGGTCGGCTTCTTTGGTCGCCGGCAGCCACTCGGATGACTTCATCTGAGGCTGTGCGCGTCCATTGTTTTGGCAGCCGGCGCGGATGACTTCACTTTCTCCCGGCAGCGCCTCGTTTTTTAATGACTTTCGTAAACGAGTCCCGACTGTACTGCGCTGCCGCTGGTTGTTGTTGCAACAACTTGTCTGCTGCTGCGCGATGAAGCGGAATCGTGAGTTGAGTGGATTGACGCGCTTAAACTCCTCAGCGAATGGGAAGCCGGCTGACTTTTCTGGAAATTCTTCACTTTGTAGAGAAAAGCGACGATTTACGTCTCTATTCTGCTGCCGGGAGCGCACGAAGCCTGCTCGCCGTCGATTCGCCTCGCCCTGGGAGTCCTGCGAGTCCTCGCTTCCCTCTGCAGCTTCTGCGCGCACAATGCAACAACTGCGCTCGTCCTGATGTCAAATGATTACTTTTAATGGACGGCAATCTGCGTGACCAATCGATTCCGTGCAGCCCGGACCTCCTAATCGGCCGTCCTGCACCGACAGCGCGGAGGAGTCCTGCGACGTTCGGCGTTGTGCAGGCGGACGTTTACGAGTCCTGCACAATTCTATTGTGGGAGCTCTTTCGCTGCAGAAGAAATTAGTTTCACCGCAAAATCCGATGCATGCAGGGATCCTCGCCGGCTTTGCAGTCGTCAGGCTTAAATTGAACCATTAAAATGTGGATTTTTTCGAATAGATTGGGTTGCAGATGCAGCGAGGTGTAAACGCTCGGAAAACTGGGATTTTAAGGCTTCCTTTATTCCATTTTAATTCGTTTTTTCGTTTCATTTCGTTGTGTTTTTTGTTTCAATTGTCGTGGGACTTTTTTCGTCCCCATGCGTCAGCTGTCAGGGGACTTTTCAGCCTTAGGAAGAAAAAGCTTTCTAAAAACTGCTACTGTCTGCACGTCCAGCCAGCACTTTGTCCAGCCGCCCGAGGCTCGCGATGAAGTCACGTTTCAGTCGTCGCTCGCGTCGCCTCTCCGCGAAGCGCGAAGGACGTCGTGACACTCGTCTAATCCGCCGCATACAGCGACGTGAGTTGCCAGCTTAGCACCTTCCGCACAAAGACCTCCGCCGCCTTGAAGATCTCGTCACTGCTCGAGCCGTTTGCCGTGCCGACGGCCGACGAGTCCTTTCGCAGTCGCGCAGCCGCGCAGCCGCCGCAGTCCCCCGAATAATGGGCCGCATATATCACTGTCACCTCGTGAAAGGCATCAACGAGGCCGGGATTACAACGCCAGTCAGCACTTGCTGCCGGCCGCAACTGAAAGACGGCTCAATTAAAACGGGGATCCGCTTGTCGGCCGTAAACGCATCATCGCCGTCAATGCCGTCATTACGAGATATCAATTTGGGTCTCGCAGGCGGCCGGGCTGTGCCGTGCTCGCCGCTCAGCGGGGGCGCCGTGCTCGGCCGAGGCTGAGACCGCATTCGGTCCCGCCAGACACAACGCAGCACAATCCACACAAAGGCGTTTGTGCGCTGCGACAAATGCGCGTGCGAATGCCTCGGAGCTCGGAGGACTCGGGCCAGGACATGCTGCAGGATGCGGCTGCAGGATGAGTGCAGCTTTGGCGGCGGCGATCTTGAAACGGCAACAGCAACAGCAACAGCAACACAAACACAAACACAAGCCGCACAAAGCTGACGATCATCGTCGCATTGTTGAGGCTTCTGGTCGAGGCACTGATCTGCCCGCCTCGAGACGGCACCGCATCGGCAAATAAAGACGTCGAAAGAAGTCGAAATCGTTCTAATTGCTGGCTGTTTGCCTTTGTTGCAAGCCGATTCATTCCGCGTGAATGCGTCTCGCAATGGGATTCGGGGGATTTCGTCGGTAGTCCTTTCTGAGTGACTTCTGCGGAGAAGGAGCAACGAGGAGTTTGACACTCACTTCAGGGATGTCATTGAGGTGTCAGAAGTATTCGAAGATTTTCATTGTAACGCTCGCATGTGACATCAGCAGCTTGATCTCGCACCGTCATCCCCACTCCGCCAACTCCCTGAGAACAACTCTTTCCCGAGGCGCTCGCGGCTGAGGGATTTTCCAGTCCTTCTGCAAGTTTTCATCCTTTTCGGGAATTCGAAACTCTGCATATCTGCGGGGGTTGGGGGGGAGGATAGAGTTGCGCCGAATTATCCGGATGATCTTCTTCTAAGTTACACGCGGAGAGCGCTGGATCGGCACCACGAGAGCACCACTGCCACCCTTTGCGTCCCCACCGCGCCGCCTCGACCGCCCCAACTTCAAAGAGCGCGCGCACCGTCTCGCAGCCGAGGTAGTTGTTGCTACAACAGTTTTGACAGGGCGCCTTGTCATGTTGTGGCTAATGTCAAACGCTGTTTGCTGACGCTGCCTCGGCGAGCCGGTCCGCTCCGAAACCCGATACAGGCTCGAGTGGCAGGGATGCCCGCGCGCGCATCATCGATCGCACTTCGGCCGATCGACGGCGCGCCCGGTGCGGCACTTGTTGGTCGGGTTTCTGCTGGCGTTGGCAGCCGCGATGCGTTGGAGAGGCCGCGACTGCTTTCAGAACGGGAACGCAGAGGACCGGGAACGCAGCAGCTTCTCTCAGATTTCAACTTCAAAGAGGCGGCCGCCTCTTGTAATTGAATTGAGTGCTCATGTCAGCCTAAACGGGATCGTTTAGCATGTGGTTGCTGCGTGCGAGGAAGCGCGCACACAAGTGCGGCATCCGAGCAGCAGATTTACTAAATAAACTCACACTTGCAAGTGATCAACCAGCCGAGCCTAGAAGTCCCTCTTGGAACCCGCAGACTGGCCAAATTCCAAGGTCGGACAGCGCGTCACTCCCGTCGAATGGCCTCCGGAATTCATCACGGTCTCGACTTTCCACCGCGTCGCACTGGTTAACCGGCATCCATTGACCTTGGCGGTTGTCCGAGCAGACCAGCGTCTCGGACGACATCAATTTACACGTGTTCAAGGACAAACAGAGACGCAGGACGCTCTGATCGCGCCCAGCTTGACTCGAGCGATCACACATTCGCAACACAACGGACTCGCAGACAGGACCGGCCAAGTGTCAGATGTTGTTCGAGGGTGGACACGGCAACGAAGAGAAAGCGAGGGCTGTCATCGCCGAAATGAGCTGCAGAGCAGCGTGAATGAGCGCAGCGCAGAGCGATCGGCAGGAGCGCAGGCGCGGCGACCCGACTGCGCATTCCGCAGGCCTCCGCTGGCACTCCTGCCGCTGACGAGGGCCGCTACACCCCGTGGGGCAGTCGACAGGACGCAGGAACTGCAGCCAACTGTGACGGACTGTGACGTCTCTCCGATCAGTCAGTCGATCGATCTTGGCAGCGATCGCTCTGCGCCGTCGTGTCCCCCGTCGCTCCAATGGCAGTGCGAATGGGAATCCATCAGTGCTTCGCAGCACGACCGACTCGCAGTGATGCTGCAACTCGGCCGATCCTTGCGAGCTCGGCAACAAAGGATCTGCAGATTGGGCGCAGCAAATGCACAGCACTCGTCCCACGGCGAGCCACAGCAGTGCAGTTCCACGACGAGATTTAAGGAGAAGACAATTGCAAGCTGATTTCGGAAGTCAGTAGGGTGCAGCTACCAGGGCTCCCCGGGAATGCTGCGGAGTGTCTGCCAGGAGGGACCATTTGCTACGGGTGAAAGCCGGGACTGCTGACACGAGTTTCGGAGACAATCCGCGCGATCAGAGAGGAGCTGCAATCACGCCATTTGATTCACACTGGACTTCCATCGCGCAATAAAATGGGTTCTCTGAATGAAAGAGAAGAATTGCGGCGAGATCGCACAAATCCCCCGACATGACTTGCATACAGTTGCATTCTCGCGCAATCATCGCTGAAAACCAGAGTGACGGAGGCGATTTCAGAGCCGGACAAGACAGGGATGGTCGTCCCTGACACGTCCTCTGCTGCGTCTTCCGCAGCACGTCAAGGTCGCTCGTCCCGAATACGTGTAAATTAGTGTTTGGCCTCCTTTGGGTCTGCAGCAACCACCAAGCCAATGGCAACTCGGACTCGGTTAGCCACTGCGACGCGGTGGGAAGCTCGAGCTGGCATTGAAATGCGATGCTCAAATGGCCTTCAAAGGACGCTGCACGGCGAACTTGTTGCTCTTCAAGGTGAGCTCGTCCGGCGGATCGAATGCGTCCTGATTTCGTGCGGCGTTCCAACAGGGAATCCGTGCAGCTTACTTAGAATTGAGTGGGAAGAGCTCGCGGTCCTTGGGATTCGATGTGATGAGTGGTTTTTGTCACATCTGTTGCTCTGTTTTTAACTGCTGACTTCGAAAACGAGATCGCAGCTTCGCTCTTAAAGCCACAGTCACCCCCGAGGTCCCGCTGCCTCGGCACCCCTTTCTGCCCACCACTTCTGTGGCCTCTGCTGACACCGCTGTTGATCGATGACCTCTGATTAGTGGTTACCTGGGATTCCCTGCCAATTCGTCCGAATCTAAGAATCGACGTTTCGTCTCTGCGCAGCAAACGTCGAAGGATCGCAGCGCAGCGCACTCTTGTTGGTTCGAATGCGATTCCGCGTGAGTGGACGGCGCGGCTGTAATTGCGCTCCTTTATGCCGCCCCACAAAGGACGCAGTCGGCCGGAAACAATTAAAGTGAACCTCGTGAGGCAAAAACAAACCGCGCCGAGCCGCGTTTAAGTTTGCGCACTCGCTTGCGAAATCGCGCCAATTCAGCAGTTGTAATTCGAGGCTTCACGAGTGAGTGCGTCCGGCGCGGCTTCGTAAATATTCCGCCCATGGGTCGCCGCAGACGCTGGGCCGGGCGGTCTGGTGGCCCGTTAGCGACTCTCGAAAACACAGCGTCGATTGCTGAGGCCAGAGGGGATTCAGTTCGCTTCCAGTTCCTCCACTGCCGAACGAGGCGGCTCCTCGGCTCCTCGGCACCGACCTCCTCTCAGCGCTCCCGGGCCGGTGTGTCGCTCCGCCGTCAGGCTGCCGCGCCACTTCCGCTGGCATCGAGGGTGGCGCTGCTGGCTGCTCGCACAGCAACACCTTGTCGCCACCCTCTCCAGACGCGCCTGACGAGCGCCGGACACGTGACTCCCGTTAAATAAACACAAACACGGAGCTGCTGCGTCGCAATTACGCGTCCTGACGTAAGTGTGTCGATGGCCAGCAGCCGCTCTGCCCGCCCCACGTGCCGAGTGGGTGGCTGCTGGCTGGGGTTGTGGAGCTGCGGGCTCGTGTGCTCGAGATGCGACGGAATCGCACTCTGCGGCTGCCGCTTGACGCACAACCAGCGCGAGTTAAATGGTTCCGTTTCACCGCGAGTGAGAAGGTGTGGTGGTGTGTGTGCGACTTCGTGCCTCGTTCGCCATTGTCTCCACATCCTGCTTTCCGGCGGCGCTTGTTGGCTCGTGTTTTTGCATCTCCTCGGAAGACACGCTCAACTACTTCCACAGAGTCCTCGTCACGTATGCGCGGTGACGTTGTGTCGAGCTTGCCTCTCTTTGTTGGTGGAAGGAGTGGGAGCGGGGGGGGGGGGGGGGAAGGCAGCCTCTTGCTGTATCGAACTCAAGTTGCTGCATCGATGACTTGCGGGGCGCGGATACTTTGTGTTCTTTTGCGTTTTTTAGCTGAGCTGCGGCCAACACGGCCCGGCGGGGGGGTGAGGCGCCGCAGAACGTGACGAAAGACAAAAGAAGGCACTTGCAGCTTCCCTTTGCCAGTGCCGAGGCTTCCAGAGTCTGCACTTGCGCTGCGACGTCGTGGCAGGAAGCGAGCTCGTCGAGGGTCGACCAAAAGTGGAGTCCTTGCGATAACTAAAAAATTAAAACGCGTAAATAAGAGATGTCGAGGAGAAAAGCTTGCTTAGGAAGGCACTGCGGCGATGGTGTTGGTTTTCGAGGATTTCAGCAGGGATTCGAAGGCACTGCACGCCACAGGAACTAAAAAAGTGTAGGAAATCAAGACCTTCATGAGCAAAACGCTCCGAAAACCCTCAAAGTCTCTTCGGATTCTTTATCGCGAACACACACAGCCTTCCGAATCTTTAGCGCTTTACAAAAAACTCTCCAGCAATGAAGAAATTAAGGCTTTTGTCGTTGCCAGAGTTCGAAACGCATTTCAAATCTAAAGCGTTTCTAGAAAGTTCGTCGAAAACACATAGAAAATCATCAAAAAAGCGAGGAAGGAAGGAAGGAAGGAAGAAGGACTGCTTTCTGTCCCCATTCTCCAGAAATCCGTCAACTGTGCACCGCTTTGTTTTCTGATCAACTGACTGCATCCGATTATTCCGCGACAGAGTGGATTATCGAATCCTAAATCTGATGCAGCGCTCAAGACGCTCAGACGCTCTCGAGGGCATAACGTGGTGTTCAGCAATAATTTTCCACTTATTGGCACAGCATTTGAGATTATTTCGGCAAGATAAGCGAAGCGTTGGCGGAGACCGCACACTGCAGTGGAGTGAGAAATCAAAATGGAGCAGATTATTGATTTTGCTGGGATTTGATTCTCCTGGGATTTGAAGGTGGCAGCATGCGGTGAAGCAGTTCGAGGCGGTCAATGCAGCCGAAGTCAGAAATGCCGTCCGCATGCAAGTAGCGTCGTGCACGCCTCTCGTTACGGAAGATCGCCGTGAACAGGTAAAATTCCTGCACTTCGCAGCCCTCGAGCAACAGATGGTCGGCAGTCATCGCCGGTTTTCTCTGCGATCCATGCAAACACTTTTGTTAGTTGGCTTATTCGGTAGTTTTTGTTGTTTTACAATTATTAAAAGTAAATAAGAGAAATAAACAGCCTTTCTGCCCGAAAACTACTGAATTTGCGCCGCCCGACGATGTTGTGTCTTCCAAAACGTCGAAAAGCAAACAGCAAATATTTACGAAAATATTATGTTAAATTATTCCGAGGTTGACGGCTATTGTGCGAGGCAGATCATCAGGCAGGCAATCCCAAAGTCCTTTTCCAACTCGATTGCTGCTCACAAACGTGGTCTCGACCGGCGAATGTCTGCTTGCAGGATCCGGAGAAGATCGTCAGTTGCATGGGAGTTAATCTCCGCACTCGGGCGGCACCAATAGGGAAAATCCACCGCCACTTCCAGCAGGAAAGCAGCAAATTACAACTTCTTCAAAGGGCTTGACAGGAACTAATCTTCCCCTCCTCTCTTCGCTCAGACTGATTCTTCTGAGATTCGATAGAGTGGAAAACTCGCAGATGCTTCATAATGAGGTTTTAATTCCCCCAAAATTGACAAACGAGGTCTGAGTTGCACTCTCAACTCGACGCTGGAGGATTTCGCTCCAGCTGGTTGCTTGAAAAATCATCTTCTGGACCACAGCTCACCCCGGTTTCTGGAAGTGACTCCACTCACCGTATGGCCGCGCATGTCCCCAATCCACGCGTAATCCTCGTTGAAAACTAGGAAGTTCAATATTTCAACATTTTATGGCAGCGGAGTATTAGCGGATTAACGATTCTCAGGCCGACGATTACGAGCTGCAGCCGTAAATTGGGGTTCCGCACTCATAAAACGCACTTCGACTGCACCGCTCTCAAGAATGCCCTCACTCCGGAGAGCCGCAGGCGGCCCGCTTGTTCCAACCGCATTCGTGTGCGAGTATTTATAGCCCGTCTGACTCTCATTCGCTCCCCGACGAACCCTCGCTTTTATGAGGCGTTAAATGATTTCTAAATGTTTGATAAACACATTTAAGGATCTCGTTGGCGAGGGTGGTCGCGTCAGAAGACTTCGCGCAGCCCGATGGCCCACATCTAACACGCACCTCGCATTGTTTGTGGTTAATTGGAATCGAATTCACGAAATGGCGGGTTTCGATGCGGCGGGAACGGCTTCGGCATAACAAATCATATCAAAGCCAGCCGCCGAACGCGCGAAATGACGTCTGTTTGACAGCGAAATCCGCCGCGGAGCACTAAGTAGTGTCTTCCCTATAAATACACCGATCCGCGGGTCGGGACATGAAAGAGTTTCCCGTCGGCCCGCCCCCCCCCCCCCCCCCGCCCGCTGCCACGATGCCAAACACGACAAGTGGCAAAGAAAATAATTAAGTACTCCGTGCATGATAATTCCGAATAATCATTTATTTACACATGCGTGCATCATGCGCGGGGAACGACTGCCTCCTGATTCCAGGTATTACGCGGTGGTACACGTAAATACTCGCTTCGTATGCCCTTCAAGACCAGAACATGAGGGACATCGCGTTATGCAAACAAAATGCAAAGCACATTAAATTGCAAATGGTTCGATTTTGTGAATACCGTCAGTTCTCTTACAATGTGACTTTTCTTGATGGGACTGCCTTCTCTATGGTAAAATAATCCCGCATTTGCCTGGCCGATGTTACGTTTTCGTTAAGGAAAACATTGTTTTGTCGTATGCGAGTGCAATTTCGATAGCAATAATTAGATCTTCATATTTTAAGCCCAATACAGAATTAATATCGCACATAATTCTATATAAATAAGAAAAGTCATGCGAAAATTTAAAACCATACAAACAGAGATGGAAAATTAAACAGAAGACTATAGAAAATTATATGATATCTGAGATGATTTGGAAACTCAAAGGAAAAGAAATGACATAACAGAAGAAAATATTACTTCTCTCAGAGAGAGCGTAAAGTAGCTTTACTCGATTTTGGCATTTGCAATTAAAGTTTTCATTTACTCTTAATTATATAAAAAAATAAAATTCTATTTATTTATTTATTAAATTAATTTTACAGATAAATTTTAAGATTAAGGCGTTACAAAGTTGGAGCGCCAGCGGCCCGGGCTATCAGCTCGACGTAGGGTTGATATTACAAGGCAGAAGTATCAGAAATTAAATAAATATGTACTTCATATTTTTCTACGAAATTATATATAATGTTGATATTACGTTGAACTTATGCTTAAAATTTTAAATAAGGAAATATTGCAGGGATATTGTATAATAATCTTAAATTACGGAAATATGGACACTCAGATAACAAATGTTTCAATGCAAGTTGACCACCACAGCGCGAACTGGACTACTTTAATTTTTATATAGATATATAGATGAGTAGCTACCGCATGACCTGAACGCAATCTCGAGAAAATTATTATATTAATATTATTAATATTATATATCCTACTGCACCTCCAGGTGTAGGGTATAAAAACAGGACGATAGAAATTATATAAGTGATGATTTATGAATGAATGATGATTTGAGCACTCAAAGGAGAAAAATATGGCATAACAAGAGCCTATAATTCTGTTCTCAGAGAGTGTTAAGTAGCTTTCATCTATTTCGGCATTTGCAACTAAATGTTTCATTTACTCTTAATAATATGTAAAAATAAAATTCTAATAGACGAAATAATTTAAATAATAAAATACCTAATGGGCACCGCGGCGTGAAGCTAGTTGCCGAGAGACGAGAAAATTTTCATGTAAACCCATCGATTTTATGTGTTCAGAAACGAAGAAAAACTACTGTCGTTACCAATTCCGACAATTTTTTTACTTCCTCTGTAAAGTTCGCTGTTGGTAAATTTTTAATTTCCCCACGACCTAAAAACTTTGTTCCATATTTACTGAAGACTTAGCAAAATTAAGTTTAGTATTAATAGTTGAGATCGTCGTTTCTAGATACAAAGGGAAATCAATAGCAAAATTTAAAATTTTGATCCTGTAGTAAATTGGATTTATGGGGATTAAAAACGCCCTTTTGGCATAACAAAGGCAACAATGAATCGGTATTCTGGAATGGCAACAATGACACAATTTGACGTTTTTAATTTGACTTGGCTGTTTTTCCATTGCAAACAAAGTTTGATTTTTTATTGAGATGCAATAGAAACAGGAGACCAGGGATTTCACCAAATATGTAAATTCATCTAGTAGACCTAATGGAAGTCCGTGAATATGCTTTGAACGCTCCCAGCAAAACGCAAGAAATCGTCAGTCTCTTCCCACGCGTCCAATTGTCAATGTTCTACCACGGTCTCCTTAATTGCAGGATCAGCCGCAGACGTTACACACGCTCGCCATGCTTAAGGAAAACGCGGAGATGCCCCCGTTGGTGCAGACTGTGCGCCCCAAAGGGCAGGAATTCATTGACCATGTGAGTGTGTGCGTACCTGAGCCCAGAGTACTCCACGGCATTATGATCCTTGCAGACTTTGCTGGCGCCAGAGTATCTACGTGACTCCAACAACTTCATCATGGATTTGATGGACCAGCAGGTGGTCTTCCAGAAGCCTGCGGTGACATCTTCCACCGAGACTGACTTCGCCGAGAAGGAGCAGGCACTGCATTCGGACCTGCAGTTCCAAAACGCAATCTTCCAGTTCGTCAACAAGCACGGACAGATACAGTGCGCGGTGTCCGAAGAGGGCGTGGCAATTGAACCGAGTGTGAGTGTAGCCCTTTCTAATCCCTGATGACTTACTCCAAACGGTGTCCTTCAGAACGTGGCCGATGCCAGCCACTCGTTCACCAACAAGCTGCCGACGAATTTCATCACCCTTAATGGAAACTTCTTAACGGACCCCGCGAGCACCAAGTCCTTCGATTGCAACGACCTCAGCGGGGAGGATGGGCACAACCAGTTTCCTGCTCTGATGAACGAGTCGCTGGCAACCATTTGCGACTTAAGCCAGCAGCAGAAGCAGAACGTGTCCGCGCTAAGTTTGCTTGGAGACGAAGCTTTGAATGTAAGCGCCGCTGAATGTTTGAAGGAATGCAAATCCCTCAGTTGACTTTCCATTGCAGAGTTCCAGCTTGATTCCGGAAACGGATTTGCTCTACTCCCTGTCCAACGCCCGAAAGGTGCTTCCACACAAGAAACGAATATCGAAGAAGCTGAAGGACACAGAAGCCAACTCTGATTACTCGTTGCCTCCAGTGGAAATCAAAGAGAAGGAGCGGGCGCATCGAATGGTAATGCTGTGGCTAGTAATGGGAATTTTGTAAACAGAATTGTTCCTCCTGCAGGAAGAGCAGCAGCAAGTCCTGCAATTCAGTTGCGAGATATGCGGCCACGCAACATCGTCCCAGCTCGACTTCTTTGCTCACCTCAAACAACACTACGAACCGGAGCCACTTCTTCCCCCCCTAAAGACTGCACCGACCGCAGTGGTCGCACAGAAGATGTTCATCGACGACGCGTGTCTTCAAGATAAAAAGGTGAGCCAGAAGCTAAAATGTCACATGCGTCTCAAAATTATTGCAGTTTTAAAAGTTGAGCTTGTGTGTCAGACAGAAAAATTGTCAGTGGTTAAAATTTTCCCAGAACTAACTTTAAAAATCTAAATTTCCATAATCGCAGGATTCTCGAAAGTAATGACATCTAAATGCTTTTGAATTGTCGTTACTCTCGAATTATTTTACCTCTCGAGCTTGATTTCTTCTTCCTCGCAACAAGAAATCAAGATTTCAGTTTTATCAGCGCTATGGCCTGCCTTATCGTACATGAGAGAATAATATACCCTCTTGTGCCCTCTCAGTTTGGTCACGATGCGGTGACCCAAGTTTTTGAAGACGTCCACCTCAATTTCGAAGACTTCCAGCAAGTGGACGATTCCGTAGTGCACGTCATCAGTGAGGCGGACAAAAACGACGACATGAAGATCCTCAACTCCAACAGCATCGACAAATGCATTCAATTCGTGGCGCAGAACGGTGTTGAGCCGCCGAAGCTTGTAAGCACCGAGGAAATCGAGTTCAGCGACACGGAGGATATGCTGGAGGGAATTCGGAATGTGGTCGACAAGGTCTCGATCGAAGACACCTGTGATGCAGTCGACATGATGACGTCGAATACCATCCGTTCTCCATGGTAATTCATTCCTACTGAGTCTGCATTGTAATGATACGACTTCGTTTCCGCAAGGTTCTCGAACAACGGCTTCAGCGGTATATCGTTCGGAAATAAGCTCATCAGAAACCCTGACTTTGCCTCTGTAGTTAACCCTGAACTACCGCTTCCTGAGACAACACCAAACAGCCACAGTTTCGCTCCACAAGAAGGCATTCCTAACCTAATGGATGGTGAGAACAAGGAAGGACTTTCGAACTCCGCGGTTGACGGCGGGAGGATTAACTTGACCAAAGTGCCGAATGGAAGCAAGACTGAAATTCTGACGTCTGCTAAATTCAAGCTAGCGGAGGTACAAAGAAGTGCGCTAGTGAAGAGTTCCGCGGAAGAAACGAACGACAAGCCTTCAGATGCTGAGGAGACGAAGCGCCAATATTGCTGCACTTACTGTCCCCGAGAGTTCAACTCGAATAACGCCCTGAAGTACCACACCCGCACCCACACCGGCGTGAGGCCGCATCAGTGCGAAATCTGCGGCAGGTCGTTCTTTGCTCACGGAGCCTTGAAGTCGCACATACTCACCCACACCGGTGACAAGCCCTTCGAGTGCAAAATCTGCCAGCGCAAGTTCCGGCAAGGCGGCGACCTCAGGTACCACATGACCTCCCTCCACAACGACGTCAAGTGCCACCAGTGCGAGTTCTGTGGCAAAGCGTTCGCCCGCAAGTACTCGCTGGTGGTGCACCGACGCATACACACCAGCGAGTGCGACTACAAGTGCGAGTTCTGCCCCAAGTCGTTCCGGGCCAGTATATATCTGCAGAACCACAGGAAGATACACACAGGTAGGTGGATCTCGTCTGCGGACCCAGCCTCGCTAAGCCAGCACTCATTTCAGGCGAGAAACCATATCAGTGTGAAACTTGCTCGAAGAAGTTCCGTGTCTCCGGCGACTTCAAGCGCCATCTGCGCACGCACGAGCGCAAGGAAGCTAAAGTGGAGGCAGCAAAGGGCACGTAGCAGTAGCAGAGATGGCAGTAATAGCAACTCTGTCAGTCGGATCGGATCGCCTCGGCAGAAGTAAAGGAAACACAATAAAAGACAACGCAGAGGCAGACTATTACTTGTATATAATGCAGAGCACGCTTTATTGCGTCGTACTTCCATATCCGAGAGACCAGCCGGCTGTCTTCGTGCACCGGCTTGGTCTCCCGCGTACACGAATTCAATAAAATATGCAGTTTTCCTCTTCATTTACCAAAGTTGCTTTCGCTTAAGTCTAAACAATTCAGTCAATGATATCCGATAGCTAAATGAGAAGAATGATGAGCGATGAGCGATGACCCTCGTGACTGATTTCTTAATTTGTGTTGAATATTCGGTTATTGACGATGTGTTCACTGCCGGCTGATATCAAACTAAAGTTTTAACATGTAATTCTTACGAGTTAATTTCTACGGGATTATTATTTAAATTGCTGTAATTTTAGTCTTTATGCTTTAAATTTAGTTGTCGAATAAAGGAAAGACGCACAAGAATCGGCTGTTGCTAATGTTGGTGGAACGGGGACATATTTAAATTGTTTATTGGTAAGAACGCAACGATAAGTAAAGCTGTTTTTCCTATTTTGTTCTGTGCTTGGTGGTGTTGTTAACACTGTCCCGCAAGGTCCGATCGGTGCTCGGCTTTTCCGCGAAATGTATGGAGTAGGCAACAGTTTTCAAGAAAAAACTCAGCATTTTCTTCCAGTGTCTCAATAAAAAGCAATCCTGTGGAAGATTTAGTGAGGAAAATATGCAGAACTTTAGTTTAAAATGCAGCCCAGCCAACTGCGAAAGTTTAATTTAACTGGAGTCTGGTACCAGTATCTCCACGCTGCCTGTTCTGATTACTCTAACGTACACTTTTCCGGATGAAAATATTTGAAATATTAACCTGTGTTTCAAATCGTGTACAAGAACTTTCACAGGTTAAATTAAGCTGAAGTTTTTTGTAAAGTTTGCAGTTGTAGACATTAAAACCCAAGAATTACTAATTTATCGAAATCTAAAATTAATTGAAGATACATTTTTTCTGTTGAGTGCCTTTCAAGAGTTAGAAATTTGTTTTGCTACTCAATAACTGAATTAGAAAGAATAACAAGACAGTCTAACAAAATAAATACTTGAGAGCACATTTTTAATTATCATCTGAGCTTAACTTTTGCGAGTTCGAAAACAATCAGAAGAATTATAGCGAAACATCAAAATAATCAAAAGCAAGCGAAATTATAAAATAGTCTAACTTTAGCTTCACATTTAACCCATGAAATTTCGAATTCTATATTTGGTCTGGTTTTAAAATATTAAAGCCATACAAATTAAAACGAAATTGAGGTTATGTGCGGATGAGCCAATCAAATCGGACGACCGTACGTAAATTGTGGTTTGTGTCAGTTATGTTTTGTATTCTTGCTCTACATGCAGTGACTTCGGAAGACCACCGCCTCCGACTTCTAGAAACCTAGCATTCTTTCGGACTTTTACGGAACAGTGTAGTGGGTTATTTTATAGCGTTTGGGGAGCTCCGGATGGCTTCTAACTTATCTGAACTGGTTGCATACAATTGCACTCGTCCTATCGTAACTGTGGTTTTGGAGTTCTGTGTAAAACTAGGGTCCTGTGATTAATTGTTATACATGCTGGTTGCTAAACTGTCGCCATGTGGCAGAAGGACAAACGCGTTCTTTAATACATAACTAAAATATGAAATCCTCTCTTACTTATTTGTTCGGTTTACCTTAAGTTGTAGCTCGCTAATATATATTTATATATGTATATACACTTTAACATAGTTACTCCTTGTTGTTGTTGTTGTTGTTGTTTACAATGCTTTCTATACTTTGTGTGTCTTACGAGTGTTGAGTAAAAATTGTGAAAAAATACGCTTTAATTATCTGGCTTAACTGTCCTCATACGCTTCGACTGAATGCTCGATTCGTTCTGTAAAAAACAAGTTGCTGATATCTGTGTGGTACACTTAATACGATTTGTGGTTGATTTTGATTGACACCCTCGGCAGACACCCTCGGTGCTGCGTTCCGTCTTACGTGCTGCTTATTTACAATTAACTCGAGTGCCTACACTTGGCCTCCCCAACTTGGGTGCAACTCAGACCTAAAATTCTTTTGAGGTAAACTTCTTACGATTCTACAGTGCTGGCTTCAGAGCGTCGATCGTCCTCCCTCCGCCCAACACTTTAGTGGCTCGGAGGCTCGACCACCATGGCTGTCGGAGGAGGACCGCACGACGCTTTATAGCCCAGCAGGATTGCACGATGTCGGAGAGCAGGCTGGCTTTGGCAGCTGTCCGCCTGGCTTAGGTAACTTTGCTGGCCAGTGCTGGGAGCCGCCGTTCGGACGCTGCATTAAAGACTGACTTGCTGCATTTTGTCGAAGTCCAGGCAAGGTCTGTGAGGGCGTTGGAGTCTTTGTGGGGCGTGGGGGTGGTGTGCGCGCATCGGGCGTCGTCGTGGCGATATGGCGCAGTGGAACAGCTTCGCCGGGGGACTAACGGAGCGCACGTCCACGTCCAGGCCCGAGGTCGAGGCGGGGCTGCTGCGGGAGCTGTTGTAGTGGAAATGGTACTTCGGCTGAGGTTGGTAGATATGATGGCTGCTGTTGCTTGTCTTGAGCGACGCCGCGGTGCAGGTTTTCCTAGGGCCAGTGCCAAAGTCGCTCACGCCCCTCACCAGGAAGCTCCCTCCATTGCTGTCGCCATTCTCCCCGTTGTCATTTACACTATTATCACAAATTTTAATATTTTCTATGCCGCATCTGGTTTCGGCCAGTATAAGTGGAGTGGTGGAGCGAAACAAGTGGCTCCTGTTTGGCTTTAGCGCCTCCGAAGGAGGCGATGTGCGGAAATTCACTGGAGTCAGTATGGGTTCCAGTAAATTTCGTAGCTAAAATGATATCGGATTTAGTAGAATGCAGGTGCCCCCTCCAGAAATCTTTATCGGCTGTACCTCGTCATCAGAGCTGTGAGCTAGAGATCGTTTTCTGCTCTCCACAAAACTGGAGCTGGAGCGCTTCGAGGTGGAAGGTCCCCCGAAGAGCTCCTCGGTCTCCAGCGATGAGGAGCCTCTCTCTGACATAAGAGCAGAAGTAGTGCTGCGTGCCGCCAGCGTACTTCCGGAGGCCTCGGCGGCTGCAATGGACGACGGACCATTGATTACTTCCAGTTCTTCTTCCGAGCTGTGTTGGTCGTAGAGTAGGTGGGACTGACACATCAAGGCCGAAGACCCTGATGCACAAGCGGTGTCCGTGGGAGAACTAGCATCCACACACGAGCCCGAGCCTGTACAAGGATTAAGGAAGAGAAGATTAGTGGCGCCATAGCAAGACACGAGTAGAGGACTCACTTGTTTCCATGTCCGAATCTGAAACTTTTAACTTGTCCACATTTATAGTATCACCATCGGCTTCCAAGAGTCGCTAGCGTCTGCCTGTCAAAGAATTAGTGGGGTCTAGAATTACACAGGTGCGGCATTTTGCTTCTCATATGACAGTTCTTCAGTCAAAAGAAAGAGAAAAGCCGACCCGTTCTCTAAACAAATGATCGGAATTTATACACAGCATCGACCAAACCTACCCTCTCCCTCTCCCTCTCCCTTTTACATTTTTTATTCTTTTATTCTCTTTTTTCGTTTCCTAAGTCTTCAAAGACGTCGAACCCAGTGGTTTGTTTTCAAATCCCATGCTCTGGAAGCCCCAGACCTACCGGTGTACAAATTAGCCAGTACCTTTTACTTCGAATCGAATCTGAACCGAGAGATTGTGGCGAAGCTCACCTTCTTGCGTAAATAAGTTTCGATATCCTTTGCCGATTTTGTGCAAATTTTTCGCCCGTCAAATTTTATCATAATCCCTCACTCACTAATCCGAAATTTTGTGCACATTGTCGACTGTGTCAAATCGTCTGATTTCGCGAGCGTTGTCAGGGAAGTTGCCGTCTGTGGTCCGCGGTACGCTGAAGGTAGACACGAGCCCACCAGCCCTCACTGGTCCGCCCACATCACGTTCGCTTCTGAGCCAGACGTAGAGTAAAATATGCCGATTGCACCGAGGACCACGTCGGAGCGAGCGGATTCTTCGAGAGTTACATCTTCGGCAACGCAGATTCGGGTTTGGAGCACCTCCTCGCCGTGTGATACAGCACGCAATTATCGATTTTGTCCTCGCACGACACGAGACGTTAGTCCTTCAACGAAACTTCTGAAGCACGAAACATTTCCGGGAGTCGATTTTCGCGGGTTTGGAGGAGCTAAGTCCGCACTACAGGCTGATGGGCACGCTGTGCGGGTCTGAACGACTGTGGCTGAAATTTATTGAATTCCCACAGCGAAAAACACTCCGGCAAGAAGACGGAAAGAGCCAGTTCTCCGGCCGCCGATACTGATGCGAATGCAACGCTTCCCAGTCGCGGAGCCACAGTCTTCTCCGGCAGAGAACCCGACACTCTCTCAGCGCATGTGCCGTCCGCGGCCGAAGTACTACAACGTAACCCGCAGCGAAAGCCGGGTGGTGATTGCAACTGGCTTTCCGAAGCGGGGTCCCAGAGTGGGCAGATGGCTCGGCTCGTCCGCTCGAACGTGATGTCGCGGTTTCCGTCAACGTCTTCGCACACGATGCGGCAGGGGTCGGGGGCCTGAGTCCTGAGTCCTGCAGGGGCGGGGGTTGAGGAGTAGGTGGGTTTCACGTTTTGTTAGCCATGCAGCGCGTGTATGTGTTCAAGACTCGGCGGAGTGTCGAGTGCGGTTGTAACGCGTAAGGAGAGAAAAACAGGAGTACGTTCGAGGTGCAGGCGCACTGGAGCTACACACGCGTGTGTATCCTAGTTGCGCGACATGGAAACAACATGGACAAGAGTGAAGTTTTAGCACGGTACACTGAATTGTTGGGTATGCTGACGGCAATCGCCAGCACTTCATCTGGTCCGAAATACAACACTGAATCCTTAAGTTGTGCGACTTAACCAGCAATAGTGACTCAGCATTGCCGACCTGAGAGTCTGCTTTCGGCCGGGTCTCCCTCCACCCACTTACTCACTATTTTACTACTCGGATATGCGCGCGTACTACGCGGTTAATTTTGTCAGCTCGATTTGCATCACCTCGGCTGGTTGGCCAGAGCCAGCTAATCCTCGTGCCTTTCGCAGACCACATCCGAACTCTTCGATTGCGTGACTATCGATTCGCAGCTGGGACGGACACTCGAGCCATTCATGGCCCCACTCAGCAGAGGAAGCTGTTGCCGCCTTCTCTGTGCTCTTCTTTCTTCTACTCGGGTTTCTTCTTTAGGTATTCTGTGGGTAATCTAATCAGAGCTGGACAAGCACTTCAGCCGGTCCGCTGGAGTGGAAGGATTTTTCCAGCAGACTCTACTTTGTAGTTTTTCTTTGTAGATTCCACATTCTGAGCTTCATTAGCAGCAGCAGACTGCTGCCTCGTCTTCCTCTTCAATGGAGTTCCGCGATGACCCTTCGAATGTGGAAGAACGAACGGCTGACTGAAACAAGCGCACACTGTGGCTGAGAGCAGAGACTGACTGAATGCGCTCTTTGAGCGGCACTGCTGAGTGGCACCGAATGCGAAGGCACCACAACGTGCGAGAGCAAGAGAATGGTACTCTGAGAACACCGCATCAGATACTTTTTCCCGCTCTTCGAACACGTAACCAGCTACTACTTCGTCCATTCAAAACTCGCCAGAAACTTGGATTGACACCCACAGACGTTCCGAGCAACCTGCATAACACTACAAACACTTGCGATTCTGTAACTTCAAATATTTCAGTGTAGAACGTCGACCACTGGGAACCGATTCCCTTCTGCACTGAGCTCATTCAAACTCGGAAGTCAGCGCCGCCATCCAAACCCCTCTGAGTTCGCGTGCATATACACTTTTGCATTTGAATTCAATCTGCTGCCGCTGCATCGACCTGACTTGTGGCATCAGAAGCGCGGTGCACCTCGGTACCTGCCTCTGCTCGCGGCAATCGATAGGCTTTTGTGAACAATGAAAACTAGACTCACTTTACTCACGTTGCCCTGCTCTCTGTCACCCCGCGGGTGTTCAGGCGCTCGTCGCCTGACCCCACAGCAATCTGCGGGAGGCTCTGCTCGACAAAGTGGAGTGAAGCGCTCCTCTGGCTGAACGAGATGCTTGAAGTTTGATGTACATCGTCGCCTTGAGCGACGCGTTTTCTCAACTTTATTCACAGCCTCGCCACTTTTTCGGCACGTACTGAAAACCTTCTTCCATTTCAACGAGTATCCATTCGCTTCACTGCTCCGAATCCGCTCTTCCGCACTTTTTATTCTCACTAACAGCCAGGAAACCGAATTCGAAGAGACTCGACGCGGAGCAACAACCGCGTGCAGGTATGCATACAACCGCCTCACTTGGCATCCAGAAATAAACTAGTTTCAGCTTCTGGCTTCATGGTGGCTTGCAGCGAGATTCTCCGCAAATCTGCCCACGCTGAGTTTCTCTGAGTTGGCAATGATGATGGGAGGAATTTGGCGAGTGTGTCATTGACGTCATAAACTTGTTCAGCGATACTTTTCGGACTTCACGCGTTCTGATATTTCAAATACCAGTAGCTCTCTTTTATAGAAGTGCACGTGAATCCTCACTGAATCCTCCGGAAAAGAGTCTCAAGGCACACAGGGCACAAGGCGAAAAACCTGGGCTACGCTCAACCTAACAAAATTAATTTTCGAAATTATCACTTTAAATTGTATTCTGTGGAGAATTTTATTTACAAAAGCCGAGTGTAATTTCCCAACCAATCTCAAAAAATGGGAGGCAGTTTAATACACTCGTAGATTTATTATATTTTATTAAATCTACTAGACTTAAATTTAGTGTAATTTTTGATACAGAAAATTGTGCGCCTTAGAAGGTGAAAATAAAAACTAATTACGGGTATTGGGAAACCATATCTGACTTCTAAACTGAAATCTTGTGTTTAAGTGCAAATTCTGAGAAATGTGAAGATTTTCGAAATTTTGCGAATCAAATCAAGAGATAAGAAAACAAGGAAAAAAGATAAATCAGACCAAGGAAATGAGACTGAAGTCCAGAAGACTCTTTGAGACTCTAATTTTGCAAATCTGTTTGCAAACGTAAAAGCTGATCGCAAGTATCCGAGTTCATTTTCACAGTTCCCAGTTTCCCTCCGTGCTTTTGCTATTACAATATGAGAATTAGCACCATTTTACATTAGAATGGATGGAAATGAAAATCGCGTGTGTCTTCTTGTAATCTCAGCAGAATGAATATATTTTCGAGCGACGCTTATTACTAAAAACGGTTATTTCTCTACTTAACGCAGCTGAAACACAGCTGCGATTTTTACATCAACGGGGCGAGTAGTCGTTGAACTAAACTTAACCGCTACGACTTAAACTGGAGTGGATGGAATGGCGCGTAAGGCGAATATGCTCAAAATGGAATTCTCTCTGAACTCCATGCGTACACTAATTCACTTAACGCTAACTTCGCTTAAAAATCCTTATCAAAGCTTAGACCTACGCATTCCTATATATTGTCTGGGGGTCCTCAGCACTTGTGGAGATCGTCGATTACATCGCTGTTTCCAAGGGCTGACTGTGGCTGCGGTTGTCCGAGTGCAGGGGCGCCAGGCTGGGCGACTCCTCGTCGAAGTCCGTCTCCAGCAGCGCCTCCGACTTCGAGCGACCGTACGAGCTGCTCCCGGGCTCGTCGCCGGCAGTGTGGTACAGGGTCTTGGGCCGTTTACTCGTGTCGCGCTGCTTGCCGCTGCTCGAACTGGGCGCGGCATGGAAGGCCTGGTACTGAGGAGCCTTGCTGCTGCGCACGGCTGTGTAGTACGAGTCGGGGCGCCGTATGTCGGTCGGAGAAGAGCTGCTAACGTCTTGGCGCAGCAAAGATTCCGCGGTTGGCTGCGAAACGCTAGTGAAGTTCAGGTTGTCGATTTTCTGCTCGTACGGCAGCGTGCTGGAATGCGAATCGTGGCCCAGCTGTGCGTCAGCAGCTGGAAGAGCAGCAGCTGCTCTGCTCTCGGGGGAGAGGAAACTGCTATGAGTCTTCTGGTTGAGCTTGCTGTACTCCGGCAGGTTCCGCTTCAGCTCCCTCAGGAACGTCAGTGTGTCTTCTCCCGCCCTGCGCAGCGGCAACGTGCTCGCGTTGCCGTAGTAGTCACTGCTGACCTCCTCCATGTCGGACTGGTGAATAATCGGCGTGTCCTCTGCTATGCTGGTGCCGACCGAGTTGTTCCTCGTGCCGGACAGGGTGGAGTTGTCGCGGTAGCCCTCATTGCGGTAGGAGAGTTCGAAGGCGTCTTCTTTCGAGTCTGCGGGAGTCAGGAGGGAAGAAGAGGCGGCGGATCTGGCTCGAGAAGTCCGCGCGCCTTTGGAAGCGGCGCCGATGGTGGCCACTTTCGGCGGCTCCGCTGACTGCAAGGCGCCGTGCGTCACGTACTCGTTGTACCGCTGAGGACTCTGGTACTCGTTCTGTTGTGTGCTGTGGGTTTCGTAGGCGTCGTAGCTGGCTTCCGAGCTCAGCACGCTTTTGTCCATTGAGTCAATGGAGCCATTCGACAGCATCTGCTTGTAGTCCTGAGCCAAGTTCTTGGTTATGGTGCCGGAGGAGGAGGACAGGTTCTAGTGGACGAAGCAAACCGAAAAGTAAAGAGGCAACAGAAAGAAAACGAAAGCGTGAGGAGACGGAATTAAAGCAGAAAACAAAAGAATTTAAGGAGAAGGAGTCATACAAGGTTGCGCCGTCGCAGAGATCCTTGGGGATCGATGCTGTTCAAACTCCTCAGGCTCTGACGAATGCTGTTCCTGCGTTGCAAGCGCTGGACATGGCGATGCTTCGACTTCGCGTACCAGCAGAAGGCCACCATGATCAGCAGTATAACCGCCAGAATGAAGGCCGTGATAATGCTGACCGCGAAGATGTCTGCTCGCCAGGAGAGCGGGTCGATGATGACCTGCAAGATACGCAGCTTTAGACGAGCAACTTCGCTCAAGCCAGCCTTACTTTCGGGTCGATTTCACAGATGAAGCCCAGTTCCTTGTTGCAGTCGTCCACGTCCACTTCCTGGAAGACGAAGCTCGTACATCTGTCGATGTGGTTGAAGTCTTGGATCCACACCTTCTCGGGATACCTACGCGAAGACATGAACCAGTCAGCGGCTACTAAGAGGATCTCAATCACTGCTTACCTCATGTGCTGCATTTGGCCCTGCAGGTAGGACCACAGAGTGGCGCTATCGGTCCGTATGAAGGGCATGGATGAGTTCTCCGATCTGCAGAACTCCCTCGCTTCGTGGAACTTCATGGGTGCGCTGATGTATATGAAGCAGGTGTCGTGCACTTGGGTCCAGCCTGGCGGGCACTTTCCATCCAAGATCGACTGGTTGTTCATTTGGAAGGGCACTGACTGCACCTCCAGTAAGAATGGGTCATCTATTCCAAAACGAAGCACGGAATAAGGAATTCTTTGCGTTCATGTGCGCGAAATTTACCTGCTTGGTCGCGTATTCTCGACTGTACGGATATCGTGTTGTTGTAACTCCAGTAGTTGTGGCGGGCGTCAATCCTGGACCTCCACAGTTCGACGGTGCTAGAAGAAGTAGAGAGAACCGTTGAGATTAACTTCCCCTCCCGCGTGCAAGTCTTACCTGTTCCAGTTCTCAGTTTTGAAACTTTTAGAGTAAACATGCAAGAAAGTGTGCCAGTGAAAAAGAAAAGAATAAAGTTTTCAAACAAGGATTCTAACAAGTCTCAGAATATGCGGAAAAACGACAACGCTAAACAAGATAGACGGAAAAATACGAGCGAATGTTTCATATTTACATGGAATGGTTAACTGTGATCATTTCGTAGTCGTTCTCCGGGTTTTCGAAGACATTGTCCACGTATTGTTGGCCAGCTGTTCCCGCTACTATTGTCGCTCTGCCTCTCCAGTCAGTTGCTGTATTTCTGCACATCAAGGACAACACGATATTGAGAGGGAACATAGAGATTTCTGATGCGAGTTTACCTGTAGAACCCGTTATGGGCCGTGGTTTGGTAGATGGGTAGACGAACCCTGTCGAAGCCTGAGATGTCCGCTATCCTGCCTCCTGTGTTGCTGTGCACATAGTTGTAGCTGAAGTTGGAGACAACTTGACGCAAGCGTATGACATCTTCGAAGCCGGCTTCATTCTGCGCGAAGTAGTTTCTGTAGAGCTCGACTTCCTGATACGGCGAAGACTGTCTGCCTTCGACTTGCAGCGCGGGCCTGTGGCGATTCCGGTAGAACAAGTTGTGGTGCACAAATCCGCGCAGTGAAGTGGCTGAACCCCGCGAGTCCGCGCGGATCCGTAGTCCTCCCTGATTACCCATCAACAGATTGTTCTAAACGTGTGTAAGAGGATCGAAAACAATTATTGGGACATTAGTGAAGAAGGTCATTCGTATAGCGCGTACCGTGAAAAAGAAGGACTGCATGTTTTGTACGTCCAAGCTGACCGCCGCTTCGCACGTCGAAAAGTTGCCGTACAGCTGCTTACAGTTCTTTTCAATGCGGTTAGACGACAGCGTCAGGGTTGGCGATATTTCACCAGCCGAAGAGTACACGAGTGCGCCTCTTACTGCTCCAGCTATGTGGGAGTGCGTGACGTTGTGGCGCGCATCTCTGTCTGCAAATTGGAGATATGGAAATACATGAGCGTCAGCGCTGTCATTCTATCCACTTACTTTGCCCAATGGTGGAGATGGGGACCGTGACCACCTCAGCTATGAAACCGTGTCGCTCCGGCGCCCCGCTCGCAATGAGTTGAAGACTCAAGGTGGGGCCAGTCGTCTTGAAGAAGCTCCTCTGGTTTGCTGTGTCGGACTCTACTTTGCCCATGAACTTCGACGTTACGTTGTAGATGTCTCCATCGAACAATCTTATGGAGTCCGTGCGGCCGTAGAGCTTCGAGTGATTGAAGAGGTTTGATTGCAGCAGCCTGAATCCGACTGGCTTCGCTTTGTATGCGGAGTTGAATATTTTCACGCAGCTGACTGGGTTGTTGTCATACTTGTAGTACACCAAAACTCTTTCCTCCACCGTGAGCACCTTCTGCGGGTCGCACATGCTAACCAAGGAGAACAGGTTGTGTGGCAAATCCAAGTCCTTGAGAGGGACGAAGCTGGATTCATCGCTTTCGCGGCCTTCTCCAGTAAGCGACAGAAAGCTGACGCCAATGCCGAGAGCGTTTCTGATATTTAGGAAGTTCAGGTTAATTGTGCCAACGGGCGCTACCAGGCTCACTGCATGGTGTGCAGAGTCGAGAATCGATACTGACGTAAGAGCTGGAGTTCTAAACGAACACAGAATCGATGCGGATTTTTCGTTATGTAGCACGCCTGCGTTCTCCAGTCGCACGAATTCCAATTGACTTTCCTTATTCCTCCGATTGCTGTGCGTATGGGTGTCGTGGAACCGGTCCTCGTATTGACGGTCCTCGAATTCGGAATTAGCGAAACGGATTCCTCCCCAGTATGTTTGCTCCTCAGGCTTGTGGCTGCAGCTGACGAACACGAAAGCGTCGTCCCAGTGGCACTCGTGCTTGCGTCCATACAGCTGCCCGTTCAAGCGCTCTGCACACTCTTCCAATCGACCCTCACTACCCCTGCACTCTAGTGGCTGCACCCACGACCAAATCCTAGTCAGGGAGTTGGTGTGGAACTCAGTTCGACGGTCGTGTCCGTAGTAAACGTTGAGTGGGTTGAAGCCAAGTTCCCTGCAAACGACTTGCGCGTTGCGCTCGGTAAAGCGGTTATCGCAAATGGGTACCCACTGCAATGTGGTGTGGTTGAAGTACTCCAGGAAGCCTTCGTGTTCATCACGCCTAAGGTCCGTGTTTGTGGTGCAGTGCTGAGAACTTGTGCAGAGTCTGATGACGTCCTGACCCGTGGATTCCAATGGATATTCGAGTGCGCGTTTGTCAAATGTTGGATGCACTTCCTGGGTCCTGCCTGCCGAAGACCGCATGACGATTTCGGACTCTTTATAGCCAATAGCGATCAGAGTTCCCAGCACCAAGATGCCCACATTTGGTTCGAACTCCATTTCAACGCCGTGCTGGATGGTCAAGGTTGTGTCGGGCATCACTGTTATGTCGGATCTTATTACGTAGGGCTTGCTGCGCTTCTTTAGCATGAGGTCATTATCGATACGGCCGCCACTCCATGAACGCAGAACGATATCGTGATCTTGCGGAGCAACAAGTGACACGCTGCCGTCGAATGCGTCCTCAATCAGGAAGGGTTGATAGACAACTTCAGCGTGATCGTTCCAATTATGAAAATCGAAGATCCTTGACTTTATATACGTGCCATCCGCTGAGCCCCACCAATTCTCCGTAGCGTCGAAGTAATTGTTCACCCGTGCTGACTTCACACCTGCCACGAGATCGTAATCCATTTCGTTTTCTGCGACAAGGTTACGGTAGAGTTTAACACTTTGAATACCGTCGAAGCGTATCACTGAAGTGGGCAGTTTTTCTTGTTGCCCCAAGCGGGGTGCGCGAGCAGTCATTTGGGAATTCTTACGATTGTCGGCGCTATCGAAGCGGTTTTTCTTTATCGTGTTAAACTGAGCGACAGCTGGTACCTGTCCGATTATCTCACTTTGACTGTCTGCTCGGAACTCCAGCACATAGCGGGCGTTGTTGTTTTCGAGGCGGTTATAGTCCAATTTGATATTTTTCTCCATCCCCTCCAAGCTGATGACACTTCGAGGACAGCGGTTGTTGCTGAACACGTTTGAAGTGATATTAAGCACCGTGTAGTGGCCGCGGATAGACACTCCGAAGTTGCGGTTTCTTTGCCACGTGCTGTTTCCAAAGAAAATGCTGTGAGTGAAGTTCTCATTGTACTGCCACACGTAGGGAAGGGACACGTCGAAACCACCGTAATCATTGGTGTCCACAGTCGTGTCCTGGACAACGTAGTGAAAGATGTTATTCGACGATCGAAGATCTTTCGATAACTGTCTGATTCCGTGGCCGTTTTGCATTATCATCGAGCTGTTGATGTGGATCGTTATTTCCGAAATATTACTCGAGTGTATATCCCAAAAAGGTGATTTGACGAGTACTGCTTCCTTCGCATTGTAACTGATTTCTGAGTTAGCAATCTTTATGGATTCGTTGGCCTTTCGCATGTAATGTTCGCCGTCTTGCCCAAGGTACCTGTTGTAATAGTAGGCTGAAATTCCTCGAGAGTTTTTTTGTATTTTGGTCGCGCGAATGTTTAGTGAAGGAATCGGTCCGCGAACAACTTTGTTGCGGACATCTTGGACAGGCGCTAACACCGTAGACAACATGAGGACTGCACCTCCCAAAGCGTTCGATCCGCTTTCGTAGTATATAACAATACCGTAACTACTACTAGTGGCGGGAAAAATATTTAAGTCGCGCTTAACATCCCAAACCTCCGAACGAGAATTCTCTGTGTATGAGTCCAGAATAGCTATGCGCTCCGTAGATCGGTTCTGAATGGGATTAAGCAGCTGTATCCCCAGAACGTAACCGGCGGGACATCGGGCAAATATCTTTCTGGATACCGAGTCTTTACTTTCTTCAGTCCTCACGTACTTCGTTTGCCAAGTGCCCAGGTCGATATTTCCTGTATCTGCGGGTAAACTGTAGGGTTCGTAATCTGAATCGAAAGGGTTGAAGTCGCGAGACATGTAGAACCATCCCCCAATTTCCCTCTGCTCGAATCCAGAGATGACAGGGTCGTGGGACACACCACTCTCACGATTGTTTTTTATGATGGAGCCGTGAATGCGGAGACCAAGCTGACGCAAGCTGATTCCGTTGCCCCTGTTGTCGCTAAACTCTGAGTTTTTTATGTTATTAATCGACTTTCCACCGAAAACGTCGGAGTAGGTGACGCCAAGACCGTCGTCCAAATTGCCGACAATTCGCACATTTTCAAGATTGTGGCGTGCAAAGTCCATCTGAAGTGCCGGCTTGAATGAATTTGTGGTGTAGTCAAAGAGACCAGCCTTCTCAATCGTCACGTACTGGAGGTCGGCACGTTCAGCCAGCACACTGAATCTCACGCCAGCCCAAGCCCCTTCGTAACAGCGAATCCCGACATCATTGTCGTGGGTGCAGGAGTTCTCGAACTCTCCACGTGCGTAGCTCTCCGATTTGCACTTTGTTACATCCCGGTCCAGTTCTGTGCAGCGCACATTTGAAACAATAATATCCTCCGCGGTCCCGACGCTGGGCAGTTGGGATCTGTGCAGACGCCAGTCATGTGGGTTGAGCGTGTATCCCAGTTGATTACACACTAAAGCTGCATTCAATACTGTCCACCCGTAGTCGCACACGGTCCCCCATTGTCCATCGAGGAACAGCTGCAAACGGCCTTCGTATTCTCCAGCACCACCGAGTAGACGAACCGGCACGTTAGGTGCGTGGGCGCTTTCCATTAGCGACTCCGTTTTCATGTCTACCACACCGGAATCTTCGTCTATATTACCCAATGAAGTGCTATTGTCCAGTGGCATGACTGATTCTCGTTTCAAGGTGAGCAGTATATCATCTGGTCGCCGACCACGAGCCTCGAGCTTTCCTGCCACCATCATTCCCACACTCGGTTCGAATTTAAGAGTAACTCCTGGCTGCAGTATCAGTTTTCCTCCCGGTCTAATGTTTATGTCCTTTTTAACCGTATACGTGCCAGGGGGAATCATTTCTTGCCCGTCGACTTCTCCACCGATGGTGTCACTGCCGTCCTTATAAAATCGGGGAACCAATGTTGAGATGGCGATTATTGTGGTGGAACTGGGGTTCGAACTGTGCAACAGGTATGGAATGTACTCGATTTTGGCCAAATTGTAGCGGTCATTTCGGTGAAAGAGCCGAGAGTAAATCTTATTCTCGTCTGTGTGGCCCAGCCAGTTATAAGTCGCGTTAATTATCTGGCTTTGGTCACACAAATGGGACCCAATCTCGTAGGCAGAGTCCAAGTTGTGAAGGATGTTTCTGTAGATGTCGATATTGCTGGACCCTACCACAACGGCTGCTGCAATTTTGGATCGCGGATTCAGTCGTCCAGAGCCATCCGAGCCCTCGCTTCCCTCTACTTGTGGTCCGAAGGGCTCAGAAATCCTATTCTCTCGCACAAAATTTCTTGTGAAGAGCAGTGATTGCATTTCTCGCCTGCTGTAGGGTGAAAGTCCGAGTGAAACCACGTACACTCCTCTGTTCCTGATAAAGTAGTTGTTCTGCACTACAATTCTGACGGGCAGGTAGCTAAATTCCTCTATAACGGGTGTCGTTTTCACGCAAATGGAGCCGTAAGTGCCGTGGCGAAACTGGTTGAACTCTATTCGCCCCTGCAGGTTGAGTGCGGGGCTTAAGAAAATCGAAACCTTCTGGCTGTTCTCGAACATGTTGTGTCCAATGTGGAGGAAAAGGTTCGGCTTGTTCTCATATCTATGGAACCAACACGACTCGACTTGGATGTCGTTCAGCGCACTCGCATTGAAGTTATTTCCCGTTATATTTACCCAAATAGGACCGCAATAGTTGCCATGAAGGATCCCGTTCTCCAAATTTTCGAAGATTTGCGAGTATTCGACGACAGTCGTTTGGTTAACGGGAACGAATTCAATGCGATCAACGTCCGTGGTATCATTCAGCCAAACTGCAACGCCGAAGCCCTTGTTCGAAGAGATGGTGCTCCGGGAAATGTTGCGGTTCCCACCGTAGTAGGTTATGTTCACGCCGTCGCCATTATTGAAACTGAGAGTGCTCTCGGTAATGTTTACGTCGCCGGCACCGCTGGTGACATGAACGCCCGACACGTGTCCGTTTCCAGAAACCACACTACCATGGACGAGGAGCTTCGAGCGCAGGTTGTCTGCAGCTATTCCGCGACCACCATTGTCCTCGATGGTAGAATCGATGACTCGTAAGTCAAACGCTTTTGTAGCGCCCGTCGACAGCCGCAGAAAGCCGCTCACCTCCGTGCGCATGTCAGCCTTGATCCTTATAAACACTTTCTCCCGCGTGCTGGACACGCTTTGAGGTCGGGTGTAGTTGCGAGCTCTCCACGAGAACAGCAGTCTGTCGTTGATTGAAGCACCATCGAACACCTCAATGCTCAGGGATTCGTTTCTCTGTAGAGTGAAGTACTCGAAGTGGACTGTTACCAGGTAACCGGGCTGAGTGAAAAAGTACTTTCCACACTCCTTAGGCGAACCGGCATAGAACTTCTGCGTGAAGGACAGGGAGATTGGGTAGGTTTGGCCTGACGTCAAAGGTAGTGTGCAGAAGTCGTGAATCGAGGTCCGGTCGGTCCGTTCGGAGGGGCGGAGATCATGTCCTGTATATTTGACTCCGTCGGCTGCATTCTGTATTACATTGCAGCCTTCCAGATGCACGTAGCCCTGGCTGGAGTTGACAAACACTCCGATGCCGTTGCTTTTCCGAACTGTGACATTCCTCATGACAAAACCGTCGCTTGGGCGCGTGACATTGACACCGGTGTACGCCGAATGACTAACAAATAAGTGTTGCATCACTGGTGGAAGACCCAAAACTCCTATAGCTGACGTTAGAGTCTGGTCGCGCCCAGATCCGGCGCTTGTTATGTCGACATAGCTGAGCGTCGAGAGGGATACGGCCGCGTAGACAGTGTTGTCGGGACTGAGCGACTGTGAGGAAGCTGCGTTTTGGAAGTACAGTCCTCCCCAGTGGCCAACTTGGCCGTCGTGCACCGGGAGGCATTGTATGCCGAGATCACTGTGGTAGTCGCACACCCCCGACCCCAGCTGCATAGCACTCCAGCCACATTCCCGCAATGAACTCTCTGTACCCTTGCAGTTCGGCTGTTGGTAGAGAAGACGAGGGCCGTGTCCCGGCGTGCGCTCCACCCAATTCCAGAACCGTCCACCACGGAGTCCCATTTGCTTGCAAGCCACAGCGTAATCAGTCGTCGTCCAACTTTAGCAAGTAGAGAAGGAAGGGATTAGGAAGTCAACAAGAACGCAGAACACATCAACTCACTTTCTGGAATTTGTGCAGACTGCCCGCCAGGCTCCCCTATGGAAGATCTGCAGCCGGCCCTCCACCGGCGTGGGTCCATCCACGAGGCGCGCTCCTCTGTCTTCCGGGTGCGGCGGCTGGTTTGGGGCTTGAGGCAGGTTCGCCAGTGATGTCAGCGTTATGCGAGCCGTCGGCGTGCCCTGCAGATAATTGAGCGTAATTAAAGAAAATTAAAGGCCGTGTTGCGGCAGGCCGAAGCTGGCACTCTCGGAGCGAATCGAACCAAACTCGCGCACAAGAACGAAATCCAATTGAGCGACTTGACCTACGCACCGGTGACTAGGTCAGTTTTAATTCGATTCAAATCGCGAGGAGCGCTTGTCACAGCGACAGTTGATAACAAATCGCTGCCCCGTTCGAGGGGCAGACAGAAGCAGCGAATGTGAGTGAAAGCGAGTACGCGGCGTACTCAGAGTGGAGCAGCTGCGGCCAAAGGCGGGGTGAGTGGGGAGAGCAGATGCGAGGGAAATCTAGAAGCTGCTTTTTAAAAGCAATGAAACTCTTAAGAAAAAATAGATTCGTAAGTAAAGAATGTAAGTTAAGACGAAGCAGATTCGCGGTAGAGAAGAAAATACGCATTTCTTAGTTAAATCGCAGAATTATGAATGAATTTTCTAACTCATTTATATAAAAAAGCACTTCAGTTTATACTCATACAACTTGCGTTCTTCTCTTCGACTTTTTTCGCACGTAGAAGTAAACTGAAAGTTAATTGAAATATTCAGCTGATATTCTCAAGCTGTTAAGGAAACGCTGGCCTTTGCTTTGACCGAGAAACGGGTAAGAAATTAATTTTATTTGCTTAATAATTTCTTCCTTTAACTTACTTTTTAAAGTAGTTAAAATTTATGAATTAAAAAAGCTGAAATTTACCATAATATTCCTCAACTAGCCGAAGTTTTAAGTGAAACCGCAAGTTTAAGGGTAAAAGTGGAAAAAATGCACAGACATTTCCAAGTCTATGGCGCGACATTTCAAATTTCTATTTGCCGCGTGGGATTTTCGACGCATACATACCACGGCCTGCAGCACTCCTTGCACAGTGAGGCCCACTGTCGGCGCGAAGCGAACCGTCACTCCCGGCTCGATTACCAGCTTCGCATCCCTGGTCACCCTGATGTTCTCGCGGGCCACGTAGGGACTCTCGGCCAGACGCAGTCTGCGCTCGCCCACTATCTCGCCGCCCCGCAGCTCCGTGTGTGACACCAGCGTCGGCGCCGTAGAGGGCGCCGTGGAGGGCGCCGGAAGTATCTGCGTGGCGCCGTCCAGACTGGCGAACTCCAGCTCATCCGCAGCGGCCGCTGCACTGCTGGCCGAAATCAGTGCAGCGTGAAGCGATGCCAGGAAGAAGACGGCCAAAAGCGCAGACCGGTTGACGCACATCTTGGCAGGGGATTCGCAGAGGGTGGCTTCCTGTTTGCTTGTTCAGGTGACGCAATGAGGGCGGACTGAATTCCAATCAGTTCGAACAAAATGCACTCATTACTACTCCGAGACCCTGAAATTCACTCTGTTTATCGCCAAGATAACCGACGCCGCGCTGCCTCATGGGGCGGCGGCACTCAACGGTGATTTCGGGTGAAACTCTTGCGTCATCACGGGCGAAACGTGGCGTTGTTTTTGTTTACGATTTCAGTAACTGGTTTCCATCAGCTGTTAACTGGAACACTCGCGTCGGAAAACAAACGGCTCGCTTATCCAAAACACGTCTTTACGCGAAGAACCGTTACAGGCAACTAACCTGCGATGAGTCGGAAAAACGAGCGATGAAAAACGCAACAGACGTCGCCGCAACAGCAACAACAGCAACAACAGCAACGAAGCTGGCATTCATTCCGGCGCTTCACGGCGTAGCTGCACAGCACGGAAAAGCGTTGGCTCGTCGAGCGCTCGGAGGCGACGCGGTGGAATGCGACGGCATGACACATTCAAGCCTTTACATCGGCGGACGGACAAACGACGGACTTGGTCGTTGGTCGTGTGTGCGGTCGCGCACGAGGGAAGGGTGACGAGCGGCAGCAAAAACTTGATTTTGGAATTATCGAGTTTCTGTTAAAAACACGGCAAGCTCTCCACAAGAACTACCGTTATAACGTGGGTTTGAATTTCGTGTCTTCGCCGAAACCATAGAAATTCGTGCAGCGAAGACGGCGAGTGGCTTCGAAACGACTTCTGAATGCAGGAGTTCAGTTGGACGCGGCTTTGTGAACTTCTGGCAGTGCATGTGGAGTTCGTTTGGGCCGCTTAACCCTTATGGTCCCGCTTCAATTGTAGAAGCAACGCAACCTTCAGTTTGGCCCACGCTGGTGGACGCTGGTACTGAGGGGGTTAAGGGTTGGCTAGCGACATCATTACTAATCGCGGAAATGGAATGAACGAGTGGGAAGAAACGCACAATCGCTTCGCGCAATTAGCGCGGCGACGCCATGACGCGCTCATGACAGAAAGTCATCGCGTCCCGCCAGGCTCGTTTCCTCCGAAAGCAGCCTGGCAACCTGTTGACAGGAAGTCCAGCTGCCATCGCAAAAACGGCAATCAGGTGGCATTTTGTGGCTGACGGCTACGATTCCGCAGCCGTGCATCCGTTCCGCTCGCCGCGTCGACGTCGGGTTCTGGTTGCGCACGACAACATGTGCAGCCACTGGGAAGCGGTGATCAACCTCTGCAAGCGAGCGAACGCTTCGATTTGGTTTGCAGGATTTTAGCGTTAACGGATCGCATCCGCGGATCTCATTCTGAACCGAACTGGGTTTTGCTAGCATCCAGAAAACGCTCTGCTCTGCTGCTTCGCGCTCAGCCTTCAAAGCTCTGCGCCGTAATTCTCTTGTTGTTGTTGCTGCTGCTGCTTGCGCGCGCGCTCGTCTGTGTGCGAGCGATGTGGTAACATCGATTCACCAACACTTACACAGCCGACAGTTTTTACTTCTTGTAACTGAATGTTTTCACCGATTAACTTGGCTGAGAAGCATGAAAATGGTTTTATTTCACTTTATTGCAGAAATTCCTTCACTTGGCGACCTGAAATCGCCGACTTCAGCCAATTAAACGCAGTTTAACTTGTAGCTGCTAACTAGGCGCGGTCGGGGGTCAGCAGCGCTCTTCACTACTTGTTACAGCCAAGAATCGGTTGGCAGCGACGCACACTCGACAAACACCAACGGAGCACCACGAGCTTCTTGACGCACGAACACTCGACAACGCACTGAAGTGAGGCTCCGAGTTAAGTTAGCTTGGTGGCTCGTGGTTAACTTGTTGCTGTTGGTAAACTGGTGTTGGTAAGAAAAGGGCTTTGGGCGAACTGTCAAAAAGCTCCCGCGAGAGCTTCGTTCAAGTTTCGATCACAAACCTGCCTGAACTTCGTTAAATCTGTTGGCCAAAAACCTTAACAGGGTGACTGCATGATTGGATTTTCAATATTAGTTGACCGTTTTCATTATTATGCGATTTTAAATAATATCCTGTCGTTGAAAGAATGTGCCAAATTTGTTGGGGATTTTGAGTTTTTAATACTTAAATTTCAATGAAAAACTGCAAATCTCCAAAAAAATATTTTGGATTGCGCCAGAATACCTAATCGCTGAAGTTATTTTGCAGTCCCACACCTTCAAAATTTGAAAACTACCGAATCACGTAGAATTTTGGGAGATGTGGTGTCAAATCAGTGAAAATGTACGCCAAATCGCGAATACCATAACAAATTTTCTAACTTAAAGAAGTTAAAGCGCTCAGATATATCTCTGGATTCCTTGCTTTCGCTCCGATTCGCCCCAAAGGCGCCTAACGAATGTCAAGTGGGTACCCATCAATTCCAGTGGGTACCCATCACCGGCGGGGGGACCCACAGAAACTGTGTGTATCTTACGATATTTTAAATGTACGCGTATTCATAAGATTTTTATTCTGATAGGCGAACCTGAAGTTTGCGCTCCTAAACCTCTTCGTCACCGCTTGGCGGGACCGCGCTCAGTGCCCGCTCATGAAGTATTTGAGGCACGTCTGCTTCGCTCATCACGATTACCTGCGGTCAGAGGAGACACCAAAAGCCCTCGAATAAGCAACTCGAGCTACGCACGCCAAGGCGGGCCGGTACGAGCATGAAGTCATTTTACGTGCCCTGGCTCGCCGGACCGCCGGAGAGGCCGAAAGCAGAAAACCCATCGAGTCACCAGCGCTGAGTACGCAGAGGAACCCGCGACTTCTTGCTAAACGTTTATTGAAATCTCCTCTCAACTTACACGATGCTTACATCTACCTTACGCTGGCTAACAAAGGAAGACACAATACATTCTACGCCTCTGCGTGGGAGCCACAGAGCGAAGTCATCATCCGGAAGCCTTAAGTAGAACACTTGGTGTTCGGCAAGCCGTTGCTAGGAACGCACTCACTGCACGTCGGCTGAGTCTTCTACGAAATACGCTTAATCTAATAGGAAGAACTGTCATCATAGCAATCTGGAGAGATTTAATACTAGTTGGAGCGCACGCGCTATCCGCGACAGCGACGTTATAACTGTAGACAACTTTCGATCCTCGAATCACGTGCATGAGACGGGAACCAATTTCCGAGCGCGGCTCCTGTCGGGATCACACGTCTTAAATGCAACAGCGAAGAATATCTTAAATACGGCACAGCACTTCACGCAAAGAGCCGCTTGTAGGGACCAATAGGTGGCCATAACCACTCATCAGCTGCGTCCACGAAGTCATGCGCCGAACTCAGAATCCTCTGTGAGTTCAGATCGCCCCGCCTCTCTCAGCGCCTCATTATGTCCTCTATGCTGAATCCTGTTCGTTTCGGCGGTTGGTTGTGCGGCGTTGGCGCTGAAGAAGAGCTGGGGGCTCCTGGCTGGCTGTGCGGCTGGTCCTGCGGTTTCGCACTGAAACCAGTGCTGGCGGGAAGAATAAACGCGGCGCTCGACGAGGACGACGCTTCCGAGGCGGGATTGCTCTCCTCGGATAGGCAGGCGGGGTTCGACGGGAGTGCCGGAGCCCTTGCAGATCCTGGCAAATGAACTGCTTTGAGGGCGTGGTCTGAGTGTACGTTGGAACAGATCATGTTCAGAGCGACCATGTTGGGATTCATGAGAAACGATGGGCGATGGTGACTTAGTGGATTGCCTTCCAGGCCCACGGGGCGCTTTCTGATCGGCATGGAGCCAAGGAAGCTGGGAACGGCCTCAAGGGGCGAGTGCAGTGGCTGAGACGGCGACTTCCTGGGGTCGACCACACCCACAGCATTGGGTGGTGGTGGTGGCGGCACGTCTGGTGCCAGTGGTTTGGTGTGTAGGTCTCTGCGCACGTGCAGCATGGGGATGTAGGGCTCCGGCGGATTGGAAGACGAGGGCGAATGAATAGAGTCGCCCGCACCCGGCAGATGCGCCGGCCTTATGTAGTGTAGGCTGGGAGTGGACATAGTAAAAGCGGAGCTCGCCAGCATTGCTTCCGCGGGTTGGGTGGAGAGGTGGGCTCTGTGGAGAGGAATGTCTTCGGCCAAGTGGGAGTCCTTGTCTCGTTCCGAGGTGGGACGCATGGTGTAGGTTTCTCCGCCATCATGATGACAATGCGTTACTCCTTGACGCGACTGCTTTTCGTTTACGTCGTGTCCGGCCGGAATACAACGGGAATGGTCGTCGGGCTCTCGCTGAACCTCCTCAGCTTCAGTGACCTCCTCGTACTCGGACTCGTCGTCTTCGTCGAGATCGTCGTCGGATTCGAGGAGACTCTCCTCGGCAAACGGTGCTTTGCGCTTGAGCCCTCCACGATCGAGGACTGGGGTTGGCGGCACGTGTTCCAGCGAATGGCTTTCCGTGCTGCTTGCGGTGATGTTTGGGCAGATGGCTGGCGATGAAGAGCGCACATCGTGCACCGGAGACTGTCTCGGCGAGTCGACTTCCAGCAAGGAGTCCTCCTCGTCGCCGCTTAAATTCTGCCCGTCGTCCTCTTCGCCAACATCCACGAAGTCGGACGGCACGTCGCCGACGGCGTGTGTGAGGGCGTGGCGGCGCAGGTCACAATTGCGCCGGAACACCTTTCCGCAGGACGAGCACTCGTACGGCTTGTGGTCGGTGTGCGTGAGGAGGTGGGTTTTCAGGTTGGAACGCTGGTTGAAGCTACGGCTGCAGACGGGGCACTTGTGCGGCGACTCCTCCATGTGGAGGATCTTGTGGACCGCCAAGGTGCGCGACTGACAGAAGCCCTTGCCGCACTCCGTGCATTTGAACGGTTTCTCCTTGGAGTGGATGTATCTGAAAAAGGAGGAGAATGCATTCGCGTGAGGATGTACTTCGAACAGATCGCAACCGAGCGCATGATAACATCAGAAATTAACTTCCCACTTTGCTGGGAGAGTTACTTTCCAGCTTGACTCCGAACTCCGCAGCCTCTTTGAGAGATCGCAGCAGAGCTTTTAATTCCTGCCATCCATCCATCTCGATCCATCTCCACGCGAAACACTGTAAGCCAATCTGTGGCTCGAGGCTCTTCAGATACATTTCACAAAATGGCGAGGCAGCCACTTGTTTAGCCGCTGCTCAGCCGAAAACAGGTTCTCAGCGCAAGCAGGAACTCGGCGCCGAAGTAGTTCGCGATAAAGTTTTGCTGACTGCAGTGACGGAGATCGCAATTAAGAGCTCAACTGTTTGACGGGCTGCGGGTCGTGGCGGCGTGTCTCAGACAGTCGCGATGGAGGCGATGGGGAGTCGACTTACCTGTGGTCTCGCAAGTGGTCCTGGCGGCGGAAAGCCTTGCCGCAGATGTCGCACGAGTAGGGACGCTCGTCCGTGTGCGTGCGCTCGTGGATGAGGAGGTTGTACGACTTGGTGAACTGGCGGTTGCAGAACTTGCAGATGAACTGCTTCTTGGGCCGCGAGGCCCGGCCCGGAGCACGCAGCAGACGCCGGTCCAGGCCAGCGTGCATGTTCGGCGGCATGCCAGGTGGAAAGAGGCCCGCGGGCGCAGCGGTCGGGAAGCCAAACGTGCCGCCTGCAGTCGGCGACGGCCCCGGTCCGCCGAGGTAGGCCGGTGGATATATGACCGAGGGGGGCACGCCGGCGGGGGCCGCCTGGCCAGGTCGCGGCATCAGCATGGCGGCTGCCGCGGCCTCCCGCAGCGCCAGCTCCTTGCGCTTGTCGGCCATCATGGCCATGATCTCGTAGCCGGAGTTGCGCTTACCATCCTTGACTTCCGACCCAGCGGCGTCCAGCATGGTGGTGTAGAGGGCGCCCGACGAGCGCAGCGGATTGCGCGAAGGCATCACCGGCACGAAAGCTGATATCTCGCGATGATGGTGAGCACCCTGCGCGCTGCTGCCCATGAGACCGGCGGCGGCCAGGTGGTGTTGGTACGCCAGCTGCGTCTCGTAGGCCGCAGCAGCTGCGACGCGGCCGCTGCTGCCCGAGGCGCTGCGCTGTTCCTGCGGCCCCGGCATGGTTGCGGCCGCGGCAGCCGGTTGGAGGAACTGGTCCATGCGTGAAGAGCGGATCAGCGAAATACTGCCGCCCGGCCGGTCCTCCAGCGAGGTGGCTTCAGTCGGCATTTTTTACGCACCAGAGCTGTAGGACTCGATGGACAAAAACGGATGATTCTGATCTGAAAAGTGGAGAAACAGGAAAATCAGAACTCAAATTGAATTAAATCTCGTAGGAAAAACGACGACCATGGATTCGAGGGATAAAAACTGTGGGGGAAAATGAGCGGAAGGCTGAAGCCGACCTGAAACGCTGTAAAATTGATCTGAAAAGTGGAAAGAACGCCGACGTTCCTCGGGGCGAAACACCAGCGTTTTATCTTTATTGGGTCTCGGAGGCAATAAAGTCGTTCCAGCGCTGTTTTCTGAAATCAACTGGCCCAGCGATAAGCGGCTTTATGGCGCGCTGATAGGCAGGCAGCAACCACGGTTACGGAGTGGAGATCGGACTGCATGTGGCCAACTCCGGGCTTACGCAACACGAGTCGGAGCCGCCGGACGGATAGCTGAGCAGTCTGGCTGGTGCGCTGGACAAGTCGAGCTGGAGCTGGCGCATGCTGCTGAAGCTTGAGATGGATCTCGTGTGGAGGCACCGCAGCTTATTGACGGTCTGCAGTCGCTGCCACTCCCTCGGTTCGGCCACTCCAGCCAGGCCGCGATGAATGGTAATGAGCGGAAAAATAAATAAAACCGAGGACTCTACAGCGACGTGTTTGTGTGCCGATCGGCAGGAACCGCGATCCGTCATTATCATCGCGCTGACTGCTGCTTCAAAGTTCTGCTTCGTCAGAGTTCTAGAGGGGCGTCGCACTGCGCGCACTGACGGCAGAATAGCTCGGGGCGGTGGCGTTGCCTGCTGCCTGCCTGCTGCCTGCCTGTGCGCCGCTTTGTGTATTTTTCTTGCGGAAGACTCGAAAACAAAGCGCGCGGCGGAGAACGCGGAGGAGGGCAGCAGAAGTGGCGGCCGTGTCGTAGTGACCACAGCACGGCCGAATCAAAGGAACAACCGAGACGGCAACGAAGGCCATTAAAAGCAAAAACTGGATTATTTTCTGACCGAAGAGCGCTTCGACGGCAAAATGAATTGAGCGCGGAGGCTGACTATCGGGAGGTGAGAGGCGACGATGCAGATATACAGGGACACCCTCGATCTCATCTCGTAATGATGGATTCACTGTGAGGTCCGTCTGAAAACGAGGACGGCAGCGGTGCGACCCGATCAGCCTGACAAACCACGAAACGCGACTTTCACGAAGCCGACGGCCGCGACGGCGGAGTCGCCAGGGAGCGGCAGACGACGGACGGTGCATGTCCACCACTGCGATGCCCACCCGCGAGGTAGCTGCCTCAAGCGCCCGACTCGCTCATCCTAGCCATGGACTCCGACTTCCCACAACGAGGAGCTGGCGTCCACGAATCTTACCCGATGTGACGTAGTAGCTGCCTGCTGGCTCGTGGAAAATCAATCCGAACCGAACTGCAGAAGCATGTAATCCACAATACGTAACCACGAAGAACCCATTAAGTCGGCCGAGGTCCGCGGCAGGTTGGGGGCGGAGGGCGGGGAGCGGCTCGCTCGGCGACGGCCGACAGCCGACAGCCGACAGCGCGCAGCAGCCTCAGATCCAGAAGCCCTCTGCGAACGCGCGCGACTCCACTGTGTTCTGTGCGGCCCGTGGAGCTCGGGAGCGCGCGGAGGCGGCGGTTCGAGCAGAGCCACAAAACCGGATTGCAGTGAAACCGAGTAGAATTGAACGATTTTGACCCGTTCGCGCACGAAAGCCGACTTCGGACTGGCAGATGTGCAGGGCGCAGCCGTTGAGGGGGTCGGGGGAGCGCACGGCTTCACACTGTGATCGGTGGCAATGACAGTGGCAGCTGCAGCCGCAGTGGCAGTGGAGGTAGAAGCCACCGAGCGAGCTGGCAGTCGCGCGGCCGAGTAGATACTCGCTTTTTAAGCCGCTTAGACCGCAACGAGTCGCACAGACACCGCGGAGCAACGGCGAGCGGACGACGTGCACGAGACACAGACGCACACACCAACACCAACACCAACACCAACACCAACACAAACACCGTAACACGTAAAACTTGCCTCGGAGGTACTAATTAAACAGCGCATACGGACGGGCAGCTCGGTCGCCTCGCTCAGGACTCTTCTGCAGGCCACCCTGTGCGGCGCGCCTCAGATGTCTTCGCTCCGACTTTGCTCCTTCTGCAGATTTCGTCCTTTTCCACCGACTTAAGTAACTCACTCGAACTGGTTCGTTCTTCCGACTGACTGAATTAATTTTCCGCATTCAAGCAGATTGCGATTGCGATTCCTTTCCGATATTCAAACCTTCTGCGGAGTGTTCACTTCAATTTCACCAAACGCGCAGCTCGACTCCACCAACGTTCCGGCCACAACGAAGCGAGGACCCGACGAGACCGAAAACCTGTTCTGCGCTCATAGACGATCGGAATTCCTGAAGTGCGGCGACTCCGCTCACCGCTCACCGCTCGCCGCTCACCGCCCGGCGACCACGGCGAGGTGGCGTTTTTCTGTACTTTGTCTCGAAATAGGAGCTGAAGCCAGTGCAGCTACCAGATCGCTCCTCAAGTAGTCCCAATCTCTTCCCACACGCCAGCAAAACGTTCCGTCCGCAGCCACGGGCTCCGCGAGTGGGAACGAGAGGTATTCGGCACCGACTGGCAGCGAGTTCAAACAAACGCGACCACCAACACAGGCACGTGTGTCGCCGCACACATGCACGCGCTACACTGGTGTGTGTTAAGGCAAACAAACCGTCCGAGCGCTGAGTAACAAGACTAAGTACAGGTGCGATAGGTACGATCAACTCTCGACGACTAATCCGAGAGCTGCGCTCTTGGGGGCTTCGAGCCTGAGCCGAGCCGAGCCGAGCCGAGACCTGAGCGCGGACCTCGCTGGTGTTTACCCTCAGCTGAGTGCGGGAGAGTGAGAGTTGCTTGAGCGCAACTTCTGGCTGTGCTCTCCACTCAGCACACCGTAGAGCGGCAGATACCAGATACGCCGAGTTACCTGCGGGGCGAAGGTGTGCGAGCCTCGCCTCCGGGCGGGGAGTGCGAGGGCGCTCAGATCAGAGCAGAAGTGGTTCGTTAATGAAAACGCCGCTGCGAACTGCTGCCTCTCCAGCGCCGTCTTCTAACGAAAAGACTTCAAATCGGTCGGTAGTCCGTACCGAAAGCAGCAACACTGCACGAGTTCGGTAGACGGCAGTATTTTCGACACAGTGGGACGAGTTCTTGAAATAGTCGAGAAGATTTGGCTGGGGATTTCCAAGGCTTATGGGATTCGGAATCAAGTTGTGGAGCTCGGAATCAAGTTGTGGAATCGGGAAAAGTGTTTAATTTCATTCCATTGAATTTTTTAAGCACAAAACAAAAGCTAACCCACTGCATCGAACTTCCATTGAACTTTTATGCAGACCTATTTGTGTTGAATTGCAGTCTTCTGCCAGGAGGTGGAGCTGCAAGACAGCGAAACTACCCAGCAACGACGTCGAGGACCCACTGTGCCCACTGTGCCCGCCTAGCAAGTCAGCGATAAGATGTGCGTGTAATTTACCTCAGCGCACGACTCGTAAAATATTATTTGCTACCACAGATTCGCTCGGCTGCCAGCGCTAGTCGCTCGTCAAGTGGCGGCCGCTGCTGGGGGGCTGCAGTCGCCGTGCATCGCACTCATTCCGTCGTACTGCGATTAAATGCGAGTGTGTGCACCCTGCGCTCTGCACGCGCTCTCCGGCACTCCGGCACTCCGTGTGGCTCAGCAACCAGCAGCACGAGGCCCTCATCGGGTGGCTGCGACGAGTGGGGTTGAGGAAGAAGCCCGTCTTCCAATTATATTTTTCACCCTCTGGAGCTGCGCAGACCTGCCAGCCGGTCTGCACGCGAAACTGCGCGAGTTGGAAGGGTGGAACTCCTGCGTCAGTCAGTCAGTGCGAAGTCCTGCGTCAGTCAGTCAGTCAGATCGGTGGGGTGCGCAGTGGGCGCAGTGAGTAGCTGCGCTCTCCACGCAGAGCCGCATCTTCGTGCTGGCGAGCGGATCGAGTTCTACCCTTCTTTGCTTTGTTTCTCCGGCTTGGTCGTCGTCTGTCGTCTGGTCGTCGTGCGTCAGCCAGAATCTCGTCTTGCTACCTGTTGCGGCTCGTTCTCGGTGCCGTGCGGCGATGCTGCTACCGCGCCACGGGTTTGAGCGTCTGCCGCCAGAGCGCTAATAGTCGAGGAGGACCGCGGCCGCGCTCCGCTGCGTAAGTCAACAAAGCGTGGCTCACTTTCCAGCCGTATTTGTGTCCAGTATCTGATGCGTGATGCGGCCGCGGCCGACGTGGATGCTGATAAGCAGGCAGCCAACAGGTAACAAAATGGCAGCGAGCGCGCACCGCGTGGACGCGTTGCTGTGTCTCGGCACGCCAGCAACACCTCGCCGCTCGCCGCTGCATTCTCCGCGTCATCATTGCGGGCGCAGCGAAGTTGTTGCTCTGCTCTCGCGACACAGCTGTGGGAACCCCGAAACCCATTAGAGGACAATCGAGACCCTCTGGACGGCTCTTTGTTTTCCCTAATAAGCCGTGGAATGTTGTGAGTGAAATCCTGGTTCTGCTTTCTTTCTTTCTCCGCTGGTTCTGCTTTGTTTACTTTACCTTCATCGCTTTCAATGTGATTTCAAGTAGTATTTGGTTTTCGCATTTACTCTCCGCTTATTTATTTTAGTTATTTTTATACAATTTATTGTATAATTTGCGTTAATTCATTCTAATGCAATTTGTTTGACTTTACTTGGTTTGTTTTACTTTCCTAAATGTTATTTTATCTTATTTTAATTTATTTCGTAGTTTTATTTAAATTCATTTTCTTTTAATGTATTGTGCAATAATTTATTTTGTCCATTTTACTCCTGAATCATATCAGTTTTCTCTCTTGTGAGTGAAACGAAAGTCGTTCTCACTTGTTTACATTCAGCAGAAGCGCTCACTGTGTTCACTCTCAGCTGTTCGTCATGCGAAGTTGAGTTCAAGACTTTCGGATGCACAGTTTTTGGAATGGGAAAACAAGAGACAGCAGAGGAATCTCTTTTTATTTAACTCTACTAAGTATCTGCTCTCGTGAAGTGCAACCTTATCGTTCAAGAACTGGCCAAATACCTTGAAATTTCATTAAGCATTATAAGTTGGTCTAACAAATTCTGGAACTTCTACTAGTGGTTGGTATTCGCTAGTATATTTTTTCTCTTTCCTAGTTTTTTTAAAAAAAGTACAACATTTTGCAGCTCTTGTTGAACTGATAACAGTTTGATTAAGTTAATGGAATTTTTGAACAGAATTTTAAAAAATCCCAAATGGTATTTAGAAGTATTTTAGTATTTTGCTCACTGGTTGGTAAAACTGGTCGGTTCTTGGCAAATTCTTAGTTTAATGAGCACAATTCTCTTCCGAAATTCGTTCTCGCACAAAATAATTACAACTCATTACTTTCTTACTCTTCGTAATCATGTTGGAGTTCCCTTGGAAGGGATTTTGTAAGGCGCAAGGAGAAAAAACGAGCTTAACTCCCACCAAAGCGCTAAAAAACCCTTCTGCGCGTTTGTTTTTTATGCGTACAGGATTTAGTCGCTTGCGAAATCGAAAATAAAACAGCGCAATGAATGGTTTCCAGTGCAAGTTCTTCATATTTCACTTCACTCTTGAGGCGAATCATGTCCTTCTTCTGTATTCTGGTAGGAAACACGTTGGCGTTACATGCGGGGGAGTAATTGGAGTAATTGGAGTAATTGGATTAAAACATCTTCATGGATGGCGTGACCGTATTTACAGAGTGTGTTGATAAAAAGTTGAGTTATTTTCTATAAGTGGATTACAGACGCTGATGTGGATTTCAGGAGTAGTTTAAGTAGCTGCTGAAGTGGCGGCGCTTCTTTCTGGGTCGCTGCTTGGCTGCGGGGCCGCGCTCTGGTTACCCGGACTTGATCCAGCGGTCGATCGAATACTCAAGTGCGGATATCCACCTGCGGAAGCAAAAGCAGTTACGGCGGACCGACTTCCCAGTATTTCAAAGCGAGGCTACCTCTTCTTGTCCATTTCGCACTCCGTGCTGAAGTAGTAGTGGCGCAGCTTCGGCTCCTGCGGTATGATCTCGAAGGAGTTCTTCCTGCCCGACGCATTCGTCGGCATCGACGCCACCTTGTAGCCTTGCAAGCACGCCATCCCTGCAGACACAATCAGTCTAAATTCAAGCCGCATCGCCAGTCCTACTTACCAAAGGCGCTCTTGCTGTTGGCGTCCTGGTAGAAGTACAAGCACGCATCCTTCAGCACGCAGTAGCGCTTCGACCAGCCACACCACCGCGATCCCAGTTTCATCAGATACCCGAAGCAGTCCGGCCTCACGATGCCGCTCGGAGGCTGATGCAGGGCGCGAGCACTGCGAGAAAAGACACAAGACACTGTAGGAGTGTGCAGTCTGAGCAAATGGTCGGCTCCCTACCACTTCTCCAACCAGGGATCGGTCTGTACCGCCGAGTGCTTCAACACCGCCATCCACTTGGCCGCGAGTTCCTCCGAGTCCGCCGCCACGAACATGGGGATTCCCTCGCCGGAGTCGATCTTGAAGGCGAAGGGCTTCCCACTGTCCTGCGAGCACGGCTCAACGGTGTGCTTGGCCATGATCATGGCGCCCACGGGCTGTGAATCCTGTGGGGAGGTCTTTGAATCGCAGTCACTGCGCAAGGGGGCGCCGCCACTTACCTCGTCAGTCTTGTAGTAGTATAAGCAGTGATCGGGGCGCAAGCAGAACCATCTGCGAACCCACTTCTTCGCGTTCGGCGCCCCTCTGGCCTGGCCGCTCTGCCGCCACAGGTAGCCCTGCAGTATGGGTTGCGAGGGTCGTTCCTGCTGCTCGTTCATGAGGACGCCTATGGTGCGCGCCACCTCCAGCGCCAGCGTGTCGCAGCCTGCGTGCGCGATCTTCACGACCTCCGTGTGGTGCTTGTCCAGCACTTGCACGCCGTTCACCGATATGATGATGTCACCCACCTCGAGCCCGGAGCTCTCCGCGGGCGTGTCTGGTTCAATGGCCGCAACAACCACCGGCTTGGAGCCGTGGATGCGAAAGCCGAACTCGCCAGAGTCGCTCTTCACCACGACCGTCTTGTCGATGCCTGCGAGAGAGCGAAAGGGTGCGTTAGGGGCGAGTGAATGAAATCACGCAAGGGTGTCAAGGGCGTGCAGGGCAGTTACATCTGGAGCAGAGCACTGTGAGTATCTACCGTGCTTCTCACGCGCGATTTTGGACAACACCTGTCCTTCCCTGGCCCACAGCAGGAGCATCAGTTTCAGCACTTCCTCCAGCTTGCGGCGCACGGAGTCCGCGGAAGAATTGGACGATATAAGCTCTGGAAAAGTTGGCGTTTATTGGGGTGAGCAAGCTACACAAGCAGTTTCTCGGTCAAAGCGCACGGACCGCGCCGACAATGACATACCAATCATTTCGTATTGGGAACGGCCTGTACATTCTTGGCACACAAAGACTATTTTTAGTGATCTACTCCGGATCGCACTTCCCTTGGCCGGGAGCTGCAGACACTCTTGCGTACACTTGTGTACTTCGCGCAACGAAAAACCTAATCAGACTGAGGCCAGAAGTGGAACAAACTTCGAGACACTCTCTCGCTCTCTCGCTCCGAACTGGCCGCGTGGCCGCGTGGCCGCACAGCACGTTGTGCCAAAATTAGACGCTACAATACTGGGTGCGAAAGCATTTCAACTCACTGAACGTGTTGCTCTTCTGGCGGTGGTACATCTCCAGGGTGCAGCGGCGCTGTACTAGTCGGTGCAAAATAACTTGGTACTTGGTGTGGAAGCTTTTCTCGGACTCTGTGGACGCTCGGCGTTCTCGTTGACGATCTGAAATTAAAGGTCGGCCACTTAGCGTTCCGAGGCCTAAAAACCTGAAGCTACCGAAACTCTGATGATCCAGTTGCGTCCACACGTCTGTATCTGTCAGCCTACAGTAACGACCTTGGTCGTAGTGGCCCCGGTAAATGACTTGGCTCTTCTGATCTGCACTGACGTCGGGGAGGACGCTTGGACTGGAACCAGCCGGACGCAGTGGTAGGGGACTTCTGATGACCTTCTCTCGGTTGCGTTCCTCACTCTGTTGACAAAACGTTTTCTTACTTGGAAATATTAATGCAGACATTTCTCAATCACCTTGGCTCTGATGTTATCTTGTCGATTCTTGTAGTGGCGTCCGCGTTCGGTGTTGTATCGCTCCTCAGACCGAAAGCGTTTGTCCATCTTCTTGTACAGCCTTTGCGTGGCCTTGGTGGTCACTGGCGAATCGGCGAAGTCCGACGGCGGCTTAACGATGTCTTGCTCAAGATCGATACAGGGCAGCGATTCGACGGAGTCCACTGCGGCGACTCCAACTTCAGCGCTTGAAGCCTCCATCTCCTTGCCACAGTGTAGACAGTGACTGTGCTGATCTCCACCAGTGCCATCTGCCTCACTGTAAAATACTGAGTCAGACCCGGGCGAAACCGAACGCAGCGACTCTATGGATTTCGCTTTCAGCAGGGAAGAGTCCACCGAAGCCGTATTTTGACCCTGTAGCATTTTCGTTGAGGTGACTGGTGACGCGCCATGAAGGCCACCTGGAGTTCCTCCGTCAACTTCAGCTGAATGAGGGGCGGTCTCCACCAGACTGCTGTCGAGTAATACTTCAGAAGCCGCACCCGCTATGATGTTTTTTTGACGTCTAGCTGTACACTCATCCCGCGAGGCTCGTTTAAAATGGCGTCGTACTTTGGGGCGGAAGCGCTTTATCTTGCTGGGACTGGTTGCGGCATCGATGCCTGTGACGCTGAGATTTTGTTCGGGCGAGTTTTCCCTTTGCAGGATATTCGTAGAAGTTTCAAACTTTTTGACGGGACTAGTCAAGGCCCGCAAGTTTTCCTTCTCGATGTCCAGCTTCATTGTAGTCCTCCTGCGTTTCCGATCGTCTTCCAAGCGGTGTCGCCGCAACTTGTGCGCCGTGGTCTGCTCCTCTTCGCGAGGGCTCTCGTAGTAGCCAGACGAAGAATATCGTATGTCGCTCCGATCATCGTCTGATATTGACTCCGTTTTATTTCTTAGCTTGTCTCTTTCAGAAGCTGACACGCAATCTAATGCCATTGACGTCCCAGTCGTCCGCATCATCGGGGAGGTTGCGGTTACGGATGTTGCCTGGGCGATTTCTTCTCCAGACGTTTTCAGGGGAGATCTTAATCGAAGGCCGCTTATGTTGTAGCTACCAGAGGACGTGCTGCTGATGGAGTGCGATGGAGACCGTTTTGGTAAATGGGTCGTACTGTCCGCTGGCCTCAACCCAGAGTCACGCCTTTCTTTTACCAGATTCTCCTCCGGGTGAGGAATATCGTCGAAAAGGGTGTCTCCACGGGTAGAGTACAAGGACGATGCACTTTCGAAGGAGGATCCCCCTTGCGTCTTTTCTGTCTGAGAACTCTGACCAGAAACTGCAATAAGGTGTGAAAGAAATGAAGATTTATAGAGAGATTATTACGAGATCATCACGCAAATTTTTCACACATAGTATTCGGGTAACACGCTTGTTTACACCCCGTAAGCGCGGAAGCACGTCCACTAGAAACGTTCGCCAACAAACAACAACATCAAATACCAAGCACTGTCACAGAGACAGGCAAGGAAGGCGGGTGGGACGTGGATAGCTTTGGGAGAAGGATTTTCACAATACAAACGTGCTTAGACTTTCACTTTGAGGCAGATTCTACGTATTATTCAAACCTGGTACTTGTGTCGTTGATGATGAGCTTGTGATTGTGGGCGGAGTCTTAATACCTGGGGTACGCTTCGAAGTATCGGTACACGTGGCATACTCGTCCGTATTAGTGCTGCACTCCGAAACATCAGTGTTGTTAGTATTGGCTTTGCCTGCTTCCGCTCGAAAGTAGGCATTGTTGTTGAGATTCCTAGGAGGGATCAGTGTAAAACCCACTCACGTTTCCTTAACTGACCTCACTGTACGACTCGAACTTACTTTTGTTGAAGACCTATTGGGAGTTGCTGCTCACTCTTGCTGAAATCTTGCATCACCGGCGATAGTGACTTGGACGATCTTCTACTGCTGTCCGCTGATTTGCGCGGGGAGCTTACATCGAACACATTGGTTGCACTGACAGTTGGTGTTACAGCAATGGTGGGCATGGCTATGGAACTAGAAGTAGCTGGCATCGCCGTAGCAAACTCTCGATTCTTTTGAGGCGTAGGGAGGTGTATGGGCGAGCAAGGAGTCTTAACTGGGAAAATGCTATATGTGGGACTCTATTTGGAGAGATATAATGGATTGCTAAAGGCGTTTTGAATCGAGATGTGTCAGTGGAACTCACATTATCGGTTAATTGATCCTCAAGGTCTAGAGCCTCGGTGTCAATGGAACTGCGTTGTTGGTGTTGTAGTATGAGGTTCTTCCTCTTAGCCGATGGTGTCAGCAAATGAGTTGAGACATGATCTAGGTCGTTGGGTTCATTTTGACTCCTTGTGTCTGCTGTTAACACAGTCACTTGGGACTCATTCCAAATGCCATCCGAGTGGTCGCGTGTCAAATCATTGGCTAATGAGTCGGATGATGGATAAGTAGACGTATTCACGAGCATCTCTTCTTGGCAAGGACTTGGTGGGTCAGACTTGGTCAAGGTGCATCCCTTTCCCTTTTCTTCAGTATCTTCCAGACTGATGGACCGCTTTCGTAACTGGGTCTTCTTGTCACATTCGTAAGGAACGAAATTATAACACGACACGTTTTCGTACAATGGCTCCTCTATTTGCTGATGCTCTTCGTCACTTTCAGTTTCTCTTTCTCCGATCGATGCATCGTCCGGGGATGCGATGGACATCCCGTCTTCTTGTTGATCTTGTGGTGGCTCTAGTATTCTGTCGGCAGGTTTGGTCTTAGGTAAAGCTTGCATTTGGTGTCTTCTCATTATGTGTGATGGCGATGTGTGTGGCTTGAAATCTATGAAAATTTCTTTCTCTTCTGACTCGCCTCTTTTAATGGGCGCCAATTTTCGAACTACCACGTTTGAGTATTCATCGACTAGCTTCTCAGATGTCGCTGCTACTGGCATCGACTGGCGGCGAATATCGTCTCTCTTAAAAGGAGTGTCATTTGCATTGGCGCTCACAACCATGGACATCCTTCGGCTCGAACACACAATAGGTGGAGTCTCAGTTAGTTTCTGGAGTCCGAGAGATACCTGCTCATCAGTCTTGCGGTACTGGCGAGGTGGTTGTAGGAGGTGCTGTCGAGGGTAGTCGGCTATACTGCTTTCTCCCAGAAGCTCCGCGCAGTCCGTAATATGTCTGCAGATTTCATGCGCATGCAACGGGTCTTTTCTGGGCAGGCTGCTGGAGTACAGGCCCTTGTCCAGTCGGTGGTAGCTACACGCCCGTCGGGGCAGGCTGTTGCTCTCATAATCAAAGGAGCTCAAAGCACAAGAGTCCTCGCAGTTGGCCGAGTAGGCGGAGTTGTCTTCGTTCGACACCATTGTTTGTTGGAACTCTCCATACTTATTGTCGGAGTGAGTTACGATACTCTGCGTTGAAGAATTCGCAGGAATTTTGTCATCCAACGAGTACGATTGGTTGCTGTCGATGGATGGTGTCCGGTTATTCCTGCGGGCAACGGTTGCTATGCCTGGGTTGTAGTTGCACTCTGGAGCAGTTGGAGGTGTGTAATACATTACACTGGTCTGATTGTCCACATATACCGACGATCTTTCTTGCGAAGAACGTGGTGGTTCTTCCGAGTGTGTGCGATAAAGGACCTCGTGCATGCCCAACAATCTGTATATTGAGAAGAAATGAGCTTCAAGAAGTTAAACAACAGTTATAGGTGAAAATATACGATTTCTGGGCACCAAAGTCCGGGTTCACTTCATTTTCGTGCATATCGCTTGGCATCTCTGATAAGCTTTTCCTCAACTTCTTGCCACTAAGTAGTCCGTTGGTCTGGGCCCCCTGTGAAACGACCTTGACCTTGAGGGAACGATATATTTATCTTCCATATTTATTTAAATTTAAATGCGTATTCAATGTGGTTACCTTGTGTACCAAAGACGGACTCATCTCGATGCTGTGCGAAAGTCTCTCTTTACGCAACTCTGTTTGAGTAGCTTGGGTTTTCATGGCGTTGCGGAACTTCTTCTCTACCACAACGATTTCGGGACTTGGTGGTTGCAAGGGAATGCTAACCCCAGTTGCATCCAACACGCCGTCGACCAGTGCATGTCTGGAACCCAATTGATCATCTAGTTCGGGACGGTAGATTGGAACCAATTGGTGGACGTGAATTTGCGGGCCGTGATGGTGTGAATGAGAGTGATTATGTCCGTGCTGGTGTCCATGTATGTGTGCTTGATGTAATGCAGCTTGCTGAAATTCGTTTCCCCCCGGCTGTGAATTTAGGGCTGTTGGTATAATGCGAATCGGCTCAAATGCTGGTCCCGATGCTGCCATCGGTTTCTTTCCTCCAATTAAGCGTTCGTCTTTACTGAGGACGCTAATACGTCCGGAAGAACTCAGCCCTAAATTCGCATCGTTGAAGGAGGTCAACGTGTGTGATCTTGCGAAGCTGACATGCTTGGTCCTGCAAAGTAGGTCCATATTTAATACCGCAACGGGTCGATTGCACAGAGTTACTACCTCGGAGTATTGGCACCAGATAGAGGTGGCGGTTGGTAATTCCTAGGTGCTGCATATCCAAACACGCTGAAATAAAAAGTCGGGCTTAGAAGCAATGTGCGGATTTTCCATTAGTACCCTAAAAAATACCAAAGCAAATAACGCCACTCAAACGTTCCATACCTAACTCTGGAACCTATGCAGCGTTTACATACCACGTAGAGGGTTTCGAGCAGAAATGTCGCTCTGGACTAAACGAATTTACTATGCAGAAGTCCCGGAAATGATTATCTACTGGTATCAGGTGACATCCAACCCTTTATAACGACAATAAGAAAGTACAGAGCACAATAGAAATTTAACCCTTAAAATCCGAAGGAGAAACTCAAGGCCGAGACGGAGGATGAGCAGTAGAGAAGAAGTTTCGGCATGAATGCTAGGATTAAGAAAGCAAGCAAAGGGATAGAGGGGTGAAAGCGATTGGTGATCTTTGCAAAGTGACAGCGGTGACAAGCCGCACAGTGGAGGTGTAGAGAGAATCGTTTGGGGAAGAAGAATGCCAAGCAGTGGGATAAGCTACTGGTTTGCTGTGGCGCTGAAAGAAATACGCACCTTTGACTGCCGGTGCGGTTCGCGTCCTCTAGGCCTGTTGAGGTCGCGTGGGTTTCTGTCCACGAATGGCGGTTGCCAGCAGTCGTATCCGACATTTTAGCCGTACTTAAAATCGAAGCTGGTTGGCGGCGGAAATAGGAACTTTCTACCTCGGACTCTACAGCTTTATCGTCCTGCGGATGATGGTGTTGATACCTGAAGAAAAGAAAAGGCATTAGAAGAAACAGCTTGAATTCCCTCTCCGTACCTCGGATATTTATAGAAGGGGACATAGGCTGCCAAGTTTTCATCGGAAGGCGGACGACGGCCAACACAAACCCCCAGGAAGGACTGAGGGGCACTTCTTCTCGACAGACATCCAAAGAAACTTTCTCGCCTCGGCCTTTCGATGCTATTTAGCTGACGATCCGTCAAGCAGTACTAAAAATAAGCGTAGTTAAGACGGTCGGCAGTCAGAATTGCTGAGTAGAAACCTGTTCGCGGATGTCGCCTTTCGAGTAGATGGGTGTTCGTGGGTACAGCTCTGAGGAGGAGGAGGTACGAAGCCTATGCCTGCTCATGTTCTCGTCGTCCGAGTCGTAGTACCTGTCGAAGTGTCCAGGACCAGCTTCCTAAAAGTATCCAAGTTGTGTACACCATACAAAGAGTTACTTTTGTTAGAAACCTTAGACGGGACCTCGATTTGGCCTAAGGAAATGGCGTGATGAAGTCCTGTTAAAAGAAGTTCAGTACCAAATGAAAGCAAACTCGATAGACATAATAATGTTAATATTAATTCTAAAGTTATTGTTTGTGGATGTGTATCCTTGCATGCTTTCGTTGCGATGGCTGTATTAACGAACTTGCCTGGTTCGCTATTAAAACCATTGACGTCATGAGTTGAGCAAGTGCAGGCAACAGAAGAACGGCCGGTGAAGGACGTTAAAAACTAAGTATTCCGTTCTGAGGGTCGAAGGTTGCTTATAACTTCTACCTTACAATAAATAAAGCTGGAAGCTCAAATATTCGCTGAAATCGCAGGCTTAAAGTGTCTTCTAAGCTAGCGATGAGGCCGTCAGTCCTCTGATTCAGGAATGGGATACACATATTCCACGGCCCCACAGATTTACGTACTTACCGTTGCTTCGCATTGCTAGGGTCATTTTTTACTCGATTGTTTTTGCTTCGGTCCTTTCCCTGCTGCCAGATGTCTTTGCTTTGCTCCAGGAATCCATAAAAGTTCTCCAAGGTTCCTGTTAAAATTACTTTTCTTCGGTCTCCTGATGGACACAGACGCTGTAGGTTTCTTTTACGTAACTGCAATGACGTAGTCTTCCAGTAGAAGTCGGTAATCTGACTTTTTTCCGAGAACCGAAAATTTAATAGAACACCCTCACCGCGCACTAGGGACGAATACGGTATCTGCCATTAAAGCAAGGCAGCCAACCAATCGATATTTAATATCTTGACGGTGCGAATACTTTTAGCTAAGGAATCACATATTTCTAGGACTATAGCCAAGCAGGCGAGGTGTCAGCGGCACGAGTATCTTCGCGAAAATCGGCTAAGGGATTTAACAAATTTTGAGAAATTAATGTTAGATTCTATATTGTGAAGAACCTTAAAAGACTCCAACTGGACTTCAATTAAAGTACACTAGGAAAGAGCGAGCGCAATGCACGAGATGCTGCAACTGAAGAGATGCTTCTGCTTTCTCCGAATTTTGTTTAGCATCTCATGGATAAACAGCAGTTTCCTGCCAGTAATCTCATGAATTGAAATAACAGCGCATGCGTTTCGAGACGCTCTCTTCTATCTCTTCCAATAACGCCTGCCAGCCGTCACTTTGGACCAAAGCAAAACAAAGCCGAGGGATGTCATCTGTGCAATTCGAGCCGAATGTGACACTGCATGCACGTACTTATGGCCCTTGTAATCACATGTTGAAGCGAAAAGTTCCACTTTTGACAACCGAGAGAGTGAACATAGTTTTCGTTGCGATGAATGGTTAGAAGTTGGTGGAACTCGCAGAGCGCAGACTCTGGTTTTTAATCAAGATGCATGCAACAGAAATAATCGCGGTATGCGAATAACATCAGAATTTTGTCTTTTGAACCACAACCACAACTACAATATTGGGAGAGTTTTGACAGCTTTACAGCTGTTTAGTTGCGATGTCGTCATTAATGCTCTGCATTAGTTATTAAATTATTAAATACCGATTTAGTTATACGAACCTAATCAGGTACCAAGCAGAATATGGCTGATATAATCTTGTATTTTAACTTTTATACAGTGTACTTTAATTTTTATACAGTATACAATAAAATTACCTCAGATTATAGTTTAAAGGTCACATCGCGTGTCTATGATTGGGGTTTTGTTTCTTAAGTATCTTGAAATTACTTGGAATTGTAAATAAATATGTTTCCGTAACTTAAAAGAATTCTAATAATTTTTACTAACGCTTTGGGCACAAAAGACTGGATTTATGATATATTAGCAGTGATTGGTTCGACTTTTGCTAGTAAGCAGCAGATATTTCATTAAATCACAAAAATTTTTGAGCACTATTGGAAAATCTATTGAACGACAGAACCTTGTATAAAAAACAAATACTGATGTGACGTATAGTTTTGTCTATGTTAAAGTTGTCGTTATTATTGTCCCTGACCAACGATGACGACGTACAGCTTTATTCTGAAAGGGAATTATTGTCAATATTCTCGTACACAGCAGTCCTAAGTGAGCAGTGCGGCGAGGCGGAGACAAATGACGTGGAAAGGAAAAGTGTTCCGCTCTTATGAATCAACAGTCGCCCCACAAAGGCATTCATGACTAAATGGGGACAAAGGCACTCTTAGAATGTTAGCCACTCAACACACAAAACAGCACTTGCCACTAATGTGGCAGCATCGCTTTTCAGGCAAGGATGCGATATTACGGCCAACAGGAAAATTACACTAGCGTTAGAGTGAACGATGTTTTAGCTTATATGATGAATTTTTAACATAGGAAGTTACAAAAAGGAATTTCTATACTTCTCCGTGTCATATGTTGCCAATATTTTGGCCAACGATTACCATAGTCTTTCCACTTTGTTTCCAATTTTTCTGGAGTTGCTGATCTCACTTCAGAATCGTAAAGCCTTCGAGGTTTGCTAGAGTTTTGATCGGGTTAAGAGAACCAATTCCAATAAAAACTTGGATCTGATTTTATTCAAAGATTTCACATCTAAAGACAAAGTATGTGTAGTAGGAAGTTTGGCTTAGTCTACAAATAACGTACAAACAACATGTAATTTACAAGTCACATATTAGGTAAGTTTCAAAGATATGCCGACGTTTTCTGAACACATTTACGTTTCCTTAACTTCTACTTGGTGAGGTACGCAGTCCCCGGCTTAACAACGATTCCGTAGGACGCAAACTCATAGGATAATACATTCGACAATGATTTCGAGTGGAGGTGCACAGTAATGGTGATAATAGAAGGTGGGATCAAAAGTAGTGGTTGATTGAAGAGACGATATTCTGTTAGGTTTGGATTACTCGGTGGATTAGGAAGTGGACCACGATTCCATTTGTCTTGTTCGCGTTGTTGCGAGCAATAAAGCTCTGTAAGATTCAGGGTTCAGTTAGGCTACGGGTAGATGAAATACCCAAAGTCTACAGTATGTGATTTCGATAGCACTCCGTAAGGACTAGAAGGACGTTTAGCTCATACCGACGTTATTTGCTCCGCAAATTGAAATGGTTGGGACAGGGATTGCGAGCGCTGACGCCGGCACTGTCTGTCCACACTAGAGTAGGCGGACGTGTGACATTGCGGACAACCAGAAGCACACAGCTGTGGAGGGGAGCGCGGCAGGTAGCACCGATAGCCAGCAACTGGTGCTTCGTTGCAAGTGCATTGCGCAATCCAGGAAAGTCCTTCGGGCACGCTGCGACTCTTGCAGGTTTGTTGGTACTGCGACGCAGGACTGCAGGTGCAAACTAGCCCTCGTTGCGGCGGGGGCGGCTTCCAGCTAAGGCTGCCTCTGCACTCGCAGAAGCAGTGACCGCTACCACCGCACGGGTTGTGAATGAAGGAGAGGCTCCTCTGTAAACGACGGCCCACACGGGCCCCCACACTACCCTGGCCTGGATGGTACTGCTGCAACTGGCGGCTTATCGGTCCGCAACAGCATACGCGAGTTCTACAGCTGAAATTAGGGTCCTGCAGCAACCGATTTAAGCTGACGCAACTGTTGTTCGCCGCATCCGGTGCCGGATACTCCCAGTCGCCGTGGACGCAGCCTGCGCTAGGGCCACAGCGGTAAAGAGGAGAGCGTAGTGTGGCAATTCTGCCGTTCCCCAGCTTCCTGGTGGGGATGTAGGGCTGAGTGTAGCTCAGGAAGAATATCGTGATGCCGGAAATGGCCGCCGCTGCCGAGCAAATATAGTAACCGGCTCGGCCATACTTCGGCGAGTAGTCGTTGAGGAAGGACGTGAGTGGAACGCTGATGAGCACAGGTATCGATTCAGCGCCCTTAATGAGACCTTGCAAGACAAAGAGGTGGCTTTTAGTGTCAGTGGCTTCACGCGGGCTGGATTACAACACTCACCCCAGGCCTTGGAAAAGTGCTTGATTTTCACGAGCTCTAACGTCAGGACCTTGATGGAGTACCGATAGCCACCGAAGCCCAAACCGTAGACCCAGCTAAGCACGCACAGACCTCTGTAGCCCATTACGAAGGACAGGAACAAGATGGCAACGGCGATCGTAGAAATAAACACCTAAAAAGCTCCGTGTGTATCAGTGAAGAGTTGCCAGCGGCTGATGGGACTGTACCTGAGTTACAACGCGGGTTGTAATTAGCTTGTTTCCTATCCTGAAAGGGCGGCGGAGAATTGTCCCGGCGAGCACCACCCCCAACGCCGCTGCCATGCCCAGGAAAGTTTGGAGCAGAACCAAGTCCTGTACGTCCGAGCCTTCCTTAGCGGCGTTTATGGACTAAAATGCGGCGTAGACAAAAACTAATTCAAACCAGGAAATGTGGACTCGAGATACCATTGCGAAAATAGGTGCGTAAATCCCCAAAGCGGCAACGCTGGAGGTCAGCAGGATTATCTTGACCGTAGTGGATCTCAACGGCGAGATGTCTAGAATGAAAGCCTTCGTGCGATTATCGCTGGCAGATGTTGCCGGCAGTTTCTTCTCGCGCATCTGGAAGAGCAATTTTGAGTAATCGACTGCATCGCTCACAGAGACCACCACCTTCTTGCGTTGGTTCTTCAGGTGCTGTATGGCCCTTCTCTGCGGATGGTATAACGAAGCCGGCCTGTACAGCATCCCCATGAAGAAGCTGACCGACATCAGTGAGGCTACTAGCTGCAGACCCAACCGCCAACCAGCTTTCCTGTTGGAGGACGCTTAAGTCTATCCATTCGGGCTAGAGAACTCAGTAGCTTACCCGACACCTTCCTTGAGGACGACCGAGAACAAGGCGATGCCCACCCCTTCGCCAGCCAAGGCCACCATTTCGACGAACAGCCGGCGCTTCTTGAAGTAGTTGCCGAGCATTGTGGAGGACGACTCCCGCACCATGGCAGCACCGACTGCAAAGACCAGGCCTGAAAAAGCAGGTGCTTGTTGGTGCATCGTGCCAACACTCTCATCCGTTCTTCACCTACCGTAGCTGAAGAGAATCTGTCCGAATTCTGTGGCGAAAGAGGTAAAGAGAACTCCGAGTGACATAATGAGGCCGCCCACCACTGCCGTCAAGCGCGTTGATTTCTTGCGGCAGAGCGTTACCACAAATGGAGCGGCCGCCATTGAGATGGACCAGCTCAGAGCTCCGAGCCATTCTGCCGTCGAGGGAAATACAAGATTCGTCATTGTCTAATTGTTGGTGTGCAAAGCGCCGACTTTACCAATGTCTCCGGAGTGCGGCAGGTGTTGGACAGCGAAGAAGAGAAGCAGGCCGAATGACAACTGAAGACCCGTCGTCAGGAGGTGGACCAGGAAGGAGACGCTGCAGATAATCCAGCCCCAGCCGCCTTCAGGGTAGAAGTGCTGAAATAAAGTAAATGGTAAATGGTAAAGCGTCATAGTTCAAAGGCCAAGTTCTTGGATTTAAGGGAAAATATGAGCATCCGCTTGGATCCGAATATACTTGTCTAATTGCAGTCGTGTCCACGCCGGACCGCCGAAGCGCTGGCACGCTTCGGTGCAGTATGTGGAACTCGCGGTCCTGTAAGGCCGGGAATGCAGAGTCCTCCTCGTCAGTCAGTCTATTACCGGGCTCGTAACCTGCGGAAGAGGTCGTCACAATTCTATACCACGACCAGCTCATTAGATGTCACCGAATTCTGCGACTCACCTGAATAACACCCATTGGGGTAGCTTTTGCGCGCGTCGTATGCAGAGTCAGGGGGAACGGGCGCTTCATACTGCTGGCAGGAGTGCCCCAGCGGCCATCTGGTTGCAGTTGTGGTGTTCACAGGGCCCGTGTAGCGCTCACAACAGGCACTGCTAGCAGGCAGCTGGTAGCACCTGGCCGCGCAACACCGGCTGGCGTGGAGGTTTTGGCTACAGGCGGCCATCTCAGCTGTGGCAAACGTAGGTGGGAACAAGGCGTAGCTGTCTTGTGGACTTGCCCCTCGGTGCAGATTAGTGATCGACTGAGAATGCGGGAAGGTTTGCAGCAACGAGTGAACGTCCCTCGCCGAAGATCGATGAGACCTCGCATTTCCGCCCGTGCACTTTGCACGCCTACCGAGGGAATGCGAAGGCTTCGGACCCACGAGCGGCTGACCAGCAAAAGACCTCGCGGTGCTGGACGTAGCCATGGTACCAGAGGAACCCAACTTAGGGTAACTCAGACGGAGGTCACTGCCTGCAAGCAGTTGTGTCCGCGTGGAGGGTGCGGCGACCGTTTCAGTGTTGGCCGAATTGCCGAGGCTGGAGAGGCGTGGACAAGAGATCCACCAAGCGACGGGCGCGTTGTTGAACCTGCAGTGCTGGCAAAGGTATCTTCCGCTTGCGGAAACTCGGAAGTCGACTGGAGCTCTACTTGTTGGCGTAACCACGTTCTTATTCGCGAAGCCGTCGCCAGAGTTTGCGGAGTGTTCGCAGGCAAGGTTCCGTCTTCGTCACACGGCGCAGCTGCGGCAGAAAATCGCGCGTCTCCTTGAAAGCGGCCGCAGAGCTGCTGGTTGGACGGGATGCAGTGCTTCCTGCTGCTGCTGGTGATCGGCAGGCTGCGTGAGTTGCGGGCAGCTGTTGTGGAGGGCAGAAGACGAGTTCGACAGGCGGCGACAGCAGTCGCTCTCGGCCATCCTATTACGGGGCGCGCGGTCCGTGGAACACGATGCTCGGTCACTGCAGTTGCATTCACACGAGCACTCGATGACCATGGTACACGTGTGCGTGCGGGTGGGTGCGCCGCTCGTAGTGGGCGCGCACTCGGAACACGAAGGAGTCCGCTGTACAACGTCTTCGCCGCCGCCTCTACACGCACTCCGGCCGCATTGTGTCGTGAACGCGGGCGTCTGCGGGCTGAAAAGAGGAAAACCGTTAGAGTTGCTTGAATGCGCGTCTGCGACGACCTCGTTTCCATCGCTTCAATCGTCAACGCGGCTCGCGTGTTTACGACGCGGTCCTTGATTTATATTTAGACGAGTGCAAGTGCGTTCAAGCATTCGACGGAAGACTCATTTCGCTCACTTGTGCGCTTTTCTTTACTTGGACGGCCAGCAGTGGACGGCTTCCAGAGAAGGCGGCGCCAAGCAGAAAGCGAACTGCGATCTGCATGAGATTCGGCGCTGCATTTAGCGTTGACGTATTAGAACTTCACAGGCTTTAAAATTTTAAAATTCGCTGTTGCCAAAGTTTCTTTCGGCCTCCTTTTTTGAAAGCCGCTCACTGTGCCGCCTCGCTGTTGCGATTTTAACGTCCGCGGATCGCTTAACTTCACAGTTTCCGTCTTCTTAGATTTAGAAAGCTAGAGTTGAGCGGTGCTGGCTGATGGACGGTGGGATTCGCAGAATTGTGCTGTTGTGTCGATTTTAATTGGACTCAAGTTGCATCAGGCGCTCTTTTGTCTCCGGTCGTAACTATTGTCACCCTACGAAGTCGTCGTGCTCCGTCGAGAGCGCTGCTCTCACTGAGCTGCTGGAGTGGCTGGCAGCCGTGTGTCGTTTCCGCACCTTGAAGCGGACTGCAGGTGCGCCGACTGCATGTGTGCCGACTGCACTGCGTGCCGACAACAAGCGTTGCGTCCACTGCGTGCTCTCGCTGCTGCTGCAAATTGGCACCGCGGGCGGCGTTCTTGGCGCCCAGACGCTGCTGCAGTGCAGCACTTCACGCCTGCTCGAGCGCCCGGAAGTGCCGAAGTGAAGCAGCTGCGAAACACTGAGCTACGTTTTCCGTTGACGTCAGAGATGCCGTCGGATGTTCACAGTCACGAATGGCGGGCTCAACTTTCTTGGGCCTCCTGAACTAATAATTTCTGGACGCCCTTTCGCGTCCACGCAACTCCTCGGCACAAAAGGCTTTAGATTAATTTTAACACACCGCAGTCGCCACTCAGTCCATCTCAAGATACAGCACGTTCATTCATTCACGGGACAACCCGTCCGTCCGTCTGCGCGCCCGAGAATCCCCCTCTGCTCTGCCGTGTATCTGCGTACGCAATCTGCGACCCACCTACTCCGCCTCCTCCACCACCTGTCTGCCTGCTGTTCCGGCCGTCTGTGCGTGTGTGTGTGCAGCCGACCGAATTTTCCCACCCTCTTCCAGCACCCGCGTCCTGATCTTTTATCGATTAACAAGCAGCCCTCGACAGCCGCCGCATCAGCCGACGGCGCCTCTCACTTCGCGAGTCACTCAATCCGTCGTTAATGCGAAAATTTAAGGTCGCTTCATCAGCACAATTGAGTGCCCCTCCCCGCCCGCTGCGTCGCTCACGCGCCGATTGCACGGCAGAAGTCCTTGCCAGCTGAACGCCAGCGAAGGGAGGCGCGGCACCCGCTGAAGGCTGCACAAAGAGCAAACCTGGAGGGCTCCTCGATTCAATTCCGCCACTCTTTCGTGTTGGAATACTTCAGCAGCATCCTCACCGCCTCCGCGCGACTGGTCTGCTGCGTCAGCCCACTTATTCACGGATTATTATTGCTTATTGGAACGCGCGATTTCGGCTGCTGCTGCTGCTGCAGATGCTGCTAACAGACGTGCCAAGTCGTCCGAGCCAAACCTAAAATCGCCTCGTAGACTGATGCTGCAACGTCCGCACAACGCGAAGAGCCGAGAGCCAACTGACGGCATCCAAACACAACGCAACCACCAGCCACCACGACCGCAGCAGCATTTGGCCGCATCGCGCATCCAGTTCGATTTCCCAGTCAGCTGCAGTCGTAGCAGCGGGAGACTTTCACCTTCTCAGCCCGGCATCGCAGAGCAACGCAGAACAACGCATGCCAGCTCTTCATAGACTTCCAGCCTGCGCGCTCTACGAGTGCCGACAACCCACTCTCGCGCTCAACCAGCGCGGGCCGTGGGAGTGAAAAGCTTTGGTGTTGATGCTGCTGCTGCTGCTGCCAACGAGGAAAAACTCAGCGAAAGCCATTTCCACGAGCGCACTTCGGCGACAAAGATCGGCCAAGTCGAAAAACACTTTCCCGGCAAAGATGATGAAGTATAATTTTGTCAGTTTTCAGATGAGGATGGAATAACCAATAAGGATAACAAATTCCTTTCCTTAGCTCCAGATTTTCAGAGGAAGTAACGATTGAAATGCATCTTGCAGTGAAGTATTCAGAATCGAAAATCTCCCAGCAAACCGAAGCGCTCCCGAGTGAATTCCAGCTCGTCTTTGTCTTTCAAAAACTCCCCCTTCTCCTTGTTTTCCGATAGTTAAGAATATTTAAAAATGCCACAGTTAATCTTTATATAGGAGGATTTTATTTCAGATGATTTTTTCATCTTTGAACTTACATAAATTATTAATTTAAGTTAGCGGCTGTGCAATCTTGAGGAAGATTGATTTCTTACTCTATAAAAAGAAACTTGGAAACTGTAACTACGAGTATCACAAAACATAACGTGTTAATTCTAGCATTTTCAAGCGGAGCTTTTGAAGTTTTAGTAACTCTCGACACAAACTTCAATTCGATTATTAGGCCACAACTACGTTTCTGGTTAAGTGGGACTTTACGAATCACAAATATTAGTCGAAATTAACTACTTTCCTTTCAAGTATTCTATCTACGCGTAGGATTTATTAAAATTAGTGTAAAAACGTGAAGTGTGAGTAACGTGTTGTGAGAATTAGTTGCAGCTACTTCGCCACGTTGCGAGTTTGATTCTTTGAAAGAATGATTTAATTTTATCAACATAACAACTGCGAAATTATCATTTTCGGTAGTTCCGAAATTCGATTTTTGAATGAAAATGTGGGAAGTGCAGGTTTTTTGTTACAAATGACGGTGTTGAGTATTCCAGCAAACCAGGAGGACAGAAAAGCTTAACAAATTAGTTTGTCCGAGTTACCCGTAAAAACACTTAATATTATAAACGTTTCTCGGTCTCTCCGAATAAACAATCCGCAAATTATTATTCTCCTATTATTTCAGAAGTTTCCTCAAGGTGTCCTGTAATTTTTTAAATATTAATTCCTTTCTTTGTCAGTCATTGAGAGGAAATAAGAAAATCAGAAGCTTAAATACAACAAATGGAAATGAAATCTTTAAGTTGAGAAGAGACAAGTTAAATATTGGTTACTTTAACCAATTAAATTTATTGAATTTGTGCAATGTAATTGTAGAGAACCTGTAATACAACAACAAATAATAACATAATCACCGTGTGAAAGTCTGTGATAATGGCACGCAATGAAAGTCAATTGAAGACGTATTCAAATAAGTTCAAACGGAAACAATTCGAAAAACCTGTTGAAACTGAGTCTCAGAAACACTTTGGAAGTGCACATTCAAGAGATGACTTCAGCGCAGTTGTATGTCTCGCCTCACCTTGCCTATCTAACGTATAACTTAGTGATAGTGACAACTTCTTGTTCATAAAAGGCTATGAAAAATGTACAGGGAGCCGTCGAATATCGTTTCTGAGCCCCTTGCAAGAGACCCGTAGTTTGCTATATATGGGGCCCTACTAGCTAAGCCTGTGGCGAGGTTTCTTAGTCGATTAGGGAAGCAGGGTTTGCTGGGATACAACCGCCCGCTAACGTAGTAGTTGGCGAAGGTCGTTCCTCCGCCCGTATACGCGCGAATACCGAGTTCTTTACTACAATTGAGGCGAGTATAGTATTCACTTTGATTTGCGATATGTAGTTAATGTTAATACTAAAGCTAACTGGTTCCAACGAAGCTTGGTTGGGAGTCGGTTAGCTTTTGCTTAGTACGTCGCACAGCATTTGGAAGTCACAACGCAGATAATGATGCCGTCCCTCGCCACCCCTCGCGGTGGCAGCCGCTCCAGTAAAGGCGTCCGTAGTGTTGTGTTGAGAGGTCTACAGGAAGCTCTTCTTGCTGCTCTCCTTCGAGTTGCGCTGAGGGTCTAGCGATTCTTTGCTGGTGATCGGTGGTCCCTTGGATTCGAAGGTCGGCTTCACCATGGCCAAGCCCGGATTCAAGTCCAGTACGGTGCGGGGACTCATGGCGACTATGCTGGCGCCGATGGGACCTGTGTGCGAGACAATTGAAGGTTTCCTTCGATAGAATTCTACGTGTCGTTCGAATCATGGGTGTCATTTCATCGAACTGCAGGCAGAACGGCATGCAAGCAACTCCACAACACAAAAAGCAAGCGATTCAGTGTCTAATGACCAAACTAAAGAGAATACAGGGTGTCTAGTTCTAGGACTGCGAGCTACTGTGAGAACCCGTACGGGCGAACATTTAAATAAAAAAATAATTTCACTTTATACGTTCATAACGTTCAACTCAACGACTGGACACTATTGTTGCGGTAAAGCTACGATAAAAAGTGCTAAGTGATGCGCACGATCGAGACTCGAACAACGCTCCCCACATTTCGGGTGTCGTCTCAACCAAGCTTCGCGTTTCTGATTGCTTGAGACCGGATCGAGACCCGATCGATAACTCTCGCGACTCGTGCGCATCACAGTTCTACGGGAATCTGGGTGGTGTGTGCTTTGGCGTGGAGTTTCTAGTGTTCTAACTGGGGTGAGCTCATCTAAGAAATTGTGAGGTTGAGGTTGTAGTTGTAGTGGAAAATAGACACACCCTCCCGTTCCGCCGGGCGCCGCTTCGGGTTGGTTTGTGTGGATCGAGAGTTGATGATGCGTAATGCGTTAAGGAATCAGTGTTTGCGGTGCAGTAAAACAGAGTTACGTGAGTGTGAGTAGGAAGTTAGTCGAAACTGAAGACCATATCTGAAATGCAGAAGTACGAAATGAAATCAAAACCAAAGAAAATCAGAACAGCAACGTTGCAACGCCTCCATAACCTTTGCTACGTGACCTTCGCGGCCCACACTAGCAGCTGGACAAGAACACACACACACACACACACACACACACACACGCACACACACAAGTACGTAGCAGACAACGAAACGAACATGTCAGACAAAGAGTTTGAAACAGACAAATACACAGAGTAGTTAAAACGAATTTAGACAGGCAGCTTTGGAGGTCCCCGTGAGGACCGCAGTAGTTCGACACTCATCCAAGTGTTTACCGAGGTCTCAAAGGGTCAGCGCCTCTCCTCCTGCACCTGATGGAGTCGGTGAGTTGGTGGCTGCAAATCGGGGAGGTCTGGAGTCGGATCCGCTAGTGGGGGTCGTGGCTTAGGAGAACTGGAGGCGCGCCGGGAGACTGGATGGTCCCATGCCGATACTAGTAGCGGGAGTGTTGGTGAGGATGGCGGGGTCGCTACAGGGTGGTTTCGAGGTCTGGGGAGGGCGATGAAATTGTCTCAGCTCTGGTGGTGCTGCCTGGAGGTTTGATATTGATGTTCATGGGCAACCTTGCCAGCGGGTGCACATGGTAGCTACGCTAGTTCCTTGCTTCGTATACAAATATTTACAGATATGGCCTCGCGTTATATGATTCGAGTGGTTAGCACGCTCGTTGCGGAGCTGGATTTCCAGCCCTTTGCTGTTGATTCCTGAAAGGTCGATTTCAGAGAAGCCTTCCCATCTTTCCATCGCGCGTCTTTCCAATCACCGTGGAATACTCATCTGTGAATGAGGTGCCGGGAACATAGAAAAAATAAAAGCAGCGTGAATATAGCGGTGTAAGTGAATGCATTCGCAGGCACGGATTCAACTGTGATCGCTGACGCTAGGGGGACCGGTGGAGGCAAGCTTATCGGGTTTGACCTGGAGACCTTATGCTACGGTTACATACGCTTAACGCTATATACAAGTTGGGGTGTGTAGCGGGACCGAAGCAGATCTCTGATCGCCTCTGCACTCTTCGCAGAACGTATCCGCAGGGGACCGCAACCGGGGAGCGCAGAGTGCACTGGTGCACCAGCCTCGTTTCAGTTCGGCGCAGTGGAGTGTTGAGCGCGTGAAGCTAGTGGGAGGGCAGTGGCGAGAAAGCAGCTACTGTGGTCAGTTTCAGAAGCAATTGTGTAGCATGTATTCCGCGGAGGTAAACCGGAAAGCATATCTGATGTCGGTGTAGTGACGATTTCTACTCTTGTTATTTACAGGCTCTTCTAAGCTGACTCGTATTGCATTCGGTTGTACTGTTTCGCACCGGGTTTCGAATTCGTACACCGACAAGCACTCGATGGATTACGTTTGGCTGCGGCCCGAAGTTCTTGTGGCAAACATACCTGACTTGGGACTGACCAGATCTTTGGTCTTATTGTTCATCCTTCTCGGTCCGGTGCTTCCCGAGCCCATGGGTCCTGAGTGCGGTCCAGAACCAGGTGTGCCACATCCACTCACTGCGCCCGGTTGCCCTAGGAATTCCAATAAGTGGCTGCTCTCGTGAGTAATGGAATACGCTACCTGGTAGTCTCGGAGGGCGCGGCTGTTCGACGGGAAGAACTCGTCGGCGCTTCTTTGGCAGTTTCGCGCGCGCCTGCGTGTGCGAATAATACATGGCGAAGTTGCTGACGATGACGGGCACTGGCAGTGCGATGGTTAGGACGCCCGCCAGAGCGCACAGGGCTCCGACGAACATACCGATGTAGGTCTTCGGCGCCATGTCGCCGTAGCCTACCGTAGTCATCGTCACCAGGGCCCACCACAGACCCAGCGGGATGCTGTTGAAGTCGTTGTGTGGGTTCGGCTGGATGCGCTCAGCGTAGTAGACGAGGCTGGCGAAGATGACGATGCCCAGCACCAAGAAGAACACGAGTAGCGTCAGTTCCTTGGCGGACGCGCGGAAGGTCTGTATGAGGATCTTCAGTCCCGACGAGTGGCGCGTCAGCTTAAAGAGGCGCATGATGCGAATGATCGAGAAGAACTCGAGTATGTCGGCATTCTCCAAGTGTGATGCGAAGCGCTGTAGCACAAGATCGATATAAAAGCTAAGCGTGGCTATGTAATCTATGATGTTAACGGATGACTTTATGAATTCGCATTTATTGGGCGATGAGATGAATCTAACCTAGATGGGGAGAGAAGGGACACAGATGAGAAGAAGCCACTATTAAGACTCTACAGGTGCTTAAAGCCAATGCCGACTCTCCAGTCCTGGTTTAAGTTGGAGTCAGTCGACTCACCAGAATCTCGAACGTGAACCACGCGTTGCAAACACATTCTATGTAGAAGAATGCGATGTGGGCGTTCGTCTGCGGCTTGTCCAAGTACCAGGTGGTGCTTCCATTCGCGGTGCGAATCGTCTTGTTGCGGATGTAGGGCACCCGCATGTCGGGGTGCGTTTTCAGGCAGAAGGAGAGAATCGAAATGCAGATGAAGAACACGGATATCACGCCGATCGTCTGCGGGGAAGGAGAAGGTCAGGAAAACTGCTAGGAACCAAAGTTCAAAGTTGCAATGGAGTACCTTTGCCGCGTTCGAGCTGTAGGGCTCGTCGAAGAGGGACCATATCCGCGGCTTCATCTCCTGCCACCAGGACAGCGTGCCCTTGTAGTAGTCCTCCTCGAAGCCGAACTTGCGCGCCAGCTCCTCCTCGGACGGTTTCTCGGTGTCTAAGTCTAGGCGGTCCAGAACTGCCAGCGTTTCCTGAGTGTCTCGATGCTGTAAGGAGCAGGTGATAGATAACGGGGCGCAGGGACACGGAATGATGTAGGAATACCTGTGTGTACGTCATCCAGCAGCAGGGTTCCACTTGGTTAGAGTCCAAACCCCAAAATTCCAGTTCCTCCTCGAAGAGCGGACCGCAGACATCCGTCGGATAATGCAGTTTGCCAGTTCTGGAAAATCCGGGGCGGGGCTATAAGAAGGCCGACCAGCAAGCGGCAACTCACCTGTAGTAGTTGAGGACTTGAGCGAAAACTCCCGGGTGTCGGTCGAAGAAGTACTCGTTCAGAATGGGGTCATAGTTGGCCAGCGCTTCGGTCAGGCGCGACAGACGCGTGGCGGGGATTTTCTTGAGCGTGGCCTTGTAGGTTTCGTGGCGAATGCCGCCCACGTTGAGAACCACGCGGTTCTCGGAGTCCATGTTTATGAGATTCATGGCTGCGTGCGTGTAATACATATTGTTAGCGGGTGGGCTTGCAGTCGGAGTGTCTATGTGTGTGGGGACGAGTGGGGTGTGTGTGAGGCGGTTGCTTGTGCCTAGCTACAAAGTATGGTACAGCAATATAGAAACCTTGGATGGGCGTGGTTGTGGTTGCTACTGCAGCCTCCGGGGGAATCCTGTGCAATCTTAAAGGGTCTCGGTGCTTGGTGCTCTTGGAATCCTTTAGCTTTGCAGGACACTATTTCAATTCCAGTTTCATTATGAATCCCTCAAAGATGATCTGACGTCGCCACGGAAACCTGAGTGCCGTCCTACCTTTGGTGTGCCTGTAAATGCAGACGAGAAAAGCAAGGAATGAGTACGTGGAAAAGGAAAGCAACTGAAAACTAAAGCAACCGCGGCTTTATAGATCCGATTGCCTAGCGCAAAATGTATCAACTGATGTACTCAAGAAGGGTTTTGTGGCTTACAGTATCTTCTACTGAGCGTTATTAACGTATTACAGAAACACAGGGGACGAATCACTAAGAAGAAGTTTGTGGACAGTAACAAGTGTCACTACGCAGGCCATTGAACTTGCACTCGTGCCGGCTGAAATGGCCCTTCTGTCGCGCAGTGCGCTTGGGAGACCCATACAGCCAAAGCCCACTTCAAGTGAGTTGCCGGGAGTGCTTTGGAAACTTTAAAATGTGAGCTTCGGTGGTGAGCAGGACAGCTTCCGCAAGCCAAGCACATGTTTTACAGACAGAGGCATGAGGTCATAGGCCAGTGTGGCGTTCAACACCTTCTCTCTCTCCCATTTTCAAAGTTTAAACGAATCCTCTCTCCCTGCGATTGGCTGCGAGTACCCAACTTTTGGTTAAATGTGCTCGTATTCGTTATATTCACCGTGTCCCGACTACAAAGGCATTCAGTCACTATTTTGTGACTTATTTGCGGAATGTTAGCAAACGTTTTGATCCAATATTCTGCCCAACGAGTTCATTCCATGAAATTTCGTTTAAGTACTTAGCTGCCAGTACCGAATTCGACGAACGCAACGAGTACCCGTTTTCTGCGCGCTTCAATGCAGCCGCTACAGTTATTTTAACGCTCCGACGCCTTCTTGCTTCGCGCTGTCAAATCCGAATCAAATCCAAACAATAACAATCGAATTTATAAACAAAGTCATTAAGCAGAAGTGGATCTCGGCGGTGGAGTCGCGTCCGTAGTGGTTTGGCACGCACGCACGCCACACTGCCAGCAAATCAATACGAGATGGGGACCGATATACACACACCCAGCTACGGCCGCAACACACTCCCCGCAGCGCTGTTCACACAAACGGCTTCTCGAATACAATTTTCGCGATGAAAACCTCCGATGGTGGTCGTTCCAGTCATTACTCGACAGCAGCCATTAAAATTTTGTATTTTTAATTCGATTTTTGCAGCTTGCTGAACTGCTCGTACAGATTTGATGCAGTTGCTGCGGCGGTGGCAGCAAGAACACCATCGATTTTTACCCCCACTGATGATATTCGGTGCAGCTTTTCATGTGGTTGCAAACACTTGAGTTTTTGGAATTCGCAACATGTAACTGAAATAATCGAGATTTTTTTTCACTTCAGCGAGATCCGGACTCTATTAGAGGCAATCTGCATTTCTATTTTTTAGCTCATTTTTTTGTATAGCCTTCTGGCTATCGATACAAAGGAACAGCAAGTCCATCGCCACAAGTTCCTGATTACTCTCGAAGTCGTTCCCTTCCTAACGCGAAAGACTCGCCCTACTTACGCTTCCGCAAGAATTACTGAATCCAAATTCCTTTTATTGTCTAATTTGCATTTGCAGGCTTTTATTTTTCAGCTTTTACCGAGAAAAATTGCTTTGATTTTCCTTGGTGTCGGGAAGTTTTCAATATCCAAACGCAATTGTTTCACTTCCGAGCACTCGTACGAGTCCTTCCAGCGGAAAGCTTTTCTACAGACTAATTCTCGCTACTCTGGCAAAGTAAGAGTTTCCTGCTCGCTTCGCTGCTGCAGCACCGCCACCCCCGTTACTGTTTGAAGAGCACTGCGAGCGGACATAGCAGCGTATGAGTGATGCTAACTAAAGAGCTTCGTACGACAGAGTTGCCAACTTACGAGTTTTCCACTTGCCAGCTGAATTTCACTTATTCGCGGCGAAGCCCTTGAATTCCTATTTTCAGCCATGAACAAGATAACAATCAGCAAACTTCCTCTCTCTGCTTCTGGATTATAAAGCAAGAGATGCACGACTCACACTCATAAGTTCTAGTCAAACTTACTAAAGACTCAAGTCTCCAAATAAATAAAGAAATACAAATTCAACTGCAAACCCAGAATACTTCTCGCATCCAGGTAGTATCATCTGCGATGAAAAGTCAATAAATAATTCGATTCATTCCCAAACAATCTAATTTCGAAGAGTTTTAAAGCAGACCCAACTGAATCATATAAGCATCCAAATTTAATATTTTATTCAAACCAAAATCTACTTCAGCGGCTTATTAAAGCACAGAGGGGAAAACGGGCAGTAATTCAAAGTAAGAATTTGCTAGAGACTGATTAACTAAATACGAATTGTGTAAAATTGAGAATTTGATGAAGTTGCATTATTTGGTAGCAGATCTGCATGGATCCCATATCGTTGCACAGCTGCCTCGTCAGTAAGACTGCGTCATTATCTCCGGTTTGCACTTGCTCATCTCGAGAGCTTGTATTTGCAGCAACTCCTTCTGACCTTCCTCGGCTTCCAGTTGGAAAACGCTTTTCTGCAAAAACATCAACAGGTTACAAGTGGCGCCGAGTATCGACCGTGCTTACCTTCACTTCTTTGCTGCTCAAGCTATCCATCTTATCGTAAATAATGGCGTGGAGCCCCATGTTCTTCAGCAACTTGATGGTTTCTTTCGAGTTGTTTTCCTCGCCCCAGCAGAACAGAATCAAGTTGCGTTCCTTCGCCAAGTTAACCTGGATGGGAACGGTGAGTATTGCATTCTCGAAGACAACCGTCTCGACTTCTTACCTGACTAGGATCTCGCAGCAGGTCTTCGGTGTGAGCCACGATGCCGAGAAGCTCCATCGCCAAGGCATTGAATACGGCGGTCTCGATGGTGCGGCCACGCGGGTCCATGAACTTGAGGTGTTTCCCACCCAGCGTCAAGAACATGACAGGGTAGCGGTTCTGCTTGAAGCGCAGCATGGTGCACGTGTCCGGGTCGAAGCAGGAGAAAACAATGCGACGACTGCCCGCCTTGCGGAATACCACGTCTAGGATGCAGTCCAGGTAGAGGTTTTTGTCAACGACGTGCTCGTACCCCTCCTCCATCGTGCCGTCCTCCTGTCTCTGGGACCACTTAATTTCGATGTTGAAGCCTACATGGGGATCGATAGCGTCCAGCACATCGGCCAGCGGTGGACAGGGCTGACGCTCCTGCAAGTCATCGTTTTCGAAGCAGCGCTTGGATTTAGAACGTCCTTCCACCACGTGATATATCTGCAAATAAGAAGCGGAGAAGTGAAAGGAGCACCATCACCTCAGCTGTCCTTACCTTCAGCGTCTTCAACTGCTCCAGAGTCATGCCGTGCAAAGGCAGCTCTACGTAATTGTTGCCATGTTTGGCGTTCTTCGTTTTCATAGACACGTAAATCATGAAGTCGTGGTACACCACTGGCACCAAGTCCTTGCTCAGCTGTACGTCGAATTCCACGTAGTCTGCGCCGTGATCAGCAGCGTTCTTCAGCGAGTAGATAGTGTTTTCGCGGATCACGCTCTCGTTGGTCTTGAAACTGGTGCCGGAGCCCCGGTGGCCCACGTCCAGACCCTTCCACTTGTGGTTCCAGTAGCGACTATAGGACACGCGCATGTCCATCGCCAAAGAACTAACTGGCTTTATGATCAAATAGCCGATTTTCATCATGCCGAGGGGACGGTGTCTCGAGGCGCACGTAATCGGCACTTCCAGGAGGCCCTCCGAGTGCTTGAATAGATTCGGCAAAACGTAGTGGTATCCGAGATGATACGGCGGCTCGTCCTTGGCAGCCTCGGAGCTGTATGTGTACAAGTCAATCAGATAGGCGGTGCTCTCGAAGTCGCCGAGGGTCAGATGGAATATGACCAAATCGTCCTTTCCGCAAGCCGTGCCGAACTGCGGCTGTCGCTTGATCTCGCACTCGTCGATCCTTAGCGTAACCACTTCGTTGAAGGCAAACGCTGTACTGAGATCCCCATTCTCCCGTGTGTCGTGTGTGTCGCTCGAGAGGGAGTCTTCGAAAGCAGAGAAGCTGTGTGGTGCCATGCTGTCGCCGGCGCTTGGGATCTTCAGGTTCATAGGGGTTACTTTTACGTACAGCAGCCTTCTCTTCATGCGTTGCTTCCACGTGAAGGGAGCGTGGAAAAACTTGAGCTGTAGCAGCGTTTCCGAGGTCAACCAGCCGCGGTCAACTCTCTCTTTACCCTCTAAGCTTCCGAATATCTCCTTGCAGTAGGGATCCTCCTCGGCCATTACGGGAATCAGACGCGGTCGCAAGTGCGTCTCCCAGCGGCGTACGATGACCTTCTCCGCAGTCTGGTCTAGAGCGCACACAAAGTAGCGGTACTCAGTGGGCCTCTCTCGCGGAATATTTACGGTCACCTGCCAGTAGTTTGAGTCTGCAACAAGTTCGAGCTGCAGCTCATGAGGGGAGAAAGAGGTGCCGGGACGTACCTTCGATCCTGGCCATGACCGGGCTGTTCTGGGGCTGCCAGTTGCCCAGAGAGTTGGTGTTGCCCACGACAGCAAGTAGCTCGTTAGCACAGAGCTCCTGGTTCATCAGCACGCAGAACGTCCAAGGACGCTCGGTTATGCTGGTGGAGCTGCGGCTCGTGGATGCAGCTGGCGATGTGACCGGAGCTGCCATGGCATCGCAGGCTTCGGCTTCATCAGCAAAGAACCAGCGATGCATTTTGATGCTGTATTTGATTCGAAGACCTAATTATTCAAATAAACTCGTTAACGAACAACAAATTTAATGCTGACGTAAAAAATTAAAGCTGAGTGATTAATAAAAGCCAACTCCTTACTGAATGCGACGTGAGTCGATCTGCTCTACGTACCTCACTCAACTGTCGCAGTTGGAGGTGCTGTCACGACAAACTATTGCGTGTAGTATTTGAAACGGGGGATGGTGTAAAATTCGCTGAACACAAAAACCCCATACGAAAATCCCATACATGGAATTCTCCGGGAGTAATTATAGGAATTGCAAGCTTTAACGTAACATTAAATATTTTCGAACAGCTTTTCGTTCATTAAATGAGATTTTTGAAAGCAGATTTAGCGATTTATAATACTAAGTTTGCGAAAACTTTGGGCATTTTGTCGCAGGGGATTTGAAAAGGGTACCCCTCTGTTGCTAGTCGCCGGACCTTCGCCAAACATCTGCTGCTGTTCGCTGAAACCGAGCGATGAGGTGAATTGGATCGGACTTTGCTTATCTTAAAAATAGGGTGATTCTCAGCCTGTTAGCTGGATTATTTGTTTGTTAAACTTTCAGAAAGGGAGAGCAGGAAAACGAGAGTCTCTACTCGCGTTATATCAGCCAAACTTGTACAAACAAACAAAGACGGAAACACTGATTGTCGCAGACGGAGGCACCTTTGTATTGTGCGAGACCTTATCGACTGTTCGCCTGGGCGGGTTTTGACGTGTAGTAATCTGACCACGTCAGTGGCGACCATTCTAAATAGCTAACGAATGTCTTTGGTTCTCCTCTGATGTACAGCAAAAAGCGAGTTGTTGCTAAGGCGCAGCTATTACGTATTAATTTCGAAACTGAAAGCATTTACCTCTGATACGCAGATGTTCCTTGTATTGTAGCAACTTCACTGTTTTCTATATCAAATTGCGGATTTGTAACCAAAGATGACCCTGTCGAAGCTGATCTTGGTTTTGCAGTGTGGAGCTGGCTTACGACTGCATACTTTATTGACGTTTTACGAACTTATTACGTGTTATAATTCTCTGGTTGAGCTGGGATTTCGTGAAGGCAATTGTTAGCGGAATGTGTTTTAGAAAGGGAAGTTAGATGAACGCATTCTTGAGGAAGCACAGATTTAACAATAGGCTGAGGTAGTGTGAAAGAGAACGGGATCCAAGTCTGTGCAACTGTGGATGGTTAGTGGAACTGCTTGTGCTCCATGCCGCTGAAGGGCTACGATGTATTTGGGTGGTGGTTGCTTGGCATGTTGCTGTTGGCTTTACTGACGCAATGCTGAGCTGGCTCCTGATGACTGTGCAGTTTTAAGTCCAGGTATCTGTTGAAAGGACTCCTTGATCCACACAGCAGCGCTGTCGGGTCTGGAACAGTTCACTGGCGTGTATTTCGTCGATTTGTAAACAAATAACGCTTTATTGTTTGTGGTTGGCTTCGAAAGCCTCACAAAAAGTCTTACGACGACTCCACGAGCCCCGAAAACCCACGATAACACCAAGTCACGCTGGAGAAATCAGACTGCTACTAGTGATGTGGAAAATGATGCTCACCACACAATTTTTCTACAGTTGTTTTCCGATACATTAGACTTTTCCGCAGGGTTGCAGTTTACATTCATTTGAGTTGCTCACAGAAATGCAAAGTCATTACTGCTTATTTTCTACTTAAATGTAAATATCGCTTTCTCTTAATCTAGAAAAAATAGATCAATAAGTTCTTTTTGAATTATAATCGAGTATTATATTTCAATGCAAGGTAACTAATTAATTAGTATTAATTACTAATCACTAATTCTATTATTTAATTAGACTTTCATTGTAGACAGTAAGTCTTCTGAATTTTTGGAGAACATATAAAAACCCAGTCTACGTTTTATATTAAATACGATTAAATATTTATATTGTTGAATAGATAAAAAAATTCTTCAATTTTTTATTAAATCAGCGTTTGGCACCAATTACCATTTTCTAAAAATACCAAATATTTTTTGAAAAAACTCAATGGAAAAAAAGAACTATTGTTATTGTTTCTAAGATGATTTATAGTTATATCTAACGGATAATTCAATATAAATTTTAATTAAAATTTAAGAAAAGATTATTAAAAAGGTTGGAATTCACAAGCATTAGTAAATAGCGACCTGAATTTTTGTTATCACACACATACTATAATAATTAATACATAATATTCTTTATAAAAACGTTTCTATAACGAAAAATTTTCCGGAAAAATTTGTGACGTCAACTTGAAAAGAGATTAATTTGTTGCTCTTGGTTTTTTTCTATTTTCTAACAAATTGGTCTTAAAAAAGGCATTTTAAGTCTACTCGTATTTGTCTACGAATTTTAGTACTAACAAAGTTCATATATTTAGTAAGAGGGTTAGAAAAACTGATTTGGTTGCACTTGCAACACTGCCCCGTTTGGCGGGAAAGTGACGTGCTTTCTTGTAAACAATTTAAGTAGACACTTTTAAATAGAGTTTGTATTTAAAATGGACCAATATCCTGACGAAGATGAAGAATTTGAGTTGCGATATCAGGAAGAAATGGAGATGATTGGTGACCTTAATCCGGATGAGGAAGGTAGGACTTCGTTTAACTAATGAAAACAGATCACAACAAACGATTGCTTGCAGTAAACTACGTGAGTGGCTTTGATATTCCCTCCGGGACTGGGGCAGTGGCTGAGGCTCTGGATTTGCAGCCAAGCACGTCCAAAGGGATCCGTTCTTTGCATACATTCGAGAGCCCACAACTTTCCCAGATATCATTCGGTACCGACGACGGGGTGGATGCTGCAGTATCTCATGTGCCGGTGAACCGCCGTCTCTTCGGAACACCTATTGGAGCACAGAGAGGGTCGTCTACTCCTTTTACAACCAAGAAACGATTGTCCGCCATTCAGGAAGTTATCGATACACCCGTTGCTGCGGAACTCGCTCCTGTAAACGCTGCAACAGAAGCCCTACAGAACGTTGGGCTGCGTAGTAAGCGACGACTGGAAAGGGATCTGTTCGGCGATATTGACGACATCAACGGCGAAACCAGCTACGTAGACCCCATTGCGAAGAAGGCTCGCTCCGAAGAGCAACGCGACTTGGAAATGATAGCGAAGATTTTGGAGACGAGGAGGAGAGTCCAGGACTCTAGCAGCATTCCGAAACAGGACAACTTGTCGCGATTGAATGAGCTGCACGCCTTCAAGATGCGAAATCTGTCTTATAGGATTCCTCAGTGGCCCTTTCTGCCGCTCGCGCGAAGTGATGGCGAAACCGTTTACGTCCGGTACCACTCGGAAGAGTACGAAGCGCGTGCTCTCGAAAACGTGAACGTGTGTAGCAGAGGATACAGTGGATTGTTGGGGGAGACCAGGGAGCAGGCGTGGGCGGGCGCCAACGAAATTGTTAGTTCGATGAATCTTTTGTTTGCTGTAATCATTAGACGAACTTCATCCGTAGATTTTGCAAAGAACAAATGTGGCGAAGACGCAGCCGTTGACATCGGAGCAAGCTGGCGCCAGAGTATCGCGACAGATCTCGGAGGACTTGCTCTGGGTGGAGAAGTACAAACCCAAGAGTTATGTGGATCTGCTGTCGGACGAAACGACAAACCGGACGTTGCTGTTCTGGTTGAAGATGTGGGAAAAGGTCGTGTTTGGCAGGGAGTTCAAGGGTGCGAAGATGACTGCGGCGGGAGAACTGAACAGCTTCAATAAGAAGACGGGCCGCTTCGAATCGAATGGTGGCTGGCAGCATCGCAAGCGGCGGCAGGATCTGATCGCAAATGTGGACGACTTGGGAAGGCCAATGCAGAGAGTAGCGCTGCTCTGTGGACCGCCAGGTCTTGGAAAGACAACGCTTGCACACACGATAGCACGGCATGCTGGGTACGCAGTGCGAGAGATAAACGCCTCAGATGATCGCAGTCCAGACGCCTTTAAGTTGGCTCTGGAGAATGGAACCCAGATGAAGTCGGTGTTGAATAGTGAAAAGCGACCCAACTGTATTATTTTAGGTTCGTTGCAGAGCCTTAAGCACGGACTGAGAAGGCGGAGACTTTCAATAGCTTCGACACTTGTTCGAAAGAGTTTCGATTAAATCTTTTCGTCTCTCTGCTTACAGATGAAATCGATGGTGCTCCCAAACAGTCGATTGATTTCCTGGTGAAGTTTGTCTCCGACGAGGTGTCGAGCAAACCAAAGGCCAAGGGTGCTAAATCGCAGAAGAGCATCTTGAAGCGGCCAATCATCTGCATTTGCAACGATATCTATGAACCCGCCTTGCGTCAACTGCGACAGATAGCGTTCGTGGTGTCCTTTCCGCCTATCGAGTCGGCGCGTTTGGCTGAAAGGTACGTTAGGCCTCGTCACGCCGAGCTATTTTAATAGATGAAGAATTTCTCGTTTAATTGTCAAAACTAGATTACTACAAATTGCGCGCAGGGAAAAACTCAGAACAGATTTTGGATCGCTTATAACACTCGCGGAGAAGTCTGGAAACGATGTGCGCTCCTGCATTTCTACAATGCAGTTCTTCAAGTAACAGGATTCAGTTTAGCACCTCGATTGAATTATTAAGCTCTGTATTCTAGTGCTCAGAACAAGGCTTTGACGCTGGCGGATGTGCTCAGCAGTAAGTTGGGTCAAAAGGACCGCCATCAAGGGCTGTTCGAAGTGTGGGGCGCTATTTTCAGAGTAGGTTTGCTCCACGAAGAGTTTCCCTTCACTGACCACATCTACTCCTCAAAAAGATCCAACGTCCTACGAAGCAGCTGGAGAGAAGCACGCCGGAGCAGGAGGCCGAGGTCACAATGACTGATATGTCCGTGGAAAGACGAGTCAGCAACGTGCTGAATGCCGTGCATTCAGGCGGTGATTATGAGCGGTGGGTCGAATCATTTAGTTTTGAGGGTTTTGAATTGTATTTCCCTCTCTCGCAGACTGACTCAAGGCGTTTTCGAAAACTACCTGCAGCAGAAGATGCCGGATCCCAATCTGAACGGTGTGGTGGAAGCGTCCCAGTGGTTTTGCTTCTCGGACAGCCTGCATCATCAGATCAGCCAGATGCAGAACTACGCCGTGTACCCGTACCTGCAGTACGGATTCGTGGTTTGGCACTTGCTGTTTGCTTCCCTCGCATGGCCGAAGATCACGTTTCCAACTAGAGGATTTGAGGTAACCACCGGACAGGACGATTTCGGTGATCGTCTCGTCTGTAAATGCCTATCGCGATCTAATTCCCATCTCCACTAAAAAAGGTCGTCTCAGCCTCGATAGAGACGTGAATGAGAACTGTCTTGTATTGGGTGTATCACTACTTTGAACCCGAGTTATTTGTTAATTTGGTATTTGAACCCGTGTTGGTAGCAAAAACTGGAAATTGACTTTAGGTGGGTTCAAGACTTCAAGGGATTTCAGTGATTTTAGGCCACCGCAATGAATGCGACGCGAGTAACTCCAGTAAGGCGTTGATTGAAAAATTTGCCGCACAGAATATACGATTTCCCCGTAGCGATCTCTACAACCCACCCCCAAACGACAGGTGAATTTTGCTGCAGAATTTTCCTGCGTTAGTCCCACTTCGGCTGCAACAAACGCCTCGTCGAGTCATGAATTATACAATCTTCATTAGCCTTTAGTGAGATAAAGTTGTGCAAATGGAATCTTATCCTCTATGTATTTACCCTTTCAGCGAGCGAAAAAGCAGTTGAAAAACACCCGAGCGTGCGCGCGGGACAGGGGGTCTCTTGTTCTTTGTGAGGCCTCTTGTGTCGCAAATGCAATCACCGGATGAATGCTCTGCTGGGCGCGCTAGTGGGTGGCCTGCCCCACGGCTGTGCGGGAGCAGCACCGCCGGACGACTCTCACTACTGCTTGTAATTAAAAGTCATTTCAACCCAATTCAAGTTAATAAAGAGTTGATTTGATATGCAAGTTAGAGGGAAGCAGCTGCTCGCAGGTGTGCTGCTCCGGCTGCAATTATTAGATGAGTTCTGAGGCCGTGTCTGCAGGCGTACATGGCAGCCTTAAATAAAGAATTCACTCAGCAATTAACAAATTGCTTCAGAGACCTGCAGCGGGTGTTTTTCTAATTTGTTTGTTGGCGAGGGGCTCCTCGGAGCTGAAAGTCTTGCACGTGGATATACTGACTTTCCGAAACCACTACTTGCTACTTGATTTCTGTTTGCAGTTCCACCAGAAGCGCATTACGCAGAGTAACATATTTCAAGCTTTCCGTAAGGGAATGTCGTCGGGTGCCATTGGCGTGGGGCAGGGCTACGCCGTGTTAATGGAGACTGTGCCCCTTCTTAAGCGAATCCTGTCGCCGCAGTTGCGTTCGGTTGCCATACAGCTGCTCTCACCAAAGTAAGTGCGACTCGAGTTGCAAGCAGCGTTTATTCTGATGGCTCGCTTCTCCTGCAGGGAGAGCAATGATCTGCAGCACACAGTTGAAGTCATGGTGGACCTGGGCTTGACTTACACGCAGGTCAGCAAACCGGATGGTCACTACGTGTTTCAAATGGAACCCGACATCGAGACCCTGTCGCAGTTTCCCGGTACGTCTAACAGATTTTGTTCCAAAGAATATTCACACGAACGCGTTCCTTCTCACCAGGATTCCCTGCACTCTCGCTGGCTTACTTTGGCAGGCAGCTGATTGCGCGCGAGGTGCAGCTGGAGCAGATGAGAAGGGCGATGCCCAGAAGAGGGGCGCAGCTTCAGAGTCCTGCCTCCAGTTTCAAGGCACCGGGACGAAAAGAGCTTCCCAATCACTTACAGACGCTGCAACCGAAGCAACTTGTGAAGAGTGCAACCAGTAGAGAAGCAAAGGAGGCGGTAAGTCTGCGAAATCTAAAATTACACGTCAGCCAAACGCTTTCACCGAAGCTTAGCCTTTTTGAGTTTGCTTAATTAACCAAAAAACTTAGACAAACTGGACTGAAAATCCAACAGGAGCGTTAAACTCGCTTTTGAGAAATAACGATTACTTTGCAAACAAAAAATAATCTCCTTAAATAGCATTATTTTGCAAGTGAAGAATCAAACTCGGCAGTAAATCGAGTTTAAGCTGCGTTGCAGAAATTGTAGCAAAACTTCAAAACGAACAGAGTCCATTTTATTTCAAAGACGAACTCAGCACAAAAGCAGAAAACCTCTTTTGTGCGTGCCATCCAAGCCACCCTTAAGTGGTGCCGCGCTTGCTACAGCCAATCCGACCAATAGAAGCACCGCGAAAAAAACCGTACTTCGGTAATCTCACGTGGGTAGGGAGAGTGGAGGCAATTTGGCTGCCTCTGGCACTCCAATATTATTAAAAGTTTAATTGAAATGTGCTTTTTTCTCGGATGGCACCGCTCGGTGAAGCTCTCCGCTGGCGTCTTCTTGTCCTCCGTCTAAACAGTCTCACGATATCGTAACAATTGCTGCACCAATTCGCTCTTGCAGGTCTCAAAGGACTTCTTCGGTCGCATACAGCGCAAAACGGCGACTACGCTTGCCGAAGAGGGTAAGTTGAAGTGCGTTTGAGGGTCTGCGATGATTGAAATTTCCGACTTCTTCGCAGCCACTCCCGATCCAATCGTAAAAAGTCCCATTTGGTACCGCTTCAAGGAAGGCTTCAACAACGCGGTGCGGAAGGACATCCACATGACCGAGTTGCTGTAGGCGCGAAGCAGCGAGGGCAGTATCAGTTTCTGCACTTATCATTGCTTCAGCGAATGTAAAAACGCACAAATAAAGGGCATCATGGAGGAGCTGACCCTTGCCGGTGGCAAGACAGGAAAGTTTTTCTTACTTCAAAAATGTATTTATTAAGTTGCACCTTTAAAAACCCCCTCAAAGTGCTTCCTCACACCCCATACATCTCGTGTAAGCACCTAATAATCGAATGCCCCCGGTTTTTTAACACACTTGCTAGCTGAAATCGCTTAAACTGAGTTCCTCCTGGACCACTGTAGTCGACTCCTGACAAACCGCTTTTCCGTCGTTGGTGCGCTCCGCTTTCCCCGACGGCCAGAACCCTCGTGGGCGTGTCTCGGTCAACTCAGAGTTTCCAGTGTGAAAGTGCAATCGCCCGTCTCATGCCAGAGGTCAGTCCTTAACCCTTGCATGTCTCCTCGCAGTCCCGCTTGGTGTAGAAGCTGTTGTCGTTGCCACCACAGCCGCCGTATCGAAATTCGACGCATTCGTCCTTCTCCGCGCTGTAGGACCAGAGTGGTAGCTGGCCGTGGCAGCGCCACACCACCGGCTCCACGTATCCGTCCGACGAATGGGGCTGCGAACAGACGTCTGGAAAACAGGGGCTCGTTTAAATGGCTGCAATGACAGCGAGATTCGAAGACGACTTCTGCTTACTTGGCTTCACTTTGGCCGCAACGGCGGAGCCAATGAGTGCGAAAATGCAGGCGAACACGAGCTCGCACACCCTCATGATGGTAATTTTGCCAGCGTTTGCCGTACCGCTTACGAATCTGCGAAGACCCACCAGCGCCAGAAGACTGACTCGGCTGTCGAGCGGCTGCAAGTATTTATTTAAGTGGATTAGAGAGTCATGAGCTGCAACTGCATGTGGGTGGCGACAGACCAGAGTTCAGCGACGCGCCGCAGCCGTCGAAGTCGGCGCTGTGCGTTCCGTCGACGAACCCCTCGGAGCAGCAGTCGTCCGCTGCGCGCTCTGCGACCGCTGCTGTGCGCAGCAACGGATCTCTGCAGCCGATCTGGGTCAAGCGCGAGACAATCCTGCGTGCGTACGTCGCGCGGCATCCGGTGCGAAGCGAGCTGCTTTCTGCGCTGCAGCGCGTGTGAAGGCCGGCTAGTCACCAGCGCGCCGTTGCCAGTGCCACTCGGCGCGACTGATATGCGAGCGTCCTCTTATCTCCAGTGCTGCGGCGTGAGGCCTCGTGTGGATTTGCGCCGCGTCCAGTGATCCGCTGGCCGTGGCAGAGTGTGGTGGAGAGCACAGCGCGACGACGTATCGAGCACAGAGTCGAGAACCGCGCCAGATTAAGATGAGACCCGTGAGCCTGTGTTTGCTGCTCGGCCTTGTTGCTGCGCTGGAGCTCGTGCCCTCGGCGGAGGCCAGAGATTTCCCAAGTAAGTCTCGGTTGCCGGGTTCGTTCACCTGCGTGGCTTGTTTACCTCTGCATCGTGTTTTCGCTTTCATTACCAAGTTCAATAACTCCACACGATCAATAAGCTCCAGCGTCATCGCCACCTCGTCGTCATTCTCATCTCGCTGCTCTGCTTCACCGCTTAACTCTGGCTTTGGCTTTCTATCGGTCGTTCGCAGGTATTTGCTATCAGCCGCCGCCAAAGTCCGAAGGCATTTGCACCGTCGAGATCGAAGGCTTCTACTTTGACGCAGACACCAACGACTGCCAGCTGTACGTCGTGGGCGGCTGTCGATCCAGCCCGGGTCAGAGCTTCGGTTCGCGTCAAGACTGCCTGGCAACGTGTGTGCATGGGACGCGGCGAATTCAGGATCTGCGTGTGAACGAGTAGCGCCCACATGCGCCGTCGTGGATTAAACGTCGATCTGCTTTGAAACAATTTAGCTAAATAAATACTATTAACCTCTACTGCTTCGTCTTATCTGTTCCGATGAAGCGCGTTTGCGTTTCGAGTTCAATAAGTTAATGCGAGTTCACAGCACAGCGGACAACGAACTTGGACTCGTGAAGTGGAGGCAGTAATCGAGAATATGTGAGATAGGATGGTCGAGATCGAGGCAGTACTCTTCACTCGAGAGGCTGTCTGGAAGAAGAGTCGAGGCCTCCGTGGTCACAAGATCGGTGCGTGTTTCTGTATCTTCGTTTAGTTCCACGAATCCTAGCATCTCTTCGCTCACACTCACGAAGAACCACAGGTTAGGACTTTGCCTTCCCCCAGATGAAAACAGGCGCCTCCGCTGTGTAAACAAACGAGTGGACGTTATCATGTCGCGTAAACGTGATGGCCAACTTTTGTTCTTTGAGTCCAATTTGAAACGCACGCTGTACGTGTTGCGTGTTGCGCCGAGATGTGCGACGTACTTGGCTGCAGACGTCCCGACTTCTCTCGAAGAGTCATGCACGGGCGACGCTCCCCGATCCGGTATCCGCTGGCTGGCACTGGTTGGGACCACATCCAGTTTCACTTGCGGCTGCTGACTTTATCTCGCGCTCGCTCGAAATGCCATTTCTTATCGTTTGCTATGCTGCCTCTCGTGTTACATTTCGTGCCATGTCGAGCGGGACTTGGGACGAACTCCTTATCACACTCTGGTTCAATCACGCTGGTCGATATGTGAGGCCGTTCGACAGTCGCGGCTCATTTGCCTGCCTAGCACACTGCGATACACCACGATCGCGCTCTGAACGCGTCCAGCGATACCGCGAGTCGAACAGGCGTCGGTCTTCAATGGGTGCCAGCGCGCTCTCCACTTCGAACAGTGCAAAGTGAAGCGTGCGAACGCGGACTTAGGGGATCCGTCACGATCCGTCGCCAGACCCGAACGAACATCCTCCGCATTTGGGCGGAAGAACAGCCACGTTTGCGAACACAGCGCAGTGCCAGCAACTCTGAGACTGTACATTGAGACTCCTCGCCTTATTTCGGGGAAGCCGCACCCTCGAAGGACCGGTATAAGAAGGGCAAGTGAGTCCCAAGCAGAAGTCAGTTGGTCGACGGATAGCGCTGCGATCGCCGTGGGACCAAGTTATTTCTGCTCCCTAGGCACACCGGAGTGCAGACGACGAAGCACAGCCAGGACAGCTCTCACCGAAACTCGCGGGGACTCAGGGGCTCAGAATGAAGAATCTGACCTCCGTCATCTTTTGCCTGGTGCTGAGCGTGATGACGATCGTGTACGCGAGAGCGCGTAAGTCTGGCGACGCTGTCGAGCGCTTTGACCCTTTCACTTGACCCTTGCAGGCGACATCTGCACGCGGCAGCCCACCATCAGCGGCCTCTGCGTCTCGTCCACACTGGGCATCTACTACGACGCCGAGACCCAGAAGTGCAAGTACATGGGCTGCAGCGCCGAGAAGAAGCTCTTCACGTCGCTGGAGGACTGCGAGCGCATCTGCAACAGCGAGCGGCACCGGCGAAGGCGGATGCACAAGAACGAAGTGGCGTCCTAGATGTCCTGCAGTCCTGTTGCGTAGTGCTAAATTATATTCCGAGTACCGGGTCGTGTTTCGCGATCAGGGGGCACCCAGTGCGGGTGGAGCGAGTGGTCATGGAATTGCGGAATTCATGACGCTTTGGCGCGAAGGAAGTCCTAACATTGCCGAGTTCATTTCGAAACCTGTACGCTAGCTGTAAATAATATACACTCATCCACACCGTGTGTTATCACTTCGATGATTTTATTTCTTGTTGCGAGCTGCAAATAACTGGATTGCGTCAGTGGTTAGAGTGCAACTCTGTCGCTGACCGCTCGGTGTTGTTTACACGTTGCCGCGTTCTTGCCGCGGCAACGTGCGAACCCCTCGGCGGTCTTGAAGCGCTCGCCGACTCATACGTCGCGGCAAGCTTTTTCGCATTCGAAGCGCGACGCAAAGCGGTTGCCGTTGCCGCCGCATCCCCCATAAACGAAGCTCTCGCACTTTCGCCCGTAGGGGTTGTAGGCGAAACTGGGCACGTAACCGAAGCACCTTCCGCTCTCCGCGGGCTGCAGGCAGCGCCGAGCTGTTGAGAGAATTCCAACAACAGTGACGCCTTGTGTCATTTCCACTATTCGTGCTCACCTTTGCTGTTCGCCGCGCGCACTACAGTCCAAGCCAAACAGATCGTCGCGCTCGCTGCGACGAGACGCAGAAGCAAAGCGCATTTCATGGCCTTGAAGTCGAGTTGATACTGCTAATCTTCTCAAGAAGACGATATACGGACTCCGCTGGTAGTTGGTGTTGTGCGGTCCCACTGAAATTTCACGATGTACTACCGTGCGGCCAAAACTGCGCACGAAGCGCTTGACACACGTCTGCAGCGTAGTTTTCTAGACCAAGTTAAAGCTTTTCCCCGCCACTTGCTGCTGATCGATGATCCGGTTGTGTCATCATTACCTTGCGTGATTTGTGAGGTTTTCGTCTTGAATTTCGGTGTAGGAATCCGCCAAGTGACAACTAGGTCGGCAGTAGAAGAAAACCGGCTGAGCTGCTTTTATTTGTGAACTTCGTGGTTTGGAAAAGTATTGAAACCATAGATGAAATATTGTACGGACCGCAAACCTCTGTACGGACCCACAATTCTGTTTAGAACCACAGAGTTTCACAACTATGATAGCTCCCGGAAATCCCACAGATAGGATTTAAAAGCTGGAATGAGTTTCAGAAGCTCAATCAAAAGCGAACCAGAAGCTTGACAATGAGCTTAAATTAGCCCCATAAGCTTTATTTTAAGCTGGTATGACGTAGCAATGAGCTTGAGAGAGCTTCAAAAGCTCTTTAGTAATGAGCTTACGAACCGTAGGCTGTTGCGATCTTCAAAAGAATATAATAAGCAGGAGCTTTAAAAGCTCTAATAAGCCGAATTTCGAATAATAAATCGAGTGAGTTTCGAAATATAAATAATAAGCGTTAAAGCTTTTAAAAGCTCCGCGATAAGCTAAAGAGAATCCCGAAAGCTCAGTAAGCCACAAAAATTTCCTCTTCATCCCAAATGAGCTTAAATGGTCCAGAATGCGTTCAAAAGCTTTAAAGAGCGTCAGTTGTATACTAACAAGTTGCTGTTCTCCGAGATTTGCCCCACTGTAAGATTGTTTGTCGAGTTTAAATGTAGAATCGTGAGCTGTACTCCGGTTTCCCCTATTGCCGCTTAGCTTGTCTCACTTAATTGACTCTACTTTGTGCTTTTTGCTTTCTTTCGACTCTGCTAAAGAACACAAATAAATAATTCTATAAAAATTGGGAGAACTGCCATGAAATATTATATATACGCGTTCGTATATAAGCTTAATTTATTAACAACAAAACATGAGGATTTAATTGCGCTTCGGAATAATAATTTGCAGTCGGCACCTCAAGATGTTGGCGAAAAACACTGACTGATTTTATTATTTATGCAAATGTCAAAAAACACTTTGAATGATTTCATTATTTCTGCAAATGTTTTCAGAGATTTGTTAATGCTGTGTAATTATTTTTATTCGGCGGTTTTTTCCATGATCAGTCTCGGAACGAGATAAAAAGTACACCAGGTGACGAGCTGGTGAATAAACGGAACGAAACGCAAGACAGACTTTTCAGCATTCATTTCAGTCTGCTGCTTCCCGGAACTTCCTTTGTTTCGACTGTTGGTTCCAATGATTTTGTTAATGAGTCTGCTGATCACCTGTTAACAGATGTTTTAAAAAATAATTTCAAAAGCGTGAACAACTGGCACCCGCGTCTTCCGTGTTGGTATTTCGCGGCCTCGAAGCACGGCTTTCGTTACTTCCGCCCACTGTGCCGCGCCATCATGTGCCCTCCTCTCGTCGCTTCGTTATTCCGGCGCGCGTTTAGTGGCTTCGATTTGTTGTTTGTTTTCATTATCGCCGAACTATTTGCGAATGCAGATCAGGTCTCTGTTTGCGGATCAGTCGCTCCTAATCGCTCACCGTGCTGTGGTCGCGGTTGTGTTTGCTCAGATGACCCGTCTGGAAGCGACGTTTGTGGCCCTCGTGCTGATCGCGAGCGCTTGCCTGCGCCCGAGTTGTGCGCAGCAGAACTCTTCAGCTTGAAGGCACTTACGACTCCCACCACACGCTAGACCCGAAGTGCCTGCTGCCCGCGGATTCCGGCCCGTGTCCTGCGAGTACTTCACGTGCGGCGGCTGCCTCGGAAACGACAACAACTTCGCCTTCCGCAAGGACTGCGAAGACGCCTGTCTGCAGACGCCTTAGAAACCCATCAGTTAAAACGATTTCAATAAATCAGCCTAAAATCAAAACAAGTCTTCGCTTTGCTGTGGTGGGTTGCGAGGGGTGCGTGTGGTGCGAGGGTGCCAGGGGTGCAAATCACCCGCGTTTCTCGAGGGGAGCTCCGAGTATTCCGCGTAACGACGTCTACGTGCCGAACTTGGTCTGTCTGAAGGCCTTTCGCGCCAGCAATCAACGCACTTTGCAAGCAATCGCGTGGTTTTCGTCGCTTTTATGGAAGTTAAGGCAGCAGGTAGCGAACTCGGCCGGCGACCATGGCCGGCACTGTCAACGCTCGCTGCCGAACTCAGCAACTCAGCCCACTCGCGAAGGTGTCGCATGTGCAGCCGCACTGTGGTTAAAACAGACTTGAGTGCCGCGTGTCATCGAAAAACACGACGACGTTCGCTTTAGAAGCGAAATTCTAAGGGAATCTCAAAAGTTATTCTCCGCAGTGACGAGAACTTCTGTTCCATTGTACGCGAATTTAATTTACATTTATATTTGGAGCGAAATGCAAACAGTCGGCATTTTTTCGACTGCTTGGCCGGGGGATTCCGAACTATTTAAGTAGAGCTCGCGGCACCGAACGCACTGTCAGAGCTGAGCGATTGCTGGTGTCGCCCGGTCAGTTAGCGCGCCTTCCGATCACAGAGAATGCAGTGTTTGCCGATATTTCTGATTTGCGCCGCCCTCGCGTGGGCTGCAGTTGGTGGCGCGGCAGTGGATGCCGTCGCGGAGCAGAGCAAGGATGCCGCCGCCGCTCCCGAGGACCGCATCAATGATGGTGAGTAGCGCGCGCTTGAGCACCTCAGTGACTCCCGTTTTGATGAATGGCTCCACTCTGCAGTTTGCCGCCAGCCGAGGGTGACTGGCCGCTGCCTCGCGCTGTTCCACCGATTCGCCTTCAACGTGGAGACCCGAGCCTGCGAGGAGTTCATCTACGGCGGCTGCGGAGGCAACGCGAACAACTTCAGCACGCAGGAGGAATGCGAGGCCGCGTGCTTGACGAAGCCGGAGGATTCCAGCACCACTGGAGCGCCGCCAGCTAGTTAGGATTTTAAGTGTCTTCTGGTCTGCAAATAAAGTTTGTTTACTGCAAGTCTTCGGCGGCCTCTCGGCGCAGACTTCGGCCGGCCGGGACTGCCGAACTTGCAGTCCTGCAAAAACGCTGTTTTCCTGCCAACGCTTTCCTCTTCCTCGGCGCGGCGTACGCGCGAGTCGCGCGGGATTCGATGATGTCATCATTTAGCTGACACTTCCGAACTAGTTATCGCGCCCAACTCCACAAACACTGCAGTGTGCAGACCCTCGTCCCGCCCGACCAGCGGAACCGCAATCGAACGTCTCGCTCAGAGGCGAGGCTGCAAGTGAGCGGGGGTGCTGAGATAAGAATCGCCGTGCGCCAGCTCCGGGTCGCCGTGGACCGCGACTTGTTTGCGCTGCTGCTCGCCTCTCGAGGTCCGCGGAGTAGTTTTTTGTTCGCTATCAAAATCGCTTAATAGTCGCGTACTTTCGACGATGGTGTCATTCTGCCGCCGCTATGGCGTCCCCTATCTCGCCGCGCCGAGCGGTTGCGTAACCGCGGAGAAGACCGAATAAAAGGCGGGACTCGCGCAAGAACCACTCAGTGTCTCTCCACACCTGCGACGAGATGAAGCTGCTCGCCTTCGTTCTGCTGGTCCTTGCCGTCGTGTCTTCCGCTGTGGCTCTGAAGGATCGTAAGTCCTGAGAGCTCGTGCTCTGCGCGCAGCTATTAATTTGTGTTCCTCTCTGCACCACAGCTGCGTGCGGCCATCCGCACGCCAAGGACGGCGACGGGCGCATCGCCTGCGCCGCCTTCATCCCCTCCTGGACCTACCGGGCGGACACCAACCAGTGCGTGGACTTCGTCTATGGCGGCTGCGGCGGCAACTTGAACCGCTTTGACAGCAAGCAGGCGTGCGAGAGCAAGTGCAAGCAGTGACGTCAGCGCGCGTGAGCGCAACACCACGACGATGCCATGGAGAGCTGCGAAAACTACCATTTTGTGAAATAAATTTACCCGTAAGGCGACCCCGAGAGAAGTGCGGTTTTTACTGAAGCGCGAGAGCGGCTGCGAGCGGCTGCACTGCAGCTTGCGGCTCACAGAAGCTCTCTCTGATCATCGATCTTCCCTCTGAGCGCAGCCTGTAGATGAGCAAGAGTTCTACGTGTGGTTTTCGCTTTTATTTCTCTCTTAATTTGGATTATCTTACAATGGCGGGGTGCTAAAACTACTTTGTAACTGGAAAGGCTAATCATACAGCGTAGATAGTCGAATTTGAGAATAGCTAAGTAATACGAGTGCTCGTCGTGCGCCTACGAAGTGAGTTGCCTAGTTCAGCTCCGAACAGAAACAAGTGGGGAGAAGCAGTGGGAAGAGCGCTCCAGGGCTCTCTCGACAGCTGGTCGAACCGGTTTTAGAGCGGAGTAGTCTTCCCGAAAAAGTCGCATGAGACTGAACTCCCCTGAAACAAATTTGTGTCGGGATGGTGTATCAAGACTTAAAATTCTTGCATGCGCCGTACAGAAACATTCCTCCTCTACTCTTCGTCACCTTTCGCCGGAGAGCTCACTCGCTCTTTGCTATGATGCCGTTGGTCATGCTTGGCGGTGACTCTCCGTGTGCCGGAGGCTTAGTTGGAGTTGTAGGTGGCGAGAGTTGGTGCATCGAGTGCTGCTGCTGCTGCTGCTGCTGGATGGCAGCTATCGAGTGGTGATCGCCGGAGAGCGCGTGTCCAGCTCCCGTCGCCATGCCATTCATGGTGCTCGCCGTCATGTCTTGCGCTTCGTTCTTCATGCGGCTCAGGTTGTTGTTGTGGTTGCTCGCGGCGGCGAGTGCGGGGTGGTGGTGGTGGTGGAACGAGAGCGGCGGCAGGTGCAGTCCCGGGAACGCGAGTCCAGCGGCGGCTGCGGCGTGCAGCGAGTGCAGCAGGGCGGCTGAGTGCTCCTGCGCCTTGCGTCGCAACTCCATCACGGAGCTGGAGCGCGGATCGGGGCTCGCGTGGCAGGCGGCGGCGGGTGGCTCTGCGGCGCCGGCCGAGGCGGAGGCGGAGGACACCGCCACGGAAGCAGGCGCAGTCAGCGGCTTCATGGGGCAGCACGAGCACAGGCCGGCGAACGGCGGGACGCCTGCAAGAGGAAGAGAAGAGCAGCGGAAGACGTTAAATTATCACCTCCGAAGAGCGGCCAGCAACGCGCGCGGCGTCGTGTGTCAGCGCCGTGCAACCCGAGACGCGCAATCGGCACACCTGAGTCTCGAATGAGTTTAAACTCACTCCAGTTTCGACTCGCAGCGGACGTCGCAGATGCTGACGGCGACGTCAATCTAATAACGGTAATGCGTGCGACGAGATTTCGATCCGCGTGGTGGCGCGCCACTCCAACGCGGAGCTCGTGGACGTCACGAAGATTGAGAGTGATTGAGCGGGTGGAGTGATTGGATTGGATTCTCGTGAGCGCGGCGATGGAATTTATTGAACTCGCATCGGCGGCGCAGGCGGTGGCGGTTGACACACACTGACGCGCAGCAGGCTGAGGAGAGAGAGAGAGAGCGGCGAGTGTTCATCTTACCTTTCAGGCTGGAGAAGAGCGGCTGGTGCGAGAACTGCGAGCTCAGAGTGGCCTGGTGCGGCGGCAGGAAGAGCGGCGGGTGGTTGGAGCGGACGGCAGCGGCGCCGCTGTCGCTCAAAACGGGGCGGAAGCCGCCGTTGCTGCAACGAGAAGAAAAACAGAGACTCAGACGGGTGAAATTGCGAGGGGGAGGGAAGCAGGCTGAGGTGGGGGTAGCAATGCCAACCCGTTTTAAAGACTTCAACGCACATTTGAAGCTCGTAAATGACTGCCTTCGATTATAAATTAGACATTGAAATCAATTTTTGTATTTAAATTCCAATTATTTTGATTGCATCACTTTTATTGCCCCGAATTCGATTGTTCGAGAGTTCAACTGGACAGTGAAATTCAATTTACATTTAAATCCCCGAAGTATTTTCCGATAATTGAGTTTTCGGAGCCGAAGGGGTCTCGGAAGTCTGCTGCGCCACGCGGCTCCAACTCGCCGTCATCGCGACCCGCATCAGCGAGCAGCGCCAGCTACTCGTCGCTCCGCGGCATTTTATTAAATTCACTCAATTGATTTGAGACGCGACGCTGCAATTAATAACCGCGCAGCCTTCCCGCGCTCAATGAGTTGTTAATTGAAAAGAATTAAAACATTTTTATGCGTAATCGGGTTAATTTTCATAAAGCGCAATTGCGGGCCGCGCTGGCCCGGCTGGGCGGCCCACCGCCGCCGGCACGCTAAATGATTAATTAAATGAAATGCATCTGCGCGACACGGAGACGCAGCCACAGCGACGGAATTCGAATTTAATTGATGTGTGGCAAACACTGCAGCGCCGCAGATGCCAGCGCGGCCTTCGTCGCCATCCTTTCAATTACAAGGGAAACCTTTGCCGCTGCAGCGAGGAGCCGCCCAACGCGACTCGCAGGCTAATTAAGTGCGGCGAGCCAAAGGGCTTCGAGCGCCCCGACGAACTGCGCGTTTTTGTGGCGCTGCGACGGCTTAAGTCGTCAAAATCTCACACAATCTCGACAATTTGGTGCCGCGATGGTGAGCGAATTCGAAATCGCATCAACTAAATGGAAAAATCCTGGCGCGGACGAGCAAAAAAGGCCGACGGGACTCGCGGCCAGCGGAAATCCGCGGATTTGAACGCGGACTCCACCGAGCTGGAGGCGGAGGACGCAGAAACTCGCCGAAATGCGGCCTGAATTCGGCGGTGACGGAACTCGTTGGTCGCTCGCTCGCTCGCTGTCTGGCGGCGAATTCGCTGACCGCTGCTCTCCGTCCGCGCTGCTCAACCGTTCGTCAGTCCGCACGCGGGGCTCGCCGTGGACGGGTGGACGGAGGTGTGGATTTCGGTCCGTGGCGGCCTCGTTGTCGTCCTCAGACGTCCGTGTGGCGGGGACCAGGACGCCCCTCCGCCCCCGCAAAGCACTCGGCGAGCGCCGAACTTCCATTTGAATATTAAATTTGCAAAGCGCTCTGAAATTCCCTTCCGCGCGGACGTGCTGACGTGGCTCGGGTGGCTGAGGCGGCACGAGGGGCGGCCGTCCGCGGCGTGGCTGCCCTGCAGGCCGTCGTGGCTGGCGGAAGGAAGCGAAGGATGCGAGGGACGCGAGTGACACGCGAGTGGGTGGCGAAGTTCCATCGCAGCGGCGCTCTGTAAAACCGGAGCTCGCGCTTCAGAAGCGAGGCGGGTGACGGATTCCGCGCCGAGTCCCACTTTCCTCCCGCCGCCACCCTCCGCAGAACCGCGAATGATGAAATTTCAGAGCTCCTCGTGCTTCCTCGGTGCTCCAGCCAGCTTCTGCGCTCCTCCCCGCTCCCGAAACTTCGCGGAAAACATTTTTACCATCTCGGCGGCGGTCGGAAGCAGTTTTGCTTGCATAAATTTCGAGAGACGCTGCAGGAGACGCGAAAAAATGACTCCCACCTCGTTTAGTCGCACTCGGAATTTAGTTATTCGCAGTTGGATTTAATTCGAAATGAACTCTGCTTGCGTTTCGAGTCGAAAGACTTCTTGATTCCTGCTTGGATTGGATTTCGATTAGCAATTTCAATATTAGCAGTTCGAGTGCGCTTCGCTGGCATTCCTCGCTCTGCTGTGCGCTCTTCTGTGAGTTGGAAGGAGAGAGAGAGTCTTCGCTTCTCTGAGCGCAAGAACTTGACTTTGTTGGAATTTGAGCTGCTAAAGAACTTCAGAGCAAATGAGCGACCTTGAGCGCTTCGCTCGCTTCGCACCTCGCGGCTGCTGTGGCTCCACATCGAATGAAGAAGAACTTTCCGAAATCCGATTTCATCGCTTGCACAGCGAACTTTCTCGCGCTCCTCCACTGCTCTCCGCCCGCTTTCCGTGTTCTCTCAATGCCAGCCCGCCATTTTAAATGCCGCTCCCTCAACTGCGACTACGACCGCGTTCAGCCGCAGCGTCGAGCGCCGAGTTCGTCTAAGCGTCGAGCGCACACGTCGAGCGGCAAACTTAAATGTTTGCGAATAATTAAGCGCTCATCTTTTTGTCGTAATTAGATTTTGCATGTGCACATCAGCGCTGCTCGGAGGCGCGGCGGCGGGCACACCGGCCGCGGGCCCCACTGCGTTCGCCGCACCTCCCTCGCCATCGCCGTGCCGCTCAGGAGAGGCCGACGTCAGCCCGGGAGTCTGGGGAGTCTGGAGAGCCTGGAGAGCCTGGATGGGTGCCGTCGCTTCGTTATTTGCTCCGAAAAGTCGTTCGTTTGCTGACGTTATTGCATTTGGACGCACAAGTGGTGCTCGACGTCGCGTGTCCGCGGGTGGGGCGGCTGGAGGGGCGCACGAGTGCCCTCCGTGTCTAACGATTCGCCAGCTCCGAGGTACGTTTTTTAATTACGCAGATGATGGCCGTCCTCAGTCACTTGGAAGAACACACGTTCGCTCTGGCGGCTGACGGGGGATCGGCGGGCGCGGCACTTCTTCCAGAGCAGACGCGACGTCATTTCAGCAGGGATTCTTGTTTTCCTTGAGAAAGCACACGACATGACATGGAATCCTCCACCAATCTAAGAGGTGCGGTAGCCCTTCTCGGTGCACCTCCTGCTACGTCTCTGGCAGGAGTGGCTGGGTGAGCGCGGTGAGAGTAGCGAAGGCAGTAAGCAACACACACACATACACACACCTGATAATTGCTGCTGAGACTCAACGCAAGGAGAGCGAGAGCCACCTGTGCTGCGACGGAGGAAAAATCAGCGTCTAGTTGAACTCAGATTAAATAACGGGAGGAAGTTGCCTGCGTGCCGATCTACGCGCGCTCTCAACCCGCGCTCTCAACCCGCGAAATGGGAGCAACTTTTGCAGCGGAAACTTTTTTAATGAGTTAATTAATGTTTGCGCTCTCGGAAAATCATCCCGCGCTCGCCGGCGAAGTTTGGCGCTCGTTTGAGGCGCCGTGCGAGGACTGGAGAGGGATTAAAATCGGAGCAGAAGTCGGCCTCCACTCGTCAGCCGCCTCGCGAAGTGGATTCCGCAGCAGCACTGATTGCGCTGTCGTCACGGCGGCACGCGTCAGCCGGCGATTAAGAGCTCCGCGGCAGGCAGGAGGATCCAGCAGCTCAGCGCAAATTGAGTGATGAATTTTTAAACATTGACTAAATTAATTATTGCGTTGTGTGGAGAGCCGCCGCACCCGCGACGGCAGTTTTATTGCTGTCTCAGTTCCCGGGTTCGCCTTGTTGACGGGGCAGCCGCTCGGCTGTGGCTGCGGGGCGGCCGGGCGCGACTAGTTTGCGGAGTGCAAATGTATTCGTGTCAATGAGATGATTAATGGCGGCTGCCCACGCGCCATCGCATTCAGCCAGCCAGCCGGACGTCCGGCGACGCAATTTAGCCGATCTTCTGCGCGCACGACAGCGAGATAAACTCAGCAACTCAGCTCATGAATAGCGAGCGCCCGCCACCCACCGCCGCACCCGCCACCCACCGCACCCGCCAGCGCGGCCTCAACGAGCCAGCAAGTCAGGAATCACGGATTACAAATTCAAATGGGCGTCGGGCTGCCAATCTGCTCGTGCAAGTGGCCGCCCGCCTTCAAGTGGCCGTCGATAGTTTGTTTGTGTTGGCAGAGATTTGCGCTCGTCACGCCCGAGTGCGCCGCACGACGCTGGAAAAGCGCGTCATGGCCGCCGTCGGTTGCGCTGCGGTTGGGCTGCCGTCGCCTCCCTCCGCGGACGCTGATTGCGCGCGATTATCCTGCTTCGTGTCCTTTGTGCCGCCGCGTTGGCTCGTCGTGTCGCCCATTGTTGTGGCCACCCGCCGCGCCGCGCCGCGCCGCGCTGTTTTTTAGCGCTTCTCGATTTCGCATTTGCATTGATGAGGCGTCCCGCTGCGACGGCGGGTGGCGGGTGGCGTTTGTGGTGCGTGAGCGCAGCATACGGTGCTCGCACGCTGCGCAGTTTGTTTTTTAATGAACTCCGGACACCCTTCGCACGCCCCATTTGGCACGCGGCGCGGCCGAGGACGCGGGGCGACTCGAGATGATTGTCGCTGCCACTCGCGCGCTGCCGAGCGAACAGTTGGACGCGCAATCGACGGCGAGTCAATCGAATGTTCGGCTTCGGCTGCTGCGCTCTCCGCCCTCCAGCATCGAATCCAATTTGCGAGAGAGGCGAGCGGCGAGCGGCGAGCAGGACCAGCGAACGCGACCGGCAGCACCAGCGAGCGTCGCCCGTGATGACGAGCTAATTGCTTGCGAGTCATTAAGCCGCTTAAGCAAACAAATCGATTGCAAGTGTCGCATTTTCCTCAATTTAGCAGTGCAAACAGCAACACAAAGCGCGCGCCACCCCAGCGGCCGTGGGATTCCGGTGTGGCTGTCGCCCGCTGTCGCCCGCTGTCGCCCGCTGTCGTTGCAGCCCTTGTGAGCGCGAGCAGCCCTCGGTTGCCCTTTGTTGCTCTGGCGGGTCTGAGTGGCGGGGACCTGAATGAAGTCGCGGCACTGCGGCGGGCTGCCGGTGGCCTCGAGGGGCAGCCGGCGAGGAGGGCACCGGAAGGGCTCGTAAATTACAGCTGTGCGTCTGAAGAGCGCCCGGAAAGCAGTGAAAGCATCGCAGTTTCTGCTCGAATTCTCCCTCTGCGCCGCTGGTGACGTGTTTTCCTCTTGTTCGCGGGCAGAAGAGGACGAGAGAGGAGAAGGAGAGGAGAGAGGAAGCTGAGAAGCGGCCGCGCCTGCCAGCGAAAGCGCCGTCTTCAGCGAAAAAGAGTCCCCTGCGACGCCGGTTTCTCGAGCTCTTCGTCCCCCCCTACATTAAATCCTGCCTACTTCCCTGATGCGCAGAGACTTCCGTGTGTCCCCCGCTTCTTCTTCCGCTTCTTCATTCGCTGAAATGTCCAGAAGCCGGAATCGAATTGTGGTTTCCACTCAACTCCGTGTGTATCCGTGACTTCCTCGTCGCTCCCGCCGAAAGAAGCGAAGAAAACTGCAGCGCAAACGTGCTCCGAGCGACGAGCGGCCGAGCGGCCGAGCGCGGCGCAGCCAGGAGCGGCGAAGGGTTAGCCAGCCCACTGGAGCCCGTCGCCCCGCGAGTGAGTGGATTCAGCGGGAGCGAGCAGCGTTTTCACAATGAGTGCGCACGCGTCGGCCACAGCGGGCGGTCCTCCCGCCGCGGCCGCTGGAGCGACGACGCGACCGCCATTTTATCGCAGCACTTGAGCGCCGTCGACGTCGCCAACTCGCCAGCTCGCCAACTCGCCAAGTGGCTCGGGTTCGCGGCGAGCGGCCGTGAGAGCAGCTAACGTCATTACGGAGCGAATCAAAAGCGAATCTGAGAGCGAGCTGCTGCTGAGCGGCCGGGGACGCTCGGCTCTTCCACACGCGCCACTGAGCGCAGCTCGGGAGCGCCGGAAGTTGAGATTTCTAATGTTTGTCGAAGGTCGTCGAGGCGAGCGACGGCGACGACGACTGCGACGGCGACGGCGGTCCTGAGTGCGCTCGCTGGCTGCGGCGCCGGAAATGGCGTGCGCGGCGGAAGCATTAAGCGCGCAAGCTTTTGTCTTCCGCTTTCGCTTCTAATGACGCTGAATTGCAGACACGTGCGACTGATTTGCGCGATAATCGACAAACAGGATAAACGAGGCGGGGACAGCAAAACAGTTGGGCGGATGATGGGAGGGGAGGGGGAGGGGGAGGGTGAGCGCCGTGGAGCGGAGGGTCAGAGTGGCTGTGGAACTTACTTGTCGCTGCCGAAGCCGCTGAAGATGTGGCTGCTGAAGGCGGCGGCGGCGGCGGGCAGCGTGGACGTCGGAGGGCCGCCGGAGGAGGCGCGCGCCGTCAGCGACATCGGGCCGCCCACCTCGATGGGCGAGTCGGTGTTGCGCGAGTTCGCCGGGCTGAGCGTCGGGTTGTGCGGCGTGCGGGCGCCGGGCGAGGGCGAGCCCGCGCTGAGGGAGCCGCCGGACTGCGAGGCCGACTGCGCCGTCAGGTGGCTGGAGGACAGCGGCCGCTCGCCGTCCGAGTCCGGCGCGCGCGGACTGGAAGCCGCCGCCGGGCTGCGCGAGCGCCGCGGCTCGTCGTCGTCCACCTCGCCGGTGATGTCGGGCGAGGACTCGCGGCTGTCGTGCATCTGAAACGAGAACGAAAGGCGCTGCAGTGCGCTGGAGGACTCAGTATCGCGTGCCGTTACCTTGTCCGCCGAGAGGCCTCCCTCGCCGTTCTCCCGCTTGCGTTGCTCGTCCTTGAGGCGCTCGGCCTTCCGCCACTTGGCGCGGCGATTCTGAAACCAGACCTGCGGCGAGAATTTGCAGTTGTATTAGTAATCGTAGCGCTCGGCGGGACAGCTGACCCCCGCCCCCCCCCTCCCTCGCGCGGGCAAACCCTTCCGCTAAATTGAAAAATGGGAAAACTTTTGCGGCCAACAACTGCAATTTTCCACCTCGGAAACTTTATCAATTTGCACGCACACACGCACACGGACTCATGTACGCACCCACACACGCACACACACATCTGGGTGCAGAGGGAATCAAAAACAAATTAAACTCCAGCAAAACTCGCAACCAATCGAGAGCGCAACTCGTTCGCATGCGGAGGCAACGGCGCCGTTGTTTGGTCGGCGGCGGGATCCGCCGCAGAGACGCAGGTAAACAAAATCAGATTTCCAATTTGCTCGCAAATGCATTTCGCTCATAAATATTCGATGCGTCGGCGGTCTGGAGGGGGAGAGGAAGCGGATTAGCTTCGTGCTCGCAGGCAATCGGCAAACAATTCCATCTTGAGCTTGTGAGCGCGGGAGAGCGTGGAACGCGTGTGTGGAGCGGGAGTGGAGAGAGGAGTCGCGTGTGTGTGTTCGGCTAATGAAACAATCGAAATCAGCAACTCCTCCGCCGCACTGACTTCCGGCCGGCTGAACACATCTGTCGGCGGCCCCGTGCTGCTCTTCTGCTTGGTGCGCGTCGCAGCCTCAGCCGCTCCCTCTCCCCCTCCTCTCTCTCTCTCTCACCAACTCTCTCGATGGGCTGAAGTTTCTAAGCAAATAAAGTTTCCTAATCAAAATTCAAATTAGACGCTTCGGTTTCTCCAGCCGCAGCAGATCCCGGTGTCTGCGTTCGTGCAAAAGGGGGGCAGGCGGCTGCATCACAATAGCGGTTGGTCGCCTCAGGCGCTCCCGCCGCAGCCCTCGACTCCCCGTAGACAGAGCAAACAATGCAGCCCGCGTTCGCAAACGCTTGCGTGGACAAGCGTTCGGTGAAGAAATGAAGTGAAACAAGGCAACTCGGCGCTGGTGGGTGCGTCCCAAAATCAACTACGGGGCGGACGCCCTCAGGAAGCTGCGCCGGGAGGGGCAGCAAGCGCCGTGCTCAGCAGCCCAACTCACAAGGTGTCTTCACGTAAATCTTCGGCGGCGGAGTCTGGAAGTCTTCAGGTTTCCGCTCCCCAGACGCGGCTCTGCGTGTCTCTGCTCGTAAAACTCAATTCTCTCTCCACGAATCGCCAAGCGGACCTCATAAATTCACCGTAAGCCCCGAAATCTCACGAATCTCACGAAATTCCCACAGCATGCCACTCAGCGCCGCACATTGGGGTGCCGGCCGCTGGCTGAAGTATCGGCTGGCAAAATAAACAGCAGATCGACAACAAAGCAAACAACGCCGACACAATAGCAGTCGCGCAATATGGCAACTCGACGCGAACAAACGCAAGTCGCGGAATGACAAGCGAAAATCCGACGATGAAGTGGCGCGCCGACCGACCGGCCTGTGCGGCGATAATTGCAGCCGGTGCGCGCCATTAGCCACCGCAAACACGCGGCCGCCGCAGTTGCGGTCGCGCTCGCGCTCGCCCTGTTGCGCGAACAACGCGAGCGGCGCGCGGCGCGCACTCAGCTCGGCGGCCCGGCGCTCCTCAAGTGGAATAAACGAACAGATGTGTTGATTCTAAGCTCGTTTGCAACCCTCCGGCGCGGGGCAGAGCAGCAGCAGCAGCAGCAGCAGCATTAAAGGATTACTCGACCCAAATGCAATTACGCGCACTGGCAACCCTTTGGCCCGCGGCGCTGGTGTTGGCTCGAGAACAGTTGCAACTGTGCCGCGCGGCCGGAGAGGCGGCCAGCGGCACTGCGGCGAAGGAAGGCCGGCGGCGGGCGAGGACCTGCTGTTCAACAGCCGATTAGGTTTGATTATTCGGCTAATTCCAGGCCGCGTTGCACTGGGCGCACTCACGGAGCTGCAAGTTTCGATTTCACGTGCCGCCGGCTGACGTGTTTGAGCGCCTCGCCGTGAAGCAGGTGCAGGCGGCGCGAGGGAGTCGCGAGGGAGTCGCGAGGGAGTCGCGAGGGAGTCGCGAGGGAGTCGCGACTGCAGACGCACTTCTTGCGTCGCTCGTCCGCATGACGTGTGCGTCGCGCGGCTGACAGCCAGCGAGAGCAGCTTTTGCCGGACGTCTTGAGAATCCCGGCGCATCTGCGGCCCGCGCACGTGCCGCTCATTGACAGCCGGCCAGCCAGCCGTCCAGCGCTGCTCCGCGACGTTAATCGCGCCGTCCAGCGGATCATGCGGCAGCCAGACATGTGAGCCGGTCGCGCCCTCGCCGTGCGATCCGGCGCGCGAAGACGTCGCTAATTTGCGATGCTAATTTGTTTATTACGCGAATCAGCGCGTCGTTATTAGAATTTATGGCCGGATGCGGTGCTGGCCGCGCGCGGATTGAGGCCACGATCATTACGCGCGCCGGCGAGTGCTGTCGACGGCAGCGCGCTCCGGCCGTCCAATTAGCAGCCGCTTGAAGCCGCTTGAAGCCGCCCTCGTCGCCGTCGCCGTCGCCGTCGCCACCTGCAGCTCGCTTCCGAGTGGCCGACTGGCTGAGCGCCGCCGAGATTCCAGCGCGCTGTCGTCATGATTTCGCTACTCGTGCACGTTGCGCGGCCAAGGACCGGCTTGGCACCTCGCCACTGGCTGCCGCCGCTAATTACGCACTTCGGCGTTGACGCCCCCGCGCCCCGGACGCCGCAGCGCTACGTGTTCGCACTCAGCTGCGATATTTCCGGAACAATTAGCCGCGCGGCACTCGTGAGGCGCTCCTGCTCGAGTGGCGAGGCGTGGAAGACGGAAAGGAAGTGCGCACGCTCGTCGAGTGTTTGTTTACCCTTTACGAAACTAAACGGGTTTGGAATCCGGCGGAGGACGGGGCGGGGGACTTCCACGGGGGGACTTCCACGGGGGACTTCCACGAGTCCTTCGAAGAAGCAGCACGCGGAGGCCGAAGCAGTTCCTCGAACGCTTCTCGAGTGGTGCGGCGAGGGCGTGCGGCTTCACGGTTCGACGTATCTCGCGAAGCCTTCGCGTTCTCAGGCTGGCTGCGAGGACGCCACGAGGACTCCGCAGCGTGCGGAGCGAGGGCTCCGACATCCGCTGCCGAGCGTCTCGGATGCCGCACACGTGTCGCTGTCATTCTAAACGAATTACAAGCGAATGCGAGAAACTCGAGGCTTCCCCGCGTCGCAGGCGGCCAGGTACTTGACTCCTGTCAAACTGCAACCGCAAGCGTCCTGCCAACTCTGCGCCGACTTTAGAGAGCGAGACGCGAACTCGGATCGAAGACGGGAACACGTGAGACGCGCGGCGAGAACGCGACCTGTCAAACCCCGCCGCCGCCCAGGCGCTCCGAGTGGATTTGCTAATGAAGTAAATGCCGAATTACGACGTTTGACGAGGGTGCACGCCCACCCGCCCCGCCCCCCGCCCCCCGCCGCCGCACTGAACCTGCCGGGACGAGTGAATTTTTCTCACAAATCAGTCCGGGAGTGGAAACGACGGGTTTTTTATGATTGCGGCGGAGTGGAGGGGACGCCGGAGCGAATTTCGTAATAAAGTTTACGGTGGACGCCGCGTCCTGTAACCTGATACGACGTCCCAGGACATCAGCTGCCGGCGCGCTGCACTCAGGCCGCACAGCTACTTTGGGGAGGTTCTGGGCGAAACTGCGTCCTTGGTGAACCGTTAGACGTCCGCGCGCTCACGTGAAAAGCGCATGCAAAGCCGAAATGTGATTAAATGGAACTTCAAACAAATAAAGGATACTTTTGCGACTGCCGAGCGGAGAAGCGGGAAGGACGAGGAATCGACGGGTAAAACGAACAGAGAGGGAGAGAAAACAGCGAATGAAAAGGGAGGAGAAGGAGAGGAAAGAAGAGAAAGCAAGAGAAAGCAAGAGAAAACAAGAGAAAAGAAGCAGAATTGCAAAGGAAGAAGTAAACAAATAAAACAAAGAAAAGAAAAGCGAAAAGAAGTAGGAAAGGCCGAGGAAGAACGAGAAACAGAAGAAGTCAAGAGAGGAGAATTGCAACTCCTTCAGTTAAAATGAAAATTGACGGCGGACTTTGACTGCCACTCGGACTGCGAAGTGAGACGCGCATTCCTCTCGATCTCTCTGGCCAGAGCAGCGGAAGATGGGACATCCAGTGGCTCACGATTACTTCCGCGCTCCTCGAGGACTCCGAACCGCGCTCGTCCTCAATTATTAATGTTGCGCGATGGCGAGGACGCGTCCGCACCCGCGAGAGCGGCATTCGAAATGAGGGTGCGGGGGTCGCCCTCGTAACGGACAGAAGAAGAAGAAGAAGTGAAAGGCGGGGAGCGCCTCAGGTCCTCGAATAATCCTTTTCGCCTGAGTCGCCGTCATAAATTGAACATTTCCGGCGTGAATAAATCGCATGAATAAATCGCTCGAAGTCCCTCTGCCGACTCCTGTCTCGCCGACTGGATTCTGTGGCGTTTACGGTGGCGCGCAGCACTTTCCCGAGTTTATCGAGTTTATTACGTGGAATTGAACGGATGCAGGACTCGTTTGCATGCATTATTGATGAGGGGAGGGGAGGACAACGAGGACAACGACTTTGATCAGCAGGCGTAGCGAAGCAGACGCGCAGGAGGCCGAATGAAACGCGATTCAAGTTTCAGATTTCGATTCTGCGTCAGATCAGCGGAAGGGAGCTGCAGGGCGGAGAGCGCGAGGGGATCTCCGAAGCCTGCTGCTCTCTGAGAGCTTCGTGGCGCGAGCGCTGCCGAAGCACTGCGTCGTTCTCACCTGCACGCGCGCCTCCGTCAGATTGATTTTCATCGCCAGGTCCTCGCGCGTGAACACGTCCGGGTAGTGAGTCTGCGCGAAGGCGCTCTCCAGCTCCTCCAGCTGCGGACGAGAGAAGAAGAGCGGGAGGTTAGATCGTTGCGAGCGCCCGTCGCCCGTCTCTCGTTGCTTACCTGCTGCAGCGTGAACGTGGTGCGGTTGCGGCGCTGCTTGCGGCGGACGAACGTCTCGTCGTGGAGCGACGGGTGGTAGGAGTAGCTGGTGTCTGCGGGAGAGAAGAAGAGAGAGAGTGCGAATGAGTGAGAGTGTGTGAGCGAGAACGTAAAGAGAGGCAAGCAGAGCGATAACCGCCACGAATCTCTGCTTGGTCTGCGTTTCCCCACGCCAACAAATTCCTGGCTCGCTGAAGTCCTCTGCGATTCTCGACCCCCCACCCCCGGCTGCCGCGTGGAGCGCCGCTGATGCACTTTCGAGCTGCAGGCGGACTCGAGGGTCTCACCAGCGCGGACCACTTAAAGCAGCCGCGTTCGCCGCCCCGCCGCCCGCATTTTAACACCTCCGTTGCGAGCCACTCGCGTCGACAGAAAGTTTCAACGTAATCTAATTTATTAAAAAGCTAAAAACTCCACTCCGCCCAGCTGCTCGGCTTCGCTTTGTGCATAATTTTCGTGCACACAGCCAGCTGCTCGCCGGTCGCCGGTCGCCGCCCCCCCACCCCCCGGCTCTTCCACGGGCGCAAAGCCGCACTTGACCGGCACCCGGAGTTCGTTTCCGGTGCCGCAGCCGCGCCGCCGCTCGCTCCAACTTTTTGCGGACGTTCTGTGGAAATTAATTTTGAATTTCGCTTAAATAAATAATGAGGTAGCAAATTACAAAATTTAATTGTAATTCTTGGCTTTCTTCTGCCTGGACGTCAGCCAACTACGGAGGGGGAGAGGGGAACGGGGGACCGGAGGACCGCGGCGACGGGCGGCGGGCGACGGCAGACGAGTGCGCCGGGAGCGCTGAATGCTTGCTTTTTGCCAAAATAATCCGATTATAAACAAGTTCTCGCTCTCCGCTGACGTTTGCCGTTATTTTTGCCGAAGTCCGCCTCGTTTGTGTGGCAAAAAAGAGCGAAGCGAGGGGCGACGCTGAGCTGGCAAGAGACCAAAACTAGCCGAGAGTCACCCACTTGTAATCCACGCACTTGTGCGAGTAAAAGTCCGAAATTCTATCGAAAATATCGAGTCCATTTGGTCAGAAGAGCAGCTTGTGAACGCAATCCGGTCGGTCGGCATCCCGCTCTCGCCTCCCTCTCTTCCGCTCTTGCCGGCCACTCTTCGGCCGCTTTCACTCCCACCGCTCATCGTGTAATGAAATTCTTGCTAATCGTATGCAATGCAAATGAGGTCTGCGAAGCCTCCGCCGCCTGGGCGTCGACTTAACCTGCAACACAACCGACAATTATCGCAATTAAGTTTGGATAGAAAAAATCCTCTCCACCCAAGAGACTTCCAGGCAGTCCAGCGAGAGAGCGCACAGCACTGAGAGTGCTGAGAGCTGCTGCAACGAGAACACGCCAACAACTACTCGCTGAAGGCGCCTCAACCCAGCAGACTAAACTGCTCGGAGTTCGACATTCCGAGATTTAGAAAGTTTTGTGCCAAGCAAATTTGTAAAGCTCAGAAGTTCCTCCGACTGCTGCACGCTCGCAGAGGATTTGCAGTCGCCTATTAAAACCATCAGAAAAACACAATCTTCGGAGTCTCGTTTCCCAGCGCTGTCGTGGTTCGCTGGGGTTGCTTTGCTGCCAACGCAGCGTCATCATAACGGTACCGCCAACAACACCATCGACAGTAGCAACAACAACAACTGCGCCGGCACCCCAGCACTGCCAGCTGCCGACAACAGCAGCGAATGTAAAACCAACCGCACTTGTCAAGAGACGAGATTAAATAATCCTTATTGCAAATTGATTCAAATACATTTCCATTTGAGCTCGCGTCGCCGGAGAGCGCGGGTCGGAGAGCGCGGGCCGGGGGACTCGATGCGAGCGCACGTCGCACGGCCGCCGCCACTTCAGCCGCTCTGTTTGTGTTGTTGATTGTGACATTCATTGCAACACAGACGTCAACATCAACATCATCATCGCCCTGCGCTCGTCACCCCAAGCAGCCGCGTCCTGCCGACTCGCTCTCACTCCCACTCGCGCGCTCTCGCTCTCGCTCTCGCTCTCTCCGCACGGAGCCGGCTTGTGAGAGGCACATAACGGAGATAATTCAATTTCCAGACATTTGGTATCGTGGCGCAGGCATCATTAAAGGATTTGCTTCCCCTCTCGTCTGCGCCGCGACCGGAATTAGCTGGTCTCACTCGGCTGCAGTCGCAGCGCGCTGTCTCTGTCACTCGTACTCGCTCGTTAGAGACGGGTTGAGAGAGCAGGAGCGAGAGCGAGAGAGAGGCGGGAGAGGAGGCATCAGATGCTGCTTAATTCGATTTCCATATCGGGTTCGAAGGAAGCGACGAGCCAGAGATGCTGCCGAAAATCAATCCAAGTGCTTCGGGGCCGCTGAGCGCGCGTTCGGCGAGGATGACGAGAGGATTCTCGTGCGCAGTGTGGAGAGGGAGAGGGAGAGCGATAATGGGTCAGGAGATCAGAAACCAGCGTCGTTAATGACGTCGCCGGGGGAGGGGTGGCGAGTTCAATTTGATGATTTGATGGCGTTTTCAACAAGTTTTGGCGAGAGAGCTCGTGAGGAGGGATTCCTTGAAGACTGAGAGAGAAGGAAGGACGAGGGGCGGATGCGGAGGGAGGTGAGGCAGGGGAGCAGCTGAACCGTGAACTGTGACGTGTTTCGCTGTAATCACACTGCAAGTGAAGGGAATTCTGTGCTGGAGGTCGCCGGGCGCTGCGAAATGGAGTTCAACGTGAAGACCCCGCGAAATGAGGAAGAATTGGCGCTCGAAATAGAGCGCCACACCGCCGCGATTCCTCGAAATTCACGCGTTTTGCCAGCTCGGACTTCTCGTGGAGGAGGAAAGCGGCGACCCCACCAAGTGTCGCACCAGGTGGCGCTGAAGTCCCCTCTCTCGCTCTCCGCTCTTAATGTGCGCACTTTCTTCTCAATTTGCTTCCCCGTCTCCTTCCTCGCTCTGCTTCACCGTCTTCTTCTCCTGGAATCCGTTCGTCGCTTTTGAAGTTTACGGTTTCAATTACAAATCGAGTTTCGCACTTAAGTGAGAACATTTGACGACGGCTTTGTTGTTGCTTCCCTTCCTCGCGCCAGCCTAACTCTCTCTCGCTCGCTCTCTCTCTTGCGCTGCCTTCCGCGTCGGATTCGGTGTTGATTTCACGCGTTGACATCCGCTCAGGAATTTTAAATTCCATTGAAATCTCGAGCACGCGAATCAGTTCGACGAGTCGTCCAATCGAGTTTCGGATGCAAATGAGGACTCTTTGATTTTCGTGTCCTTTTACGTCCGCAGAGAGAAGCGTCGTCATGTCAGGCAGCAGCAGCAGCAGCAGCAGCGAGAGGGGAGCGGCGTCGACTCGTTGTTGGTGTTGATGGCGACGCGATGCTGTGAGCGAGTGGTGTTGTTGTTGCTGCTGCTCGTGATTACGTGAGCGTCGTCGTGACAACTCGTTCGGCTCGGCTGCGCGTTGCTGGAGTGGCTGAGCTGGTGAGGGGCGACGGGGGACGAGGGACGGGGGGTCGCAGGTCGAGCTCGGCGATGCATTAACGGGATCGAGCCGTTAATTTTTGATGGCAGCTATTTATAAATTGCATTACCAGCATTTCATTTGGCGACTGCAGGGCGCTGCACACGCCGCCGCCGCCTCCGTCGCCGCCACCGTCGCCGCTCACCGCCTCACGTTTGATAATTTATTCAGGCGCTCGCAAGTGTGTGTGGGCTGCGCTGGTGTGCGTGCGTGTCGGTGTGCGGTGCTTAATCACCGAGTTGATCGTCTCAAATTGCATCCTTCGCACCTCCTGCAATCCAATCTGCGGATGCGAATTGCGTTTGCACACCCGGCTGGCAAAGTGAATTCCTGAGGATTCCTGGCTGCCTCGCCGACGGAGCCGCCGGCCGACGGACAGCAGGCGCCCGCCGCCGCACGTCGCCGGCTGCAGCGCGTCGCTCTAATGTGTTCGCAAGTCCTTGCGATTAGCTGATTATCCTCTCAAGAATGCGAAACTAAATGCGAGCTCACACACACACGCACACACGGTAGCTGCTTGTGTGTGTGTATTAAGACACCTGCGTGTGTATTGGCAGTAAATCCGTGCTGGTGTGCGCTCGTGCGTGTGTGTGTGTGTGTGTGCGGGAGTGAAGTCTGCGCTGACAGGATTAAATCGAAGGAAGCTCTGGTCCGAGAAGTTTCACTTAATAAATCGGATGCTCGCGTGGCTGGGGTCGAGAGGGCAGCGGGGGCGACGGGGGAGCCGAGATCGACGCAGTTTGTGGCTGGCGAGGCGGCATTCGGTGCTGGTCGAGTCAGTCCTGGCGGTCCGGTGAAAATCGCACCGATCTCCACCAAAATATCGCAAGAAACGCGAGTTATTTGAAAATCGCACCGAGTCCCGGGTTGCCCTGTGAACGAAATCTTTTAAATTTTCGTTGCATTTAAAGTCCCCCACTACGAAGTTCGGTTCGGCTTTGATTTCCCCACCCGGAGCCGCGTTTTCGTTGACGCCGCGCGCCGCGTCTCCAACTCGCGTGTTGCTTCTCTTCTTCTCGGCAAAGCGCGACCAATTTCGCGCGTGTGATCGCGCGATCGCATCTGCATAAACGCGTCGACGCCGCCAGCTTTTCCGGCAACGCGTTGCTGTCAACGCACTCCGGCGGTGCTCGCTGCGACGCGCCTTCTCATCACAAAGAGGCCGGCGGCGCGCGGCGCCTGCAATCACAGCGACGCACTGCCGCGCTCCGGCCGCCGTGGCGCCGAATTACGTCGCATTGATTGCAATCGCGCGCGCGACTGTCAATTGCATTGCAGCGCGCCGAAGAATTACCGATAATTGCATCGAAAATTGACTACGAAATTCCGACAGAGCGGCGGCGTCAACGCGCTGCAATCTGCAGGCGGCGATTTTCGCGTGCGGCAATTCGCTGCAATTAAATTAACAAATTAACTTTTTTTTCAACTGTGCTTGCGGAAGGTTTTCTCTTCTCGTCAGCACACCTGGACATTCAGCTGTGAGATAAAAAACACTTAAAATAAAGAGAAGTAAAATCAATTTTGTCTGTATTGCGGTGAGAGGGAGTTCGGAGTTGGGAGGCTGCTGTCGCACGGCTGTCGGCTCTTCTGCTCTCTTCCACGCACGCAGCAGCGAGCGCTTCTTCTCGTTGTGCGAAGCTTGCTAATTCGTGTTCCGCTCGAAGTTCTCCGTTATATCGGGTTTCGCGCTCCCTTGAAATCCCTCAATTACGCGCTATCAAGATGAAGATTGCTATCTTCCAGTGCAATTAATGTCACTTCTGGTTCTCTCCGGCGAGAGAAGCGGACGAGCGGAAGCAACGACTTCGCAGTCGCGCTGTCGTGCTCAGCGGCACGGAAGAGAGCAGCCAGCTGCCGGCCGAAAGAGCATCCAGCGGCGAAACCCGATACTCTCGGCGCTCGACGCTCGACGCACTCAAGAGCGCCGTCCGCTAATGCGTCGGCTGCTGCTGACCTCGACTATCGCTGCTTTTTATCTAAACTCGATTAGAGACTCCGAGAGGGTGGCGATTAAGTTGCACTCCAGCCCCTCCCTCCCCCTCCCCCTCCCCCTCCCGCGGGCGGCACTTACAAGGATGCGTGGCGGCGAACGGGTAGTCCAGCGTCGGCAGGCGCGGCGGGTGCGGTCCGCACGGGTGCAGCGCCGGCGGGCACTGGTAGCAGAACATGCCTCTCCCCGCGGCGGCAGGCGCGAGCTGCAAGAGAGAAGAGAAGATCGGCTCAGTAGGGCGCGACGAGGCGACGACGCGACGAGGCGACGACGCGACGAGGCGACGACGCACGCCTGGCGCTCTCATTTTTATGCAAGAATGTCGTCGGGCAAATCAACGCGAATGAAGGCGACTTTGATTCACTCGATTCGATTTTCCAATCGCGCAATTGAACGCCTGCAATCAGCGCAGCGCAGCGCAGCAGTCGCAGCGCAGATAATTGAAATTCAATTGAGAGCCGTCGGGCGACGCTGCGGCGGCTGGAGGCGCGGAGGGCCGGCAGCCGCAGCAGCGCAGATGCAGCGAAAAAAAACACTCAGTCAATCAGTCGGCGTGGTGGTTGTTGTTGTCGCTGCAGCGGCACCTATAATTCGATTCAATCAAAAACAATCACTGAAGCTTGTAATGACATTTAATAAACGCGCTGCAATCGCGTCGGCGGGCGCGCGCGCGATCGACGCATTCGCGTGCCGCAGAGCAGAGAGGCGGCGAGCTGCAGTTGCAGTTATTTGAACTCAGAAACCCTGAAAAGTCCGCAATAATCCTGCAAAAATCCTCCTGAAACGAGCTGACAGTCCGTCGCGAATCCGCTCAGTGAACGAGTCAGTGCGTCGTTAATCCAGCAGGTTATGCGTCGCTATTTCGCCGTCCCTCCACGCGTCGCTTCTCCGCCGTCACTCCACGCGTCGCTTCTCCGCCGTCACTCCACGCGTCGCTTCTTCGCCGTCCCTCCACGCGTCGCTTCTCCGCCGTACCAACGTGCGTCGCTTCTCCGCCGCCCCTCCATGCGTTGCTACTCCGCCGTCCCTCCGTGCGTCGCTTCTTCCACTGCGATCACGAGCGTTTCCACGCGCGTTCGCTGACCGCAGAGTTCGAGCGGCACCCACGACTCCGCCTCGGCATCCTTGAACGATCCTTGCAGCGGGTTCGCCGGCCTCCGAAGTCGCTTTTAATTGCTTTTAATTGAAGCGAATTAAGACGTCGTAATTAAATATTTCGCGCATAACTCAAGCGACGCGACGTTCCGCGTCGAGCGTGCGGCGCGACCACATCGAGCGGCGGGCGCGTCGTGCCGCAGCTGGATGCTGGGTGGGAATTTTTCGAATTGAAATTACAGCGTGCGTCGTGTGGAGCGCGTCACCGCTTGCGAACTGACTGCGGACAGCCGTCGCTCCGTCGCACCGTCGCTCCGTCGCACCGTCGCACCGTCGCACGACAGCCACCTGCGTCGGAGCGCGGCGTCGCAGTGACGACCTCGCGGCCCGCGGGACCATAAATTGCGCGCGACGCGGCGGCAGAGTTCAACCCGCACCGCGCCCACCTGAAGTTTAGTGGCTGCAAATTGGATTCCATTACGCGGCGCATTTTAACATTCTAAGGGACTCGCAATTGCTTCGGTGACCCGGTGACGCGCGCTGTGCGTCGTGTGCGCGCCGAAAAACTCATTTGCAAAGTGGAAGCGTCGGCAGCAGCAGCTGCGACGCAGGCCGCCGCGTAGTTCACCTCGTGCACGCTTATTGTTCGCGGTGAGGCGCCGCAGTGATGCGATTTGCAGCTGAAAACGCGAAATTCGTCCAGGTTGCCGAGCCGAAATGACGACGCGACCGCGAGTGTGGCGGCCGTTCGGTGAAAATGCGCGCACGTCGCCGCGAAACAGGAGGCGACGATGCGGCGCGATGCGTTGCGTTGCGTGGCCGTGCGGTGGCCGTGCGGTGGAGCCTCGTTTAGACGTCATCAAGTCTTCGTGACCGCTGCTGCTCTCGTGTAAACACGGCTGCGAGTTTTCCTGCTCGAACCGGAAATCGTCGGCGCGAGTTGAAGCTTCAGCGTGTTGATTCGCATACGCGGCTCCCGTTGAGGATGTTTTGCGCCGAGTTTCTCTGTGATTTCATTGGGTTCTGGGAAGCAAGATTGCGAACAAATATTTTCCTCGTTCGCATCACAGGGACGGGATGCCGCTCGTGCTTTCCAGTCGCCCGCGCGTCGTGCGTGGAAGTCATTCTCACTCTGCGGATTCACTTTTCATTTGTTTGCATCAGTTACTCATTAATCGCAGAATGTCTCTCTTCCCTCTCCTCCTCTACACTCGCTCTCTCTCTCGCTCCCTCTCTCACTCTATCGCCTCCTCACTCTCTCGTCTTCTTTCTCTTTCTCTCTGTCTCTTGTTCTCCATCTTCCTCCTTCTCCATCTCCTTCTAGCTCTATCTCCCTCTGCTTCTCTGTATCTCTCTCTATCTTTCTCTATCTTCCTCTCACTACATCTTCTTCTCCCTCCTTCACTCTCTCTCTCTCTCTCTCTCTCTCTCTCTTTCCCCTCTATCTCTGTCTCATCCCCACCGTGACTCTCTCTCTCCTTCTGTCTCTTCCTCTCACTCTCCCTCACTCAATCTGTGTCTCTCTCTGTCTCTCGCTCTCTATTTTCCTCTTCTGACTCTGTCGCTTCCCCTCTCTCTTTCTCTCTATACCCTCCTCTCTCTCTCTCCTCTCTCTGTATCACCCTCTCGTTCTATCTCCCCATTTCTCTCCATTCCTCTCGCTCTCCTTTTCACTCACTCTACCTCACTCTGTCAGTCTCTCTCTCTCCCTTTCTTTCTCTCTCTCTTTACATTGCCCCTTCTCAAATTCTATCTCCGTCTCTCTCCCTCTCTCCCCCTCTCTCCACATCTCTGTCACACCTCCTCTCTTCGTCTCTCTTTCCCGGTTTGACGAAGTCATTTGAATTCTTTGAAATCTCTTCCGCTTTCTCGAAGTCGCTTGACACTGAACTCTCTCGGTTGAAGTCGCTCTCTGCTTCTCTCGACGAAGTAGCGTGAAATCCATGGAAGTCGAAGACGGGTGTGAAATTCCAAGTCGTCGCTGCAACGGCGTTCGTCAGTCTGGCCAACGCTGCGCTCCGCTTTGAATTCCGCGTCTGTTCGGCGCGGCGTTTCGAGGTTCGCGGGAGCGCGCGGAGTTCCTTCCGAGTTCGCGCCGCCGACCCGCGGATGCACTGAATTCTCGACTGCGGCCGCTCAGAGTCGCGCAAATTGAGGGAATCCAGAATTCGCGGGCTTCGTTTTTCCACTCGGAGGACGTTTTTCACTCCGGTCTGCGCACCGAACGGCGGCTGGTGTTGCTGCACTTTGTTGTTGTTGCAGTTGCTGCTCGCGTTGCTGACGTGATGGTGGTGGTGCTGCTGTTGTTGTTGTTGGTTGTTGTTGGTGGACTGGAGCCTCGTTTTAACTCGCTTAATTCAAATTAATCAAGTGGAATTGCATTTCGTTTGAATGCGATGCGCGCACAAATTAATGCAATTGACGACGCAGCTGCAGTTGTGGCCGCCGTCGCCGCCGTCGCCGCCGTCGCCGCGATGCCGTGCCGATCAATTAAACAATTTGTTTGCATGCAAATCGAGTTGCCGACCGCGCGGGACGGACGGGCGGACAGGCGGTCGCGTCGGTCGCGGAGGACGCGAGGCGAGTTGGCGAGAGTTGGTCGCACGACTGCCGCTGCTCGTCAGGAAGTCAGGCAGCCGCAGAGTTGCAGCCGAAAGTCGCAGAACCGTCCAGCGTCCCGCAGCGCGAATCCCAACCCGCTGGAGTCCGCGTTCGCCGTCCCTTCGCCGCCACGCCACCGCCTCCGCCGAACGACGGCGACCATCTGCGCTGCCAATTTTCCAATTGAGCGCTGGAGTCCCAAATGAAGCCACGAGTCTCCCGTCTCTCGTCACCCGTCGGCGGCGGCGGCGGCGGCGGCGCAGTCGCAGTCCCGTTAATCTCATTAAGTCGCCTCAAGACGCGTCGTCGCGGTCTTCTGCGGTTGCGCGCGTCGTCGTGCGTCGTCGTGCGACGCGACGCGATCACCGCGCTCTTTCATTTAATCTAATCAAGACGCGAGAGGCTGCGTCGCGCTGGTGTCTCGAGTGCGCTGCGAGCGCCGCGTTGTAATTGCCGCGTCATTCGCGCGACGCGGCTGTCACGAGAGAAGCGCCGGCGTGATGCGCGGACTCCTGCGCCGTCGAGCGCGTTGGACGGCGCGTGTGTGTGTCGTGCGAACGCGGAATTCCGCTCGTTTGATTCAATTTGGAATATTAAAGCTCATTTAACGCTCGCCTGCAGTCGGCTGCATCAGTGGAGGCGACGAAATTGCAGCAATCAACGGGGATTCGCGGCTCCGAAACGCTGACCGAGATTGGCGGGCGCGAAATCCACGTGCGCAGCTGTTGCGTCGCGACACTTAATTCGGTTTGCGGCGGCCAGCGGACGGACGGACCGCTGCAGCCGAGTGTCACTCGCGGCGGCCGCTGAAATCAGAGCCAGAATCAGTTGCATCCGCCCGCGTCGCGTGGTGCCGAGTGGTCGAGGCGGCCGAGTGCGCGGCGGCGGCGGCGGCGCGCTAATTGAGTCAATTGTTTCTGAATCCGAGTGCGGCGAAGCTGAGCGAGCGTAGGTGACGCGATTTGCGGCCCGCCGCGCCAGCGAAGCGCCGCCACCTGCACGCGCGGTGGCTGCGTCGGCGGCTGATGCGTCGACGGCTGATGCGTCGACGGCTGATGCGTCGTGAGTCTGCGTTGTGAGTCTGCGTCGCTTCGACGTCTCTGAGTTTGACGCACTTGAACTACTTCGCCGCCAAATTGAATTAGCGAGAGCAACGACAACAACAACAACAACAACGAGTATTGTTCTCTAAAACAACTAAAATGAGGTTCTGCTTTCTCTGGAGCTGCCAACGGTTTTTGTTTGCCTGGCGTGCGCTCGCGACGCACGCGACGCACGCGACGCACGTCCCGGCAGGCCAACGCGCAACCCTTTCGTGGCGGCGTGCGTTCGCCGCTTGTTGCGCGGCCAGCGGGCGTCCAGCTGTTGTTGCTGTTGTCACGATTAACGCAATTTAACGTCTAATTAAGCGGACACAAAAGCCGCTCCGTTGTTGAGCGCGCAACGCACGTCCGCTGACAGCGGCGACGTCAATCTGTCGGCTGCCGAGCGTCGCTCAGCCACTCGATTCTCTGCAGCTGCGAGCGGACGAGCGACGAGCGACGAGTGACGGGCGACGAGCGACGAGTGACGGGCGGCTGCCAGTTGCGTGCGGGTGGCAACGCTGCGCCTTCAAAGAATTCAACTCGCCTGCACTTCCTGGAATTTCGAGCTGCCTCGTCGCTCGCTTGCATCAACGCGATTTCAATTGTTTTACACTGAATGACTAAAAATGCGGACGACGACTTGTTGTGTGCGCCTCCAATTAAATGACACGCCCTCCCCTCTCTTCGCCGCCCCCACCCGCTGAACGAATTTGAATGCCAACTCGCAGCGAGACTCCATCGTCGTCGTCTCCGTAATCGAATTTCCGCAATTCCGCCCAATAACGGGATTATTGAGTTGAGTTGCTCGTCTAAAAATAGTCGTCGGCTGCCATCGCTGCACGCACACACACACACACACACACACACACACACGCACGCCTCCGCGCCGCCCATCCGACGCCGGCTTTTAATCAGCCGGCGGTCGGTCCGGCAACTCGATTCCGCGTCGTTTCGCTCGTCCAGCTTGAGTTGCTGCGCGCTCGGATTCGCTTGGCGAATTATTGGCCATTGATTTCTGGCGCGTGTGTGCGTGTGCGTGTGCGTGCGTGTGTGCGACTCCACGCTGTGTGCGGCATCGCGGCGCTCCAATGGCTCGCGCTTCCCCGCTCGCCGCGTCGTCGTCCTCGTCCTCGTCGCCGGAGTCTCTTTAATTACAATCAATTATTCAAACTGCACTTTAATTGATCGCTTTTTGGTTTTCTGGCCTGGATTTTCGGTCGACTGGGAGGGCGTCGCTGCAGCATCAGCGAGGCGCCGGCGTCGCTGCGTGTCTCTCCGTCTCCCGTCCGCGCCGCTGAAGAGTTGCAGGCATTCAACTCCCAACCAAATCGCAGCTCGTGGATTTTTCATGGCGTTCTCATTAATAATTGAATGCAGTTCGCCGGTCAGCGTGCGGTCAACCCGCGCTTCTGTTTATTTTGTCGAAATTTCATTCCATTCGCAGCCACGCGTCGTGGATTTCCGCTCGCTGCGACTTCAGAGCGGCGCCGCCATTCCGTTAGTCAGCAAAATTGAGTAGTTTGCGGTTCCGCGTGAGCGCGTCGCGTCGGCAAAACCGACTCTCTGCGGACTCCACAGTGTGGAGCGCGATTGCGTTCGGTGTGTGTGGAGCTGAAGTCTGTCTGTGTGCAGCTGAAGTCTGTCTGTGTGGCGAGCTGCGTGTTCTGCAATTCCGTTTCATTCGCTTGACTTACCGTTACTCCGGCCAGAATTCATTAGAATGACTAAAATTTGTCAGCTTGCGAACGCAAAAACTCCGCGTTTGAGTTGGCAACGCGAAGTCGTTCGATTGATTTAGAAATCCTGGAAAAAATGCTTAACTTTCGTCTGAGTTCGTCTGTCGGTCGCCTGAACTGAGTGAGTGAACTGAGTGTGTGAGTGAGAAGATTCAGCTGCCTCTCCGCGCTCTCTGCGCGACTGCAACTGCGACTGCACGCTGCACCTGTTGACGTCTCGAAAACGCGGTCGCAGAAGCGTCGCAGAAGCGTCGACCGCGTTTTCGGAGTCCTCGACGGATTCGTATTTTCACACAAAAAGCAACAAAAAAGCGTTCGAACTCAACGAAGAACCCGACGACTGATTCAAGACGCTGTTTTGTCTTGAGAGCTGCGACTGCTGCGAGGACGTGTGGCGCGCAGCAAGGACTTCCTTCCGCGCTCCAGCTTCGCGCGGCCGCCGCTTGAGCCTCGCGTGCGAATTCACGCGAATTCACGCGAATTCACGCGAAACCAAACGCGGGGCTCGCAACGAAACGCGTTTCAAGCCGCCTTTCGAGGGCCGCGCAGCCGCACGAAGGACGTCGATCGACAATCGCGGCCGCGCTTTGTTGCTGGAGCGCGGAGTGTTCGCTGAGAGCCGCACTCGAGCAGCTCGCGAGATCGTATCGCTCAGCGAGGCCGCGCGCACTGGAAGCCTGGGAAGCCTGGGAAGGCCTGCTGTGGCCGCCGCCGTCGCTGCTGCAGCGCGGCTACCTGAGTCCCGTTTTACCTTATTCGCGTCCGAGAAAATCTTGGCTGCCGTGCGTCGGCGGGTTCCGCTCCGAACCCGTCGCTCGGTGTCCCGAAAGTTCCTGCGCTCCTCGGCTGGCTGGCGATCCACTCGGCCGCGCAACGCGCGACTTGCGGCGGCTGCTGGGAGGAGAACTCGCGCGCGGAACTCAAGCGAACTCCAGCGAACTCAAGGCGAAGGCGAAGTTTCGGCCCGCAATCAGCTGTTTGATTATCCACGAAATCGCACGGAGTTCGCCGGCGAGTTTTGCTGCTCGGCTGCACTTGCGAGCGACGCACGTGAGCAGCGCAGCACACACACGCGCGCACACACGGCACTCCGACGCGTACGTGCACGAGAAGTTTGTGAACTCGACTTCGGAGCGGAGGCTGGCGTCTGCCAGGCTCGCGACGCGCCACGAAACTCTTGCGGTGACGAAACTCTTGCGTGACGAAACTCTTGCGGTGCCTGCGAGGGTCGAGCTGGACTTGGGTTGCGTGCGTCGGCGAGCGACACCAGCGAGCGAATGATCTGCTGAGTGACACTCGGCTCGGCTGGAATCTCGCGACGCGCGTGCAGCCAACGCACTGCGAGCTGCGAGCGCCGTGCCAACGAGCGTCGAAAGCAGCGGCCACTGCGGCTGCTGAAATGGCCGACCGCGGGGTGGCTGGCGGCCGCTCGTGCAGTTGGGTCGGCAGTCGGCAGGCCGGCGTGTGTGTGAGATCCCGCCTCTCGTGTGCTTGTGTGCGCTCTGCGAGATGATTTCCCAGGGATGCTGGCGCGAAATTCCCTGTATTTCGGCAGCTCCGCGAGGATGCGTCGGCGCAGAAGCTTCGAACGCCACCACACGCTCAACCCTCGCAGTGGGGGGAGTTTTTCTCGCCTCAGATGGCTCTGCCCTCGATCTGCCTCACCTCTCCCGCTCTCTTCCTCTCCCCCGCTCGCTGTGCTCAGTTTTCATCCGAGCAATTTTCTTCGCGCTTCGCTGCGAAATTGAATTTACAACTGGCCTTGTTGTTGCTGTAGTTGTTGTTGCTGTAGTTGTTGTTGCTGCTGCTGCTTTGCTAAAGCATCCAGCTACTTTATTTTATTACCGTTATTCGCGTTACTTTTATTGTTCTGCTGTTATCCCGAGTGGTTGCAATCACTTGCCGGCGCCGCGAGTGCGAGCGAGAAGGCAGCGGCGAGCAGCGGCGGGTTTTCTTCGTGCGGAGAGGCCGTTGTTGGTGTTGGCGAGGCCGTTGTTGGTGTTGGCGCGGCCGTGGTTCGGTGGTGGTGGTGGCTGCCTGTCAGGTGACGGCTGCTGGTTGTTGGTGGCTCTCGCTCACTTGCCTCCTGAGCGAGAGAGCGTTGGGTGGCGTGTGCGTGTGTGGCGTGTGTGTGGCGTGTGAGTGCGGCTGGGCGGTTCTGGTGGTTCTGGAGCGCGCTGTGTGTGCGCTCGCTGCGACGATTACTCACTGAGGAATTTATTTCGGATATCATTTTTGACAACTCAATTTATTTTTATTAATTTCTGCTCCTCGGCTCCTCGGCGGCCGCTGCCGCTGCCACTGCCGCTGCCTCTGCTTCGGCTCTGCGTGGCCGGAGTAAGTGAGTTTCTGTTAATTTATTATCGGGAATTATTGTCATCATTATTCGCCGTGTGCCGCGCTGTGTTGTTGTTGCTTCTGTGGAGTGGATTGGATTGCTTTGTTTTCGCTCGCGGCTCGAGCACCGAGAGGTCATCAGTAACAATTAGGAAATGAAATTGAAAATCGTGTTGTTTGCTGGGTTTGCAAGGCTGGCGTGCGTGTGTTGGTCGTGAGAGCGAGAGAGGCAGAGGCGGTGCTGAGGATGCTGAGGATGCAGAGAGAAGCTGGTTGCCGTTGCGTGGAGGATCGATGTGTGCGTCGGCAAGAGAGGACGCTGAGGATGCTGAGAGGATTCGAGAGGATCTTCATGACGAGTGAGAAGTGGAGAGCGACGCGTGGCAGCAGAGGAGAGCGAATTCTTTGAAGATTATTTAGGTGCGAAATTATTTGGGTTGAATTTTCGTGATTTTTCGTTTCTGCTGTCAGTAAAATTAGGGAATCTGCAGGAAATTCTTCAAATAACCGTATGAAACGAGAATTTGTGAGCACAGAAAAGCATTCAAAAGGGGATTCAAAAGATTTTAAGCGGGATTCATGAACCCCGTAATGTGGTGGCGCCTCCCCTGCCCTCCCCCTCCCCGCACAACGTCTCCACGCCCTTCAAAACGCAATTCAGAGCCGAAGAAATGATTGGATGCGGCGTCCGTCGCTTGCTGAGCGAGGACGAGCGACAGAAGCGCCGCAGAAGCGAGTTTCGCCGCCAATAAATTACCGGATCGCCGCGCCGGCCGCCGCTTTATTTTTCCGAATGCCGAAATCTGTTTACGCTGCGTCTTTCTCGAGTGTTGGAGCGGCGCAGGATGCGGAGGACGCAGTTGGCAGGCTGCAGCGTCTCGGGCGGTCAATAAATTCAGGTGCTGCCCTCGCTGGAAGGCCAGGGGAGGGGAAGGGGGTCGTGCTAGACGAGCAACAACTCGGGGAAGCAATTATTTCGCTCAGCAGTAAAAGGATTTCGCTGCCCTCTCCTGCCGCTGCGAGCGACGCGCTGCAACGGGCGGCGGCTGCAGCGCGACGCGTCCTGCGCTCGCCATAACTCACCGGCGGTCCCTCCGCCCCCTCGCACCCCCCGCGGCAGCTCGACGCAGGCAGAATGAAATTAATTATTTTCCATTAAACTTGAGTGGAGCATAAAAACGCCGCGCAGGCAATTCAGGCAGTCAAGAGCTCGAATAAATTACGAGACTCGAGGAGGCGGATGAGCTGAACGACGCGCCACCCAGTCGCTCGTCCTCCTCGACAGGGGCGTCCTTGTGTTCGTGGGGAGGGGTAGGGGGAGGGGGCAGCGCCATTACGTTGTTGGCGCAGGCCATCCAAGTCGCAGCGGCTTCGTTTTCCACTTCCACGCAACCCGCGCAACCCACACCGCAGCCGCCGTTATTTACGAGCGCCGCAGAGTGCCGCGCTCTCCCGGAGGTGGAGCGAGTAGAGGAGAGCGAGTAGTGGAGAGGAGAGCGAGTGGAGCAGAGCGGAGCAGAGAAGAGCAGAGAAGAGCGGAGCGGAGCAGAGCGAGCCGAGTGGAGACGCAAATTGCATCAGTCGAGCGAAAACGATTTGCCACGACGTTCGCTGGGTGGGGAGCGCGAGACGGTGCAGCGGGCAGTAAATAAATAATGAGAACGATGAAGTAGCGGGCGCAATAAACGGCGGCGGCGGTGGCGGGACGGCGACGAGTGAGCGTCGAGGAGGCGGCGGCGAGCAGCTGCGGGCGTGAGAGGGACTCGAAGCTCATTTCATTTCACGGCTGCCGCGTTCCTGCGCGTCGCCGTCCGCTCGCCCGCCGCTCAATTAACAAAATGGCCGCGAGCGCCTCTCCGCGGCGGCGACCGTCGCTCGCGTTGGCTTCCATTCCGCCGTAAAAAGGGCATAAAATGGAGTTAAATAAACGCTGCCGCCGCCCGAAGCCGCCGCCACGCGAGCCAATAAAAGAAACGCGAAGGATGCTGCAGGACCCGCGGACCCGTGACTGCGAGCCAGAAGTCGAGCGGGAGGGCAGAAAGGACGACGAAGAAGAAGAAGGATGCCGCGGTCTGCAGATCCTCCCGCCAGCTGGCCGGCCGTCCGCGAGTCCCTTCGAGGAGCGCGTCGCGCTGCAAAATCGCGTTCATCAATTTCCAGCAACCTCGCGAAATCATCGAAAATCCTTTCGCTTCCCATTCTCTGCGCGAATCTGGCTGCCGAAATCCCTTCAGAGCGGAGAGCGAAACGAGTTCCACCCTCCGAAATCCCCTCCGAAATCCCGCGCTGGAATCCCGCATCGAAATTCCATTTTATCGAGGAATTAATTACAACGCGCGCAATTAAGCGGCTGCCAACTCGCTGCAGCTTCGAGCAGCGAGTTTCGAACGCGTCAACGCGAAATGTAGGGCAAAGCAAACACACCAACAACAACAACAACAACAACAGCGACAGCGAGAACGACGACGGCTCAGCAACGAAATTCGGAAAACATGAAACGAATATCAAGAAGCAGCACACGTACTCGCTGCTGCCGCTGCCGCTGCTGCTGCTGCTGCTGCTGACGAAGCTGAAGTCGTTGTGTGCGGCAGCGAGGGACGCGAGTGCGGCGGCGGCGGGGAAGCGAAATGCTGATTCAAAGATTTAATAAATAAAATTGGTGTGTGATTAAAAACACAAAACAAAGCGAAAATCCATCTAATCAACTTTTGTTCTCGCACTCCGCCAACAACACAACTACAACTACAGCAGCAGCAGCAGCAGCATCTCAGTCGTTCGAGGTGTGCGGTGGCGGCGGCGGCTGCCACCCTCCGCAAGCAGCCATTTTAAGCGCAGCGCGGCAAGAAACAGCAAGGCAAACACAAGCAGCGGAGTCTTGGACGGCGTCGGCCGCCGCGCGACTCGCAAGGAGACTCGAGGAGCGAGCGAAGCAGACGCGCGACGGCGCCGGCAGCCATCCTACTCACTCGCCGCAGCGCGCTTCAGTGCCACACCGACACAACCGCAGGGAGGCGGAGTCTGAAATTCCCTCTATGAACGCCATTGCAGCGGCCGCGATTTCCCGCTGTTTCGAGTGTTTCGCTGAAGTCGAGTGAGTCTCGCAACCGCAGCCGCAGCAACTTAGCAGGGACACACACCCAGCCACCGCAAATAAAGGGAATTTCTTCTCGGAATTTCCTCGTGGGATCTTGAGTGTGTGTGAGAACAATTTTCGTGTTGCTGTTTCTATGCTCTCAAATGACAAACAGAACTTCAAGCAGAAAGAAGTAACAGTATTTTAAAGAGAAGAGTAGTGAAGAGAAGAGAAGGTGAGAACGGCTTGCAACACCAGCGCACGAGAGCCGCCAATTGTCCTCTCAATTGAGTTGGAAGAAAAACATTCAGCTGGGAGAAAATCAGTGGCTGGAGCGCATTTTCTGCCCCATTTGAAGTATTAAATGAAATCCACTTCTACCTGAACGAACGAAAACATTGGTAATTCAAGGAATTAAAAATAGTGTTTGCTGATAAACTGAGCGATAAAAGCGATAACGTTTTTTAGTGTTTGTGGGAGCGGCGGGCTGGAGCGACACAACGCGCTGACACAGTGACGAAGAACCGTTGAAGACAGAAACCCAAAACACGGAAACTTTTGCGCGGAACACCATTCGATTGCGATCTCGAGAGTTTCAGCTGAATAAAGAGCGCGCATGAAAAGTTTTTACGGCGACAGAGCTGCCGGGTGAGAGAAAACGATGCTTCAACCCACTTTAATTAAGCGCGAACTGATAATTGAGTCATTAAAAATAACTTTAATTTTGGCAACAATGAAGTTTAGTTTTTAAAAGGAATACAAAATCACAGCTACAGCATTCTGAATAAATGTGGAACTAACATTTTTTAGATTTATATGTCCTTCATAAAGCAAAACTGGGACTTTTTTACGCCCCAAATTTTCCATCCTTAAATTTTTCTGCTGAGAACGCAACCCTGACGCGAAGTGCCTGGCTGGCAAAGAGCGAGTTCAACTAGTTCGATCGCTCTCTGCTCTGCTCGGGAGGCACTCGTCTCTCGGACTCTCGATATCGCCGCTCGTTCAGCGTTCAGCGTTCAGTTTGAATTTGTTTTTGTCTGGCTGCGGAGGTGCTTCGGTTGCTTTTGTCGCTCGTCGAGTTGTTAGAAACGCCATTAAACCGAATTCCGCGTCGATTATAACGCCCTGTGAAGTGAATAAGTTACGCGGGAGCTTGTTGTGCGGAGAAATTGGTTCCCGAGCCAGCACGGGGCTGGACAGGCAGCAAAACAGAATTCCAAGCGAAAATTTCAAGCGATCGCAACGCACTTCGGCGACGGAAAAGCTAAACAAAGCGGACAACACGTCGCGAGCCCGTCTGCTCAGCGCGGCCCACCCTCTGCTGCCGCCGATCGACTTGTTGCGTTAATCAAGTGAATAAATTCCTGAACGCGTTGTAAATTCCTGCAAACGCTGGTCGTCCTCCTGCTGCGACTCTTCATTTACTTGTGTGTTGCTGTAAACTGGGATTTCCTACGTCCCTCGCGCGTTTTTCTGCGCCTCTCGCGCTCAGCTCGACGCAAATTAAGCAGCGCCGCGCCGCGCCGCGCAGACAGAAGTTGACGACGTCACTGAGCCCAGCGAGGAGCGCAGCGACGCAACTTGTGGGTCAACGCAGACTCGGCTCGCCCGCACCGCGGACTCCCTACATCGGCTCGCACTCGTCACGTCGCCAGTTGATCGCCAGTTGATCGCGATCGGCCAGTGGATCGCAACATCAGCGTGCGCGTCAAGTGAATTCGTCGTCGCTGCTGAGAGTGCGAAGCGGGCGCGGAGTGAATCATCTGCAGCGTCGCTGTGCCTGAGGTCGAGACTCCAGTTGGATGCCGTTTTCAGCCCGCTTGCGTTCCGATTTTAGACACAAAATGTGAGTCGCTTCACCCCGCTTGCCCTCCCAACGTGGTGCTCCCTCCGCCATTCCTGCCTCTCACGGTGTACCTTCTCTTCTTCTTGAGTAACCACTTGTTTTCTATTTTCGGAACATCGCCTTCCTCTCCCCGCCTGCCACGCGCAGTTGAACGGTCGACGACGCGTCTATCTGGAGATTTTTATGTACTCCACGTTGCGTCGCCTTGTTGTGTAGTCATTCGACATTTGCTCGGCGTTGTTGTTGTTGTTGTTGTTGTGTTGTTGTTGTTGGGGTTGGTGTTGTTGGCGTTGGTGTTGTTGATATCTCGTTCGGTTTGTTGTTATTGTTGCTGGTGGTCAGGCCGAGAAGAAGAGACGAAAACAAAGAGCGAAAAGAGCGAGTTTTTTGCTCCGACGCCGCGCACTGGGACGATCAGCGATCAGCGTCGTCGCCACGTTCCGCGTTGCAGCACACTGCGGACGCACAGTGGTGGCTACGAAAAGGTGTCCGCTCAGGTTCGACTTTGAAATCCCAGACTGGAGTGGGCAACAAACCAGCTTTTTCATCTGCGATGGTGAGCGAGACGATGAGCGAGACGATGACCGAGACGATGAGCGAGACCCCTGCAATATTTTTCAGTCGAGGCGAGAACTGGAATTGAAGCCTCCGCAGGCTGCATCGAGGCATTCTAATGCAGTCGACACAACAACTGACTTCATTTTTATTCAGAAACAAAGAAAGTGGAAAGTTTTCCAAATCGAAACGATGGTGGAAATCGGAACAGTCTTCGGATGAGAGGGAAATCGAGATCAGAGCAGTCTTCGGCCCAGCAGAGAATCGATGCCGACACGGCAAACCTCGATCCAGTCTTGGGAAATCAAACACCGAGCGTCTTCTCAGATTTGCAAGCTCCGATCGGTCGCCATTTTGGCTGAATCCGAAGTAAGGAGCGCAGCGACAGTGGCTCTCAATTCGAGTCGCTCTCTTTAAGACTGCCAATAAAGTCTCTCCCGCTAAAACTCGAGAGGAATGGGAGCATCTAATGAGGAAATGAGAGCGTTAGAGAAGCTCTAGAATGAGGCAACCCACTTCGGCTGAGGCGTCGTGCGAGCTGCGTAATCTGTACTCGCAATCAGAAGCTGAAGATCCCCACACAGTTTCGCTTCCCCACCCAAGTCTGTCATCGCGGTCTGTCATCGCAGCATTCGAGCGACAGACGTGTAGCGGGGCGCCGGCGACGTTGTTGCCAACCGCCGGCATTCCGCTGCGTTCCCGTTTCGCCGGCTGCTGATTGCACTTTTATTGGAAGCGCTTTGCACGCCGACTTCATGACGACTTGAAGCAGCGATGACACTGCGGCGGCCGCTGCTGCAGCTGCCGAGCCAATTAAGCGGGTCGACAATTAGCGGATGCCTACGCGCGGCACGCAAGCAACGCAACCTTCCCTTGACGCCTCTGGACGGAGCCGAGCTGCGCCTCCGTAGACTCGCGTGGTTTATCTGCCCCTTGGGTCGCGGGGTCGCGGTGCTAATTGATATTTTGACTGAAATCGATTAGCACGGAGCTTCGTTTTGACTTGCATTCGCGGCGCGGAAGCGAGGAGATTGAAAGCGAATGAGGTGTCGATCGAGTTTGCGTTGACGTGGATGTGCTGTGGCAGCAAAGCCAGAACTGGCCTCAGCGCCTGGATGATCCTTGTAGGCGACCGCGTTCCTGTTTTCCGTCGAATTGCGATGTCCAGCGAGGTCTGGCGAGCGAATTCCGATGTTCCGTGTGCTGGAATTGTGTGTGGAAGTCGAGCTGTGAACGCGACCTCCATCCAGGATCAACTCAACGTGTCGCTGAGGGAAGGAAAGCGGAGAGGAAGTCGCTTTCGTTTACATCTTCGCTCGCGCCCATCGATCCGCGTCATCCATGTCGTCCTGAAGGTCGCCCGCAGCGGTCGGGACCCACAACGGGGCGAAACGAGCCGCTTTCAGGTCTCGGCTGCCGATTGCCGTCCACTTCTGGGACGCCCGTGCGGCTCCGAGCGCCTCGTGCACTTCTCGCTGCTGCCAATTAAAATGCAATCGCTCTGCGAATGCGAAAACAGGCGGAAACGGACGGCGTGACGGCGGGTCGCAGACGAAGACACGAGTTCTGCATCGCGATCGCATTCCGACAGCTGCCGGCCAGCGACGCGAGCGACTGCACTTCCCGGCTGGCGCGGCGCGGCCCAGCGTTCGTCGCTTCGTCGCTTCGTGGCTTCGTCGCTTCGTCTTGGCAAGCAGACGGCCACAAATCACGCGCTAATGAGCGACGGTGTTCGCTTTGCATTCCGCTCTCTAAATCACTCGAGTTGCCTGAACTACTGAGTTGCTGGCCGGCCGTGATTGCGGCCGCCGCTGTGTACGAAATGCAGCGGGCGGCGGCCCTCCGTGGGGCGCTTGGGACCGAGAAACGAGCACACGAGGACCGGGTGGCCTTCAGAGGGTCGAAGGGGTCGAAGGGTGTCGGAGTAATGAAAGCCTCTTGAACGAATTCATCCCAAGTGCAACGAAAGCAGCAGCCGAGGCCTTCTTGGCCATCCTGTCGTCTCAGAGTCGACTTCTTGGCTCGAAGTGGAATTAAGCGGCGGTTTTGACGACTGCGTTCCACCCTTCGTATCGTCCACCAAAACGTGCAGCTGTCGGCTGTAAATTGCAGCTACAGCTGGGGCCGTTAACGGTACCGCGTGGATGTCGCAGCCCACCGCCTCTGCGACAACTCGTGCTGTGAAGCTGCAAGTAAAGCGATTTGATTTCGCTGGCCGACTTCAATGCGCGCTTCTGTTTCATCGGGTTGCTCGCTCGCACAACCGGTTTTGCCGCTCGTCTCGCTCGATGGCGTGCAACGCGCTGGCCTTCCCGACGCGCGTTGCGTGCGTTGCAGCGCGCGGCGTCCTTCCGAGCTGTCAACTGAGTTCTCGCGAAACGTCACAGAGCAACGGGAACCAAGCAAAGTCCGCTCCGCTGCTCGCTCAGAGCGTTTTCGAGAAGGCCAAAAATACCTGAAGCTAAAAAACAGCTGTAATTTGCTGTGCAAAGCAAGTGCTTGCGTCATCAATCACTCTTTCGAAGAAATCGCGTTGATCGCTAGTTGAGCACAAGGAAGGGAAACAACTGAGCAGAGGAACAGCAAAGAAATCGTTGTTGGCAGAAAAGAGAGCGCGAATAACGATGGCATTTCGCGAATTCTATTTTTGACTTGAAGTGAGACTCCAGCCGAACGAGCTGAGCGCCTCGTTGATAGTTGATCGCCTGCTGGTCCGCAGTTAGCTGCAGGAATTCAGCATTCCCACCGAGTGGTTGTCCGCCGAACTGGAGAGTCAACAGGTGTCACGCGTGACTGGTATGCCGACTGCAGAGCGAGAAGAGCGAAGCAGCGACAACCGTCGGACCAGATCAGCATTCCACTAGAAAGTCGAGCGTCGCAAATGTCATTGCTATTTTTAGCTGCCCAGCCGAGCATGCGACGTGCGACGCTTCTGCGGGCAAGGGAGGCCTCGAAAAAGGTTTCTCTGCAAGAAGGTTGCTTCGTATTTCGAGAGAGAATGCCGTCGAAACATTCCAGAGATAAGTTCCCGCAACGAATAATCGGAGCAGGAGAGCGCAGCCTTGCCAACACGAGGCTGCAGGTGCTTCGGTTTCCCTTGATTTCTAAACTTATTCCTAGTAAAAATGATCGACTTCTTCAATCAGAGGGAAAAACATGTCAACACAAAGTATTTTCAAATCTATTTTCGTGAAGTTTGTAAAGAAACTAGAGAAAGAGAGAGAGCGCGACATAAAATGAGAGATCGTGGATGATCAGAGTTGCTGACAAAAGAGAACTCTTAGTGAGCTTTCGCGCACTCGCTGAGGAAAAGCTCAGTAACCTCTGATTGGAAAAGCTTCGGAGGCAGCATGCTAAACACAAGCGAGCTTATAAACGGAGTTGCCAGCTTCAACTGTTCGAACAGGATTTTGATAAGAAACTGAATCAAGTATCAAAATACCTGAACAACATCGAGTGAAGTCCAAATAGTCTGGGTAAATCATTACACTGAATACAAGAATGAGTGAACCACACTATTTTGCCGGAAGAACGCTGCATTCAGGGAAATTTCCCTTGCCTACGCCTCTGCGTACCTCGTCGTTGTATGTAATTCGCACTGCAAATGTTTACGTTCGCCTATAAATTATTAGTTTACAACGGAATGGCGGAAATGTGTTCCGAGACGAGCGGACAGTTCAGAATTTATGATGTTTGCCTCACCAAATTCTCATTAGGAAGATGTAAACATTTCGGTTTATCGAGCAGAGCCATTGTACGACGAAGAAGACCGACAGTTTAGCGATCGAGAATTCTTAATTGATGTTACTTTGGCAGTTGAAGAGGCGACGCAGTTGCTTTGATTCTAATTCAGATCGCCGAGCTTTGTGATCAAGTTGTGGGACCAGAATACAAGATGTTTCGATGTTGCACGTTACACTCCGAGCAAACCTTCTGAAGGGAACTTCTGAGAAGATGGACTCAGTATGCCGCGGGAATCCCAGGGAAACTCTATTGAACGCCATGATTGCAAACATTGAGCAATACAAACAGTCAGTGAGCCCTGCGGAATGAGTTACAGGCAGTCCAGCTGGCTGATTTCACTTCACTAATTTACAGGACAGGACATCACGGCAACTGCACGCCATGTCGTTCACAAGTGTTCCGCACGAGTGTTCCGCACCAGCGTCGATTGAATGAAGTGCATAGGAACGAACCACAAACGCAGAGAGGAAAGCTCCACTCGACTCCAGTTTGTTGTTGTCGCACTCTAACTCACCACTCCGCCGGACTGTTTGCGATGGAGTTCCATTTCGCACGCGTTCCCCCATCGGCTGAGTGCGAAGACTGTATCCGCACTTCTGCTCAACAGTTGGTTCTCAGCACTCTACGAGCGCGCATTGCTAACCGTCATCCGCGAAACACAATCGTTGGCAACGAAGCGAAACCGAGTCCCAAGTTAATCGTGTTTTAACGCGTGGGCCCTTCGTATCCCAGTGCGGCGAACCCTGGCGATCCTTCATCGACAGACCGCCGCCGGTCGAAGCTGAGCTTTGAAAGCCTTCCAGGTAGGGGCACAAGTTCTGCGAGTGAAATCAGAAGACAACCCTCAGGGTGACGGGGAAACATCAGTTCGTCGATGTGGGGTTTTGCGTCGGTGTGCCGCACAGAGGTTGTTGTGGTTCGCACGCATTTCCTGCGATCGTGAGGCGAAGCTAGCAAAGGTGTAACTTGTGGGTCACCAAGTCGTACTGCTGACACCCTCTACGCTTCGCTCCCCTTCGCCCTAAAGGACGCAAGACAATGCTAGTGGCACCAATTAACTGTAAAGCTTACGATCGATCGGTGGATCCACTTAATTGCGACAACAAGTCTTGTAATAAAATGTGAAAAATGTGGTCAGCACCGTATATCGGCAACTGGAGTCGCTTGCAAACTCCACTGTGCGTGATTATTGCAGCTGGTCCAGCTGGACCGGACCGCACTCCCAACAGGGGCCTCAGTGGGCAGACAGGACGGTTAGGTGGCTTCCACCGGCTGCCGATGTTGATGCCGCTGCGATTGTGTAATTTACGGTTATTGTTGGCAGAACATGTCGTCGTCGATATTTTGTGTTGTTTACGGACTCGTTGTAGGCACTGCGGAGCTGCTAATTAATTTATTGGACGATCACAACGACGAGCTCTGTTAGTGAACGTGACAACGCGCTCGGTGTTTAGAATCTCGGAAGTCCTGAGCTCTACTTAAATTTGGTTCACACCAACTCGGGGCGTCGACTCTAGCTGTGGCTGGCCTCGTGTGCAAACAGAAAACTAATCAGTTGGAATGAGTTACGCGCGGTGGACCAGTGACGATTAGGTGTGCGATTAATGGACGTCGATAGTGACTTCTGACAAGTCGTCGTGACTTCTGACAAGTTCGGCGGTCAGTGACGGAGGCCATCCAGACGCCAGTGAACATCAGAATGCTGAAAGGCAAATTAAAGTGAGGGAGGGGATATTGCTGCCCCCTTGTAAATAATACTGAAATGCGGGCTCGTCGAGTTCCTTCCCCTGCTTTCAATCACACGTTCAAATTTCGACAAAACTTATTTTTGGCAGGTGTGGCGGTGGAATAAATCAAAGATCAAGGCGAAATAATGCAATCTAATCTGTCAGGGTATCGTCGGTATGAATGCCTCTCATTTACGAATTATTGTTGTCTTTATTGCCCCTCAAAATAATGGTAAAACAATCGAAATAAGCGAGGACAACATTAATCGAAAACGACTCCCTATCATCGGACGCTGAGCTGATTGAGTGCCTGACATTCATTTACTTTCCACATGACTAAGGTGTCATTTGTCGCGTTGTATAGTAAAACAAACTCAGAGGGCGCTCTAGAACAACAACAAAAAGAGGTGGCAGCTCAGGGAGTCGATAGTTGGAAGACAGAAGTCGAGGCATGCAAAGGGAGTGAAAAGTGACAATCAAAGAACAATTTGTCGTCAACAAAACAATTAACGACGACTGAGGTTGTACACATTCGAGTTGTTTTTCCTTCCTGCGACCATAAATATCAGTTGCGACTCGGACGATTGCCAAATCGATCTCGGTTCCTTGTCAAGTTCAATTAACTCGAAAGTTTATGTTCAGAAATTGCCCAATCAAGCAAGAAGTGGAATATTTCTTCTCAAGGTTCGATTGTCTCCTCAACTTTTTCTCTATTTATACAGCAAGTGCTTGGATCGCATTGCTGTGGAGTTCAAACTTGGTAATTAATCGCGGAAAGACTGTGGAAGCCTTAATAGAATGACGATCTTTTCACTTTTCCACTTATAAAAACCTGCAACTAAATGAGCTCAACTGTTCTCACTTCACGGGGGAACTAATGACCCTCCCCTCGCCCTCTCCTTCCCAAGCAAATTGCTTTTCAACTTACAACAGAGATTCTTCACAATATCGAAATGTTTGCGTATATAAAGTCTCGTTGCCGACTTCTATCTGCCGCAGCGCATTCTCAGCTCTCGAAACTACTGAAGCAGAATCCCTACAAAGAAGAAATACGTAAACGTAATTACTTTCTTAACTTGTTCTCTGATGTCGGTCAACGATCGCGTGCAGGTTGCTGCGCTCGATCGGACTCAAGTACGAAGCAATGAAAACACGCAAGACCTCTTAAGTGGATCCGTAATAAAAGTGGTTAACTGTACTTAAAATGCCGCCACAATTAAGTGCTTAAAATAGTGCTAAAATATTTAAAGCAGGACCATCGACCGAAAATGACTCCGATTCATCGCTTGAACGCTTCCGAAAATAGTATGCGAGGCGCAATTTTAAGTGGCTGGCAACGTTATGCGACGCGTTTATAAAACAGGAAACAAGAGATCGCAACTTTGCATGCAAATGCACTTCAGCTGAATGCAAGAAAATGATGTGGTATCTGAAATAACGGTGTTCAGCCGTAGCAGTGCAAACGAGCCGAAGACTACACGGAAGTTCTGCGAGATACTCGATAGATTGCGCTTTCATTGCGGTGTTTAATATTTTCAGTAAGCCACTTCAAGCGCTTCATCCACCGAATACAAAGGCCTACAAAATTATCCGAATTATCCGGTTTAACATTCTTGGAGTGAGACGTACATTCGCACTTCCGAAGCTGAAAACTGGTACGGGAATTTCGAACATTTTTCAAGACTGCTGAGTGTTGCAACGAGAACAAACAACTGTAAGTTTTCGCGACTATGAAATGTGATTCCGTATGATGCGATCTGATCACAGAGAATCTTTTTTACATCCAAATTCCGTGATATTCATGTGGAACCACATCGAACAGATTCCAGTCAACACGAAAATGACAGTCGACAAGAACGAGATCCACACCGTAGCATACCACCAACCAGAGAGAATCCGCCACCACACCTGCCAAAAGTGGAATGACGTGCTGCAGCTCCATTCAAAGTTTTTGCGACACTCGGCGCAAACAAATGCAGGCAGAAAGATTCAATCGACTCCGCCCAACCGTGGGATTCTTTGTGCCGACTGCTTTTTGCTCCGAATGCCGCAACGCATTCAGACTGCGACTGCAGCAGCGTGCAAGGTCTACCACATTTTGTGGCCAGTGAGCAGCGTAGCCAATCAGCATAAAAATCGTTCGGCTGGATTTCATTGGTTGATCGCGTAGCTGGCAACATCACATTGTGACTCCGACGTTGGGCTTTTTTGATTTGCTCTGAAGGTGAAGACAATCCGAAATTCCTGCTGATATTCGATTTGAAAAGTTCTTAGTGAAGCGAAAAGAGTTGGATAAATGAAATTCCTATGAAGCTGACATGAACAGTTTTTGATTTTCTGAGGTCTGAGGGGTAAAAAGCGTCGAAATGAGTCGCAGATCACTGAGCAAGCGGATCGCCTTGGAAGTCGATTCACACTTGCGTGACTTCCTCGATCGATGATGCTTTGAGATTCTATTGAGATCGAATTCCACTAAAGAGACTAAAAGGTTTCTATATTTCGGTTCGGTTTTCTAGCTGCTTTTCAGCTTAACGAATCCTCCGAACGTCAAGTCGGCAAGAACGTGACGATCAGTTGTGCGGCGATTGTCACCAAGTCTCCAGTTCGAAAACTGCCAAACCTTGATTGCGGTGAAGGCTGGCTGGAACGAGTCGTTGCCTTCACTGAAGAAGCGGGTGCTGCCCGCAATGGCTTTGGTTGAATGTTGCCGTCAACACTCGGAACTGATAAGGCTGCTCTTTGGAACGTAAAGTAGGGAAATCCGCGCACCACCGAGCCCTACGGAGTTATTTACGCTTATCAACGAGGTGCACCCACAAGAGGGAAGCTTAAATGATAAGCTGAAATAGTGCTATAAATTAGTTACTGGTAATACCAGCGTTGTGGAGGTCGGCTTTCAATCAGTTGTTGTATTCCTCGCTCTTGTATTACGTTATGAAGATCCCGCTTTCTAGCCGCCTTATGAAGATCCCTCGCTTGTTGCGTGCAAACAACTTTTCAAACCCTTTCCTCTCTCGTTTCAGGGCATCTCATCAGCGAGTCGTCACTCACTTCTCTTCCTCGGGAGTTCAGCACAAACGCTTGCATGCGTATCTGTTTTGACCGGCTGTGCTTCGCGACGAAGAGGCCAGCCAGATCAGAAACCAGCGGACCCGAATATCCGCACCCGACCCAGAGCGAACCGCCGCCTGCTCCCAGTATAACTGCAGAGACGTCCTCCCCGCAGCAGATCCTCCCACCCTGCAGCACTAGCAAGAAACCCAACGGAACCACAGCGACACCCCCGGGGCTACCAAACCACCGCACCTCCATCCATGTGCTGGACGCGCCCACCAACACTGCTGCCAACATCGAACTTCTGTCAAAGACAGCGTTGCCGCATGACAACGACAACATAGCGACCGAAGTAGACCCAGGAAGAACCTCGTATTCACCAGAAACAGCGACAGCAACAGCAACAGCCACACCAACACCAACAACGACGTCCACGCCGACGACAGCAACGAAAACCACAGCGTCACACATCATCCTGCGGCAGCCCACGGCCACCGCGTCCACGACGACACCACAAGAGTCAACACGTCAAAGCAGCTCTTCAAAGGCCAGCCTTGCCAATCAAAATAACAACAGCGAGGTGCTAGATACGTCCGCTGGCGCTCTGCGTCACAGGAAAGAAGACACGGTGGCCACGCACCACAGCAAGATGCAGCACGACCCGAACGGCAACTATCGCTTCCAGCCCGAGCTGTGCCTCGCGAACAGCGGCGAGAGTCGGCCGGCGGCGAGTAGTGTCGGCGGCATCGGCAGCAACCTCGGCACCATTAGCGGTTTGACTTTGCCGCTGCAAACACCCGACGTGCTGACACACACTCTGATTTACGGTTCCGTGCCCTCGGGCGCTCAGCAGATCAACGACGATCCCGGCATTCAGACGCGCAACATACTTCGCCAGCAGGAGTTGCAACTGCAACAGCGCTACCAGCAGCTGCAACAGCTACAGGCGCAAACACAGGGATTCTACTCGACCTCAGTGCCCGCCACAGAGCCGCCACTCGTGGGGCCACCGTCAGCTTACGCGCCCACGCAGCCTACCCTCTACTCAGCCAACGCAGACTTCTGCTTGCAACCGAAATTCCTGACCGATCAGATGCAGGCACTCTGCATATCCAACGCAGCAGACGCGAGTTCCAGAGCGTCCGCGTCCAACGCGGGGGGCAGCGTGATGGACCCCACAGCCACCGCGGTGAGCATCATGAACCACACCTTCATGCCGTCGTCGCCGCAGGAGGAGCGCTTCGTGCAGATCATACAAGCCAAGGACCTGAAGATCCAGGAGATGCAACGCGCCCTGCAGTACAAGGACACTGAGATCGCGGAGTTGAGATCGCACCTGGACAAGTTCCAGAGCGTGTTCCCCTTCAGCCGCAGCGGCGCCACCACCCCGGGCTCCACGGGAGCGACTCGCAAGACGGGCCAAGCCTTCCAGCGACAGCGAGCTCAGGGCATTTCCGCGGAGCCGCAGAGCGAGTCGTCGGTGCTGCTGGAACACGTCACCTTCCCGAAGTACGACAAGGACGAGAGGTGAGTTCGAGTGCGAGTGCGTCTGCGAGTGCGTGTACCAGCTGTGAGTGTTGCGTCATCTGTCGACGCACCCATTAAACAATTAACTTGTCTGATTTGAATTTCGTGCCGTCTGAGTAGCTGGCTTGCGGCCATTTGGCTGGTGTCGGGTACCCGCCCACTCCAGGCCACTTTAGTGAACTGAACACCCATTAAACACGACTTGAGATACATTTGCTGCGTGTTTTAACGTGTCTTGTGTCGCGCGCAACACCCGTTAGAGAAGAGGTGGGCCGAATTTCGATCTTTAGGTCTTCTTTTCTTCTTCGTCATAGACGGGCGATTCCGAAAATTCTCAAAATATCGCAATCGCTTCCTTCACAATAGGAAGCCGTAAAAATTGTTGTTGACAGCCGATGAAACGATCGCCATGGGACTCGTGGCTCTGATGCCGCGTCAGATGGTGTCTTGATTGATATGCAAACAGGAACCGTTTTCGCGCAATCACCGCTGCCAAAGTAAGCACACGTTGCATCCGCGATCGGTTCCGCGATCGGCAGAATCGGGTTAACAATCGCTTGCACTCACCGGATTGGCCCGAACGTATTTGGTTCACATCATGCAGTCCATTTTGCCCCGTCGTACACTCTGTTGCTCAATAATTTTAGTCGATGTACGATGTTATCGCGGCATCAGTCGGCCGACAACGCGTGTGCGATGTCGTGGCTGGAATGTGAGTCGCGCCGCCGCGGTTTGTCCTGCGGTTACCTGGCTGGCTGCCTGGCTGCCTGGCCCGTCCAACGGCACACGCAGCGATTAGAAGTTTCGCCACACGAGGCCGGAGCGAGTTCAGCGGCAGAGTCGTGTGTGTTTTAACTGCTTCGTGGATTTGCAGGAATTCGCGTTTCGTGCGTTTCGACACACGCTTGCCGCAGGGGTCCCCGATGTCGCGACCGCAGCGCCGCCGGGGTTTCGATTAACGCGAAAAATTGCCTCGGCCGTTCAGTCGGCGGCGAGCACGTCGAACACACCCACTGGCCGGCACTGGGGAGCCACTCGACGCTTTGAGCAACGATGACATTAACGCATAATTAAATATTGGAACTCCGCCGACTCCGAGGTATTTGGACCAGCGCTGGCTGCACTCAGTTGTCATTGCTGGGTACGCATTGCGTGTTTAATTTATGCCGCTCGGCTTCAACTCTCAACGCTGGCCAGCTCAACTCGGTCTGGTCTGCCTGCCTGCGCCTGTTCGGTGTCTCCGAGTGGCTCGATGTGTGCCGCTTTGATTTGTTGAGCCCGCTTGCTCCAGCAGGCCACCTGCGTGCCGTTGCTGGCATCCATGGCCGCTACGACGGTGTGTCGCCGCAAAATCTGCATCCATACAAGGGTTCAGTTTCGCGAACAAATGCTGGATGCTCGACGCTGCACTCACTTCTGGCGGCAGCTGGGTTCGGCTTGCGGCCGCCTGCTTGATATAGCGATCAGTTGACAATTTAACGATCGCAAACGTCGACAACTTGGCCAAAGTACTGGATTGAGTGTCGGGCGACTGGTGTCGACGAACATTTTCCTGCCTGGCTCGCGCTAACGCAGTCCGAGTAATTAACTCGTTCCTCTGTGCTGAATCAGCTCGCAGTAATCAATGCATTTTTAATTGAAGCTGGAGATGAAGTGAGTTGTGGTGGCCGAAAACCTGTGTGGCAAAAACGTGACTTTAGGGTTTACAACGTCATTACGCGGTATTGGTTACGAGCATCCCACCAGCGGACGAGCTAAGCAGCTCCGGCAGCTCTGCTGAGGAGACCGTTATGCAGCGTACGGTGCTGAATTGCGAAATGGCCTCGCAGTCGCGGCGAAGATCGAACTCGGGTCGGCTCTCTGCGCTCGAGACGAGAAGCGATTTCGACACATCGGACCGGTTAATGAGATGGAATCACATTCCGTCCAATGCCGCGCGCCATTAATGGTCCAGTAATGTGTGATCGATTACAGATTATTCGACTAAGCGATTGAAATCTAATGGTTACTGTTATAATGAGCGGATTTTGACTTCTAATCGAAAGTGAGCAGTTATTCGACTGGACGCACAATGAAAAATGGCCGACTAATCGTTTAGTTGACTAGAGAAGAGACTAATCGACCACCTAAGCACACATTCATCGATTTATCGTTCATCGACCAGTAGCGAAAACAGTTCGTAATCTAATCTGGAGACCGATTTGAGGGTATTCAAGACAACACGACCGCACTGCACGCTCAGTGAACAACTTGGAATTCATTCGGCACCGCAGGCAACTCAACCAATCAACCAGTCGGCATCGGCGGCATTGATTGCCTCCAGCTTCCTATATAAATAACTGCGCGGTCGTGTCGCTGTCGTGTGCAACACACTCATTCCAGTGGATATTCTAATAAAATGTTAATTGAATGCATTGCCAGCGAATACAGCGTGCGTTGCTCGTGCGTAGCAATTGAATGCAATTTGCGTTGATGGCGTTGATGGCGTTGATCTGCCAGCCGACACATCGATCGCGTTGCCGATCAAGCTCGAGTGCTGGCTGCGAAGCGCTGTGGGCGAGTTCGCTCGAGGGGCGCTTGCAACACCGCTGCTCGCAACTCGCAAGACAAAAGCCGCCTTCGAGAGCCGCTGTTGCAACGCGCTGAATTTTGAATATTTCACGCCTCGGAGCAACTTGTCACTTCCTTGACGTACGAAACCGCGTGACATCTGACAGCTCCGACGGAGCACTCAGTCGCCGCACTCGGTGTGTTCAGAAAAAACCTCCGTTCCGTTGCAGTTTTCCAAGCCAATTTTATCACAGCAAGTGACAGACTCGCACTCCATACTTGCAACTGAAGTAAGTGGGGGCCACAGCTGCACACCTCCCCCCCACCCCCACCCCTCCTTCACTCCACTCTTATCGCTGACCGGGTGATTAAATGACTTCAATAAGCTGCTTTTCATCGAACGGCGCCTCCTGTGTTCAGCTCAGCAACCTAAAAATGCCGCCTGCATTCGCGACTGATGATCGCTTCGAATGCTCCGTCAACGCGAATCGTATCGCTAATGAAACTGTTGAGATGAAACGTTTTGTCATTCGTTTCGTCGTTGTGAGCCGCCGAGTGGCCTCTTCCGCGTGCTTTTTAACGAACTTGCCGAGTTGGTTACCGCTTACCGCTGTCGTGTTCGTGTCGAGTTGGAGTCGCGGACTCCCTGTCGCGAGGCAAGTGAGACCAGCGTCGATTTCACTTACCTGCTCCCGACAGCAGTCGCGCGATTGCAGCTCGACAACAGACATTCAATCTCATTTGTTGGCTAATTAAATAAAAGCTGCCCGTGTGTCCTCACCTTCGAAGTTGGGGCTGCCGGGGGATCTGCGGCTGTAAATCGCGACAACTCACAACTTAATTTACTTTTTCTATTAGAAAACTTGAATCATTTAGTCTCGTAAAGCGTTAGAAAAAGATGAACATGCTAAATCTGTGTTGCGCGTCGCATTTAATGAAATTGTGTGAGCTTCCGCTCTTCCTGCCCCCAACCTCCCCTGTTTGATCTGTTTTTAGCAGTCTGGTCTGAGTCACCGAGTGGCAGCCGTGGAGAAAAGCGAGAGAAAACTCGAGTCACAAGCACGTTTGCGAGATGGCGTCGAGTCTACCGAATCAATATCTCAATTTCGAGCGCTATTGACTCGCAGTCCCCCTCCTCCGGCCGCGTCTCGTGCGATAACAGCAGCTACAATTGAGCCAATTAGCGCCGAGCTAAATTAAATGACGTTTCTTCGGACCAAAATAGCTGACAACAAAGCGGCTCTCCAGCGACACACAAATTAGCGGCTCATTAATATCGCGATAAAATTGAGATAATTTCTGCGGATTTCTATCGATTTCTATCGATTTGCAGCAACTGTCGGTCGACAGTCACGCGAGAATGGATTGCCGATTGCCTCGCCTTGCTGCAGAATCCGTGCGTAATCCGGCTGGTAAACGGCCGCGGCTAAAAGTCCGACACGCATTCATAAATCCAGCTTAAGCTCACCAACAATCGATCCTTGTCTGCGAGCTGTTGGCTTCATTAGTCGCTGCCCGCCTTCTGCCGCACTTACAAGCTGCCCTCTCCCCCCACCCCCCACACCCCTCCTGGAACCCGCATTGCGGCGCAGCGTCGATCACTCGCAGTCGAAGCAAGCGCGTCGAGAATTCGCAGAATGCGCGCAGTCAGCCGAAGCCACTCGGCGAAGACTGTCCGCTCCACTGGAGGCCGTAGAACTGAAAGCGCCTCCTTATTCGGCCGCAACGCTGCCTGTTTTGTTTCTGGCTGGACTAACAAATTGGCCGGCAGCGAGCGACCGCAATTAGTTGCCGCACCGCATTCTAAGGACGGCGTCCGCGCGAAGAACTTTGCGTGTGGCGTGCAGTTGGGGAAGCTTTTCTGCGCGCTGGGCGATTCGGTGGCGGACGCTGATAAACTTCAACAGCTGGCAGCTACCTGCTGCTGCTGATCGTCTCTTGTTCGTCTGCGGTTGCCTGCAGATGGCGTCGTCAAAAGCTCTGTTAAGCTCTTCGCGGCGCTCTGAGCGAAAGCTTCTCGATGTAAAAGCATTCGCTGGCTGCGATTAAATATGCTCGTAATTTTGCGATCACTGCGAGCGCTTTGGCAGCGTAAACAAATTGCTAGCTTTCCGCTGCCCCTCGCTTCTCAGCGCTTGCAATTACCTTAATTTGAGTGCTCAAATTTACGAGAGAGATCTTGAAAAATCCAAACACTTCACGTGCAGGGCGATCGTGTCACTCAACGAGTTCTTGAACTCAATGAAGTCCATGAGGTTCACGGCGCGATCTACACATCGATCTCCGCATTGTGTTGTGGAAATGCAGGGAAAGATTGCAGTTTTTCGCTGTGTGCAACAATCGGAATTCCGATATATCGCGTCCACCGCTCTTCGCAAAAACGTCGCCCAAGTGCGCCAACCCACAGTGGTTCCCGCTCCCAAAAGCGCAGAGAAACCCATAAGCGTCCGTTTTATGAAGCGTAATTACAACTCCCAACATGCCTCGCTGCTCGGCATCGCTGCGGTCACGAATGAGTTGTTGTTTCCGAAGTGTCTGCGATCAGCTGCCGCGCGTCACCTGCAGCAACGAACGGCCGCGTTCAGCCGGCAGTTGCACGCAGCCAGCAACTCGCAGCGTTGCTGCTGCACCCAGCAGTCCCACGTTAATCACACGTCTGCATCATTCCAATAAAGCAGTCAGAGCGACACGATCGGCTGCCAGCACAGCGACGCCGGCTGCGAGTCTCCACGGCTGCCGTTTCCGAGTTGGCGTCGTCGGCGCCGTCGTCGTCGTCGTGGTCGTCGTCCGATAAATAAGTGGCGCGGCACGAAACGCTTTCCAACATGTTTTCTGACACGAGTACGCCGCGTTTGACGTTTGACATGCCGGGAGTGGCGGGCTGGGGCGCGTTCAGGAGCCGCCAGCGGCACAGGAGGGGCTTCGTGGGCCACACGGCTCTCCAGCCAACACGAGAGATGCTTGTGGCGCGATACGGAGGCGTCGACCGAGTTTCCGCGACAGGTGTGCGACGGCAAACGGTTGTCGCTGGCTAACGACGACAGCAATTTTCGACGTTGCAACCTGTCGGAGTCGCAAGAGATCGCAAGAGATCGCATGTGTGAAAAGGGGCGCCCGAGAACGAATGACCCTGTATGCAAACAGATCGCGGCGATCGCGGTGCGAATCAATAAATTAAAAGCGATTTAATTGCTTCGCGAAAGCGCGCTGCAAACGGCCGTCGAGGGGCGAGCGAGGGGCTTCTGACGCAGAGGATGCCCGCTGTTTGTTTGCGGCAAAACATGCTCGACATGATTACGCGACACGACACGACACGACACGATCAAATACGATTTCATACAAGATAATAATTAGTCAAGAAATTAATTCGGCCTGACAATTAATTCGGTCGGGCGAGAGTTTCGAAGTCACTCAGTTTTATCGTAGCGCTGTGCGAAATTCATACCCCTCTTTTTATTCCTCTCTCTCTCTCTCTATCTCTCGCTTTCTTTCCCCGCTATCTCGTCTTTCTCTCTGTCTTTGATTCTCTCAAATCTCTTCTGGATAGAAATGGAGAACAAAGTTTGTTGCGGATCCTTGGGTTACCCGACTCTTCCGACCCGATCGGTCGCTCCATATATCCCGCCCATGCATGCGGCTGTCGTTTCCTCGGCGATCTCTCTCCGCTCCGAACAGCGGCCCTGGTCGCGCTCTTGAACCTCCCCGTGTATTTTTAAATGCGATTATTAAGTTGTAACAATATTTCTCGACTTGTGCGATGACGCGGGTCGCGCAGTCTTGAACGCGTGCCGCTCGCAAGCAGATCGTAGCGCCGCTCCGCAGCGCGGTCGTCCACTTCAGTTGAATCGCTGTATTTTTGAGGCCCATTGAAGCCGATTCAGCGGCTGCGAGAAGCACTTTTATGCAAATAAGTGCTTGGACGACGTCCTCGTGTTCGCGTGTTCGCGGCGATCGAAGTTTACCGGTGCGAAGGGGTTCCGCTGCGATCTCGCGAGGCTCCTAATTGCGCTGGACGCGGAATACCTCGAGTGGTTGTGAGTGTGCGGCAGACACGCCGGTCGCGGGACCGCGGCGGGCGTTCTCATGCGTTCAGTCGCCGAGTGTGCTATTTTTGGCACCCGCCTGTGCTGCCCGCCGGCCGCAGAGTGCACCGCGGAATGTGCTAGAAATTAAAATCATAAATCGAGGCGCGCGATAAACGAGCGAGTGGGAAAATAATCAGTTTTGCATTCATGGCGCGCATCGCGGAGTCGAACCAGTGCGGCGCTCGCTTGTGGCGTCCGTGAGTTGGACGCAGTCAGCATTGAGCGCTCGATCTGATCACCACCAGCGACGATCGACGCTCCGTTGGTGCGACGACTCCGCGCTTCGTTCAAGTGCAGCTCGTAAGAGTGACGACGCAGTTCGAGTCCAGCGCGCGCACGCGTCGTGTTTTGCTGTCGCTGTCAAGAACTTCTTCGGATCGCCTGCAAAAGCCGGCTGTCATAAGCGCTGCGAGCTCTCGCCGACTGCTGCCGCTGCTGATTTCTAAGCCGCGTGAACGTCCAGTTCGTTCGTCAGCCGATGACGTGGTGCGTGAGACTCCGAGCGCGACTTCAGTTGAAACGTTTTCGCTGCTGACGAAATAATCGCAGTCGCACGACCCAATACAGGGTCCCGCACACTTGCGACCTTCGCACGCGTTTTCACGTACGCGCACGTGCGTCGCGGCACGATCGTCGCTCTTGATTCGCCTTCGCCCGACATTCTTCGGCGAAATGAATCACAACGCGGTCGAGCGGCAGGCGCACCACGTGCTCGAGGACACAATCGCGGCGTTGCGCAGGGACTTGCAACTCGCCCGCGCCTCTCTGAGCGAGAAGGCGGCCGAGTGCTCCGCGCTGCACAGGGATGTCGAGGAGCGCGACGAGAGCCTGCAGTTTATACGAAGCGAGCTCAGAAAGCTCAAGGAATCCTCCTCGCAAGGAATCCCCGTGCCAGCGCTGAAGTCGCGTGCGGCTCGCAGTTTCGCGTCGTCCATGGACTCGACGTCGTGCCAGCGGCAGGCCGAGCGCTGCGACTTCTCGAACCTGCGCGAGATGGAGCAGCGGCTGCTGAACGAGGTGCGCCAGAAGGACGCGACCATCGCGGAGTGCAGAGAGAAGCTGCTCTTCTTCAGGAGCAGCATCGAGCGCCTGCAGAAGGAGTGCGTGGCCAAGGACGACACCATCGTGCAGCTCCAGAATGAAATCGACAAGTTCCGCCAGGTGCTGCGCCCGCTGACGCAGGTCTTCCTCGAGCACAGCAAAACCGCCGACTGGAGCGACCTCGACGCCAGCCCGGGCGTGGAGTCCACGCGCGTCTTCAGCGTGGCCGAGCCGCGCATGAAGCGCCAGGGCTACAGTGCCGAGCCGCTCTCCCAAATGGCCGGAGCTGACAGCGAATTGATGAGGATTCCGAAAAGCGCGGTGTAAGAGAGAAAACAAGTTCCACATTTTCGAACTGTTGCTGGAGTCGCGTACTTGGATACTCCGATTTCGAAACGCGCTCTGATACTCCTCTGACACTCCTCTCTCCTCTGATACTTCTACAGCTTTCCCAAGTTCCCTCGCCTCTCTCGCGGAGCAAACAGCCGCGTGATTCCCCTCTCCGCTTCTCTCTAACTGTAATGCGGTTACTACAAACTTGCCGTCGTCTCTTTTCTTTTCAGATCTAGAGAACTGATAAAAGCGGCCATTCTGGACAACGACTTCATGAAGAACTTGGACCTGACGCAGATTCGCGAGATAGTCGACTGCATGTATCCGGTGGTGTACGCGGCCAAGAGCCTGATCATCAAGGAGGGCGACGTCGGCAGCATCGTGTACGTGATGGAAGGTAAGCTCTACATTTTGTCACCTTGCTTATGTATTCTCAAAATACCCTCTGCACTTTTGAGGAGCTCAGCTCGTCCGTCGTCCGCTTGCTGAAAACTCTCCCGACAGGAACATGAAACCAACGCGCTTTCACGAAAATTCCATTGCATAGTTTCAGCCGACGGTTGAAGCCACTCAATTTTCAGCTGGTTGCGAGCAAAATGCCAGCCTAAATCTGCGCCATGAAATTCTCGTGAAAACGCGTTCGCTTCGAGAGAGCGACACAACGGCGGTGACGCTGCTCAGCTTCTCTATGAAAATAACGTAACTTTGTGTAAGCGACACATTCAAACACAAACACAAGCCAAACGTGAGCTCAGCTCTCGTCCGCTCGTTTCTCGCAGAGCATAAAAGTATGCAACGCTTTTCTATTTCGTGCTGCTAGAGTGTTGTTGCTGTCGTCCAGCTGTTACCAGCTGCAACCAGCTGCTGTCTGGAAACCAGCTGGACGCCATAACATCTGGGTCAACGACGTTGCATTCCTCTCTTTGGGTCGATGCGAGTCTCGCTAGCAGGGCTGCCAACTCTCGCTTTCTCAGTACTCGACTGGTGCGCCAGTGGAGAGAGGGAGAGCAGCTCTGCTGAGAGTATGGATTGCTCTCTTTGATTCCCCTTTCCTGATTCCGGAGCGCATCAGGTAGCGAACTCAGGCGCGTCTCGAGGGCTTCCCTTGTGTTTTTCCGGTCCATTAATTGCACCGAACCGAGGTTGCTGAAGAAGTTGAACAAGATGCAGGCTGTGATTTTGCGTCCGCCGCCAGTTGTTCTTGTGTAGATTATCAGTGGTTATCGGAGACTCCTTCTAAATCATCCACTCGAGTTTTTGAAATCTTCCCGCTGCTCCTGCCTGACACTGTCGGTAGTTGAACCCTGCTGATGTATAAACTGCGACCAGTGAAGCGATGTGTTTGCTTTTTTCTTCTTATGTAAAATCCGGGATCACAGGAACTGCGTAGCAGAGTGATCAGGGATTCTCTCTCTCTCTTTCTCTGCTCGAGCACCTCGTATATTGGGGCGCTTCTGGTCTTTTGTCGTCCCAGAAGGAAAGTTAATTCAACCATTCAGAATCTCGATCTGGGTCGCATCTGAGAGTCCTCCTCACGTTATCTCGTGTTCAGCACATTATAAAATAAGCTGCCCCTGCATTACCAAAACCGAAACACGAGTTCCATCGAATCTGCTTACTAATGCGCGAAACCGCAAAGCAAAAACTAAATTCTAAAAGCGATCTTGGCAGACCTGAAAAGTTCTCTGCGATTTATTTTCTACATCTGAAAGCAAAAGTTGAGAAGACGAATTTTTCCTCTGATTCGCTGCCGTCGATGTTAACTGTTTTGGTTTGCATCTGTTTTGTGAAAAGAATTACCACAGCACAGTTGAACGCAGAGAGCGCAGAGTGTCTCTGAGCGAACGAGCACGATAGCGAAGACATCACTGCAATCTCTCCCTGACTCATCATAGCTTTTGCTCTTGTCAACTCTTTTGGTCGAATTTTTAATTAACTTCGTGCTGCCATCTGGAATTCCAGAAAAAGTATCTTTTACCCGTTAATTGGTGAGCCCAAACATTTGATTATAAAGTCTGGATTTAATGATACACGGATCTCAAAAAATTATTTTAGGGAAGGAAGTCCTCCCTCGAACGTACAAGCCAACATTTGTTTGATGACATCACACAAATTAAAATCGGTTTTGAATATTTAAGGCGACTTTTCTGCAGAAAACTTTCTGGCAACGCGGGGAACACGCTTGCTCAGTAAACTCTTGTTGATGTTGACTTCGTATTCGATATCGAACATCTGCGAGCGCAGGTAGTCGAGAGATGCTTCGCTTGTTGTCTGCTCATTTGCTCAGGCGGTACTGGCGCAAGTGGTTGTTCGGCGGTTTGGGCGCGCAACAGATTTTGCGCGATCGCTTCCAGTCAAAAACGCTCTGCTGAAGGCAAAAAACGAGTAGAAAAGAAAACCGACATAAATTGCAAACGTGAACCGCGGCGATCTGCAGAAACAATAAAAAGAATCCGTGTCGTAGCAGAACCGTGATTTGTGTTAACGCGGGTTTCGTTGCGGCGGCTGCGAGCTGCTTTGGCACGACCGAGAACTGGCTTCGAGCGCGGAGAACGAAAGCTGGGAAGAGGTGGAAAACTGATGTGCGTCCCTGACTTTCTTCCGTGCGTTTGAATAACTCTGCATTGTGGGCTTCGCGATCGCAACGAAACCAAAAGTGAGGCTCGGGTCGTCCTCTACGTCGTCTGGTCGGAGTTGAAGTGGTACACGCGATCTCTGGCGCAGATTCCGGTTACGAAGGTCTTCGACGACATCGCCGCGATCGCCGGTCGCGCGACAACTTGGTTTGCTTTTGGAATTGGCAAGCAGAGGATAAGCGTTGCCAGCGCGAAACGGAACCGTAAGCAGGACGCGGTCGCTGCAGAAGAAGGAGTTGGTAGTGAGTGGGGGGGGTCTAGCGAGAGCCGCTGAAGGAGTGCCAGAGCGCAAACACCAGCGAATCGTGGCAGTGATTAATGATGAACTGGGCTTGGATCACGTATTCGCCTTGCGGTCATTTGGCTGAAGGGGGCATCATCAGTGCGGCCTGCGAAGCAAATTGATTTCGACCGCCAGCTGCTTCCAGCCTTGAGTGTGAACACTTCCGTCTCGATGCTCGCTTCCAGATTACGTGGAGCGGCTGAAACAACACGAATAAACAGCTGATAAGCAGCAGCTTCGCAGTACAGACGCGGTGATAATGTATCGCGCGTACTGGCGATCTGGCGATCACAGTTGACCCCGTAACTACTGAACCAGGGCGTCCCTCGACTTGCCAGTGCTCAGACTTGCCAAGTGAAGTCAGAAGCGTCAAGCGAGATCCCGAGTCTCACACAAGACGCAAACAAAAGACGCTTCGTGTCAGTGGCGGCCATCACGCCGCACAGTCGGTCATGGCGAATTCATTTAATTACGTCTACTCTACGACGCGAAGAGGGGGTGGGGGGAGTTCCAGCGTTTGCGGGTTTTCGAAACCGCGGAGTGGCTGGATTCCAGTGACTCGTTTCGCTCTACTTCGCGACAGATGATCCCACGCTACGATTAGCGTGACGTTCCGCGCACACCTCTGACGTCCGCGTATTCCGTTCACAAGGGTCAGCGGTGCTCCCTTCCTTATTTTACGCTCCTCAAACTGCTTTGCAACGCGTATCTGCTGCGGTCGGTCTGCAGAGACCAGCTGACCTTGCAGAGCTCAGATTAGCGTGCCCTGCGTGGCCAGTTGAAGTTTTTGTGGAACTCCCCTCGATCGCGCAGCCAGAAAACGAGTTCTTTTCTGCAAAACGCTCGAGTTGCTGCCAATTGCTACCATTTTAAGTTTCATACTTGTGTCGGAGCCAACTCGCTCTGAGCCAATCTGGTACCTGTTATTCTGGTGCAGGTATTCAGACTGAAATTCAAATTCAACAAGAACTGCTTTTGCCACGTATTTAATTAACTTAGCGGACACTTTGATTCTTTGGCTCGCAGATTTCGGAAAAGCTCTGCGGTCTCAGTAGGAGTCAGAGGGATTTTCGACACTTTGGGGACAGTAAATTACGTCACAGTCTTCCTCATCATCATCATTGGAGAACAAAGTTTATAACGACCCCGAAAGATGTGATAACGATCACCAACAAATGTAGGAAGCAGGAAGTTAAATATGACTTTCTGCGATGGGAGTCTCTTGTCTCGTTTTTTTAGTGGGCTGATTTCGTCTTGATTGACTTGATGGGGTTTCCTTGTTCCCGGAAATTAAGTGTTTCACCCTTTTCGTTTGCCGACCCGTTTAGGCAACACGAATTGCCACTGACACGAAATGTTTGCGAAACCACAGCGATTGTTTATCAGTCGTTGGTGTGAAGCGGCTGGTCGTGTAAAGTCCAAAATTCCGATCGTCGTCCGACAGCGTTTACACGCTCCACCAACACGTACTGCAGACCCCGTCCAGCGAAGACGAAAACTCTCGTGATTGCCGTGCGTCCCTATCATGTGCGAATCTCATTGCGTAGAGCGATCATAATGCAACGCAGAGAAAACTGAACGACCGCATGAAACCATTAGCTGGAGAAATCGTCGAATACGTGGATGGGAGATGCGCAGGCACGCACACCGACAGGCAGGGGGGGACTCGCAGTAGACCACTAATAATTTCGGCACAGTCATGATGAAATCGTAATGTGCCGAGTCGGTTGGATGAGCTGCAGGTCAGACGTGTTTCCCTCGCGCCTGCCGCTTCTCCGGGACGAGTACGACGGGTCGTAAGTCATCATTACGGAGACCTTGGTGCGCGCTGATGATCATTTTCAGCTCGAGCAACAGCCGTGAGCACACAGCTCGTGTCTGTGCGCTTCTAACCGAGAAGCTTGCGTGATCCAAGCCGGGACTTCCACTGAATTGCTGGCACACCGCAGTCGCTGCAGACCACGCGTGCCGCATCGTCGTGGACTCTGGTGCTTCTTCAGACCTCTGTATTTCACTTCTAATGTGTATCGTTACCGCAGCACTATAGCCGAGCGTAATGACGCTACGCTGAGCACTCTCGCGGACAATGAAGATCAAGCGCTATCCTGGAAAGGCGGTGGACGCCAGTCTGTCCCTCGAGGACACCAATGCCATGGGCGTCATTTACGAGGCCAACTGGATGCATGCGCATCGCAACATGGGAAGCCGCAACGACCCACTAGACCCGGATCCGGTGCGGAAGTCAGCCACCATGTCCACGCTTCCCAGAAACTCCCGCACCGGCTATCTCAACGGCGGTGTCTCCGTACTCAGCGAGTACCAGACCACACTGGACCAAATCAGAGACCTCGAGCAGCGACGAAAGGACGACAAGATCGTGAAAACCATCAAGGACTTGAACGGCTACAAGCCCTCCACGCTGAGACGCAAGCCGCGGAAACAGTATCCGGGCTGGGATGAACTGGTCGAGGGCAGCGAACCAAAGCGCGACCCAGCGGATCTGTCATCCGCGAACTCCGCTGTGCAGCAACCGAACCACTACGTGGTGGACCCCACTGAGAAGCGCCGCCAGCGTCCTCGCCAGCGCGTGCCTGCAGAGCAAACATCCTTGAAGCGGTCGCACACAATGGGCTACCCGCCCAAATCGGCTGCCACCACGTGCTCTACGCTGGACATCAAGGATTTGCGTAGGATTTGGAGGTCGGAACAGGACACGGCAGCGAAAGCAACGACGCCTCTTCTTGCCGCAGAAGCCGTGCGGCCAGTCATCGCCACACAACCTCAACTGCGCCAGAAACAAATGCCACCCCCACCGCCCATTCGAAACTGTGATACGCGCGCAAGCTGCTCTGCCTCGCGGGAGTCCTGCCTACTGGATCCTCCGACACCTGCACAGCGCACTGTTCTTCCACCCAACCGCACAACATCGGCGCGCGGCGTCAGGGGTGCCGCAGCTGCATGCGATGACCACCTGCCGCCAAAGCCGCCGCCGCGCAAAAACCTCCCCGTCAAGCAGTTGTCGCCTCGCTCGGTGGGCGCTGCGGAGGACGACCGCTGTGAGGCCCCAACACCTCCAGTCGTGCCATCGCCAAGAATGTTGAAGCCCGCTTCGCTCTCCACCTCAACTGAGAACATCAATGCCTACACGAGTACGCCAGCCTCGAACTCGGCGCCTCCTTTGCGCGGTCGCAGCCAGGACGCACTGACCGAGGACTTAAGCAGTCTCAGCTTAGGCGACAAGGATCGGTCTGGCCGACAACCAGGCAGTTCTTCGTCCATCAACAGCGCATCGCACAGCTCCGACGACCAGTTCATCATACCGCGGCCCCGGCTGATCGTTCCGGTGCACACGTACGCGCGTAAGCGGCGTACGGGGAACCTCAAGGACCAGGACCTCGAGCAAATAAACACAAGCTCAGACAACGTGACGAGTTTGGATGACGGTAAGAGTGACGAGAGCTCAGAGAAGCGCCGATTCCAATTTCGTTACCGTGACAGTCGATCTGCATCCTGTTCAAAATTCAACTGAAATTCCCATGTGTTTCCAAGTCGCTAGATCGGGTTTTACGGTCTATTTCGGGGTTACAACTCTTACTTTTATCTCCGCATTGCTAACTGCATCCCAGAAGCTCCGCGGGTGACTGCGTTTCTCAGTTTCCCTGCCCCGCTCGCTAGCATGACATCATTTCGCCGTGAGCCTCGTCTTATTTCCGATCTCTGCTTTGGTGGATTCGTCAGCTGGCACTCCTGTTGCACGGTGCCGCCGCCGGCTGTTGCAACTCGCAAAACCCGTCAGTTTATTGGCCGACGCTACGAACTCATTTCCATTCGCCCAGCGCACCAGAGACTGGTTTTGCCAGTGGCACGAAACAGAATTCCTACACTGAGGAAAAGGTTGTTCGGAAAGAGGCAGGAATCGCTCGCAAATGTGAATACAGTCTCACTCGCCGAATTCGCACAGAACTCGCTTTTTCCGCAGTGCACTCCGTTAAATGAAGTCGATATTCGGGCTGCCGCGCGAATTATTAACATAAACGTTAGACGCGAGTTGTGTCAGCTCGCCAAACCGCTTCTCGCCTAAATGTCAGAAGCGCTCGTTTGACTTTTAACGGACCAGCAAGAGCTGGCCAGAGTTTTCAGACCGTGAACGAATATTAATCGTGCGAGAATCAGAAAGTAACGCGAACATGGAGCTGATCGCTTACTAACTTCGGCCGATTAATCTTCGGCATTAAAATCTTCAGCGATACAAGTTTGCGATGGCGTTTTCGTGTCGATAGAATTGCTAGGAACGCAAAACCACGTGAAAACTACGTGGTTTCCACTTAGTAGAGGCCGTCGCCTCTTCATTGTGTTTCACAATGAAATTCAGAATGCAAGACGTCGCTTACTAATCGCTTTTAATTAATGCATTTTTCGTAAGTGGCGTTCATTGCATTTTTCGTAATGCGATTTTTATTACGTGTGCAAAATTGTTGTAAGAACGAAGAATTTCTTCACTGTCTTCAGTGCCTTTTTTCGTAGATATTCTCGATTTCAACACAATTTCCCACGAAGTTTACTGCTGACGAAGATTTCTTCGTTTGGTTATCGATTTGACTGGTTTTCGATTATTGGTTCGGTTCACTGCATTCGTTTGGTTCGAATTTCGGTTTCTTTCAGATTCGCTCAATCAAAAATTTGCCCAGCGCTTCCGTCCGCTGCAGGGAATGACGATTCAAGTTGCATTTGCTAGGGTCTCCGTTGCCTTCACATAAACACAAGAGGCCTCGCGGAAACTTTTACTTTTGCCCATGTAAGCGTCCCTCCATGACTGCTCGGCTCCACTCCGCTCCCCCCCCCCCTCTTTCGCTCCAACGTATTGCGTAAGCTGGTATTAAATGACACTTGTTGTCGTCGCTGCCCGTCATTCTGACAATCAAGACGCCGCGTTTGCGAAACCATTAAAAGGTGTCGTCAAGTGTACGCGGTTGGCTAACTTGTGGCTCGAGTTGTGCGGCGGTAAACGTCGGTTGTCCTCATTCACGTCTTGCGCTGCGTTTTGGATTTTACTTCGTTGCCTGCTGACTTGCTTACATTTTGCTGGGGCTTCAGTTCACGAGAATCAAAAGCTATTTTCGAACCCAATCGAGCCTTGAGTTTCCCCATTCAAGCGTGACTTCGTTTTGCCGCTCCTGAAGACGATATTGTCACCCCCCTCATTTTACAACGAGTCCTCTCGTTCGGTGTGCTGAAACTCGGAACTCACTCAGCACGCCACTAGTTAGGAAAGAAATCGCATCGTCTGCTTCGATCTTAATAAGTCAGCAACTTTTCCCCACAACAATGAGCGGGAAAAGCAGATCGATGATCGTCTTCGTGACTTCGCGGACCGATGGACCGGTTCTTGGGTGCCGGAAAGAAAAACGTTGCATTTCTGTTGTGACCTGATTAGCGAAGCTCTGAGAGCAACGGCGTTTATTGTAGCACGCCATCTGCGCGTGGCGGCAACCTACATAATGCGGACCAGTTTCAGCATGCGATTAATTGTTCTCTTCTCCCCACAGAGGGCCGCGTGGAGGTCTCGCGAGAGGGCAAGTACCTGTCCACCCTCTCGGGCGCCAAGGTGCTGGGCGAGCTCGCCATCCTCTACAACTGCCAGCGCACGGCCACGATCACGGCGATCAGCGAGTGCAAGTTATGGGCGATCGAGCGCCAGTGCTTCCAGACCATCATGATGCGCACCGGCCTGATACGGCAGGCCGAGTACACGGACTTCCTAAAGAGGTGAGTAGGGAAAGCGGTGCATCGCGCGTCTACATCCGGCTGACCTCACCGTGCACCGTGGGTCAGCCGCGGTTTCTCCTGGTTACGAAACGAAATCTCTGTCCAAGTCGTGGGTAAACACGGTCGTGGTAAACACTTTCTTGTCTCCTCCGTGACGCGAACCACGAGCGACTAGCTTTCCTCTGAATAATTTTGGCAAATTGATTTGGTATTCAGTGCAGCTTTCACGTTATGTCACCGACAACCTTTGGAGCTTTCGGAACTCATTTCGTAGGCGGCACCAGTGCTCGGATCGGTGGATGAATTGGGTAAACAACATGAAAATCGGTCTATTTTTATTATGGTCTCAAATTTAGTTGACAAAATTCGGTTAAATCTGAGCAAAAAATAGCATAAATCTCGAGATTCCCGCACCGTCTTAGGTCTCGCAAATCCCGGTTGATCCTGAGCCGGGAAAGAATGGGATTCAGAAATCAGAGGGACTTTAGAAAATGGGAACCCCTACTGGCTGACTCAGCATGGCTGCCTCTGACTCCTCGTCTCCGTGCACTCCGGCTCCAGAAATAAATCAACTTGCAGCGCACTCGACAGCGCGGGTGCTGACTTCGAGGCAAGCCAGCGAACCAGAAATACATCAGTTGACTGTACTTTGAACCTGAAAATCGCCAGAGTTGCCGACGCTTCCGCGAACGTCGCAGCGGGCATCAGGTTTTGGCTACTTTGGCACTCTGCGCCAACTACTCGCGCACTGCGACGCGCGAGCAGGAAACCATCAGCGAGCAACGAAAGCAAAAGTGAAAACGCTGCCGCAACCGCCTCCCAAGTGCAGTGCGAGGCGTTCGAGTGGCTCCGGTTAAGTCTGAAAAATGCGGCCTCCGTGCTGCATCTGCGTCGTGTTTGGCAATGTTTTGCTTCAGTTGCTGCAAATGGCTCGCTCGACCGACCAACGCGCTGCTGGTGGTCGTGAGCCGGGCGAATGCGTGTTTGGAATGCGTTGAGTATCTTCTTGATTTTACTGGCCGCGATTCAACGTGCCCTCGATGGAACGATCGACGCCGTAGAACGGATTCTTTCGCGAAGAGTTCCTTCGCTGCATTCTCTCCATGCCAATGCGTGCCTCTCGGTTTGCATGCACGCATGCACACTCATTCATGCCGATCGGCGACGAGATGATTTCGCTGTTTTGATCCTCGTTTAGGTCTGATTTGCCTGAAGTTATAGTGAACTCCTTGGCTAGCTGTTGTTGGAGTGGGAGTCGGTTGACTCGTCGCTCCGCTCCGCAGACGACTTCAAGTGGCCGTAGTGGTCGTCGCAGACGCTAACACTTCAGAGTTGACAAACAAGTTGCGAGGATGCGCTCTTCGTCTTCTTGCTGTCACTTTCACTGAAAACCTTCCAGACACGACAACCAACCAACGCTCGGAGATTTCGTGACTCTGAAGTTTGTAGAGCGAGTCATCTGCTCGCCCGCTTTTTAAACTTTCCTACGCTTGTGACATCGTCAGTCGCCACAGGCTTTAGTTTGCATACCTTCCTCGTTGGATTTTTAATGGGTTCATCTATCGGCTTCCCTTTCATTGCCTTTCAGCGTCCCGATATTCAAAAACCTCCCTGAGGACACGCTAATCAAGATTTCGGACGTGCTCGAGGAGACCCACTACCAGGAGGGCGACTACATCGTGCGCCAGGGAGCGCGCGGCGACACGTTCTTCATCATCTCCAAGGGTCAAGTGCGGGTCACCATCAAGCAACCCGACACTCTGGAGGAGAAGTTCATCCGCACGCTCAGCAAGGGCGACTTCTTCGGCGAGAAGGCGTTACATGGGTAAGTCAAGCTTGCCACGAGCTGGACCTTCGCGAAGCATTGCATCCACGGCTTCTTACAGAGACGATCTGCGAACGGCCAACATCATTTGCGATTCGCCCGACGGCGTCACCTGCCTGGTGATCGATCGCGAGACGTTCAACCAACTCATATCGAATTTAGACGAAATAAAGCACCGCTACGATGACGAGGGCACTCTGGAGCGAAAGAAGTAAGTATAGTCTTGAGTCAGTCGCCTCTGGGAACTGATCGTCTTCCTTTTTAAGCTCGTAAGTGTCGTTCAACTGCGATTGTGATTTTCTCGTCTAATAACATTCCCTCTCCTCCCCCGCCAGACTCAACGAACAGTACCGCGAAGTCGAGCTGGCCGATCTGCGCATTATTGCCACGCTCGGTGTCGGAGGATTCGGACGGGTGGAGCTGGTGCAGATCAACGGCGACACCAGTCGCTCCTTCGCGCTGAAGCAGATGAAGAAGTCGCAGATCGTGGAGACGCGCCAGCAGCAGCACATCATGTCCGAGAAGGAGATCATGGGCGAGGCCAACTGCCAGTTCATCGTGAAGCTCTTCAAGACCTTCAAGGACCAGAAGTACCTGTACATGCTGATGGAGAGCTGCCTGGGCGGCGAGTTGTGGACCATCCTGCGCGACAAGGGCAACTTCGACGACGCGACCACGCGCTTCTACACCGCCTGCGTCGTGGAGGCCTTCGACTACTTGCACTCGCGCAACATCATCTACAGGGACCTGAAGCCGGAGAACCTGCTGCTGGACGAGAAGGGCTACGTCAAGCTGGTGGACTTCGGCTTCGCGAAGAAACTGCAGTCCGGCCGCAAGACGTGGACGTTCTGCGGCACGCCCGAGTACGTGGCGCCGGAGGTGATTCTGAATCGCGGCCACGACATCAGCGCAGACTACTGGTCGCTGGGCGTGCTGATGTTCGAACTGCTGACGGGTTTGTCTCGAAGCTCCTGTCGTTACTCGCCTTTGACGGGTACTCACGCGCGTTCCTTTCCAGGTACTCCGCCCTTCACCGGCTCGGATCCGATGCGCACTTACAACATCATCTTGAAGGGCATCGACGCCATCGAGTTTCCGCGCAACATAACGCGCAACGCCAGCAACCTGATCAAGAAGCTCTGCCGCGACAACCCGGCGGAGCGCCTGGGCTACCAGCGCGGCGGCATCAGCGAGATACAGAAGCACAAGTAGGTCTCGAGGTCCGAGGGCCGGAGGTCGTGTGTAACGAGAACTCTTACTTTGCAGATGGTTCGACGGCTTCTACTGGTGGGGCTTGCAGAACCGCAGCCTGGAGCCCCCCATCCTGCCGACGGTGAAGAGCGTCACGGACACCACGAACTTCGACGACTACCCGCCGGACCCGGAGGGCCCGCCGCCAGACGACGTGACCGGCTGGGACAAGGACTTCTGAGTTCTGAGCTCAGCGCCCCTCAGGCCGCAAGGCGCGCCTCTGGTTGGATGGGGTGCAGCGTCTGGCCGGCGGCCACACAGATTTAGTTCTTGCTAAACAGCATGTTGTAGATATTCGCGCCCTCGTGGTGCCTCCACTTATTCAGCTATTTCTGCATGCATGTATTTTTGTACGTACGTTTTTATGATGGACCGCTTCGCACGTGTTTTCGGAGCGACACGGAAATGCACGCCACGCCTGCGTCAGCACTTCGTTGACCGCTGAACCAGCTGACCAAGCATCAGGTGGCCGAGTTGCCGACTTATATTGTAAATGTATTCTCTTCACTTCCCTTGTAAAGCTTAGTCGTAGTCTTCCAAGTTAAACATTATATTCTGCTGTGTACAAGTCACGCCCGGCTGTTTCATTCTCTTCCGCGACGTGACCTTGGCACTGCTTTTCGCGCGCACCGGAAAGCAGAGCGCTCGTCGCACGCACGTTCTTGCGTTCTCGGCTTGCCCGCGAACCCCACCGCGCAACTCGCTACTCGCTCATGTCGTTTCCATGACGACCCAGCGTTTATTATCATTCGAATTCGGAGCTGTCATGTGTTTGTGAATTCGTTGTGCGGCAGTTCGCGGTGGTTGTCCGAGTATTCTTTCAAATTCCAAAGAAGAGCTTCAGTTGACCAAAAATTCTATCCTGGTGTAGCTCACTGCATACAAGATTCAGCACCTGATGTAGAGCGCGTAGAATTACGCTGCCAGAACTGCTTAGAATTACAGAAGACAACATCGATTCCAACTCCGCGATCCGGCCGCGTCCGTGCCATCATGAGGCTTCATTTACTTCGCTGGTGCAGCTGGGCAGCACTTTGCCTCCTGATTACACTGCCAGTGGCTTCGGAGGAGATTCTCAGCAACCGCTCGGGTACGAGAGAACAGCTCGTGCAGCTAGTGTTTCGATTCCTTTCGTTCCTTCTTGTTTGCAGCTTGTCGGGAGCCCAAGGCGCCGGGCTTGTGTCGTGGCCGCCTGCTGCGCTACGCTTACGACGAGGAGACCGGCAACTGCGTGGGCTTCTACTACACCGGATGCATCTCCACAGCGAACAACTTTCTCACCTTCGAAGAATGTCGTCGCGACTGCATGCAGAAGCTGCGCTATTAACTTCGGTTAGACCTCGAGGGTTGTATGAATTTCGTTCTGTGATAATGAGTGAAGACGCTGTGTGTGTGCGTTTGACGAAGGCTAAACGCGTACAGAAATACAGATTAGTATAGAAGTAGATTTTTTTACTGGGCATGCGGGATGGACAGTGTGTGGGTATTGATGGGTCCTCAAAAACAGTCGGGAGTCGTAAGGCAATTTTGAAGGCTGGCCTTTCTCGTGTTAACCAAGCGCAGCAACAGGCAATCAGAATGTGCAGCACAGCAAATAACGGGTTCATTGAGCTACTCAGCCGAGTTACAAACCACGGTTCCCGGTTTCACAACCTGCGCTAAGTTAACGACGTAGTGACTACGCAGTTATCGAGCACGAAACAGGGTCGCTCGCATAAATTATTTGTATATTCAAAGATTTACAAGTGCTAAGTGGACAAGTAAAAACGCTGTTTTTCTGTCTCTACCTGAAACCTGAGAAAGCTGTAAGAAATCCTCAAGTTTTTCATAAAGTTTACTGTTCAAAAGCTAGCTAACTTCGAAAGGCAAGAAGTCGAGTTTGTTATTCTTCACCGTCGTCATATATGTTTACACTGGTGTAAACCCAGAAGCGGACAGAAACCAGAGTTTTCTCTGACAGCAACTTGACTTTCATCAGATCGTTGAGCTTTGACAGTTTATGCTGAATTTAGAATTGAGCATCCTTTTTTTCAAGACGTTGGATCCCCGGAGGAACTGCCAATAAGCATTAGTTTTCCATGCTTATGATGTGATAAGACGCTTCGGTCACTTAAGCAGAGGGAAGAACTCAACTAGTTACCTTGAAGCAGAAATAAACAGGCGGATCCATGGACTCGGAAACTCCCACTAACTTGGCTGACTCTTCCTCGGAGTACCTGGACGCAGAGGAAGACCACGACTATTTCGAAGATGAGCAGAGGCAGCAGCAAACGGAGGACAATAAACACAGTATTATAAATGAGATTCGAGAAGAACTGGGCGCATCCGGCACGAGTGAGCAGAGCAACGCTGGCTCCAGCCCAGCTGTACCTGGGATCGGTATTGCTGACGGAAATCGGTCCGGTTCTAGCTCTAGTCTTTCAGGGACGATCAAAGAATTCTCTGGATCGCAGGAGTCGTTGCGTGTGGCAAAAGCGGAAGAGGAGACCACGGACTACTTGCAGGACAGCGTTTGGAAGCAGCAGAAGAAACACATTTTCATCCTCAGCGAGGCGGGGAAGCCCATCTACTCGTTACACGGAAATGAGGACAGGTTGGCGACGCTGTTCGGCATCATTCAGACCCTCGTGAGCTTCGTACAGCACGGGCAGGATGCCATTACGTCGATACACGCGAGCGGCGTCAAGTTTGTGTTTCTCGTGCGGAACAACCTGACCCTGGTGGCGGCATCGCGCAGCAACATGAGCGTGCAACAGCTGCAAATGCAACTGAGGTGGGTCTGAATGGCCTTCGGGTAGAACGATTGAACACTTTAAAGTCCTACTATTTCAGCGACGTCTACAACCAAATCATCTCCACGCTGACCTACTCGCAGATGTCGAAGATCTTCGAGAAGCGCAAGAACTTCGACTTGCGGCGCTTGCTAGCAGGCAGCGAGCGGCTAATTTATCATCTTCTGGCCAACGACAGCAGTAACAAGCGAAGTGCGTCACCCCGATAAGCCCGGCATTGCATTTCTCTCATCTCTCTGCTCGCCCACAGTTACCAACAACATCTTCACCTTCCTGACCAACTCGATACGCGTCATGCCGCTGTCCACTGCAGTGCGCTCGCACGTCACCAACGCCATTCAGTCGAACTGCGCGAAAATCAAGAATCTGGTGTTCGCGGTGCTCATAGCTGACAACAAGCTGATCACCTTGGTGCGCATGAAGAAGTACTCGATACACTCGGCCGATCTCAGGTACGCGCGACGATCGCATGGATCGCATCTCCTCCTCTGATCTGCTCTGCTTCCAGGCTCATTTTCAATCTGATTGAATGCTCCGAGTCCTTCAAAACCTCCGAGAACTGGACGCCCATATGCCTGCCGAAGTTCGACATGAACGGCTACCTGTACGCACACGTCTCGTACATCTCGGACAAAGTCTGCTTGCTGCTGCTGTCCGTCGACCGCAACGCGTTCTTCACGCTCAAGGACGCAAAGAATCTCATTGTGGAGAAGATGGGGCGCTGGCGTTGCCTAGAAGTCATCAGCGAGGAGATGCAAAGTCGCCAAGAGGCTGCGAGAGTGAACCTCAGTGCCGTCGGCATCCCGGAGCTGCGGCACTTCCTGTACAAACCAGTGCGGCGCACGGACAGCGCCCAACTGCTGTGCTCCGAGCTGGTGCCTCCGTACACTGCGCTGGCGGAGTTCGAGCGTTTGGAGGCCATTTACTGCGATCTGCTGCAACGCATTCACTCGAGCACGCGGCCGCTGAAGCTCATCTACGAGGTGAGACAGCGCGAGGTGGTGCTGGCGTGGACGACGGCTGGATACGAGCTGTACGCGGTATTCGAGCCGTTGGTGGATAAGAGCGCCGTCATCAAGAAGGTGGACAAGCTCATCAAGTGGATTGAGAAGGACTTCGACGTGTTCTTCATACGCTGCCATCCGAATTTCTGAGAGTTTTGGTGGCGTTGGAGTTCGTTGCCGGAGTAGCGGAGGGGAGCGCGACTGTTGCACGACATCATTCCACCTGGAGATGGAGAGAGAAGTATTGTTTGCGAATTTGTAATCACGAGTTGCACTAAGTAATCCAGAATCGGTGTCATTGATACCGTTATTCGTTGAGCGCTGTGCGGATCGTTACTGTTATTAATGTTTACGCTGTGAGTTTAAGATTTCCTGAGCTGTTGAGCCTTCAGTTCGCATTAACTAGATAGAAAAATTGTTAAATTGGTTTAGTAAAAATCACTCGAGTATGTAGAGAATAGAGCAGGATAAAATACGAAATAAAATATCTAACTAGCTGTAAAACTTGAACGAAGTTTTGTGAAAATAAAGCGAAGTAATGAACTTCGGATTTTTGGTGTGATGTTCGTGTGAAGCCGAAGTGAGCAAAGAGACGAGAGCTTCGTTAGCAGTGACTTTCACCAGCTGCAGTTTCTGGCAGACTTGAGTGGCTCTCATCAGGGTTGTCAGTTCTGAGGCTGCTGTGGTAGGCGGAAATCCCACATGTGGGATTGTCAAATCCGGCTTAACTGAAGCATAAGCAACGTGAGAATTTTACTTATAGAATTTCTGCGCAAATCCACTTCAACTGATGAGTTTTGAGAAACTGATTTATTTTAAATTTGTGTGGGATTTCAGAGCGACAGAATTTCCATGTGGAATAAGAATTTCTTGGTGGTGGAGCGCCATTTTGAGGTGGCAGCCTTGGCGCGCATGTTCATTCAACATGTGGCCGACTTAAAAAGGGGGCAGCAAGTTTATGTCGGTCCAAATTAAAGCACGAGTCGGTGCGAGGACTGAACTGAATTCCTGCGACGCGGAAGAAAGCCTGACAAAGAATTGAAAACTTCATGTTTGCCTGGTTGCTGATTCGAGAAACTCAAGACGACAGCTTTTTCCGAGAAAAAAGAAGGTTTTTGCTTTCCAAGAACACTTTGAAATTAAACAAATTCCTCAAAAATCGAAGTGGGTCGCATTTAAAGTACAAAAATAAACTCGTCCCTTTAATTCCCGTCCTGCTCCTGCTTTTTGCAAGCAGGAATTCCTCCGAGCAGCAGCTTTTCGCTCGCTGGGCGCTGGGGGTGGAATTCTTGCGCGAGCACGTTCGAAAAGCTTTTCTGCAGCCGCTGGAAGTCGCAAGCGAGCGCCTGCTGCAGGACGTCTCAGTTGAGCCAGGGATTTGCACGCGTGCGGAACCGCAGGAGTCGCGTAAAACGCTGAACGAATTTGCTGAGCTGCCAATTCTGAGTCTCATAAAACAAGTTAAAAATCCAGAGCCCATCCACTGAGTTGCTGACTGCGAGAATAACGACGAAATGTGCGTTCAGATGGCGGAAAATACAAAATACTGAATAAAATTTACGCCACGCGTACTTGCAAATGTGGATTCCGAGCTTTAGAGGCGCTTAAATTCAATCAGAGTCACATTTTCCACTCCTGTGCTCACTTCCGGTGTCCTCTTCGACAGTTTCGTGCTCGCGTGTATCTGGTCGCGTAAAAAGGACGAAATAGTGAAGAGTGAGATCGACTTTCCTTTTGCCGCGCTGTGTGTGTCCTGCCGCTGCGTTTTTGCGCTGGTGAATAAATTAGTGAGTCGGTGCTTGCCGCGTTGTTGTTGTCGTCTTTGTGCACCCTTTGAAATCCGCGCGTGAGCGGCCTCTGGAGCGGCAGGCGGCCTCGCGAGCCCCCTTCGCTTGCCGGAAGAGCGGCTGCTGGCGCGAAAGTCGTCCGGGAGGCCTGAAAAGAAGGCTAAAAATTAACCTTCGCCGAAGTTTCATTCAACATCTTCTCGCTCCCTACTTTCGGACGCGAATTTAAGTTGAGTTCACAGTGCGTGTTGTCGAGTTCGTGTTTGCAAACAAGGATTCCAGAAGCGAGTGGCGGGTGGAAGGCGTCCCTCACTTCTGCTGGTAGGTCGTCGATGTTTTGCTAATTTAAATTGTTCCACGCTTAACGAGTTTGCTGTGCTTTCTGTAATAATCAAGAAGCAAATTTAATGCTTTCTAAGGAAATCAAGGAAGCTGGAAAACAATTCCTTCGCTTCCTAACAAACTTAACAAAGAACAAATTGCGCTTTAATTAATATCGCAAAATATTGTAGTTTTCAAACGAAGCGAGGAAACGAAGCAAAACGTAGAGCGGCGCAAGTTTCGAGCCAATTTAATACTTTTAATGAGTTGCGAGCAGATGGGAGGCGCCATCTGAGATGAATGAAAATCCAGCAAAATGCATGCACATCCGGCGCAGTTATTACGTAACACACACAAACGCACACTCACCCACACACACACACACACACACACACACTCACCCACACACACACACACTCACCCACACACACACACACATGCACACACCGCATTGCTTGCATTGCGAGGCCCGCGGTTGCCATCCTCGTTTCCACGCAAATGAGTCCCTCTTTCCGCGTAGCAGGATTTTTTTACTTCAAAGACGACTTCACAAAGATTACTCTACGATTACACTACGATTACACTACGATTACACTACGATTACATTACGATTCCACTACGATTACACTACGATTACACTACGATTACATTACGATTACATTACGATTACATACGATTACGTTACGATTCCACTACGATTACACTACGATTACATTACGATTACATTACGATTACACTACGATTACATTACGATTACATTACGATTACATTACGATTACACTACGATTGCATTACGATTACATTACGATTACACTACGATTACATTACGATTACACTACGATTACATTACGATTACATTACGATTACACTACGATTACATTACGATTACATTACGATAGTATTACAAATACAAGAGAAAGCGTAAAAGTAGCAAAACATTTTCTGAAAAAGAGGAAATACTTTCGCTACAATCGCATCAAGCTGGCAACACTGGTAGCGCCAAAGCCAACGCCGACATTCATTGTTGTTCAGCAGCAAAATGATTGTCTTTTTCAGCAGCACGTGAGGGGCGGAGCGCGGGGCGGCGAACAACGAGCCGCCAAACTCATTCTTCATCGCAGCAGTGGAGAGCAGCAGAGAAAAGTTTTAATTTCTAGTTGTTCGCTGCATCGCAGCTGCGTCACTGCGTCGCTGCGAGTTGCAGCTGCTCACTTTGCTGGTCGCCGCAATTTGCTCGACGCGATTTTAATGCCTTTGAATCGCTGGGATGAAAACTTGTGATGTCAAGGACTGCGACGTCGATTAGAAGCGATTACGAGGAGAGCGACGGCTGCTCCGAAAGTGACGCCCTGAAGTGGGTCCGCCATTGTTGTTGTGCCTCGAGGGGACTGCAATTTCGCCAGCAGCTCGTTAACCCTCTCGCTCTACTAACTCTCGCGTCGCCCTCGCGTCGCTCTCGCACTTCTGTCCCCTTCTTCGCTCTCGTTCGTCGCTGCGCGCTGGCAATTTTCCGCTTGATTCGCTCCAACGCACGCAAGATCTGCGCCGAGGTCGCTTTCGCCGGCGACGCGACTTCAGCAAGCCGCGCGGAATGCCGATCGCTCAGTCGGTGGGTGGGAATGGGAATCCCTTGGCGGGAATTCCGGTGAAGAGAAGAACAACCGCGCGAAAGTGGAGCGAAGGTGTGACAGAGTGGGTGAGAAGCATTGGAAAAAAGGCAGCCTTCGAAACTCCACTTCAGGGAGCGGAAAAGTCGCGCGGTATTTTTCACCAACTAAAAACGAAAACCTGGAAGCGCCGTCGTGCGGCGGGTGGAGCGCGGGGAGGGGATGCGAAGATGGGAGGGGAGGGACGGACAGAAGAGCCTCTGGTGAGTTTCTGCAAGTGTGGCTGTGCTGCTCATTTTTCTTGTAAGCTGCTTATTTTTCCTGCTACTTATTTTTCCTGCTACTTTTTTTTCGTGGTTGTTGCTCGCTTTTCATCTCGTTCCGTTTTTATCTCGACTCAAGCTGAGCAGTCGGAGTGGCTGGCGAATTGAAATGGCGGATTTTTCCGGTTACAACACGAATGCACACTCACGCCGCACACTCACGCCGCACACACACACACACGCACACACACACCCGCTCACGCTACACACGTCCTTCGCTCGCTCGCAGATAAGGAAGCGAAATTGAATGCGAGTATCGGCAGTGAAAAATGTATTTCATGTAAGAAGCGCACACGCGCGTGTGTGTGTGTGGGTGTGTGTGTGTGTAAGGACTCTAAATTCCTTGAACTTGCAGCGAAGCGGAAAATACTTTCCAATTATTTGAACCAAATCAGCGTTTTTCACTGCAACAGCAAAGTTTTCGATTCCACTAAAAAAGCAGATCCTTGCAAAACTTTTTCTCGAGTTTCTTTTTAAGAAAAGCGAAGAGTGAGTGAGAGGAACGCTAAATGTGTCCCTTTTTTCGGGCTCTTCATTTCCTCCGCCGGCACTTTTAACTTCTGCTGCACGAAAACGTTTCCACGCCACCTAATTTCAGTTTGTCGACAAAAGCGGAGCGCAGCATCTGTCAATTCGAATGCCACACACACACACACACACACACACACACACGCGCGCACACTCAATCCTTCCTTCCTTTCTTCGACCTTCAGTTGCCTGAAGCAGCGAAAAGCACAAAATTCCGTGCTTGCCACAGACTTTTTGCAGGTCGCGACCTATAAAACCGCAAAAGCGGCTTAAAACGTGTTGCGTGTGCTGGCGTGCGGCGAAAATGGGCCACCAGGAGGGGCAGCGAGGGGTGTGCCAGCGGAGAGGGAGGAGAAAGCGGGTGTCCTTGCGCTGAAACGCACGGCTGCCAACATCTCGAGCAGCGCAAAGTTGCAACAGCATTCGTGGCAGCAACAAGCTGGCAATTTAAATAATTTAAATAAAAGTTTGCAATTGAATTCTTGAATGTTGTTTTGTAAAATCAATTGAAATGACGGTTTTTGAAGGTTTTGAAGCTTCATGAAGTTCACTTCAACTTCAGTTTTAACTCCACGAAATCAACTCAGACTCGCAAAAATATTGCATTCAACGCTGTGAAACTCGAACTGCTTTCGAGGATCTCCAGCCAGCGGAACCAATTTGTTGCTGCCGCTGCTGCTGCGCCTACTGCGCCGACCGCCGCATTGTTTGCGTTCTGCGTTCTGCGTTGTGCCGACGCGCTTCAGTTCCCGTTAAGCACTTTGATCGCTCATCCTTCCCCTGCAGCGCGCCGCGGCGACGTTTGTGTGCCCAGCGCAGCTCTGTTGATGCAGCAGCGCGACCGCACACGCTAATACACTCGCAGCCACACATCAACGGACGCCCACTCACACGTGCGAACACCTTCGGCTCACAGAACGAACCTGCAAACGACCGCAAACAGGCTTTCAAATCCCGTTGCTTTGCTCAGGAGGACGGACGGTGTGAAAATACGTGCGTGTCTCTCCCTCTCTCTCTCTCTCTCTCTCCGTCTCGCGTGAACGAGCTTAAATACTCTAAATTAAGTTAATTTGCATTCAGTTGCCTTTTCAAGTTCGAACTTCACCGCTCAGTTGCGCCTCCTACCCGCCTTCCGACGTCTTCGCGGTATTTCGAGTCCAAACTGCCTTGAAAACTTACTGGGGTCCCTTCGCCAGTCCACTGGCCGCAGCGATGATGAGTTTGCTTTATCCAAATTGGGTTCGAAATGAGTTCAGTTGGCTGTTTGCTCTGCGGCCAACTTTGTCAGCGCGAAAGTTGCGCGATCTCTGCGCTGCTTGGCCGGCAAAAAGCGCACCGCCGCGATTGACGTTCGCAACTTTTCCACTTTGCGAGAACGGCTAAGCAGCGCCAACTAAATGCTTCGTTGTGATCTTTTTTCGATTGGATTTCCCTCCTTTTTAATTCGATATGTTTCTCCTCCCCCCCCCGCCGTCTCGCTACCCACGCCACTGGTAGCTGTACTCACTCCTGGTGCGACTTGTTTTCCTCCGCCTCCCGCGCGGCTCGACGTGCGCATCGCTTGTAATCCAATTTGTAACTCAGCGTCTTCCATTAGAGGCTCCCGTCCGCGCTCGAGCCACTCAGCGCCTGCTGCGGCCACCGGATCTGCTGACGTCCGCCGCGCGCCCCCTTCCACGTCGGGCGGGCGTCGGCTGTTCAACTGGATTCGAGTCCTTCCTCCAGCGTGCTGACTTCCTTTCCTGCCTCTTTTTCAATACGCGTCTTCCTGCATCTCGGTGCGCGACGGCTTCTGCTTTTACCATCGTCTTAGTTGTTGTTGTTACTGCTGTTGTTGTTGCTGTTGTTGTTACTGCTGTTGTTGTTGTCGTGCTTGAGGAGAAGTGAAATATGTTTGCCTTGGTGTTCGCAGGCTTGCGAAATCGTGTCCTCCAGTCGAGAGTGCTGAAGCTGCCTCGGACTCGAATAATGTAACGAGATTCCTTCGCTCGAGATTAAGAAGGTGGAAAGCAAATGGACGCGAATAATGATTTGTATTTATTTATCCCCGTTCAGCGGCTGCAATTTGTCGGCTCCGTTGGTGTTGAAAGGGGAATCAAGACGGGGAAAACGTGAGGCCAGTTGAATTTCCTTTGTCGTCATTTATTCATAATTCCGCAAAATTGCTCATAAATTGCTCTTTGCGGCTTTTATTAGAAAATGTTTCACTATTTTCAGAACACCACGAGTAACTTGGAATTCCCAATTCGACAAAATTCCACTCACAACCTCCGTTCTGATTTCTGGAATTTAGGAGGGAAAAGGAAGCTGAATTGGTAAACTTTACGACGTTGTAATGCACAAAAGCAAGATTGACCTACTTCAGACACTGGAAGAAATACCAAATAAAAACAAGTGGTTCTCTGAGTGAAGCCACGCCTCCTTCTAGCCGGGTCTCAAGGCTCTCTTTTGGCTGCAGGCTACGTCGAGTTCATAGGCATCTCGGGACCAAATCTCGCTCCGCTCACTCCATCCGATTACGAGTTGTGAAGTGGCAAACACGGACACATCGGAACATTCGAAGAAAACACAATTTCTCATTTATAGTGCACAGGATTTCTGTTACTGTATCCACAGGATGATGAATCTCTTACCTGTACACACAAATGCCACTTCGAACTGAGAACTTTATTGTCCTTGAGGTCAGGCTGTGAAGTGAAGGACAACCTCAATATCCTGGAACTATTTTACTGTTCAGTTTCATGACTTCTTCAGTCTCAGCTGCAGTTAAGGGAAGGCAGGCTGGTCTTTACGAGGGAAATCCGGCCGCAGATGCTCTGTGTGGCAACACCTGGCGAAGAGGCGTCAGTGTGTCGTCGCGGGCAGCCGTGTGGGTGCGAGGAATCGCCAGTTCTGCGGTCTTCGTCCCACAATTGAGGGGAGGCGACTGCTTTGTACGTCTCTATTCTCGAAAATATGCTGTAATCGCAGCTCTTTCACTTCTATTCGGCCCTCGGCTGCTTCCTTCTGCTGTCACAGCTTCTGCCGGGATCTCGTTTTCTGTTCTTTCTGTTTCAGTTGGCATCCTCGTCGGCTGGAGGAGGGAAACTCGGCCTTCCTTGAGGACTTCGGGACGCTGAGTAGGATTTCGTATGATTTTCTATTGATTTGCTTGGGACGACAATGACGCGAAAGTCATGGACGCCCAGATTAATTAACTCAGCGGCTGTGGATGGAGAATCAGTTCGTCCCGGAATGTGTATCGAATGTCATAATAGTTGGCAAGGACATCTGAAGAACTGAAGTGTTAATAAGAACGAAAACAGAAGCAGGAGCGCTCGGATTCTCGAGTTTTCTTAAGATTTGCACGACCCTTGTTGCGTCTCCTTCCCCGTGTCAACCTCAAAAGCGACAATTTATCCTCCCTGCAGGACTCCGACAGCCATTAGCGAGGATACACGATAAAATAGAGCAAAATAAAACGCCAGCAACAAAGTTGTCGCTTGCGAGAGGCTAGCGAAGGCTGACGAAGGCTGACGAAGGCTGACGAACGCTGTTGTCGGTCGACGGGTTGGTGGGGCGGAGGAGGGGAGGAGGGGGAGGACATTGCAACTGTTATCACCGCACTGACACACACGAACACACGCGTGCAGGCGAACGCGGACTCTCTCCTCCTCCCTCTCTCTCCTCCTCTCTCTCTCTCCTGATGACGAGCGACGCGCGCCTCCGCGTGGGTGCAGCGTTGCCACTTTAATTTCATTTCCGCTCGCATTATTTGCTTCCAGCATTGCAATGCACACACACACATACACACACACACACACACACAGAGCAGTGCAGCAATTCAAGTGTTTCTACTCGCGATGTTAGCGAGGAGGGGTGCGCGCGCGTGTGTGTCTTTGTGTTTGTGTGTGTGTGTGTGTGTGTGGAGAGACGAACCGCCGTCTCTGCTCGTGAAAAAGCACGCAACAAAAAGCTGGAGTGAGAGTTTTGTTCGCTGGAGCGTCGGGTTTTCCGATTCCACTGACGGCTGCCCGCGTTTCAGTTTCAGTTTCAATTTGAACGCAATTAAAGCGAACATAATTGCACATCACGTCGAACATTGAGTGCGGCTGCAGCCAGCGTGCGCATGTGTGCGTGTGTCAGCGTGCGTGAACATGCGTACGTATGTGTGTGTGGCACGCGAAGCCATAATAACTGGAATCGAGAGTGGCAGGACTCGCCATTTCAAGCTTTAACTTGTCGAGTAATGAATTCCTGCTGAATTCCGCTCTGCTTTCATTTTTTACTCTTCTGGTTACTCGACGTTTATTGACGTCGAATTTAAAATTTCACATGAGTTGCGTCCACTTCTCGCCCGACATGAAACGCGTTTGATTTTCAGTTTCAATATAAATCGCGACGACCGGTAAAAAAACGAGCAGCGAATAATTAAACGCCGTCGAGCGCATTGAAGCGAAAGTCAGCCGCACGACGGCGGCTGTCAGTCGCTCCGTTGCGGCGCCCGTCAAACGCCAGTCGGCTGCCGTTCAGCAGACGCAGCGATTTCCGCGATTCGCAGCGCGTCGCTCGGTGTTCGCGATGTCAGCCTGCATTTCATCGGCAGCTGCAATTGAAAGCGACGCGTCCGCGCCGCGCTGGTGACCGCGAATGAGGGCCGCGTTCTGCGAACAATTTCGCTCTTCACAGCATTTATTGACGCTTATATTGATTCAATCAATCAGTTCTAACGGACGCAACGGTTTCATTTTCTCATTGCAGATGTTGTTGTTGGAATTGGATTCGCCGCCACAAACCGAGTGGAATTTGGAATAAAATAAAATCGGAGGAAAGTAAGAACAACAAACGAGTTCGCAACAACAAACACGTTGATATGGGATTCGGTGTGTGTGGCCGCTCAGCGACACGACTGCGAAAGTGTCAAGAGAAGCCGCAACAACAACGCCAACAACAGCAACGAACGCACCGCACGAGAGACGCAGAGCAAAACCACCGCCACCGCCAGCACTGCCAACAGCAGCAACAACAACAACGTGTGTCTCTCTTGAATTCGTCTGAATTTCGAGGTGGTCGAAGTCGGCGCGGCTGCCTCTCAGCAACAACAACAACCACTTCAACAACAACAACAACAACAACACGGCGAAACAGCAGAAATAACAGTGATTCGGTGCGCGATGCGGCAGCTGGAGCGGCACCACAAATGGAACCAACAACAACAACAACAGAAAGAACAACAACAACAAAAACAAAAACAACAATAAAAACAACAACAACAACAACAACAACAGCTACGGCGAAACACACAGAATCAAAATATTTGCGTCGCACGCGTTCGATTGTCGCACGCAGCAGCAGGTTGTCGTTATCACGTCCAGCAGCAGCAGCAGCAGCGGCATCCTTGGCACGCATACCAACAACAACAACAACCGCGAGCACATCCTTTCCTTGGCTGCTGGCCGCGTTTTTACTAACCGTGGTATTCGTCGAACCCACAACGACAACGACGACGACGACGACGACGACGACGACGACGATTGCGGCAGCGCCGTCTGCCACAGCAGATCCTCCTGCAGCCGCCCCTCCGCCTCCTCCCCCTCCGCCACCGACTCCACCGCCGACTTCATCGCATCCCACACTCGCTGCGCCGCCTCCGGCATTCGCGCCGCACAGTCGTCCAGTAACAACAACAAGCACAAGCAAATTTGTAAGCGCGCAAATAACTTCTCAGCCAACGCTAGGATTTCCAATAAATGAAGCAGCAGCAACGGCAACAGCAACGGCAGCAGCAGCAGCAGTGGGAAGCCAAGGAATTCGGGGCGAGGGTGAGGAGGCGGAAGAGGGAAATGGGAGTCCCAGCAGCACCGACAGCAGCAGCACCGACAGCAGCAGCAGCGACAGCAACGTGCCGAGTAGTGGTGAGCAGCAGCTGTTGGAGTTTCACATGCTGACCAGGCAGCAGCAGCAGCAGCAGCAGCAGCAGAGCCAGCGACCGCATCGCCGTCATCGCCAACGCGACGTTCCATCCCACGAGTCCGTCGACGACGTTGCTGCTGGAATCCGCTCGGCGGAACCGAAGGCGTCGTCGGCAGAAGCAACAACAACCTCCAAGCAGCCACCGCCAACTGCCGACGCCGCCAGATGCGAGCCGCGGGTGCTGGAGGCGGTGTCGCCCGAACAGGTGAGTGAACACCCGACGCTCGTGAAGCATCGACAGTCGCACCTCGAGCACCGCGAGTACCGTCAGTCTTCGCCGAACACGGCGAAGGTCAGTCTTACATCTGCCGAACGCTGCTCCTCGTCCTCTGCTGCTCCTCGTCCGCTCTCAGCAGTGCGGAGCGCCGCACACGCCATCTCCGCGTGGTAATACAGCAACAATGCGTTGCAACAACAACGACTCGAGCAGCGTTCGCCCGTTCGGTCCATCGAGCAAAACACTCTCGACACGAAGGACTCGCGCTTGCAAGCGCACGACGTCGCGCACCATAAAACTCCTCGTTGTGGCGCAGCAGCAGGTCCTTGCAAGGATGATTCCGCTGGCATTGCGTCCTCAGTGGATTACATAAATGACGGGCAGCAATTTATGCGAACGCTGTCGTCGCATGCATTTCAACACGCGAACGGTGGCTCCGACGACAGCAGTCGGCAGCAACCCCACGAATAAACAACAACACGCTGAGCTACAACAACCACACGAATGAACAACAACACGCTGAGCTACAGGTTGCTTTTAAAATTTAACGAATTCCATATTTTAGAATTCGAGATTTAAACACGGAGAGAGGGAGGGGGAGAGGGAGAGAGAGGGAGACGGACAAGTTAAGCGACGATAAACGACGACAAAACATCTGCAAGGACGAAAAATAAAACACGTTTAGTGGAATTGCAAATGAAGGGCGTGATTGAGAGAAAAGTCGTGGAGAACTAAGAATACACAACACACACACACACACACACACACACACACACCAGCGTCTCCGTCAGCAGCGGTTTGTGGCAGCTGGCACTCTCTTCACTCTCTTCACTCTCTTCGTTTCGCCGAATGAACAAGAACAAGCATCAGTGTTCGGTTTTAGCGATTTCCAACACTGTTTTATTATTCCGTTACCACGCTCGACAGCTGAACAAACACAGCTACACCTGCACAGCCATGCAATTTGCGTGTAAATACAACGCGTCTCTGAACGAGAGACTCATTTTTGATTCCAGATTCGAAGTTCAGTTCGAAGTGGAATCGCACACAAATTCACGTCTACAGAGTTTCCCGCAGCGAAATGTAAAATTCAAATTAAAATATACAATCCATCCCGGAATCAAAAGCGCGTCCACATCCGCTTCCTCATCCACTCATTCACCTCCTCATCCACTCATTCACCTCCTCATCTCCGTGTTCTCGTTCGCTCAACAGAGAGACACTCGGCCTGCCAGCGAATCGCTGCATCTGATCCGTCAGCGTCATTCGTTCAGCGTGCCGTGGCAGCAGCAGCGCTGACAACTGACGCGTTCTGCAAGGACGCTCAGAAGGACGATGTGTCATGGTTGACGATCGCACCACATTTAGTAACCACACACACACACGCATTCGTACCCGCCTGCCATTCCAGCTTCACAAGAAAATCCCGAGATGTCCAGCTTCAAGTTGCGTGGACTCTGACTCGCCGAAGCTTCGCGCGTTTGTAGGCGTCTATTAAATATGAACGTCGTTGCGGGGCGCGTTGGCTGTGTTGCACGATGAAATGCAGCACCCGCTCGGTGCACCTGCAGCCGCCGTAAAATGCAGCCGCCACACGTCGCCGAAGACCTCAACTGTGGCGATGTGCAGCCTTCACAAAAAGTCGTCGTCCTTTCCACAGTCTGCACCAGGATGAGTCGCGACTTTCGATTTTTCGTCTCAACAGATCATCGTGTTGCGGAATATCAATCGGAAGTTAAAGCGGTTCGCCGAGTTCGCTTGTATTTTCAATAACTCACGTCATCTTCGGTTATTCTTGGCCGCAGATAAGAATGGCAGTCATTATCGGGCTGCTGATTGATTTAGTGAGGCCATTAATTGTATTCAGCCGCAGCATGACGAGCCCTCGCCCCGCCCCCGCCCCCGCTCTCCCCACCCGCGACTTGCCGTCTTCGTGTCCTGCAACTCTTGACACAATTCGCGGCCCAGCGCTTCGCTTCATCGATTTGCATGAGTTGGCTGGTAATCGCGTCGGATTCATCGGAACCACTTAAGTGGGCAACAGCGGGGTCGAGCAGGACGGCATTCGAGGCTCCAAATCCACAATTAACGCCAACGCAACGCCAGTTCGTTGCCAATCGTTGTCACCCCGAAGATTGCAATCTTCATTAATGTGCGTCACAAGCGTAATTAAAATATTGATTACACGCACACACGTACACAGCCACACCCACTCATTAACACACACAGGAGAACACGCAAATGGCTCTGCATACACACACACACACACACACACACACGAGCGTAAGTCTGTCAGCGGCGCGTTCACGGAGAATACAAGGAAATCAACGAAGGCGAGGTCCGTGTCATCAAAATGACGACATTTTTCACCAACTAGCATTTTTCACAATTCTCGTTGTTAATCGAGTTGTTGTTCCTGGTTTTTCTGAATGTGGTGGGCGTCTCGAAGAGCTGTAGAATGAGAAAAAAAAAGCTGAAAGGGTTTGCCGAGGATAATCTGCAATTACATGATAATTGGAAAGGCAAAGCAGTGACATTAAATTGCGAATTATCTCAAATTAATTAAGGCCAATTATGACAACCACAACAACACAGACGGCCGCAACACCAATACAAACACCATCAACGTGGAGAAGAAGACGTCGTCGATGCTTCATTAGCATCTCTTGATTGGCTTGTCTGCGAGCACACAGAACGCATCAACGACGTTCGTTTATCTGTAGAGGGGAGACACACACACACACACACAAACACACACACACACACGCACACACACACTGACACGCTGTTGGTTGTTTTGTTGAAAGAAATCCTAAATCGCCCGACAACGCCAAGGAATTGAAGCGAAATCGAGGTGGAAGACAGTCAGCGAGAGAGACGAAACACACTCACACAGCCAACACTGAGGTGCTGCAGCCGGTGTGATCAGAATTACGTGTCGCTTGTAGCGCCCGCTGGTGCATCCATGCAAGTGTGTTAGTGCGTGCGTCGCTGTGTGCGTGCTTCGGTTAGCAACTCGATGCACGAGGCAAAAAGTGTCTGCTGTGCCAGCAGGGCTGCCGAGTCGGAGTTGTTGAGTGTTAACTTTTATCTCGTTCATTATTGCGCTGACACGCAGCTTGAGCACTCTCGAGGGATGTTTTTTCAACAAGGGTGATTCAACACAATTGAATTCCAAGTGCTGGCAGCAGTCAGAGAGGTCAGCAGACTCTTTAAAGCAAACAATTTTTGTGCTTCGGCAATTTGTTGGCGGTCATTTAAGAGTTTGCGATGCGGTCAATCGGTCCACTTTAAAGCCAACATTCGAAAATGCTTCAGCTAACATTTCTGTGTTCATTAAATGCTTCGAAACCGAAGTTTTCTGCTGCCTTCAACCGCTGATGGCTCCGTCTGGCTTAATTTTAGTTCGCCTGCGCGCGTTCAAAACTCCATTAAAAGCACTTGAAAATAACGCGTCAAAACGCATCTCGTTGAATTGCAAATGCATAAAATTCGGTGGTGGACAAACGGCGGTCAAGCTCTGCAAAAACCGACTGCATTAAAAGTTCTGATTTAACGCTGGCAGCACTGCTGTGCGATTGTTTTAGCGTGAGACAAGAAATTCCTGACGTGGACCTGATGGTAATACGCACACACACACGCACACACACACGCACACACACGCACACACACACACACGACCGTGAGAAAGTTGACAGTTTGTCAGGGTTTAAAAGTTGTTCAAGCAACTGCAAACATCTGCAACTTCAACAAGAAACGAATTTCAAGCACTGTGGACTCAAGTGTGCGTCATTAAAAGATAAACACGAGGGCGTTGGTGTGTGTGTGTGTGTGCGTGCTGATGTGTTAGTGTCGTACTGTCAAAATGCAGTTGTGAGTGAAGACCGCAAAGTGCTGCAAGGAAGAGCAGCAGCAGCATCTTCTGGACGGGAGGAAAGCGCCACGCGGTGCAACGAAGCAGCAACAACCGATCTCACTGACGCGATGATTCGCTGACGTACTGCAGCATGTAAACAAGAAGCACGCGTTGTTTTCCAAGTTTACTCCGTGCTTGCGAACCGCTTTTCCGTGGATTCTGTAATTTGCATCGTGAACCTCCTTCGTGAACCTCCTTCGTGAACCTCCTTCGTGAAGCTCCTTCGTGAACCTCCTTCGTGAAGCTCCTCCGTGAACTTCGCAGCTGCTGCAAGTTGTGGCTTGAAATGTTGTTGTTGTCGAGGTTTCGAAGTAGCTTCCAACTTCTACTGTGGACTGCTAAGCAATCGAATAAGTTTTCCTGATGAAGTTGGCGTCACTTTACTAGAAACTCCTGCTTGCGAGTCTTTCCTCGAAAAACGTTGCGAGTGCAGATTTCTCTCAGTGCAGTCGTTCATATCTGCAGGTTTTTTCTAATCTGCTTCGATTTGCTGCTCCTAAAACGGGTCACTGATTTCAGCTGGCAGGCAACTCGGTTTCAATTTGAATTCCAATTTGCCATCCGAGCATCGACAGCTACAAATTGACTCAACTCGATTGAGCGGAGCGGAGCGGAGGTGTTCGATTAAAGATTCGAGAGAAAAGCGGCGGAAGGGGGAAAACGTTGAGGAAGAAGTGCAGCGGGCGACGGGGGAGTTTGATGACACCACTTAAAATCGGTAAATTGGTGCCAGCGACGTCTACTCTCGCTGTCCGGCTGCTCGGGAGAGCAAACGTCGTGTTGTAGTTGCGGCCAAAAAGGTTTCAAGAGGCAATTTCAGGAATGTGTGAAGAAATCCTTCTTCTTCTTCTCTACGGCAGGATTTCTAGGTGTGAATAATCAAGTTGAAACACAATTTGCGTTCACTTAATTAGGCTTCACATTCCAGGAATCTCAAATGTTATTTTTAAGACTTGAATACTTCGAGTTTAATTAATCTTTGGTTGCCAAAATTAATACTACAGTAGGATCCTCTTAAATAAAGTTAATTTAATTATCCAGCCATAAATTGAATACATTTTCAGCAATTGAAATTGTATTTTTCAAAATACCCGAAATTTGTTTCGTTTAAATTGGCTTGCACACCACGACGTATGAGTGACTTTTTGATTGAAGTTTGCTTTGGGATGAAAACAAATATTGACACACTTTAATATATTTGCGCACCCACACACACAAACAGAACACCGTTAGAAGCCTCCACACACACACACAGCCATTCATGGCGTCAACATTGCTGGCAGCAAAATGGCGGCAATTTTCTGCTTGCCGCTTAATAAAAACAAACTCTTGCTCAATAATAAAGCTTTCCAGGTCACGCACTGCGCTGGACACAAGTGCACAAACACACATGCATATGCTGGGACACGCACACGCACACACGTGCATACTTTCATCTCGATCCGCGCTCGGTTCGCGACTCCGGTGACTCCGCGCTTCTTGTCACCGAAATTATTGAGTGTGTTTTCACTGCACTCTCAGCCGAAGGAAGCGATAGCATTCTCACTCTGTTCTTCCGTTTGCTGCGTAGAAAAGGAGACTCAAATCTCGGCATTCTTTCTTTCAGTCCTACGACTTCGGCGACACCACCGACCAGGCGGCTCGCGAGTTCAGTGGTTTCCTCACCTCCAAATTCGGCGACTCCCACCCGCCCGCCGGACGCTCGCTCAGCGACCCGCTCAAGGAGGAGCTCAGGCGGCGCGCCAACAACATCGCCGGCAACGCGCTGAGCGAAGACGCCGCTCTGCTGGCGTTTGCTCTGGCTGCGCCTACAGTCGACACGGTGGTGGTCAAGTTCAGAGACAACGTAACGGTAAGTCGACGGAAGCTTTCCCCAAGTTGGTCTCCTTGCTCCTCACGAGTCCTCGTTCTCTCCTCAGATACCGCCGGACCAGCAGCGCAACAAGTCGTCCGCCTTCCTGGGCTCCTACTGGCGTGAACTGGGCCTCGCGTGGAACATCAGCGACGACGCGCACGAGTGGGGCGCCCCGTTCCGCGACTGCCACCTGCTGAAGGGCCGCTGGTTGTGGCCGTTTCGCTGGTCCTTCAAGGAGCACAAAATCAAGTGAGTGGCTGCCAGATTTTCCGCGGAACGTGGAGTGTGTGACGTTCTCTCTCTCCCTCTCCGTCGCTCGCAGGATTGTTGCTGTCGCTTTCGCCGCCGCCGATGAGGATCCGTGCAACGATGGGCTGGAGGAAGTATTTGGGCGCAAGCACGGGTAGCTCCACAACCTTCCTCGGCTTTTCTCCACCCCTCTCTCACTCCTTTCCCACCCCTTGCAGCTGTGATCGCAACACCACCTTCTGCCTGCCAACTGAGGGCGCGCCGGCGGCTTCGCGCGCCTCCTACGCCTGCCTCTGCCGCGAGTCGTACTACCTGCCGAACTCCGAGCTGCAGGGATTCCCCGGCGACGCGGTCGAGCTCTCTGAGCGGCTCGGCAACTACTCGTGCCTGCCGTGTCCGGGAGGCTGCTCGGCCTGCGACCAGCACGGCGTCTGCCTGTTCGGCGAGCCGCAGGAGCTGCTGTCCGCGGAGAACCTGCTGCGGGTGTCGGTGGGCTCGGTGCTGGGAGCCTGCATGCTGTGCTGCGTGGTGCTGGGCGTCGTCGTGTTCCGGCAGCGCAAGTGCAAGGTGGGTCTGCTTCTCCGACGCTCCCTGAGTTTGACGCTCTCTAACTCTCCCCGCAGGCCATCGCGTCGAGTATGTGGACCGTGCTGGAGACGATCCTGCTGGGAATCGTGTTGCTGTACGCGTCGGTTGCCGTCCACTTCTTCCCCGCTTCCAGCGCGCGCTGCCTGCTCGAGCCGTGGCTGCGCGAGCTCGGCTTCATCACCTGCTACGGCGCCGTCATCCTGAAGCTCTACCGCCACCTGGTGGACTTCCGCACGCGCAAGGCGCACCGCTGGGTGCTGCGCGACGTGGACCTGCTGAAGTACTTGGCCATCATGGTGTTCGCCGTCACGTGCTACATGGCCGCCTTCACCGCCTCCTCGCTGGACCTGATGGAGGCGGCGCAGCTGGAGGGCTGGCGCGCGCCGCGCACCGACACCTGCCACCCGCTCAAGTGGGAGCTGGTGACGCAGGCCAGCGAGGTGCTGATTCTGGGCTTCGGCCTGCACCTCGCCTTCGCCAGCCGCAACGCCGACACGCAGTTCAGGGTGCGTCGCGCTCGCTGAAGCTTCGTCGTCTCTGATCGCGACTTCCTCTTGCAGGAGCGGCAGTTCCTGGTGGCCTCGCTGGTCCTGGAGTTCGCGGTGTCCAGCAGCTACTACGTCCTGCGCCTCATCTACCTGCCCGCGCTGAGTCCTGGCGCCATCCTGCTGGCGCTCTTCCTGCGCTCGCAGCTGACGAACACCGTGTCGCTGGGTGTGATTTTCGCGCCAAAGCTGTGGTACCAGCACAAGCAGGTAGGGGCGTGGCAGGCGCTTCGGGCGCTTCACGGAGGGCTGCAAGAAGCGCCCCCTCCACTTTTATTTTACTCCGAATCAACTCTCATTCCGCGCCTCCAGCGGTGAGGAGCACTCAGCGGTTTGACTGCCACCAGTCGAGTTGCTGGGTCGCTCCCGCGTTGAGAAGAAGCCAAACCACTCGCGAACTACGGAGTAGAATTTGTTGTCTCAACAAGGAAACGGTTTTTCTTCGAATCAGCTTTTTACAGTTCTGCGGCTGAACGCATTTTGTTGGTTTATTTGAGCGAGAAAAGACGCGAGAGTTAATTTTTTACTCTACATTTTACTGAAATTTCCGCAACCGAGCTATGAAGTTGCTGCGAGTTTTCAATACTTTTCTGCACTGTTGTGTTCACACTTCCGTTTTAATGAATTATCTTTAGGAAATTTGCTGTGATATACGAAAACTATTCTTGTGTTTAATTTATTTCGAAACCTTCCTGAAAAACCTAATTTTCCAGGAGGAGAAACTGCAAATTCCTCGTAATTCCTGATTGTAGTGGATGCACTTGTATTGTGTTTTTGTATTTAGAGTTTCTTCGTTATAAAAATGCTTTTTATAAGATTTGCACTCTCCGCATTCCGTCAATAATGACGATTACTGCACGATTACTGTGTCGCACGATTACTGCATCACACGCTTGCTTGCACGCCGATTTATTGAAATGCTTCGGCTCGCTTTGTTTTCTTCAATCAGACTTTAGCTGGATTTTACTTTTAACAAAAATCTGTTTCCTCTTGAAAGTCTGTAAATCTCTCCAAAAATCTGTTTCCTTCTCGTGTCTAAATACTCGCTTTCTGTTAAAATCTTTCTCAACATCTGCTATTGCAAAGTTTTGCAGGTGATAACTGAAAATAAGAAAAAACTCAATCTCTAGATTTAACTTCTGGATTATTTTTTGTACGATTACGCGTTAGTGTTCACTAAACAAACCAACTTCTTCACGTTCATAACAAAATCATTTATTTTCTGTTCATTAACTTTTTCTGTTTCATTAGCGTTCTGTTTCATTAAAGTATTTTAAATCCCCTTCAAGAATTAAATTTATTAGTTGTGCTTCCGTTTTATTTAATCTAAAAGTTACCAAAATTGAGTAAAATTTTTCAACACACCTCAAGTGAGTTGGAAATCGAAAAACTGCCTTCAGCAAATTTTTCTTTAGAAAATTCGCGCATTTTTAACGCTTTCCAAAATTTTCATCGGTTTCACACTTTTTAACTTTCCGGTAAACTCGCTTGCTTGGTGAAGTTTACTTTCACGCTTTCCAACACCGAAAATCCCATCACGTGCGCACTGCGAAAATCACTGCGGCTTGCAACACTGAACTTCTCTCTCAACTGAACGGTTGACTCTTCAAACCCACGACGTGCCTTGCCACGTGTTTCGTTCCCACACAAGTTGTGTGACACAACTTTTCAATTCGTTTACAATTGTTGAACTGTTTAACTATTCAACTGTTTTATTTGCTCTGTTTTGTTTTTCAGTTTTTATTGTCCTTCCTGAAAGTTTGCGTTGTTTCTTCTGCTTTAAATGGCAGCTCACTTCCTTCGTTTGTTGCACTTCTGTTCGCCTTCGTTCCGCTTTTCATTTCATTCCTCGTTTTGCTCATCGTCCTCGCCTCAGTTCGTTCTCTGTGCTCTCTGAGCTCTCTGTGTCGGTGTGTTTGCTGCATCTTCATAGCTTGCAGGTTCGCGCGGTTCGCTCCCTTGCCCATGATCTCTCCCTTCGCTTACCTCCTGCGGATGCTTTCAAGGGTTCCCACGACGTCGGCCACCAGCTGGGCGGCGGCTACGCGGGTCTGTGCTTGGGCGACCCCGACTTCGGCGAGCTGACGATTTCCGAAATGAGCCCTGAGGACATTCGTGCGGAGCTGAAAAGGTAGGCAGGCAGCGAGGACGTTTTGCTCCACTGTAATCGACGGCGTCTCCTTGCAGACTGTACACGCAACTGGAGATCCTGAAGAACAAAACCCTGCGGCAGGACAATCCGCACATCAGCAAGCGGCGCGGCGGCCGGAAGGCGGGGCATCGCCGCTTCTCACTGCAGGTGCGTTTTGGGCGACGGCCGCCCGTTTACTGTATATATTCGAGCCGAGTTTCGTTGACTTTCTTATCAATCTCGAAGATAGAGAGACAAATTTAACCCGACTTAAACGTGTGTTTTGTTGCTTTTAATGCTGTTTTACTCAGTTTTCGAAAGGCTCAGTGATTGCAAACCGAACAATCCAATCCGTTCAATTACGACTTCAGTAAAAGCAATTTCGAATTAACACACTTTTACCGACTCAACTGAGTTCAGACGACTGTAGTTGCTCATTAAATATAAGCAAACATGATCAAGTTTAATTTTTGAATGTTTTCCACTCTTCATTTCTGTTACTCGTTACTCGTTATGTGTAGAAAAAGGGAAGCAAAGACAAGGTAAGAGTTGGCAACCGTTAAACTTACACATGCACACGCACAAAAGAGCGAACTGGGTCACTCAGAAGCGCAGCAATTAAACTCGCGCTTCTTTGTTGCCCGAGTGTTGAACGCGATTTTAGTTGAACTGCACGTAGATCCGTCTGGCTTCCAAATCAAACGACGTGAAATGATCACGTGTAGCGGGACCAGAATACCTTCCTCGCATCAGAGCAACCCGATCCAATTTCCACTCCCGCTTAAGTAGAATCCATGCATGTTGTTGTGGAGCGTTCGAAAGTTTTCAGTTTGCATTTCACACATTGATTGCAGAATCATAGTTGCGCACTTGAAATTGACTCGATCTGTCGCTTGCGCTGCCTTAATTTGGAGAACTACAACTAATTAAAGCTGTTTCTCCCTCGCAGGCGCTGAGCTCCAAACATCGCAGCAACAGGCACCAGCAGGACTTGGAAATCACGGAAGCGGAACCGTCGCGCACCCCCGAGGACTCCGTTTGCAGCGCCGAGGGTCCCACCGACACGAATGCCGACGCGTCCGCCGTTTCGCACTCCATTCTGCCGCACTCAACAGTCGCACATGCAAAGTGAAGCACCAGTCAGATGCCAAAATGGCGCCTAAAACTGGACACGAACGAAACGAGCGGGAAAACTAACTGTTCATTACTCTCTTAAGTACTCGTAAAAGACGAAGATCACTGCTGACTCTCTAGGGCTTCATTGCACCAACGCTTTTCACTTCAGAGTTTCGTAAACCTTTCAAAAACGAGCAAATTTACCACCGCATTAAAATTGTAATTGCAAAGCAGTCTGGAAAGTGCGCAGTGCAATGAACGGAACTCAGAATATCATTTTGCAACCGTTTCAACAAATGTTGGACTCGCTCTCACTCTCTTCGTTGCAAGGCACGTTTTAACTCTCTCACTCTCTCGCTCGCTGTCTCGCTTTCTGCAAATCTCAACTGTGTTGAAAAGCGATGAAAAGCTTGTGCTTACTGCCTTCTTCTACTTTTGTACTAAACTTTGCTTCGCAGCTCTCTCAATATCACTTGAAAAGTGAAAACTGTTGGTTCGACGAGTCCGTTTTTAAACGTTTTCCTGTGCGATTGCGAACAAAAGTCGTTCGTCTCTTCCTTTAAGATTGAAAACCTCCTGCTGGACGACCCCAGATACCTTGTAATAGCCAACGTTTAGATTAAAGGAACAACTCAAGTAGCACAGTAAACTGAATGTATGTAAATAAGCAAAACTTACTTTAATATCGTAGAAGCCAGGAAAGAAATACCTTGATATGACGACAACAACAACAGCAACAAACATTTGCTTTATTTAACATTTTGTACGAATACGAAGAGTATTCAAAAATGCCAGCAAGTGAGATTTTGTACGTCTTGTAAACGATTTTTATTTAGGAATAGAAAATGATGAAGTTTTGTAACCAAATCATTCATTTGTAATCAAGTCATTCCTTTGCTGAGACGCGCTAACAGCAAACAGAAAACTCTGGAAAGACGCCCACCTGAAGTATTGCAAGACATTAACTTCAACGAAAGTGATGAATTCTGGCGGCGAAGTGAATATTTGAGCTCTATTATTACTGTACATCATCCACCTCCCAAACGCATTGAAGGCCGGCCGAAATCGCTGAGCAGACTGCCTTCAGATTGCTTGGTCATCCAGGCATCCGAGCAGATTGCCTTCTGCGGAGTTCCTGCGCTGACCGAACCATCTAATTTCCATTAATGTGTTGTCGCCTTGTCCACAATAATCAAATAGTAGTATTTAAACCGAAATAGTAGTGTATTGGCGCCCCATTTCCGATTGTTTTTCGCACGAAACACAGTTTCAACTTCGCGGCGGATGCGTTGTGCGGCTCGATGAAGATTCTGACTGCAGTATTTCAATCAAGTGACTGCAATCCAAGACCGTCTCGGTCGTGAGCGGCACTTAATACGCCAGTATTTCAATATCCATTCCCCACTGTGGCGAGCTTGGAACTCAGAAAGTGATTTGCAAGCATCTTTCGCTGCCTTTTCTAGGAGTGGAGTGAGCCGAACGAGACGAAATCCCTGCGAAGTTGATTCATTGTATCGCATAATTCGTCTTCCTTCTCCCAGAACCGTGTATTTCGTCTAATCACATGAAAACTCATTTCTTCACTAATCAAACTATAAATAGAATTGCTAGTTTCCCTGAAAAAACGCCATTGTAAGAAGTCATGCAAAGCATCAAAAGAACGAAGCGTTCAATTCTGAAGTGTTAAAAGGAAACTCGCACGTTTCTGCCGAAAGCGTAGTGAAGCGGAACCGTAGACGTTGCGAAAGTAGTCCGTAGTTATTTAGGTGTATCAATGTATTGGAAACACGCACACGAGTGGAGCGGACAGGCAGACAATACAGACGCCTACATGCAGTCCAGTCTACAGCCGACTTACAAGATCGCGCAGCGGGAAGCCAAGTGGCTCTCGAGAGGTGACGTTATGTAGGACGTTTGCAGCGACATCTTTGTAGTGCGTGTCGCAGATGAATAGCATTACATAACGCAGACCCACATGTAGAACACAACACAAGTGAATCACTGGAGTTCGTGTAGGCGCGTCGCCACACAACGCAGAGTAATTTTCGAACGCGTTTCTTGCTGCAAGTGCGCCGACGTCGTTGAAAACACTCCGCTATGCAACAATAAATATATAAAGGGAATTTGAGGTGTTTAGAAGCGACCCACATGTAAAAACTATATAATGGAAATGAGAAATAGAATAAAGAATTAAAAATCATCTAACTTGCTTGAATTCAATGAACTCCTCGCAGTGGAGACTCTTTTCGATATTAGATTGGCACCGTCCAATGTAACTTCAAATGTCGATTTCCCTGAATGCCTTTCAATGGAGTTGAAAACGCGAAGACTTCTAAAACCGACTTCGGCTCGGACGGAGTGCGAACTCAGTGCCAGGAACAGGATGGCCATCGCTCAGCAACAAAAGCTGACTCGTGCCAAGCAGAAACACTCCATTCAAAGTCCGCAAATCAAACTCTTGCGCATTTTGATCGCATCGGTATTTATTTAATTATTGCTCACAGTTGAAGTTTCACTTTACACATGTCTGTGTTTGATCCTTGCGGCTATCAAAAAACAATCGGGGTTAGTTAATCTAAAGTAGTTACATTCGTTTGCTGCATCGTTTGTGCCACATGCGCGCGGATACGCAGTGCACGCGATCCTTTTGCTTTTGCTTTTGCTGTTTAGTGCGGAGTCCGCTCGCTCTAGTCTAAATTACAAGCTACTAACATCACGAATCACTTAATTCGTGTTGCTCCTCGCGCTTACGCAGCGATCGGTAAAGAGGTGTGGAGTCGTTAACTTTTCGGAAGCTTCTCAAGCGAGGCCCGAGTGGACCAAACTCTCCAAGCAAGTGCGGCGCGAAAGCGAAGGCGAAAACTAAAACTGGAAACGAAACTCTTAAATTGACTAACGCGTTAAAATTTACAATGTGAAAACAGGTGAAAGCAAAAGGATCGAAATGAGCCAATCGAGATCCTGCTCCGGAGTGAGCGCGAAACTCGAAGAACCTCGGTCTCGACGGTTAAGGGAGACACGACGTGCTTGGAGTTTCACTGGCTACAACTCGTAACAACACATTTGAAAGTAGTAACAGTAAAGTAATTGGTTAAAATGTAATAAAAGGTTGGCCAAGTGGCTGGTTGGGTGGCTGGTTGGGGTGCTGCTGTGCTGCTGGTCGCGCCGCGCGCCCTCAGCGAGAGCGCTTCTTCGTCGTTGGCTTGGGCCGGGGCCTGTCCTAGAGCGGGTGCAGCTTCGAGGTGTGCACGGTGAGGGCGCTGCGCTGGGTAAACTTCTTGTCGCAGTAGGAACACGAGTACGGCTTCTCGCCCGTGTGGGTGCGGATGTGCTTCGTGAGGTAGTCCTTCACGCTGAACGACTTCTCGCAGTAGCCGCAGTGGAAGGGCTTTTCACCTGCAACGTGCGAACGGAGAAGAGGGCCACTTGAAACGGTCCAGGTGGATCGCAGCTTTTTATTTCAAACGGGCAAAATTACTGCGCTCCAACTGCGTCCTCACCCGTGCGAGCGCCGAGCAAGTTGCAGCGCAGTACTCTTGGCTCGTGTTTTGATGAGTCGGAAGAGTTCCGCTAAGCATGAAAATGACAAAATCTTTCTCATCAGAGACCGTAACGATTACAAGCTTTTTTAATATTTCTTTAGATGATTTCTTCCGCGTTTTCTTTTGCTTTCGGGAAGTTAGAAGGTGGATTCATTTTTAATTTGAAATAAATGCGAATAATCGTTATTTGCAGTCTCCGAATTTTACTGAAAGCACGGGTATGAAGTGAGAATGAGAAGGCGATTGACGGAAAGCGTCAAGCATGGTAAATCAAGCCCAACGCAAGCGCATCACTTGAAGTGCTGCGCGTGCGTGCAAGAGCTGATTTCACGGCTTGCTTTACGCTTGCCTGGCCTTCGCTACGCCACGTGCTGAGTCAGTAAGATGAGCAAAGTGAATGAACTGAATCTCTGCAAATTCGCCTAATTCCGCGTTAGCCTGTCTTTGCTTTACCAGGCGAGTTTGAGCAATTTTGAAATAATTTGCATTTGATTGTGAGTGTGAGTGGTTGATTCTGAAAAGGTTCCTCACCCGTGTGAGTCGTTAAGTGTTTGTTCAGGTAGTCCTTAACCGTGAACGCCCTGCCACAATATCCACATCTAAAGGGTTTCTCACCTGTATGAATGCGCGTGTGCTGTTTGAGGGTGTTCGATTGGGTGAAGGACTTGCCGCAGTACGAGCAAGTGTAGGGGCGTTCTTTCGGCGCCTGGCTGCAAGAGGAAGAGAGAAGCGGTTAGTGGGGGGCCGCGCGCTCGCGGACGGCTGCTAAACAAAAGGAACTCAGTTTACTCTGCTTCGCCGGTGTGCACCTTCTTGTGCATGGCCAGGGTGCCGGGCGTCTTGAAGGTCTTGGGACACTCCGGGCACTTGTGGCGGACCTTGGTCACGGCGGTCGCCGCTGCTGCCGCTGCTGTCGCTGCTGCCGCGCCGGCCTCGTCGATGGGTGGCATGGTGGAGGTGGCGGAAACCACGACGCTTGTCTGGCCGCTCTTGCGCGGCGAGTAGTCAGACGTGGACTCGGGGCCCGGCGAGTAGGCAGACATGGACTCGGCGTCCGGAGAGGTGCCTGTGTTGGTGTCGCTGCTGCTCTCCGTCTCCTGCTTGACCACGACGTGTGGGTGCTCGTAGTCGCTGTTCTTTGGCAGCTTGACTGTCAACGGCGGCACCTTCAGCTGCAGTTCGGGTTCCAGTGCCGACGAGAGTTCCTCATCTTCGTCGTCGTCGTCTTCATCATCTTCGTCGTCGCTAGAGGAGTCCTCGCTCTGTGACTGCGAATCCATGTACGACGACTGCTGCTCGAGGTAAGCCTGCTGCCCGGCGAGCGCAGCCGCAGTGCAGTTCGCGCCGCAATGCATGCAGTTGTATTCACCCCCCGCTGAGCCTTCGTGCACCGAGCTGGATGAGATGCCGTAGAGACCGCAAGAGGGGCAGCGAGCGAGAAACGCCTGGTGCGCGACACGGCTATGCTCGTCCAGGTCTTCCGCGGACGGGAATTTGTCGTCGCAGCTGAGGCAGGGGTACTCAATTTTGAGGCTGGCTGGTGGTGGTGGCGGCGCCCCACCAGGAGACAGCAGCACGTTGGCCGAGGCGTGGTGGCAAACCTGCATGTGCTCCGTAAGGTGCTCTTGGAGCGCGTAGTGCTGGCCACACATGGGACAGAAGAGAGTGCTGACGGATCCGTCGCCGTTGTCCATGCTGAGGTTGGGCAGAAAAGACGTCTTGAGCGAGTCCATGGCTGTAGGCGATTGTTCAGCACGCTCCAGTCGCAGTTCCTGCGTGGTTGTCGAGGATTTGATCATATTTGTTGAACGCAAATGGTTCGCGGTGTGTTGAGGGGAACACGCTGTCGAGAGCGAGTGGGCGCTGCAGTGTGCCGTTAGCAGAAGCAGCTGGCGTTATGTCTGATGAAAATCAATACGAAGCAATCAGTAGAACGCAACATGCAGGGCGGGAGGCATTAGTTTAGTTTCAGCTGAGACAAAAGCAGGTAATTGGCAACCAGTTTCACTGAGCGTCAGTAAGGGAAAAGGGGGGGGTCTGGTAAGAGCTCTGCGGCGGCGACTTACTTTTGCTTGGCGTCCGATGCAGCAACGTCTGGCCGTGTTTCTGTCGATTAGAGCAGCAAAGTGCGTATCATGACCTCTGCAGCTAAGTTCTTTGAAGTTTCTAATCCGATTTCCGCACTTGAAGATGGCTGATAACTCCGGAAAATTAGAATTCACCAAGTGGGAAAAGCACTGCAAAATTTTCCTTTTCCTATTGCGATTATACTTTGCTTCGCCTTTGACAGCAGACGTCAAATATGGCGTCGCATTACGTGCGTGAATTTAGAACTCTTGGAACGTTTTCCTGAGCAGGCTATGTAAACCCATCTGTATTGGAACGAAATGGAATTTACTCAAGTTAATATTTTATATATATATTGAAATTAAAGTAAAAGGGAAATTAAAGGATATGTGATAAATAAAATCACCGGATTAAAGAATAGGAAAAAGAAAGGAGGGTATATCCAAAATCATTAGAAGCCGTAAAATGCGCTCTATAGCTATTAAATGCTATTTCGCGAGAATGACAGCCACACGGTTAGATGTGCATTTATTTTGAGAAAATTTTGATACTTCAAACAAGTCTGAACATTAAACGGTTGCAAAAATATTTAATAAAAACTACAAAAATAAGGCTTTACTATAACTCGTTGCTCCAAAAAAAAGTGCTTTGATAGTTAGCAACGGTTTCTGGGATTAAATATTTTTTATAGTTGATTATTTCTGCGTACCTTGGAAAATAAACACTTCAATTATTATTACTTCTGAAATGTAGATTAGAATTTATAGAAATACATTGTATAATTTTGTGATGATTTTTTTTACAGCCCTAAACAGCAGGAATATTCATTTTCGATGCTCGATTTTTTTAAAACAAAATGTAAAACCGAGAGTCCAATTTTGTACCCTTGACTCAAAGGAGGTTCAGAAGGCAAGAGTATTCATACACTGATCTTTATGTTGGCTTACGTATTTATTGAATGCGATGAATTTTAATTTCTTATGAAGGCGATAAAACATTTCACAATTGATACAAACCGTTATAAATCAAATAAGTTCGACTAATTTTTTTTCAATTATCCTAGATTTCTTTAAGACGTCTTTTCGATTGTACCCTTCACTCTTTTTAACAGTACTGTACACAGTTAAATGTGTAATTTGTTACCTATCAGCTGTTTTGAAAATATTTGTTTACGTCGTTCTATTCCAGCGAAAGTTTAAGCAAGAATTAGAACTCGCTAATTTAAAAATTATGGCTGAGGAAATCGATGAGAGTTGTTTTTATCGCGAGGATTTCAGTACCGAATCCGATTGGGAGGAGTTAAACGCTCAGCTGTGCGAAATCTTCCAGGCCTGGGAGCTTTCTAAGGATGACTGGGGTCGTCCGCTAGCTAAAAACGAGCTGTTCCAGTGCGAGTGGCTGGTCCGAAGCGAGGTTCTGGAGCTGCGCAACAAGAAAATCACCATTAGCTACTATGCGGCCAGACTGGAAGAACCGGACACGGAAGACAGTCGCCAAACCGCAGACGGCGTTTCGCAGGTTCACCTGGATCTGATGTCGCTGGAGAACACATTTGGACCGCCAATGACGTCCAGTGCTGACCTGCACCCTATAGCGCGTCTCTATGGATTGCGCCGTTTCGTGGTCATTGCGCCCACGAAGCCTGCGACCTTCCTCAACAATCCCTCTGAGACCTGCTTCTTCCGGAGCTCTATAAACGTGGCCGCCGCAGAGGTGGGCTCCAGCGTGCCCGTCTTCGTGCAGATCTTCGACCCGAAGTGGAACTACTTTGTCGGAGTGCACGTGGCGCCCTCGCTGCGCACAAACTTTGATCTGGTGTCGCTGGAGACTGCGCCAGCTGCCTGCAGATACCTGTCTGGCCTGCTCGCGATGTTCAAGGAGAAGCAGCCTGCGAGCTACAAGCGTCCAGCCGTGGTCTCCGTACGCAACATATACGCTGCGGGAGTCGCGAAGGTGCGGATCCCCCTGTGGCTGCCGTTCGTCAGACTGGACGAAGTCGTCGAGGAAACCGAACACCTTTCCAGGATCCCCTTGACTTCGCTGCCGTTCGGCTTCCTGCCGGACTCCTGCGCTGAGATGTTCGTTGTGTACTCCTGGCCCGAGATCGCGGACAACGTCGCCATGGACTCGGAACTGCGCACGGACTTCGTGCCTGGGGCGACGCCCTGCAGCAGCCTTCATCAGGTGGTGCGCGCCGATGCGTATCTGTCGAGCTGCTTGAGAGACTTCGTGGAGTTGGACGGTGCCACGCAGTCGCTGGAATCCTACGTGGGACGTGATTTCTCGGGGGCTGCAAGTGTCGCCGAGGTACCGAACCCACTGGACCAGCTTACGCAGCCTACGATGCCAGTGTTGCGGCAGAATCACAAGCATAACTCGGGCCAGAGAAGGAGGTCCTGGAACGAGGTTCTCAGAGTGCGTCGCAGGAAGCTGCCGGGACCCATGACGGAGAGCGAGCTGGACGAGATGCTGCTGTACCTGCTCCCGGAAGCCCGGCCGGACAGTGAGCCCCTCTACCCCTACGCCGAGCAGCGACCAGAAGAGGTGGCTTCCTTGACAAGCAGCGTTGCTGGCTTTGCTAATTCTCTCTTTCCGATCCACAGTTCGAGCCACTGCGCATCAAGTCGGCCTCCCCCGACTCCCTAGTGAGCCGCTTGAGCTGTCTACTCGCCACTTGCAACGCTCACTGCGGCGGCAAGAGTGGCGTCGCGCAACTGTGGGCGACGTTCACGCGGGACCTGCGGAATTACGTGGACAGCTGCACACGGATACCAGGGTAATTCAATACACGTTACTAGTGCTTTGTGAAATTGTGGCTTAAGTGGTTCTGAAGACGTCCTCGATGGGGCCTCAACTCACTTCCCACTTTATAGTGTCGCCAGCGAAATCAGCGACAAGCGGGGAAGTACGACTCCGCAGAGTTGCCATTTACCGGCACCGGCCGAAAATACTACTTCGAGAGGGAGTTTACAAGCGGGAAGATGGGTCGGGTATTCGCGGATATTTTCGATAGCAGACGCATTACGTCCCTTCGCTCAGTGTTAACCGCTCCCCCCCCGCGCAAGTAAAACTGCTGCAGCACTTTAACAAAAATAATACGCTTTATTCAAACTTCTTCAAACAAAGAACAACAGGGTGCAGTTTAGTGTGAACAGCTCGCGCTGCGCACGCGTTACATCACGATTTGCATGCTGCCAACGAATGCGCTTCGTCGAATGACGCCGTCGTTTACTGCGCTTGGCACTCGGTACGGTTTCGCTATACTTTGCTACTTAAACTACAGAAGCCTCGGGCGTGAATTTGCCTAAATATTCAGCTAGTCTAGTTGCACACGTTTGCAGGTCAAGTGCCGCCAACACCGATGCGCTGCCTGTGTGGAGTGACTTGTGTGTGCGTCGCGTCGTGTTTCTAGTGCTCGTGCTAAGGCAGTTTTGCAATCCTCTCTACTCGGCTTCATTTCGCCGTCTTACATCTACAGAACACGCGAACACAGCCTCACTGGCTCCCCTTCAGTACTATTTTCAGTTTAGTAGCTCGTGTAAGGATCGCGTGTCCCTCTACCCTCCTCGCGACTTCTATTAACTACGTTTTCATTACTTCGCGTTATTAATTTCTTACGATTGCTAGATTTGCATTTAATGCCCCCTTGCCAGCCAGGTCGTCGGGGGCATCAAATATTGTTAACTGTCAACTGTGTATTTTTAGCTTGTGATTTAATTTTACAAACTAACTTGCTGCAGTGCGGCGTGGAGTGGAAGAGCGCTGGACGACGCAGCTCTCCAGGAATAACTGCATCGCTCTCGATTTTACTTCGCTTTTGCTTTTCGAATACGCGTTCTCTTTCTTTACTTGTTAATTTAAGCAGGCTTTGAATATTCAAAAACCTCTCTTTTAAAATATTCTTCGCCCAAGTTGGCGTTCCAGTGCGGCCTCGAATTCATTTGAGTGCCGCTTTCACTGAAACTCCCGCTTTCAATTTCCGCGTAATGAATGCCAGTCTCGTGCAAATTCATTTCTGCTCGAAACCCCCGCGTCCTCCGCCCAGCTGCAACAAATTACTCTCATTAATTCTGCTTACCACTAATGCTAACTTCTCTTCTTCTTCCCCCGCTCTTCGTTCCCCTCTCCCGCCCTCTGCTGCGCTCTGCTTAATGCTAACTTGTGTGCTATTTACAATGAGTGTTGTTGTTGTAGTCGTGTCCTCCACGCGTTAAATTAAAATTACAAACTTTTCCAAACACTTGCAAGTAAACGAAATAGAAAGCGAAAACAAAACGAAAATAAATCAGTTGCAAAACTTCTCGCACGTAAATTGCTTTTGTTGTGTTTTCCACTGCATACTCCGAGGCGCGCTATCAAGTTCTTTGACAGAGTTTCTCTCAGCGCTCTCTTGCGCTTTCTGTTTACTTTTTCTTCCCTCTCAGCTGTCGCTCTTTCGAAGTTTTTCAATTTAACCATTTTATTTTATTAGAATTTATTCGGTTTCCACCGTTAACACTGCATTTTGTCTCGTTTGCTTAGACGTTGATGACTGTTGCAACATTTTGGCCAACTTTTCGCATGAGATTTGCTCCCTTCTGATTCTGCCTCTCTTTAGTCAGCAGCAACAACAGATATCGAAGTTTTTTAAACAAGCATTGAAAAATCGTCCATTAAGTCTACTTTGCGCAATTTTTTAGATGGTCACTTTATATCGCTGGTAATCTTTTTATGGCATGCGTTTTCCTCATTTTGGTCCTCGTTTCGTGCTTAAATTGAGTAGTTTTCGAGTAGAAGCAACTTGATTTCCAAATCTAACGGTTGTTTTTTCTGAAAACTAACGTGAAATGAAGATAAAATGAAACGAAAAGAGAACCGAAAATGTTTGAAAAAATATTTATTACTATTCTGGTGTTAAATTAAGCGGTGCGTGTGTGAGTTGCAAGTTACGTACACAAAAACCGAAGAGAAGCCGAAGCCGAAGCCGAAGACTTTCCAGCGGGCGTTTGTATAAAAATATTGCAGCGCTCTCGCGTTTGTACAAAAATACGGAACACATACGTGCATGCAATTGTTGCTGGACGCGTCGCTGCGCCGCTTGTGCAGAGTGATGGACACGCACACGGACTCACTTCGCGCTGCGTCTTGATGCTGCCTACAGTTAATCGTGATTTTACACTCTCGACTTTGTTAGTTTTTGCTTAGTTGGTATTTTTAGTGAAGTTTTCAGTGTTGCTTCTGCTTGCGTGGGTCAGATATGTTGTGTGCGTGCGTGTGTGTGTGTGTGTTTGCAGCCACGGCTCGTCGTTCGAACGTCTTCACAGACCGACAGATGCGACTTTTAATGCTCGCTTTGCCGCAAATTTGTGCGTTCATATGTAGCCGTCATCCCTGAAAACGTTCAAATCGTCGCGCCAGTCAGCGCTGGAGAAGCGTCTGCCAGTTGCCGCCGACGCGGCTGTCGTCTCGGCCGCAGTTGTTGTACTCGCAACACCGCGCGCCTCGTCGACAGCAGCAGCAGCACCGGCAGCGCTTCTCGTTGGCGTCGTGCGCTCCGAATCGAGGAGAGACGAGGCCGTCACACTACTGCAGCGCGCTGCAATCAACAATGAAAATGCTGCGTCCGCTCCGACAACTTCAAGGCCGCCGCCGCCGCCGCCGCCGCTGCTGCTGCTGCTGCTGCTGCTGCTGCTGCTGCTGCCCTGGGCGCGACTGCAGCTCCTCTGCTTACTTAGCCTACTTAAGCTACGCTCGCTATCGCTAGTGTTAGTCGTTGTTGCTGTAAATCTAGGGGAACCGCGTTCGGCCAACGCGGCTGCCAGCGCAGACGATGCTGCTGCGGCTGCTGTGGGCGCACCAGCGACAGCGGCGTCATCTGCGGCTGGCAACACGTTTCTCGCGCGTAACGGATGATAAATGATTTCCTGACGTTCGTATTCGTTGAAGTGGTTCTCCACCACGATGCCGCCGACTTCAGCAACGCGCAGACCGGAAGCCGTTGGTGTCGCTTGGAAACTCGAGGCGCGCGGCACGACATCCGGCGGCGAGGAGCAGCGTGTCGCTGCTGCTGCCGCTGCTGCTGCTGTGAGATGGTGGAAGCGCTGATGTGACGGTTGCTGATGTTGTTGCTGCTGTGCGTGATGTCGACTGCGTTGGTGTGCTTGAGTTCGTTGTTGTTCTAGTTGTTGCTGTTGTTGTTCTAGTTGTTGCTGTTGTTGCGGCACCTGCTCACCACCGCCGCCGCCGCCGCCGCCGCCGCGAGTTGCTGCTCGGCGACGGTGGCGCGCAGGCGAGACGTACTGTCAGAAAATCTCATCCAGGTTCAAAACGACGTCGAAGTATCAGGAGAGCAGCACGCGCCCTCATAACGGCACCAAGCCGTTGCGCGTGGTGGGGTTCCTGGCCATGTAGATGTCCATGTCGTGGTCGGTCCAGTTGTCGGACGTGTCGCAGTAGTTGTTGAGCGTGTGCGTCGACCCGGCGGTGGAGTATCTGCAAGGAATGAAGTTCTCTATGAAGTTCTCAAGAAACACGTGGAAAGCGACCCTCAGCTGAGAGTCAACATGGGAAATCGCATGCGAGATCGCTTTCCACTCGTTAAGCGGCAGCTGAGCGCTCTGACGCGACTGCTGCACCAACACCATCGCAGCCGCTTCGGAAAGCCTTAGAAATGGAAAAGCAAAACGGAAGGAATATTCGTCGCGAGCAGAATGAGAAAGAATGAAAAGTGCTGCTCATCAGCGAAAATGAGGGCAACCAAAGAGCAACAACGGAGAGAGAGAAAGAAAAACGCAAAAACTGCGGGACGTGGAATTGCGAAGTGTGTTGCGCGTGTGTGTGGTGTGAGTGACTGACTTGTGCGGAGTGAGTGAGAGGCAGTCGACCGTCGGCAGAGTTCTCTGCTGCCACAGCTTCGCGGCTCGCTGCCGGCGTCGTCTGCTCTCTTCGCTTGGCGGCGCAGCGCGCGGCCTACTTACCGACTTCCCGGCCGATGGCTGTGCATGTGCGCTGCATTCAGGTGCTCGCGAGAGCGGGAGCGCGGCCGCGAGCGCCGCGAGCTGGACGCGATGCTGGTCGGGCCGTGCGTGGAGCCCGCGTAGGAGGCGCGCGACAGGCGCTCCGAGGCGGCGGCCAGCGACTGGCGCGACTGGCGCAGCTCCGGCCGCGAGTTCACCAGGTTGGTGGGGAAGGCGGTGCCGAGGTAGCCGCGGTGCGAGTTGTTCGAGAAGCTGTGCTGCGACTGTCCGTCGGCGATGGATCTGCGGAGGTGTGGGACGGATGTGGTTGTGATGAGTGAGATCAGCGTGGTCAAAATCGTCACTGTAAAGCTTTGCTAACACGTTTTGCTATGTGTTTTGGTGTGAGAGTGTGAGTGTGCGTGTGTCTGTGTGTGTCTGAGTTTCGGAAACAAAAGCATTGGCATGAAAAACTCAAATCAATGTATAATAATAAAATCAATTGAAAACTGAATCCAAGCACTGCTTCCGCTCCTCAGTTCAAACCCACACCCCCCGCCCCCCACCACACTCACCTCGGTTTGCCCACTTTGCCCGGCAGGCCCGAGAAATGGCTGCGCAAGTCGTCCTGGTGGTCCATCGGGTAGATCCGTGGCCGCGGGATCGAGCGGCCGCTGTAGGCGGACACCTGGTCCCAGTCCTTGAAGGAGAGCAAGAGAGGCAGTGAGAGAGATTTACAGTCACCCGCTCCGGGAATCCGTTCTTCTCAGCGTTTTCGTATCAGCGGACGGGAATTCGATTGTCGCCTCGGAAACGCGCGCCGCCCTCTTCGTGTTTCTCACTGTCGTAAATTCTACACCGATTTTTATTGTGTTTCCCTCATTAATTCAGTCTGTGCATGCAGAAGCTGTTTTTCAATGAATTCCCTGGCATGAATGGGATTGCCGGAGAAGGACTGCGGGGCGGCGCAGGGAGGACTTATTTTCTCATACGCGATAATTACGGGAAGCAAAAACGGGGAATAAACTTCCCGAACGAATCTTTTGAAAAGGGATTTCTGGAGATTTTGTTACAATTAATTAAAAGCGCGATAGCGACAACTTGCATGTTAATGATTGAGAAGTTTCTCGCACCCCATTTAAGCGAATCTCAGGTCTCGAAATTACTTTGCTTTCAATCTGTAGAGTGCAACACGGAATTCCATTCCATTCAGACGTCACCAAAATCACCAATCAGGGAGAGTTTGAATCAACAAATATAACGATGCAACTGCGAAGCGCTTCTCGAGTGCTTCTGAAGCACTTTCAACACTTTATTCTGCTGTGACGTCGAGCGATTCATCACAGCATCTGTTAACCTGTCGAGTGCCCTGAATTCCCTGGCCTTCTTTCAAACTGAAACACAAAACCATCAGCTGTTTAAACTTCCCCCGGCTGCCCCGCCGTGCTCAGCTCATCCGCGTCCCTTTCGATTCTTAGCTTCCCGTGCATTCCGTGCGCCGCTGCAGTTGCCTCGCTTGTTTCCCCACTTAATTGCAATTAGAATTCCGTGGCTTCTGCATCGCCGCAGCGCTCGTCTGGGTTACGCGGCGCTTCACTCGTTTTCCAAGCGTGTTTATTTATCATTAAAATTTATCGCCCGCCCTTGCTTCGCCCGAACACGACTCGCATTAACTTTCACACAATCTTCGTGTCTCCCCGTCTGTCTGGTTGTCCACCGTCCGTCTACCGTCCGTCCGCCGTCCGTCCGTCCCTCTGTCTGCATTATTAATGGCATCCCCGGTCTTGTGATCGCGTGCGCTCACCTTGTGGTTGTTGAAAGCCGACAGCGTTGCCATGGAGCCGAGCGGTCCTGGGGAGCCGGCTGGACCGCAGCAGTTCACGGGCAGCCCTCCAACTGGCAGCGGACTCTTCTGCTGCGCGCTTTGCAGCTTGCGGGAGCGCCTGCGGAGAGAGAGGGAGAGAGAGGTAGAGAGGAGAGAGCCGTGGTGTGCGATGGGCGCGCAGTATTTAGGAGCGCAATAAATATTCGATGCTATCACTTTCGTGCTGGGCTGCCAACTCTTGTGCAAGCAGCTCGTAAATTTCCGCGAGGACGAGGCGGAGAGAGGGGCGGCGATTCACTTATTGCATTCTCAGATAGCTGATTCCCCCAAAAAGTCTACATAAAGCCGAAACCTTTCTTAAAACGAGTTTTTCCGAGGAAACCCATTTAAAATTCTGCTAATTTAGTTAGGTTTCCTCCAACCAGCGGTTGATTTTCTTATTGAACTCAAATTGCTTGAATTACAGAAGCCTGCGTGAGATTTTGTGGAATGTGGGGCAGTTCGGTGTGTGCTGTGGTACCTCGGAATCCAGAACTGTGAAGGGGATTTCAAGTTTTCGGGATATTCTCGGCAAGAATGTCAGAAATCCATTTTGCTCTCGAATATCTCGAAAACTGGAAGTGCTGCGGAAATTTCCGGATTATCACAATGAAGTTCTAGAGAAACTGTCCCACATCCCACACAAGATACCCCAAATTCGGCGGGCCTCGCGCGTGGGTCACCTGTATGCGATCTTGGAACTCTTCAAGCGGTTCAAAACGCGCTTTAGTTAGCTCTGAATTCACTTCAAGGGACCGGAGGCATCCCAAGACTGGCCCATTATAATCTCCCACCCTCCACTCAAGTTCGTTCTAATCTGGAATCCCGAGTACTCAACCGAATACCCTTTCCGTCTTCGCAGGATAAATCCTCCTCCTCCTCCTGACTTCCTGCTCTACCCGAAGCGATTTTATTTACAGCGTGTTACTTCGACAAAGTAGTTCTCCGCTCCAGGTTGCTGCACTGCCTGTATTTCGCACTGCATTCCCTTCTTTGTGGACACCAATTTGCCGCTATCAGCCAAATTTATCTCCCGCAACGACTAGCTTCTCGTGGGTTGCTGCGACCAGCTTGTTCGCCGCCACCGTTTAGCTTGATTTCCCTGAGAATTCCTCGGTGCTCGAGCAGCAATCACGGGGAATCGAATTCCCGGCCGGCCACCACTTGGTCTTCGCTCTGTGCTTGCGCACTGTGGTCGTCCAGCCGGGTTGCCGGCGTAAATCAAACCGTTCACGACTTTTAAGCAGCCCGTGTCTTCGCAGCAGTTTTACGAGCTGCTTGCACGAGAATGCAGAAGCCTCGTCCTCGCTGCCCTTCACAGCTGTCGTGTTGCACGGACGCTGAAGCGGGTAGCTAGGCCACCCGCCCTCCCGCCCCACTCGCCACTCACCTGCTGGCTGCGATGAACACAATCACCGCGACGATGATCGTGCCGCAAATGGCCGCGCTCGCCGCAATCGTAATCTTGTCCATGTTGGAGGTCTGCGAGGCGACGGTGCGCACCTCGCGGCACTGCTGGTACGGCACCGTCTCGGGCGTGACGTGCAGCTCCTCCAGCGATATCACGCACACGATGATGCACTCCTGCGCCGGCACGTTCTTGATCTTGAACTCGCGCTCGCTCGCCTCCAGCGGCGGTCCCTGCTTGAAGGTCTTCTCGCCGAAGAGCCGGTACACCACGCGGAAGCCGAGTATGTTGGCCGTGTCGGAGTCCCACTGGATGATGACGGAGCTGTCCTGGCGGAATGCGTTCTTCACTTGCACCTCGTTGCTGTCGTCAACGCGCGTGCCGCGCTGCGGCGGGAAGCCGAGCACCAGCGGGGGGCGCTGCTGCTTGTGCGGCGTGCCGGTGCCCGAGGAGGAGCCCTGGCGCCAGGTGGGCGCCTGCTTGTTGGCGCCCACCTGGTTGGTGCTGCTGGTGGTGGGAGCAGCGGACCCGGAGGTCGACTGCTGAGTGGGCTGAATCGGCGGCTGGTGCTGGTTGGTGGTTGTGGCCGGCGAGGGAGTGGAGGACGAATGCTCGATGGTGGTTGTGGTTGACGTCGTGGCTTTCGTCTGGAAGGAAAAAAGGGGGAGTCAGACGTGCATAATGTGTCGGTAATCTGCGATTCCTATCTTGAATAATTTGAGTTCAATAATATCTGGCTTGAGTTGAGTAATATCTCGAATAATTTTAACTACAAGTTTTTCGGTGCCGCAACCCCTTCCACTTCACTTACCGTGACTACTGTGGTGCGCACGGCGGCGGTGGTCTTCTGTGTTGCTGGCGGCGGAGTCGTGGAGCGGCGTGTTGATGTGGTCGTCATTGTGGTTGTTGGAGTGGTTGCACTTGTTGTTGTTCTCGTCGTATTGGCGGCAATATTAACTGTGGGCGGCACAACGGGCAGGCTGACGTTCGTTGCCACCGTTTGAGTGGCCTCGCCAGCCAGAATCTCGGAGGCAACAGTGGGTTTCTGACGAGGCGCCAGGTTCTCAGCGACACCTATGGGTCCGTTCACTTCCTGCTCGGGGTCTGGGCAGGTGAGCTCATCGGGTTGGATGGAGTAAAAGCCGCGGTCGCGGAAACGCACTGGAGAACCACAGAACTGGGGATTTCGTTCCCGAGACGTCACCTGCGTTGGAGAAACAGCGCAATTAGCGGTGGAACCCTCCGCACCTGAATAAATCGAGAGAAGCAGTGAGCACTGACCTGCAAGTCTCCGTTGCGTATCCACTCGGCCACCCAGCGCAGCTTGCAGTCGCAGTGCAGGAAGCGGCCGCCCAGCGACAGGCCTCTGAGCGTGGTGTTCAGGTGCGCGAACGCCTTCTCCGGCACCGTGGGCAGCGGGTTGCCGTCCAGAGCCAGCAGAGTTATGCCCGGGTTGCCGCGGAACGCTGTCTCCGGCAGCGAGGTCAGCAAGTTGAAGCCGATGTCGAGCACGCGCAGCTCCTTCAGCGAGTGCACGGCGCCCACTGGGAACTCGGCCAGCAGGTTGTTGAGCAAACTCAGCGAGCTGAGCGATTTGCGGACGCCCGCGAACGAAGTCTCCGCAACGTGCTGGATGAGGTTGCGTTCCAAGTTGAGCGCGGTCAAGGTGTCCAGCCCGTCGAAGGTGCGAATGCCGCCCGCGCCCGGCAGGTCCTTGATGCCGTTCAGCGAGAGATCCAGGAAGGCGAGGCTCTTCAAGCCGCGAATACTCTCGGGTATCCGCCGCTGTCGCGTGCCCTTCAGATTCAGGTTTTTGAGGCTCTGCTCCAGCCCTCTGAAGGCGCCCGTCGCCAGCGTGACGTTGTTGTCGTTCAACTTGAGCGTGGAGAGCTTCGTGAGGCTCGCGAAGGCCTCGTTGGGTATGGCGGCGATGCGGTTCCTGGAGAGGTCGAGCAGGTTCAGGTTCCTCAGCACGTTGAAGGCGCTGATTGGCACCTCGGTCAGCAGGTTGTCCTGCAGGTTGAGGTTCTTCAGCACCGACTCCTGGCCTCTGAAGGCGCCGCTGCTGATCACGCCGATCTTGCAGCTGGACAACTGGACGTTGTGCAGACTCAGGTTGGCGAATATGTCGTCGCCGAGGACGCCTATCGTGGAGTTGTTGATGTACAGCAGGTCGATGGGTTTGTTGTTGGCGTATCGGTTGAGGGCGTCCAGGAGCAGCGGGAACTCGACCTGTGCAGAGAAGGAGGCGTGAGGCGTGAGGCGTGGAGGCCGAGGCGGATCGAGGCAGTCCTGGCTTACCTGGTCGCATTGCACGGAGAGCTCGCGCCCCAAGTTGTAGGCGCAGATGCAGGACGTCTGCAGGTCGGGCACGTCGCGCTGCCAGGGGCACTGCGCGCCCGCAGTGGCCACCATCAGGAGGCAGGCGGCGAGCTGCAGAAGGGCCTTCATAGTCCTTCTCTTGGATTTGGCTCTGTTGCGTTTCATCTCGGCGGCTTCGGGCGGCACATCTGTGGGCGAGACGGAGGGAGAGGAAGTTCAGTTTGCGTGTGATTAATGACCTCGTAAGGCAGTTAGTAAGCTGATATGGGTCTGATTGGCATTAATTAACAGCCCCCCACCCCTCGAACCTTGACAGCACCCTCAAGACGTCTGCTGGAGCGCAGTTCAGTCTCGTAATGGAGAAATATATCAGTCCACAGTCGACCGACTTTGTGACGGCAACAACGAGGGTTCCCGTGCGACGGCAGACAGCTGAGGGCCGTGATAACTTCCTTACTCTCGCTTCTTGCGCTTCACGCAGCCTGGCAGATTTTGCGTGTCTGCTTTTCACGGTCAACGAGCACCATTCCGTGTCTGGCACGGAGTGAAATTCGTGTCCTCCACACCAGCGTGCGCGTGAAGGGGGATTCGGTCAACTAATGCTGTTGCTGGTGTTGCTGTTTATGTCGAGTTTGGTGACGTTGCGTGATGTGTTGTCACGATGTTCCTGATTAATTTAGCGTGCTCTTTGCTCGCCTGACCTATTCTCCGTATTTCACTGTCGGTCTCGCGTGATTAACCTGCAAGTCGGTCTTCATTGGATTTAATTTACTCGAAAGAATCGTCCTCGAGGGGTTTTCAGGCGAGTGGGTGAGAAAAACGTGGAAAGAAGTGTTAAAGCGGCAGCTTTCTGTGTTACTGCTTTGTGTCACGATTTCCTTCTTACGATAAATTTCTGCTCTCTGTGAAAAAAGAGATGGAAATTGAAGGGTGTGAGTGGAGTGACAGCGGTCGACAAAGAAACAACTTGAACGGCAAGGCGAAGGTCAGCCTGGAAAGCATCAAAGCAACTCCAGGCCTTCCTCGACCAGGTGCGTCCATTGCGAGAGCCGTTTGCAAACTAAAGCCGAACGGATTTCCTCGCAAACCAGCTCTCCACATCAAGGATAACATTAGCGAAATTAAACACACACTTGAGCACCACAAATCCCCCGATACTTGGCTGTTGTATCGGGTTCTGTGATTACGGCCGCACTTCGAATGTGGTTTCGTTGAATTGAAAGTGACACTCAACAGATAGGAAGCGAGTTCCTGATGAGGGATGGCATCGTGTGGCAGATAGCAGCTCGCGTTTAGCGTGCTTTCGCCTGTCTAACGCCTCGACTTCTCCAGAAAAGGCATTAAAAACACGTCAGCCTTGAAACGGCGGAAAACCTCAACAAATGCTGGGGAAATAAATGCTCGAATCACGAAATAAATAAATGAAAAATAAGTGCGAAGTACAAAGAGAGCAACGTGGACAGAAAAAATATCCCTTTCGAAATAGAGCAGCAAAAAGCGGCAACACTGCGAGTGGCATCCTCGGGGACACTGAGTGCACGTGTGCGTGTGTGTGTTTGTGTGTGTTTGTGTGTGTGTTCGTATGTGTTTGTGTCTGTGTGTGTGCAGCTGGACGAAGGCAATCCGGTGCCACTTTAGTCGACACCAGCGCGACGATGACGATCGACGGCCGCAGAACGAGGACTCCGGCGGACTCCTTGTGCGCTGCAGGCAGGCGTGGAAGGGACGGACACACATGCAGGAGGCCACGCGAGTGCAGCAGCAACGAGCGAAGAATAGAACGACCGGCGAAAGAGGACGAAATTGCACGGAAATCGTGAGGGCAACAAGAGTTTTGTGCCGCTAACGATTGCAATACTTTGCTCGTTCCATGTTTAGATTTCGTATTTGATTGCCAGCAGTTGCTGCCGCTGTTCGTACTCAATACGCTGCTCGAGGATATCGGGTTGGTCCTTGAGCGCGTGCTCGTGTGTGCGTCTTCGATACTTTCGGCTGATTCTCGCCCGACACTCCTGCGAAGTTTGCTTTTGTGCGCTGATTTCCTCCTGCGTTCTTCCCAGCAAAGCAGAAACTTTCCCGCTGCCTCTCCCTCGAGTATGATTCGGTTTTCCTTGGTTGCTCCTTGCGCGAAGAGACTTCTTTTTATTGAAGTTTATTAAGTTCGGAGAAGTGGAGGAGTAGACGGAGTGCTAGCGTGTCTGCTTCTTGCTTTGGCAATAAAAATCAGTGAAGTTCGAGTCGTCGGTGCTGCTGTAGCAAATGCAGTTAGTAAATAAGATTTGAGTAGGGTGGAGGGGATGGAGGAGCGGTAGGGGAGGGGGACGGTCATAGCACTTTTCGTAATTCAATACACACAACTCGACGCACGAGTGGAATCAGAAGTCGCGCGACGGCGGCAGGCAGGAGGCGGGAGGAGTGACAGGCAGGCGCAGCGGACCGAATCCCCTCGCCGTTGGCTCCTAACCGAGATTCCGCAGGCGCTCTACCTGGCACTCAGCATTTATAGAGCTCTGGAGTGGAGTGACCAGTAAGTTGGAAATATTAAACTGCGCGTAGAGCGGCCTTGGAGATCCGAGGCGGGCGTGCAGAGGACTTCCTCGGCAAGGAGCGGTGGGCGTCTCCTGAAATTATTACGCCACCAAGTGAAATGCTCTCTGTTCCGAGGTGCTCCTTGCTCTCGAGCGGCTCTTTGTGTCCTCAATTGAGCGAAAACAAGTCATTTCCTCGCTAGTTTACCGAGCAGAAGGATTCCGAGAGGACTTTGAGAGGGGAGAAACGTCAAATTACTTCGGAGAAGTTAAGTGAGGGCAGGAGCGCAGGCACGGTTCGCTCCTTTCGTTCCGTGGGTAGTTCAGCGCTACAAAGGGTTGGATTTTCCCTCGTCTTCGTCGTCATGAAAGAGGGAAAAACTCGCTGTACGTCAAAATGTAACCACTGCGATGATTTGCAGCGCTGTAATTCGATTAGCTTTCGATATAATAAATAAAAACCAGATTTCACTTCAAATACTTGTATCTGCTGTAGTTGCCTCGCCCGCTTGCCTCCCGTGCGACCATAAAACTGCCCTCGCTCTGCCAACGAAGGCAAGTGGGGGCAACTTTTTAATTAAATTTGCACGAATTTCTTTTCTGCTCCACACACTCGACTAACTTCGTGTCGAACATCGCTCGGCGAGCGTGCGTTGCAGCGGCACGAGGGACTGCCAGGAGTTGTAATGAATAATTGCACGCTCAGTAATAAATGAAGCGAGCAACTTGCACTGCGATGGCATCAATCAAACCTCGTTTCCACTAGGAAGTCTCATGCCGCGCGTCGTTGTTGTCCGCTGTGCGGTGCAAACGCACGAGAGAGCGGACAGGTTGCGCGGCAACCGCGGACGCAACGAACGTCTTCATTGAAGTTGCGGCAACATTTATTACGTCCAGCGTTGCTGCCACGATTGCGGGCGAAGAGGGCGCGTGGGGGTGGAAAACCGATTTGGTGTTGCTTTCAGAAATCAGTGAAATGCGTTGTGCGCTGCAGATGATTAACTGAAATAATTACGGTGGCAAATAGTTGTTGCGAGAGGTTTTGCTTCAACTAAATGTTGCTGTAACGCAGAAAGATTTCTTCCCCGCCTTTTCAGGCGTCACTTGGCATGAAATTGCAGGGGCGGGGGGCGAAATTTTGTGACTTTTAATTGTTTAATTTTAAACTCATTTCTCAAAATGCTGCAAAACATTCCAACTTTTGCGCTGCTTTCGAGTGCAATCAAAACGAGCTTCACTCTCTGCAACAACAACAATAGCAGTAAAACTGCTACCGTCACAGCATCACAGCGCCATAAGATCGCCATAACAATGACAACACTTGATGTTGCTTTCAAGCACGAATGGCACTCGAGGCAGAGACGCAGGACACTGAAGGCAGTAGAAATGGCAGCAGCAATAGCAGCGACACGGAGGAAGCGCCGTCGTTCGGCCCATCCAAGGACACTCGATGCCACTACTGAAACTCCTTCTGGGTTGCGCGCTTCTCGAGAGCAGCTGCTGCAGACGGGATGGCGAAATCGCGGAATCGCGGCACCATTACGGCGTTTCTTGATGCCAAGCTCTGGACAGACAGTTTTACGGAGAGCAACACGAGGCAAGGGGACGGAATGGATGCATGATGAGCAACTGCAACAGGCGTGAGAACGTCTGAATCCCGATGGTGTGACAGTGGCTCTCCCGGTGCCGTCGTCAACCGTATTTAATGGAGCTGCGGTATGATGAAATTGCCCACCAGCCCGTCGCTCTTCTTCAACTTCTCCAACAATGGCAAGCCGTCTTTAACTCTCTCGATGCACAACTCAGCAGCGCATCATCGTCTTGGAAGAAATGATGGATGACCGTTGATGTTGAAATTTGCACTGAACCCGCGCAACTGAAGTCGTCGCTGACACAATCCGTCGTCGTGCTGCTTGACGAGCTCCTCAGATTCCGTCGCCACAGTTTTTCTCGCTCCCCATTGCCGCGTTTTGCGCAAAATGTTGTTCCTAACGCTGCTGGGAAGATTGCAGCAACAGTGGCTGACAAAAGCGGCTGCATTTTCGCATTTTCCCTCCGTCTGAATGTGAATTCTTGTGATTGGCGACGAACAGCGTTCCGAAATATCGGTGGCGTTGTCGTCATTATGGCAGCAGCAGTGTTGCAGTGTTGCACCTGCGCGTCGCATTGTGTCCGCAACAATTGCAGCGTTTAGGAAAATCCGTTCGCTATTCTTGTGGGGAAATTAAATCATAATTTCAAGATGCTGTGTTATGGCGGGACGCTTCTTGTTTTATGCAACGTTTCTTGCAACGAAAGTCGACTCATCGAGATCTGCGGAATGGGGGAAAATTCGTCCAAATTCGGAAGGTTTGTCTGATGAATGTGTGGGGTGTTGTTTACGAGAGAGAGAGACAGAGAGAGAGAGAGAGAGCGAAGGAGAGAGTCAAGCAACGTGACCACTCCTCGATTCCCAATCTGGATGGAGGCGGAGAATACGTAGTTGCAACGCTTCACAGCCTCCGCTTTCGGTCCAAAATAAAGCCACAAATATTTGAAGATCCTCGCCCGGTATTATCGATTAGCAAGTGTTGGGGGTTCCCATGCGGCTTCAAGCACCCGAATGCCGACGACACAAGTGCAACAACCACTTTGGCGCTCCTAAAGGCATTAAAATGCAATATAAAGCGAAGAAATGCAAACTTCTTATCGAAACCAACAACACATCGTGTCGTCCTCCAGCAACGCCACATCCACCCCTAGTTGGACGGCGCCCTCCGACCCCCGCGGCTGCAGCTTCAGTGCCACCGCACCAGATGAGACCGAAATTATGCAATAAAAGTTGCAATTCGGTAGATGGTATTTTTAGTCATTCATTTGGATTCCACACTCGAGGAGTGGAGGAGGCAGGCGTCCCCTCCCCTCACCGGGAGAGGATGCAAGTCCTTTCCCAACGGAGGAGTGGACGGTGCAACATATTGTAGTTTCCGAGGTTGGCTTGCCTTGAAAGCACAATATTTGCAAATTCTCGGCGTGCGTTTGCCGGATTCCTCGGAAGGAAGGAGGAGACTTCGGTACACCGGCGCTGCAGACTCTGGAATCTGCGTTGTTGAGTAAACGTTTTTCCCACTGGGTGTTCGGTGCTGCGAGTTCATTTGTGTGGGTGGCGGGGTGTCTGTATTAGCATGCGATTTTTCCATGACTGGCTTAGTTTTGGAAAATGTGATCAGTGAAGGAGAGAGAGAGAGAGAGAGAGAGAGAGAGGGAGGGAGGGAGGCATGACTGGAGTAAATTTCTACCGAAACGCTGTCGAAAAAAAAGTAGTGGAGGCGACAGGAACAGCAAAGTCAGCAACAACAACAAACATGCGAAGTGTTGCCACAACTCAACTATTTTTGTGTTTGACAGACAACAATCGCTGTTGTGTTAGTGTTGCTGTTGTTGTTGCCGTTAGTGTTGCTGTTAATGTTGTTATTATTGTAGTTGTTGTTGCTGATGACAGTGCGCTACGATTTGCAGTTGTAGAGCCTCTGCTACTGTTGTTGTTGCTGTTGTTGTTGCTTCCAACTGTTTTCGTTGTTGATTTCGTTGCCTGTGTTTTGCAACCCTGACTCGCAGCCTGCCTGCCACTCGACTCGCTCGCCGCGCTTGACTCGCCGCGCTTGACTCGCCCTGCAGTGACAGCGAGTGCTGAAAGTTCTGTCAAAAGATATTTAAAACAAGCAAGCCGTTGATTTTATTGTTGCCGCTGATGTTGACAAGTTTTGGTGGCGCTGCAGTTGAGGAATTTCAAGTTCTTCCTTCCGCTCTTCATTTGCATTTCTAAATCTTAACGGGCGCTCAAAAAGCCCTCCGTTCGCACTTCTTTCTCTGCCTCCCAGCGAGGGTTTGCTTCTGGCGCCGGAAACGGAAGTGAGTTTTTAAATATTTTACAGCGAGCTTTTAAGCTTTTGAGGAGCTCGGGAAGTTATGAAAAAAGTGAATTCAAAATGCTGCGAGAACACGTTTTGCTTCCGCTTCCCTCCGCCACTCCCCCAATTCACCGCCCCCCCCCCGCCGCGATTCCTCCACCGCCTCCACCTCAAGACAGACTTGGAATAAAAAACCGCGAGCTCCGCAAATTGTCGCTGTTTTAGCGTGGACGCAGCACGCAACAGTCGACACGCTCTTCACACTCCGGCCGACGTGCAACATCATTTTTCTTCTCCTCGTCCGGAGCGCAGCAGTAATTGCGTTCCGCCGCCGCTTCCTCTGCTGCGGCCTCCGCTTCCACTGCCGCCTGCTCACGACGTCTCATTCCGTGCTCGCAATTTATTTGCAATTTGCTGCAGCTGCTGCTCTCCGCTGCTCTCCGCCGCTCTCCGCTGCTCTCCGCTGCTCTCTGCTGAGTGCTGCCCGGCAGGGACTCCTCCAGATGTCACAGCGTGACACGCCTGTCAGTCTCACGCGACAGCAGCGCAGTTGCTCTCGCAGACGGCGGCGACCATCGCTGTCCGGCCGCAAACGACTGCAGCGCAGTGGCAGCTGTTGCTGCTGGCGATGCCTTCGACGCCAGGGCAACTCCGAGCGGGGAGGGACGACGAAACACGTGCTCGAGGCTCGTAAAGCTAATGGAGTTCGTGTTGCTGTTAAGTGCTGCCAGTGCACTGCATTAACCGTGCACGAGGATACGAGACCTCCTGACGCGTGTGTGTGTGTGTGGGTGTGTGAAGTTAAGTGCGGCGTTTTTGTTGCTCCAATAACTTCCTCTCCATGAATTCGTGCGTGAGTGTTAGTTAATTCAAATATCTCTTGTTGCTCTTGAAAACAAGCATCTCGCTCGCTTCTTGTAGCGTGAAACAAAACTCGCATGACATCTTTCAAACGCGCTTTCAGCGAATAACAATGAATTGTATTTTTTTGATTTATTACCGAATTCTATTCCACTCACGAGAGCAGAAAAACGTTGCACGCTTTCAGGAGGCCGCCATAAATTTGCAAACTAATTAATTGCAGCGACAGCAACGCGAGAGAAAACAACAGAATGGCCACCCTGCCGCTCTCTCTCTGCTCGTCACCCGCTTTACTCTCACCAATTTCTGAATTCAAAGCATTTTGTGCTAAAAAATTAAAGTGTTTGCAGCATTAAAAACCTGAAAACTCGCGACTACACGAAAACCAAGAGTTTCAATTCGCTGTAATTTTTAGAAGAGAATCTCATTCGATTCTGTATTTCATTGAATTTCATTTCATATCTCATTTTTCGTGCTATTTCTGGCTTTCAGTGGTGGGTGGACGCCGCAGAATGTGCAATAATGAAAACATTTGCTGTTTAATTAAAAGTTCTCGCCGTGCCAAACCAATTCGACGTTCCAAACACTGCTGAACTGCGTATTTAGTTGCTGCACATCCGCCGAGAAGCATACTTCGGGAATTATGTGCGTCATGCTCGCTGTCGACCGCCATGTTTACAGATTCAACTGTGCAAGAGCGAGTGAGGGAGTGCAAGAGCGAGTGTGGTTGGAAGTGGGAGAGCGAGTGTGGTTGCGAGTGCGGGAGCGATTGCGAGTGCGAAGAGACCCAGTAGGAAAATGTCATTGACGACATCCACATCATGTATAATATGAGTGACGCTGACTGTAAAAGACGAACTCGATGTGTATCAGCAACAGCATTTTTATGAGAGCCTCACCTACAACTTTTCCAAACTTTAGAAATGACTTCATTGACCTGCTTTCCTACTGGGGTGTTGTAGTGAGTTGATGGTTGATAGTGTGCTGGCTTGGCTCTTCGTGAGTTTTAGGGTTTTTGTTGCTGGTGACGTCGCTCTTGCTGCGGCTGAAGGACACATTTGTTGTTATTCGGTTGTTGAGTGTGTGCTTCTCTTGCGGTTTTTCATATTTCTGTTGCTGTACGTAACAATTTAGCAGCACGCAAACGGCATTCCAGTAACTCACGCCACCGCTGGACACACACAGCCACACGCAGAGCGCTGAGTGTGCAGGTGCACCAGCAACAACTCCACCGAAGCAGTGAGCAGTTGAAACTGTGAGTTGTGGGTCAACTTTGGAGAGCGAAAAGAGGTGAGAGCGCGTTACACACAAACACACCGAGCGATTGTGGCTCGCTGTGGTTTGCTTCCCGTATCTGGCTGCCGTTCTGTTTGCCGTCCTGTTTGCTCTTCCACGCTGAGCCAACTCGTCGCTTAAATGCTTCCGCTGCTCAGAATTCGAGAGCAAGTTTAATTGAAAAAATAGAAACGCAAACTTTCTCTGCTCCACTTCAGTGACGACGAACAGCAGTTTTCTGTCGAGCGCAAGCTGCACGCCGAATCCTCGCTGTCCTGCCGTGAAGTCATTTTCCGTCTGCTTTTGTATTCATTTAACTTCGCGCTGCGCTTTCGTTTGGCATTTTTATCGCGGCTTTGGGAATCGCGCTCGTTTTAGGCACTCAAATAAATGAAAACAATTTAGAATTCAATTCCATTCAACTGCAGCTGCATTCAGCTCGCTCGGCAGCGAAACAATTAAGGATTCCGTGCTGCAGTTTAGCTGGCTTTTGAATTTTTAAGGGCCGAGTTGAAAGCGCAAAAATGCGGTAAAAAGGGACAGAAAAAATTATTAGTTTTATTAAAGGATCTTGAAAAATTTCAGTATTACATTCCAGTTCATTCGTTCACTGAAAACGCATTTAATTGCTTGCATTCAAGCGTCATTTAAGCAGAAATGCCTTCAATGCATTGCGGCGGACTGAATTTTATTAATTAAAATAAAAAAACCCACTCGAACAAGGACATTCGGGCCAATTAAAACTTCGCTTTGCTGCGCTGATAAAAAATTTCAGTTTGGTTTCCGAATTCGCAGGCAAAACCAACAAGCAAAAACTGAGAAGTCATTTTATTGGTCTCGGCATCCGGTTCGCCTTTTCCGCTTCTCGAGTCCTCTTCCGCTGACGTGCCGAAAATTCGCTGACTGCTTCATTCACTCGCAGCTGCTTGCACGCAACTTCGCGCTCTCCCGCTCGTTCCACTCCACTTCAACAACGAGCACAACAACAGCACAACAACAGCACAACAACAGTACAACAGCGAGCACAACAACAGCACAACAGCGAGCACAACAACAGCACAACAGCGAGCACAACAACAACCACAAACACGCCAGCCTCATCAAAGTCCACGCTTACTGTAAACTGTAAGTCAGCCGTTACTCTCTGCCTACGTCTCTCCGAAGAGCCGCCGCACGCCTCTGCGAGTCTCCTGACGTCCGCGTCCAGCGCTGGTCAACAACCGCGCTGGTCACCGCTGAATGGCTCGCTTGACTTGCTCTTGCCGCCGTCAACTGCAATTGTGTTCGCCGCGTTCTCTTCTCACCCACCGCTCGCGACGTTTTCCTGCGCAGGATTGACTTCTGTCAAAAAAGACGCTTGGCTACCAACAACACCAGCGTGTGGTCTTCGCCTCCCCTGTGTGCCGCTCCACCTTCTTCAACGGTACTGCCGCTGCAGTTGGCAACTCTAGCCGCGCTCACTACTTGAAGTCGCTCTTGCTGCGCGTTCGCCGGCTTCTTGAGGACCAGCAGTTCCTGGCCGAGAATACAATGGAATGCGAGGGCAACTCACGCTAAAATCAACAAAGAGCAAAACCACACCGTCCGCTCGGTGGAGGGGCAGGAGGGCAGCGGGTGACTTCACCCTTTAATGCATTTTTGGAACCCAACTTCACTTCACTACAGCTGCGAGAGTCCCGTACTCGGAGTCCCCTGGGCTCCACAAATCGAATCCCGCCGGAACGACGCTGCCGAGCGCCTAAAAGCACGCAACGATGATGCAGGGAGCTGCTGTGCTCCCCCCTCCCCTCCCACCCGCCAGTGTACTAAATTATTTTCATTAGTTGAGTTTTGCTGGTTGGCGGTCCCGCAAGAGGGACACCAGCTGCCACTTTTGAGGCGAGCGAAGTGCAGTGGGGCGGCGGGAGCCTCTTTGCCGGCAGAGAACTCGCACTTTCGCAGCAGACGTTCATGCAGATGCACACGTGAATCGCGTAGCTTTCCGTGGCTCACCGGATCCATTAAAAACGAACTTCAACCGAAGACGCACGTGGCTCCGTTGTGGCCAGAAGTGCATTAATTGCGGGGCGACTCCTGGCTTAAGTGGCCTGAATTATTCAGCTGCAGAGCGAGAGAGAGAGAGAGAGAGTTCAACATTCTCACAAAAGTCCTTAAAGAGTTCTTCGAGGACTTAAAGTTAAAAGTTGCAAGGACTTCAAGTTAAAGTCACAATTACATTCAAACCGCATTTTACGGATTCTCTCGCTTCGATTCGCTCGAGAGAGCAGCGAAGTGAAGAGAGCGAGAGCGGAATTTAAAACCGAAGAACTTGAGTTACTTTAACAGGTGAAACCCTTGAAAAAGGAAGCAAAAAAAGGCAACCGTAGTGTTAAATGCGTGTAGGATCACAGCAAGGACATTCTCGAAGGCGTTGGCTGCACCTGCTGCACTCAAGTAACTCCGTCCACGCCCTCCCAACAAAGACGAGGGAGGGAAGTGAGGGAGGGAATCAGAGGCGGCGAGACCACAGCGTTGACATCGCATTGCGTTGAAATCGTCGCGCGAGTGGCCTCGACATCCTTCAGTGGCAGCGCTGTTGCGGCTGCTGCGGGGAGCCGCGCACAACACGGTGGCTGTCGGCTGCTGCTGGCACTTCGTCGCGGTGCCACTGACCACGCAGCGCCCCCGATGCGCGGTGAGCAGCGCGTGTTCGCTCCACTGCAACTCCTTCCGCTGGTTGGTGGCCTCGACGACGCTGAGCTGCAGAAATCCCCTGCCTGAAAATCCCCTGAATCCCCTGAAATCGGCTGCTGCTGCTGCTGTTTGAGCCGCGAGATTGCGTACTTTTTTGACGTCTGCTGCCGCTGCTGCCTCTGCTGCCGCTGCTGCTGCTGCTGCTGCTGCTGCTGTATGCGAGCAGAACGAGGTAATTTTTTGCCTTCGTCTGCGAATTGAAAAACGAATTAAACTTGTTGCGGCGTGCAAAGCTGCGCGTCATCGCGGCGGCGAATTGAAATTTAATGCGTTTAGGATGCGGGAACGCGGTGCCGGATATTTCGCGAAAATTGTTTCGCAACTCGCGTGGGAAAGAGAGGGAAAAACTGTAGCGCGCGAGCAGGGGACGCGAAGCTTGATGAGATGATGGGATTGCGTTAGCGAGGCAGCAGGATTTTGCTCTCGCGAAGGTCAGTTTTGCGGCTGGTTGGCCGCGGGCTGCTCAATGCTGGGAAAAACATGAAAATCATCTGCAAGCAATTTACACTGCAGGACGATGCGGCTGCTGATTCAGATTTAATGGTTCAGAAAGGTGATTTCGTGGCTTTCACGCAGTTCTCGTGACTGCAGTCCCGCTCCTGTCATTCCCTCCACGTATTTCATTCTTTTCCTCAAAGTAAAACCTTGTTTTTCACTCATTCATTATCTGATTCCACTTAATATTTCTCAACAGGATCGTTTACACGAAAGCATTCGCGCCTCAACGCGGAGAGGAGTTTTCTGTGCTTTAATATCGCGTAATTTCGATATTTTCACTGCTGAGATTTGCCATCCTCGCCACGTAAATCCTCCGCAAGTTCAGATATCATTCACGCCGAGTGTTTCAAGCGACTTCCTGCCTCGAATTCCAAGTCACCTCCTTCATCAGCGCGCGTCCTTTGTTCGCAGATAACACGCGATTCCCGTCAGATGCGTTGCTCCTGCCGAGGATCGCGCCAAGTTTTCAATACGATTGCCGCGCGATAATGCGCTTGGCAGCAGGATGTCCTTCGCCTCCACCACGTTCACGCCAGCGTGTGTTTTCTCAGCACGTAATTAAGCTGCTTGCGAGGACATAAATTGCCGAACTGCGAGTATTTGGTGTGTAATAATTTCGCCGTAAATCTCATCGAAAGCCGAGTGCTGCGGGAGAGTTAAGCGGTTCTGCTTTGCTGCGAGTGTTCACGTGAAGCAGCTTAACGCTCAACTTGCAGTGGGGTTCGTAAATCCGCACTCCAGCTCGGCTGAACTCCAACGCTTTATCTTGTCGCTTTAAATCCTCGCGGCGAAGGTTGCGCGACGCAACTGCAAGCTAACGAAAGTCGCTCACGATTATTAAGGGGATCGCGATAGCTGGCAAAACAGCAGCTGTTAAACTGTCGTAAAATCGTTAGAAAGCGTTTACGCCGGACGAACGCGCGGCGCGGAGACGTCAAGCCGAAGTCGTTGTGATTTTATTACTCGCGGGGGAGCGCGCATCGCGTGACGCCAGAACGACCTGCTTGCAACTTGCTGACGTCACAGCAACCTGCTGGCACGCCGTTGCCGCTGCTACTTCGCAAGTTTCCCTTCTTGCCAAGCATTGCGGAGAAAAGCAGACAGCAAAGTTTCTGAAGTTCCTTGCTGACTCACTGCTGTTGACAAATGTTTCGCTTCATTAGATTTTAAAGATAGAAAAGCTGCAGCTCCACGTTGGCTGCACGAAACAGGATCGTGAGCGCGCAGAGCGGGGGTGGGGGGGACTTTAATTACATCGCAGACAGCAGCGCCGCGTCGTCACCGTGTAGCAACAGCAGAGCGGAGAAGTCAGCAGCAACTAATTGCATCCGTTTGGCGCCTCGCGAGCTGCTACTCAACGTTAATCAAGGGCGAGACTGCAGCGCGTCCCTCGCCGCGTTGTCGCCTCCCTCTCGCATTCGCGTTCCACGTTTGCGTTGACTGGCGAAGCAGTCACTGAACAGCTCGGAAGGTGGACGGATTTGCTTGCAAACAAACTCGAAAGTTTATCTTTAACTGTGTCGAGTTCGAGTGCTGCGGAAGCGCTGGAAAGACACGCGAACGCTTGATTTCAACTCGCGTGGGTGGCGATTTTAGCTGAGGGAAAACGCGAAGATGTGTGTGGCCGACTTCGCGGCGCTCCAGAGCGTCTGCCGTCCTCCAAACGGTGGCGTGAAAGGGCTGAGATTGCTGCACGTTCGCTCTGCGGGACGCCAAACTGAAGTCGAGCGGAAACCGAGGAGAACCGCAGAAGCGCTGCGAGTGCCGTGGCAGCCACTCTCACATGTAAAACGCGTCAATTGCGGCTGTAAATGCGCCACCGACGCCGAGCGGCTTTTCTTCTTAAGCGAGCCGAGACGTGGCGTGGAATTCTGATCAGCTGCGGCCGCTCCTGCCGCTCGCACCGAACGACGCCTCTTCGCTCGGCAACTGCGGTTGTCACTGCGTTCAACAACCTCTTCGTCGTCAGCGACACCAGTAACAATTCAATAAACGCTGCCACGGCAACTGCTGCCGCCGTCAACTGCGGATCCGCCAACGCGCCCGCCTACGCGCTGCTGTTTCGGGGTTGCCGATTCAGCCGGACACGCCGCCCGCAATTGCTATTCATGACAGCGTTTAGGCGTCGCTCACACAAATTGTGTTCCACGCACACATGAGCGCACAGCCATGACCGCCGTGCCGCCGAAAGCTGCTTTCAGCGCTGGCCGCCGCTTGTCGCTGTAGATTGAACGGCAACAAAACGCCGCACACTCGCACACGCAACGCACTCTCGGCTGTCTGCACGCGGCAACAAAACGCCCTTCATTGCTTATCTAACTGCCTGCAAACCCCCCCCCCACCCCCCGCCACCCGCTTTCTGTGCGACGCCTTCAGCCGGCTGCTTGTCACGTTTTTGCTCCTCTTCTCCGCAGGCCTCCGCGAACGATATTCATATCAACGTGCGAACTCTGTGCGGGCAACAGAAATCATTTCCAGTCGCTGCTGTAGTGGCAGTGGCAGCTGTTGTTGTTGCTGTCGTTGACCACACCGTCATTGCATAACTAATCAGTTTGTCCTGGACGTGCGGCGTCCTTCTAGCTAAAGCAGAAAATCCTCACTGCGAGTCGCCTTCATTTTGGGTCGCCATCGATTTCATTGCCTTCATCGCAAGTGTTTTCGCCAAATAATTTCCACATTTCGCTGCTAATATCTGGACCGCGAGGATGGCAACCGCGAACGATGCAAAGTCACTGGGATGAGTTGCAGCTTCGCATTGAGTTGCCGCCTCTCGACTTTCAGTCGTTTGTCACGTCATTTCGCGTTGTGCCACCAACTTGGTTGCAGTTTGGAATGCTTAATATTTGTGGAAGCGCGGAGAGGAGGTGGGGGACTCAACGTGACACCTAATTTAGGCAACAAGACCAGCTACGCGTTCGGCGGGTTTCAGGCGGAAATGTCGCGGCGAACACGAGCTCAAATAGGATTTCTGTTCACTTTCCATGTTCTGCTGCACGTGGATCTCGTTCGCTGTCGGTCGATTCATCGTGTTTGAGGTGCAGGTTCGCTGATCGGCGACGAGTCCTTGCAAGGGAGTTTCTAATTTTCTGACTGTTGTAATGACGTTTCTTGCGGTTTTTCGCTAATTGTGAGAACTCACTACGCAGCGCAACTGCAGCCGTCGATCGTTCTCAGTTTCACACCCTCCCTGTGCACAGATAACCCCACCTCACCAACCCCCCACCCCGCGGTCCTGTACGAGATTCCCACGAGTCAACGAGATTCCGCGATGCTAAACGAGAAGCGAAGCGCAGTTGCAGCAAAAACTTCACAGAGTAATTTAATACGCGAACGAGTATTTCATTGCTAATGAGTTTTGGCTCATTAAAAACTGAGTTTCATTAAAATCACTCGAGGAGACGGCAATCAAAGTCGACCCGCGGTCTGCGTTGAAATTCGATTTAATGCGATTTAATTAACGCCCGGCTAGAGAAGTTTTCGCTGTTCGGGGGGACCTTTTGAGTGGGCAACTCTGAACGCGAATTAAATCGAACGTTGAACTGCTGCTGTCAGCGCTGCGGTGTGCGTGCGTGCGCGTTCTGCTTGCCGCACGCCAACGCGGTGCCCGCTATTGACTTCCGTATCGCATTGGAATTTAATTATTTGTGTTCTCGCAATAAATCGGCAGGCAAAGCAAACACAACGCACGGGACGTCGTAGCTGCGCAAACAAAGCGACCGACAGAGCAAACAAAAGCGGCGTGAAATGCCGCGTTGTGGTGTTGGTTTCTTTAATCAGCTTCGAATGCGTTTCACGCGTTGCGCTGGCCGGCAGATGTTGCGTTGCGGGACTGAAATGCCACCACGACGAGGCGGCGGGTCTCGCGTGACCGAAATAAGGGTTGAATTTAGAGGAACGAGGGATAGTCCGCCGTAAGAGATCCCCGAGAGTAAAGGGACTCGTTAAATCTTCGCCAAACATGCAGCGTCAACAACCACAGCAGCGAAAACTCGAACGAAGCAGCAGCGTCACGCCATCAACAGCCGCAGCCAACTCCAGCGGCAACTCTGAACCCGACTTGATCTGGCTGAAAAACGCAGCGCTGTAATTAATTGCAACGAACGACCGCAATCTTGAAAACTGAGTGCAACTCGATTAATCACGTTGCCGTCTTCTACGCCCCGCTTCCTCCCCCCGGCCACCCCTTCCGCCGTCCATGTGGCCTCACCATTTCTTCCCCACTCTCATTTCTTCCCCACTCTCATTCCTTCCAGAGTCGCGCCCGGCTTTCCCGACACTCGCACGTGTCTGCTGCACCAGAAGCTGCAGATGCTGAATGTCTGCATGGAGCGTCGCCGAATACGCGAGTCTGGCGTCGAGCCGCCCGTGGAACGCGTCACGCGTGATGACGACGAAGACGGGGACGACGTGGAGGAGGAGGAGTTCTACGACTGCGCAGCGTACGAGCGCGAGGAGGAGGCGGCAAGCGAGGAAGACGCGGCGCTCAAAGCACTCGAGCAGCCCGAAGGACGCCTCCGACGCTTGGGAGACCTGAAGCTGCTGCACGCCGACGAGCCGCTCTTCGTGCCCGTGACGCAGGATGCCGTGCCGAAGACGGAGGACCAGCTGCACGAGGACGCCGAAGTCATGCTGAAGTTGGGTCCTGGTTCAGGTGAGATACGAAGAGAACCTCCTTTGCTCTACTCTTCACTGTTTCTTGTCTCCTGTTCAGGCTTGACGACCCACATGATGTGCTCGTCGCTACTCTCGGACGTGGAGGCCTTCAAGGCCGCCAACCCGCAGGCGGTCATGGAGGACTTCATACGCTGGTACAGCCCGAAAGACTGGGAGGAGCACGAGGAGGGTAAGTGCGCTGCGAGGCCCTCAAAACTCGCCTCTCTGATCGCGTTTCCACGCAGGCGACGGTGACGGCAGGCCGGCCGGCCAGCTGAGCGCGCGCATGTTGGCGCCCGACAACACCTGGCAGACGGTGTGGAAGCAAGCGAAGCCGGTGCCGGTCCGCAGGCAGGTTTGTACGACGAGCACGCCGCGCCGCAGTTCGCCTTTTAACCCCGCTTTCTCCCCGCTTTCTCCCCGCAAAGAAACGCCTCTTCGACGACACCAACGAGGCACTCAAAGTGCTGCACTTCCTGGAGACGCGCAACTTCGGCGAGATCTACGAGTTGACGCTGGTGCCGCTGCTGCACTCCGCGCTGCTCAAGCTGAAGGTTCGTTCGTAGCCGGCCTGCTGCTGAATTTCCTCTCTCTAACGTGTTCTCTCCCTCCGCGCCAGGACATCTGCGACTACTTCTCCGCCACGGAGCTCTTCGCCGCGCACATCGACGACACCCTCGCCGACTTGTGCCGCCTGTCGCGCGACATCGAGATCGTGGGGCAGAGCGAAGTCAGCGCGCTCATTTCGAGCCCCACGCCGGAGCGCGTTCTGGCGAGAATCAAGGCGCTCGAGCTGCAGTACTTTCAGTTCAGATGCTTCAGCAGCAAGTTCGGCGCGGCCGTCGAGAAGGCCGACATCCGCGCTGTGTTTCGCGAAGCACTCGCGAGTGGCGGCAGCTGCCCGCTTCTGCCGCGCCGAAGCCTCGCCGGCGGGGAAGACGCGCCGTGGGCGGTGGCCGCGGGGGGCGGAGCGGTCCAGCTGGACTTGGATTTCAGCGATGAGATGCGCGACAAGCTGATCAGCAAGGAGTACGTGATGCGCGTGGACGGCGAGACCCACACGCTGTCCAGGGCGGAGGCGGGGCCGCAGTTCCTGCGCGCCGTTCTCACGGGCGAGAAGCTGACGCTGTGTGGCGCGTTCTCGGAAAACACAACCTTCGTGTGAGGCGACACGCGACACGCGGCACGCGACACGCGACAGCGACGGGCGACCGACGTCCGAGCGGCCTTCAAGCGAAGAAGGGGGTCTGCAGAGTTGAGTGCAGTTTTTAGGTGGTTTTGGTGTTTTTCTCTCAAGTTTTTGACTTGTAGTCGTAGTCTTCAATAAAACGGCTGGCTATTGAGAGAACTAAAAGGTTGTGGTATTTCGTTTTAATGGCTGCAGCGGCTTAAGAGTTCCGAGCTCATTTCAGCTTTCGACGCCCCTCACCCGCAACTCGAGTGGCTCGAGTTCAGCGCCCATTTGCATGAAGTCCGGCTGCATCAGTGCGCGACGTGAGAGCCGAAAACGAACACGAAAAAACGTGAACACACCCGGGAACAAAAAGGTTTGCCTGCTGGTTGAAAGCGGCTTTGAAAGCTCTTTTGTTCCTTCGTCTGTCCACAACAACAACAACCATTGTAAGCAATTTCAAAAGACTTGGTAAAAATTAATTCCCAGTATTCTTCCTGCTAATGTGTGCACACTGAGAGAAAATCTGCACGATAACTCGGGATGTAACTCGGAACGATCACACTTTCAGGAGAATTTCATTGCATAATTTTAGGCGTCGCTTGCATTTGCCGGCTTAAAATTGCACAGTAAAAACGCTCTCATTAATCGATGGAGGTGAGAAGTCATAAGAGAGCAACGAGTTTGCCATTCACACAACTTGCTCTGCGAGACAGAAAAGCAAGAAAAGGTCTTCCGCCGCTCACGCTGTATTTTCTCGCTGTGCACTTCGCACACTCAGCCTTCGCGAAGAACTGCCTTGAAGAGTTTGGCACCGCCACGTCAACGTCGTGAATAATGATTCGCATGCGACTGCGAAACATGTGTATGCAACACGCAACAACAGCACAACCACAGCAGTTTTGCAGCAAACATTTAACCGCTGTAAACAGAACAATAAAAGTGGGAAAATAGAGGAAAATAGAAACACGAAAAAACAAGTCAGGAAAACTGTGGCGGGACGGGACGAAGTTGGTGGAGAAAAACGCTTTCGTATAATTTTTCATTGTTCGCAAGCTGCAGCAGCGACACGAGCACGGCGCACGGGGGTGGACGGGAGGGGCGGGTAACTGCTCTTCAAGGAGGCTAACTGCGGGAGGGGGCGTGGCGGTGCCTTTATTCAGTGCAATTTATGCACTGCGCGCACTCTTCCAGCGGCAAGCAGGTGGCTGCAGCAGGAGACGCGGAGTAATTGTGAGAGATTTTTGTGTAAAGCAGGACAGTGGAAAAGGCGTGGAACGGGAGGGTGTGGAGGGGGTGGCATGGGCGGGGGAAGGAGAACACAGAGGCGTACCTGGAACTAGTGAAGTCCTGCAGACTGCATGCAGAACGAAGGCGTGGCGCTGCTTTAAATGCGGACTTCAAGTGTTTCAATTAGCGTGCGGTGTCGACTTACATGCGTCTGCATCTGTGAGTTCAGAGCGAAGCCCGTTCGGCCGCCCGACGCGACGTTGCACTCGCACAACGGAAGACGTTGTCGTGCTGGCGCGGCGTCGCGTCGAAGGACGGAAGGCGCGTAATTAACGGACGCAACCAACGCGAATCCCTTTCAATATCTGGACCGCAAAAGTTGCGTCGCCATTCAAACGAACTGCGTGCGTATGTGTAAATAAATCAACGCATGTTGACGCCGCAAGCACGTCGAGGACGACAGCGACCACCACGCCAGCGACGACGGCGGCGGCGGCCGCGGGAGTGGAATGCAGTGGAGAAAAATGAAAGCGACCAACTTCAAAACTGTGGACTGCAGTTCTGGGACTGAAGTTCCTTTTTTGTAGCTTTAAAAAAAGATCAGAAGAATTTGCTTCCTCTTTCGCCTGTTTGTGCCACTGTGCGAGTGCGAGAAGCAATAATAAAACGTCTCGTTTAATTAAGAATAAAGTAAATCTCAGGATGTGGTATTTATGTGTGTGTGTGTGTATGTGTGTGTGTGTGTTTATTGTGTGGTGAGGGTTGCCGGCCGCGAAGAATTTTAAATCCACCGCCGCCACGCTGTTGTAAGTGAATCATGTGAGTCGCTGAAAAAGCGCGACTAAAAAAGTCTGCAATTTATTGGATCACAAGCAGTGGAGCAAAAAGTACTGGAGGAAAAGTAGTAGAGAAAAAGTAGTGGGGGAAAGGTAGTGGAGAAAAAGTAGTGGGGAAAAAAGTAGCGGGGAAAAAGTAGCGGGGAAAAAAGTACTGGGAAAAAGTTGTGGAGAAAAAAGTAGTAGAGAAAAGAGCAGTGGAGAAAAAAGTACTAGAGAAAAAAGTAGTGGAGAAAAAAGTAGTGGAGAAAAAGTTTTTGAGGAAAAGTAGAGGGAAAAATTATTTATTTATTTTTTTTAATTTATCCATTCACATTTGTAATTAAATAAATTAGTGCGAAAAACGTAGTGCAGAACAAGGAAGTCCGGAAAAAAGTAGTGGGGAAAAGAGTAGTGGAGAAAAAAGTACTGAAAAAAGTAGTGGAGAAAAAAGTAGTAGAGGAAAAGTAGAGGGGAAAAATTTGTGTGAAAAAGTAGTAGGAAAAAGTAGTACAGAACAAAGTAGTTCCGAAAAAAGTAGTGCAGAACAAGGAAGTCCCGAAAAAAGTACTGGGAAAAAAGTACTGAAAAAAAGTAGTGGAGAAAAAAGTAGTAGAGGAAGAGTAGAGGGGGAAAAGTAGTAGGAAAAATTAGTGTGAAAAAGTAGTACAGAACAAAGTAGTTCCGAAAAAAGTAGTGGAGAAAAAAGTAGTGGAGAAAAAAGTAGTAGTTGTGGGAATCATGTGTGTGATGCAAATTTATTCCTTTTTTCCTGCTGCCCGCTTTTCACAAACAATCCGTACCTTCCTAAAAGGCATAAACTACACTTTCTACTACTTTTTTGGAGCTCTGATAGTGCGAAGTTACCGCCGCTGCGATTTATTAGACGGCTTCTCTCGATTTGCAGGTGGGAAATGGGAAATGCAAAGCAATTTAGAATGGAATTCAGAGTTTATTCGAGCAAAAATATTCCGCGCGAAGACTTTAAATGGCCATTTAAGCCGAATATGGAAACCAGAGGAGTGAACGGGTTAAGCAACGACTAACGCAGCAGTAAATTTGAACGCAGAGGCGGACGAGTGGACGAGTGGGAGACCGCGAAAAAGCGGCTGAGAGAGAAAAGGTAGTAGAAATACTACTTCGCCGTTCCTCTCCTTGAATTCCACACCGTGAATTTCTGTTCCCTCAGCCGCTTTTGCCCCGCAGCTGGTTGTGTGGCACGAAGAGGTTGCGTGTTGACCACACAAAGAATTCCCTCGTTTCTTTTCTGTTTTTTTTATTTTTATTTTTTTGTGATTTACACAGTTTTCGCTGTTTGCTCGCACTGCAATAAAAACGCAAACAATGCGAGCGGCGACTGCACTTCATCGATGCTGCCAAGCGGCGAAACCAGTTTTGGTTGCTGCTTTTTGTCTTTTCTACTGCTGCTGTAGTTGTTGTTGTTGTTGTTGTAGTTGTTGTTGTTGTGGTTGTTGTAGTAATCGATTGCTGTGCAAAATCTATTGTCTCCGTCTTTAGATGAAGTTTTTTTTTCTTTTTTCACCCCAATGCTGGGGTTTTCGAAAAAAGCCGGATTTTTTCCACTTCCCTTGTGTGCGCGGCGAATTCTTTCTCTCCTGCCACACTCACTGTTGCTTCAGTTGTTGTTGTTGTTGTTGTTGGTTGGTGCTGTTGTAGTTGTTGCTGCTGTAGTTGCTGCCGCTGTAGTTGCTGTCATTCCGCGCTTGCATATCTCGCTTGTTAAACTCGCTTATGCAAGCGCAAATAAATGAAATGCACAGCGTGCGAAAATTCAAACAACGCCAGCAATAACAATCACAGCCAACGACAACATAAACGATACGCTGACACACACACACACACACACACACAGCCACACAGAGTGTTTGTGATCGACAGGACTGTGGATTCCTTTTTGCTCACTGGAAACAATTTATCGCATTTTTATGCCACACGATTTTGTTGGCGCGGAGCACGAGGGGGACGCGTTTCTTCCCCTCGCAACGGACGCCGCAAGTTGTCGCGCGCGAGAGTGAGACGGCCGGTGGTGCGCAGTGCATCACTTGACAGACTTACCAGCAGAGGAGGAGCGGCGTTGATTGCGTGAGAACTCCGGCGACCTGCAAATAAAAGAAAAGCAAGCAAATTAGAATCCCTTGAAATCGAGATGCACGAGAATTTGCTAGCAAGAGGAAACGATTTGCGACAACTGTGATCACGATTTTCAGACGTGTGTCCTGCGTGTTTGCAAGGATGGAAGGATATGAAGTGAAGGATTCACTTCGGTGCATTTTAAAAATTGAAAGCAGACTCGTTCACTTAATTATGCCGAAAATAACGATGTCGTTGCTCACCCTGACAGGCATCGTCAAGCCGGGGATTCGCGGGTTAAGAAATCGGAGCGCAGAAGTCTGCGAAGTGCTGAGTTTCTGCTGCGTCGGCTTCGCCGCAGTTGACTGTTATGAGTGCCGCGAACTCCTGCTGTCAACAACAGCAGCTCCTCAACGAGCGCAAAATGCGAGCGACTCATTTTAAATTCGCTTCTAATCTAAAAACTTCCCGTAAGACGAAATTCTCTCCCGCTCACAGTTGCACGAAGTCGCTCCGGCGCCGTTATCTGGAGAATAAACGGCGACGTTGTTGTCGTTGCTGCTGAGCTCCGCTGCTCCCAGTGACTGATTCAATTTCGCTAATGATTTCGCTCTGGTGGAGTGAAAAACAAAACTGCGGGCGGCATGCAATTCTTTCAGTTTAATCGCTCCCAACTTTGAATTCGTTCGAGGATTGATTGACCTGATTTGAAAAGTTTCTCCAACTTGAGGCCAAATTTCATTTTCTCCAACAATAACAACAACAAGAACAAGAACGAGAGTGACGTTCACTGCTGCATCCACCTCCGCCGAAACACCTTTCGTGCCACGACGGCGGCAGGTGGCGCTGCTTGCACACGTTAGACGAAACTTTGGTTTCCTTTTGCAGTTACGTCGTTTCCCTGTTCGCTTCCTTCCTTCCGGCCGCCGCTTCCCTCCCTCCGACGCTTTTATTTTCCGTTCCTCATTTTCGTCTCCGCCGCTTTTACTGCATTTTGTCGATAATTTTCTTGCTTCATGCAAATTGCTTCAATTTCCCGCCGGGAATGCTGGCGAGGCTGCCTGCCTCACGTTGACTGCTGCGTTCCACTGCGTTTGCTTGCGTCATTCTGTGGTTGCTTCACGCTGCTGCTGCTGTTGTTGCTGCTGTTGTTGCTGTTGTTGTCGCTGCTGCCGTTGTTGCTGATGAGTTTAAGTTTGCGCGCTTTAAGAAAGTCTTAAAAGTGTTTACAGTTTTACTTGTTTTCGTAGTTGTCAGCGTCGTAGTGGGTGAGCGAATAATAATTGTTCCGGTCGATTGAGAGAGAGGGAGGCGAGTTTGATAAACGGTGTGTGTATTTCTCTGGTGACAGGGTATGAAAATTCTCTCCAAAACTTAAGAGTGTACGATTTACAAATTTTAACAAGACCTCCCACACACACACTCCTTCTGTCTCTCTTCACTCTCGCATTCCTACATACACACACTCAATATCTAATTATGTTTCAGCTCTTCACGCTCAAAAGCAGATTCCTGTAAAGTTGATGACTTGAAGAAGGTTGACAAGCAACTTCTTCTTCTTCTCACTCTTCCTCGACCTCCTCTGCTTCTGCTTCTTCTTCCCAAAAAGTGCCCAAAGTTAATAAATTAGATTTAAAATATTGCAAATTGAGGGAAAATGTGATTAAAACTTGAGGTTAATTCGGCTTCACTCCCTCCTCCTCTCATCCTTCTCAGCCGACTATTTAGCTCTCACTTTGCTGCATCTGTGTTGGGATCCCGACTGAGATCAGATTTTACTTGCATTTCGTCTGCTTTAGTTGAAAACACATTAGTAAACAAGACTCAGTTAATACCGTTAAGTTGGCTGCCGACCCAGCAGGGAAATCCTGAGTGTGCAAGTAGTTCGCTCTGGGATGACGAAGATACCCTGCAGGAAATCTTGCAACAGCTTTAATTTCGCTTCAACCACACCAACCCACCAGACAAACTGTTGTTGGGCTCCCTCGAAATGCTTCGGAGTGTGTGAGTGTGTTCGTAGGTGTAGTGCGAGCGTGTGTGTCGTGTAGGCGTCTTGTAATTGTGTGTGTGTGTGCCATGCTTGAGATTACAAAGCCAAGAAGCTGCATGTCATCGTTTGCCTGACTTGGCCCGGAATTACTTGCAACGAAATTATTATTACTCCGCATTTACTTGCATCTCAGCCAACCGCAATCAGATGCGAAATAATTTCTGATCCAACTGCAGCCCGAATTGTTAATTAAGCGGGCAGCAATCATAATCAGCGAGCTGCTCACAGCATTGCAGGCCAAATGAAGCGAAATATTCAGCCAACAGCGAACATTAGAAGCCCCTTGAATCCGTAGTTTTGAATTTCCATTGATTCCGGTTTTTCCTAGAGTTAACTCGATATTGAACCTCAAATTCACTGCATTTAGTGGGTGCGGCCAAGGTGCAGCCTGAAGATTAGTAACTGTCGACACATAATTACCGTTAATTAATGTGTAAATACCGAAACTGGTGCCCCGCGACACCACGAGTCCAGTCATTAGAAGATGCAACAATCAAAGTGCACGACTGGCGCAGAACAATGCAGCCCGGCATTCACTGCACCACCCACTGCCATCGCCGCCGATCTGAAGGCTCAACAGAGTGATAAGCCGTTCAAATGAGCCGAATAATGAAGACGGCAAACACAGAATCGGACCTCACCGGGGCTTTTGTGGCGCGAACAGCGATGGACTTCACTAATGCATAATTCAACAGTTTGTTGGCCACGAGGGACGAGGACACAATGAGCAGATTTTGATGTTAGCAACTAAAACACTGAATTCTGCGCAAATATGCGAACGAATACGTTTAAAACATTTTAGTGAACGATGGCGGCCACAAAGGATTCTAACTAAAACCGCGTTGTGGTTGAAAAGTATGACTGAAGACCGCGTTTACACTGATTAATTTTCGAACTGGTTGATTTTTAAAGTGGTTAATTTTCGAACTGATTTATTTTCGCACTGATGATTTCCTACCGGGCAAACGAGCTACGAATGGAGTTCGTTCGGTGTGTTCTCAGAGAGTGTAAGTTGATCCCCGTTATGGTGTTCGTATATTTAGTTACTAAATTTTAGTACCTTCCTCTCCCACCTTTCTTAGACTCTCTAAATCAAATCAAATTCGTTTTGAAAGGGACATTTTGTAACAAAAATTAATCGAAAATGTTTTTCAAAAATTCGAAACAACTTCAGTGTTGCTGAATCCCCGAAAAGGATTTTTTCTCAACTTCGCGTGGAACTAGTAATTGCATTAATGAGAATTTTATTCGGAGTTGGTACTCCGATCGCTGCTCTCATAATTAATGAGTTTTCTGTGTGCTTCACCTGCCCTCGAGAAGTTTATTCTGCGCTCAAGCAGAAGCAGCAGCGGCTTCAGAGTTTCCGCTCACACACATTCGAGTGAGCCAGAGATTCGGAAGTCGGGAGCGGCAAAATAACGACTGCAAATACAGTTTCGGAAATGGAGCGGCTGAGAGCGCAGAGTGGAGGAGAACTTCAGGTTCGAAGGCCGCGTTCAGCGCGTTTTAGATTAATTTAATTGAAATAAAAGCAGCGGCAGCATCCAATTCAGTTAGGAGTCCGCAATTGACCAGCTGACCCCACCAGCCACCCACTCGACTCGCTCACTCCAGCTGCACTCGCGCCTCTCTCTCTCTCTCTCTCTCTCTCTCTCTCGTCTCTTCAGCAACAAAGAAGCCAATCGAATGCGATGTATTGAAATTGAGTTCGAAGCAGCAGCTCGGAGTGCTTTCATTCAGGACGAGAGAAAACACGCTGGGAACGCGAGCGGTACGGGCGGCCACGTTGATACACTGAAGTGACTTCGAGAAGCACAACCCCGCCTCCTTCTAACCCTGCGGGGGCGGGGGAGCGCCGAGCAAATCACGCTGAGGACTCGTCGACTCGCCGTGTGTCTGCGCTCGACTATAATTAGAATTGCAGCTGCAGCAGAAAGCATCTCGCAGATGTCGGGATCACGAAAGCTTCGCTGGAGTTCGCTCCGGCGGAATTCAATGGATTGAATTAAATTGGATGGAATTGAATTGGATGGAGTTGACTTGAGTGCCGTGGCGGAGCGGCTGCTTCTGCGTTCAGCGTGCAGCGTGCAGCGTGCAGCGGGAGGCAGCTTCGAATCCGGTGCGCTTGTCGTGCGAAGGATTTGCTGGCGACGAGCAAACCACACGCAGTGCAGTGCATCGTCAGCGAGGGGCAGCCAAGCCAGCTCGCGCCAGTTGTTCGTCTGCAAGTCGGAGCAAATTAAAATCCACAACGAGAACCTGGATTTTCCTTCAAAGATTCCGGTCGCAGTTGGCTAGCAGAGGTCACGGCAGCGCTCGCCAGGGATGCCACGACGAAGAACGAGCAGCGATTGCAATGAATGCAGCCGTCAAAGGGTTGCAGAAAAGATGGATTCACTCTCTGCTTGAACGTGCAACATGTGGAAAATTGCGTTTCGCTTCCTTCTTCTATCCACGATGCGATTTTACATCCTCGGAATGACATGAATAAAAGATTCTGTTGTAGTTTTCAGTGATGGTTGTGAATCTCTGATTTTCTGTGACAAGAACGTCCAAGAAATCCAAGAAGAGGAAAATGCAATAACTTGGAATGAACTAAAAAAGTAATTAATGTGGAAACTCTCATCTCTCATTATTTAGTTGCTCAAATTAAAACGAAAGAGGAAACGCATCCGTTTTCCCGGAAACACAAAATGCAATTTGGCGCTAAATTGATTTTGAACGACAAAAAGTCTTTTCCAGGCAATCAAGATTTGCAAGAAATCGCGCAGCAGTTATTCAGTCCCTCCACTTGCTTCTCTCGCTCAACTTCCTGCTTCGTGCTAAAATTAACCAGTTTTGAGCTCACATTCGTCGCCAGCGAGGACACTAAGCAGCCCTGAAGTGAGCGTGAATGTTGGTTGCAGAGAGCCGAGATTTCAGTCAATCAATCAGCGCTGAAGTACAGTTCCGCTCCTCTCTCTCTCTCACTCTGTGTTCTTCGCTCTCTCCAAACGCCCTACAGCAGAAATGCCGACCGAGCACATTGACTCGCCTCACTTGAAGTGCTTTTGTTGCGCCGTCGGCCGACGCAGAGCAATTAATTGGCTGCTCTTGCGTGGCGTCCGTGTGAACGCGAGGCTTTTAATGACATCAGCAACAACAACCACAATTTTAAGATGTCATTAACGCCGCTCAGCTCATAAGTTAACCGTCATGTGTGCCTGCGGCTTCCTGTCCTCCTGACCCACTTTTCGTTCCTTCCGTGACGCCGTGAAGCTGTTGCGGTGGGTTACGGTGGCCACATCGTATGCTGTGGAGTTGTTGTTGTGGACGAAACTGCCCGCTACAAGCGTCGTACGTCACTTTTCGCTAACTCGCGTGACGTTTTTGCTGGGAACCCAAAGTGAGGAAATACGACAAAATTAGAAAAGTTCAGCTGAGTGAAGGGAAATTCAAAAAATATCTATTAAAGTCAACTGCGAATTAACCAATTTGAAGCACGTAATTGGCTAATAATTTCCTTTCTTTTGCAATTTCCCCTCAATACTTGACGACTTTTTTAATGGGATTCTTGATGTGGGCATTTTTGCCTTGAAATGTCAGTCGTCGCACTTGTTGCGCTGAGCAGCAGGCAGCGAAGCTGGCCAACCTCAAAAATGCAGCCCACTCAGCGAGGCCTTCGAGTTGTTTCGCTGCTTCTCTTCTCTCCGCCGCCAACAGCCTCCGCAGCCGGCTGAAAAACCCGCTGGTTTCTTCTTCTTTGCAGCGTGGAATGCGTTTAATTGAGGTGCTGACGCTGTGAACGCGCGTGTGGATGCGCGAAGAAGGTGCCTCCCGCTGCGAGGACCGGCCTCGGCTTGAGTTGCGGCGCTGCGATTGCGTCATGCGATCACTTGGCTGCCAAACTTAATGAATTTTTATGTAAGCCGCGTTACGAGGTCTCTAAAGAGGTTTTCAGCGGATAAAATTGACTGCCTTGACGGATTTTATTAACATTTTTCACCATGATACTTCTCAAGTTAAAACTTTCAACAAATTGGCTGCTTTTCAATCATTGTAGGATTTTATATTTTCACTTTTTTATATATTGGAAGAACTAAAACAGCAAAATTGTAGTTGCTCACGTTTACATAAAATTTATAACAGTAGATGATGCGCATCACTCTCTCCTGTCCGGTGAGGAGTCGGCGATGGAGAGAGTAAGCAAAGACAAAGCAGAGTAAGCAAAAACAAGAAAGTGTTGCCAACTTGACAAGTTTTCTCTAATCTGAGGAAAATCTAATTTAAATGTTCCTCTTCTTTAATAACCTTTCGCTGAGTGGTGCAGCAAATTAATAAAAGCCAGCCAGCGACATGATTTTCATGCACGTTTGCGGCCGCCGTTCACTTGTTAAGCAAAAAGCGTGACGAGGCTGAACGTCACCGGAATGACGTCTTCTTCACCAGACTCTCTGTTGGAAGAAAAAAGAAAGCGAAAAATAACGAAGCCTGCATGAAAAAGGCGGTAAAACGTGAGCTTTGTATGGCAGAAAGTGAAAAAATTCATTTCATATTAGAGAAATGACAAAATTTAAATGAAAAATGGAATAAATAGCGAAATGAATGAACATTTCTGGAAAAAATAAAGTCGTTGTAGGAAATTGAAATGTTGGGTGTAGCAGGAAAACAGATTGAAAGGCACCCGACAGGTGGGTTTTCGACCTTCACGAGGGTATGCAAACGCAAATCGGGGCGGCGCGAGGGCGAGTACGAGTTGAGCTGAATGTGTTGCCGGTAATCGGATTCCGAGGTGACTGATGGTGTTTGGAAGGCACTTCGAACCAGGATGACTGGTTGGCTCTCTCAACGCCCGTCTGCATGCAGGGAGTGACGAAACTGAACGATGCGAGGGACGTGAGTGACGACAAAATGAAAAACGTGTTAAGGTGGGCTGAAGAAAAGCTTGAAAGAAGACGGCTTTCTGTGAAAGCGGGTTTTCCTTATGAATGGAAGCACGTTCTGACTTTTCGTTCCTTCGCTGGCATAATTTTTTCCATATTGTTGTGTGGAAAGTTCAGAAAACCGCCGATATTTTACAGAGAATTTGAGAGCGTCGTAGCCGACTTTTAAGCAAACTTCAACGACTCGACTTCTGTCACATAAAACTCGAATGAAAAGTCGACACCATCAGTTTCACCTCTTTTTTCTATTTACATTCAGTATTAATTTTAAAATGTGAGACTAGAAGAGGTGCGAGAAGAATCTGAAGTTCGAGAAGTTAAGCGCTTTTCGTGCAAATCCGTTTTCATTTCTTTTGTACGCAAACTTTCTTCGTTAAATTGAACTGGAAACATCTGCTTATTCTTCTTCCCCACTTTTTCGTTTTAACTTGCGAAATCGTTGAATTGACATCCCCGAGTTACTCAGACCTTCAATTCTGGGGTTGCCACACTTTCAATTGCTCTCATTAAGTTTTCCCACGTTGCTCCTGCCGCTCACAAAATGCTGGAGCAAAATTATTACTTGCAACGAGATATTTTTCCTCATTTCCGTTTCAAATGAAAACTTGAACGATGCAATTTCGCCTCTCGACAGCAGCTGCTGTGGAGGTTTTTTCCGTAATTGCGAACGCCTCAAATAATTAAGCAACTTTTCGTCAGTTATTCCGATTGTGTGAGCTTCGTCTGGAAAAGATTTGCATACTTAAAATTGCATTACTGCGCGAATCTCAGCAAGAATGGGGGCGGCTTAAATGCCGCCGAGCAGAACAAAAGAAGCTCCCGCATAATAAATTTCAAGCCGAAACAACAGCCGAAGGCGGAGGTGAGCAATGGAATTATGAAATCGTAATTATGCAGAGATAAAGCGGAGTGACTGACAAAAGAGGGCGCAGAACAATACAAAGCAGACGGAAGGTGACGACGCACAGAATCGCATCAGCGACGGCGACGACGACGACGACGGCATTTTCGGCAAAGAAGTGAAGGAAACTTAATTTACAATTCAATGAAAAGCAATTAAAGTCAACAGAAGAATGGCGGGAGAAGAGAAGAATCAACGAAGGCTTGAGAAATCTTCATAAATCTTGCAGAGAACTCGTATTTCGTGCCAACCTTAAATTCCGGTCGACTCGCAAACTCGAGTTCTGCCTTCGGATTTCGCATTCCGACGTGGTGACGGTGCGCTCGGAAGCTTCGACGACGCTGATTGATCACTAAATCGATGCAGGCGGTGGGCGGTGGGCGGCGGAGCCTCGAAGGCGGGTCGCCGAATTGAGGCAATCAAAGTAATCGTCTTACAAGATGAGGAGCGATTGCTGCTTGTTGACACGCAAAACGAGCCGCAAATGAAGCGGCGCGGGGGACGCTGACACGCCCACCCGCCCACTAGCAGCCTGCGGGTCAGAGGCGAGTGACAATTTGTCACTCTAGATGACAAGCATTACAAAGTGCGGGGAGTGACAGCGCAAACGGGTGACAAACCAGCGAAGGGTGGCAACAAGACAACCGGGATGCGGGGAATCTTCGCGCTGCGAGGGGAGAGGCGAGCCTGCATCTCGCACTGGCTTCCATCCTCGCAGGAGAGTCACTCCGCCTGCTCGAAGTCCTGGAAGACGAGTTGCTGCTCGAAGCGGATGTGATTGGATTCTCGTGTAGAAGGAAGAAAAGGCGTTCGAGGGGAAGGAGACGCACACGAATCCGCAAACGTGAGGACGCTGCGACTCCTTGCAGCCCAACGGCAAGCAAAAATCGATTGCGCAACTGATTAACTCCCGGACTCTCTTACGACTCGAGTTTGGCGCTGCAGAGATAAGCACGCACGCACGCACACACACGCACACACACACGACGCGTCATCCTCTCGCGACTTATCTTCGCTCTGCACGCACACATTTGCGCGCTACAGACGCACGCACACTCAGCACCGCGCAGCAAGCGAGCTTCCGTTAGGTGCCGTTAATAACTCGCTCGCTGCACTCCTCACTTCCGCTCAGCTGCCGCGGCTGCCTGGCGCGTCACGTATGACGTGGCAAGAAGTGTCACAGTTATTCGTGCCGTGTGCGAGCGTCTTGGGCGGCGCTGCATTAGGCTTCACTTCCGTTGCAGCCAACATGGTGGCATCCGCTTCCGCCGCGCACATCCTTGTATTACAAATTACGGGATCGCTGGCATGTAAAAACCTGTCAGCAGCGCAAAGAAGAAAGCGGAGAGGAAGGAGAGGAGCGGAGGTTCGTCGCACAGAAGCGGGAAGCGTTTGACAGCGCGGACGAGATTAGCTGCGCTTGCGTTGGCAACTCTGGCACGGGCAACTCTTGCCGCGTTCCAATTCGCGCCCCACACTGAGGCGCTCTCGTGGGACGAACGCACACACGCTCCGTCTGTGAGTCAGACCGTCAGGGACTGCGATTCGCTCCTGGAGGATTTTGTTGCTGCAGCCTTCGCTGAATGACTCTGTTGTTTCCTTTATCGCATCCGTGCGCACACGAAGAGCTACGGAAACAGCAAAATGGGATTCCTAAGAAGTTCAGCTACCACCACCAGCCCCGCCCACCCCACATCTCACCGCCCACGCATCCTAATCGAGCATCACATTCAGGACTTCTTGGTTTCCACCTCACGAAACCCTTGCAATCCCTACAGATTGCAAAGCTGTCGTTATTTAAATGACTGACAAATAAGCTTAAGGCAACAATAGCAACAACAGCAACAACAACTAGATCCCCAATAAAGTGCCCTCAATAAATGCAAAACACTAAAAAATCCCGCATCAACACAACGCGGACGACGGGAGCGACGAGCGTGGAAGAGAGCGAGAAACAAGCGCTGAAGAGGCGACTCGGGCAGCCTGCCAACGCCTTGAGGACGCTCTGGCAGGACCCGTCGGTCGTCGGCGACGCCGGCCGTCCACTGAGCGCTCGAGGGAGTCTCCACCGTATCCTCGGCCGCAGACAAAAGCCCTTGAGTACCCCTATTGAAAGCAAAGAGTATCAAATAAAATGCAGGGACGGGCTCGCGCGGCGGGCTGGAAGGTGAAGAAGGGGTTTGTGAACCCCGCAAGGCAGTTTTATACGCTCTGCCTAAACGGTTTTCGCAAATTAAGCAACTTTTCGAGCTCAGCTGTGGAAGCGACGGTTGCCGGCTTGTTTAGATTTGCTTTAATTTGCGATAAAGCCGAGCGCGGAAAGTGGGAAGGGAAAGCGGAACAGAGGCGACACAAAAGGGACTTTTGTTGCGAAGGACTGAGTGTTTCAGGCCGAGGAATGGATGGATGGAGTGATGAGGACTCGTGTCGCAGTTTCCGAAGGGTGGAGGACACATTGTTGCGGAGACGGGGGGTTTTCTAGCTCCTTGTGATCTCTGTGCTTCCGTACAGAAGTTTTATTCCTGCGCGGCAGCAAATAATGAGGCTGGAATGCGTGGAGTCGGCGGTTGCTTCTACTCGGCGGCCCCGTAACCCGCGCCAAAGGTGCAGAAGGGTTCAACAAGCGAATACAGGGTGTCGGTTCGGATCAAAGCAAGGAGACTGGAGTAGATGCGGCGGCTCTCAGCCTACGAAAGATGGAGGGACGCATCACATTCTTGGCTGTGCAATACGAGTGTGCGCTTCAGAAGAAGAAGACCCTTCCATGCTGCACTCATGCACATCCGCTCGAAGGGGTGAAACACTCACTTGCGTGCTCGTGCTTGAACGTCTGCTTAATTACGGTGCCGCCGCATTCATTGCTCTCCGCATTGAGCACCGGGGAGCCGCTTCGGTCCTCCACGCAGTCTGTAGGAGCCACGAGTCCTCGGCAAGGCGTCGACCGCAGTTGTGCCTGCGATATTTCGAAACCCAAGCCTTCCATCTGCCCACAGAGGACCTCAGCAACCATAACAACAAGTTAGGCCGCAAAAGCCAGCAAGAATTTCGGCCGAAACCATCAGTACGGCTGACCAACTCCAGCGTTTTCGGTGCGCATGTTTTTCGGAAATCGAGTTACATTCGTTCGATGTTCACTTTTGCTCAGAGCGGACCAAGAAGAAACGTTTGAAGCTGCAGAAATACCGAAACAACACAGCAGAACGTCCATGCAGGCAACGGAATGACGGGTTTTCAAGTAGAAATACGGATTTTGAAATAGAAGCACGAGTATGTGTCTCGAGTTTTCGCCTCTCATACAACTGAAAATTTGATTTTGAGTTGAAATGAAGCTATTTAGCAAACCAATCCTTGGTCTGTACAAAGGATTGAATTCGGGTTACTTAAACACCGGATTTCTATGGAAATCGTAAATAGTTCCACAAAAACGGAAGGAATTTTAATATTTTCTGGATGTTTCCAGCCTCAATCTGGTATTTCGTGGTCATTAATTTGTATTGGTTACGAAGGGATGTAATTTCGCTTCGTAGCTTCGTCCGTAATGAAGAAATATCGAGTCCGTATCCTCTCACTTCGCAGAAATTCTAGTCCTTCAAAAAGAAGCAAAAGGTGTTCGTCAAGTTTAATGAGCTCTCGGCATTTCATAGCTAGCAGATCTCGCACGTAATCTATCATCGACGCTGACTAATAACTGCCACGAACTGTCATCACTAGCTATCAACTCAAGCGAGGATGGTCCACGTGCCCAGGGACCTCTTCACGGCGACGCAAACTTACGTGCACGGGGCGAAAATGGAAGGTCATGTTCAGCCAAAGTTGTCATTTTTAAATAACAACTGCGGCTGTCAGTATGAAGGTTTGGGATTCCTCAAGATGACGATTTAATAGTGTTCACTGTGAAGAAAGAGGTTTTCACAGCGACGATAAGGCAGACGTAGACGTTTGGTTGACCAGCTCAGCAAGAGAAGGTTTTCACAACGAAAATTGACGTATTCAAATTTTCGAACACAATTTTCTACTAGATCCGGTCGTCACATTGACAACCGCAGTTCATCACCTTGAGTACGGATTGAATTTACGCCATTTTCACGAGTTATTTCGTTGACACGACCATTTTTGTTCAACACCCACCGATTGTTAGTGAGACAACCACTATTTCGCTCAGTGTAGAGCAAGAGGAAGACGTAAAATTAGTTATGCACGCCAAACCAGCACCCTGAAGCCCCTTAAACACCCCCCACTGAACACACACACGCACGCACACACACCTCCCCACTCCGTGTGTGTGGAGTTCACACCTGAATTGTGCAAATTTGACGAATCCAGGTTTGATGTCCCCCACACCCTTTGAGGGGGTTGGTGGGGTTGGGGGAGGAACAACAACATGTGAGGGCCACAGGACGCCCTTACATGTTGTTGTTGTTGCTGCTTCATTGTCACCGCTGCCGCTTGTGTGCGTGCAGACGGAAGTAACGCTGATGGACATTTTCGCAGGCATTTAGGGGAGAAAAGCCGCGGTTGTGTGAGTGTGTGCTGTCTATTTCCTCGCATACAGGGTGTTGCTGTCACGCTTTAGGCTCTGCGATGGCTGTGAAGACGCCGAGAGGCTCTCGGGGGCTGCAAATGGAGTTGCAGATCCGTGTACTCGTGACAGGCGTGACACTTAAATGTTGCTGTTGTGAGTGTTCCGGGATGGAAATGCGTGTTTGCGTGCTTGTGTGTGTGTGTGCAAGCCAATTTAAATGCAAAAGAGACTGCAAATCTGTAAAGAAGTAAAAGTAGAAAAAACACTTCAAAACGAAGGTGGCAACGAAGTGAATGCGTTCAGCTGTCTGGATTTGACAACCTTCTGGCAGCAGCTACACATGAAAACTCTCGACAAGTTGCTACTGCAACAACAACAACAACAACAACAACAGCAGCAGCAGCAACAAATTAGGAAGGATGTTGTTGCCTTTGTTGTGAGTTGAATTCTACTAAATTAAGAAAGTTTAATGCAATCAATTTGTTTACTTAGTCGAAAAAGTGTAAAAAGACATACAGACACACAGACACACACACACACAGGCAGACACACACACACACTCACACGCATGAACACACACACACACACACATGTTTCCCTCTACTCTCGCTCGCTTGGCCTTTTAAATGTTGAGCAAAATGCTGAAATTCGCACTTTGAGTTCTCGTTTGCTTGTGTGCGAGTGCGTTCGTCGCCCGTTTAAACATGTGTATGTGTGTGCACGTGTGTGTGTGTGTGTCGAGTGCATTTATTCTCCTTAATTTCTAGCATGCAAATCTGCATTTAGATTCAATCAACTCTCGGTGGAGACAAAACTCACTGCTGTGCCGTCAGCAGTCGTCGACAAAATTATTTATACCGGAAACGGAAGGACTTCGAAGTTATTTACATGTTGTACGACTGCATGCCTGCACTCGACCAGCAGCGGCATTTATTTAATTTCAATGCACACTCATCTGAAATTCCGATTTCTTTCTGAATAATTGAATTATTCACTCGTCAAATGATTTTCCAAATGTTTTCTGGCAGAGCGGACACGGAAGTCAAGCAATTTGCTGCCATGCTAATCTCCTGTCGCAAATCACTTCGCAGAACATTCGCATCCCCCGCTTAGCAGGACCGAAGCTCACTAATCCTCGCAGGATTAAATAGAATTAAAAGCGAGGATAAGCGGGATTAAAAACGAGGAAATGCGTGCACGTCAAGTGAAGTTGAGGGTGTTCAGTTGTTAAAGGGTTCCGCAGACCTGTAGAGGGCGCTTCCAGTTACTGGTCTTTCGCGATCTCGACTCATTTGAGTCCTGCAACACTGAGATCTCACGTCGCGGAGATCTGAAAGTGCGGAAAATCCCAGAGCTTCGAGTCTCGAGCTTCGTGGGATTTCAGAAGCTCAAGTTGCCAAAAATTATGAGAACTTCAAGGAAAAACTAACACCACAAACTTGCCAGGCAAGCGGATTCTCGTTCAGCTGGAGTCACTCTGCCGCTTGGATCTCGGAATGAATGAACAACATTTTTGGCGTTGTTGTGGCTGCCAACATGCTGAAAATGGACTTCGGATGTGAGAAACTTCCAGTTGTTCCCAGGAAGTTCTGCTGTATTTTTAGATTTATCTGGCAAACATTTCTGGACAAACACGCTGCACAGCCACGTGACACGAAGGAGGACACATGTGACTGCTGCGTGAACAAAAGGCGTCAACGGGATGCTGCTGCTGTTGCCTCCACCGCTGACGAGCAAATGTTGCCGAGCGCAGAAAAGCAGTAAATAATAAATGCATAAAAGCAGTGCGTGCTGGCAACACTGTGCGGCGCACCACAGGGTGGCTACACAGGGTGGCTCCACAGCGTGACTCGCAGGCCGGAGTGAGCGGAGTTTAAAGTTGCTTTATTTTGAGTGTAATTCGAGCGATAAATTAAAGTCTGCCAGCAACAGCGGCAGCAAACGCAAATAAAAGCGCCGAAAAATGGCCGAAATGTAAACAATGAAAGCGGTCGAATATAAAGAGAACAACAAACACGGAAATAAAATCATAATGAATATAAAAACCAGCAAAACTTCAAATAAACTGAAGCAGCAACGATGGCAGCAGCAGCAGCAACGATGGCAGCAGCAGCAGCAGTTGGAGCTCTAAAACAGCAGCAATAAAGTTGGACTCCGTAAACACATCCGTTTCCGGTGGCATAACGGAACAGAGCGGCAAATCATCGAACGGCGGCAAGAAGTGGCAACAATTTTCGGGCGGAGGGACGAAGGATGGCGTTAAAATAAACGGAAAGGAATGAAATGGAATGAATAAAGTAAAACAAAACAGGAATGAACTTCGTGTGTTTGTGTTGAAGTGAGTTTTGCTGTCTCAGTTGATATCACTGCTTGTCTATGTGTGTCTGTGTCTGTGTGGGTCTGTGTATGTGTGTGTGTGACTGAGGGTGTATGTGTGTGTGTCGGTGTGTGCGTGTGCGCCTGTTAAACAGCACGATACAGTTTTATGAAGGATTATCTGAAGTTATTGTCGTCATTAGGCGCTCAGAGACTCCAGCGGGGAGTTGCACAGATACACACACACACACACACAATCTCACACACATCCTAATCCGCTGGTGCATCACATCTGACTGCTGCCACTCACGCTCGTCGCGTCATCAGCGCCGCACTCGTGGTCGTTAGCTGAGATCTGCATATTCCAGCGTGGGATTGCATGCAGCAGCTTGCAGTTCCTGCTGCAGACTGTGTTGCCTCGAATGCAGTCCTGCGTCACGCTGTCTGGCAGCCGCACGCCAGCGACAGCAAGCAGAACAACAAATAACTGAACTTGCTGCGAAATTAAGTGTCGGGGTTTCAGGGACAGTCGAGCGAAGGGTTGGGAAGGGGAAGCGAAGGTTTAGAAGGGGAATGGAAGGGAGGGGAGTTCATGAGAGCTTCTTCAGAAGACAGAGGAAGACTTTTGATTGCCTCTTGAAGGGTGCAGCAGGCGACGCGTTGAAGTTGCTGCTTCATCTCGTTGTTTGCCTCGAGCGGGACGAAAGCTGGCCTCGGTCTCGGACGGACGGGTCGTTAAAGCAGTTTATGGCCGGCTGTAACTGAGCCAAGTCCACTGCAGCTGCATGAAACTCTTAGGAAGCCAATAATGCAGTCCAACTCTACTCACAATTCAGCCGAAACTTGAGACTGATCTTGCTGATGCTGCCGTTCAGTTTATCAGGCCGATTTAACAGCATCAGCGCGAGGCTTCAGTTTGCTGCTTACGAACCACGAACGCCAAGCGATCCATAAATTCCGTCGCGCGTCGAGCGCCGAGAACTCCAAGAGGATTTCGCCAGAATCACCTTGCTCGAGACTCTGAAGCGCTTTGGGGCGATTAAAAGTAACTGTATTTCTATTTGCAGTTTGTCGGCCTGATAAGCAGCTCGGGTGGCGAACATGCGATAAAAACACTCTCAGCGTTGCTGTTTCCCAGCTGCTCTTGGGCGCCGCCGCCGGATTGCAATTGCAGTCGGCAGCCAAACCGAAAACCACCTGAAATCCCATCAAGTTTTATGAAAATTGGCAACACTGTTGACGGTGCGCCAGCCGACGGACGGACGACCGACGGCCTCCCGATTTGCGGTCTTCGATGGCGGCCACTTTTCGGGAAATGGAACCGTGAATGGGAGGCGGAGAGGCGAGTTGTTGCCCGATTTGCCTCGTTTATTAGCGCATCAGAAACCAGGGAATTTCTCACCGAACTCTGGTTGGGAGGAATTGCAAATGTTGGCTTCATTTTCGCTTGCAGAAACCATTCCAGTCGACTACCAGTTGCTCACAAACTGCGATTTGACTCAAGAGGTGAAAATGGAAATACTGCTTCACAATTCAAATTCGAATGTATTTTGCACGAGAAGTAAGAAAAGTTCGACTTCAAGGACTTCATTTGTTCCAACAGATGTTCGGCGATTATCTGAGAATCGGTGGAATGAATCGTTTTAAGGACGAAGAGTCCCTTTCTTCAGTTCGATCTCCACTATGAGTGGATGTTTGTGTTCTTTAAAGTTCTCATTACGCGGTCACATCTTCGAAGTCATCTTCAAAAACCTCTTCGAAGTCCGAGGTTTCTGCTGAGAGAAAGTTCGTGCAACAAAAGCTATCTTCGACGACCATTTTGAAAGCTTTTTTGAAGCAAGAAACACATTTTTTGATAACAAAGTCTTCGATCTTGAATACATTTTTGAGTACTTCAGTGCTTCAGTACGAATCTTCAGAAGAAAAGTCAAACTCGTGATTTTATTCAGTGCAACTGGTGCACAATTATAGCGAAAAAGACCTCTAAAGGAAAAGAAGAAGCTGAATAAGAGAGTGAAGAAGAAGAGGCAGAGAGAGAGAGGAGAGGAAGAGGGAGAAGAAGAAGGCGAAGTTGAATGAAGTCATTGCGAGCAACGTCGACAACACTGAAACGACGTGATGACATTCAAGGTGACGACGGCAGATGCGTTGGTGAGAAATGGCGGTGACTGAAGTTTTAAGGTGGGACTGCAATTTCCGAAGTTGCTGGCAGCTGAGCGCCGGCCACAGCAGACAAATTGTGTCGCTCCTACACTAAATCGAATATTCCACTCACTATTAATTATTTTTCTAAAAATGGACCTCTCAACCCCCACAAATTCAGCGAAGTCTTCCAGGTGTTGCCACTTTCAAGCACGCTGTGGCAGCGCTGGCGGCGGAAGTCATCACTTAAAGTGTACAAAATTTACGTATTCAGTTTCACTGCTGCAAAAAGGAGCCTCGACGGGGATGTTTAATGAACTCAGTCAGCAGAACAAGCGATTGCAAGCATAAAACCACCGAAAGTGCTCAAGTGTGAAAGTTGGCAACTCTGTCTTGGCGAATTTTCGCCTTTGAAACTCCACACAACACGCTGCGCGCTGCGCTCGATGAAGCGTTCGAAGATGCATCGAAGTGTCCAGTCCGTGTCCAGTCCGTGTCCCGTCCGTGTCCAGGCGCAGCAACGCACGCACTTGCGAGTGGAATTTCATTAGAGTTGCGGACTCGTGCGGTCGGAGGAATGAATGTCATCTGCGTTTCCTTGTAATTGAAATGAAGTCGCAGGGAGCTCCAGCGAGGAGCGGAGCGGAAGAACGATTAGATGAATGAAAGCAGATAAACGACTGGACGAAACAAACGTTTGGATTGGCGACAAACACAAACAACTTCTCGCAGAAGTCACAGAAGAGCGACAGACAGGAGGAGAGCAACGTTATTTGCTTACCAACTTTTTCCACACCAAACCGTTACTTTTCTCTTCTCTGACTTGGAAATTTTCCTCTCCTTCGTTCTTTTTTCTGGTGAGGAGAAACTTTTGCTTTGCTACGCTTTTCGAATCCATTTTATTTGACGTCTACAAGTTCGCAGTTGGCAACTTTTCTGGATGGACTTCCAGTGTTGCTGTGTGTTGGGCGAAGCGAAGCCGCTGCGTGTGGAAAGTCAGCGACTTGCACTCCACTGGCCGCTCTTGAGTGGCTTGTCAGCAACAGCGGAGGCAGCAACAGCGGAGGCAGCAACAGCGGAGGCAGCAACAGCGGAGGCAGCAACAGCCACTCCACACTCAGAGCGGGCAGAACCGCGGCGAGTTGATAAATATCAAGGAAAAGATGAAGTAACAACATCAGAAACTTTGGCTGCCCTTCGAGTTCCTGCAGACCTTCAGCAGCTTTTAAACTTGCGCTTTGTTTACAGAAAGCTTCAAACTGTCTCGAGATGGCAAGAAAAGTTTGTGTTGCACACCGATGAGGTGAGAAATACGGTCGAGGAAGCCTTTTAAACTCGTCCTGGCGCATCGTTTGGAGTTACTGCGGGAAAGGAGGTCAATTTCTTGGCGAGAACTTCATAGTTTCTGGATTTCTATAGCTTGGATCCTCAGCTGACTACGCATCGCAGTCCTGAACAGGATTTGTCACGCGATCAATGATCGCCCGGCAGTTGAACGTAACTTGCAATTATCCGAGAATTACGCGAGACCCGAACCTGCGTCCTCTGGCTGGCACTCCAGAGCCACGGCGGTCGGATGTCCAGAACAGAGCGGATCCAAGTAGTCGGGGTTTGCGGCAGCTCGTGGGACGATAACTTGCCTCCCCCTTCTCGAGGCTCCTTCGCACGGTGGATCCTTCTTCGAAGCCAGGAGAAGCTCGCTGTCGACGTTTTCTGACTTCCGAACTCGAGGGCAAGAGGAAGTTGATGTTGTCACGAAGTCGTTATCCTCGCCGCGCGCTAATAACCTCGTCGTCCCCTTAAGAGCGCCGTAAAGTCACTCGCAATATCGACAGCTGCACTGGCTTCCCCTGTAATCTGAAGCACTTGACGATCCTCAAGGAAACCTCGACAAAAACAAGTATTTCATTAACGTTTAACAAGTATTTCATTAACAAGTATTTCATTAACGGAAGCTGCAAACTTGAGCTGGCAACACTCTGGAGTGGCGCGTTGCCAGCTTGCTTTGCTCTGCAGCGCAACACGGCGCGGCACGACGTCGATAATAATTGCGGTTTGATGAATGGAAGACTTCGGCGTTGCTGCGAAACAACAGCCAAGCGGCAGCAACACGTCGAACTTCGCTCAAGAAGTTTTCAAGTCGCTGCAAAAACTCTTCGAAAACAATTATTGCGGAGCTGCTAAAATTGATTTCGCATTAACGGCGACCATTATTGTGGTGCAATTAGCAAATTTCCATTAAGGTTTCCACTGTCTTGGCTTTTTCTTCGGTTACTTAGCTGGATCGAGAGCGCAACTTGACACTTTGTTCGAACACAAAGTTTAATCGGGCGAAACAGTTGGAGACTTTGAATTGTTTCGAGGTTCGCAAGAAGCTTAAGCGGCCACCGTGCACTCCAAATGGAATGCAAGCTGGCAACACCCACCGTCCCGCACACGATTACACGACTTTGCGCCGAAATCCAGAGGAAGAAAGGAAAGCGAAAGGGAAGCGCGAGAAATATGAACTCAACAGCGATGAAAACAGTTTCTCCGGAGATTATCATTGCGACGCCAGACGGAGCGCGCGCTGCTGCTGCATTTTAACGACGTTCCAGCTCTGCGCTGCAGCGCCGCGCGCCCACGAAGACGCTGCTGAGGCGCGAGCAGGTTACGCGCTGCAGATAAAAGAGAATTAATAGCGAGATCCATAAAGAACGCGAGATACGAGCGGAGTTCTGGCAGTCGCGTCTCTTCAGCTCGCCGTCTCTTCAGCCTGTCGTGGGTGTTAAGAGATTATTTGTGCAGCTTCGTTTCAATGTTTCTCACGAGGCTCTCAGCTGCCAGATGGCATCAGCGACATCTGGATGTGATTAGCATGCAGCTCGTGCACTGTGTTTCTCTCCCGCGCGGGGATGGAGTGCAATTTCAAGACGTGCGAGATCATTTCTCATGAATGCGAGAAACACTCTCACGTGCGACAAGCTTTTCCTCGACAGCGATTTGCAAGATTTGTCGTGAAAATTGGTGTCAAATATAATCACTCATTATCATAATTTTCCTGGCAGCTCCTCTGATGTCAGCGCGCGTCGTCCTCCACCCCACCGCGCCGCGAGACGCTGCTTCATCCATTTCGCGAATGTTTGCCACGTCACTCGTCTCGAGTGCGACTGCGAAAATGTGTCGCCATCTTGTCATCATCAATTCGCTGTCACGTTGTTGCTCAATTTCGTCGCCGCTGCTGCCGCGCAATTTTATCCTTAATGACGATTTTATACAGTTTTGTACACGAAATAAATTGTTTTTTAAAACACAACGCGAACGCGGAAGAGAGAAGGAGAGAAGGAGAGAAGGAGAGAAGGAGAGAGTTTTCAAACGAAGAACATGACAGTTCAATCACTCATACGAACGCTTGCTTGAGTTGTTGTTGGTGGCATTGACACGCGCTCGGCTGGACTGAGTGAGAGAGAGAGAGGAAGAGAGGACAAAAGTCTGCTTCTCTCCGTTGAACAGCCACCTGCTAAATACAGTTTATGCGTGCCAACTTTTCGAGTGTTTTCTGTGCTTGTGAAGCAGGAGAGTTCCAGCGCGCCGGATTTTTGTGTCGCAAGGTTAACCCAACAAAGCTGGACGTGACATCCTGCCAGGAGAAGCTTCAACTTTGACCTACAAGCCCTTGAACTGGCTGAAAATATCCGCGAAGAGCAGAACCTCTGACACGCTGAAGTATGCAAGGATTTGAAATTTATAGTCAAACAACCGCAAATTCTTGCGAGGAGTCGAGAGTCGATGTTGGCAGCTGACGCTGAGTTTGTAACTCTAACTGGCAAATCACGACAGCAGCAAGTCATTCTTGACTCAACTAATTGGCATCTCTGAGTCGACTAACGTGACTAATGAGCGCTCAACGGACTCCCGCGCGACTCATCAACTTCACGCGGTCTGCAATCGCATCCAGCGACGGCGCTGCTGTTACGCGAACCGAGTCTGCATCGAGCTGCTGCGAGCTCGACTTCGAGCTGACTGGAGCAAACGCTTGCATGAAGGACGCGCGATCTCTGCAGAGCGATCGAGAGATCAAAATAATTGACGTCTTTAAAATTCAGAGTTCAAATACATCGCTTGCCTCTCGAACGCGCGCTGGACGTTATTTGCAAACCAAGAGAGTTTTCCTGAGAAAAAAGGGGTTAAAAAGAAAACGAAATACTGAAATATTATCCAACTTTAAAGCTGGAGGAATTGCAGAACTCGTCTGCCCGCACCGAACATGGTTAACAACGACAATCAGTTGGTCGCAAACCGCTGGAGCTCGAAGAGCAAAAAACAGCCAGTCAAACAGTCGCCGGCTGACGAGCCAAACGGCAGCGAAAGCATTTTGTTGACGACGCTGCATAAATGATGTCAACCAGCGAGCGGTCAGCGTCGTTATCGCTGTCGGGTGAATGTCGTGCAAAACGAGTCCAAAATCAGAGCGAGATTCAGGGCTGCAAATCGGGTCAACCGAGCGGAAGATGTGAGAGCGGGCGCGAGAGCGAGAGGCGGCACGAAATGCGGTCGCTAGAGGGGACCGTTGAAAGCAGAGGCAGAGAGGCTCTCTTGTTTTTTGAGAGCCGCAACAACCACACAAAATACGAGGTAAAATTTCGCCATCGAACAATAGAAGATTTCAATCAAAAATGCAAATCGAAGACTCACCTCAGAATGCGATGTCGCTGCTGCTGATTTGCAAAGAGAGACTTTCGACCTGCAAAGAGAGGAAACAAAGGAGTCGATTAATTTTTAGCACAAATATTGCGAAGCACTAAACAATTTTTATGCAAAACAGCAAAGCAGACAAATTTATTGCTGGCGAAATTAGTTGCAGCAAACACACGCGCTGCACACACGCTGCTCTGCCGCATGCGGCCGCCGCGATGAGCCACTCGAGTTGATTGAAACGACCGCAGATTACGCAGAAAATAAAAGACTTCAATTGCCAGTCGCTCCGGTTGACAGTGGCAAATTTTTGACATCAACTACGACACGCGTTTCCGATCATTTTTCATTTTTAGAGCGATTTCAATGATTTCGCTAATTAAAATCGGCCTGGATTTTTGATGGACTCAAAATGCAAATACGTTTTGTTGTGTTTGTGCGATTAAGTAAATAAAAATCAGCGAAAACAGGACGAGAGTCGAAGCATAAATAAAAGTGGAACTAAATAACAAAAACTGTTTGACGCAATTTTAATTAAATTCAGATAAAACGGGTTGCAGTGCAGAGGAAAACGCAAAATCGTCGCGCAAACGACGATAATGCAGCGCAGTATTAACAACGATATCAATAAATTCTGCTGGCCAACTCAACTTTTTCGAAATATCAGACGACCAGCGGAAAAACCTGTTTGCGGGGAGCGTTTTTGCTTCGTCTTTCCCGTTCTTCTCTCTGAATTCCGGTGATTCTTGCTTCTCTCTTCTTCGATTCCGTTGAGATTCCTCTTTAAATTTTTATAAATGCCAAGAGTCGTGGCGGGAAAACAGGGTTCGGACGACGGAGAGTTGACTTTGTTTTTTAAAATTCTTATCCGTCTGATGAAGTTAGTTGACGCTTTAATATTAATGGAAAAATTAGCAGTTGACACTTGAAAGTTCGTTCTTGAGATGTTCTGCGGGTTTTCCTGAGGTGTCGCATATTTGAGATGAACCAGTCTTGCTCTCGAAACCCAGAATAAGAGTCTTGAAATCAGAGTTAATTCAATAAAAACATTTCATTGCCTTGAAATCAGTGCTGGAAGAAATCATTACTTTCGCAACAAGGACTCGCTTTCCTCTGACGTCTGAAATAAACGCACAAAGCCAACTCGATTCCCTTCTCATCGCCGACTTCCATCATCGCCTCGGCTGCAAATCACATTTTGTCAATCGGAGAAAGTGGCGACGTCAAGGAAAAAGCGAAGACGAAGAAGGAGAAAAGCTGAGATGAAGAGTTGAAAATCTGCTTTGTGAGAAGAAAATCCTTTTGACACTGAAATCCGCGCCCTGACGTTTATGGAATGAGTTCAGTGAGAGGGATAGAGAGAGAGAGAGGGAGTAGTTAAGGTGTTACTGCTCCGCTGACAAGCAGCAGTAAGAGAAACGAGGAGAGAGCAGAGCTGGCAAAGGAGTGCTGAAGAAACGCACTTTTTCGCCTTGCATGAGTTTTAAAAGCGTCCTGGCCGCTGGAAGGACGATCAGCACTGTCAACCAGTCACTTTTTTAAGTTCTTGAAATCAGAAAGAAAATGTAATCACCGAAGTTTTGACAGTTGAAAACTTTCTGTCTGTCCATTCCAGAGAATGGACTCTCGCTGCTGACTTATTGATTTTTGCTTAACTCTCAATTGCTTTTCCTTGAGATCCGTTTTTTGTTACCGAAATTAAAGTTGCAAGGAATTTTATTTTACTTTACAAGATCTGATTAAAGTGTTTTTAAATCAAGTTGGTTAGTTAAAAACGCTCCACAGATCGTAAACTAGTGAGAGTATAAAAATACAAAATCCTCTCTGCTACTACAAAACTGACAGCAGGTTAACATAGTTTTAACAGCATTCTAACAGAGAGCAACTCCGAGTCGATGCCAGCAGAGTTATTTCAGCAATTTAAGTCCACTTTGAATTTAATTAACTGCAAAATGATGGAAAATGAACGCCAAAATACTGAACCGCATTTTATGAAGATAATTAAGGTGTAAAACTGAGTTTTATTTTTATCATAAAGAGGGAATTTTTAACATATTTTCCGCAGTTTATGTTCTCTAAACGGTCGTCGCCGCTCTTCGCTGCTGCAGTTCCCGTTTTACGACCCCAACCGCTACTTCATTGACAGCAACTGTAATTTAATCCGCTGAGAGCGCTGCACTCGCTTCACCGAATCCATTAAAAAAGTAGTTGAAAATTAAGCCGAAAGTGGCCATAAATTGCGAGGAAGGCGGGCAGCAAGAGTCGGTCAGTCCGCGGAAGGGAGGGGAGGGCGGAAAACACTGTAATTTTCACAATTCCCTCAAAAGAATTCCCTTTATTTTGTTGACATTTCCCTGATTTGTGCGATGAGCGGATGAAGAAACGAAGAGGGAAGCAGACGGTTGGTCTGTCAGTCGGCCGCGGGTGACGGCGAGGCGAAGTGTCGTTGTCGGGAAGAAGAGGAAGAAAGTGTAACCGGACCCGCGAGTGGTGAGAAAGCAATCGCGCGGTGGCAGCGAGCAACGCAGCGTCGCGACGCAGCGATGAGTGAGCGCGCGCTGCTTGTTTTCCGCTCAAATCTTGGAAAACTACGTGCCGCACTTAAGCTGGCCGGCGGCGTGTGATGACGATGAACGCGAGAGGGCGGCTTGCGGGGCGGAATGGGTGGCTCCCGCTTAACTGAAGCAAGTGATGGCGTGTTAATTCTCCAGCTGCACGAGTATCCGCGACGGCGTCCGGGGATCAGACTGCCGTCCGAGTTTGTGCGAAGTTTGCTGCTTAATTCGGAATGTGTGAGCGCGGCGTGGATGGTTTAATCGAACCCCTGCCACTCGCACTCCGACATCCTCAGCCTTGATTGCGTCTCTTGTCCTTCACATTCCCGCTCTCCGCGAGCGTTTCTTCCATCTCGTTTGTTGTAATTTTGTCTGTTCAGTAGCATTACGTTGCTCTCTGATGGGTTGCCAGCAACATACACACACACGCAACCCACACACACGCAACCCACACACTCACACAAACGTTGCCTGTCCCGCGAGCACAGGCAGCACTGACGACGAGTGCGAAACTCACACGATCGCAATTAAAATCCATCCGAATCAGCAGCCGAATTAGTTGTTTAGCATTCAGTTGTAGTAGTAGTAGTTGTTGTTGTTGTTGTTGTTGTCGTCGTCGTCGTTGTGTTGTTTGTGTCGGGAACACATGCTGCAATTAAATTACCTAATTATTATTTTATGTCTCTCCAACTCCGTGTTCTCCCGACGTCCTGTGTGTGTGTCTGCATGTATTTGCCTGCCTGCATGTGTGTCGCACCGTTTCTCTCGTCGGTCTGCTCATCAGACTGTTATGGGTCTCACGACTCTTAGTCCACCAGAATCATGCTCACGGCGCTCTTTAGCCTTCACTGGTGTTGTTTTTGCAGAATCTTCCCGGTTTCTCCCTCGTACGGTGGTTCAGATTTATTCTCAACTGGAGAAACTATTTCATGTATTTCGAAAATCGTTAGGAAATTCCTTTCGCTTGTTTTCGCAAACGCTTGAAATTATTTTTTTAAATGTGTATAATCCAATTAGATGGAATTTAATCCGCTGCAGCCAACTCTCACCCACTGTGCGCTCTCGTGAATCTCAGCAGGCTGCTTGTCCGCCTCAATTTTGGCGCCGCAATTTTTTATCATCAGTTTTCTGGTGATAATTCTGGCCACGTTTGTGGCTCAAATATCACTTACAGCGTGCTTAAAATTAATTCTCCGCTCGACAAGCGACTCCACGGGCGCGGCATGCTAATTAAGCGGTGGCAAGGAGGCCGCGGCACGAGTTCTTTAACTGTATTAAATGCCAATTTAATTAGAAGTAATTGACTGAAGAGATTTAGCTTCATCTTTTGTGAGAACACCTTCAAAATTAGGGTTTCCCCGCGAGGCATTTCAAGGCAGAGAGCAGCAAAATAGAAAGAGAAGCGGAAGAGTTCAGCAAGATTCCCACTCCTACTCCTCTCTCCGGATTTCTTACATTGACATGCAGTGTTGCCGTCCCAACCTCCACTCAAACGGTTGTGTGTTGCTATTTTATCACTCCACGGCCGAAGATTCCAAGCCGACCCGCCGCTGCTGAGTACACCGAGTGCGCCTTAGGAAACGCAGGTGTGTGTGTGTGTGTGTGTTCGAGTGCGTGCTTTGGTCGCGAACTCACTCGCAGCACTGAATTCCACTTCATGCATTTTGAATTCGGCTGCATTCATGCGGCGCCTTTTTTGCGCGGCTTTTCTTCTTGCGGCCGCAATGAATGCCAGCCGAATAAAAAGGCGGCACCAGCGCCAGCTTCGCGGCAGGCAGCCAAAAATAAGGTAAACAAGGACGGCCAAGTTCAACGAGCTCGGCCGGCTTCGTGCGCGGAGCTGAACAAAGCAGTCGCCGGCGGCGTTGCGAGCGATGGAAGGCGTCGAAATAAGGACGCGCGACTCGCGACTCGCGACTCGTTGGGCGCCTCGAATTATGCAACGAATTCCACTGACGCGACGCGCCCTGGTTGCGGTCGTCGCACGGATTCCGGGGGGGAGACGGTGTTCGGCGGAGTTTTTCCGTCTGCGGCCTCAAAGCAGGCAACGCTTGCCGCTGCAAAGAGTTTCGGCTCGCGCGGGGTGGCTGCTCGGCTCGGTTGTCCTTTCTTGTTGAGCCTCGAAAAGGACTTCATTAGCTTTGATTGAATCTCTGGAGTTTTTCCGTGCTGCGAAATCCTGCTTCCGTTTTCAGTCGTGCTTTTGTGTGGCAGAGTTTTAGGCGCGTTTTTATTTCTGCTTTTCGAAGCTCCTTCACATCAGACGCGCTGGAAACTGAATGCTGTGGCGCGATCCTGTCTGCTGTTGTTGCAACTCATTCGCGGAAGAGATGAGCTGCTGGAGCGGCATTCGGCGTTGATAAACAGAACTCGAGCGCCCGTTCAGTCAGCTGAATGCACCACAGGCGCTGCGGGGGTGAGGAAGGTCAGGGGTTTCGCGGCATTTCGCTGCCAGAGCTCGAACTCGCTGAGCTCGCGGAGTGTAAAAGCGAGAATGAAATTGAGTGAAATTCACAGGCTGGCCGCGCATTGAAACACTCAAACGTCAAGTTGACTTTTATTCTGATGTTTTGCGACGAGCAGCAGCAGCAGCAACGACAACAACAACGCCAACAACAACAACAACAACGGGAACGAGTACTCCGAGAAGGAGATCAACAGCGAGTAACGACAACTTCAACGATAGCGACAGAAACACGAACGCTAACAACTTCAACAGCAACGAAACCAGTAAAATCAGTGTCAACAACAACGACCACAACAGCAACAACACTTCCAACAACATGCGACAGCCTGAGCGGCGCGAAAACTCAACCAGCAGCAGCAGCACGTCACGCCGCACTCAGCATCCCCGAGCGCAGGCCATCGACGCGACTGCGATTGCGATTTTGACCCAAATTCTGCTTTACGGTTGCCCACTCCATGCCAACGACAACAACAACGGCAGGCGACTGGGACGACGGCCACCTGCTGCAGGCCGTCGGCAGGCGTTGGCAAGTCCCGTTATTCCTGCTGTTCCTGCCGCAAACAGCGCTGCTGCTGGTGTTGCCGTTGCCGTTGCCGTTGCCGCTGCCGCTGCCGCTGCGTCCGGGATTCCCGTTCTTATAACCGCCACAGAGCGGCACAAAAAAGAACCGTTGAGACAACAGCAATAATTGCTGCCGCCACAGTTGCCACAACTGGTTGCAAAGGCAGCAGCAGACGTCGCTGCGGCTGCTTTGCGGAGCCTCGGATGCCTGCGACGAGCAGCTGACGCTCCTTCGCAGCTCCCAATGAAGCGACGGAGCGTCGAATCAATCAATCGGTCGGTCGGTCTTGACGCAACTGGAATGCCGCTCCGAAGAGAGAAGCAACACTGGAACCAGCAGCGCAGCGGCACCAACAACGACGAGTGCAACAGCAGCAACATTAGCAGCAACAACAGGGATTAGAAATCCATTCCGGCGAAGGATTTGACGAGAATTGATGAGCATTCGATGTCGCGGAGCGGGTTGCATGAACAGAAATCTCGGCAGGAAAATATTTTGTCTGTAGATTTGCATTTGCAAGCTCAGTCCTCACTTTGACTGAACTCTCTGCATTTTCTCTTCACTCTCGCGATACAATTGAAATCGCTTTTGCTGCACTGGCTTCACGCAGCGCGAAATCCTCCCCCTCGCAATCAATTAATCGATTTAATTGAAGCGCAACGAATTTATTCACGCAGAGACCAGCAACACAAGCTGGCCGTCAACAGCGTGGCAGCTGAATTCAATGCGCTCGCTAAAAGTCGAAAATCCGAGAGTGTTGGGGGAAAAAATACAGAAAACACGATTGGAAAGGCAAAAAAGATTTAATAAACATGAAAAGAATCGCAATTAACACGCAATTAAAGCGACAACTGAAGCAAGAATTGCGGCGACAATTAAAAGTCGTTGAAAATACGGTAGAAAAACATAAATTGGGTTCTTTTTTTCAGTGCATTCAAAGGAAGCGCAGAATTTAATACAATTTCATTGGCACTTTTTTATGATTGAAATTGTAGGAAATTAAATAATATTGCGAGCAATCGAAGGTGCAGGAAATGCTGCACCAACAACAAGGAGAAGCAACGAGGAAAAGATTTCATCTCAATTCCAGCAATTAATTCTGGTTGCTGCTTCATTAAACTCGCATCAACTGACGACTGCTGACGCTGATTGCCGCCGCGCGTCGGCGACAACATCGCTGCAGCGCCGTTTTGTTCACCGTTTTACGCGGCCAACACGAGGTGTTAACACACACGCACACACGCACACACACACTCACACATCAAGCAGCTGTTGTTGGCTGCAATTAAAGTCGCAGAACGTGTCAGTCTCCGTAGTGCGATGCGACAAAACATGTGGAATTCAGGAAACGCTCTTCGAATCGGATCTACGCAGTTTTTTGCCACCACAACAAACGAAAAGCGAGTTTCGGCCGCTCAAAATGTTCGCTGACAAACTCTGTTTGCAACTCCAACGAAGAGATTAACAAATGAAGTGGAGTCACAGCGGAGACAACAACAACCCGCTTCGACGACGACCTCATTTCGAAATGCGGGCACCGCAAAATGGGTTTGCAATGCTCTTCACAAGCAGCGCATGTGCAATCAACTCGGCAGCAGCAGCAGCAGCAGCAGCAGAAGCACAAACAACAGCAGCGGCAACAACAACGATACCCACTCGAAGTAGAGCGAAATGACTTGCGTCGTCTGCAGTATTTAGAACGTTGCAAACGCAGGAGAGCAGCAGCGAAATCAACCCGCACAACAACGACTGCGATGCAGTGTAGAGAGCAACAACAAGAAACTTGAACAAACAACAAAATCCTATCACAGCAATTTAGAAGCGGCAATCGCTGCAATTGTTGTTGTCGAAATCATTTAATGCACGCACGCGTAGCTGAAATTTTTTTCCTGTTTTCTGTGTTGCTGCAGCAGGTTGGGTTTTTTTTTTCTTCTTTACTTTTCCTGCGAAATCTAGAGCAATTTCTTGGTCTGCGCTTTTATTTTATCTAATAACAATTATTTTCGAATGCTTGGCAACCCCAATCTGGAAACTTTCTCCAGATTGAGAGAGAAAAAAGATGCACTTTTGCGTAAAATTGCTCAGCGAAGAGCAACAAGAAGCCATCAACAATAAAACGGTCTGCAATAGAAGCAGCAAAAACAACAGCAACAAAGGGAGGAAAATAACGGAAATTGTTACAGTTGCAGATCGTTACGAGCGGATTATTTTTCCTGTGCAGCATTTAAAATGAGCCAAAAATGCTAAGGATTCGTGGGACGCTACAAGCCGCTGAAAACAACTTGGAGGAGCGTCTCGTCTCGTACACTCGGGAAAAGTGAATCGACCTTCACACCGACAACTGGTTTTTTTTGAGCGAATTGCTGTGCGAAAAAGAGTTGCAATCACTGATGTTTCACACATTTTCTTCGCTCTGGAATGTTTAAACTTTAAACTGTGCTTGCCATTTCACAACTTGAGCAGTTTTCGTTCAGTGTTTGGTGTTTTTGTAATATTTTCAACCAGATTTGATCGCCAAAATTGCGTGTTGGCAGACCTTGAGCGCGACTTGTTTGGGTGCAACAACAACTTTTTGTTTCTCTTCTTTCACTGGCAAGCAACTCGATTTCAGCAGCGACGTTAACAATTTACGAGTTGCTGCCGATGTTGTTGTTGCCTCCGCAGCAGTTTCGTTACTTTTTAGAGTGGCCAATTATTTGGCATTTCATTGCATTCTGCCGCTCACAGTTTTGAGATGTTTTTGTTGTTGCGCTTGCCTTGCATTTCAAGTTAGTTTAGATGTTTTTTCTTCACTTGAGCGGCTGCTGCAACCACCGCACTTCGTAATTAACACGTTACGCACCTGCGGGTTGCTAAATGGCCAAAACTAAATTCGGTTGGTAGGAATTTCATTTCATTTCATACAACAACAACAACAACACCAACAACAACAATAGCAACAAATCCAACAGCGACGAGAGCAGCAGAAATAAAAACAAAGAGAAATTCCACAGCAACATCGGGGACCGAAATAAAAAAACAACTACAGCCAACTATAACGAAAAACAGCAGCAACAACAATGAAAACAGCACCAACAACAACAACAACATTCGTCGGTGCAACAACCGGAGAGGCAGAGAGGCAACAAAAGCAAGGAATTCGCTCAACAATTTAAATTCAGAAACTTTCATGATAAATTGAACTGCCTTGAAATTTCAAGTATTTGTTTCTGTTAAACTTGTTGTTTAACTGTTGTTGTTGTTGTTGAACTGTTGTTGTGGTTGTTGTTGTTGTTGTGGTAGGAATTTATATAAATTCTGTTAATCTGTTAACTGAAGAGCTCACGATGAATGTGCGAACAGCTTTTGAATGTGAAAATTAAATAGTAATTAAAAATGAAGACCAAAAAATTGAAACGGAAAATTAAATAAATGAATTCACACGATTAAAACTCGCTGTCGTTCTTCAAGTGTCTGTAAAATTAAATAAATTAAATTAGTTAAAAGAATAAAATGGCAATTAATTCCCAAATCGATTCTCTGCAACCGCCACGTTTTTCAATTTTGCAGCAAATCATTTTTCGAGGTTTCTTTGACTGCCGCTGCAACCGCAACGCGGCAACTCAACTGCAAAGAAACATTTCAATTAATTCAGCAGACACAACGAACGAGACGGACAAAATGAAATGTTTTCACTTACGTTTCAAACAAAAATCGGCTCTCAAATATTCTGCTGAAATATTTTCGTTCAATTTGCCTGCGCTGGGGAAACTCAATTGTTGTTGTTGCTGTTGTTGTCCATAAATTCCAGTTACTTTTACGAGTTCTAAATAGCTGTAGTTGGAAAAATAACAGAATAAATTGCTGCAATTCAAACGTTGAATTTGAAATTCCAGTTTAGTTATTTCGACTTCCATCGCTTATAAATCAACTTTAGTTTCGTCAACAGCAGAGAACAACACGAAACCACAGAAGAACTCGGATACGAGGGGCATTAATTTGAAATTCGGTCACATCAGTAACTTTTATGAATTCAATTCGTTTCTATTTCGGCAGCATTGAGAACGCAAGCCAGCAGTCAGCAGCAGCAGCAACTGCAACGCAGACGTGATGAGCTGCGATATTTTGTTGTCACGAAACGAGAGGGAAACAATAAAATCGGACGACTCCAGCCAGAAGCAACACACAGCTGCTGCCACCGCCGCTGTTGCTGCTGCACTTGAGCTTCAAATGCCACCAACGCAGCAGCAATTCGTCGCCGCTTCTGCACCGCAAACGTTGCTGGCACTCGGCAGCAGGAAGCCAGCTTCGTGCAGCTTTAAAATGCCACGTGACGAAGATGCTGCTGCAAGTTGGCTCGAGTTTGCAGTCCTCCGAATTTATTGCTGCTGCTGCTGCTGTTGATTTTCCTCTCGTTGTCGCTGCACTTTGGTATGCAAGTTGGTTGCAATTACAGTTAATGTCAGCGATTTGAGTCGGCGGATGCGTGACTGCGGTGAGGTGACTGCAAGCAGCGACTGACAGTTCAGAGTGGGTGGCATTCAGAGTGTCCGCGCTGCATCTTCGAAGCGTTTGAAATCTTTTTGGAACCAGAATTTGCCGCCAAACAGCCGCGAAATAAGCGCTGCACACCGCCATTTGCGTTCCACTTCGGCCGTCGCCACTAATTAAGCAGAATTTGTTACTCCGTAAAAGGTTTCCACGTCACACTCGGTTCCAGCATCACCAGTCAAAGTGAAGATGCGCTTATTAAATTATTAAACACACGCGTCGACACTCGCAGCACCTCCGCCAACGCATTTCTGAGGAGCGCGATGACGCGATGAGAGAAGGAAGCTCACTCACAGCTCACAGATAGCGACTGCAATACAACGACATCACGCAGGATGTCGTGTACACTCGAAATTATTAACACTGTAATCGAAATCGATTGAAAATAATCATTTCTTGAGAGGCAAAGCGAGCGGAAGCGGTTGGCCGTGAGTTGCGCCAGGGACGGCAGGGGATGCGACGAAAATGGCATCGTAGAGTCGCTCCCGCCGCCGCTAACACTCATCGAAGAAACCCTCGAACCGTCATCATCGACCTCTGGCGCCCCCAATGAATAGTTAAGAATTCTAATGCAAGATAAATAAAAGGATGGAAAATGTTAAAAGACACTCATTGAATTGATGGAAAGACAGACGAAGAAGGGGAGGACACTTGGATTACGTTGAAATACTCGCACAAACACGGAATAATCCCGCGCACGTTCACGCTGGCAAGACGGGACTGTTTCAGCCTTAAAGGACATCAGTAGCTGTAGCTGGTAGTTGTGGAGAGATGCGAGGACGGCCTCGGTTTAGAAGCAGCTTCCGGGCGAGCCATAAATTGAACTGAACTACAAACGACCGAGGAAAAACCGCTGAACGAAACTTCAGTTCGAAGGAAGAGGAAAAGCAATAAAAGCTGACTAAAACTGGCGGTGGCGAAATAGATGCTAAAAATACAAACAGCAGATACGCGCACAAGGAAGCCAGAAGTAGTGTCACTCTGACGTCATTCAGATGGCCTGGATACCAATTTATGATTGACTTGTGCCAGGAAATTCATAAACGGACGCGTAGCTTTTATTCTACAGAGTTTTCTGGCTTCACTTTTGCCCCACAGGGATCTGAAATATCATCTATTTCAGAGATACAAAGCGACTCATAACTCAGCTTCATAATGCGAACATCTATTTTAAGTTTCGTTATTTCGTTCGTTATTAACTGAGACATTTCATCTCATCTCACATCACATCGTTGGAATGCGATATCGGATAATGACAACGATGTGTCCCTCAGAAGACCCATAGAAGCCGCCGCAGTGGTGGGGTTAAGTAGCTCGCGTTCTCGTGGAGTGGAAAGCTTCACTGTTTGTTCCGATTCCAGAAGAATGCCATCGATAGGCTTCTCGTTAGCCAAACAAATGAATGGATGAAGTATACGGTTACAAGATTTAATGTTCGAAACTGAAGCGCAAATGAAATGTCAGCATTAGATGTCAACAACAACAGCAGCAACATTTTAATTGCCAAACGCTCAGGCAGTTGAGTGACGTGACATATCGGGACGAGGCAACGAGGCAACGAGGCAACGAGGCAACTGGAAGACACACACGGTCTACCATAACGAAGAACACCAGAGAACCACGTTAACAATGGACTTCCTCCTCAAGCCAGGCGAGAGGAGAAAACCAATTTATTGTGTAGCAGGATAGCAGGACAGACAGACAAAGTTGCAGATGGATGGATGGACGAACTACCGGACGGACGGAAAGAATGTGTGTTAGAGCAAACACAGCTTATCCATTAGCTTTTCTCTTTCGTCATCAACGTGCGGTGCGTGCCGATCCCAGCCCACACTCCTCTCCCGCCCCTCCTGAGTTCACTGAACTCCTCCACGGACACACGATGCAGGCAGGCAGGCAGTCCAGGGAACACTTAGTTTCAATATCTGCGAAATAATCGTGGCAGCCTCAAGAATGCGTCATGGTTTCGTGGGACAGCAAGTATCTGCCGAGCCTGCAGGCTACATATTTATGTAACGCTCGAATGACAGAGCCATTTTGTCTGGTCCATCTCTCACTCGAAGAAATGGTGTCCATCTCTCACTCGAAGAAGAACGAAGCAAATGAATGAATTCATATTTGTCAAAATTAGCAATGACATCGCTAGACGTGAAGACAGTTTTGCAGTATTACTTGGCAATATAGAGTGTAATATGGGACTTTAGACAATCTGGACAACCGAAGTGGTTCTTGCTGTGTCCACCAATATTATTGCAGTCTTAATGCAAAACTAATGTGGTTTCTAGGGAAATCTAGGGATTATATATTGCAGAAATACCACTCACATTCTCTTCTTATCTCCAGCCAGCTGTAATGTAGAGTTCTTGGATTGTCACTACAGAGGAATTCGAGCTAATTCGGGAGTTCTTTGGGACGAATTACTGCATTCTAGAACACTCGATCGCCTGCCTTAAAATTACAATAACACTAATTAAGAAATACTTAGATATCAAGTTGGTTTCTTCAAGCTGCTCCTCCATTTGATGAATCCTTCCTTGAAGGATTTAAGGACTAGCAGAAATATAACACAAAATATACTAGCAATACAACAAAAATGAGCTGCCAGTTCAGTTCAGTGCTATTTTTAGTACATGATATTTGTGGCCAGAGTCGCATTCCGGTTGCAATCATACTGTGTAGCAATTCGAAGTTTCCCCTCGTGTGGCACCTCTAAAAATAGAAGCCAACCTCAAGGACAAAGTTCAAGTTAAACGCCAGCCGAAAGAAGTGGTTGTGACGGTGGCGGGTGTGGAGCAGGAAAGAGCGATTGAAACCTTGAATAAGAAGAAATAACACAAATAAAGGGAAGGGTTTCCGAAGCATCCTGTTAACTGAGGACACTTTACAGCATTCAGAAAGTGTTTGCAAAGAGGATTTAACAATCAACGCCTGAGGTATTTGAATTGAAGGAGGGACCTCAAATTAGTTTTCAAATGTTGTATTTAAACAGGAAGTCAGAGACGCCACGAGGTAGGGGGTGCCATCGGCGCCGAACCCTACATTTGATGTGGAAGAAGAGGTCTCGAACTTCTTCATATCAAGGTTGAAACACCCCCATCATCCCCATCGTATACTCCAAATTGTCCCACTTTTTCCTATTCAAATTGCTTCAATTGAGTTCTACTTTGCAGTAATTCAACTAGCAAATTAATGGATTCGATAAACCGAGCAGCAAAAAGTGTTATTTTGAAACGACACACTTAATGGTTGTCGCAAAATCAACAACATCACAGCAACGAGGACAGCGCTACAGAAGCAATTAAATCAAATGGCAAGCGAAACGAATACTGACAGCAAACCGAATGGAATAATAAATTCAATTTAGCAAAAACGATTCTCACAAGCAGAGCAAACAGGATAACAGGCAGGATATGGTGTGCGGACACATTGTAGAATTAATATAAACAAATGAAATAAAAGACAAACTTAATAACCAGCTGTGGCGAGGATGCAAAATAAAAGCAGGACCAAATTAAACGAAACACCGGAACAAAGGAATCAAAATGAGGTGCTATAAAGCGAAATGAAACCGCGGAAGCGAGTTCAAGGTAGCCGAGCAACCGGCGATAATTGCCAGCTGCACACTTGGCACTCACGAGAATTTGCACGAAATGTCTTCTATGCAATAAACAGAAAATGAAATGGCTGCAGAAGCAGACGCGGGTGGAGCGGAAGGATGCGGGTGGAGCATACAAAATCGGGTGATAGCAGAGGCATGGCTACGTTCCTGGCCGTGTGCAGCGATTAAGTTCGAACTGAACGACGACGACAACGACAACGACGTCCTGTGAGCAAAGCAAAAAGCAGTTAAAATGTATCGCCTGGAAACGAAGTCCTGTGGGATGTGCGATCGGTTTCAGGCTGCGCTCTCTCGGCTTCGAGGGGAAACTCCCAAGTTGTTGTTGTTGTTGTTGTTGTTGTTGTCTATATACCAATAAAAGAAAAAACGAGGAAGAATAACGACAAAAACATCAAAGAAGCCGAATAAAGTAAACGAAAAAATCGTTGATTAAAATTTAGTAGACTGCAACTTGATCAGGCGGAGAATTGAAGTTTCCCCGCATATTAAGATTTGTCAGGTGCGTGTGAAGCGGGGGCTTTTCGGGGGCCTGTGCACCCCCAAACAAGAACCGAAGAAACTCATGAAATGTGGAAGATCGACTCCCTCCGTGCACGTGTGTGAGTTTTATTAGTGATTCGCCTGCAGTCGCTTCGAGAATGTGGAGTTAATGCATCACTTTGCTGCATTCTACGAGTGCTGCAGCTCCTCGCATATCGCTCGCTGCGGACTCGGAGTTCGTTGCAATTTATTACGTTGAGGTTTCGATTTCAAAGTGCGCTGCCTTCCTTACCCGCTCGTGTTTTTCTTCTTCTTCGCTCCCCTTTTATTTTTAGCTCGCTTTTGTCGGTAGTCAAACGTCTTCAGGCCATCGTGGTAATGCTGCCGCCCCGCCACGCCCCCTGTCTGGCAAGACGTGCTCATCGGCTTCCGAACAAGTCAGCGAAGGACTCCCAGTCAAGGCTCTGCGGTTCAATTAAAATTCCTCGCTTCTCGTATTAATTGTTGGTCCCGGCCTGATGTTGCTGAAATATCGGCTTCACTTTAAGCCATAAAACGCTCCCTTTCGCTTTGTTGTTGTTGTTGTTGTTGTTGTTGTTTATTGTTGTGTTTTGTTGTTTGTTGTTTGTTGTTCTGTAGTTGGTTTCGAAAGAGCGAACTACTTGATTGGCGGCTTGAAAACCCAGAGGGCGACTCAGCTTCGAACTTCTGCTGGCTGCTGCTGCTGCTGCTGCTGCTTTGAGCGATTTATGAACCCGGCCGTGAAGATAAGGAATCCTTCCGCACAAATATCTGGTCCGCACAGGCATCCACTCGGCCTGCATTGTGCCGGCCGCCGCTTCGTCCTTCGTCGCTGCTGTTGTATGAGTTCGTTGAAGTTGCTGCCGATGTCGGCGGGAGGCCTTAAATTCAAAACTCGCCTTCATGGAGAACTTTAATTACGCCGCTCGGCTCGAGGCAGCTCGCCAGGGTCGACCTGGAATGTCGATGCGAACACTTGAATGTTAATGCTGACACTGCTCTGGGTTTTTCAGCGATTCCTTCGGCAGCGAGTTCCATCAGTCAAGAGAGTCTCACGACTGAGTAACTTAAACTGTCGCTTTGCGTTTATCGCGAGAGACGCGCCGGTTTCAGCGCGGATTGACGGCTGCTGGAGATGAATTTGAAGGGATTTCGACTATTTGTGGTGGAGCACTGAGTGAAAAATACAGGGTGCAGGGACGGCTTTCTCTTACTCGCTTCAGTCTCTCGTATTTGGATCCCAAATTTACTTGCCGTGACTCCGAACTCCCGTGAGTTTTTGTTACCCTGTGAGTTTGCTCAAGAATTCTTAGCGAGCTTCTAATGTTGTTCGCCGAAGCCAATCTGAAGAATGCAACTCTGCATCTCGCAGTTTCCGAACCACCTGACGTCAGATTCTGGCTGCCGTCGCAGGAACATTTTGGCGGATTGAGTGTTGGGGAAGTAAAGAGGAGGCAACGTTGAAAAAGTGGCAGCAAGACAGCGCAAGCAAACAAGCTCCAGCACGCGAGGTAAGAAGCCGGGACCGCTGAAGGATGCCAAGGATCTCCGGTGGCTGCTGATGCCGCAGGCTGACAGCAGCTCCACTCAAGTCGTCGCGAGTCATCAAATTCTCGAGTTGACGGAATCAGCTGGAAGCCAATCTTAAGCGACTCACGCGTCAGGCGGTGGATCTCCACATTCCTGCCCCCCGAAAAAAGACTCACCGGCGGAATTTCCATATGCAGTCTGAGCAGATTTAGAATTCCTGCGAGGAAGCTTGGCAAGCTGCATAGCAATGATTTTCGCATTTTTCACTAAGAAGCTCTTTGCAGGTTCCAGCATACTTGGAGAGCGGATACAAATAGTGCGACAGAGAGGGAGGCAGAGTGAGACGGCTGCTCGAAGTGACGAGCGAAGTGTTGACAAAATTTATTCCTCATCAAGGCTGCACTGAAGCAAAAAGTCGTGATTTTGGCAGTGCATCGGGTAGAAAAGAGAGAAAAAACCGGGTAAGAGAGAAAATTAGGAAGAGAAAACTTGCGTAGCACAAGTAATGCACCTAAAAAAGGACGAGGAAGGTCCTCCACCCCACACCCACTCCGTTTATTCAGGAGTGTCACCCGTCAGAGGATGACACTCGCCCAGGAAAATGAGGAAATTCTTTGAAACTTACACTCAACTGGCTGTTGTTGCACTGCAAGGAGAAATTTTAGGTTGCACTGACGGCATCGTGTCCAGCTGGATGATGAGAAGTGACGGGGGAGAGAGAGAGAGGGCGCCACGGGAAAGAAGAGGAAGATCCTCACTTTCCTGTTAGAAAGGTTTAGCTTGGAGTCAGTAACGGTTCCGCCTCAAATGCTCGGTTTAAAAAAGTCTACTTTCACGGTGGAAACGCGATTTGAAGGAGCCGCCATATTAAATCAAAATACCGCCATCAAATAAACGCCATTTTTCATTCTCAGAAAGGGGTTACTAACTGCTCTCTCTCTCTCTTTCTTTCTCCCTTTCTCTCTCTCTCTCTCTCTCTCTCTCTCCTAATCACCATCTTAATTTTTTTATTCTCATAAAAGGATTGACTCACTTCCTCTCTGATTCCCTACCTCTTTCTTAATCTCTTTCACTCTCTCTCTCTCTTTCCTCTATCTCTTCTTCTCTCTCTCTCTCTCAAGCACTCTCTCTCTCTCACGCACTCTTGCACTCACGTGGTTACTCATTACGTGATTAAATTTTCCAAAAAAATTCAACTTTCCGTAAACAATGCGAAATTTATCGATAAATAGCAGCAATAAAAACTGGCGTTGCTGCAATTCGCATGGCAACTCTGTCTGTGCACCTCGAATTCTTTAGCACGAGTAACAGCAAATCATGCAACAACATGGCGTGCGTGTTGTTTTTGGAAGGATTATCGTGCACAATCACACCAAGCCAACAACAACAACAACAACAACAACAACAACAACGAGAACAACAGAACGGCAAAATTAAATAAATATTTATACGTACAAGCAACCAACAACAGCAACAATTATCACCGCAGCAAATCAGCTTAAAAACTTTGCGATGAAAACAACGATACCAGCAACGATACCAGCAACGATAGCAACAACAACAACAACAACAACAACAACAACAGACAGCAAGATGGCAGACAGACAGAACTGCCGACGGCAAATGTGGACGACAAGTGAAAATGTAAGTCAGGCAACATAAATAAGCTGGGATAACGACAACCAAAACAACAACAACAACAACAACAACAATATAAACAACAATAACAACAACAACCACCATGTTAACGACGACAACACCAACAATGAAAACATCAGCAATGAAAACAAAGAAAGTGGTAATCAAGTTGTTACATGATGAGCAACAGTAGCAGCAACAACAGTCACAGCAACAACATCCACAACAACAACAACAACAACCACAACGTCAACAACAACAACAACAACAGCAGCAATCATCGAAAGCCAAGCGAAGTCGGCAACTTGCAAGGATCCAAGTGAAGCCAGTTTGCGAATTCCTGCCGGTTCCATCCACGTTGCAGGGAGTTAAAAGCAGCGACGACAATCACAACCACGACAGCGTTGCCAACGTGCTTGGACTCGTCGTTGGTGAGGCATTTTTTGCTGTGCTCTGCTCTGCTTTGATAGGCTTCAAATAACAGACTGACGGACAGACAGCTGGACGGACATTCACAATTACCGACGACAATTCTCTGATTTCCACTGCTGACACTTTTGCTGCTGCTGCTACGGACACTTTGAAGCAATTCATTGCAGTGGCACCGAAAAGGATCAAATTAAATCAACAACAACAACAACAACTACAACAACAACTACAACAACACCAACAACATGAGTTAATGGAATGCATGACGAGCGTAATCTTCACGTCACTTCACTTCATCCAGGCGGCTCAACAAGAGGATTTTTCACAATGTGAGTTGTATTGTGAAACCTTGATCCACTCCACCCCCTCTGTCCCTAACCCTACCCAATCCCCACCCCCTCAAACAACTCAGTCATTGCTACTGACTAATGAAGTTGCCGCCGATACACCGGCACCGACTTTCCGACTTTCCGCACCACAACTGACTGAACTTCACGGCGCAAATCGGATTGGTGGGTCGCGATGGCAACCTCGGCCTTGTCGACATCAGTTCGGAGGCCACTAATTTGTTTGGCGTTCAGGTTTTCGCTCAATTATTGCTTAATCACGCGGCAACCCGATGCAAAGGGTGTTGAAGGCATTCGAAGGCATCTAAAGGGGAACAACGAGGTCCTCTTCCTCTTCACACCGATCGATTCCCGCGACCGCTCTGGAACGCGATTACAGGGCGGTCAAATAGCGCCGGATAAAGACGAACAACAGCCTCCAGTCGTGGCAAGGAATGAGGAATGAGAGCCATTTATTCTCAGAATAAAAGCGCCCAATTATTTCTCTTCGTTTGTCCATCAAAGCTGATTTCCACAAATTACGGAAGTTTTTAAATGCTCCGCACACACAGTGACTCACGGAATCCTTTCGATGGATTAATTAAGTCTGCCGTTTGCAACATGAAACTCTTATTTCTTTCGTGTAGCTGTTCATCGATGCTTTCAACGAGTTTTCCACTTTGTGTTGCGCACAGAGAAGCCGCTGTAATGCCTCCGCCCTCCCTCATTTCCGTGAGTATTCGAGGACCGTTTCTCCGAATTCAAGTCCTTTCCTCCGCCTTTCCTTCCGATGCCACATTTATACGGATCTTCTAGAACGGGGGATTTTCAATAGCTGTGCGGGAAGTGGAAATTCCGAAGGGAATTGAGAGATTGTTCGCAAGTTTTCAGTGACTGAAGACTGCTTTTGAGGTGTTTTAATGATTTCTTGTATGAAGTTCGAAATTACGTGTATTTCCAAGTTTCCACTCGAAAACGCTCTCTGCGATGCAACAAGCTGGCAACTCTGGCGTGGAATACGCTGCTTTACGTTTACTTTGTGCGAGCGCAACAAAATTCCTTGCAGAATAAATGTGAATGCATTAATTACTGCATCCCCACACCGCACCGGAGGACGTAAAAACTCGCCGACTTTCTTAACGAAATTAAAAGAGTCCATCAGGAGTTGCAGCCCGAGCGCCACTCGACGCCCTCGCCGCGCACCACTCGCTCCGCAGGCGGCATCCTTTGAACGAAACGCTTCGTGGGCGTCACATGGTGCGCCACCCATCCCCCCCCTTCACGCCCCACCCTTCGAAGAACGCGAAGAGCGATGGTGACCGACTTCCCGCCGCGGTGTGGGGCTCGTGACTCACTCACCTGTTGGCTGACATGCAGATCTGTCAGGTATGAACGTCCGTGTGAGTGCCTGCCTAAGTGTTGGTGTGCGTCCTGCGCTGTGTGCGTCCTTCTCCGTGTGCGTGCGTGTTTTCCACATGCAACATGTTGTTGCAAGGAATAAAAAGTGTTTTCGCTTCGCCATGCGGTTGCTGCGAAGCGAACCGAGAAAAGAGTGAAATGAAAATGGCGGCGTAAATAAGTTGTAAAGTGCACTGGTAGTTGTAAAACTTTTAATTTCATCCTCTCTCCCGTTAACTCTCTCTTTGCTGATTTTGTTGCAGCGCTCTTGGAATTTATTTGCAAGCATGCAACATTTCCAGCGAAATTGAAACCAATTTATAATGGAAACCGAAGTTGTTTCAACAGAATGACCCTTCCTTCCCTCCTTCGCTCCTTCGCTCTTCCGCCCGCTCTTCGCTCTCCTCTAACAAAGTTGTGCGAAGTGTAGAGCGACTGAATGTCTGGTCAAGTAGTTGGTAAGCGATTCGGTAAGCGATTCAGTCTCACCACACCTTCGTCACCGATCACGGCGCGAGGTTTCGAGTCTTGCAGATCTCGGTTGGTAGAGCCATTAGAGGCTCAAGCAGCTCTCTGGCAACCAGAGGACGCGAGTTAAAATCCTTGCGAACGACAAACTGGTTTATTGAGGAAACATTTTAATGGAAAATGAGGAATGAAGTCGCACTCGTGGATCTGGACAGGGCAACTGCCAGGAAGAATGAGAGTGCTTTCTTTATAACTCTTTTTTCTTTATATTCACTCTTTTAACTGTTTTTATGCAAATATTTAAGTCAATCATTCATTTATATGAAAGCTTTGATTTCTTCACGATGTTCTCCTCTTCTCGTCGTCTAAACTTTAGAGTCTGAAGTCACAATAAGCACTCTTTTCTCACAATAGCAATTCCAAATAACTCGAGTTGACATTCGCATGCTGGTGGCAGAAAGAACTCGTTGCAGGAAAATAACTCGCGCTGCGAGAAAGAATTTCACGTTATATGAAGAGCGTTGAAAAAACGACGACTTAGGAAAGAGTAACGGGAGGGAGTTTGAGTGAGAGCGAGAGGGAGAGAAACTACAGCCTTAAAATAGAGAAATGGGGAAAATATTTGCGGACGAAATAAATCAAGCGAATGACAAACATTTGAGGTGAAACTTTGGTTCCGCGCGCATTTCCGTTCGCGTTTACAAACAAAGAGAACGAAGGAGAAAAAGGTGCGGAAAAGCAAGTGCAACGGCGGAAAAATGCGAGGAGGGACACCTGTACTGCCAGTTGAAAGACTGCCGCCGGTATGCAGGCAACAATTTCAAAGCAGCTGAGGGATGCACTGTTTGACAAAAATGAAAAGCTCAAACTTCGTACGCAACTGTCACGAAATCATGAAACTTTGAAGCAGCTGAAAGGATTCAACTGAGGAGGGGGGAAAGGAAGCGCGGAGGAGGGAGAGGGCAAGAGAGTGTGAGAGGGGAGGAGGGCAGCGGAGGAAACGAGTGCGGGTGTGTAGACTTTTCTCTGAACCCTAAAATATTCGAGGACATGAACAACTGCAGTCGGCTGCCTTAAAACGATGAAATGCAGCCAAGAATGACGAAAGTTAGGGAAACAAAAAGTAAATTAAAACAACAGCAACAACGAAAACAACAACAATAACAATAACAAGGAATCTCATAGGACGCGCAGAAATAACGGGATACAAAACCGTATTAAACTTAAATTGTTTTGGAAACTGAAAACATGCAGCAGCAGCCAGCAGGCAGCAGGAACCAGCAACAACAACAACAACAGCAACAACAACAACAACAACAACGACGACAGCAATATCTCAGCAGCAATATTTTCATTGCTCTTCGTGAGATTTTTCTCGGTTGTTGTTGTCGCCTCCGTTGAAAGGGCGAACATCGTTGAAAGTCTGTGTGTGTGTGTGCGTGCGTTGAGTGAGTTTTGTTGCAGCTCAAGTTGGCTACATTTGTCAGCGTGCACAAACTCTTAAGTGACGACAGCACACTCACACACACAAACACACACTCACGCGCGCTCCTCTCCCACCACAAACACCCGAACTACAAATAAATGAACGCATGAATGAATGAATAAAAGTTGTGCAACATTTATCTTCGTTTCAGCGAGGACGCAGAGTGCGTTAGCGCGAAGTGGGGAGAGTGAAGTGTGGGGGGGGGGGGGCGTGGCGAGGACGGACGAGGGGTTGGAGGTCCAAATGAGGGCCGCGAAGCTCATGACTGTCGCAGTTCACGCAGAATGCAAGTGTTTTGAAGGAGTTTGCCGGCGAAAACGCCGTCAGGACTGCAGCGGTTCACAAGTTGACGGCCTCAGATGGCTTATCAGGATTTCGTAATTAATTTCGAAACTTCTGCAGCTGCTGGAATCGCGCCGCCGAACTCATTACGAGTTCTAAATGAACGCGGAGAGGAATGAGATTCGTTTTATTCAAGATTTTTACGCAGATTGAAAGAAGTTTTGCGGAGAAAAGCGAACTTGACTCGGTCATCCATTCAAAGCGCGCTCAAGATTGCAAACCGCTGCTGCGATTTTCTCCACAGTCATGCAGATTAGTTTCGGTTGTCCGGTTTCTGTCTCGCAATGAGAGGTCGTGCTGGCTACAGAGCAGAGCAGGCGTAGCCAGAAAATCCTCTCCCTACATACGCCTCCTCTGCTCCCGAGCCACCGCCGCCTCTCATTCTGTTCGAAGAATGTGTTGTTTTTGCTCTCAGCCGCACGACTGGAGGAGAGCGCGTGCAAAGCCGCTCCGAGCGTCTGACAGCAGCGAGCAGCGAGCCGCACGCGAGAGGATGCTCGCACGAAGCATGCAGATCGCGCCACGCGATGCACTCCGCGCCGCTCCAGTTTCAGTTCCTGTCAACAATTCCTAAAAATTTGAAGCGTTCTTTGCTAACACAAAAATTGCATTCAACACGAACTCCAGAAAATCCGCCCTCCAGAGCTGGAGGAGCAGCGGGAGCAGCAGCAGGACTCGCGAGGCAGCACGACGACGACGGATGAGTGTGTCAGCGCCAAGCGACCCTAAAAGAGGATTGAAAACGAGTTCGCTTGAGCTGACAGAAGTGTGCGTGTGCGTGTGCGTGTAGGCGAGTCACAATGACACGGCACTTCTTTGTGTAGCTACTGGTGCGCGTGTGTATGTGTGTGCATGTGTGTGTGCGTCCTGCGAGGCTCCGGAGGACATCCTGCAACGGTGGCAAAAGTTTTCTTCTGCTTCTGCTGCCGCTGTCGCTGTCGCTGTCAGAATGAGGTAATAAATGTGAGTTGGCTTGCTGGGGGAAACGCTGAAAACTTGATTAACATTATAATAAATGCAACTTGTGTGCGCGTCAGTGTGCGTGCGTTAGTGAGGAAGGAGCAACTAAAAGTCCTGCGACGAAAATTATTGCGCTCGACGCAAGAGTTTGCGTTGTAAACAAGAAATTATGTTCCGCGCGAAGAATATTTCAACGAGATTAAGTTGCTGGAGCAGGGGGACGGGGAAAGGGGACGCTCCAGTGTTGCCAGATTGTAGACTTGGAGTTCGTTAATTAACAGGCGAGGGAGAGCGAAGGCGGAAGCAGAGAACAGACTGAGTAATTGGAAAACAAAAGCCTACGAATGCGGCATTTGAACTCGAATTCCACACCAAGACGGGAAAACCGTCCCGCCTGCTGTTGGCCGTTTATATTTTATTCACTCTTAGAACTCGAAATTCGGTCTGTGAATGCGGAATACAGTGTGAAATTCGGCGATTTTAGATAAGAAATGAAGTTGCATCATTAAAACGCGGCATTTGCAGTCGCTATTTAAACTAAAAATAGAGATCTGGCCACACAGTTTCATTGCCGAGCGTAAAATACCCACATCACGAGCTCCCTCAGCCCCGAACTCCCTCAGCCCTCCCTCCCCCAACCCCATTAAGGAACCCAATTAAACGCACGCTCGACTAAGTTTCGCCATAATTTTTAATTTGCTGTGTGAGCGGAGAAAATAAAATTCCACAATAAACTGCGATTCGGGAGGAAGAATAAAGGAACGGAGGCTGCCGTCCCCCGCCCCACACACCCTCCTCTCCTTCCCCTTCCCCCAACCACCCCGCTGGCAACTGACGACCAACTTGGCGGCCGACAACGGGGCGCAAATGAGCAAACAATCAGGCGAGGAAGGACAAACAAGGACCTGCCGCGCGTGGAGCGAGCAGCGGCGGCCACCGCAGGCACGGACGGCAGCCGCGGCTTGACCGGGACGCAGAGGACAACTCAGGCGCTTATTAAGTGCTCGGGGCGAGTGAATTACGTTGTTATCCGGAAGCGAGCGGACGTCGTGAGGAGGTGAGAGGGCGGCAGAGAAGTAGAGGAGCGCGTGGCGGTCTTCATGCGGTGGCCGTCCGTCGCGAGCGGTGCAGTAGCTGGTTGCACGGCGGTCGGGTGGCGAGGACCGCGCAATAAATTAAACGACGCCGTGAATCATGCATTTAAATAAAAAGCGGGACACCCGCCAAACACCAGCAACAGCAACAACAGCAACGACTGAAAAACCGCGGCAACTCAGAGCGAACAGCGGACGACAGCAGCAGCAGAGGGAAGCGAGCAACTGGTGCAGCTGGCGACAGTTTATGCTGATTTTGTAGCTCTTTTCCGCTCGTCAGGGGAGTGGAAAATAAAGGACGCAACTTGAAGGAAGCTAATTAAATTTTGTTTGGTTTTAATTCGACGTGCGAGGAGAGCGAAGCACCGGAAAGAGGAAAAACCGCGAAACGGTCGAATGTCCTTCCCGGCGGAAGAACTCGGTGACGATTTACGAGGACAAGGCAACCCCACTGGAGCTCAACTGGACCACTTCAAAGCGTCATTCATTAGTTTTAATTACGCTTAAATAATCGTGTCGACCGCACGCAGTTCGCCGCGGCAGCGACAGAAACTCTGTTGCACGCGTACTCTCGGAATCCCAGAGCTACGAAACCCGCATGAGTTGGTCTGCATTATTACGCGTTCACAGCCGGCGGGGAGCATCCGGCCGAAGCATCCGGCGCCACTACAGTTGCGTCGAAGGCGTGTCGGTAATCGGACGGCACTGAAGGACTTCTCAATATTTGCCGCAGGATATCACTGCGAAATCGCGAAAAGCGTGAACAACAGCAGGAAACTCAACTCGCATCAGAGGGATTCTCACAATCGACCAAATGGACGGAGCAGCGCTCGGGTTTCCACTGCGTTCGTTCACAGGGTGCGGAACGAGTTCCCCTCTCCCGCTCACCCCTTGCTATTTTCCATAATCACTGCAGCTTCTATTGATTACTCGCAGGTCACTGAAATCACTTCATATTTCGGCTGCAACCGCAATGCGTGGTTTCGGCCATGCAAATCGAATAGAAACTCATTAGCGTCAACGCGTCAATGATTGCAGATGAGCGGGATGCGCACAAAGATGCACAAAACCGCGTTTTCCCACTGAGGTTGGTATGGTTGAGGTGACCATTTCGTGCGCCGAATGGGTGGCAACAAGTTGTCATCGGAAATAATCGCTTGCCTGATCTAATTAAATGTGGGGCAGCCTTCAAAGTGAATACGACGCACTGACATTTAATTAAATTTCCAACGAATCATCTGTTCGGTCAATATTTGCGCAGCAATGTATGCGGAAAGTTTCAACTGTACAATTAAAATAAAGCGCCGCTTAATGACAAATTGCGGTCTTGATGCGAAAAACCGCACACTGAAACTGTAATCGGGAAAACATGAGCTTTGCGCGGCCAACGCGGTGTAGTTCGGCTCAGTTTAGACGTCGGTAGAGGCAACAACTTTCCAATCAGGTTGCCAGCATGCGATTGGCATATAAAACTCAACCCTTCACTCCCTCCGGACCCGCTGTGGGGACTGCAGCGGCTCTTCGATCTTCGGAGCGAATATTAATTTGTATCCGCATACTAAAGGCGGCTGCAGTTGCCTCCACGAAGCTGCCTGCCAGCCGAAAACCGCGAACCTCTGAAACCAAACGAAGCGCGATTACAACCGTGTGCACCACATCAGACCTTTTTAATATTGCCGGGCTTTACACCGAAATGCAGTACAAACAACTCAGCGAATTGATTTCTTCGTCAAAAGTAAAAAGCGATTTTCAATTTAAACATCGCGTTTGCATGGATTGAATCATGAAAAAGAGAAGCAGCAACGAGTTCGTCCACCTTTAATTAAATTTAAGATGGAAAGCAAATTGAAGAGTGCGGCGGTTTGAGTTTCGAAGTGCCACGACTGAGTGGCGGACGGTTTGGTATTGAAAAAGAAGTCGCTAGATGTTAATTTTTGGTCTCAGCAGAAGAAGTTGAAGATGAAAAGGCGATGAAGTTCGTACCCGATGTCTGTTCTGTCGGGAAAGTATGGGGAAAAGTGGACCCAAATGTCGGTCTAAACTTCCAGCAGACTTAAAACTTTCAATGAAAATGCAGCGCAAAACTTTTAGCTTCTACCGAAACGAATTTAGAGATTTACTCACTCATGACTCTGAGTTTTAACTCGCGTTTGTTCGTATTAAATGCTTTCTTTTGTTGAGAATAAATTTCCTCTCAACCGAGGATTAAATTTCTCTCCTAACAGAAGTTCATTAAATAAACAGATTTTCCAGCAGTCAAACAAACTTGCTTTAGGTGCTTTCAGCACACTTTCAGTATCAATCAAGATTAGTGAATGGCATTCGTTTCTATGCGCAAGAATCAGAGTCTTCAAGGATTGAGGTAAGTGCGAGTATTATACGTCATTCCAGGAAGACGCTGCAGAAGAGAAAAAGTCCTACTTAACGTCAATAAAATGTGTGAAATGTAAAACGAAATAAACGAAAGTCTACGAGGAGGAAGGGAAAAGCAAACAAGAGGCTTACGGGGAATGCCATACCCAGTGAGTGAAATCGGAAATGAACGGTCGACCCATGACTGTAAAAACAACACAAGATGTTGGCGAACAGGACACTGGCTACACCATCTGAATCCTCCACAAGGTTCGTCCTGGCAGAGCAGGTGAACGTTGATATCGACACTTGAACGTTGATACAGATACTGATTCTCACTGCTGTTACCAAATACAGACAAGAGATACTAAATAAGAGACTGAGTATGCCATTCCAGATGCCAGTCTATATAATGAATAAAAAAAATTGATAATATTTACGCCAGTACTTCCTGAGAATTAATGTTGTTAAAACGTCTCCCCGATAATTAATATCGTTAATAATACCCTCGTTAATCATACCCTCGAGATGAGCACTGAATAATACCGCGACCTTTCCTGTCATCCATTGCTGTGAGTTCAACAACCACAAGATGACGACTACAGGACGACGACCACAGCAATAGCGAATAAAAGCCCGTCAAGACGTGATAATTAGGCTATTATGATGACAAATAATCGTTGAAGGAAATCCAACAGCTTCTTGAAAATGGCAGGAACGCACACAATGAGCTCGAGGACAAAACAAAACTCGAATTAGCGCATAAAAACGTCCTTCGACGTGAGTGAATGAGCTGCGAAATGAATGATATTTTCGTAATCCGTGCTTGCGGTTCTTGAGGAACATTTGTGGGAGGTCCTTGAATTCAAACGAAGTTTGGAGTTGTCGTTGGGATTAATTTTATCCTATATAATACAAGAGAATCTATAAATAATTTGCAGAGCTCGCTTCTTTAGAGTTCCCCGTAAACGAAACGATTATTGAACACGATTATTTATTCATCGCTATTCGATTTCGAAACGATGTCAGCGTCGATGTCACGTCCATGCGAAGAACTCGTCAAAAGCTGCGTCCATCAGAACTGAATTACCCTCACTTTCAGCAAAACTCTGAAGCTTTTCAATTACGCTGACCAGTGAAGGGTGTAATTTAAGGGTTGAGGATTAAGCGCTGCGCCAGAGCTGCCAACTTTGCCAAATTAACTAACGTTTGCAGTTACTGCTACTGGAGTTTTGCTGTTGTACAAGATAAATGCACAAAAAATTATTCACTTTAAGTTGAAAGGATTTGCAAGGGTTTCCGTCGTGAAGTAAAGCGGAGAAGATACGAGTTACAAGAGAATAAGTTGAGACCATTACAACGAAATAGATTGCAAAACTTGAGTATTTAAATGTATTTCGTCCGAAAGCACTTCGAAGCTGTAAAATAAATTGGACGAAACAGAGCGAAAACCACAAAAACCGCAAACTTTGATGTTGCTTAAACTCTCTTCATTGCCAACTCCGAAACTTACACAATAAACAGGTTTTAAAGAGAGGAAGAGGAAATACAACTGCCAACCCTGCGGAGAGAAAACTTTACTTCTTCTATAGGGGAAAAATCGCCACAATTCGAAAAATGGTTTCCCCAAAAAGTTATCACAACGTATGCTGCAACAATCAGACGATGATTAAAAACATAAAAGAAAAGGCTTTCGAGGCAGATAAATACAGCTGTCAACCTGTATTTTTTTAAAGAGCGCTTAAAAAGAGCTTGAGAAGCTCTTACGAGGGCTTGGGATGCTCTTAGGGAGCGTTTGGGAGCGTTTGGGAGCGTTTGGGAGCGTTTGGGAGCGTTTGAGAGCGTTTGGGAGCTCTTAGTGAGCGCTTGAGGAGCACTTAGAGGGCGCTTGAGAAATACTTAAGGAGAGCTTGGGAAGCTCTTAGGGATCGCTTGGGAAGCTCTTAGGGAGCGCTTGGGAGCCCTTAGGGATCGTTCTGGAAGCCCTTAGGGAGCGCTGGGAAAGCTCTTAGAGTGCGATTGAGAAGCTTTTAAGAACCGCTTGGGAACGTCTTAGGAAGAGCTTGGCGCTTAAACTTCCTTTTTGGCGCTTAAAAGGAGTTTGGGAAGCTCTCAGGGATCTGGGATGGCGTTGGAAGAGCGTAAGAAGCGCTCCTAACCCAAGTGCTTCCCATACGCTTCCCAGTTAAATGCTAGCTTAAAGAGCTGTAAATACATGCAAATACCTTCCAAGCGTTTCACTAGAACGCACTTCGGTTGATTTGCATTGAAATCTGCTAGATTGCAACCTCAAGCTCTTTAAAAGCAAAATCATTCAAAACTGCTCGTCAGCAGTGGACGTTGCGTTCCGGACTTTGTTGGTGTTGTTTTATCGCGCATGTTAGAAGTTCAACAAGCAAAGGCGAAGCGGCATTCATCCATGTGGATGCGTCAGTGTGCATGTGTGTATTTCCGCTGGTGTCTTCTTGTTGCGTTGTGTTCTCTAAACGCGAAACTGTTGGTAATTTTTTTGCCTGCTGTTGGTTGATTGCGGGCGGATCTGACTTTCGCACGAGACTGCCATGTGTCTGCGTGTGTGTGTCATCTATGTGTGCATACGAGTGATTGTGTGTACGCGAGTGCTTTTGTGTGCGCCGCTGCTGATTTAATTCTGTTATGTATGCCCGCCAGCTCGCTTTTCGTTGCGATCGCTTCCTTCCACGTTGCCACCCATTTCGTCTCTCTATTTTTCTCATGCATTTGTGCAGTAATTCTAAATAATTTTTTAATTGCCAGAAGATTTGGTTGCGAAAATCCGTGCCGCGAATGAGTGAACAGGATGCGAGCGGCAACAAGATGAAGTCACGTATCACCGGAAGGGTTGCAGGAACTGTGTTTTTAAAATTAGATTGTTAAAAACTAAGAAAATACAAAAGAAATTGGCAATTTAAAGGTATCTCTCGAAAATGTCATTAAATGCCACTGTGCGGTGCTAACCAACGTTTAACTGCACGTAAAACAACAAAAGAGCCGCAGATACCCATCAGAGGGCTCGTAATTTAAAGCCTCCCACGGCATTCACGCTTAAAAGGACGACAGCGGGTGGCTGCGGATGAGAGGGAGAGTAAAAACGACGAAAGAGCTGACCAACGTCAAAGCGGGAGGTGGAGCGGCAGCTGGTGTTGGTGGCTCTGGTGCGGGCGCTGAAATTGCCGCCGTTGCTGACGAGGCTGGTTAAGTATTCCAGCTTAATTATGCGATTATGTCATGTTGAGGGGCTGATTTGCCGCTGTCCTCCATCAAGTTTACACATTGAAGGCATAAATAACGACGTGCGGACGTGTGTGCTTGCGGAAAATAAACATGCAGAGCAATTTCAACCTGCTTCGTGGTCCTCGAATGGTAGCGACAGCGAAAACAGGCTTCGGCGTGGGACAAAATAGGAGCCAAAGAAGGGGAGACTGCAAGTGTGGGACTCTTAATAGAACGGGATATCAAATATACTGGTTTTCATGGTTCATCCTTGTAAAATTCGCTCCGAAATGGTTTGGTGGCACAGTATTTGGTGGCGATAAGAAGCAAAGGATGCTGTACAAATCACACAGGACCAACCGTGTCCAGGCAGAGAGCGTCCAACCCAAAAGGATGAAGACTAACAAAACTATCTACGTGTTCTACTTTTCGCTTCCTTTCTCTTCCCGGAGGGTCTACGAGGGAGTCCATTGTTTAGTTGTCCCTGCCGACGCAAGTGTTGGCTGTTCAGCCCACAAAAACTCCTCCACCCTCGAACTCCCCCCACCCCTCACACCAGCCAGCAGCTCGGCTAAACCGAGACCGGAGTGGATTAAGTGAGATGAATTGGATTTGTTGCGGTTCAACGCGCGGCGGGGCACAGGATCGTGTGAGTTAAGCCCCGAATGAGGGTCACACGATGTCATCATTTTTATTTCAGCAGATCGCAAAGATGTAGAAACAGCGAAGGTCTACAGACGTGCGGTTTTATTCTATTTTCGTGGATGAGCAGTAATTAAGTACGTGATAAAAGTTGGGTGTCGCTATGCCGCTGCTACAAGGATGCGGTTCTGCGTAGTTCGGAGGAGATGCAGAACTTTGTGTTCTCTCTCGGCTTGCATCCACCTCAACTACTCACCCACACCCTACAATTTTCGCTAACATATTCACATGTGGCGAGCTTTTGTTCGAAGAAGCTTTTCTTTTTTCGCTACAAGTTAAAAAGGATGAAAGGACGTATAAACAGCTCAGTTGGTGGACCGCTTTTGTTCTCTAACTTTATGCTCAGCCAGAATTATCGACGCATACATTAACTGGGACTCTATTCAGTCTGTGGATTTTAGTAGTTGTTTTTTCTCTTCAGAATTTTGTTAGACTAGCGGAAATATTAATGATGATGAAGTTTGCTTTGAAAGATGGGGCCAGATTCACGCGTGATATGCCCGAACAGCACCCTGCCTTGAGCTGTGCCCGATCACCGGTAACCGGTAAGCTGAAGAGAGCATTAAAAGGATCGTGATTCTGATCAGGTAAGTCTGTCGGGGAATGGGTCTGATCAGGGCCGAATAAAATAGAGCCATTCTGCCAAAATCCGGATAAAATCGAATCTAATATGAGGATTCTCTATATAGAGTCTGAACGGATACCCTCCTCGGTACAGAGACCCCTACCAATCAACTTGAAAAGCGACAAAACCTTTAATTATAATCACATTTAAGGGAAATATGATCTGTTATTATAAGCTGTTAATTTGAGTACGCAAAAACGTGTGATTTGAATGAAAAAACGTGATTCCGACGCCTAAAGACACGAAATAGCTGCGTGTGCGTGACACGCGACAGCCAATAAAAGCCCCTCAGTATGCAAAAAAAAGAACCCTGAAATATTAAAAAGGAGGGCAAGCAGCACACAACAAAACCGTGAAACATGACAACAGAGAAACACAAAGGGTGTCACAGAGACGCAGGACGGTGACAAACAACTTGATATACCGCTCGTCCTGTTCCAGGAAATCGTGCTTGGGAGTTGAGGAAAACTGTTAAAATGGAGGAAGCAAACACTGAATACCGCATCCAGAAAAGGAAGTCCAAGGACGAATTAAATGCAAATGCTGGGAGAGAAAGAAGAAGTGTTGGAATCCGGTAGAGTTGTGACATGAATGGAAGAAACACGCAAAAACAGGATGCGGGACTTCAGTTTTCTTTTGTCAATATGCAATTCTTGAACTCTGGGTTGCTGCGCCGAACAAAAGCTGATCCGCGTGACGAAGCAGCGTATCCTGACGGAGCTCGAGTGTAATATTCGGGCAGTTCGCGTTTCCAGAGTACGGGTGCAAATAATCGCAGGAACACGAAAGGATCTGATTTCGAAATAAAAGTTAGCGAACTGAATTTGGAGCAGAACTTTTAAGGACATCCACTCGTAACTTGCATGCAGATGAGTTCCCGCTGACTTCGCAGTGTGCGGCAGCCTTTGCGCCGAAGTTCCACTGACTTCGCACCAACTCAATTGAAACTTTTCAACTTAAGCAAGAAACAGCACGGAAAAATGTGATGAACTCAGCGCAGAAACGGGAGCGAGAAACTTGGAAAGCAGTGCAAAATCAAGCTCTCAAGTGGCCAAGAAAAAGTGTGCCAGCAACACCCACACATGAACCACTTGCAGCGGTTGCAGCGGTTGCATAGCAGCTCCACTGCCACCCCTCCCGGAACTCAGGGCCCGTCCGAGACACTCGGTTCGCACTTGTCCCAGAAAACTCGTGGAGCTCCTTCCCGCACACACGTCCTCCCCTCCTTCTTCTAGCAATTTTCTATAATTAATAAAACAAAAAGTGAATTGGCGTGAAAAAACTGAATTAGCGCGAAGTGAAAATTGATTTCCGAAGGCCTGCGGAGAAGGAGGAGGTGGCGGCAAGGGGGGAGGTCTGGACCGAACCTTCTTCGGCCACTCGACACCCGTTGACCGAACCTCCTTCGGCCACTCGACACCGATCCGCTCAGCTTGGAGGCAGAAGTTCGCAGCTTTGTTCTCAATTTATTAAGCGCTCCCACTTGAGTCAATGAATTTCAAAGTTGATTTAAGCGGCTTACGGTCGGCTGATCGGTCGGTTGGCCAGGGCTGGCCGCGACCCGAGTGCGGTTACAGCGGGGGTTGGGGGGCGGTGTGGGTGGACTTGGCCTGCATTGCGCTCAAAGTTCCTTAAATAGTTCGAGAGTTGTTAGCAGTTTCTGTTGTTTTGTGCGAAGGACTCCAAGCAGATATGAAGTTCTCTTTGCAGAAAAGTTCTCGCAAGAAACTATTTCTGATTAGCAGTGATTTTCCTCTATTATGAGATGAAGAACGGAGTTTCTGGTGGGCTGCGTAGAGGAACGTGGGCTTGTTAGGTTTACCGAGGTTGCCTCAACTCATTTCGTTTAATTGACTCGGGCTTTCGGCTTCATTTCGAATTAACTACACCACAAATGAAATCTTTGTACGAAAGTGGGAAATTTCATCAGTGAGGAGGTTTCCAGGATGATAATAGAAGCCGAAATAGCTCCACAAACTGGAAATCATCTATAAATTCTCTTATTTGAACTTAAGAAAAGCTATTAAATAAATTCAAAAATTGTGAGGAACTTTTTCCCTATACACGAACGAAATTCAGATACGATGAGTAGAAATGGTGAACACATAGAATAAATATAGAAAGACAGATATAGTAAATAGAAATTTAGATATGACAAGACGTCAAAGCATCAGAAAGTATGAACGCGGAGTAAGAAAACTCTTCAGTTTCAACAAAGTAATGCTGCCACTCGCCACAGAATTCCTCGGAACTTCAGTTCGTGCGACGTGATATGAGAATTCCGTCACGTAGAAACTATTTTCGAAGAACTCTTCCATCCTTTACTGAATACGCAGCCGTAGCACTCGATCAGAATTAATTAGCATAAGAAAGGAATCGAAAAAAGATAAACAAAATAAAACCAGCCGAGCACAACTAGGAAAACCGAACAAATTCTCATGCAAATGACCAAAAAATACATAAATAATAAGAAAATATCACTTTGTACGAAGGAGAAGATTGGAAATTGATAGAAATTCGAAAAGTTGGAAACATCAAATGAAATCCTAAAAGAAGGAAAACCGGAAAAATTTAAATGCTAATGAAGTTCTTTTCAGTTATCAGTCGGAGTGAAGAGGCAGCAACAAAGCCGATTTTTACAAGAAGGAAAACCAAGAAAAACGTTAGGAAAAACATAGAAAACAACTGTAGCGGTCTGAGTTACGAACCGAGTTGCTGGTTTAAAAAGGCTGCGGAGCGGCCGGGAGGCGACGATGGGGGGAGGAAGTGTTAGTGGAGGATGATTTCTAGCACTCCGACGCCAGCCAATACAACAACAGCAACGATGATAACTAACAACAGTCAGGAGTAGAATAACTAAAACAACAACAACAACGACGACGTTAAGATGAAGCCACCAAAAGATTTCCTTTTTTTATTATATTGACTTAAGCTGATTTTCTATCCCGACCGAAGGAATGAACTGCCACGTATTTGTTTCATCGGCGCGCCAGAGCTGCCAGCCTTTCGTTTTAAGGAAAATTGCCCTTTTTCCCACATCCCCCCCCCCACCACCAACAGCAACTAATGCACAATCTTACATTTCAAAACCCAATTTCAATTATGTTTACATAAAGTAATTCAAAAATCACCAGGAAATTTATTTATTTATATAAATACATTCGATATTAGAAAATACAAAAATCCCATGCATGACATAAAAATCCCACAGAAAATCCCAGGGAAAATAGTGCGTGAAGTTAAATCTCTCACAGCCTTAAATTTCTCCGGGAAGTTGCCATTTCCCACAAACTTCGCACAAGAGGGGGCAACTTTAGTGCAAGCAGACACCTAGTTAGGTGTGGGATACAACAACAATAATAATAATAATAACAACAACAACAACAACAACCACCACCATATTAGTGTTCATCGCTTTGCTTTTGAACGCCGATCGTTTTAGAGGTCAATACACTGAATCAGATTGGCTGAGTTGGTTTTCTCTTTCTCTGTCTGCCTCAGTTTTTCTTCATTTCTCTCTCCCAGTTTCCCTTGTTTCTCACCTGCTTCTTTCGAGTTGTAATTTCTTTTCATGGTTTCGCTATGATTTTAATGCATGTTTTCATCGCGTGTTTTTCATTCCATTTCAGTGCAGCGGCGAAAGTTGAAATTAATCACTAATTTTTTCCATTATTTTCGTTTTTAAGTGCGAGAGGAGGTGCGATGATCATTCCATTGAGATCAACGAAGTTGGCAGACCAAAGTTCGAATTAACAGAAAATTTGATTCAACGCATTTTAAGCTTCGTTATACACGAGAAAGGAAGACACGAAAACTATACGAAAATCGTTGACTTTGTTTCAAATATTTCAATTTTCTTGTTTTTTGGTTTTCTAAAGAAGAAAAATCAGGCGAAGAAACATGGGAAAATTACGGATTTGAGTTAAAAAAGGGAATTTTGTAAATAAAAACTAGGAAACAGGAACGTTTTTAGTCGATTCCGGAACAGAAAAAGAACAAAAGTGGGGGGGGGGGGGACAAAACGTCCCTTTGTAACCCTGAAGCTCTAAACTGCAGATATATTTGCAGAGCAGCCATCTCGTTACCGTCACCTGTTACTCGTTGCTCTGTCATTAATTCGATATTGGATTTTCGGCTTTTTTGTCAAGCTATCGAAAGTTTATTCAACAATTTGGGTCAGCAAAACACCAACTCGTGTTAAATTATTTCAAAGTCTTATTTTGCAGTATAAAAACAAATAAAAGAATTAAGAAATAACGGTTACCACATCAATCACACCTGCGTGGAAAGAAGAAAAAACTGAAAATATCTTCACATTACAAGGTTCCAAAAAACAGACGGGGAACGCAAACCTGACACGTTGACACAAAAACCGATGGGAAGACGAGAATTCGAGGTGGAATTCTTTAGGAGAAAACCGGTTATTCAATGTGTAGCAAAAGCAATAAAACGAAGCAAGAGAAGATTTCCAAAATCATAAAAATAAACACTCACTCACATCTATCGAATTTAAGCAAAGCTGAACATGAAGCTGAACCGAAAAAGTTGGCCAAAATGGGACAAACCAAGACAGCAGATCGCGTAGAAGGAGTTTAAAACAAAACATTGAAATCCGCCAAAATATAATTGAGGTTGCGTGTGAACACAGTAACAAAAAAGGAAAGGAAAACCAGAGAGTGTAAACGTGGGAGGGAAAAAAGAAGCAAACTGAAAATTGTTTGGAAAAACGGCGACTGCCTTCAAATCAAATGGTTTGCACAGCAAATGCAGGCCCAACAACAACAACAACAATCAGTTAACACAAGCAAAATACCGGTAAAGGAGGAATTTCTGGAATGTTGTTGTTGTTGTTGTTGCTCAGATAGCTGTAGCGGAATTCTAACTCGTTGAAGCCCAAAACGACAAACACGTCGTGCACAACCTGAAAAACTGGCAACGCAAGCTTGTGGTAAAATATTTCATTCGTTAAGAAAACAATCGGCGACTGAATGTTCAGAGAACATTTGAAATCAAGTTATTTGCAACGTTTTCAATAAATTAAAAATCACATCTGTATTCACTTAAAATTCTCTTTACTTGCCTGATATGTAATGCTGTAGTTGTTGTTGCTGTTACTGTTGTTGCTGTTGCTGTTTTTGTCGTGCTCGTAAAAGCGTTGCAACAAAATGTCGAGTCCTTTTTTAATGCAACAGCCTCTGGCGGCGGCCACTGCAACGGCAACTTCGTTTAAATTAAACTTGTCAGTAGATTTTCTGTGTGATTGCTTTCGTTGTTGGTTCTCTCTGCAGCGAGCCGAACACACACACACACACTTAATTAATATTTTAATCTGGGATTCCTTGTTGTTCACTTAAGATCGCAACTAAAAACGAACGCAGGTTCGGATTGCAAGTAAAGGCCAACAACAACGACGAGTCTGACACTCGTTCACAAAACAACAACAAAAGGGAGAAGTAAAACCAAAAAGTGGAAGAAAAGACGCTTTTAAGCAGATAAAAATTGCATTAAAGGATTAAAAAGCAAGAACAACAAAGTTGCATTTATTAATATTAAATTCCACTTGGAATTTTTGAAGTTACAGGACGACTTCGAAGAGTTTCAGAAACAACTTGAAAGAACTTCTCTCAGAAAACCCTCAGAGAGAGACAAAGAGAGTTTAATTAGAATTTCTGTTGAGCTCAGACGACGTCTGTCCCGTCGTCTGAGCTCAAGAGATCTGGCGATGCCACCTGTTCACACCTCGTACAGGAAACCGCTGTCAGCTTAGCATGCGGGGACGCATCCGCTTTTTAAGTACCCGCTGCCACCATTAAAGGCGACCAAGAATTCTTACGTAAGTGAAGTTAAGTGTTGTTTTTGGCTTAACTTGCTTCCAATGCTCGCTGTGTGACTGTCGCACAAAATATGGGCAGCACGAAACCGTTACAAATGAATTCGCGCCGCTGCAGGCTTAACACTCGATATTTCAGCGCCCATTCATGGCTCGCATCAGAACAACAACGAAGTACGTACGTCAGCGTTGGGAGCTGCTAACGGTCGCTTATGAGTTCGTGATTGAAACTTGACTCACGCATCGACCACCGCGTAACGGTACCCGAAGCCCGCGCCAGCAAACACAGCGGACGAAGCGGCGTCTGCAGGTAGGACAACAACAAAAGAGCAAAGCAACAAGAATCGAAAAGAATGCGCGCGAACTTTTTGCTTGACCGTTTTAACGCGGTTTACAATCGCCGTGTTGAGGCTCTCAACTTATTTCGTGTAATTCAACTAACGAGTTACTAAGGAAACACAAACCGCGAAATTGTTGCTTCTTCTGCGAAAACCATTCCAAGTTAATCAATCGAGTAATCAACCAAGTAACGAACGGAAACCAAAATCGACGCGGGAAGCCGCTTTGTCACTACGAGTGGACGACCGCGAACACGTAGCGACGCGCTGGAACCTTAACAGGTGACTGAAACCGAAGACCGAAGACAACTCGGCCAAGACAAGTCAGCAGTTGGCCAAAAGCCGCCAACAGAGTGGAGTAGCAGGCAGCAGGCAGTAAGCAGCCTCGCAACAGCGGTTGCGCGCTGTGAAAACGTTTCTGCTAGCAGCAGAAGAAGTGCAGGGTTCTCGCTGTTAAGCTGCTGTTAAGTTAACAGCCCACTTCAGTTGCCACTTAAAACTCGTTCAGCAAACAGCGAGTTTTTTACTGCAGCTGCTGAATTCGAACGCAGCGCTTTTATAGCTTGCAGTATCTTATTTTATTTTATATCAGCTCTTTGCAGTGGCCATCAACACCACCTCCCCTCCCTGCACTCACTTCTTGCGTTTCAGAGCCACTCAAGCTGAAGGCAGACAAACAAGAAGTCTGCTGCTGTTGGCAGCAAGTGGAAGCGCATCATTTGGCTAAAATGTTCCCGCTGGCAGGCACTTCAACACTGAATTGCTTCCCAAAATATGCACGCAGCAAACGCAAGAAGGCAGAAAACGCGGACTGAAGAGGCGGGCGAAGACGAGTGGAAATGCGTGACTTACTGGGTCGGTGGGTGGGAGGGAGAGAGGAGAAAATCAACCCGCGATAGTCACAGATTGTGGCGAAATTTTAAGAAATGCTTGCGAGGATAAGCGAAAAAATAGAGAAAATAGGTCTGCAGCAAATTTAAGAGCGAAAGGTAAGCGAATGGAGTGAATTGTCGGACTCGCAAATCTTCGCAAATCGGGCAGAAGAATTTTACGCTTGAATTTGTGCACATTTTCCGCCAACCAGCATCGAAAATTCGACCCGTTAAAGCAACAGCAGCGACATTAAAAAAAGTAGGCAACACCGTTAACAGACTTCAGCGAGTCCGCAGCCAGTCCGTCGAAGGCGCAGTGGAAACGGTGGCTGCAGCAGCGCATGTGCCACATGCTGGCAGTGCATCTCGAACGCGAAGTGCAGTCTCGGTCTAGATTGCAGCCAGGCAGAACTAAACAGATGGATATTTATTGGCATCAACTGCAGCCCAGAATCGCGGCTACAAGCATGCGGACTCCGCCAACTCTGCCAACTCATAAACAAGCGACTGCGGAGAACGGAAAATGAAGAAGCAGAGGAAAAACACTCCGAAACTGGACGGAGAACCGCCGTCCTTCGTTCAGTTAACAGTGTTGCTCGCAAGATTATTTATTTCCTCAGCGAAAAGAAGCGCAAAATACGTCCGCCGTCTGCTCGAGTCCACTGAAGCAGCATTCCTTCCTTTGGCATCTGCTGGCTGCTCATTAGCCAAGTTGAGAACGAGTCATTAGCTTGAATGGTTGCTGGTTGCTGGTTGCGGTGACCGTGAGGTAAGTTTGTGGCCAAAAGAGGAAACCAAGCAGCGGAAGAACGCAGAAGAACAACACCGCAGAGTGTGGAGAGGAAAGCGAACAAATAAAAATTCTTCTGCTTTCAACGGTGCTTGCTGAGTTGGCTCAAAGCTGTGGCCAAAACGACCCACGACGGCAGCGACGGCCAACCAACAACAGCTGCTATTAACAGAGCGTAGCTGTAACTGCTGCTGTAATTTTTTCGTCTGCAGCCAGAGCAGAGACAGAGAACTGTTAAATTTCTGTTATTGTGTTGACAGAGAGAGAGGAAGTTATTTTGGGTTTTAGCAGAATATTAAGCAAGGGCGATGAGAAATTAAATATTAACAAGGACTGATTATTACGATATCTAGAAGCAAGGGGAGTATTTGAAAAAGGAAAAATCTGGAGAGTATAGTTGACCTAACAGGTTTATCATTATGGAGGCACATCACGCCTCCCACCCACCTTGTTTAACTGAACCCAGGAAACCCTGTTGAGTTACTTTCCTCAAAGCTTCGAAAAACACGTGTTAATTAATCACCATCGTCCGTGCGAAAAACTAATGGAATGCCGAAATTAAGCTGGCTTGGTAATTTGCTGTTAAAACTTGATTTTTTAAATTTAAATCTGATTATAATTCGAGTTTCGTTGCAAAAAGTTTTCTCACAAAAGCCTTTGAGAGTGGAAAGCGGGTGAGGGAGGGTTTGGGGTGGATGGAGTGCCTTGAAAGCAGTTAATGAGGACGATGTTGTGGGTCGAACGGCTTTAAAGGTGGGACAAAACAAGAGGACGTTGAATGAAGTGGCTGAAGGAGGGCACGAAGTTGTTTGCAAAGGTTGAGAGTTTACTGAGTGTTGGGATTGGGTTGGAATTCAATTCAATTAAGCAAGTCAAGAGGCCGTCAAGGTCTTCTCGCAGAGGACCGACGACGGACGGGTTGGGGGCGAAGATGAGACAAATAATCGAATCCAGCGCGTAGCAGGAAAGGCATCTGGAGGACAATTAATAGCGTGAGATCCACATTTAAGGATGTTTTCTCATCTTCAATAGGAAAAGTTTTAAATTTCCTTTTACAACGTCGGTAAAATTTCGTTAAGTAAGAAAAATTTTCTGAATTTGTGGCAAGCAACGGTTAACAATATTTTTATAAGGTGCAATTTCATTTTTTCCCACTGCAGCTCTGTGAAGATTGTGTAGTTTAGCGACCCTGTAATAATTAAGTGTTAATTTGAATGCTTTGTGGCATCCGCAAATTTAAAAGCGAGATCTTTAAATACGTAGATAATAGCAAATTTCCAAGGAGTTTTTCAATATTTATAGCCATTCTGATATCTTCTCAGCTGCAACGTCATTAACACCGAAAGTATTCAGCTGGATGGGCCGGAAACGGCCGAGCAGAACTTGATTGGCTCACGCGGACCAATTCAATCCAGTTCGTCTACTCTGCCAACAATTAGAACTTCGAAATCATCTTCTCCTCCTCCTCCTCCTGCATGACGGATCCAGATGCCAAGAAACTGAAAGACAAACAATGAAACTCTTAATAAGAAATAATTAAAAATTAACTCATTCTGCAAAGTGCGGCCCACCATCTTCCAGCAGCAGGAGGCGGTTAAAAGAGGAACTTTGAGCCGCCCACATGCTGTGTGTAGGAAATGTGGGGCGCCACAGAAGCCATTATTAATACAGGACGCCCTCCTCTCCCCCCGTAGGGAGCTCTTAGGAATTCCACACGTGCGCCACGGAAATGGCTGCGAGCTTCTCTCATCAATCAAGGATACGCCGAATTTAAAGTATCCACCGAGTTGCTTTGTCAGGATGAGGGAGTATTTTAGCCCGAATGATGAAATATAAATTCTAACAAATTTCCAGAGGTTTTATAAATGATTTAGGCGCAGGCAGCGGAGATGGCGAGGAGATGGGAGTTCAATTTCCTGCGAAGCTAAAACTTGAAAACAGTGACATCCTTTGACGAGCGCTGATGCTGCAGTCGGCAGGGGAGCGAGGCAATTGTTTTGTTGCCACGCACTCCTCTTCAACCCGAATCAGCCCTTCCTGCGGTACCTGCTGCACGTAATTAAGCCGAACACACGCGGCCCAAAACGCTGATTGATGGTGCAGGCGAAGGTGACGGTATTAATTCGCGTCGTGCAGAGCAGCCAAAACTCCCTCTATCAGCTTCTCCAGCGTGTTTTTACCAAGATATTGTTTGCATGAAAATGTTGTGATGATCGATTAGTGACTGAGGTAATGGATGAATGGCACCTTCAATAGATTCGACGGTTTATTTTTGGAACCGAACGCTTTCTGGCTTTTAAAACCTTACAAACGCTGAAAATGCTTCATTTCACATTTTCCTGTATCCTTTCTAGGATCCTACGACGATCATGAGCTTGAAATTTGGGTTGGCAAATAAGTTCGCTCGGTTTTCGTTTCAGTGCGAGTTTCGTGCGAATTCGCTTTTGTTTTCTCAGCGCTATCGTGCAAATCAAATTGCATTTAGAATGTTATGATTCACTTTTGCATTTGGGGCGGATATCATTATTATTGTGTGCTGCGTAGCTGTGAACATGGAAATAGATGACGTGTATTATCGTTACATTGTGGTAAATTATTTTAAAAAAGCAAACGAACTGCCGATGCTCATGAAAAGATATGAGGCCTCAACAGAATGCGTATCCCGAAAGTGGTATGCCAAGTTTCGTTCTGGAGATTGCGACATCAATGAGGCGCCCCGTTCCGGTTGTCCGACCGAGACTAACGCAAGAGATATTAAGGACAAAATCGAAGTAAATCCATCCCACGCAATCGCTGGAATGTTTCTTGGCTTAGTGTTTGGGTCCCAAATCAATTAACCCTGACTAACTTGACCACACGCTTATACATCTGCGAATAGCTGTGGAAAAGCCAAGAAAACGAAACATTTTTGAAACGAATGGTGACGTGTGACGAAAAATGGGTCGTCTGGGAAAATGTATCGCGTAAAAGACATGCGGGCACAGCAGCCAACTACTTCGAAGTTGGGCTTGCATCCGAAGAAAATAATGGATGGGATTTTAAGAGTGTCATCTATTACGAAGTGCAATTACAAAATTGGCTAGACTTGGCTGCGATATTCTGTCTCATCCTTCGTAGTAACCGGAGGACTCGACGAACGGGAAAATCTTCAAGGATGAATTAATCACCTGGACCGGTTTTTTGCTGATCAGGCCGAGGCATCTTACGAACGCAGCAATAAAGATGGGAAGGGGTCATGAATAAAAGTGGCTAATATATAATTGATTAAAATTGATAGTAAGTAGCAAAATTGTGTTTCATTCCACTCTAAAAAACCGAACGAACTTATTTACCAACCCTACACTTGGATGCTCGCGAAGAAAATTTTAGTGAGAGCAAAGAACATCTTTTTCTGGTATGTTGCAGCTTCCAAGTTTCACTGGAGTTGACACTTTGCTAATATATATACGTTCTTAGTTGAACTTTACGCCCACAAAGTTTGAAGCACTTGTGGGCTTAACTTTTCCCTTGAAAATAGGAACACTGGATTTGCCGTCAATTATTCACAAATTCGAAAACCTAGTGAACACAACCTACCAGCTACTACACCTGATCTCAAACACAACAAGCTGTGGTGAATTATTAAAATACGCTGTCTTTCGTAGGATTCTATATTTTGGTACTTGTGAGTTTAATCATTAATTAATTTAAAACCAGTTAAGCAATCGTTTTCCAACTATCTGCAATACGTGCTTGAAGTATTTTTGTACGTTTTATGCAAGAAATAGTTTATAGTTTTGCAAACGCGTGTACAAGCCAAGTAATCGTACCCCGAATATCTAGGATTCTCGTAGAAAGGTGAAGATTTTTTCAGTGAATTCATTCAGTGCAGTAACACGTGTGCATGTTACGTGCATTTTTTAGCAAAAATATCTTACGAAGAAATACTGAAAAGGTAAGTAAATGCGAAATTTTCTATTGAATATTTGCCTCGCCAGAGAATTCGGCAGATTTTTGTTTTGTGGTGAGTGTGTTGGATTGCTTAGCATTTGACAGATGCTGCCAAATCGCGATTTCAGGGATGGATTCACCGTAACCTGCGTTTATACAAGAGCTTTTACGCGGCCATTATTTCTTTGCGGTAGACTTTTGGAATTGCTCAATTATAAGTTGGGGAGAGGAGCATATTTGTATTTTTATTAGAGCAGTTTTGTCATGGCGAATGTGATTGATTTAAAGTGAAGAAAATATTTCTTTCGTTTCAAACCCTATTCTGTCTATAGTTGAGCTTTCACATATAAATTATTTATTGTTTATTTATGAAACCACAGATGCTTTACACACTGAGCTAAAAAAGACAATAGCAATTTCAAGTAGTCCTGGCAATGCGAATATTTTCTTTTATTTATAAAAAGTTTTTTCTTGCCTTATTGCCAAAAACATGATATTTACTTGTGCGTGTTTCTTTACGGTACTACAGTGTTATTGATACAGTGAATAAGAGTGCTTATTGTGTAAGCATTCCCGACGGTATGTATCTGTATGGTCGCCGACTCAGTTCAGTGTGAATTGGATTTTTTACGTTCGTCACACTTGTGAAAGTGGTATCGTAATATGCAAACGCATATTTAATATTACCAAATAAGTTCAATAAATTCCGCAAATTCATAGAAATAATTATTTAGAATGGCTTTGAACCAACCTGTTGTAAGTTTAGCTGGGTTTACAGAGCCAGAAGTCAATTCGTGGTGAGTTATTAATTTTTTGTCTATCCTTCCACCAACAACTTTTCCATCGTCATGGTCAACAAGGAAAGGCCAAAAATTGGTTGAAAATCGTAGAGAAACGCAGTTAATTAGCCATAATAGGATCACAATAAAACGCTTTGAGTGCATGAAACCACAAGGTGTAGAGAATTGTGGAAATACAGCGGAATTTGAGTCGTGAAATAGTTTGGGTCGTACTGATGTGCCAGGAAATCAATAGAAAAAAATACAGTGTTAAGCAAGGTGAGCGATGATGGTGGAAAGGTTCGTCCAGACAAATGTGCAACAATTGTAGCCAGGTGAAGCCTTAAAGGCCCGCAGACTTCCCGGTCATCTGGTTCTGAGAGACCTGACCAAGAAGAATCCTGTTTGAAAGTGGCTGCGGGAGGGTAGTGAACCCTGCACGCTTCTGCTTACAAGATGATTTAAAAGACGTGGGTTTATTTATCTAACAAACCGCTTAATTTCTCTTTTTATTCCAGCTTAAACAGACCAACAATACAATCGGAGTCCAAGCCAACACAGTCAACTAACAATTAATTCAGCAGCAACGTCGTTGTGGGCTCCAGCGAATCTCCATATTGAGTTCGATTGCATCCGTTCCTTCATCCACTTCCACTCTGCCGGCCGAGTGCGCTGCTCTCCCCATCTCCGTCACAATTAAGTGGATAAAGTGGAGGAGAACTTGCGCCGCTTCCAGACCATGAATCTCAGGGGCACCGCTCCCAAGAAGGAGGGAAAGATGCGTATCCGCGCTTTTCCGGTAAGTCTGCGATGACCTCGAGTCATCGCGTAGTTGGTTCTTTAAGTGTTTGTTGTGCGTTTTGCATTCGCCGCGCCTCTGTTCCCGACAGCGTGACGTGCGTCTTGGAATTTGAGGTCAACTATATTTGTTCGCATGTTTTGTTGGCAGAGCTGTGCGTCTCAGTAATTAATTTTGGCGGAATAGATTTGATGTTTTAATGCAACGCAATTATATGAGACATCAGGTAATTTTTTACGGGCCACAGTAGAGCGGGTGGCGTTTGTTTCTTCCCTCTGGGAAAAAAACTTCATTCCATTTATTCTTCATTCATTTATTCTTGTGCGAATTTGAGTAGCGAAAATTTAACCTGCAACGGTTTAACTGACTAACTTTTTCCGGACGAAATCAGGCGATTTTAATGAAAAATGTGTAATCCAGGTCAATCTCGCGACTGCAATCTTAATTACTCTGAACTTAAATTAACCGAATTGAAATAAAAAAGTTAAGATTAACTTTTGACTTAAATTACCTTAAACTTTCTCAACGGAATTCCCTGAAACGATCTGAAGACCGGAACCTGAAGACCATGAACTGAATATCGGCAATTCTTGCCCATACAGTCGATTTCAGTAACCGATTAAACGAAAATTAGACATCAGCAACTTTCACCGACTCAGAATAACCGACTTCACTACGTTAACCTGTTTTACTCACTCTCAACTTCAATTCTATGTTGGGTGTTTCACGTCAGAACAAAATTCGTTATCTGTGAATAAAATTGCTAGAATTTCAGAAAGGAAAAAATTATTGTCTGTGAAAAAGCGAATTCCCTAATTTTTTTTGTTAAATTGAACAAAGAAGAGACAGCGAGAGTGAGGTAGGATCAGAGTCGCAAGGCAGGAAGAAAGACGATCTTAGGAAAATCTTTCAGCGAAATCGCTATTGAGTTTGGAAATACTTGTGTTCGAAATTCCGCGTGGAGGAGGACATGTCTGAATTCTAAGCCAAGCCAATGAACGAGAACAACACCTTCAAGAAAAAACGACGTCGAATTGTGGGGAAAAAGTATAGAAATTTTCAAGAAACTATTAGGACGAAGAAGGAGAGCGTTCCACCAGCACAGGCGTCCAACGAACAATAGAAACTCGTGTGTGTTTGTGTGTGTAGATTACAGTCAGACATGCCCAAGGAGGACAGGCCGTCAGGATCAGCGGACCGCCAGAGAAGATTTGCGCTCACCAGTTACAACAACCAGAATGGCAGCCGATATCGGAAGTTGTTCGCAAAGAACCGGCCAGCTGAACCAGCTGCCCCGGCGACCAAGGACATCCTCACACCCAAGGCGTCCCCACGCGCGCTGTCATCAGTACCAGGTGTCACCAAGCGCCAAAAAGATGCCGACATACAACGCCGTTTTCCGCTGTGGTCGCCCGAGTATCGCAATACCGGATACAATGTTAGCCTTATGTTTAGTCATGTTAAGATGCTTCGATTCCTAGTTTTAACGCGTTCGCACCCGCACTCGCGTGTATTTACCATGTCGTCTTCCTCCCTCTTGCTTGCAGACCTCTATGGATGAGAAGTACGTGGAGACCATTTGGGCCAGCCTGAAGAACGCCATACAGGAAATACAGAAGAAGAACAACTCGGGCCTCTCGTTCGAGGAGCTCTACCGCAACGCGTACACCATGGTGCTCCACAAGCACGGCAACCGCCTCTACTTCGGGCTGCGCGAGGTGGTCTCTGACCACCTGGAGCACAAGGTGCGTCTGGACGTGCTGGATAATCTGCACAACAATTTCCTGCCCAAGCTGAACCAGGCCTGGAACGACCACCAAACCTCGATGGTGATGATACGCGACATACTTATGTACATGGACCGCGTCTTCGTGCAGCAGCGCGAGGTGGATAACGTGTACAATCTCGGCTTGATACTCTTCAGAGATCAAGTAAGTGCGCACCCTCTGTCGGCTCCTCCGACTCGCCTAACGACTCGCCTTTCAGATTGTACGCTACTCGGAAATACAGAAGGCGCTCCGCGAAACGTTGCTTTGCATGGTGATGGACGAGCGCAGCGGCGAGGCCATCAACCACTTGGCCATCAAGAACGCCTGCCAAATGCTGATGTCGCTGGGCATCAATACGCGCTCGGTGTACGAGGATGACTTCGAGAAGCCCTTCCTGGCGCAGTCGGCGTCCTTCTACAAGTTCGAATCGCAAAAGTTTCTTGCGGAAAACAACGCTGGCGTTTACATAAAGAAGGTCGAGGTGGGCTTTGTGTGCAACGCTTAAAAGGGGTGAGATTAACGGTTCGCATTCTTGCTTCAAGGCTCGCATCCAGGAAGAGTCGGCACGCGCCGCGCTCTATCTCGACAAAGACACGGAACCACGCATCGTCAAAGTGGTGGAGGACGAACTCATCAAGAAGCACATGCGCACAATTGTTGAAATGGAGAACTCGGGCGTGGTCTACATGATCAAGAACTCCAAAACCGAGGACTTGGCTTGCACATACAAGCTCTTCGCGCGCCTCAAGGATGAGGGGCTCAAGGTCATCGCGGACACCATGTCGTCCTACCTGCGCGAGCAGGGCCGCATGCTGGTGAAGGAGGAGGAGAACGGCAGCACGAACCCCATCACGTTCGTCCAGAACCTGCTCGACCTGAAGGACCGCTTCGATCAGTTTCTCCATCATTCGTTCAGTAACGACCGGATATTCAAGAAGGTAATTTCCTCGGACTTCGAGCACTTTTTGAACTTGAACACCAAGTCGCCGGAGTACCTGTCGCTGTTCATCGACGACAAACTGAAGAAGGGCGGCAAGGGCGTAAGTTGTGTCCGCTACCGGCGCCTGAAATACTCTGACCCTGAGTTGTCGTTTCTATCCACTCCCGCCAGATGAGCGAGCAGGAAATAGAAGTCATTTTGGACAAGACCATGGTGCTCTTCCGCTTCCTGCTGGAGAAGGACGTCTTCGAGCGCTACTACAAGACACATTTGGCCAAGCGGCTGCTGCTCAACAAATCAGTCTCTGACGACTTCGAGAAGAACATGATATCAAAACTAAAGGTGGCTCGTCGTTGGGCGTGCATCTGCGAACAGCCTTCTAATGCGCTCGCTTCTTTTCTCTCTTCCCCACCAGACTGAATGCGGGTGTCAATTTACCTCAAAGCTGGAAGGCATGTTCAAGGACATGTCCGTGTCCAACACCATCATGGAGGAATTCAAGAACTATGTAAATAACAAGAACCTTTCCCTCTCCGGCGTGGAACTGACAGTGCGAATCCTAACCACCGGTTTCTGGCCCACCCAGGTGCGTATCGTAGTGCCATCGGTTCTCAGCTCTTCGCTGCTCCCAATGCACGTCTTGTCTCGTTTAGACCGCCACTCCTAACTGCAATATACCTGCCGCGCCTCGCGATGCATTCGAAACATTCAAGAAGTTCTATCTGGACAAGCACTCGGGACGACAGCTGACGTTGCAGCCGCAGATGGGTAACAGATCTCTGCTCCGGCTGGAATTGGTTTACTCTTGTCCTCCTTAATATTGCAGGCACCGCTTACATCAATGCAGTTTTCTACGGCCGCAAAGCCGACGTCGAGAAGGACAGGGACGGTCCCAGCTCAAGCATGTCCAGCTCTACAATAGGCTGCGTGGTGCCCACCACCACGCGCAAGCACATCCTGCAGGTCTCCACATACCAGGTAAAGGAACTCATTGCTAACCGCTCTTCAGCATCACTGATGCGAACTCTCTGCTTGCAGATGTGCGTCTTGATGCTCTTCAACAACCGCGACTTGCTTACCTACGAAGACATACAACAGGAGACAGACATCCCCGAGCGGGAACTCGTGCGCGCTCTGCAGTCGCTGTCCATGGGCAAGCCGGCGCAACGCCTGCTCGTGCGCAACTCCAAAACGAAGACGAAGGACATCGATCCAACGGACGAATTCCACGTGAACGATGCGTTTGTTTCAAAGTTTCATAGGTGAGGGTTTTCGAAGTCATTCCTCTTAGAATTATTTATGGGTGGGAATTAAAAAGAAATTAGGCATTGCTTAGCAAGTCCGCTTTCTGTTGTCGTGAAGGGAATTGAATTTGTAATCCTCTCTGCAGAGTTAAAATCCAGACAGTTGCCTCCAAAGGCGAGTCGGAACCGGAACGCAAAGAGACTCGCGGCAAAGTAGACGAGGACCGCAAGCACGAAATCGAAGCGGCCATCGTGCGAATAATGAAAGCTCGGAAACGCATGACGGTAACTCCAGTAAGATTTTGTACAGTTGGAGCTTGAAGTGAAATACTTTCATCCCACAGCACAACCTGCTGGTGTCCGATGTGACGACCCAGCTGAAGTCCAGGTTCTTACCGTCGCCCGTTTTGATCAAAAAGCGAATAGAAAGCCTTATCGAGAGGGAGTACCTGGCCCGAACGCCGGAAGACCGCAAGGTTTACATTTATTTGGCTTAAGCTGTCCCATCTAGACCCAGGCAGGCAGAAACTACAGGAAGCAGAGTAAAAATCTCGACCCGAGAGCCGCCAGCCGGTGCACAAACACTACAAGATCGACTGCATCCATCCAAACATCTGCGACACGCAACTGCCGGACGACTACCACACACCTGGACTACCAGCAATCACTACTTTCAGTCTGAACTGTTCTACTTTCTCCTTTCCGCACTGAATTCAATACTCTTCTACTTCTACCCTGAACGGGCTCTCTTTGTCTCTTCATTTCACGTTTACACATCCCCGCTTCAGCTATAAATTTTCCGCTTTAAACTACCCCGATCACAGCCCACACACAATCCGGTTAGACACACCAACACAGAGACTCGACCAACGACGCACGCGAATTAATTGAAAGGACATCTCCAGCCAACTCAATCGATTGTTTTTAAAACTCCTACTTGGTTTAACGACACGCCAAGTTATAAGAAATTTTTAGACGTGAAATTTAAATTGTTTAGCGTTGAACCCGGCAAGCCGCTGTAGACCAACCGAAGAAATCAAATTACAAACAATAAAACCAACCTAAAAAAAACCATAATATATGTGCGAGTATTTCTTACTGTGGGCTTTTATTACTCTTTTGTGAATTTGATACGAGCGAAACCGCTTACTCGCTCCTTCTACCCATCTGAACCACACACACATACATACATGCATAAAACAGCCTAGAATAAGTATAAAATCATAAGCAAAGTGAAAATTGCAAAAAACATATATTTTCATTGAATATTTAATGAATAACGGCACATTTATAGATGCTTGAAGTGGTGAACGTTTCTGAGAACTTGTAAACATGGGCAAAACCACGCTCTCCGACACGATAAATTGATCGTTCGCAGTAACGGCGGTCTACACGGTTTTTAATAAAGTTTTAGATTCTCACTTTTAAGTGAATATGAATTTGTTTTTTTTTTTTTAAATATGTAATAAATATGAAATTATTTTACGAACTACTATCGTACAACTAATATATTTTAAAAACAGGAAGAACTGAACAATTTGTTTGAATTAGAAGTGAAGTTTTAATACTTAAGCAACGTATATGTATAAATATTACATAATAAATAAAGACAAGAGGAAAACAAGATTATTGACGCCTTATTTGACGCAGGGAGCTGGATTGCAGCAATTGTTTTCCCCGGAGAGACGTAGACGAAACTACTTCTCAGAAGCACGACTTGCATTCATAATCATCCACTAAATAGTTGTGAAGCAATAATAACCGGATCATTTTCAACGATCTGCTCAAATCATACAGCTGGCGAGAATTTAACCGTAGCAATTTAATTATAAATGGATTCTGAGCTTGTAAATATTTGCAGTAACCTCACACAATTAGATAAGCCAACACAGCTGGGGTTAAACTAACTAATTATTGAGCTAAGCATGTCGAAAACGCTCTGACGCACAACCTCGCAGCACTCCGTTTATAGTTCTCTCTTGACTCGCAACGAATTGAACGCCACCAAACGAATTGAATTGTGGATCATCGATCGATCGGCAGGCTCACTTCTGTTTCATGTTAGCCGAGCTCGCGACTCCCGCTCAGTGCATTCGCGGCTATTTAAGCTGAGAGAAGCATTTCGTTACTACTGAAACTTGGCATAAATTTCCGTCTAGCAGCTCGGGATTTGTTCAACTTTTTTTCGTAAAAAAGTGGTCGCCGCGTAACTGATTTTCCGAGTTGCTTTCTCTAGTTTTCGGGTAGAGTTGCGCTGCGTTACATGATCGCGTTCGGTAAGCAGCGCTCACTGGTTTGCTCAGCGGCGGCAAAGACGCACGGTCAACGCGTGTGTGACGTACGTGCGGTGAACACATGAAACCACTGCAAGGCAACACAGCAGCAGAAAGCAAAACAACTTTTTAAATGTGTTACAAAGGCAGCTGTAACGAGTTTCGAAATAACGACGAATGTTTTTCGCAGTAGATGCGAATTGCATGCATTTCACTTGTGTTCCTGCTCGGCTCAGTTTCTCAGTTTTCTGGATCGTGTAGCATGAACGGTTGTGCGGTACTGCAGTTTGTTTCAAAAAAAAGAAGAAATAGTGCAATTTAAAATTTTTTGGAGCTCGAAAATTACGCACTGAGCTCCGAGTTGCACGTCACTTGTACGTCACGGGGTGTCAGTTTGTATTTGTTGTCAACAACAACTGCAAAACCTCGAACCTTCTTTTTATTTTATTTTGTCATTTAAAATCTGTCAACCACGTAAGGGAAAACCGTCAATCCGAAACATTCACCAGCAGCCCGGAGGAAAAATTAATCAGAATGAGTAAAACACCAAATCAGCGGCGCAAATTCTGCTTCTTTCCCGCAACGAACCAGCAAGAGCAGCAGGAACAACAGCAACCGGAGCGGCCGTCGCTGGCAAGATTAGCACAACAGCGCAGCTGCTTTTGTTCTGCGCCGCATGTGTCGTCGCGTCCGTGCTCAACAGCCGCCGCACAGTGGCAGCCTGACGCGACCAACAGCGCCAGACGGGATGGGAGCGCCAGACGGGACGCTGAGAGTGGGGAAGCGAGTGGTGGCAGCCGAAGCTGTTGCGAAAGAGGTGGGGGATCGTGCTGCGCGAGTTCTTCGTCAGTGAAAGCCGAGGCCGCGCGACCCGGAAGCAGCACTACCTCCCGATTCTCGTACCACGCACGCAATGAAGTCTCGAAGGTGACCTCATCGCCGGGTGCGCCGCACTCCGAACGCTGTCAACAGCAGCAGCTGCAGCAGCTGGCCGACGAGGCTTGCAGCAGCGGCGACTCGGCGAAGATCAACTGCAAACTGAATGAGATCTTCATAAAGCGTCTGCAAGAAATCGAGCGTTCAACGGAGGGGGACGCGGATGTGAGTAACCATCAGGTATTTTAATCATGCTACTAAAAAGTGTTCAACTGCGAATTGCGTGCAGTTGGCGTGTTCTGCGTCGAAGAATGTGGAATGGATTGCATCCACATTCTTTGGTTGCGTATACGCCGCGCTGTGCAAGAGAAGAGAGCGCAACGTTGTTGCTGTGGCGAAGACGAGATTCGTGCAAATCAAGCGCAGCTTGGAGCAGAGAGCACGCGAGCACGTTTTCCTGGAGGCTCACATAAACCTTCTCAGTCAAGCTGAGAGCAAAGTGGTGCTCGCGTTGTGTTGCCACCAAGGATGCACGCACAGTGAAACGTGTTTTTTATTTTTAGACCGTTTGATAAATTCGAGTGAAGCGGAATAAATTAAATTTCAAGAGAAACAACAAATAGTCTCACGATTGGGAGGGAGAGGGTTACGCGGACCGAGAGTTAAAGTTGGATCAGACTTTGCCACAGCAACGACTATTTCTTACTATTCTTGCACTATTTCTCCACGTATTTTAAGATTTCCCCTCTTCTCTCTCGCCGCTCAGCTGAAGCTGGTGACCTATCAGGAGTGGATCGACATGCTGCTCAAAATCAACGAGACCGTCATCGGCAACATGCAGGAGCTGGAATCCGAGGTCTCGCAGCGCCTCGAAGCGTTACAGCGAAAGGCCAGCGGCCGCCCGGGCAACGGCGACGACCTCAGCAAGTCTCGCAAGGACATCAACACGCTGCTGAAGGTGATACAGAACGGCTACCACCACAACAACTGGAACATCGAAGATCTGCGGTTCGAAACTCTGGCGCGCGAAGATGTCTTCGGTTCCCCGGATTGCAAGGTGGGCATTAGAGTTCCTTTCGGAAGAGATGTCCTTACTAAGACCCGTCTCTTCCCACCCTTTCAGGCTGAAGGCGCGGACGGCGGCGGCTCCCGGCGGGTGAGATCAGCGGCTGCTGGTTGCCTTTTTCACTGTGTTTCACTCTCATTTTCACTGCCTTTTCAGAACAGCGCGGATCCCGAGGCCGCCCAGAAGAACAAGGTGCGTAGAAGCAAACATTTTTGAGCCTTTCGCGAGGTTCGCTGCGCGCGCACGTTTAAATTTCACTGTTGAACTTGTTTCCCGTTTTGTTACTGTAAATTACTGTTCTTGAATAAATCTACTCAAATCGTGCGCCTTGTTTTTCCTTCCATTTCACTGTTCTCCTCTCTCGCTCGTCCGTTGCAGCTGCTTGCGAACGTGCGCGCTCTGGCCGTCGAGGTGGCGGAGAAGCACGACGCGGTGTGCGAGCTGAAGGCGCAGATCGTCTGCCTGGAGGAGGAGATCCAGAATGCGCAGAAGAAGATCCAGCTGAAGGACGACGTCATCAGGGAGCTGCGTAACGACTTAAAGTGCGCCAACGCAAAGGTGTGTATTGAGCTGGAGCGACGAGGGGCGTGAGCGTGAGGAGGGGGTTTTTAAGGAGCCTCCTGGCAATTCGCGGTTTACTTTCACACAGTAAAACAGTTCGGGAGGGGAAACTGAACCTTCGCGCCGAACAATCACGACTAAAATCGCAGCTGCCGTTGTGGTTGCTGTCTGTCTGCTCAGTGAGCTTTTTAAATTGCTGTCAGTGCGGTGTCAGGAGAAAAAAGAAACGAACACATTTATTAAAAAAGAAAGAGATTTCAAAAGCTTAAAACAAAATTCCACTTCCACCCATCCAAATTACCGTTAAAAACTTCTTTCGCTACCCAACAGCTGGCCGAGAAGGCCTCTTCCTCATCCACTTTAACGGGCGTCGCAATGCCGCCCGTAAATTTCGAGTTGCAGAGTCCGGCACGCAGCGCGGCCACCCAAGTGTCCGAGGGATTCTTGTCGCAGCATCAGCTTTTGGTAATGACCTCCCTGCCCCCCCCCCCCCCCAGAGTGGTGCAGTCGGTTCGACTAATTTTCTGCTCTTCAGCAATCCTCGCTGTGCAACGACGACAGCTCGCAGTACGAGTCGCTCACGCAGACCGAGCAGGTGGAGCAGAGGAAGCTGAAGGTGCTCGAGGAGGAGCTCAACGAGCTCTTCGAAATGACGAACGATCTGAAGAAGCAGAACTACGAGTTGCACCGCAAACGGCTGTCCGACATTTTCCAGAGATCGGTGAGTACATCCTGCGCTCGCTTCTGCCCGCTCACTTGATGTCTTGCTAGGAATCGGAGAAAGTCGAAGCCTATCGCAAGCTGGACTTCCTACGTCGTCAACTGGCTGACTTGGAAGCCAAGCCAGGGGCTCCTGGCGCCACCTTCTGGGGAGACTGCGACTCGGGCTTCAGTTCGAGGAGTGAGAGCGACAAGGACATGAAGATTGTGGAAGGAGTGCGGAAGAGAATACTCAAGCTGAATGAGAGCACGTTTGAACTGAATAAGAAATTGCAGCAGTTGGAAATTGAAAACAACGGTACGTTGATCGAGTTTACATCAGAACAGTCTTTCCCTCTTTGGTTCTCTCTCTCACTCTCTCTCTCTCTCTCTCTCCCCCCCCCCCCCCCTCTCTCTAGAACTGACTTCGAAGCTGCATACGGAGAAAACTTTCGTGGATCGCAACAGCGAGATTCTGAAGCAGGTGGCCGACTTGTTGTGCGACATGGTTGGATGCTCTTACTTCCTTCACCGCCGTGCGAAGAATCACAGTTGTGTTTTTCCTTTCAGACTGGAGAGCACTTTTCCTACAGCGAAATCTATAACGGTCCGCCCCTACACAACCCTTTCTGCGAGGTCATCAAGAAGCTGGAGGCGACGCGTGTCCGTCGTGAGGACCAGCTGCGCAAAAAGGTTCCTTCCAACCCATTTCCACATGAGAGGTGGCATGAATTGAAACTTCTTATCTCTCCGTCAGATTGCGCAAATGGAGGAAAGTCTCTTCAACACCGAGCGAGAAATGGGCGAGTTTGAGCAGCGAATATCAAAACCTGAAATGGTGGGTACCTTCAACTTTTATTTGGTTTTCTTTGAAAATCCTTTCCGATCTTTTGAGGATAATACCGAAATTCTAAGGACATACAAAATTTTATTTACACATTCATCACATATTGACTACGAGACGATGCAGTTCTCGACATCTTCTCGAATTCCAGCCAATTTTCAAATGATCTCGAATTCGAGAAGCGAAGCGTGGCAGAGACCATGAGTTTCGATTCTAACAAACAGACATACTTTTCAGGCTAAAAGTGCCGTTATTACCTCTATCGTCACAACAACAACAGAAACCTCTACTTTGCAAAAGGACACTCAACTACACCAAACACAACAACAGCAACAGCAGCAACATGTGGGACATGCAACACGAGAGCGTCAACCGTGACACCAACTAGCTGACAATAGTGACGGTTGTCTAACAACTACAACAACATCGCGACATTCTGCAGGACACACAACTACTTTACTCCTCTACGACAATAAAAACAACAACAACACACACAACGCCAACTCCACAATCATCAACAATTATAACAATAAAACTTTATTGGCAACTTCAACGAACATCAACTTTTAGGTGAAGAGGGTGAAGGGAATCGAGAAAATGACGGCTATTTCTCGAAGCCATTATTGGTAGCTACTACAAAAACTATTTCTAATGTAATGTAACTGAGTTACAACAACACTTTAGTCCAGATAAGTAGAAAAGTAGAATGATGCAGTTTGTATCTTCATATAAGCGTTTTGTATTTTTTAAACTTCTCCAATGTTAAAATAAAATCCTTCAGTTTTCAATACTCGCAACTTAGCTTGAATCATTTAAGCCATAAAGTCAACTATTTTGTGAAGGTTTCTAATTCTTAAGTGAAGCATTTTCTTCCCTTTTATTATTATTCTTGCAATTCTCTGTGTACTTTCTGCCTTCGCTCGTAAGCGTTTCAATACCTTCCGCTGTTGCATTTACGAGTACGTAGTAGACTCCCCCATCATTCTGTCAATGACTTTCTAACCCACATTTTATCACTGATAAGCCACGAGCTGCCTTCTTGTAAGCCACGTTGAGCGATTATTGAGGTTCCCACCTTCACGATTCCCACTTCCAATAGTGGGAAGCGATTTCAGTGGGTTTCGCGGAGGCAACACTTGCGGGTGACTGGCACACATATCGAGGGCAAATATAAAATGATTATTTGATTTAGTTTAACCAGCAATAAAACGGAATGTTAGGTTACCATATAAAACAGTTACTTGTCAGCCAAATTCACTTGAAATCAAATAGTTTTCACAATTTCCACGAGGAAAATAGCTCTTCGAAGAGCACCAATTTGTTAAAAACTCTAGATGACCTTCTTGAGTTCCAAATGATTGCTAATGCAGACAGATATTGTGTAGATTTTTAAGATCCCTGGAAATAGCCCTCCTACAGCCCTAATATATTCTGGATAATAGTTTCCCGGACTCATACTTTCAATCGCCGAAATGGCATTTCTTCTTTTTGTAGACCTTTTCTTCCCAATTTACTGTTTCATAATTAACTTAATTTAAAAAGAATATTTTTGTGAAAAAGATTTAAAAACTGCAAATAACTGCAGACAATTATTTTCAATGTCTAGAGTACAGCTTTCAAAAGTAATTTCTAATGTACAACCCAAACTAATAATGAAGTTCCATCAACTATCAAGAAAGTAAACCAATAAAATATAATAGTGACGAGAATGAGAAGGAAGACCGAATAGCTATCGTAGTTTTTGATTATCCTTTCGTGTTGCTTGCTACAGACAGCAACAGTAACGACGGACGCTGACATAAAGTCTCGTCATGCATGAAATGCACCCGCATGGCAAACGAAAACGGGAGCAAGCAACGTGACGGATGGGTAACACGGAGGGCGATTGTTGGCATTCTCGAAATACGTTTTGCTTCCGACGAATAATCATTTAAATCATTTCGCGCTGTTAAAGTAAATTCAACCAACGAAAGCAACTCGGGTATGAACTACGAGAAAATAAATTACATAAAAGATAAACTAACTAAACTAAAAATAAAAAATAAATAAACACGGATAGTCGAAGTAAAATTTGTTGTGAAAATGTGATTTTTATTGTGCAGTTAAAGAACGCGATAAAGGAATGTCACAAAAAATATGAACTTGAACTCTGGAGCTCCAAGTACTTCAAAGAGTTGGAGTTCTTCGATATCTCGGATGTCAACAACAATCGCGTTCCCCTGCATTTTTTTGCCATTATGTCTGCTGCTCTGTCTCTTCTCCAGCTGTCAGTTTTGTCACCTTGGTTTTATTAGTCGCTCGTTGAATGCAAATTCCTGTTAATCACGCAACCCTACGCAATCACCAACGGTGATCGAATGGTGTTTCGGGAGTCCCTTCTCGCCTCAATCATGTTTGCTTCGATAGTGGTAACTAAGAATAGGTTACCGTTTTGTTGCAACGTATATGATATCCAGCATAATATTTGTGTCTCTAGCACTTCGCTTTTAGTGTTACTTTAAGCCAAGTTAAAGGTTTATAATAGTTTAGACCCAAAAATATATAAGAAATCAGTTTCGCAACAATAATAACTCTGGCAGCTGTATTCATCAAACACGGATTCGCCATTTCCGTCAAAAACCCACCAAAAAGTCGTCCTCAAGTTGAAGTTTGGTAGTTCGAAAAGTTGCGATTGTTTAATGACTTTTAATAGCGATTATTGAAATCAATAAAAGAAGTGGTAGAGAACGGAGGCATTTCGTGACGACTACGAACTTCCAAAGTTGCAGAAAACGCGATAGCGAAACAACACTCGAGAGAGAAGTGAAACAAAAGTGAAAAATTCTATTTGTGAAAATTGTGTCGAAAATTGTGTCAGAAACATTGAGCAAAATTGTAAGTAACTAATTTCTGGGGTCCGCTCTACTCAGCGTAAAAATTATGCACGCATAAATTATAAAAAAACTGAAATTATTCTACCGAAGTAAAAGTGAAAACCGTTAGAATTTTAATATCGACGCGAAGTATGCGAAAATTCTTAAAATAAAAAGTTGAAAAGAAAAGTGCGAATACCGAAAAATTAGCGTCCCCCTCGACGATCATGGTGAGTGATTTCGAGCACCGGCCCAGGGTGACTCGGACTAATCGTTCCTCTCGCCCGCTCTGCCCTCCTCTAGACCGACGGCTACCCACACCATCACCAATTCGAGGACACGTTGCGTCACTGCCACGAGCAGGCGGCGATCATCACAGCTCACCACGGCAACTACTTGCAGTTCATCGACGACCTCAAGAGCGACCTGGACAACCTGTCGTGCCAAGTGAGCGTCGCTCAAGAGCAGTTCGGCCGAGATGATCTGCGCGATGACGGGGGAGACGGCGACGGACCGGGCGTGGGAGCCTGCAACGAGGTCTCCTTCTGCAATGAGCGCGGTAGCAGTGGGAATTGCGACGCTGATGCCGACTCTGATTCCTCGGACGAGAAGAAGGTTAGGACGGAGCAGCTGCAGGAAAAGGGGCGACGAGTGGAGGCGAAGTCAAAGGCAAAAGCGAAGGCCAAGTCCTGCTGCCAGCTGGGGAAAAAAGTTCGCTTTCTTTGCTTTTTAACACGCTCCTTCTTCCTTTTAACACACCCGTTATTACACACATAACACGCCCCTTTCTAAACCGCCTCTATCTCAACCTTTTTGTTCCTAATCAGGCGCTTTTTCTTGATCCTCCATCCTTCTCTTCAGCTGAAGGTCTTCTCGGACTGATCGTTCCTCTCCCACTCTTTCTAGAATGAAGGTTTCCAATGCCAAATCCAGCAGCTACAGCAGACTATCTGCGAGAAGGAGAAGCGAATCACGCAGCTGAACACTTTGCTCACCCGTCTTTCGCAGATACACATGCAAGCTATACCGCCTGCAGGTCATCTGGAGACAAGTCGGCCAAGTCAACCAAGTCAGCCAAGTCAGCAAGACCAGGAGTTGGAACTGCAAGAGCTCCGCACCAGCGTTGCTGAGCTGAAGAGCAAAAACGAATCCCTGCTGCGGGACCTCTCACTGAGTCAGCAGCAAGAACACTTCCTGTTCGCCGAGACGCGGAAACTTCATGAAGAGCTCATGGAGGCCCAGCGCAAGTACGGTGAGTTGGTCAAGTTCTGACAGCCATCGGTCAAGATCGCTGACTCTGTTGTTCTTGCACTTTTAGGCGACCTCCACGCACAAACGAATCGCCTGCTCTGCCTGCTGCGGGCGCAGGAAGAGCACCGCATGGAACTCGTTGGGAAATACGAGCTGATGGAGACCAACCACGAGGAGCAAGCGCAGAAACTCCACGCCGCCAGCGTTCAACTGAGTCTGCTGCAGGATCGACACATGAAGATGGAGAACCGGACCGACGAGCACAACATGGAGGTGAGAGTACCTTCTCGACCACCCTCGAACAACTTCATCCAACTCTCTCTCTCTCTCTCTTCTCATCGGCCACCAAAGCGCAATCTGCTCCGCGAAGAGGTGCTCGCGCTGAAGGAGAAGGAGGTCGTCATGCTCGGCAGGCAGCGAAGCGTGCAGGAACAACTCGTGAAGCTGGAGAAGGAACTCTGCGCGGCGAACAAGGTGATCAAGGAGCAGCAGGACGCCACGCAGCGCAACGAGCTAGCGAGCGCAGAGGCTTTTAGGGTCGCGCGACAAGCGACCAACGACACGAAGGTGAAGTTCAACCTGCTCGTCGAGGACTACAATCGGCTGCGAGAGGAATACGAGTGAGTGTTCCACGAATTTAAACTTCACCGTACGATCCAGTCATCTCGCCTGCTTAAACTTCAGGAAGCAGCTCGAGGTGCGAAAGCAGAACGACAAGGTGATCGAGTCGTTCCGCAAGTGGAAGGAGGCGCAACTGCGGTCTGACGAGGCGACGCGAGCCAGCTTCAAGCAGTACGAAGAGCACATAAAGTAAGAGGGATTTCGACGGGGAAGAGCAGTGAGGAGTGCGAGCGCGATTTGGGATAATCATGAGTTTCCTCTTGTCTCGATGTCGGCTCGCAGCTCGACCAAAAGTGTGTTCACGATCTCGGTTGTCGTCTTGACTGAAGAATACTTTCGATTTCGTCTCTATTCGCGCCATATCGAATCAAAAATGCCTAATCTCGGTTCTTATCCTGAAGAGTGAGGACCCTCAGGCTCTCTCCGTCCCGATCCTTGTTTCGAGATCCAGTAGATGTCGAGAATTGTCTCGTCTCGTGGGCATTACTTGTCCACTTGACAATATATAATGCCTCGAACTCCGTTATCGTCTCGAGTGCGATACGATATCGGGGATGGTTTCTTCTCATGCGCATTATGCACGAAGATAATATGTTATCCGTCCTCCCTCCCTTCCATAGGTTGCTGCTCGAGGAAAAACAGAAGTTCCTGGAAAAGTATCGAGAACTCAAACGCGACTACTGCATCATGCAAAGCGAAGTGGACCGCTTGCGGCACGGAGCCTACAAGTAAGTCCTCAGTTAACTATGAATTAACTAAATAGTTAACTATGAAAACTCCGTTTCTAGGGCTGTAGGTGACCAAACCTTGTCGGATAATTCGGTAAGCTCTTGAAATAACCACCTGTTTCCCTCCCTCATGGCGTTCGTTGTCTCTCCAGATCACAACTCGGCTCGACCACATACGGCGCACTTCACGGCGTCTCTCCGAGAAAAGTGCCTCTCTGAGAGACAGTGAGTACTCGTCGAATGTCCGACTGTCTCGGTCGAAATCGGCGCAAGATCTGCTTTAGGTGCCCTCTGGTGGAGCTGGATGACGCCGCCAATATCGACTCGTCTCGGAAGATACGATATATTTTAGAGTAATTTTAATGTGTAGCGTAAATTGTGTACAGGTGGGTCCGTTGGTTACCCGGAGTGCGTATTTATTTGTAACGTAAGTCTATTTTTTACCCGTGCTTTAAAGATGTCCAAGATAGACTCCTTCTTTTGCTAGCTCTACGAAGCGCTTTTTTAAATAAACAATATATTTCTATCAGAAAGAGCAGAAAAACTATTCTCAATCCATTTTCTCTTCAATTGCAGTGGCGTGTGTTTGTAATTCATTTGAAGTTTATGGAGGAAACAAGATAAGCTGAACTTGAGTAAAAATAAAAACGTTTTAATATCACACACTTTCCTTAAAAGGCCACAGAGAACGGACTTTCAGGAACAGATATTCAGACTGACTTCTAGAGTCATTTTCAGGCTTTACGAGAATTTGCCTTCAAGAGAATTTCGTCGTATCCACCTCCGGCGAGGCGTAATAGGCTTCCAAATAGCGTTCAAGCGATCATTTTTTACAGCTTTTCCCTCTTTCAATGCATCAATACGCCAAACGTTACGTTTTAAGTTCACAAACCAATTTTGCACATCCGCCATTCAAAGCGCGAGTTATATATATTAAAATTCCCAAACAATGGAAGCTTAATTGGCATTGAACTTTCTTCGGAGGCCCACAAGTCTTGAGCGTTTAATCACTGTGAATCTCCGCTGTTGAAGGGATTCCCTCACGAGCCGTCCGCCGTAATGAGCGCGTGCTGATCACCAATAAATGCTTCGATTTATTAATGATCTTCGGCTGAAGCTCTTGGAATTTCACGCCTTATTTAGCGCCACGTACGCAACGCTGCGTTTTGAACGACTGCTTAAATGGATGACCCTCTGCGAGCCAAGTTATTAGGTAACTGGAATTAATGGTTGCTTAATTGATTGTTTTCATTTGCCCGCGCATCGTTGTGCTCGTCGAACACGGCCGCCAATCGCGGGAACGCCTGCAGACAGGCAGTGAGAAAGAAGTGGAGAAAATATTCACATAATTTTGGCAAATTTTATTGTTTTCAATCCGATTTAATTGCCTCCTCAGCTGACTGTAGCGGTGATAAAATCGCATTCATAATGGTCGCGCCGAGAGCCAACTTTCTACTTAACTTCTGACCCGCAGCGTGAACTCGGCGCTCTGTCGGCAGAGATGAAGTGCGCGCTGCCAACACCCGGCGGGTCGCGGGAAGGACGGCCAAGCAAACATTCGCGATGGTTCGTCGTGTTTTATCGCAGGTCGGTCACGATCGTCTGCGGAGGTGAACATTTTGCTACCCCGATGAACAGTCGACGCTTGCAAAGCGATTTAGTTTCAATGCATATTTGAGAAATAACGCGCTTTATTTATAATACTTCAGATGCATTAACCGAGCCTGCTGATTCTTGTTTGTTCTCAAGCCTGTTTTACAATCTTATTGCCACCGATCACATTCAATAATTAATGTTGGCATCGACGTAAACACAATCGAAGTGTAAACACGATTGACTCCACTGGCCGGTTCGTTGTGTGATTTTCGCTTAATTGCTTCCGCAGACACGCATTCTTTGAATTTCCTCGGCTGTCACCTCGCATCCGTTCTTAAGTTCGACTGGCTTTCATCTGATGTTAGTTGATGTTTAGTAGTCGAGCGTCCGGGTGTCATTAATTATTTCTATTATTCAAATAAGATAACACGGACATTTCTGGATTCTCTCAAAATAAAGTGGTCATTAACTAACATAATTTAAATAATATCCAGCAAAAGAAGACGATTCGTGACTGGACCCAAATGATTCAACCCAAAATAGTGTTAGAAAATAATTTTTGCACCGTTTATTTGACAACCTTGACTCGCCAACGAGTTTTTCACCACACCTCAACTCGCCGAAATGTTCGACTCGCCAAAACATTTGACACGCGAACTCGCTGCTGCGAAGTACTTTCAAAATATAAAACTTTTTCGTTTTTCTGAAAGGTCTCGGCAATCGTTGAAAACTATTTAATCACGGAATTTGTCATTGGAAAAATAAAGTCACAAAAATTTCACGCAGATCACAAGCTAAAATATTTTGCCATTTAAAAGAAATCTGAAGAAATCTTTAAAACGCTCGATATGCTGCGCAAGATTATTCTGTCGACACCGATGCGTGGCGCCACCCAGCTGGGAAGACGCGGATACGAAAGCGTCGTTGCTAGTCCGCCCCAGGGCAAAATAACCAAGGTCGAGCAGTTCTTCTACGGCACTGGAATGATAATCGGGATAATGATAATGCCGGTCTGGGGCTACTGCAGCGTGCCCTCGTGGAGGGAGGCGGGTAAGAAGAAGCAACAGTAGACTAGACGCTCCGTGTCCTGCAATTCATGAAATCCTCAAAAATGCTTTGTATTACACGAGAAATGAATGAATAAAGACAAATAAATGTCGCTGTAAATTTGTGCCGACTGTTTTACCGCGAGTGGTCTGAAAGTTGAATAAAAGAGGGCGAAATACTGGCTAAAACCGACCGTCGGAGCAACCAGCGACCATAAATTTTGATCAGTCCACGATTTGGTTGACATTTAAGTCAGCAGATGTCAAGCGTGGACTCGGCGGTGTCGGGTTGCGTGCTGAGGTTTTCAGGTTTCCGCCCGGCAAAACGCACTCGGAATCCCCGAAATGATGACCTTAACACTGAATAACGGTGGCTGATGCGTATCAGTTCGTTGCATACCCGACGGCACCGTCTGAACCGAAGTGTGAGACTTGTGTTGGCAGCACTGGAGAGGCGATGGGATGGCAGTTGAGTATTTTCCGAGAAACGGACCACCACGGCGGCGAGTGAGGCGTGCAAACGTCTACAAGGTCGTGAGTCACGTGCGAGTCGCTTTGTTGTTCCTTCTTGTTGTGTTATTTTAACTGCAGCTTAAAAAATGCGACACTTTAAGGCGCGCAGAACAAAGGCAATGAAAACGCGGATATTAAATGCTTCAGTTTGTGGTGGGAATTGAAGAATGAAGAACGAATATCGAGAGTTGCATCTCTGCTTGTTTTCCTAGTAAAACCTCACTGAAACTGCTTGTGGTTCCCCCGAACTGACCTTGGAACGCGACAAGTCGTTCCTTGGACGGTTTGTGTGACCCACAGATGGTTTCTTCCCTTGAAATCGCCTTTAATTAGTGAAATTCCACATGTTTGCTGGACGATAAATCGCGGTTTCGATAGCTTGTGCAGACCGTGACTATGGAGACGCGATTGGAAGGCATGGCAGGGTCAGCAGAAGCCTTCAGGTGATCTGCTAACGTAATACTCATTTCCACGAACTTCTGACCCTCAACTGGTGTTTCCTGCGACAGGAACGGGACCAGGAATGGTACCGAAACACCTGGCAACTTCGATTTGACCTCAGGAGCCTCAATACTCGTCTTCGTCTTCTTCTTCTTTATTCCCACCGCTATTGTTTGGCCACAACTCATGTTCGTGTCAGCCTCCAACTTGCAGACTTCTTGCACTGCCAGCTGCCCGCCAGCCGCTCCGCTCCGCGCGCCGGTTCGGCCGCATTTTGTGGCATTTGAATAGCAACTGAAAAATCGGGTCGTGAAGGCTTGCGGCGGCGTGCACGCCACCGCATCGCATCGTAAGCCGGAGTCTCCTCCTGAAGCTGGTGAAAAGTGGGTCACTTGGTCGCTCTGCGCAGATCTGCGAAGGTGCGCTGCAGTGCTGCCGCTCAACATGTTGTGTGGCGAGTTGACACCGTACTGCGTTGAGTTGAGAACACGTGTGGCAGTAAATCAACTTGTCACGGGCAGCAGCCTTCGCTGCAACACACTGCCAGCCACCAGATTGAGACGAACTCTGTGTGTCGGTGACGACGGCAACAGCCGCGTTTTCAAGAACTTTCATCCACCTCACGCAACCTTTGATGGGCTGCAACATAGAGTGCGCTTCCTGTGCGTCCTGCACCGTCACGCAACTCAACGAAGTCGTCAGCCACCCACTGCCACGACCGCTCGTCGATGCCCCCACTCTCGTCGCAACTCCCAGCGAAATCAAACGAAAGAAAGCGAAAACGACCCACTTGCACTCGAACTCCCTCGAGCTGACTGACCCCGTTCAGTGCTGCCGTCGCTAGTCAGTCGTCGAGCCAGCAGCGGCGCGAAGACTTGCATTTTTCAGCATTTAAATAAATCAACAAACTGCGATCACGAGTTTCGGTGAAATTTTCGCAGTGAAACCAGTTGCGGCAAAGAATCGCATTTCATCGCGGCCGAACCGCGCACGGAGTTGGTTGCCACATCTGCTTGCCTCGGTGCAGAGCGAAGAGGAGGCGAGCTGCACGCCGGCAGGTGGTCGTGTGAAGCGGAGGTGCAGCCGCATCCACAAATCCCATCAGACAGGCAGCGCCTGCAACTTCTCCTTCCTCATCGCTGCCCTCTTCGACGCCCCACAACCGCGCGTCGGCAGCTGCTCGCGGTTGCCCAGCGTGACCCGCTCTACGCGCTGAACTTGTCATTGATCTTCGCTCGCGGTTTCGCCCTCAGTTGCGGTGCAGCTAACTTGCTGGCCTCCTTTACGTGCCGTTATTTTGCCATGAAGTCAAGAAGTTGCCTCTCACTGTCAGTTACGAGCGAAATTCGTGTGTCGTCAGTGCTGCTGTTGTTGCTGCTGCCTTAGCTGGCTGCGGTGTCTGCTTCAGTGCGGAGAGAGAAAGAAAGTACGTCACTGTCTTCGCGCCGCTTCCTCTCATTCCTGGCTGCCGGTCGGCCGCCCTCTCGCTCTTCCTTGGCGATCCTCTGCCTCTTGCAGCTCCCGAGGACGCTGTCGTCGTTGACAACGAGTTGCTTTCGGTCGCGCTCCCCATTCGGTGATCGAGATCGATTATGACGAGCACTTTCTTGCGGCTTCCTTCGCCTGCTGTTGTTGCGGTCTGGCGGCTGGCGGCTGGCGGCGCGGGGGTCTGGAGCTGGTCGGCGGCGAGCCTCGAGTACCTGTTTCGCCCGATTGAGGTTCCGCGATTCTCCTGTTTTCACTGTCAGTCAGTGCAGCGAACCGAGGAGGAGATGCAAGGCTAGCGAAAGTGCACTTGTTGCTGCAGACGTCCCTTCGATCGGTGAACCGGATGGCCTTCGAAGAAAGTCGTTGATCGCGCTGACTGAAAACGCGTGGCTTTCAATGAGGTTTCGCGTGATGCTTTCACAACAGAAAACCCTCGAACTCCCCCCAACCAACGTCTCGTCCGCCTTATTTCAGTGAACAGAAGTTTTTCCTTCAATTGACATCGAAATTATTGCGAAATCACGTCATTGCAGCGACAATAAATTTGATACACACAACTGGAATTGAGGGAATTTCAATAAATTCAAGTGTGGCAACGACATAACAAACAAACGGAAAGACAGACAGACAGACAGACACAGCAACCAGCTTCACAACAAGCACAACAAAGCAACTCCCACCTGATCCACGATCCACACAAGTGCGCGACTTCTTTACTTTTCCTTGGCCGCGATTTTCGTGCCGCCTTCAGTTTGCAGGAATCGCAGGTGGGTGAGCGCGCACCGCACTTCCACTCATTCAAGCCGGCGGCGGACGACACATCAGACCGCAAACGCGCGTGGAGTTGAGTGCCTGGAGGGCTGGATGTCTGTGGATCTGCGTCGCGTCTGGCTGTCGGCGGCGTCTGCGTCGCGGCGGCCGGTTTTCGTGGTTATGCACACTCGGTGCTCTACTTTGCAACTCTTAAGCGGTCTGAGAGTCGTTGTTGCTGCTGTTGTTGCTGTTACAGCAATTTATTGCAGCCGCATGCAAGTTGTTTGCTCGCTTTATTTAGTTTGTTTTGAGTTTTTTCCGTTCATATGGCAACAAAATCGCAAGATTGGAACTCGCAATTTTCCGCAAAATTTAATGTATTGGCAAGATAACTGGATTTGATGTCAATCCGGAAGTTTAGAGACTCAGAAACTCACAAGTCAAGCGACTTTTATAACCTGAAATACAAAATAGAAGCGAATTAATTATGCAATGCAGATGAATTTAATTCAAAATTGTTATTCCTTAAATTGTTATTCTTCAAATTTCCATTATAATACTCGCGCAACTCAAATAAATCGCAATTTCAGTTGCCAGCTCTCGGCAGTAATTAAAATTGTGCTGCACACCTCAGCTGCAACACTGTTGCGCTCCTCCCAGCAACACGCGATTTGTTGCTAAGATGCCGGCTGATGTTGAGTAAACATGACTCGGCGTCACTCGCGCCCGCTGCTGTAAAATGTTGCTAAAATTGACTCAACTGGATGTCGGCGAAATCGAGTTCACTGATGAACTCAGCCGGCTGCGAGCGCTTGAGCTGGCCAGCCAGCGCCCGACCAGCGTAGGCGTGGGATAAAAACTGCTGCTGCTGCTGCTGCTGCTGCTGCTGCTGGTTTTGTTGTTATCGCTGACTGCTGTTTGCAGATTATTATTTCTGCTCGACTCCTTAACTCAGCTTAAGTGCTTCTGATCTTTTTCGTCTCCAGCGTTTTCTCCCGGTGCTTAATTTCGTTGTTATTAGCAATCGTGAAACTAATCACGCAGACGGACTTTTTGGCTTAAAACCGAATTAGCTGAAATCGAATTGAATTCCGCTTCAAGTCGCCGCCTGCGCCCTCGACTCCGGCGGCTTTTTTCGACGCAGTCACGCTACGATTTTTATTGCCGTCCTCTGAGTGGAACGAGTGAGCGGTGAGAACACTCAGCGCCCACTCAGCGTCACCAGCTTGTGTTTGCTTGTGTCAACGAATCCTCAAGCGGAGTTCTAACGCGAGCCGGAACTCTCGCGGTCGCTGAGGTGCCACCTGGAGGCGCGTCTCTGTTCTTGTGTGTCAACAGCTATTTCAGTCTGCTTTTTGGCGCTCTGAATCGCCCGTCTTCGCCGGCCGCCGTCGGAGTTCAGAATGCGTGACACCCGCATGCTTTTTCTGAATGATTCCGTGTGTGTTTTCGAACCCTTTGCAGCGCCGCGTCACGCTCAGAAGAGCAAAAGAAGTCACAGAACGGCCAACAACGGGAGTGGCAGAGCAGCAAAGCCAGCTTCGGAAAGAGCGACACGTGGTGCGACAAGCGACGAGTGCGGTGCGACGAGTGTGGTGCGATTCGTGGTGTGACGAGTGCGGTGCAACTCAGCGCGAAGGTGGAGCAGCAGAAAGCAGCGCGTCGCCGCACCAGAAGGCAGTGCGTCGCTGTTGACATGTCTGCGCAGGGAAGCGTGACCACCTGAATTCACTCCGCGTGTGATGCGCAACCGAGCCGAGAAAACACAGTGAGAAACGTTTAGCGAGCCATCAAGCCGACGAGCCTACATTTCGCTCCACTGAGCGCCTCACTCACGCCGCCGGCAAAGTCAAACTGAGTTTTGAAGTCGGTGTTGAGTTGGAATGGATTTTGTTTTGTTTCAGCTGTTCACGGTGTTCGCACAATTTGTCACCTAACGGTGAATAGTCGGCGAGTACTCACGCTGGCCCTGAAAAGCGAGGAAGGGCAACGAAGCCCTGAATAATTTCATTTCAACCAACCGGAGTTCGAATTTGAAACTAAAGATTTGAAGGTTATTTTCGTCCACTGAGTGGTGGGGAGAAAACCGAAAATCATCACGAGTTGAAGCCGAGATATTCGATTCTCGAGACTTTTGATCATGAAATTTTGATATTCTGTTTTTCCATTCCATCCATTCATTCAATTCAACTCTATTTTCGATTTAATGGTAGTGAAAATTATGATTTATTAGTTTTTTCTGTGTTTTTTCCCTACAATTTAATGAGATTTTGCTAAAATTGTATTTTTCAAATGAAAAGCGTAAAATCGAAGGTTTTCCGTTGACAACCACTTCAAAATCCGTCCTCGTTTAAAGGTTTCTGGGGCGACTTTTGTATGCGAAAACAAATGTAAAACTTCAACTTGAACTTTTGAATTCACGGACACAAGTGAAAATTGCGCAAGTTCTCCCCTTTGCAGCTGCCGCTGACCCGATCGCAGCATCCACATCAGCAATCGAAGCAAACACTGCAATCTGCGCCAACGGGAGCTTCAATTAACCCTTCGGCGCTCGGATGCCGCGCGTTGCACTGCCGCGTGAGGCGAACAGGAAGTCAGGTTGAACCTCACGAAAGAAGTTTCGAGCAGCGCGAACACAACCGAGGCAACGCAGGCCCATCAGCGATCGAAAGGCGGCGCGTGGCGACACCGCGTCGAAGATGAGCCGGCAGTCGATCGCGTCGCTCGCGAATGGCGGCGTCTTTGGGAGGGAAAACGGGGGCCGGATACCAGTGCTGCTGCTGCACCCGGCACCGCGTGAGCCGCGTGTTCGCCGCCCTTCGCCGCATGTGGCAGCACAGGCTGCGGCCGTGGCAAGCAGCAAAAGGCAGGCAAAGTAAATTGAATCACGCTTTGCATTGCAATCAGTTGGTCGCAGGGACGCGAATCCCTCCGCACGCGCGACCACCATCATCAATCGCAACATCGTCGGCTAATGGGATTCTCTTCACTACGAACACCTGAGTGCTGTCATCGCCATCATCATCACCATCGTCATCACCATCATCTTCACCATCATCATCGCCATCATCATCGCCATCGTCATCACCATCATCATCGCCATCGTCATCACCATCATCGTCATCACCATCATCATCGCCATCATCTTCACCATCATCATCGCCATCATCTTCACCATCATCATCGCCATCATCGTCTTCACCATCATCATCACCATCATCATCGCCATCGTCATCACCATCATCATCGCCATCATCATCGCCATCATCTTCACCATCATCATCGCCATCATCATCGCCATCATCTTCACCATCATCATCGCCATCATCATCACCATCATCATCGCCATCATCATCGCCATCATCATCGCCATCATCATCGCCATCATCGTCATCACCATCGTCATCACCATCATCATCGCCATCGTCATCACCATCATCTTCACCATCATCATCGCCATCATCATCGCCATCCTCGTCATCGTCGTGATGATAACAACGATCGTTGTGATCACGCTGGCTTGAGTGCAACAATCGCTCTTGAAGTTAATTGCAGAAGCACGAAGCCACAACATTTAAGGGGCTCATTTTTCCATCTGCAACGTGAAAAATGGAATCCCCGCTCCTCCCCGATCGCTCAGCGATTGCCGTCACCCGTCAAAGCCGGCGCAGACCATTTCGGCCAACGGCGAACCTTTCGTCCCCTGAAATTCCGCATTTCGTTGCCGAGTTTTTCTCCACTTCCGCTGGTGGCTCTCAAATATCGCAAGATTTTGTGCTTCTGCTGGCTGCTTTCGGGGACTGAAATCCGAACTTGCATTTTCAGTGATGGCTTTCGAAACCTTTTTCACGCAGCGTTTGTTGAACTCCGAGTTTTGATTGACAGATTTTGTGACTTTTAATATTCGCTTTCGGTTACGCAGACGCTTCGAGTGTCGTCATCAATAAAATGAAATTATCTGCGGCCAGCAGCCAGCCAACTTTTAATGATTTTTTCGACTTCTCCTCCCCTTCGAAGCCTTTTTCCTCCCGCACCTCGGGCTGCCACGCAAACCCGTCGTAGAAATGGAAAGTTTCTCACGCAGACGCAGCCGCCGCCGTGCGGTTGGTGGGCTCGTTCGGGGCGCCGCATTTGCATGTCGCAGCAACGCCGCCAGCGACCGCAACCGCAGCGAGCCGCGCACATGAAGACCAAATTTACAGCTGAAAAACACGAACGCGCGCCATCAGTGGTCACGCGGCGAGGAGGCTGCAACCCGAAATCCGCTGCAAATGAAAGAAAGAATTGTTAGAAATTGGGAAAAAACGACTCTGTTGCTGCTAATTTTTACCCGCGATCCACGTCAGCGAGAAGCTCAACGAGGGCTCGACATCGGACGCCTCGAGCTGCGGAGAGAAATGGAAACCAACAAAAGCGTCTTCAGCTAAAAGAGAACGCGCGCCGCTGATGCTCTCCGCACCCACTTCTCACTTCTGACCCTCCGCGAGCAGCAGAGAAAGTGTAGCTGGCGCATCGAGTTGGGGAAAAAGGAACCCAGAAAAGCACTCGCTGAAAAATGAACGCGTTGGCAACGCAGGGATGGCAGCGGCCGCGTTTAATGGGCGGCTATTAATTGGCAACGCGACTGGACGCCGCGTTGCCGCAACAGGATCCTCGCCTGCGTAAATAATAAATCGCTGTTGTTGTTGTTGCGATTGGAGCCATCAAGGGTGACCAAGGGCGTGACGTGGGAGGAGATCGAAGGGTACTGCGGCCCCTTGCTACGTGCGGTTGCAGCAATTTCCGTGCTCAATTTTAATATTTCTGCTGTTTTGCAGTAAAAAATGCTGTCTTGCATTTGATTTCAGTTGCGATTTCAACGAGATAAATACACTTCAACAAAGTCATTAGAAATCTCATCAACAACGTAACATCTCGCCAGCAACAACATCACACCAGCGCGTGTCAAGAGGAAGTCGCAGCAACATTTGTTCCCAAATGATGCTCGACGTGCCGTGATCGTTATGCCGCGCCGCCGAATAAAGTCATTGGACGCTGATGTTGTTAATGCTGTCCGCAGTGGTGTTGATGATGCAGTCGTTGAAGTTGTTGTTGCACACGCAACCGTTGCTCGGTACTTCGCAAGCGTAGTTGTTGTTGATCACATCAGCTGAGCGGGAGAGGCTCATCATCTCTAGAAACAGATGCTCTCATCTGCGAGCAACTACATTCCAGAGAAAGCAATTGTTGCGCTCACGCGGTGTGGATGAATTAATTAAAGGCAGCGACTTGAAACCAAAACGAGCGAAATGCTGGTGCGTGAGGATGAGCAGTCGTCACGTGAACAAGCGAGAAGTTGACGATTTAAAAGGAAAAAACTAAAATATTAAATAAAAGTTTATAAGTTTTTGTGATCTTTATCATCTTTTTACTCAACTTCCGCAAACTGCGCCCGAAAATTAGCCAGCAGCAGGTGGAAACAAGGAGTGGCGAGGAAGCAAGCGAGAAAAAAGTCATTGAATTGGCCAGCGGGCTTCGCGTTAATCGCTCCCTGCAGCACTGCGAAGTAGTGCGTTCAGGCAGCAGATGACTCTGCTCTCGACTTCGCTTATTTCTTGATTCTCTCGCGGGCTAAACATCACTGACTCCACGATCTCCTTCGCTCTCGCCTCTCCCACTCTCTCTCTCTCTTTCTCGCTCTGCCGCAGCTCCGTCAACGCCATCCTTGCATTATGCGCGTCACGTGCCTCACGGTCGTCTGCCAGCCCGCCCGAGCTGCTTCGTGTTTATTTTCCCAAGTGCGGCGATGCACGAGCAATTCTGCGCTCTGAGCGGCAGCATCCGAACGGGGAGAGCATAAATTAGTGAGCAGGACGGCTAATCGCGGCTTTGCTTCTCTCTTTGCTTCTCTCTTTGCCGCCCAATGTGTGGCTTCGGGGCTCCAAATGCGATCTTTTATGGATTTCTAATGCAAAAGCTGTTGCTTGATCGCTGGTTATGTGATGATTTTCACAAAAAAAAACAATTTTAATGATTTTCTATGCTGCTGCAACATTCAACGATCATTCGAATCTATAAAATCAAGCGGAGGACTGCGGCCAAGTTGATCATCGGGAGAGGATTACAGTAATGATGGTGCTGTTGTTGTTGTAGATTTTAGGGTTCGTGTGATTTTAGTGCTTTTTCAATGCTTTTTTAATACTAATTTTTAAACTACGAAGTAAAGAGTAGAAAACAACTGAAAAACACTTGATAAAAAGAGCGCAAGAGAGATTGCGAGCGTCAGTGTTGAGTTTTAATCGCGCTCTTCACGAAGTTCAGCGATCGGCGAGCAGAAAATGGAGGGGAGCTTTTTCCTCTGGATAAAATTGCATAATTAGCCGCTGGGATCTCATTGAAAGTATGAAATTCTTGCAAGAAATTATAATAATGCGGGTCGTGTGCGGAATTCCATGTTCGAAACTCATTCATTAACCGTAATTAAGTAGCTCACATGACGTGTAGAGCGAGGAGAGGATTCGACCTCCGCTCCGCCGACCCTCACCACCGTCACATTCCAACCGTCTCTCTCTCTCTCACACAACTACTCGCAACCAGCTTATTATTACTCGTACCTCGAAAACTCTCGTGGGAAGCGCGTATTAACACGCTCCGCTTTCAAAGTGGAACAATCGCGCGCAGAATCTGTTTGATTTAAGTGCGACGCGCACGAAACGAAGACGTGGTCGCCGAAAGATGGGTGGCGTGGATGCGCTGCAGGTCCATCAGGCAGAAGAACGCGTTCTTGCTGTGGAGGGAAACTGAATTGAGTGCGTTTGGCTTGGAATTTCAAGGCGAACCTTAGTAGCTCCCTGCAACTGGCGCTGTTAACCCGTCACGAGCCGATTTAACCAACAAACAGACTCTGAATTGAAGCGAATTGAAGCGGTGCAGTTCTTCGCAACTTTTTATTTTCGCAGCGATTTCAAAACTTTCTGCCTCCGCAGGGTTAACAACACCAGCTTCACTTGCGACTCTCCGGAAACTGTGCTGTTGTTCTTGTTGTTGTTGTTGTTGTTGTTGTTGTTGTGGGTGCAGCCAGATCTTTATTCTAGACGCAAACCCAGCGAAGCGTGACGACGATCCACTCGTAATTCTGGAGTTCCGCGGCGGCCTCTCGTTCGAGCGGCGCACCGAACGGAGCAAAATGAGCGAGTGAACACACGCATGGCAGCGCGCTTGCAGGCGAATTCACTCAACTGCGAATGTTTGGTTTTTATTGCCGATCGCAAATCACTTCGGAGTTTTGTTTGTTGTTGCTGGCGCTGCTGCGTGGTTGCCGCTGGCGGGAACGCACGGCAACGAGATGCCGCCGGTCGCCGGCCGCCGGAGTGGAGGAAACAGTTGACCGGAAATACATATCCGCCACAGAGGAGGTACAACCACAACAACAGCAAATGTGTTCTGACGCGAATTCTAGGTGAACATTAACTGGATTATTAGTCATTAAGTTCTATTATTGGTTTTACTTGCTGATTTCTGTGATTTTTTATCGTTGCGTCCGGAAGCGTATTGAAACCGCGACAAAAGCGGGTGAGAATTGCAATGATGAAATATTGACGCCACTTTAATTTCGATTTACAAGCTAGTTTGTCGCTCAATGCCATGATAAAAAGTAAAAATCCACGATAAAAAGTAAACAGTTAACAATTCACGTAAAATTTGAGACCCAACGCCAGGTGGCAACGCTGCGCCTGAGGTTCAGTGAGGCGCCGAAAAGCCAGAATCAAAACAAAACCAAAAAACTTTTGTTTACCTGTCGGAAACTTCCGCCGCCGCCGCCGCCGCCGCCGTTTCTTCGTTCAGTTGGGAGCGGGAGCCTCCGCCGACTGTGGTGCTCCGCCGAAACGGCTCTCTCACTCTGCAACGCACTCGCTCTCTCCACACACACACAGCGAAGCGAAACCCCATCGTATGCGTTTCGCAGCCAGCGAAGACAGCAAAGCACAGCAAGTGCAGCCAGTGGTGGAGCCAACGATTTCAGTCAGCTAACGGCGAACCGAGAGTGAAGCACGCGTTGAGTCCGCCAGCGGATGCGGTTCAGGTTGCATCTAAAAAACGCCACCAAGTTTTAAGTAGTTTTCAATTTAAAAAGTAGAAAAAACCCATAAAATTCATTACAGTGCAAAATTCTTATTTTTCGAAGTTTTATAAACTGAAGTTTTTAAATCATCAGAAATATTAAATCCATCAATTAGTGGAAAGTAAATTGTCGTGTTAAGTTGGAGATTTTAAAAAATCCGATTTTACAGTTCAGTGATTATAATAAAAGTGAATTTTTATTGTTTAATGCGGTCTGCGGATGAATAGAAAATCAAGGTTACTCAACCGAACGCATTCCGATATCAGCTGCAAGTGTCGTCGTTGTCGTTGTTGTTGTTGTTTTGGTTGTTGGCTGTCGCAGCCGTATCCTTGACGCACTTGACCTCGTCCTGCGGAGTGTTCAAAAAATAATAAATTTTCTGCGCAGCCAGAAAAGCTGGAATTTAAAGCTGCGAGGAAGAAAATTGAAAATTAAAGTGTTGCTCGGCTTTAATTGGCTCACGAGAAGGAAAATCGATAAATTCAACTCGCGCTGTGCAGCTTCGAGTGTGGCAAGGATAAAATTAGTCGGTTGCATCATGTTTCTCTCCGGTTTTTACTCCGTATGTTGCTGCAATCCCGATTTTTTTTTTTAACTAATATTTCCTGATTTGGCTTCTAATTGCAATAACATCAGACCTTCACACTCCGCGTGATTGCAAGGACATTCCGACTCAAGCAGTTGTAGTCACGCACCTCTGATTTTCTCTTCAGAAACGAACGCAATTTTGAGATTCAGAAACAACGCGTTTTATTAGCTCATCGCCAGGATATCGAGGAGCGATGAAAACGAAGAAGAATTCAAATGTTATATAATAATTGCAATAAAAACTATTTATTGTACGTAGGAAAAACAGATTCTTTCACAAATTTGCAGCATAAATTTTTGAACTTAGAAGGAATATTTCAATTTTTATTGATATTTAAATAAAATAATTTGACGCTTTTTTGATTTTGCACTCCTTCGAAGTTGCATTCGTTTTAATTGGTGTTGCAATATTTTTCTGTTTATTTCCACGTTTTTCGCCAAAAAATATAAAATGGAAAACTTTAGAAGTTAAATAATAAAACGAATTAATTTTCATAACAACGCCACTGGCTGAGGTGAAAAAGTCCTCTCAACTTTCTCCGCGGTAACCGTAAAACAACAAGTGTCAGACTTACACAACAACAACAACAACTTGAACTACTTGTTTCGTGTTCTTTAAAAAAATTATTTTTTTCAATGTGAAAATTGACTAAAGATCGCATTAGTTGTCAAAAAATTAAATTCTCCTCATTCGCCGACGATCTGTCAACGGATAAAAATTGTAAATCAACACAAAAATCGATTGTATATTTAATCCAACTCCAGACCGACTCAGCGCAGAAAATTTCCAGAATTTAATCCATCAACAGCTGAAAGAGCAACAACAACACAAAATTGTATGTGACTGAAGCGGGGTTCGTGTGCTCGTGAGCCCCAAAAAATTACCAAAACTAAAGAAAGAATTAAGGAAAATTGCAATATTTTAAAAACGATAAAACCCCGCACACCAACAACAACAACCAAATGGCCGAAGAGATCGCCATCATCGGTGGCGGCGGCGGCGGCGGTGGCGGCCACGACCGCAATGTGAAGCCAACCGCTGCCACCCGCACTTCGCAGTGCGCCCAACACGAGGACAGCGGCGGAGGCAGCCTAAGTGCCACGCCCCTCAAAGCCGTGCCGGTGCCCAACAAGCGCAGCAGCAGCAGCAGCCATCAGACCAACAAGGACGCCGAGCTGGCCAACAAGAGCAAGAACAGGGCGAACGCCAAGCTCAGCGCCTCCCTGAAGTGCGGCTCCGAGCCCGAGGACGGCTTCCTGTCGTCCTCGCCCGACAGCGCTCACGGCGAGCCGACGACTGCGACTGCGACTGCGACTGCGACGACAGCCAACCAGCCGCCCTCCGTGTGTGGCTGCTGCAGTCCCAAGAACTGCGTGACCTTGAAGGACATACTGGACTCCTTCAAGGCGCCGCTCTCCGAGGAGCAGGCGTGGGCTCTGATCTACCAGTCGGTGAAGCTGTACCACGAGGCCGCCACCGCGGCAGGCGAGCCGGAGACGGCGGGTCGCGTGTTCAGCGACCTGGAGATTCCCGACTCCTTGAGCAATCTGAGCGTGCATCGCGACGGGAGCGTCCACTGCTCGTGGAGCGAGGCGGAGACGAAGGAGAAGCAGCAGCAGGTGCGCGAAGAGCAGATGCGGCAGCCGCAGGCTTACAACGGCAGCGATATAGACGAGCACTTGGACGAGAGGGGTGAGTGAACACTTTATAGGGCGTCCGAACATCTAGAGAGGACGCCGGGGACTTCGGATTTGACATGATTGACTTCGGGGCGAGTTGATCTGGGGGAAGAGGCAACCTGGTGAGGGTTGCGTCCATGAGAGGGGCGGGGTTCACTTAAATCAACGTGGGGTCGTCTTTCTTGTCAAAAAACTACTTGCGAGACTCCTTGCAACAACTTCACGGGCCTCCACAATCGAGATCCTTCAGGATTTGGAGCTCATCTACATCTCGAGTCCAGTGTCGACGAAGAGGTCGGTGCGGGACTCCGCTGCCCAGATGTCCGTCCTCGTTTGGACTGAGAAGTTCTGCCTCGACCACCAGCCTCGACTCGGTTAAAGAGCGGCGGTCTCAACGAAGGCGGTTCCGCTCTCGTTTTTCGCCGCGAACATTACGAAATCCAGATGAACTCGAGCATCATTTCGCGCTGTTTTCTCTCAGCTGCCTGATGATTAGCTGGCGGAACGCAGTCCGCCTCTAATGGAAACGCATTAACAAGCGTAAATCCTCCCCGCAGCCATCCGTATGTAGCGCGCTAATTAGGAAATCTTGGACGAAACCTCGCATCCGCAGACACGCGTCGAGCGCTTCTTGCTTCAGATGCAAATCGACGTCGTTTGGAATTCGTTGCCACCGCGAAGTTGAAAGTGAATGGAATCCAAACACCGCGGCACGCACGAATTTCATCGACGCTGATAAAAACGCATTCCAACCGCATCGTTTGGTCGAAATTAATTAATTTTCCGGTTGTACGAATTTACGAGTACGAACGCGTTACCTGCGACTGCCGGCGCGGAGCGGAGGAAGAAACTGGCTTTCGTTTTCATTTAATGTGCTGCGGTTAAAAGCCACTTCTGCCCCCGCCGCTCGCGTCCCCTCTTCGGCGAGCACATCATTTCGCCGCATTCCTTCCGCCGAGTCGAAGGTTTCCCACACACCGGCCACTGAAGTCCGGCCAACGCTAACTACTTCAGCGGCTGCATTCCGCCTGACTAGGAGTCGCTCGCCGCTGGCATCGCGTCAGGCGTCACCATCGACCGCCACTTAACCGCGTCTACTAACGCGGTCTTCAGTTGATTAACGACGGACGCTGCGCGCGCCTTCTTTGACGGACGATGGACCACAAATAGGTGTCTGCGTAGAAACTCGTACACACATCTGGCTTTTCGCTGTTTGTCTGCCGGTCTGTCCGTCCACCAGTCCGAGGACGGACTCCCTCTTCCGCGGGAACGCTTGCAGTGGGTCACTAGTTGGCTACAAGTTGAGACTGTTTGGTGAAATGACTTGCATTTTCCTCGTCGTTGTTGCTGCTGGCGGTGTTGCCGGCCCTGCCGTTTCTTTGTTAGCGATGTTCACCCCGTTGTTGTTGTTAAAGTGTCTTGTTTTGATAACAAGAACCAACAAACTCTCTCTTTTTATATAAACAGCGAACAACTGCGATGCGTACCATTACGTGTTGCATTCAACACCTTCGAACAATCCATCAACACGAGGTCATTGAGTTCCGATGGTTCTCCCCGAGTCTTTCGTATCTCTGAGTCCCTCGTTAAAGACGAGAAATTAACAAAAATCAGTTAAGCTCATCAACATCCGCAGAGTTGTTTTGTGTCCGTGTGTCTTGCTATTTTCTAAAAGTTTTCTACACAAACTTTTTGCCGGCACTCGCGTCTTCCATTCTGCATTCCTTCGCAGCCGCGGCCATCCAACTTCATCAACTCTATCGATTTATTAACTTTACCTTTCACATTCCTTGGCGTCCGTGGTCTCTGTAGGCGGCTTGCGACCAGCGCACTCCGCAGTAGGTCAACTCCAACCACCACCTTGTTTGCGGGCCATTTGCTGCCAGTGGCTTCGGCCAGAGTTGGCCATGCGCTTCAGCGCCATCTGGGATGAGTCTTCTCTTAACTTCTCTTTCGAACGCTTCTTCATTTTTTCAGAAATGTTCACAACAAACGCCTCCTAACGTCGCTGGCCGTTTGGTTTGGCTTTAAGTTGGTGTGGTGTGATTTATTCTCGAGAGATTTTTCAAAATGTTTCACGTTGAAAGATGGTTTGGCGCAGAACAAAAAGTTTTTGGCGTTTACCATGTGATTTGTTGGCTTTCTTCGCTTTTTCTTACTTTTAACATGTTCCTTCCTTAAATACGTTTTTTAGCACCTTTTAATTAGCAACCCTGGCTGCCGTTACGCCCGTCCATTTTCTCCGAAGCCGCTTTCAACTTTGCCGCCGCATAATTTTGGTCAATTTATTGACTGACTTCAAGGAACGGGTTGTTTTTCTTCGCTTGGCAAGTGTTAAAAGCTTCTCTTGTGTTGGAGCTTCGAGTGGCGTGAAAGATCTTTGAGCCGAAAATGGAGAACAATAAGTTTAATGGATCCCTTTGAACAACAACGAAGAGTTTGACACGCTATCACTGAACTCTGAATAAACCATAAAATTATTGTCATCACGAAATCGCATCGCTACGAATTCTACAATCCCGACTTCCCATCGAATCAACCCGACTAACCCCACACAAAGTCAGCCAATCGTCCCGTTCCTGGTCATAATTTGTGGACTTCCAAGACGGTCTCGTTCCACGATTTTTCTTTCTCTCTTCGAGACATCTTAACACCTCGTATCCCACTATTCGACCCACTCCACCCGTGCCAATTCGCCTTCCAGTCATGAGTCGATGACATCCCTCACTTGGCATCCCATTCTTTGCCACCACCTCTTCCTTCTGGATGCATCCTTCCTGTCTTCCATTCAGCGTCTTCGTTTTCATTGCTCGCATTCCGCCAATACTTCCGCCGAGTTACGCACTTCTTAGCGAGTCTTGCAACAACGTCTTTCGGCTACAACTCCACTTGCTGCCAATTCCTGTTGGCCAATCTTTGCTACTTCGGAATTCATTGATTCTTCACGGCGCGGCGCGCCTGTTGTTCGCTGCTGCCACCCATTTCCACAGACTGCATCTCAAGACGGCCGCATGCAACTTGCCGCGTCCTCTTAAAGGATGAAGGAAAGACTTCCCAACTGCGTCCTGCAGCGATGGCCGGCCACTTTTGTTCTCTGTGGCTCTTTCTCTCTTTTGTAGCGTTGAACTCTTCGCAGTGGCGCCTCCAACAGGCTGCCAGCAGTCGACAGCTGGTGGCTTCCACGACAGGCTCCTCCGGTAGGCTCTGCTTTTAAATGGCCGGCTGGCTCGCATTTCCCGCAGCATTTTTCGATTTTGCACACACTCTGCATTAAAGCGGCGACCAGGCGCTCAGCATTTCGCAGAACAGCTGAGACGGTCGGCTTGTGTTAACCGCTTTCATCCGTTGTGTGCGCGCGTGTAGCTGTTGAATGTGTGGGTGCAGAGACTTGAAGTTCTGAAGGTCACGGGACCTGCGCTGTCGCACTCCTTTCTGCTGCTGCGGCTGTGCGGGGGTGTCAGCTGTTGTCGGCTGTTGCTGCACATTTGGAGGACGAGAATCCATCCCGCCGAGCGGAGAGTGTTGCGAGTTCGAAGGTCCTTCCCGAAGGTTCCAAGGAAAATACTGAATGGTCTCTATAATCAGAGAAGTCAGGGAATGAAGTCGACAGGTCGACGATGGGTCGACAGGTGGGTGGGGTTGGTCGAGTGGTGGGATTACGATATTCGTGTACGAGCTGTTAGAGTTTTCGAGGACATCCATTAGCGAGATTGGGTGGGCAGAGTGGTTGGGCTGGAGGACTCGATTGCTGGATTGACGGGGCTGTTCGATGGCATATCTCTGTGAATTCGGTCGGTCGGTTGGTCCTTGTTGACGGAAGTGAATTAACGTGACTCACTTTTTCTCTTATCTCTGCCTCATTGAACTTGTTTGCTCACCTCATTTGGCTCTTTTGTACATCGCGTTAATTAACTGCTACACTTCACAATTTCATTCTCTCCATATCGGTGATGAAGTGTTTTTCAGCATTACGCGATCCTGCATTCGGGGCGATAATTATATAAATCCACAGAAACACAACTCGCAATGTGTGTCGTTTAAATATTTATCGCCTTTTTCGCTGCAATATTTATTCCGCACATCGCTTCAACTGAAAACAGCAGAATATTAAGAGATTGGAAAACCTATGGCTTGTGATCACCAACAACAACAACAGCAGCAGCAACAGTAACAGCGAAAACCCGTCAAGTGCACGTGAAGAGGTTACGCAACACTTCGGCGAAGTTATTAAAAATGCAAGTGGTGGCCGTAACCGTTTAAATGCCAAGAAAAACTGTTGGCGAACGCAGCTGCGGTGGAAAATCGAACCTTCTTTACCTGCTTTTCCTTCGTTGTCTTCACTTTTTGCCACAGATTACGTTACAGTTTACTTCTTCCCAACTCGAGGTACGCGCAGCGGTGGTCAATTGTGCGCGACGTGCTCCACATACTGCGCCGCGATTCGTTTTTACGCTTCGGTTTCGCATGCAAATAAATCACGTGCCTCATGGTCTTCAGCTTCTCTGGCGTTTGCTGCTGCCTCGGCTGCCTTTTTTGGTTTAATAAGCGCCAGCGAGGAACCCTCGCCTCGCTCGTCCCTTTCCACTCCACGAGTTGATTGACAGCAGCTTAAAAACGCGTTTGAACCACCTGAAAAAGTCGCATGAAATTGCATGAGGTTAATGAGGACCACTAAATGCTAACTAAACTTGTTAAGTTTGTCGCTGCTGTTTTTCCGCTATCATTTCTTGTGTATGAAATATTTTTACTTGCAAATTTTATTCACAACATTTACGAAGTTTTTTAATGCAGTGTTTTGTGGAATTCAAACCGGATGATCTTGAAAACCATCTCTTCCATTTCGTTGCACTTGCAAGCGACGCAAACCGCCGAGATGTCGCGTCATTGCGTCGGGTCGTGCAATGAAAGTGTCGCAGAAGAAAGTTCAGGGAAACCAAGTTGCAACGCTGTAAAACCGAACTTTAGTTGGCAAAAAGGCGATGAACTTCGCCGAAACGAGACTTTTTAGAGGTTTCTTCGCACTACGAGAACTTATATAAGTGTTTTCTAATACTGGAAGAGGTATTTCAAGAAGGTGTTGCATTCTGTTACTACAACAGAGCAGCAGATACGCTTTACTTACCACAGACAACCGCGAAAAGCGCTTATTTAACTCTCAGATTCCTCTACATTTGCATTGTACAAGTGAATACGTTTTCAAAAATGTAATTGTAATTGAAAACAATGCGCGTTTGTTACGTTAATGAAATAATGGATGTCATTCATTATCAGACGACAGAGTTAAAAGACGCACTAGAAAAGAAAACAAGAAAAACTCGAACGAAAACTCTTTCCGAGCTCTTTAATAACTAGTTAAAAGTCTGAAAAAAGTCGGGTAGGAGAACAAACGATGGAATGCACGAGACTTTTAAGCGGCAGAGCTTGTTAAATGTTGTGTAATATTGACACAAGTTTCGGGCGACAAACGAACTTGAACTACTTGCAGTGAGAATCAGAGATGTTGCATCAGAAGATACTTGGAATATTTTAGATAAAAGCTGTGAGAAGGTGGGGTTGAGTAAAGAGGAAAGAGACACAAGTCTCTCGACGGAAGCCAAATCGATAAAATAGCTGAGGAAACACAAAATTCTTCATGAAATTCCAAAACAACTTATCTAATTTAGATTTAAGCAACAACAACCAACATTTCTAAGTGAAATGGAGCTCTAGAGGAATTTAAGAGATCAACAAGTTTGAAGTGTGATATCTCTGAGAGACCTAAAATAGGTCTATCAACACACGAAGAACAAAATACAGTCTTTTCTTCTGTTTTTTATGGAAAACATCACTTCGAAATATCACAACGAGAAATCGCTCTGCTGATGAACACTTCAAGAAACAATTTTATATGGTCGAAAATTAAGCCGTCTTCGTTGAGATCAGCTTTGTTGTTGTTGCTGCACCTGAGGCCCCGCGATTTTTAGCACAATAAACGGCCACAAAAAAGTCGCAGCAACTGGAAACGCGAGAAAAAGCGTGCGCATGCGCAGAAGCTTACAAGAACAAACAGTAAAAGTTAATTGGATACAATAACAATAAAAACAATAACAACAACAACAACAACAATTTTTAAGAAAACCGCGTGCCTTAACAAAAATTTATTGGGTCGCGTCGAACTCAGTTCAACAGCTGAGTCGCTGTCGCTGGCGGCTTCAAACGAGAAAAAACCCTCATCGACAGACTTCTTCGTTGTTTTCTTGTTCGTCTCCTTGGTTTTCTTCTTCTTCTACTTCATTATCAACGTCATCTCGCGGCTTGTGTCAGGTGCTGCCTGCCACTGTCGCAGTTGCTACAGTTGTCGTTTGCGACCGCAATCTGGTCGCCCGAAAACAACAAAAGTAAAAGTTACCACGCATCTTTCTCCAATTTAGAGACTCGTTTGTCTCCCTCCAGCTCTGCTTCTCTTCTAATTCGCCAAAATGCGGTTTCTTTTACAAAAATCGTCGCGATTTAGTTTGTATTATTCCACAAAAACAAATAAATCGATACAAGTCTTTCTTTTTCGGCTAAAAAACATTCAAACTTTCGATTTCTGTTTGTGTAGCAAAAAGTTTTGCCATTATTATGCAAAATTGTTATTTTATTCTTTTATTGAGCCAAACTGAAAAAGATTTTAAGATGATTTCGTGAACAGAGAGATGATTTCAACTCTGGAAATCAAAATTTTGAATATTATTAGTGAGGAAAAAATGCGATCAATTAGCGAAATGAATGCGGTGAAAGTTTTGACAGCTTTGAAGAGAGTAAATAAAAATTACAGTTAAATTATTGAGCCGTTTTACAGTTGCGGGTAGTCAGCAAAAAGTCGAGCGGTATTTCGTTCATTATTAGGAAATTTTACATGAAATCCTCTTAATTAAATCATGCAAAATCAATAAACACGGCAAGTCGCTCAGCCTTGCGTCAAACTTTCAACCCAAAACGGGTCCATTCGGTGCAGATGGATTACGACGAACTTCCCGAAGTCCAACGAACACTTTAAGTGGCACAAATGCCGTCATTCTCGCTCACACCATCCGCACTAAATGCTGTTTTAACTTCACATCAACATCTTGAGAGTTTTAATGAGGATTTTGAATTTTACTGCGAATACGCGTTTCGTCGCAATTCCACTCAAAGTGTAGTCGTTTCCCCTGAATGCATCCTTAAAAAATTATCAACTTTAATTAGTTAATTAAATCCTTTCACTCCTCCGTTCGCGTTTCGCAAAAAAGGTGTTTTAAACTGCCACACAAACAGTTGGCTTTAAATCGAAAGCTTCTGGCTGCATGTGTTGGAATGTCAACTTACGTGACGTACGTGAAGCCTCTTCAAGTAATTGCTGACTCCTCAGAGCCTCAGCAGGCAGCAGTTGGCGGCAGCTGTGGCAACAATTGGGCGACACAAAGTGGCTGCCGCTCAAACACGCGACATCATTTAGAGAAAAAGTTAGTTGAGCATAAAATGGCAAATAAAGGTCCTCAAATTGATTACATTTTCTGCCATTCATGGTTTCAAATAATCATGAAAAAAGATGCAATTTGAAAGTTTTATAAACACTTTCGGAGCGAAGAGAAGGCGTTAAAGTAAACACAATGAAAAGTAAACAATAGATTGTTGAACAGAAAATATATTGTTGAACAAAAAATGACTACGCTGCATTTTTTGGTAAACTTTTAGCTTATTAACCAAGTTGTCAAGTCTCATAATGGAAAATTTGAGGGTGTGCGAGGATGACAAATTCGAGTAATAATAATAAAAGCTATCAGAAAACAAAGTAACAAGATAAAACCCACGAAAAAATTAGGTAGTAAAAAGAAGACATCAAAACACGCTACCAAAACAAGTGAGAACATTAAACGAAAATTTGCGTTAAGAAATTACACTTGAAAATGTGAGAATTGCTGCCAAACGAGGGCAATAACAACAAAAAACGCTGTAATCGCAAACCGCTCTGCTTGTTTTGAAGATGCTGTGATAAGGGAAGGAATGCGATTGTAATTTAAATCTCGACGGAATTTTCGAAGAATCCATCGAAAGTTTCTCCCAAAAAATTTCTTCTCACTAAGCAATAAAATATTGAACTTAAATTCGTTCCATATTAACGTAATTGGGTTTAGATAAATTAGAGAAGACAAGAAGTCTTGAGATCTAATTTAAAAGAACGAATTGGAATCTGGAGGGAATTAGTTTTCTATCTTTAAATGAATTCTCACTGTGAGTTTGAAGATTTATTTCAGATTGACACCCAATTAAATTTAAAACTCAATTCAGTTAAACATTCAATTTAAAATAAGTAAATTGGTTGAAAACAAAACAATAATTACAAAAAGTCTCTAAACATTTGGAAGAAAAAGACGAAATATTTTGAAGTTATTTAGAACATTACATTGGTTGAGATGCAAATTGGTTCAATTTTATTACTTTATTTATAAACAGCTACAAATATTCAGATTTTTGTAAAATATTAACAGATTTAACTAATTTTTATTCACAACCTTCTTATTTCTTTTTATTTCTCTCCCTCCATCCATTGAATTAATTTTAGTTTTATTTCAATTATTTTATTTGTTCGTCGAGTGTCTTCGATGAGAGTTTATTTTTTACACCATTTCACACTTATCAGCTTTAATTAAATTAAAACCATTAACACAAAACGTGCTAACGTCTCCGTCTCCGTTCATTCTTGACCTTTGAGCCTTGATAGTAGTTCGCTCAGATAAGATATCCCTATTTTACAAAGTGAAAAGTGTTATTTCCCCCGTTTCTTTCCACAATTTAAAATAAGTTCAATAGTTGCAGTGGACGTTAGTAGTTTTAAATAATCACAAAACTTTATTCACAACAAACAATCGAAGTCAGTGACCAATTTGTCATTAGTTTGTGTTATCAGTGAAAAGGTTTCAGTTTTTTTCGCTTCAATCTCATTGAATTCGCAATGATTTCTGTCTGAATCGTTTGAAAATGATTGCTTTTCACTGAACACTGAACTTTTATTTGTGATGATAGGAAAGTTTAGTTTCTAGTAAAGTTTTTTAAGACGCTTCGAATACATTAATACTTTGATTTGAGTCGCTCAAATTCGCTCCCAAACATAAGATTATTTACGAATTCCGCACTTCATAAATCATATTTAATTAACTTCCTCTGAATTTTGACTTCGAAAACCTCTGAAGATCTTCATGAAGTGCAATTAGTTTTGTTCGTCATCATTATCAGAAGCTCCCATCACATGCTGAGAGTCATTTTTCAGCATCGGCTGTGCGATCGAACACTGCAAAATGCAAGACGAGGAAAGTGGAACATTGGAAGCGCAGTAAAAAAGTTGCTGGTGCTTAAAACAGTCAAGATTAAATTGCAATTTCCAGAGAAAAGTTAGAGTAAACAGACTTCTGAAGGGTAGAGGAAAAGGTGATGGCGATTTCAGCAAGTATTCGAGTTGTTAGAAGCGAGAAAACCCGCTGGAGGCAGATAATTGCGGCCAAATAATGATAATCAAGACGAGAAATAAGGAATTTAATGGAGAAGTAAAGCCTAGATTTCCATGTCAGTTGCTAAAACGTGAAAATACCAACTGCGAAAATGGAATAAATAAAGTCATTAGGTAAACAAACTGCGACGTCGTCTTGGTCGTCTTGATTGTTCATTCCAAACGAAGTTTGAAGCCACTTCAACTTCTTTATAGACTCGTTAAGTTGGTAATTATAACGTGTTGGTAATTAATTCGCAACAGCAGGCACCACAGTATTAATTCAATTAGCCAACAGCAGAGAAACCGCTGAGACTTGATTGATACTCGTGCAACTGCAAAGCCGAGTCTGAGAATGCAATCATCCGAAAACACCGGCCGGCATTGAGCTGCACCGTCGGCGGCGGCAGCCGGGGCGGGGGACGCGAGTGGCCAAACCCCACTCGAAGTGGCTGGCCAGACGACCGCTTTGGCATTCAATAAATCGCCGGGTGCAGCAGACCGCCGACCACTCGTCGATCCCAGCGACCGATCTGCGCTCCGATGCCGGCTGCCAACCTGTCGCCTCTGCCCGTGTCGCGCGCGGCTCGCGGCTCGCGGCACCGCATGCTCGCCGACGGGCCGACGCTGCGACTGCCTGCACGTCGGCTGCCCACCAAGCGTGCGCTGGCAGCGGCGCTCTTGGCCAAGTCATTAAGCCAAATGTTGGCTTTTATGTGCAAATCGAATGTGACGTGGACTTTCGTCGCGCGACTGCTATTGTCGAGCGTTTCTCCGCGTTCAGTCGCCGCCGATGATGGCCATCAGTCTGCTAATCGGCGGAAAACGCTTGCCGGCGAGTTGCGGCGGCTCGGCGCCGAGGGGCTGCATTATTAAGCGAGGCATTTAAGACTTCCGAGCGCTTGGGTGTTCTGTGATCTCGAGCTGCTTGCAGAGAAATCACCAGACACGAGGCTGTGATTTTCTCATTTTCTCACAAATGATTTTGCTAATCTTGCGAAGATTGCGCACTCCTTGGAAAACGCGAGGCTCGCTGCTATTCAGCAGGCGCTTCATTAGTTTTAATCGCATTTCTGCTTATCACGCTGCTGCGAGCAAGGAGTGGAAAGTAATTCGAAATGAAATCACGGTGTCGTTGCAACCGTTAGTCACCGACGACCGGCTGCGAGTCGCGGAATTCTGCGGTCCCCGTTTGAGGAAATCTGAGACACGTAATTGTTAAAATTAGAAGCGATTTCATCTGCGTATTTATTTCTACTGAGAGCAAAGTTGGCAATAATAAAACGAAGGTCTTGTTTAATGCGTTTCAAAGTGCATGCGAGATTTTTCGTTGTGTTTCCGCAAAATTGTGCTTTTTATCGCCTCTAAGCTGAACTCTGCACCTCATCGTTACTTCGAGAACAAGTTTCTCATTAACAAATGACGTCGCTTCTGCGATAAGATTATTTCGTGCTCTTGCGACGATAATCCGGAAAAGCCTTAAAATTTCACTAAAGCTACTCAGAAAACTCGCATTTCAATAAAAGTTCACTTACTAAATTTTTACAACTTTTTAAGTCACATCAGCGATGAAGTCATTTTTAGGAGAGACTGAAAGGGGTCGACTTGTCATTAATGGCTTTCCAGAGCAGAGCTGGATGTGTGGAGCGAAAAGTAAATAAATTCGGCAAAACGCTGAATATGATGTCATTTTTATTTAAAACGATCCAAAAATTTCAGTAACGACATCAGACAAGTGTAACCGCCACTAAAGCAACAACAACAACTCACGGGTATGAGACAAAATTCTTGCAACCCCACTTGTATTTTCAGCAGACCAAAAAAGAATTCGTGGATCACGAGAAAAAAAGACACTCATCTGTCTGATGAACTCATAAAAATCATAAAATATGACAGAGAAAAAGAGAAAAATTGACGGCCACACTCGGCATCATCGATCGCTCGCTCGGTCACCGAACACCCGACAGTCTTAATTTGTCAATTAAATCAAATAATTAAATTCATTCTTTGAATTTCTCGAGAAAACGTCGAAGAACGAGTACGACAATCAACAGTAAAATTCAATTAATTGAGCTTAATTGACGTTTAACGGAAAAGAAAAATTGCTGGCGTTGCCCTTCTGCGAAGACATCGGGGTTTCCGTGTTGGTGGGAATGGTGTACCAACTCGAGAAAGTACTCGAGAAAAAGTACGCTCGGTCACTACTAAAGTAGCAGATCTTGTAATAGTAAAGAAGGCTTTTGAATAGTCAAAAATATGCTTTCCGAAGTTGATGTTTGACTTGTGTCTCTGGATTCCGTGTTTTCACTTGAGAGGGAGTGTAAATCCCGGCCAGTATTTTGATCTAATCTTCCTAAATCATTTTAACTCCCAATACGACTTTGTAACTTGTAATTTCGTTGGTTTTACATTCCTTGTTTCAGTTTTATGAGTTAATAATCGTTAATTATTTCAACTGCCAAACTCTGATTTGTTACTAAATTTTTTACCGGAGTGCTTTCACACTGAATTCTACTACTTTGTAGCGCCATTTCAATGAGGGAAACCGAACCCTGCTGCCCATTTCTTCAATTGAGATTTATAATATCTGCAAATTGACTCGCAGGCTCTTTTAATTGGATAAGAATGGCGCACCGAAATCATGATGTCATGCAGATTCTCATAATTTGGCGATCTTGAAGTGGTTTTTGACATGCAATTTTCGCAAGACTGACTTTAAACTGCCTGTTTTCCGTGTGATTCGAATGTCGCCACTTCTGTAAAATGACAACATTTTCAGCGAAAACCACTCGACTCTGAAAAGCAACCCTGAAGATCAGAAAATACACAAAATTCAAATTTGCATAACATTCTCTACCTAAAGACAAGATATTCAAGTAGTTTTTTTAATCCTCGGATTATAATACTCGACAAACAGCTCCTCACCACCAACTCTGTTGACTATTTTTCGTGTATTTCTTAATTAACGAGTTATTCATGTATCTGGGTTTCTGCGTTGCCTCTGTTGCCTTGTTGTTGTGATTTTAACGCGTGCTCTTATCTCATTTGTTGCCCGAAGTTCGCTGAACTCCGAATTTAAGTAATAAATTTGCAGGCTGTGTAAATATTGTTAGCTTTTTCTTAATATTACGTTACCACTTGATTACCGCATCACATGACGCGTGCAAGTTACGAATGCGACCAAATGTCGCCGCCAAGGTGGCAATCAATCATCGCAGGCATTTTCCGCTTCTTGAAGTCGTGTTAAATTAACGATTTTCCTGCTAAAAGTTTACTACGGGGATGGTGGTTGACGCAATCGAAAAATAGAAACTCATTTGACACCTAAAAAAACCCGTACAGCTCCAAAAAAACACGCAAAGTCCTCAAGTGAAAAACTTTCTATATTCAATATTCAAAGCAAGGAATCTGAAAAACTTTCTACATCCAGTATTTTTCAGGGTATAAATAATAATTCCCTGGTATTATCTCGACTCTCGGCTATTTTATTGATAGTTTTAATCTAGTTTTCATGCGAACAAATCGCAGCATTCAGATAAATACAATTTCCTAATTTCTCTCTTTCTCTTTATCTTTCTAGGCGATGACAGTCATGCTCTTGTAGTTGCCTCCCAAAGAAAGGTAAGTCCACCACCATAAAGTCCTGGAATGCAGAGAAAAGCGTGAAAACTTCGATAAGTATCGCGATAAACAAATTCAGCGAAGGTGCGCCGAAAGCGTCTACAACAAAAGAGCCCTCGAAAGCCGCTTTCAGACTCTCCTGCCAACAGAATTTAAATTTTAAAATTTAAAGAGGCGTGAAGAAGTAATGAGCCATTAAGAGGTTTGGGTTTAATGTCACTTTAATTGCTCCGTGTGGAGTGGCGTCAGTGCTGCGATTGACGCTGCCCGTCGCGTTGCGGTTCAAAGAGCAAGCCATTGACCCGCCCTGCGGCTGACCCTTTTTACCGTGTATGGAGCTCGTTATTACCCCGCAGAGTGCGAGTTCAGTCGCTCTTAAGTGTCTCGAATAGCCGATGATCTTCCCATCCACACAAGAGTTCTAATATTGCAGCAACCATTCTATCGGTTTCCGAGTCGAGCTCTTGAAGCCTGCCAAGTTGGCGTCGCTCAGCTCAGGTTTTCTGGAAAACACCGCAACCGCAGTCTTCCGCCTATCATGTCCTACAGCACCAGCAGCCCTCTTGTTGCCCCTTCACACCCTGTCGCCGCCGTCGCACACAAGTGCTAACTAGACGGTCTGCGTTGGCAGCAATCATTCACCGGGAAATGCAGACGGGCCCTTGCGGTTGCCTATTGCGCCGTCGTAGGCACGTCGCTGGAGGCTCTTCGGTGGCGACCTGCGATCTGCTTCAGTATCAACTTGTTACGTGTGCGGTGTTTGCTGACTTGGTTGACGGGGACATGACAAGTAGTTCCGCATTTAAATCGATCGCGCGCATCTGCTGGGCTGATGATGATCTTGTTTGGTTGCGTGATGAGGCGATCGTCACCACAGCGTTATTCAATTGCATCCGACTACTGGGGTCGGATTCGTTTCGCAAACCAAACTCGCCTGCGATTTCTGTCTGGCAGTATCAAGTTAACCGCAGGCATTTTTCCGCTTAGTTTTGCTGCAGCTCAGCTGTTGTTCCGTCAGCGTGCCGAGCAATAAAGGTCAAATCTATTGACTGCTTTTATTGCCTTACCGGTTGCGTCCACTCAATTGTTGCAATTCAATAATTTGTTCTGTTCCGGGCGTCGTAGCTGGTGCTGTTATTCATTGCAATCAACGCCTCGATTTTGACCCTTGTCACTGCACGATTGCGATTCATTGGGGCTGCGAACTGTTGTTGTTTTTGTATGATTTTGACCTTAACATTGAATAATTGTCTGACACACTTACCAGCACAATAGAAATAAAAATAGACACGGATCTGCAGTTCTCTGCGCAGTTGAATTTAGTTGGAGAAGAAATATCGTCAGCGATTCTGTCGCCTCCGCGATTAACTTTGTTTTCTTTTTTAATTCATATTCTCAATAGGTTTACGATTGTATTAATCAATGGGAGATGTTTGTAGCTGAAATTACTAGTAATATAACTTCTAAAATATGAAATAACTCCCGGAAAATTGAAACAACTTCCAGCGAAACACCGTCCGATGTTATATGGAAATATTTAGTAGTATTTTTCTGGATATTTCGTAGCGCCCACAAGGAAGTCTCAGCGACATCGACATAGAGAAGTCGCACGGTTATTTAAAGTAGGCCACTAACTGACTAAAGTTATTGTGACCTAACAAACGCAAACCATTTATAATCTCTTTGGGGTCTGTTAAGTTTTTCAAAGAAATGTCTCTCCAATTACAACCCGCATTTCTTCTCTTCTCTGTAATCAACCCGAAATTACTCGCTTGATTCAAACACTTAAAGCACAATAATGGTCTCCAGACGTCATTCCAAAGCATTCTTTTGGTGATCAAGTCATCCAAGTCTCCAGGAAACTAAAGTTTCTTGATTCCTCCAAGCGACTTTTATTCTTTTGTTGGATGCTTCTTTATTATTAAGTTGCGTGACGGCAGTTTCTAGCTTCATGCAAAGTTTTCTATCATAGCTGGAAATGGGGGACTCAAGAGTTCATTTGCAGTCTTTCATTAAGCTAACAACTATAATGAAACTGCATTCACTAATTTAATAATCACTGATATCAGCTGCTTGCAGTGGTAGAGCGAGTTTTAAGTGTTGTGTAGGAATTATTAAAGAGAACTACGAATTCGGAAGAGAAAAGCAATGAATTCCATAAAGGGAGTTCATCACATTAACATGGAATTCCTCGATAATGTCGCAGAAATCGCAGCAATTATAGAGCAGCTCAATTAGTACTTGATTCAAGCTGGACCACTCAATATAATTGAAAACAGACCTATTTCACATCTCACTGATCGTCTTTCCTACCACAAAAAGCGAGAAATGCATTCGGAGAAGCCCTGCGATGTCGGTTGCAGCGCATTCTGAAGTGCACTCGAGACGCACAAACGCTTCCAAAGAATTCTACAAACTACAGGCGGCACTCCCGCTGGCGCAGTGGAATTCTGTAACCCTCCCGCCCCTCCTTCCTCCTCCTTCCTCCTTCCTACCAAACCAAGCCCCTCGACATCTAGTAGAACTGCGCATGCGCAACGTTCTTCGCTCGCGTCGAGCATTTACAAGCTGCACCATTCAAGCGTGCGATCGAAGGTCTTCAGCATGAGTGGAGAGAATTCCTTACAGTTCTACGAAGTCAATCAGCGGAATCGGAATACCAGAGACACAGTGAAGGCAGCATAAAATTGCTGCGATCATGCCGACCATTAAAGGTTCCATTTATCGTCGTAGCTCGGGATGCTAAATTGCGGTCGGATCGAGTGGCAGACGCCTCAGATGACAGTCGAGTGACGGCTGGACCGAGTGATCTCAACTAGATGCCCCGAAATTACACAATTTTCACCTAATGGCTCGATCTTCCGACACATCGCGGCGGTTTTCCTTCGCAGAGGGCTTCTGCGAGTCTGAGCCCGATTGGTGCTCTTGGCCCAAATCAATCGATCAGTTTATTGCCGCGGCGTTCCTCCGCGACTTCAACTCTCCCCTTGATTGATGGTTTCATTAACTGACTAACCTCACTCGGCGCCGTAAATCACAGCTTATTGTACAGCTGGTGCAGTAAACTCACGATTCTGGGAAGATTTACGACTTCGTACTGCAGTCGAAGTTGATCAGCTTAACGGTGATCTTCTCTCGTTAGCCGAGGTGAGGTTCGTTGCAGGAAAACTTTTCAATTTGCAAATCTATTATTTAGAGGTAGTAATAGTTTTCCTATAAGAGAAAACTTTCGAAAATAACAAGAGGCTGCTGTAAAAACGGTGCGATAAAATATGAAGTCTGGGAAGGCTGAAATGGGCGGAAGGGTAGAGAGGGGGAGGGGTTTAGGTGGGTTGGGCTGGGTGATCATCTTGTTTTAGTACTCTAGGGACGGCGAAAATGTTTCTGCTTGCTGAAATATCGGGGAATTGAGCTAAAAAATAGGAATCTACACTTATAAAAAAAACCTGACACTCGTACGATTATAAGGTGTCTCGAACTTCGACATGAGACTCGTCTAAACGATACCTTTGGGGCGTAACTGGTCCACAGTAGGCGTAACTGGTCCACAGTAGGCGTAACTGGTCCATAATTGGTGTAATGGTTCCATTGTTACCAAATGAGAATAGAAAAGAAAACCCAGAGATTAAAATTAGCTATGAAAGCCCATTCAAATGAAACAACTCCTCTGGCAGGATTTATTTTCGCAAGCGGTTGGCTCACCATCGACATCGACATCGACGGCTGGAAGCAACGCGAAGATTAAGGCTGCGATTAAACGCAAAGATGAAGCAATAATGGACACACATAGATACACACCGACACTCCGGTGGCCACCACCGATGACCGACTAAACCAGTCAGCGAGAGAAGTCGTTAAAATCAACCAACGACATTACAAAGCGGAGAGAAAGACTGAAAAAACTAGGCAGCCATGTTCTGCAAGACTGAACCAGCGCTGCAGAAACAACAACGGCACCAACAACAACAGCAGCAACAACAACAACGCAGCAACAACCAACGAACCCAATGAATAAAAGTCAGTAATCGAAATAATTGAGCGTCTCATTACAGCAGCGATTACATAAGAAGTGGGAAGAAGAAATTCGATGGGTTGCTGTTGCCGTTGAGAGTGGGAGCTGGTGGAAGCTAGGGAAGGAAATCATCAGCTGGTAATTCTGAGCGTTTTTCCAAGCGGTGACCATTAAAAGTCTTTCACCGAAAGTCAGCGAAGCGAGCAACTGCAACAATAACTGCAGCCATACCAACACCATCATCATCTGGTTGCAGATACTGTTGCATCTCCTCTTCTTCCTCTTCTTTTTTGATGCTAACACCGAGTCCGGGACCAGCTGGTGCTCCCCCGAAAAGAACCGTTTTATGCGAAGCGGGAAACCAGTCGAGCGACCAGTTGACCGACCAACAAACCGACCGATTGAGTTCTTCTGCCTCCCGCTTCATGGCAAAAAGCGCTTAAATGCAAATTTAAACCGTAAAAGCAACTGTTGTTGCTGTTGTTGTTGTTGTTGCTGTTGTTGTTGTTGTTGTTGTTGTTGTATCGGTGGTGGTGGTTCGTTTGCTCCATCCAGTCTAGTGGATCCAATCGGTAGCCTCCACTACGCGGACCCATTGATGGCTCGAGAACTCGTTCTTCTGCTCGGTGCAACAATGTGTTCTCGCTGCATCTTGCTATTCTTCTCCTTCTGCTTCTTCCTCTTCTTCTCCTTCTCCTTTTCCTTCTCGTTCTTCTCGTTCTTCTTGTAGTCCAATCGAACACGCGATTCAAGTTTATTTATTGCCCAAATGATCTTGGCCGATCTTCTGGCCGAGCTGCTGGAGCGGAACGTGTTCTCCGAAACTGGTTGCTAGAACATCGAGAGCCTATTTTGCGTCCACCAACTACTACTACTGCTTCTTCTTCTTCTTCTTGGCTCCATTTGAGGTTGTTAAGAATAAATGAATGAATGGATCGAAGACTCCGCCGATTGTACGATCCATTCCTTGACTTTCGCGAGTCCCGCCTCCCGATCGCTCGCCTCACGCAGCCCTCAGCTATTTTTCTCTCACTTACAAGTTGCAACAAGAAGCTTCCTCTTCTTCTTCTTCCCCGTTAGGTGGTTCTTTCGGCGGCGTGTCTTTCACTTTACTACGGTACTCGGGCCAATTACCCAATTAAGATTTTCCGCGATACCGTCGCTGGAGCGCGAGGCGGTCCTGGCCGCCTGAGCTGATCGGTTTTCGCTCGTTCTTGAACGATCGCAAGTAATCGTGTCATGTGTCGCCCCTTCTCCTTCTCCTTCTCTTCCTTCTCCTTCTCTTTCTCCTCACCAGCGATCACTTCTAATCGAGGAAGGAACTATTTTGTCTGTAGCTTGTGATTTTCTAAATCATTCTTTCGAAGCGGTGAAGGAGGGTTTGGGCATCAATGCAGCTGAATGACGCTGATAATTGCGAGGGACCGAAAACAGTTGGTAAGCTGTAAACAAGAAAAGAGGGAATTCGAAGTAAACGCTCTCAGAGAGAATGAAATCAATGCAAACCCAGTGTTTTCGCTGCAATTTATTAGCTCAATTAAGTGACTTTTAATGGCAGGCGTTGCGAAATCCTTGGAAAGCAACTAAAAAACCAACAGTCACCACAACTGTTTTGCTGAACATTGCAATTGTTTGCTGTCGCAGTTTGAGATCTACAAGATGCTCATGTCGGGAACGCGGCTCCAGACAGATGACGCCATCCCGAGGCGCCACAACCACGAAACCATCCACACGTTTGGTTTAACAGTCGAGAGCGCTACCAAAACATTGATCTGGAAAAAGTATCGCGTCAACACTAGACCTCAATTTGTGTTTTTTATTTGATTTTCGCTTAATGACTCCCGGCCAACGAGTAAAAACCGCATTAAAAGGGTAAACAAGAGTAAATTGAGATCTCATGTCTCCGGCTGACATTGAAAATCGCTCATCTGCAGCCGTCGATCGGCGCGAGTTTTTAATTGTCTTTTTATCTGCAACCCAAATACGCTTCTGCGCCGGTAGGTGGAGCGGAGCGGAGTTTCCCAACTAGGTCACGGTAGCCAGCGAGCAGCTCAGCAGTCTGAGCGCCTGGCTGCGGCTGCGGCTGCGGCTGCCGGAGCTGCCTGCACCTGACGCGATCCTCGTCGGCAGGCCGTCAAAATCAGCACTTTCGAGTTGGCTTTAATTGCAATTTGGCCCGTTCGCGCTGCTGCCAGCGGCCACCTTTTCTCTCTCCTTTCGGCGGCGAAGTTTTCGCTTTTCCCGTCGATTCGGCGAGTACAGCCGGTCGCGCATTATTAGCGATCAACTCGGAGCAACGCGAAAATATATTGAGTGCAGCGAATGGGAGGAAAACTCGAAAGTTTTCTGTAGTTCGGCCTGAATTAGTAGTTGGTTGGTTGGCCTTATTATCTGCGACCGATCTGCAGCAAAACCTTTTATCAAAAACCGACGTGTAGGTCATCACGGAAATTTAAAAGCTAAAAACGGTTTTACACAGTTTAGATTCAATTAAACAATTCGATTGCGTGATTCGAACGCACACTCGCCAGGTTGCTGCGGTCAAGGCGCTCTTTAGCGAATACAACTAATTTGAGCGAGTAAAAAAGAGTCAGCATTTCGGAGAGTGAAGAGAGTGGAAAGAATTTTCTCCTCGTTCGATTCTTCAAATCGCAGTACTCCTCAATTTCATAATCAGGTCCGCAACCTGCTCGAGCCGCTCTTACGCGGCGCAACGTGTACGGCGAGCAAAACTTGTTGACCGCAGCAGCAGCAGCAGCAGCAGCAGCGCCGGCGGCGACGGCTGGTGTTGCGTTAAAATGTTGTTCCGTGACAGCAACATTAATCCACATTTCCAACTCGATATTTACCGCAATCGTGACGCGGCGCAGCGCAGCGCCGAACACCGAAGAGAGGCAGGCAACAGCGATACGACGAACGGCGGCAGCAGAAGCCGAACGCCGCACGCCGCCGCCACTCGTCACGCGGCTCGAATGCGACAGCGCGTCAGCTGGTTGTGTTGTAATTCATGCGAGCTGCAAAGTGTGCGAAAGCGTAAAGAATTCTATAAAATCGCACTAAAAAGCGGCACCAAACTGCGCGGCAGAGGAAGAAGCAGAACAAAGAAGCGCGCATAAAATATGCGGCTGAAATGCGACTCCTGCATGCGAGCCGAGTATCGCATTCTGCACAGGTAGCGTCGCAGATACTCAGATACACTGCTGCACTTGTGTTGGTGCGCACTTTTGTGCTGCGTCGCCTCTAATATTTTAATCGGAAAAAAGTGGAAAAGTAAAAACTCTCTGCTGCTGCTGCTGCTGCCGATTACCTGGTCGCCGCTTCCAAACAAAAGAATTGCAACCGAGAAACCAGTTGTACGGCATCCGATAGATGCATCAGCGTGCATCTCAAGCATGTCACTCACTCAGTCCGCGCGCCCCACAGCGACTGACTTTTAATTGACGATTGAAGTTGGTTGCCGTGCTGCCGCCGCCGCTTCTCCTGCTGCTTCCTCTTCTTCCTCGTCGACTGCATTCCCCTCGCTCTGCGTCATGTGAACTTTTTCATTGTTCATGGTATTCGTAGTTTTCTTGATGATGATGATGACGATGATGACGTTGTTGCTGTTGCTGTTGCTGTTTTAATTGTGCTTCAAATCGTGTCGGTTATGCATTGTTGTTGTCGTTGTTGTTGTTTGTGTTCACCTTTCATCTTGAAACTCTGCTCACTTTAATTGCACTGAGCGACTCCTCGACCCTCTCGCTCTCCTCCGCTCTTCACGCCATCGTCGCCTCTCGTTACAACTGTTGCTGTTGTTTTAATTTTCCAGCGCCCTTCTTTTTCACGACACTTTCACACATCCTCCTCCACCACCACCTCCTCCTCCTCCTCCACCACCACCACCTCCTCCTCCTCCTCCACCACCACCTCCTCCTCCTCCTCCTCCTCCTCCACACTCTTCTTCTTCTTCTCTCATTTTCCAGCATCGTTTTCTTCACTCTCCAGTGCGATTTTTAATGTTTGTGTGCGATTTTTAATGTTTGTGTGCGAGTTTTATGCTTTGAACACAAAACGTGCGACTTCGTTAGCTGGAGTCCGTGAATGAATGCGATTTCGCTCCGTCGATAAGGCAGTCTAATGTCATCTAAGATTAGATTCAGTGAGAATTGGCAACGCTGTTCAGTAAAAGTCGCTCATCTCACTCGTTCCATTTTTCCCAAGTAGCACAAAATGACCGCAATAAATTCGTTTTATTGAATTATTGATATCTTCAGACGCTGCTTTATCGTCACATGAAATCCTGAAACGGTTTCCACTTCATCACGAAAACCCCACTCGACTCTTGCAGACGTATTTTTTACGCTTTTTATTGATTCCGAGTTTTCAAAACGGTTTCCTTATTGCATCGAGCGCATTTTATTGACCGTCGAGAAAATTTCCTTAATAAAATCGCGTCGATCATGCAGTGAGCGAGATAGCAAAAACGTCTATTAATCAGAATTTGAAAAGTGGATACATGAACTCAAAAGATTGCGACGGTTGCGCTGGCAGTCGTCGGTTCACGTTGAGTCGGCGACTTGTTGAGCGACTTCACTAGACCACTTTTGAGTGGAAAAGTCGTCCCTCTGGAGAACCCCAGAAGTGGGACTCCGCAATAACTCCAGTCCCACCTCGTCCCGCTCGTACGTCGTTATTGCGCTTCTGCGGCCAGCGTTGCGATTTGGGAATGAGAACTTTCCCACCGGAGACTGATACTGAGACTGTTTTCCGGTATCCCATCCGAAGAACGCTCTTCCTTCTCGGAAACCATTCAGCAAAGTCCCCTCCCACCTCCCTCAGCCCCTCCCTCTCCTCCTTTTCTGTGAATGGCGCTTTTTAGCGGCGTTTTAATACGCCATCATTTATTACTGGAGCCGGGAATCGCGGCCCGCCAGCCCGCGTAGCCAGAGACCTTCTTGCATTGGAAATAATCTCACAAATTAATGCATTCCACGCTTGCACTCGCAACATGCAACATCCCCACGCCCCTCCCTGGTGAAGGGCAGGTGGAGGGGAGGGTGGTCGGTGGTCGGTGGTCGGTGGTCTCCGTGAACCATCCGCTCCGCCGAACGGATGGTTTTCTTTGTTTGTGGCATTCGCGGGACGCAAGATTGCATCACTTCATATCAAGTGGTTGTTCTTGTTATCGTCGTTGTTGTTGTTGGCGTTGTTGTTGTTGTTGTTGTATTTTATGCGCACCGATTCCTAGATAAAGTCATTGTTGTGGTTGTTGTGGTTGCAGTTTTTATTGGTTAATCCGCAGCATAAAAATTCTTAACACTTTTTAGTGAGGCCGCTCGGCTGGTTTTTTGGTGCCTCGATTTACTCCACAGTCGAGTCAGTTGTAGCTGGCAACACTGGCACTGCGATCGTAAAAAAGGTAGCGAGTAGAGGCGAGGAAAAGTAGCAAGTAGAAGCAAAAAATCGGCGCAGATGTTTGCTGCCTCTCGGCGAACGAAATGAGTTTCACACACAGCTGAGCGAGCCTCTCGTGCGAAGAGAGCGGCGGCAGGGTGAGAGGGCGCAACGGTAGCCGCGCACAGCGAGGCAGACGAAATTAATTGCAATCCTCGCCGCTGCCATTTGCAGATGAAGCATCGCACAGCCGGTGATAAGCGGGGCGGCTCACCGTCCAGCAGCTCCAGCAGTGACTGCGCCGGCGGCATCTCGCTGTAGCGTCCCGTTCTGGAAGCAACACACGGCAGCGCCTCCGGTGGCGGTTGAGTCAACTACTGCAGCCGAAAGCAACTCGTTTCGTTTTCCGCTCTAATTCACCGAAATTCAGCTCATCGCCTCCCGCCTGAAGTTGAGCGCGTTTCCTCGCGTCGCTGCTGCTGCTGCTGTCTTTTGGCCAAAAGATTGCAAAAGCGTCGCTGGTTTCGTCAAAATGAATTGACTACCGAGTCTTTCTTACCTGCCGGAAAAAAGCCGCCCTAACCTCCTCCGCTTCGGTTGCACTCGGTTGACCCCGTCAACGTTGGCTGCGCGCCTTCGGTGAGCCAATTTGGCCAAAAAGGGAGCAGCAATTCGCTCCACGAAGTCATCAGCGGGCGACTTCTATTTTCGCTGTAATTTTAATGAAGCCATTGTTGTTGTGGCTATTATTGTTGTTGTTGTTGTTGTCGTTGTTATTGTTATTGTTGCTGTTGTTGTTGTTGCTCTTGTTGTTCGGGAATATTTTATGCTGTCACGCGATTGCTATTAACTGACGGATTTGCAATCCTTTGAATTTCTTCACCAACTCGATGCAGAGGAATGAAAACGTAATTTGGCTTCCAGGAAAATTCGCGAAAGGGTTTGCTAAGTACGTCGGTCTCCCCCGGGGGGTTAAAATACTGCCAATTTGGTGATTTTCAATCAGACTTGCATGGCAATCCTTCAAGGATTGGCTTCATTTAATTGCAAAACCCGACTTATCATCATAAGCAACATATAATTTGATCTTTTATCCATTTTCATCCGAATTTACACAGATTTCAACACTGGAAAAGCAGATGAGAGACTTTTCTTGAACGTTCCCTCAAAAATATATCCACATTTTATACGAAATTCCCTTAGAAAAGCGTTCGTTCCAAAACTCCATTCTTTTGCCCAAAAGAGTCGAAGTTTATGTGATTTTAGTCCGATATTCTGTCGTATTTCAACAGAATTCAGTCGTAATTCGTCCCAATTCAGTCGTATTTCGACCGAATTTAGTCCGAAAATAGCACCACCATTCTGTCATTAATTAAGAGTCTCCGCTTTATCCGCTTTTTTGTCCGATATTTATCCAGAACTGATTCACACCTCATCCCAGATTAGACTCGGCATGCGCTTTAATATCCTCAATACCAAGTCAGCCATTCGATGTCCATCAGTCGACGACAGTCATTTCCTTTCTTTTGACAAATCCTAGTATAAAATTCGGATTTTAGACCGATAGTCATGCGTAAAGCGTCCGTATTTCATGCGTATTTAATCCGAAATCTATCTCGCCCTTCGTTCTTCTTGCTTTTAATCGAGTCTCTGATAATCAGAAGACATCCTCTTGTCTGGAAATATCATTTGAACTGAAGATAAATACAACATTTATGAAACTAAATACTGAACGTTTTCCCTGCCAGTGTTGTAGCAACATCAAACTTGTACGACACGCATTCATTGTGTCAACGTGGTGCAATTTGTGCCAATAAATTCGGGTCAAACTTCAAAGCAGCTACATGAAGTAGTGAATGAAATGGGGTTGGTGTGGTGGGAGGGCGTGAAGGAGGGAGGGAGGGAGGGCGGGTGTGTGTAGATTAATGTAGTCTAACTTTTGGAGACAATTTATGTTTGTCGCATGACGAGGGACGACGAAAAATACCGAATACTTTGCTGATTTCTTGGCTGCTCGCTGGAGTTGTCAACGAGTTGGCTTATTTATGCCGCGCGAAAACACGCCGACTTTTTTTAGATTTTGAGCAACATAAACAAGCGGCTGCTCAGGTGCAATCAAGGCAAACTGGGACGGCGCGTGAGTTGCTCCACTTTGTGCCGAAATGCACACCGAATTGTCGAAAATGCATGCAGAGCAGCGCCATGGAATTCGATAACAAAAACGCATACTTAAAAAAAACCAGACAAAAACTTGTTACATTTCATACAAATTTAGTGCGCACTTCTTCCGTTTTTAATCCTTTTTTAATCCGTTTTTACTCAACTTTTTATCCATTTTTTATCCGTCTTTAATCCGTTTTTTATCACTTTTCAATCCGTTTTTAATCCGTTTTTGATCCGTTTTTATCCGAATTCACTCAGAAGTTCATTCGAATTGAATGAGACTTCGAGGAATCAGATCAGTCGCCCCCTCAAGATGCGCAATCTAGGACGCGTAAAAAACTCATCAATATTTCCATTATAATTCAAGGCAAGCTGACGATGAAGTGAAATAAATTGTAGACATCCTGACCTCAGTTAATAAAATGATGGCCGATACCATCTTCGTGATTCCACCCGCCTTGCAGGTGAAAATCAGAATTCGTAATTGACTGCGAGTTTCTGAGTTTCGGCTTCACAACCTGCGGTCGTGCGATGGCTGCTCGCCTCTGTCGGGTTGACTGACACCACTTGAGGCTGCAACGGCTCAACCTGCAGCAGTTGGCACGCAGCAGCAATTTGTTGCTGCTGTCAAATCACTCATTCAGCGCGTCGAGTCAACGAGTGTCATGACGTCATCGTTTTATTGAGCGACGGCAGCCGTGGTTGAGCGTTCGCAGCGAGCCACCGACAACCGACAACCGACAACCGACAACCGGCGACCGACAACCTGAAGCGAGCCAAAAGGTCTGACGTGGGCGCAGACAATCCGATTTATTGCAGCTGCGACGACCGCGATGTTTGACTTTCAGGCGCCAAGATCACTCTGCGATTTTAATCACAGTTTTCAGCTTGTTTTCGGTCGTATTTTGAGACACTTAAGAGACGAAAACGAAAGTTGCACCTGATTCGGGGGTTGTGAGGTCGAGGAGAGGCTGCTTCGGGCTTTCCTTCGCAATCCCCTGCCACTAATTTGACTTTTGAACTTATCCTCCGTTTTTCTCCTTGCAGGTTCTGCGCAAACTGGGCGTCATTGTCTACACCGCGCTGGATTACAACCTGCAGGCGGACGAACAGTGTCAGATGTCGCAGGAGTTGGAGGAGCTGATCACCTGCATGACGGCCGAAGGTGGGTCTATCAATTCTATTATAATATTGACTTATTTGGAGTTGATAATCATCAAATTTCCACTGGTAGACCTGTAATGGCAACCAGAAACGCTGTTCACTACGAAAAATTTATTTGATGACATACAAACGATTGAAGTTGTATTCCAAAATCCATCCAACACTCCCGTCATGGGTCGTCTGAGTCATTTTGGTATCTTCAATCTTTGCGTAAATTTAGGTTTTTAAAGCCGCATTAAAATGCAGTCAACACAGCGTCTGGCTTCGATGATTTGTAGTCAAGCCACGAAATGACTTCAAAAATTCTCACAACTCATTTAAATCATAATTAAGAAAGTGTTTCGACGACACAAAAATAACAGTGAGCAAGTGAAATGAAAGCAAGAGTTGAGGAACAAAAGGCACAAACTGATGTGAATCTTTATGATTAACTTGTCACTCATTCATGTCAGCCATTCATGTCATCCATTCACGTCATTCGTCACCATTCATCGCTTGTTTCGATCGCACGGAGGGATGGAGACGCTTTTTGCTCTGCTAAAACTCTTTAAAAGTAAAATTATTTTATTATGGCAAAAGCAGGAAAAATATAATTTTGTCGTGAAAATAGCTAATTTCTGTGGTTGTTATTTTATTATATAAAATTGCAACCCTGACATTTGCCTTCAACTGCTTGATCACTCGTTACTCGTCTTGTTTTGCTGCTCGATCACTCGTTACTCGTCTTGTTTTGCTGCTCGATCACTCGTTACTCGTTCGTTTGCTGAATGCAATTACTCGGTGTTTTTTATAACGAATCCTTTTTCTTTTTTCGAATCCCATCGGTTTTGTTACTCGCTCATTTTCGTCATTAAATTTTATTACCCTCATTTCAAACTCGCCGCTTTGTTCCACGCCGAGTTGAAATGTTATTCAAGCGTAAACTTCGCTTTCTGCTTCTCCGCCAAACTTAATTTCGCCGCTCTCAAGTCTGCGTCGGTGACTTCTGTCGCTGCGGTGCAGCGTGTACCGATCTCAAGGACAAGCGATGAACGAGCGAGTGGATGACGCGCGATTGAATGGGTTGTAACACTCGATTTATGGCGCCCATTGTGGGCTTCAACTGTTGACCGTAAATGTCCACATCGGGGCAGCTAGAAGATAAAATGGTGGAGGGGGAGGGGGCGCGAAAAGTGCGATTTGAATTGATGTTGCCATTCAAATGATTGCTGGTTTTGGGCAGCGCGATTCTTGCCGCTCGCAGATGGCTGACCATTTCCACTCTTTGCAGAGAACGACGATGACTGCGAGGACGAGGGCATCGACGAAGGCTACAAGCGTTGGGACGACGACAGCGACGACTTCAAGTGCAAGGAACTCGAATACGTTTTGGAGGTGAGTGGGGCGGGGCCGCGCCGAAATCGATAGTCGATTAAGTGTGTTGAGTTCGGAATCTGAGAAGGATTTCAGTGGAAACGAAGCGTAGAATCGCGCGTTTCGTTCAATAGAAACGCACAGATTCACGCAAACGACCGTCCACGCGGCACAATCAACTGAAACAACAACAATTGTTGTTGTCGCCGCTCGTTGTTCAACTTTTCTAGAATAATCGGCCGACTGGCTGAGTGGCGACGCAGAATTAGGCTGAGTGCAGCACGGGGCGACGACATGCGGCGCGTCACATGTTGGCTTGTCGCCGCCGCCGGGCGCAGCGACGTGCGTGAGCCGCGAGTGCAGTGCAAAATTATCGATTTTCCTCCGTGACACCAAAAAACAGCAGACGGCGAAGTGGATGGCGAAGGCATGCAAAACTAAGAAGCGAACGACACGCGCGGCGATTGAAGCGATTGAAGCGGGCAGTCGTACGTTAAGCTGGAAAAGTGCCCGCGAAAACTATTTGAAGTAGAGCAACGTGAGCGAGAAGCGAGTGCATCAAATTTATGCGCACTTCGAAAGCGGAACGGATTTTATGTGCGCGCTGCATTATCGGCATTTGAAACTACACAAATATACAGAATTGCACTTCCCGCGCTCGCTCGACATGGAAAAGTAATTAAATCCGCAACGAAAAACTCTAAACACTCCTAACTTCGGCCCGAAATATCAGAGATCGAGAAATACGAGCGCGCAAACGCGGGTCGCGACTCACCCACCGATCGGCCAACAACAAAAACTCCGCTGTGCCGCGCTCAAATGTCAACATGCTGCCGAGCGACTCGCGACTCGCGACTCACTCGCAGCCACTCCGCGGGACTCGCGCGAGCTTCTCACAGTCGCAATGCAGTGCGAGTCGCAGCGAATCATGAATGAGCAGCCACGAAAATTGGGTCGGTCTGCAAATTTTATGTACGAATGCAAAGAAAAAACGCTGGAAAATAAATGACTTTTAGCTCTCAGCTCGAAACAATTGCAGCCGTGAGTGCCGTTGTTGTTGTTGTTAATTGAAACTTTGAAATTGTAGAAGGAGAAACAGCTGAGCCTGCTGGTCCATTTCAACATTTCTGTCTGTCCGTCCGGCTGGCGGGCCGTCTTCTCGCCCGACTCCAGCTGTTTTCTTGCTCTTCGAACGTCGACGTCAATCGGCTCCCAGGCAATTAGATTCCGACGCTTCAGACGAGCCGTCGAAGTTTTATCGAAAGGCTGCCAGCGTGAATGATTCATAATGAAATCAGAGATGTTGCAATCCAGATGACTGGCTGACTGGAGGTTGTAGAGCACAGAAATGGCAACTCCAGAAGAGTTGCGAGAGAGGAAAGAGTTTTTACATGGGATTCTTCTTTAATTCGGAACTTAAAACCCTTTGAAAGACTCAAAAATACGTCTGGATCTCAGCATTCCTCAGCAATGCTCAACAGCGAAACATTCCTCTCCGCTCCGGTTGAGCTGCTCTATCGATCGATGAGCGACAGCAGTGGGGCGCCATCATTGTCGCCACAGCGTGTTGCCTGACACTGATTGGCGCCCGACGAACCGCGTAACGACGAACAGTCAATCACTCAGTCGCTCGGCGTGCACCGAGCTGTTGCAAATGCGTCTGGAATTGGAAAAATGCGAAATAAGCGCATTTTTAGAGAACCGCTGCCGCTGCTGCCACCCTGCAGGCGAAACTGTTACGCTCTGCTGGCCTCTCAAACGCCGCATTATCGACGCATAACGCCGACGAACCGCGTTGCCTCGATCTATTGTTGCAACAGTTCACGTGTGGATTTCTACACGCAGCCAAGTCACTTTTTTATAATTACAACTTCTTCAGCGCTCCAGCTTGACGAGTTCTGATTGTTTTTGTCCGCTTTTGCAGGTCTGCAAGAACCATGTGAAGCCGACTGTACCTGAGGACCACTACAAGGCAGTGTGTCGCGCGCTCGTGACGGAAACAATCGAGCTGCGAATATTTTTGCAACATGTTCTCAATGACGGTAAGATCGACTCACGTACTGTTTTATCGACTTCATTCGATTTCTAGTTTATTCGACTGTTTGATCGAAGGGTTATGTAAACATTTGCCAGACTGCTTGACCGATCGTGTGACACTCTTGGAAACTCTTTTACCGACACTCCAGATCGATCGGTTCAATCTAAACGATTTTTATCCACACGGACCGCTTTAACGACCTGACCGCTTTAACGACCGGACCGTTTTAACGACCTGAACGACACACTCACTTCAAACTGGGTTATCGATCTGCACTGTTTCACAGTGTGTGATATTCCAATACAACTATTTTAATTTCACGGTTTCCTCATTAAATTTACAATTCATTTGACAAAAACTTGCAAATAACTGATTGCTTGGCTAATAACTGCTTGACCGACATTTAACCTCGTCTGAAACTGCTATACCGAATAACTATCAACGCAAACTCTTTTAGTTATTTTCATGGTTTTTAATGTGTTTATAATATTGAAAGTAGTCCAACACTGTAACTGCTTTACCGACCGCTCCTCTCACTTTCTTGCAGATACCGACAACCTGCGCATAAAAGCGGATTCGGAGACATCAAAGCAGGAACTGGCCAAGCTGGGCTTCACCGATTGGGTGAGTTGCAAATTCTATTTGGAATTCTCGGAATTTCTAAAAATCAATGAGAAGAAATGCGATCGTCGTCGCGTTGATAAATCAAATTCTAAAAATTAATCAAGTGCAACCAACGGAAAAATCTATTCTCTCGCAAGCTGAGTAATTTTTAGATTTAATGGAAATCAGCGACGATTTGTTGCACAGTGTAAAATTGACAGTCAACCGATTAAGTTGTGAAAATCAGAAGAAGGAAAAAATCATTTTTAGGGGGAGAGACAGTGAAAATATTCTTAGTTTGTCCTGAAATAATTGGGAATTTTTCAGTAAAAGAAGTGCAAATAACGAAGTCGGTGTAGAGTAGAGAAATCAAGCGAAGGCATCACATTTAAGAGGAAAGTTTGTGACATCAGATCAAATGATCAAAAATCCTTACAATGTGAAGAGTTGAATTTAACACAGTGAGAATCTCATTGAATTGGTTTGACAATTAAGAAGCAGCAAATCCATTGCTGACTCAGTTGTACGACTTCGCTGTCGGTGGCAAGTGTGTGCATTTCGTTACAACTTCACACGATGTGTAGACACCTGTAAAAGAAGAAGAAGAAGAAGAAGACCGAGAAGAAGGAGAAGCAGTACTTGAAATTTGCCTTCTTTATCGACTCACGTGATCATTAAAAGTTCTTATTAATGCTTGTTTAGACGATAAGAAGCTTCGAGTTGCGATAGTTTCGGTTTTTCTTTTTTGTTTGAATTTTACACTTTTGTGTAAAAAAGTAGCCGAGGAAATCTTTGGTTTTGGGTTAAAATTACATTGCAAATGCAGACACCTTCACTAAATCAGATTCGATTGTTATCACTGGAGTTTCCTGCAACTCCAGACTTTCATTCAGTCGTTTATTTCGAAGACACTTCGAAGGTTGGCAACAACGACGCTTCAAAAGAGAAACCGAAGATCTTCCAGCGTTTTAATTAAAGCCAACTTTGTTTGCTTAGCTTTTCAATTAGCAAACAACTTCCCCGCTCCCCCGAGTACCACCGCCGCACCCTCAGCCACGAACTTTCTCGCTGATTCCGTTTGTTTATCTGTTGGCTGTTAATTTTTCTGAGTTGTTTGATTTGTTCGGCTTCTGCTCGTGACATTGGCAAGGCCGTTGTGAAAACACCCTCCCGACTGCTTAAAGTGTCCGCAGATACGTCATTGAAGTGTCTGTAAAAAGTTGAAAGAGTGATAATTGGGGGAAAAGCTGCGTTCAAAAAGATTGCAACCGTAAAACGAACGCAGTGACTGCAACGATGCAGATTGTTAATACTTAACAAATCCATCAGAGACTGATTTCTTCCATTTTTAGAAATCTTCCCAGATCGTCCAGTTTTTCCCCACGACAGCGCGCGTCGCCTTCAACGAACTCGAACGTCGCACACGAATTTTCTCACAATTGTTAAGCGTTTCGAGTTATTTCAGTCACTAATTAATGCGAACATAATTACTAAACAACAGTACAACAACATTACAACAACAACAACAACAATAACAACAACATAAGCAACACAACTGCAGTCGCTGCGAGCTCAACAAGTGAACAAAATTGCGAAAAACAATGAAAATGGAAAATCAATTAAACAATAAAATCCACATGATGAATTTAAAGAAATGCAAACATCGCACACACACACACACACACACAGAGCTGGCAGCCGGCAGCAACAACAATTTATGCACTCACTTGAAATGTTTTGATGTTGCACGGCAGCCTGTGCGACCGGAGTTGAGCGGCAGGCAGGCTGACCGCTCTGACACGCAACGCACGCCAACCGCTTGTTGGTTCATCGAATCTGGTTGCTGCCTGCCTGCCGCTTGTCGGCCGCGTTGCTGTTGCAATTAATTGAAATCCGACTGCGTATTAATTCGGGGGCGCATGCGTGGCGTGCCAGCAACGGCGCCGGCAGGCCGTCGTCATCTTTCTTCGCTGCAGAAGCGGTTTGTCTGTCGTCCGCAGCCGCCTACGAGCGAGCGGATTGAACGTCTTCAGCTTCCAAGTCGCCGTTGCTGCAGCTGCGACTTCACGACTTCACTTTCACTACGGAACGCAAGGAATGCCGCGTGAGCTTTTAATTTATGCTTGGATTTTTCACGAATAACTTTGTCAGCTACTTTTTGCAGCAGTTTAGCGAATCGTAGCATAAAATCGCGCATCGCAATTCAGAAGGCATCAAATGACGCCTCCAGCAGTCGAAGAAAAGCAGGCGACAGCAGTCGCGCGAAGATTTCATTGACGTTGTTGTTGCGCTTTTCTTGTTTTTGTCTTGACTTTTTTCTTTTGATTTCTTCCGTTCGTTTTATTTTTCGTCTTCAGCTTCGAAATGTCAGCTGAACTTGTTGTTGCCGTGTAATCCATATCAATTCAGGCGAATCGTTCGGAGCGACTTTGCCGCCTACGAGTCGCTCCATTAGCGCTGTTTTAGCGGCAGCGCGCGTCACGCGATTTATGCTAATTCGTCGCCTCGCCGCGCCGCGCCGCTGGTAGGCAAAACGGTTTTCACAACTCTGCAGCATGCAATCAAAGTCAACCCATTTCTCGAGTTTGATTTATTGATTACTTTGCTGCTGCTGCTGCTGTCGTTGGTTGCTGCTGTCGCCCGTTGCTGCTGTCGCTGGTTGCTGTCGCTGGTTGCTGTCGCTGCGGTTGTCGTTGCCATCGGCTGCGGTGGAAATAACGCGACCTTGATCTCAGCTTTGCCCATTCAGCGACTCTTTAGAGATTTTTAAGGCGCGACTTTCCACTTCTTCGGTAGAAATTTAGCGCTGGATGCTGGTTGTTTAATTTTAAGCATCCCAAAAGTTACCTAACATCGCCACGATCATCCTAAAATCGTCGGTTTTCGAACCGTCGTCGCCTACATCTGGAATTTTCCACTCCGCTTGTGTGGAGTTTATGCAAAATTTCAGCCGCGCATAACTGAGACGAGGTTTGGGATCCGTAAAGTTGCGGCAAACCTGCAGCAAGCAACCAACCATCCGAAGCCACCTCCACCTCCATCGTCGTCGCGGCCGACCCACCGCCACCGTTTCGAAGCTCGCATCTTCGATGACAACTAAATCGCTTCGGTTTCACGCGACTCCGCCGCCTGAAACGCGTTGCCAGCGAGTCGCAGGAGTTGCGGCAGTAAAATCAGCCGATGATCGCGGAGGCAACCAGATGTTCGTAAAGAGTGCAAAATGCTGCTGCTGGTAGCTGAAAACGGGTAGCCGGCAACTAAAAACAATTTGAAAAAGGCATCGAAAACAACGAAACCGCACAGGAAGCCGAAAATTCATGTTAATTTCGGAAATTACGCGACCGTCAACTCTTAATGATCGTCAGGATGTGGATGACGACGACACTGATGATCACACGTTAATGTTGAAAATGTTGATTTTGCGATTTCAGGCGTTAATGATGCGAGTTTGACACATGAACGGGGAGTCGCTCAGTATGCGAAGAATGTGGCAAAATCTTCCACGTTGCTGCGGGTTAACCGACGAGACACACAAACATTCGCGCGTTCGAAGTTCGCTCCCGTGTCAAATCATTACGAAATCAATTATTTGTCCTCTGATCTCCGCAGCTCAGTCGTCGGTTTGTTTGACGTTTCGTTTCGACGACACCGCGCCGACAACGATGACGACGGCATCGATGATTCGCTTTATCGCTTCAATGCACTCGGCATGTTTTGTGTTTCTTGTTGCTGTTGTTGCTGTTCGCTTCATTATTGCCTTCGCTGGCCGATAGTTGGCTGGCTTCTTCACTTGCTTTGATGTGCGGCTGACTAGTTGACTGTCTGTCTGTCCGTCTGCCTGTCCGTCTGCCTGTCCGTCTGCCTGTCCGTCGTTCTGTTCGCTGATGCTGTGCCGTCACCGCTGTCGTTTAACTCTGTGCGCCGGCCGTTCCCGTTGGTTAACCGGCTGATTCACCGATCCGCCAAATGTTGCAATTTTCCAGATGCTACACGAAACGCGTTCGTTGGCTTTCCGTCCCGACAAAATGTTTTCCGCGTTGATTTAATTGTATGCTAGCAACATTCTCTGTGGCTGTTGTTGTTGTTGTTGTTGTTGCAGAGTTCGTTCTGCTTCGTTGACTTTGATCGCATCGTTTCACCGCCTTGCGTTTGCTTTTTCTAGTCTTGTCGAACCTTCTTGTTGTTGTTGTTTATATTACTCGTATCAACAAGTTTTTGGCTTCAATTTTCGGGGCGTTTTAGCAACATGTGTCCGCGTAGCTGATGAGATCGTGCGACTGCTGTGTCGACCCCTCAGAGTTGAGTTGCATACACACTGCGGTGGGGATCACTGATGCATGCTGCTCCTTTGTTGTTGTTGCTGCTGTTATTGCTCATTTGAATCTGCCAACTGCCTTCTTTTTCTTCTCTCAGAAGTCATTTTTTTCTCTCTTCTGAATGTTGCGGAAATTTTCACTCATATTGCGTATTTATTGAAAATCGTGTCGTTGTTGCTGTTGTTGCTGTTCGAAGATTTACGCGTCTACTTGATCTCGAGCATCGTTGCCGCTGTCGCTGTTGTTGTTGTTGTTCTGTGTGTTGACGGTTGGCAAATCGAAGCCGTCTCGGATTTCAGCAACCAGACAATTTTTCCACCACATTAAACTTTATTACTTCCCAAGTCTCGTCTTTTGTGGCTCGAATGCCGCAATAATTAGGGTTCGAATGTTAGCTCATCGGCGATGTTTTCCGTTTGTATTACATAATAACGCGGGTTCAGAGTAGTTTCAGTTTTTTTTTTTTTTTTTTTTTTTTTTTAAGCACAATAATTGTTTCGTGTGAAAATGACATGAAAATATGAATTTCTCCATTAAGAATCAATTAATTCATGAAATTAATGACGTGTAAACATTTCTATGCAAAAGCACGAGCTGGAAATCTGGAGAGCGATACAAGTAGGTTTTCGTGGATTTTCAGTTCTCCTTCTTCCAGTAGAAAATGCGTTAAATTGCACTAAATTGGAGATTTGAATGAAGAGCTTTTATGAGCTTTCAAAGCTTTTCACGCACGAACGTTAATATCGAGAATTTGTTGCATGCTGCATGCGTTTTTTCAATTTATAATCTGTAAAAGTAAGTTTAACTCACAATAGAATAACATATTTCTTTCTCTCTCGCCTCCTCGCTCTCTCTCACTCCCGCCACAGGCTCGTTTCTGGGTGCAAGTCATCGAGGAGCTCCGCCGCGGCGTGCGACTGAAGAAGAACTCGTACTCGCGCGCGCCCATCGAGTACGAGTTGACGCCCTACGAGATACTCATGGAGGACATTCGCTGCAAGTAGGTGTCCCTCGCTTATTTGCGTTGCGATGGCAACACTGCTGCCAGCCGGTTTCTTCATGTTTTCCTCTCCCTTCACTCTCTCTTCCCCGCGGCAGGAAGTACCAGCTACGCAAGGTGATGGTCAACGGGGACATCCCGCCCCGCGTCAAGAAGGACGCCCACGCCTTGATTCTGGAGTTCATCAGGTCACGGCCGCCATTGAAGAAGGTGGGTGCGACTGGCCGTAGTTAGGCAGCTCGAAAATAAAAACCAGCAAGAATTCGAACAGAATTCCTCCTCCCCCTCGCCTCGCTCTTGTCCGCCGCCTTAATTTTCCTGTCGCACTAACTGGACCAGTGTTACCTACTTTCTCAATCCCTTGATTTCCTACTTTTAACTTCTCCTGTTCGAAGTCCCACAACTAACGATTTCATCTTAAATTCCAGGCCTCCGAACGCCAGCTTCCTCCGCCGATCAAACGAACGCCGTCACCGCGCGAGCAACTGATGGACTCGATCCGTCAGGGACGCACGCTGAAGCACATCCAGCCGCCGCCGCAACCGAGACTCAAAGATCGACGTGAGTACACTAAATTCAATTAATTTGTTAGAATTCGGTTGTAGTTGCAGTTATAAACGAAACCCTTCATCGTGCCGAACCGTCCCAGTTTTTTTGGACAGTTTGGTTCGCAGTATCGGTGCCTGAGGCTCCGAAATGGTGTTTCCTCGGAGAAGATTTCAGCGACACGCCCCTCGAACACCTCAAAGATTCAAAAGACTTTCTTAAAACGGCTACAAGTTCGCTGTTCACACTTAGTTGGCGTGTTAATCACACAACTTCTCGGCTTTTCGGGTGAAAACCGGTCGCTTGATAGGGCGGTATTCAATTTTGTAGCGCCATTTCGACACATGGAAGGTTTCCTCCCTCCCTTCTTTCGTAATTGGCGGGGGTGACAAACAGAGAGACAGACGGGACTTCAGTGACTTAGAAGAGATTAGAAAATAATGTTATTCTCGTATAAGAAGCCTCAACCAGAATACAAAGTTTTCGTTGTCTATGCAAACTGCACGGAATTTTTTACACTCTCACCTCTCTCCAGACACATGTTGCCGAGTTCAAAATGTTGCAGTCGATACTCGGCCACATGAAGATGGAGACACAAGATTTCTCTAAGTTGTTTTCAATTTTATTTAAGTTATCCTAAGTTTTAAGTTTCTTTTTAGCGCTTTTAGCATTAAAAATAGATAATTATTCAGTTTAGTTGGTTGTTTGTTCCTTGCGTGTTCCAGTTGTTTGTTGCTGGCTTGCTATTTCTGTTGTTGTTGCTGTTGCCGTTGCCGTTCTTGTTGCGTTTGCCGTTCTTGTTTGTTGCTTATCGATTGCCTTTTGTTCTCGTTAAGGTTGCCATTTTCTGTGGCCACTGATTCAGTGAGCAACACGAACGTTCTTCACTCACCTCCGTCCACCTCGTTTGCCGTGCTGCGGTGGCAACTTTTTCTGGCGCGGCCGTCCTCGCGGTCGCCAGCACGACGCTGGTTCCGTGTGCTTCAGCAGCGGCGAAGAAGAACAAGCGGAAGTCGTGCTGCATCTGAATTATTTACGCAACAACAACACACCACGTTTGCGTTTCCATGTGATTTCGTATAGTTTTCAAAATTTCGTTGTTACAGTGAAATTTTTTTACGTTGAAAAAATGTATTACATTTAAATTTGTGAAATTCAAATGCAATAAAGCTTCAAATTGATTTGTAGACCTCAATGTTTCTCTTATTTCTCCGAAAGTGTTGCGCCTGCGTTGCAAATACTTGTGAAGAAACTTATAAACGCAAAACTATTCACATTTTATTTGAAGCCAAGTTGAGTAGAAGCGCCTGAAAATTGCACTTCGCACCGAGTCAGCCTGGCATTCGGTTTCCTTTTGATTTTCTGCTCCATTGCGAATTCGCGTGATGCGGAAAATCTCGCCACGCCACGCGAGAATCCTGTCCTCAGTCCCTCAGCGGCAACCGCTTTGAATGCGAATTCGTTGTCGTCGTCGTTTGCGCGCCGCACTTCGCCGAAATGCACGGCAGAGCTGCAAAATCGCGCCGCTGATGCCCGACGCTGCCGCCTCGTTTGCCCGGCGGCGCTCTTTGCCGCGTACATCGATCAAAATGCAGCGATTCGAAGCTGCAACAGCAACGCCAACAGCAACAGCAATTGGCCGCAAATTGCGGCAGACAAGTTGTTGCGCACCACAACGGCCGTCATCGCGTCCGTTTGTCCGTCTCTGCTGTCACATTTGCCATTCAATATTAAGTCGCGGCGGTTCGGCCGCTTGTTGTTGTTGTCGCCGGCTTGTTTGCTCCGGCTGCTGCTGCTGCTGCTCCTGCTGTTGCTGTTGCTGTTGCTGTCGTTGCTGCCGAGTGTTTCTGCGATTGCAACATCAAAAGGATGCGCGAGGCTGCGATGATCGCTCGCTCGCTCGCTGCTTTGATCACCTCGTGTCGCTCCTTTTCGGCGCTTTCGCTGAACTTTCGTTTCAAGATTCAGTTTTTTATTTATGCTTGGCCTTCGCTGCGTTGCCGCCACAAGCGGCGTTGTTAGCCGGTTAATGGTTGTCTAGGAAAAATAATTGCTTTCCGTTTTTGCGTTTTGTTGTCGTGGCCAGCAAGGAGTGCGAAATTAGAAAGGCAGTCAAAATAGGAGTAGAAAAAGTGTTAGAAAAATTTATTTCAACTTGCAACAAGTTCAAAAATATAAATTAAATGAAGAGAGATTTTCTTCTCCAGCCAGTAATTACATCTGGCTTCGTTTTTCTCCCTTTTCTGCTCTTTTCTTTCCTTTTTCTCTGCTCCTCGCAACCTTCCAGGAAATTTTATCGAAAATTGACATCTCTGCTCCGCTCCACGCTGCTCTCCGTGGCGGCTGCAAACGTGAGCCGCAGAAGCAGCCTTGCAGGCGATCGTGCAGCTGCTGTCGGTTGCCTTCGCCTCTCCGAGCCCGAGCAATTTCTGAAATTGAAGCTGGACTCCTTAAAAACCCTCCATGGAGAGCAGCAAGTTTTCCCGGAAGCTTTCCGCTGCTGATCGCAAGGAATTGATGTGCGAATCGAGGTCTGGCCGCAGAATTTCGCCTTCCCAAACTGCTCGCACTTCAACAATCCGTTCTTTCGTGGCAATAAATTGCTTCGCTCTTGTGCTGCTCTTCTTCTTCTTCGTCTTCCATGCGCTCTTCCGCGTGGTTCTGCCTGTCATAATTTGAAGGAACTCATTGTTTGCGACCAGATGCGCTCACGATTTCCGTGAAAAGATGGAGAATTTGGAGAAGCAATCAAGAATTGTGAACTTAAACCTGATAAACGATGAAATCTTCTGCTAATCAGGAGTAAAACGTGCCGAAAAAAGTGCATTTTAATTAAAAATTAATTTTAAATAAAGAAATTACATTCTTTACACAAAATACGGAATCATTTCTCGCATTCTATTAATTTTCTTGATGAAAATTTCGTATAAAAGCGAGATGAGAAAATCGTTGCCTACTTTTAGGCTCTTCAATAATTTCAGCCAGATTTACATTTTCGAACTGAAACGCTTGCTGCGAAGTTAAAAACGTCTGCTGGCAGAGTGAATGCAGTAGCATGAAAGCTGCACAGAGCTTCCCGAACTTCTACTGACGTCATAAAATGTGCATTGAGAGCTTTTATTTGCCTCGCAAACTGCAGCCTACGCTGAGTGCAACAGTTTCTGCCAAGCGGAAGTTGAAACCGTTTGCTTGTGTTGCACAGAAGTGAGTTTTTAGTGGAGCGATAATTGAATTTTGCCCTGAATTCGAAAAATTAACAGAAAGTGTAGCCATGGAAACTTAAAATAATTAAGATTCTGTGACGAGGAGTCAAGAGAAAACTTTTACCGAGGTTGCAAATACAAAAAAGTGTTGGAATTGAGAAAGAATGCAACACGGTAACAAGATTGGTGAGCGAAGCATTCGTGGAACTTTGTAATTCTCACATGCATTCTAAATTAGAAAGCAAGATATCTGCGGGGAACAAGAAATTCGTGCATCGTCTAGTTTTCGGCAACTGGGACCAGTAAATTTCAGACGTGGGGCGAGTGGCGAGGGGCGAGGGGACGCGTTGTGATGGAACTCGAATTGCTTTCCTGTCAACTTGGCGTCCGTGCACTGCGATGCAGTCGCTTTCCGACATCCCAACCAGATAAAAGTCACTCTTTGAGTCACTTAAGCGTGTCTGCGTGTCTGCGTGTCACGCGAGAAACTGATGCAAATGCGAGACGAAACCGCTTTAAACTCATTAAAGTGAATTTCTTGGCCAGCATGGACGGGTGTTCGAGCGTTGCTAAGCGTTCAGCTCGCCGTTAAATCGCTTTCGCTACAGATGGTGCATTTAAAGAGCTGCAGAGTTGTTTTCAGCTTTTATCAACAGGATTTCGAAGGCATCAGCAAGTGGAAGGAGACGAAACGAGAGAAGATATCGTGTTAAAATGAGTTTAATATTAATTACAAATGTTTTGCAAAACTGGAAGGCTGTTTAAATGACACGATCTCGTCCTCCACACAAGTGATGCCGCCAAATTGGGAATCAACTGGAAATCTGCTTCATCTCTTCTCACATCACTGAGAGAATAAACGTTTCAGCGTTCGCCAAATCAAGTTAAATCGGTGTTTGAACCCTCGGCACACCTCTCGATTATCCTTGCGGCCAACGAGGTGACTTTATTACGCCTTAACAGTGACGTCAGTTCGAAGCTTTTTTAAACAAATCTTTGCTTTCAAACAGAAACCAAAAACTCGTTTTCACGCATGCGTTTGCACGCCCAGCAGCCAAACAAACGGTTGGCGAACAAGTTGAGAACGAAACACAACACAAAGTGGCTCAGACTGGGTGGGAAAAACTCGGTCTCAGTTGTTTCGGGAAACTCGTGACTGGCGGTTCGTGCAAGCGCAGAATTCGACATTCCGATATAACGTGACTGTAACGTGCGAAGTGTTGTTGCTTTTAAGGAGTGGGAGGGGGAGGTGACGAAGTGGGAAATGAGAAAAAGTGAAAATACTGAACCAAAAACAAGTAGGTTTGACAACTGACAGCAGGATACGGGACGGAATAAAGGACAGAACTGAGAATATTCCTGCCAGTAGAAAAAGCTTCGAAATCCTTGACGAAGTCTGCCAAAATGTCCTTCAGCCACGAGGAGGAGCTTCATGTGATGTCCTTCTGGTGATTTTTAGAGAAGTTCGGCTTACTCTCTTCCCTCCCTTCGACTTAAGGACAAAAAATCCCTCTGACATCCACGACAGACTGAGTTTTTTATGGCTCCGCTCTTTGTTGTCACTGCTGCAGTGGGAATCACACATCACAGCTTGCCACACTTGGAACGGGGCCAACCAAACCCAAGTCCAACCACCCCCACCGCGCCTCAGTTGCTGCTTTCTGGATCGATAGTCGAAGTGAATGCAACGCGCGGGCCATAAAAACCGTCTGCGATAACGAATCACTGGGCCGAGGAACGGAATGATGAATGAAATGCCAAACATGTGACCAGCTCTGTGGGGAATGGAACGGCAGTGGAGAGGATTCCTCATATAATGTGTCGACGAGGAGGTGCTGGAGGGGGTGGAGAGCAGGATAAACTAGGTGGTCAGGTGTCCTTATGGTAGGGAATGCGGCGGGAAGTGAGGGCGAGGGGGGAAATAGTCGCGCGTAGTTGTAGGCACTCGAACGAAAAGTAGGTCTCGCTACCAGGATTTTAAGAGGATTTTTTCAGAAGGTTGAATTGAACCGCGAATTAATTTTGTAGTGAAACGAAATGGAAATGAAACGGGACCTTTGTTTTTATCCACCGTCAAGTTTCAGTATTCAAAGAAAATACAAAATTCAATAATTAAATTGTAGATTCCTAATAAATTAAAAGCAATAAAGAAAGATAAACAATAAAAAGGCAGTAAAAACGGTGACTTTGCCGCTCCACTCCACTAACTTGTGATTCTAATTTAAATGCATTCAAAAGCGCTGAAAACATCTAAAAAAATGATAACCACTGGTTTGGTGGCTGCAACCACAACAACAACAACCAAAACATCAACACCAACAAAACCTGCAGCAGCGCCAACATCATCATCAACAACTGCGGCCGCCACAACAGTCAGTGCGGCGGCGGTGGCGGCGGCGGCTGATGCCACACGCAACTCCGTAGTCGACGCTGCCAGGGACGCCCACTACTGCCCCGAAGACCCGCGACCAGCGGTGCCGCGTGCCGCTCCACGCGCCAACCCGCCCACGCCGAAACCCAGATCAGGTACGCCTCCGCTCCCCCCGAAGCCACGAGCTTCGAAGCAGGCTGCTGCTGCTCGAACGACTAACTGACCTCGTTTGGAAGCCCACCGTTTAGCTGCTCCCCGCCTCGCCTCCCCCTGATGTGGAGAGCCAAACCTCAGAGTCGCTGGCCGGTGGCAGGAGGTCTCTGTGAACCACGAATTGAATGTTTTTCCACGCAAATGGATCTCCTTGAGTTGAATTCGCACCCGTCTTGCTTCACCCTGCTGGCAGGACGGGTGTTTTGCGACGCTTTTCTTCCTCCAACTGGGCTTGGGTTGCATAGAGCGCTCGACAGGATTGTAAGGATTCGCGTGACTCATCGAGGTTGCTGAACGACGCTGCGTTTGCGAACCTCGGCAGTCGGCGGCTGGACGCAGGTGTGTCGGGCGCAACTTTCGTTTTTACGTCGTTCGCCGCTCGAAAACGAGTTCGACTTCGAGGACTTGAGTGTTGCTTGAGCGGTAAATGTGTCGAGTATAAGTTGGAGTAACGCAAAGTGTTGCAATAACTCACAGGTTCTGCAGGCGGTTTAGAAGATCCTTTGGTATCCTTCGCGAGCTGAGGCCTGCTGGTTTCTATGTGTTCGAAACGCAACTCTTGCTGCATTCAACATGATGACGTTAAGTAGGACGCGAACTACTTTGCAAATACAATTGAAAACTCGAAACGAGTTGCAACGAAAGTAAAAACTAATGTGGGAACTCGTCACCTCGCCGAAAGAATATCCACTCGTTCTCTCTCATCGTCGACACACATTTGTCGCCAGACTCACTGTGTGTGTGATTAATCACAACTGCGAGCAATCACAGTTGTGACCCGCCGTAGTACAGCAGCGGGCTAAAAATAGACGAAGGCCTGCATCGAGAGTTGCAATCAACGAAGGATGCGGACCGCGCATCCATGTCAGGCAGCAACCTTAATTAAATCAACTCCACCTGAGGGCCGACGGGTGGTTGTTCACTGGTCTGCGGTGCAACCACTTCGAACCGAGTGGTTTTCTAATTAAATCCGTGGCGTGCGTCACGTACTGCATTGAATCGATTGATAGACTAGAGAGATAACTGGGCCAGTTCAGGAATGACAATACCCTGCAGCCGCGGTTTTTAAAGAAGGAGGACCTCGCCCACTTTTCGTAGATACTCCGCCATAATGTCTCGTCTTGATATCTCGTACCGTTTGCGAGACATACACTTGTGAACATTTTTGAAGGAGATAAGCATGCATTTGTTATGAAAAGTAGGCGTGGTTGTCGATCTATTTCGCCCATTTTCGCTCCCAAGCTGCCCTCCAACACAGAGAATATTTATGCCGAATTTCGTCATGATACCGCTATTCCTTCCCACATTTTTTCAGTGCTTTTCAACTTGTAGACCAGAAAACGCGATTGCAGTTGCAGACAACGTTTTTCTTGCATTCGGCAGTTAAAAGCTGCTCACGCTAGTGATTGTTATGAGTGCAATATATTTTCAGATTAACTTAAAGTATTTCTTGCTGTCATTAAGCGGGTTTTTCCGCTGTTTTCCCGCGCATTACAGAAGCTCGCCGCTTGACCTGCAGCATGGGAACGGCAGCTCGTCGGCGGCTCCCATGTTGTTCTCATGCTGCTGTGTTGCTGCTGCACGCTTCATTAGCTGGAATTACACGCTACAGTCTCGTGTTGACACTGCTTTCGCGTCGCATTAAACGGCACCTGCAGCCGATTGCGCAATCGAAGGAACAACGCGGAGACAACCTTTCTAAATTTAATTGTCATTCAAACCGGTCTGCCGGTTTTTCAACTCGAACTTCACGCACTCCGTCCGGAGTTCTCAATTCATTCTCATTAAATTCGAAGAAAAGACTTGAGAGGAATTTAAGTTGACTCTGCGGGGACGACGACGTTTTTCATTGCAAGATTCAGTCATTCATTCAGAGTTGCTAGCAGCGCGTAGCCATCTCTCGAATTCCCATTCATTTCGACAGCGTTTCTTGTTGCAACATCAAGCAGCACGAAGTTCCCTTCAATTGTCTTGCTCAAAAATTGGGCCAAAAATCGGAAAAAAGCCTCCCACTCGTTGACAGCTGATTTTGTGTGCCTCAAGTGGCAAGCAAAATGTTGCACTCTTTCGTTCTCCGTCGCAGTTTTATACTTTAAGTTTTTCTTGTGTTCTCCTTGCAGTGCTTCCACCAACAACAGCCACCGCAGCATCCGCGGCAGCAACTGCAACGCGCCAGACGCTCGACTCGCCGAAGCAGCAGCAAAAACACGAAGCCAACACCGCGCCGCGTTCCAAGCAACGGCTAATCAAAGTGGATTTTTCATTGCTGCAGGTAAGTTGAGGGCAGCAGAGTCGTGGACGGGTGTGGGGAGGGAATGCCGAGGCCCCGCAGAAATAGTCGTCATTTTTCCCGTCGCACGCAATTACTTTCTGGCAACGGCTCTCGGCGGCGAAGTGATGATTTCGGCGACTCACAATTAAGGAAGACGTTATCGAAGTCGTGCTTGCGCAAGAAGCGCTCACGAAGCGCTCACGAAGCGCTCTCTCAAGACACACTTTCGTGGAGAACTCGAACTCCTCTGGCCGAGAAGTCGTTCGTCGTTCGTCGTTCGTCTCGGAATTGACAGTTTCGCTGGCTCGGCTGAAGCGGGGATCCAGTGGGGCGAATGAGGTTGATTATATAAGCAGCTCGTGCAGATCGTTGTAACTCGCACATGCTCACCACTCAGCTGGCGGCACTCATTTCATTGCTTTCGTGCGCACCTGAGATTCGAGCTCATTAGAGCGGAGCAAAGACAAGCATTTCGAATCAAGACGCTCGTTGCGCTTGCACTGCAGACGATTCTTTTAATGACCACGTTTAATTTCAGTTGCTAGCGCTTTACTTTAAGTGGTCCGCCACGCAGTATTACCTGCTGCACTTGTGGAAGTGACCGCTGAGGACAGCTTCCGCCCCCTTTTTTCTCCATTACCGGCGCCGCAATGATACCGAGTTACCAAAGCAAGCAAGCCAAGAAATCAAAAGTTTAGACAAAAAGTATCAGAAAGAATTAAGCGTTGAATTAGAGGTAAAATTAAACTCCTTCTTAAGTTTGTAGCTAGTTGGCGGTGCCGCACGCTTAATCGATGGCAGGCTCATTGAAAGACACCTCATTGAATGCCACTCCTCCACCACAACAACAATCTGAACTACGATATCCTCAAACTTCGCGCAATTGCAAGTGCAAACATAAAACAGACACAACTTATTAACGTATTTTGAAGCCACCGCAATGCAGTGCACTCATCAGTCCACTGGCGCCTACCACGCCCCCTAACGTCAGCTGTGCCTCTTCTTTGCAGGACGACGACCACTTCTTCGACGACTCCTTCGACTGCAGCGCGAGCAGAGCGAACGCAGGCACGAGCAGCAGCAGCGTCAGCGTGTGCGCGCAGCCCAAGATGCCGCCCTATCCGATCGGGGGCTACATGGTCGACGCAACCGCGTCCAGCGCGTCCACCGCGGCGCCCTCGGCCGCGCTGCCGGCGGCGCTGACCACGCGGGTGCTTCGTCGAACAAGTAAGTGTTGCCCACGCGACGGTGGGCGCCCCAAAATCCCCGTAGGCTGCTCTTTCTTGCAGTTCAAGTTGTTTGCCTTCTTTGATTTGCGATTTGTTTAGCTGTTTTTCGTTATTTGTATTTTTTGATTAATTTTGTTTTTCGTATTCTCTCTCCCCCGCCCCTCCCCTCCCCACCCGCTTCCCCTCCTCGTTTCTTGTTATTGTTTCGAAAACAGGTATTTAACTGGTTCATTTGGTGTCCCAAAGCGCACTTAAGTTCCGTATCAATCAAGTTCCGTGTCAAGAACAAAATTGCTAGAAAAGACACTCGGCCGGTCAATGGGTCGCCTTTGGTACGAAGAACTCGCGCCAAAGACGCGAAATAGTTAGCAGATATAAGCACAAAATTGCTGCAACCAAAGCGAATCTCGAATTAGTATTAAATAAGGCAAACGGGCGCAAAACGGAGTGTAGAATGGCACACTGTAGCGAAAGTAGTTGCATGTCGTGTAGTTGCAATGTAGTTCTTGGTTTTGTCGGAGTCCGTCGGCTACTTTCAGCGTTCCTGCTTGTGGTTCCTCATGTTTTACTTTAAGTCCGCTTTAAGGTTTTCAATTGCCAAATAAATAAACAGAATTCTTGCGCAAACAATAACGTTTTCCAATACTAAAACGCTTCGAACCCGTAACCCACAACACAACTCAATGGCTCGCCGCAACAGAGGACGCCTACACCGAGGACGAGGTGCACAGGTTCTTCGACAACGCGCTGGAATGTAAATATAGCTGAAACTATTGAAACTTTGCAACTAACTCAGCATTTGTAGCCTCTGAAGCATCTGCACTCATTGCGTCTCTCTCGAGTGGCTCGTGTAACACAGTCGCTTGCATTGCCTGATTGTGACTTTGTATTTCTCTCTCACTCACACCGTTTCACTCAGCACTTCGCCATAACCGAACATCACCATTTTACCAAAAAACTCAGGTTTCATTTTAACAAAAAACTCAAGTGTACCACAAATTCTGTGTACTGTAAATTCGTATCGACATAAAAACTCACCAATCATACGCTTACCTCACTCAGAAACCCACTCATTTCTTCAAATACTCTCCTCCACAAACACTCGAAGCTTGTTCGAACTCGAACCGGTGATCCGTTGAGAAATTCAGCCGCAATCTTTTCTCACACTTTTAATATTTAACATCACATAAATTGCCTAAAAATATTGAGACACCGCCTACAAAAAAGACACTCGGTTCCTCATCTCACTCATTCCGATTCCTCGTATCACGTCTCTTCCTGCCACTCAAAACCTCACTCCAGACTCACTGAGTCCAAAAATTCGCTTCGTATTCTAATCGCACGTCATCTCCTCTCTGCAATCTCTGCAATTTCTCAGAAAATACTCATTACGCTAAATGTTTAGTTTTGAGCATCCAAAAGACTGCGTTTTCACACCCCTCTCACTCTCTCACGCAGCCTACGACTTGGCCACTCAATGTGAGTCCCGCCGAGCGTCACTGAGGCGTCACACCATCGTCGGTTGCCAGAGCAACTTCGAGGAAACGCACTCAATGCCGCCGTCGCGTCCGGAATCCAGGCAGTCCGAGATGAATACCAGCGTCAGGGGCGAAGGTGTTGGCGCAGCAGCAACAGCAACAGCAGCAGCTGCAACAACAAAGCCGCAGGTAGAAAACGCATCCCACACGCACTGAGTGGAACAGCAGACTCCACTCGAAGATCCATCTGAGTGTCAATGCACTGACGTCCCCTCATTTCACTCAATTGCAGCGCAACTACAACAGCAACATTCAGCAGCAGCACCAGCAGCTGCAGCCACAGCAACAGCTGAAGCGCTCCCAAAGTCCCAGCGGCAGCATCCACAGCGCGGACGGGGGCGGCGGTAGCGCCGGAGGCAGCAGCAACTGCAGCCGCTCGTCATCCTCGGTTGGCCCGTGGAACAAGTCCTTCCTCGACGAGAAGACGTGGCACGAGCGCGGTGACGACCGGCTCTCGCTCACGCTGGAGGAGATCGTGCACATCCGCTCGGTGATGACGAAGGCCGAGCTGGAGGGTCTGCCGGTGGGCGTGCGCGTCAAGGAGGATGTCGAGAAGCGCAAGGTCTGCTTCCTCTGCCTGCGCACGCGCTTCTCCATCTTCGGCCCGTGGGGCATCCAGTGCAAGCTGTGCCAGCGGACCGTCTGCTCCAAGTGCTACACGAAGGTGAGTTGCAGGCCAGTGGCCAGTGGACTCTCCTCGGCGGAACTTGCAACCGTCTTCTCCTCCAGATGCGCCTGCCCGTGGACAGCTTCCGGAACGTGCCGCTCGTGCTGATTTCGCCCTCGCTGCTGGCGAGTCCGGCCGGCTCCAGCACCCCCTCGCCCTCGCACCAGGCACGCCACGCGCACTCGTCGTCGACGGGCAACATACTGGACGAGACCTTCCCGAAGTCGCTCATTGAGCGGCTGCTACGCTCCGAGTCGGAGCGAAAGGTGACTGAGATGGGTGACGCACTCGGTTAGAAGGGAATCACTTACTCTCCCCCCCCCCCCTCTCTCTCTCTTCGCAGACTCGTAACACTGTGGGCAGCGCGCCTTCGTCTCCCAAGCACCAAAGATCGAACATGAGTACGCCCGGCATAGTGGCGCCCTCTGCGGCCGGTCAGGCTGGTGAAGCCATCAACGACGCTTCTTCCGTGACGACGTCCTCGGCCTCGGCTTCCGCTGCTGCTTCTTCCAATGCTAATCTCAGCAGCGCTGGCTACGGCAGCAACAACAACGGCAACAAAGAGAACTCGCAGCTGAGCAGCGCGACAACGTCAGCCACCAACAAACACATCAGCGTCATGTCGCGCAGCATGGAGGGCCCTCGCAGTCTGCCGGTGCACAGCCCGGCGCGGCCGCACTCGAACAGCAGCACTCTGGATCGGAAGTGAGTACACATTTGAGTGAGAAGAGACTCTCGCTGACTGCGCCTCCTCTTTCAGGAGCAAGTTCTCGCGCGCCTTCACGCTCTACTCGTCGTCCGGCTCGCAGGGAGGCATGGAAGGTCAAAAGGAAAACGTGCGCGGCGAAATCGTGCCCGTCTGCCACGACTGCAAGGGACTCGTCATGGAGATCACGCGGTCCTCCAAGCAGACGCGCTCCTCAGCACGCAACCGCGCGCTGCAGAACCTGACACTTGACCTGACGCCCGTCTACAAGTGAAGAGCGAGTGAGCGCCGAGAATCGAGTGATTTCAGCCGTTGGCATTGCAAGCAATTCCTCGGAATTCAAATCTCAAGTGTTGGGATGACGCTTTTGTAAATATTTGTCTGTTGCTAAACACGAGGAGGGTTTCCACAATCGTATAATTTAAGCTAAAGTAGAAACGCGACCCCACCACAAACACGAGAAAATCTCTTCCTCGAGAAAATTCCTCTACCAGTAGCAAAACTCAATCGCGAGTACCGTTAGGGCGAAGCCAGAGGAGAACAAACTTTGAAGAGGAATTCGGATTCGGATTCGGATTCGGATTTTTAACTTTATGTAAATTTATTTATTTATTCAACGTAACGAAATTTTTTGAGTGATCTTCGGAGTCAAGCTCAAGTCTGAAAGTATCAAGTATCAGCGAAAATTGAAAGTTTGTACGAAGCGAAATTTCGCGGCTTGCTTGACCTTTGATTACTTGAAACGACTACGCGAGCTGACCAAGTTTTCTATGTTTATTCCATGTTATGCTGGTTGTCCTCGGTTTGCGTAGAATTGCGGCGTTTTGCGGCGACGATTTACTTGTTTGTTTCGCTAACCAACTCCGTTCGATTTGATTCACGAACGATTGGCTAAATTAGTATTTATTAATGTTATTGCTATTTATGTTTATTGTTTACATGTAGTTATTGTATGTATTTGTGAAGGAATCTTATTTTCTACCTGTTAGTTTTTCGCTTGCTAGAGAACCAAGAAATTACACAACTACAACTGAGCGTATCGAAGTGCATTTTCATTTTGTTTCCGATTTTCTCTAATTTAGTTTTTAGTCGAAGTTCAAGACTTCCGAACTAGAAAACCTGTACAAAAATAACTCAAGTGAGGAAATTGAATTGTTAATTTCATTACTTTATTACATTTAAACGCAACAATTTCATATGCTAGTTTTACTTTTATTATCACTAAGTTTGAATCATACAATGTAATTTAGTTTCTTTTGCAAACACTTAATTATTTAAAACAACACCAACAATACAGAGAACAGATACAACAAAACTTCAGGATTTAAAAAATATAAAATTAAACATTAAGTTCTTTTGTGTTTCATTTGAAAAAAGTAATTTTACGTTTTTAGTTAAGTTTAGAGTTACAAAGAAAAATTCTTTGCAGCACAAAAGAAGCGATTAAAGTCTGAAAATGTAAAGTATAAAATGATTTCGTTCAAAATTTCTTGACAAAACACGAGAAAACTACAGTTAGATTGACTTATGTGGAAGTGAAATTAATTAAAGCAAAATATAAAGAAAGAATCCGGAAGATCAATCGCAAATCGTAGCAAAACATTCAAAATCCTGCGAAGAACCTCCCAAAAATACCCAAACCACGTACGATTACGATTGCGAAGAGGAATGCAAGAGGCAACTAAAATGGCCGCAATAGCAATTCGAATTTAATGACTTTTGACCTGTCGGATTCACAGTTCGCACATGGAGGACAAAGAAATGTACGAAATACAGACGAGACTGGCTGCAGAAAGACCTTCAGGAGGTCTTGGTTTGCCTGCTATTTTTTAGGAATGCTGTTCCCGCAGTAGCGTTTCGCCCATTAGGCTGCTCTATTTTTAAAAGTTATATCTTGGAAGACCTTCAGCGTCTCCCGAAAAACGGAAAACTAAACTGAAATCACTCCATTACGTAGATCGCTGAAATCTATTAACAAAGATAAAATCTCTTCGTCATTTCTTAAATGTTTCATGTTAGCAATAACATTTAAAATAGATTTTAAGCTACTTAAAGTAGGCAGCACTACAAATCTAGTTATATAGAACGTTGTTGTTTTTTTAATGTAAAAAAACTCGGAAGCAGCTATCAGCAAATGTACGGTATATAATTTGGAATGAAGTTGAGTCTTTAGAGTTGCTGTAGAATAGAAACTAAAATGAATTTAAACGTGTTGAAGTATGGGAGAGAATTGTTTGTAAATTTCACGAGTATAAGAAAGTGTGAAAATAATTAAACCTCAACTATGGCATTCTTAAGTTGTTGAACCAATTTAAACCATTTCCAGCACTAATTACTTTATATTAAAAATTTTAGGTAATTTAGCAATTGAAACTGATTTTCTCATAACTTTTATAAATTTTTTGAAACTGTTTTTATAGAAAATGTAACAATTGGCAAGATAAATCAAATACGCAGGAAAGACTAATCCAGCGTATTTCATCTACTAGTTTGTTCATTCATTTAGGCGGTTTTTATCGCAGAATTAATAGATCCAGAGTAATTTTAATAGTAATCGATAACTTTAGAAGCTCGTCTTGAGTGATCGTACAACTTAACCATGACAAGGGCAGTCAACAAACTCAAATTATAACAAGTAAATTAGTATTGTACAGATCTCTTCCAGCATTAATGACATAAACAATTTTAAAAGCTGTTTCGTATCAAGAGCGTTGCTTCCCTGAACAGTTGAAGTTATCAAAAACAGTTCAAACAACTTATTTGCTCGAGTTACCCCAATATGTATTTAGTGTAAAAATGTTGAATCCCAAATAAATGGTGAAAAGAAGCAGCCTTTCCGTCACGAAGCTTTATTTAAATACTTTATTAACAATGATTTCATTTGTCTGTGTAGAGTTACACAGTATTTATAAAATAGCCGACCAAGGACGAAACTCGGCTCCTCTTCGTCGCGCGCTCTTAAGAGTGAGAATGGGAATCAGGTTAATGTATAAAAAATTACGTCGAAGTGCTGTACTTCTTGCATTGTTAATGGTAACTTTATGCTTAAATTGGCTAGGTATGAAAATTCAAGTCGAAGAGTCCTTCTTGAACGGGCGCTGCCCGTGTGTCCTTATTCATCGTTAGGCTTCTTGCGCTTCTTCTCGTCGTTGCGGTTTTCGTTGCCGCGCCGTTTGCGGTTTCCGTAATGGTTCCCCTTGTGTCTGTTGTGGGGGACACGCCGATTCTTCATATCCTCCAGCGCTTTGGCGATGAACGCTTTTTCCTCCTCTTCACTAAGTTCACGCAGTGTTAATTCAACGCCCTCTTCTGACAGTTTCAACTGTATGAAAAGGTGTTGAAAAAACAAGTCAAATTTAAGCCACTCTTCCAACTCACCTTCTTGTCCTCCAGCTTCTCCAAGAATTTCGCTGCACTGTTTTCCTGCACAAAGCGTATGTGTCCCTCTTTGTCACCCTTGCTGTAGTCGATGTATGCCACTTCAAAGTCACCTTCCACTTGAACGACCGCCTGCCGCAGAATCTCACGCGTCACTGTTCCTGTAGCACCTTCAAAGTGCAGCACTGCACCCTTGGGCAGCTTCGGTTTCTCCTCCTCTGCCTTTGCCTTCTTCTTGGCTTTGGCCCGCAGCTCCTCCTTCTTTTCGTTCACGTAGGCCTCCTGTGACTTCCGCAACAGCTCACGCTCCTTGTAGACGACCTGGAAGAGAAGGGAGAGCGGTATAGTTACTACTTGTGTCTTCTGCACACCTTCCGCGCACCTTATCCTTCTCAACAAACTCCTGCGACTGCTCCTTTTTCTCGAACGTCACGAAAACGCTGCCCTTGAACTTGTAAGTCTTAGTGGGTTTGTCCAAATACTTACGCATGTTTATGTTGTCCACCTTAACGAAGCCACTGAAGAAGTCCAGCAACTCGGCCATTGTGGTATTGAGCGGGAATCCTTTGGCGTACGCAGTGCGGGACATGATTTCTTTGCGGCGCTCCTCGTTGAGCTCAGGAAGGGGGCGCTCGGGATGGCGGCGCAGTTTCTGCTTATCTTCGCTGATCTCAATGAGGCCTTCATCGGACTTAACCAGTGCGTTAACAATTACCTCAGCATCGGTGCTGAGGGCGGCCAAACGCTTGAACGTGAGCAGCACCGACAGCGGCACCCAACCCTCTTTGTCCTTTGAGATATTATCCAGCAAAAACTTATCGCGTCTTAGGTTGGCGTCGCCGAAGTAGTACTCGATCTGGCGTATGATATCTCTCTCCAGCTTGGACGGCTCATCACTCTCGGTGGCAGCAGCAGTCTCCTTCGCATTGGCTTCTTCGTTTGGAGCTTCCACAGATTTCACAGCTTCGGTTGGAGCTTCCGCAGGTTTCACTGCTTCGGTTGGAGCTTCCGCAGGTTTCACTGCTTCGGTTGGAGCTTCCACAGGTTTCACCGCTTCGGTTGGAGCTTCCACAGGTTTCGCCGCTTTGGTTGGACTTTCCACAGGTTTCACCGCTTCGGTTGGAGTTTCCACAGGTTTCACCGCTTCGGTTGGAGCTTCCACAGGTTTCACCTCTTTAGTAGATGCGAGCGCGCTGTCTTTTGCTGCTTCCTTTGGGACGCTAACCTCCTCCACCACATTTTCAGCGACATCAGCCATAGTGATATATTTTCTGAAAACTGGCTCTCGTTTAGTAAAATTATATTAAATAGAGTAATATTTTTCAATAAATACCTTTAAATTGGAGAAAAACCCAAAAAATCGTAGGGAAACACGTGCAAGGAAAGACGCGAAGTAATTTCCAAAAACCTCACGCACAGTTGCCACCTCTGTAGGAAGTCCGGTAACAGATCTCTGCGGCAAAAAATTCCAAAATGGAGGTTCCATGGAATGTATTCGGAACTGTCCTTCTCTTAAACTCTGTGGAATTTATTTTCCACATTTATTTTCCTGTAGAAGGCTTTGTGAGACTCCTAGACGATTATCGTATTTTCCAACACGGTATGACTTCTTCTGGCGAACTCTAATGACCTTAAAATATATTAGAAATAATTATTGCTTTGGAAAAATTGAATTCCTTGTGAGTTGATAAACTGGCAGCACAGTTTGAGGGAATTACAGTGAAGATGCCGGCCGTAGTATTGCCATTTTGGAATTGTAATGGGAATTGCCAGCCTGCAATTCAGACATTTTTCTTTTTACAAAAACTTATAAGCTCTGCTAATAAATAATATCATAGGTTAAAATGGCAGAGTGAGGCCATTCTCTGTGTCATATGAATAATATAATAATAATAATAAAGAAAAAGAATCTAGTGGAGCTTCAATTCAAATACTTTATTTCGGAGAAATACATGAAAGTGTCAATTAAATATTACATGTTTTAAATAAAATATTACATGTTTTATGCGGAAAATAAAAATATTTCCTAAGACGTCGTGTCCTAAAAATTTCGAAGACACGACACAATAGATAATTTTTTAAATTACCTCAATATTTTTACCATATACACGAAGGGAGAGGTAATATTCAATATGTTCTGCCGTTTGTAATGCAGAAAAGTATACGAGATATATACAGAAAATAATATATATTCTTGCTCAACTTTACCTCCTGAATCGATGAGGTGAATATCTCATATACCGTGTTAGATATTGATGCAGAATTCTATTCTGGAACATATAGCGCTATTACTTAATTCTTTCAAATAATAGGCGTGGCTCGCCCAGTTATACAAAATCGTCTCATGAACGGTGTAAGATATTAAAACTTTATTTTATAACGTGGTATCTAGATGCATTACCAATATGTTTGCCAAAAATGTGCGTGGTATGCATACAAAGGCTGTTAACTCGCAAAATTCATATTTTTTTGGGTACTCGGGTGTAGGTTAATTCGACTTCGGCCTGGCCGAAGATAACACTTGTTAAATTTTACAACCTGGAACGTTTTCCTCCCTCACCGTAAATTTTTCAGAATATGGCTACCATGTGTTTCACCATTCGCTGAAAATATGTTGAAAACGTGGTGAATAAATTTGTAAACACATTTTTGATAGCTGCAAATATTTGTAAACAACGTGTTTGCCGGGAAGTTCTCGTTTTTTATGAGATGGAAAATATTTGTAAGCCTACGCTTCCCTCGCCAGATTTTAATAAGGCAACTAAAGAAACAGTCAAGCACACACCACTTTTCCTCACACCCTCTGGCATGACGTTGCTACCACGCCCTCGGCAGGCACCGACAATGTTCGGTCCACGTGGATCTACAGTGCCGGGAAGATACCTTCCATTCCAAACAGCAAGAAAGCAAGTAAGATTTTAGAATAGGGTTAGGAGTTTATTTGAATGGTTGAGAAATTTCGCAGACGCTATCTAAACCACGAAATGAACAGCCCCAATTTTGCGAGGCCTGCGAGATTGAGCTGCAATCCGTGGAAGACTTGCGGCGGCACAAAGCGCAGCATCAGCGCTGCCAGGTCGATGGCTGCAACTACCGAGGACACCCCTCGGTAATGGACAAACATGTCACTATCTTGCATACATCCGGATTGTTCGATAAATGCAGGAAGCTGAGTACGCCGGAAGAGATTGCCGCTTGGCGCGAGGAGCGAAGGAAGAAGTGAATTCACCCAAAAACACGTTAATATTCATTAAAAACTTGCCGTTTTAGGTATCCGACTGTTGCCAATACTCAAATGCGGCAAATGGCGCAGGAGCAACGAAAAAAACGTGGCGAGCGGTTGGAACAGAAAGACAGTCGCTTCGGAAGACGGGATGATCGTTTAAAAATGCAGCGTGGTAGCTGGGCTGAGCACAGGAAAGACAAAGAGGTACAAAAGACGCCCGATGAAATGAAAAGGAATCAAAAAAATATTAAACGAAACAAGAGGAGGAAAAAAGCGAGGACTCAAGTAGGCCCACCAAATTCACGTCCTGAAACGAAAACGGAATCAAATCAGGAAGGGAAAGGGGGGTCTGTGGCAACTCGTTTTATAACAACTGAACGAACAGAAATTGAAGCAGTAGTTACAGTCCCTATGTTTAGAGGAACCACTCAGCTGAAGAATTACAGACATGAGAAATTGAAAAAAGCAGAAAAAAATGCTCTGACCAGTTTATTGGGGATGTATGGGTCTGATGATGATGAGAATGGGTCAGAAGGTGAAGGGGAAACAGCAGCCGCAAGTACGTCAGATAGCAGTATAGACGAAAAGATGGAATTGGAGGAGAGTAACTTGCCACAGACAGTTCAGAAAATCAAAGTTGATGAACATACAGTTCAACCTCTCAGAGAAAATTCTCCCTCCGAAGTCAGTCCCAGTCTCGTTCCATCGCTTGTTTCCAACGAACCAGAGTTGACAACTGCCACAGAAACATTCAGTGAAGCAGTCACTGAAAGAACTGAAAATGCCTCCTCCGATGAAGCTCCACAGGAGGCCCCAATCGGTAAAACATCGCAGATACCTGACCCTCTTCCTCGCAATGAGCCGCCACGAAAGCGTCAAAAAACTGATACTACAGTGGAGGAATCACGTCCGCGTCCACGTCCACGTGTACTGCAGTCTGGTTTGAATTACCACAGACGTCTACGAAAACAAAACACGCTGCTGGAAAAACTACTCGAAGCCGACATCAGACATGAACGTAATGTTTTGTTGCAGTGCGTTCGCTTTGTCTGCGAAAACAAATTCTTCGGAGTGGGTCAGAGTGACAAATAGGTTTTTCGATACTATTCGATTAAAGCAAACTATTAATTATCAAACAATGGCTAGTCGATCAACGAAATTCGATTATTTGATCAACAAAATGCTTTTAATTAATCAATTGCAGACTTAAATCTCTTCAGGCGCCTTAATTTATGTAGAAAAATGTCTAACGAGGGTTGTTGGTACTCTAATTGTTGCCACTCAAGCCTTGTTGGTGTCCCATATTCACATCCCCACTCATCACGCCAACACCACCACCAGCTGCAGTCTCCTGTCCCGCATGATGAGCCATTTGTTGTTGTTGCTGCTGATGTTGCTGCTGCTGTTGTTGCTGTGCAGCAGCGGCTTGCTGTTGGGCATGTTGCTGCTGTCTCTGTTGTTGCTGTTGTCGCGCTGCATGCGAGTACTTGGCCTTCGACTCTTCCAGTTCTCGCACACGTGAGCGAGCGTGTTGAATTCGATGCCAGGCCATCTGTAGCACCTTAGCGGCCGCATAACCGGAGCCTTCGTGAGGTTGACCAGTGGAGACCTGCGTCAAGTAATTTATTTGCTCGCTCAGTTTGGACTCCACGTTCGACAGTGACTTCAGAAATTGCTGCGTTTGGGTTTCGGCGTTCTTTTGGGATGTCTTTTCCTTGCTCAACTCTTGTAGTGCTTGACCTGAGGCATGAAGTGCTTAGTGAATGAAGTAGACCTCAATGCAGCCTAGTATTTACCCGCACTCTGCATGCTTAAAATTATGTCCTTTTCGATTTCATCGAGCGCGTGTATCTTATCCAAAGGTGTGTGAGCCATTTTTTAGTTCAATTCTACTTTATGGCCAAATTTGATAGGTGCAAATTATTATAAACAATTCCTGTGAAAGTCCGCATTCAGCTGATCAGGAATATATCTTCAGTGCATACCAAACTGTTTTTATGAGTTTTTTTTGCAGGGGATTTGCAGCAATTCAAATGGGGGATTTTATTTTATGCCGTGAGGAAAGCATTTGTAATTTAAGTGGGGCTCTTATTATTTTTTAAAACTATTTATGCGATTGTTTTTGAAAGTCGGGAATTTTTCGCAAAATTAGGATAAAGTTGTTTATGATTTTATAAAATTAGAAATAAATTTCTAAAGCATTCATTATCTAGAGCGGGAGAACCCTAAAGTATTTTCTTTGGTTTATATTTTCGGAGGCGAAATCTGGCAAGACGGATTAACAGAAACTATTTTAACAAAGTTGTTTATTCCCGCCAAACGTGAGATCTGTTTTACTTGTTTTAATTCTGTTCCAGTGTAAGTTCTAAATAATTAAGAAATAACATTAATTTTTAAAGTGATAATTTTTTACCACACACAGTATGTATAGGCGTAGTTGCCTGCGCTACGCTCACGCGAAAGGCTACACTAGCCTCGACTACACACAGGACGGCAAGTACATCATCACTTGCGGTGCGGACGGCGACATCCGTAAGTGGAACGGCATCAATGACGACGACCCAGCATCTCACTGCTTGGGCGAGTTCGTCGTGTGCATCGCCCACGACGGCAAGCGCTTGCTGGCATCCACCGACCTGAACACAGTGCAGGCCTATACGTTCCCTGACGTCGAGCGAGATGGAACTCTTATGCGTTTCACGGCGCCAGTTACTTGTCTCTGCGTAAACAAAGACTTCATAGCAGCTGGCTCAGAAGACACAGTTGTGAAAGTGCTGAAGCAAGGGTCTAGTGATCCAGAGGTGGAGCTTAAAGGCCATGAGGGTCCAGTGCTCGCGATAGACATCAGCTGCAAGGGCTTGGTGGCATCTGTGGCGGGTGATGGGACTCTAAGAGTGTGGGACCTGCAGTCAGATATGAAGCAGCTGAAGTCATTTAGCGGCCTGCCAAAGGTAAAGACGTTCGAAGATGCAGAGTGTTTTGGCACGCCCACGTTTGAACCTGTACACGGACGCTCATTAGCGTATGCGTGTGGCAAGGAAATCGTTGTGCTGAACACTTCCACCTGGGAGGTACAGTGCACACTTGCCGATGACCAGGTTTGCCGCGACTTTAGCTGCTGTGAGTTCTCGCGCGATGGCAAGCTGCTCGCTGCAGCCACCAAAAAGGGCGAACTGAGTGTCTTTGACTTCGGACGTAAGCAGGCGCTAAAATGTGAGACTGCGTCAATTGAATGCAGCGGCATCACTTCGCTGGCTTGGAATCCGGTCAGTGGAAAAGAGTTGGCCTTTTGCGACAACACTGGGCAGCTCGGGACGCTGTTTGCTTCGTCGGGCTCAAATGATGCGGGTGATGATTTCTTGAATGAGGATGACAGCGAAGAACCCGGCATCGTTGATTTTATCGATGATGTTCAGGTGGGTTCCGACGATGGCGATGGCGATGATGATGGAATATCTTTGGAGAAGTTAAAGAAGGATACGATGGGTGCTTACATTGGCGAGGAGGGCGATTTAACAGCTGAAACGCCCAGTCGACGTGCCTCTGTTGCTGCATCTGAAATCGATCGTCAGCAGTGCAGTCTTGTCAACAAGCAGCAACGTCCTTTCCAGCCTAGCTCAACTCCCAGCGACTTGGAGCATCGCTACCTTGTCTGGAATAACGTCGGAATCGTTCGCTCTCATCAGGACGCTGCCGGCGATGGTTCCATCGACGTTGAATTTCACGACGCTAGTGTGCATCACGCCCTGCACATACCAAATTACAACAACAACCACACCATGGCCAGCTTAAGTACCTCAGTGCTGGCGCTCTCAGGTGACGGCGCTACCAAGTTGGTCTGTATCGCTTTGACCGCTTCTGGCAACAAGGAGTGGACAGTGGAGATGCCAGACTGCGAAGGCATTCAGGCGCTGGTGGCCACTTCAAAAATAGTTGGCGTGGCCACAGACATGCGGTTTCTCCGTCTGTTCTCTGTTATGGGTACCCAGCGCGAAGTGCTTTCCATACCGGGTCCAATCTTGGTAATGGCAGGTTTCAACGATTGTTTATTCGTCTGCTACCACAGTGCACCCGCGTACGAAGAGCAACACTTGTCGGCTTTGCTGATCCAATCTATTGGCATGAGTTTGCGGGCACGCGAGATACGAGTTCCTCTAGCTCCCGGGCGCAAGATAACATGGGCTGGCTACTCCGACTGTGGAGCGCCTGTCATAGCCGATTCAATGGGACTGGTGCAGCTGTACAGCGTGAGGTCCCAGCTTTGGTACCCGATCTGCGATACGCTGAAACAAAGTCAGAGCGTATCAAACAACTTTTTCGTCATCGACGTCTCAGAGCGCAATCAGATCATTCAGGCCATCCTGTGCCGCGGCAGCTCGTATCCGATGACAACGCCGCGACCCATCGTCACAGAGCTGTCAATGCAGGTACCGCTGTGCGAGCTGGATACGGAGAAGTCTCAGCTGGAAGATGCACTTGTACGCGCCTGCAACCTGTCAACAAACGATGCCGAGAAGCTCATTAAGGAAACCGCCATAAAGCTCTTCGCCATCGCCTGTCGCAGCGAACTCGAGATGCGCGCCAAGGAACTCATCGAGATGATAGCGTCGCCCAAGCTGCTGCCACTGGCTGTGAAGTACGCTTCCAAGCTGGGGCGCATACATCTGTCAGATAAGCTGAGCGAGTTGCTGCCTCAGATCGAGGAGCAGAGCAGGGAGCGAGAGCAAGAGCAGCGCTCGATTGAACTAGATGCACTTGGTATAATCGAAAACAGTCCACTCAGCGCCGGACTCCTTTTGGTGCAGCAGACCAAGATGCAGGGCTCGACACCAGCGACTAAATTAGCACCCAAAGCTATGGTACTGAGCAATCATAAACGGAATCCATTCAAGCGTCTCTCCACGCAATCGAGCACAACGGAGAAGAAGTCGGAAATGGAACTTGAGCTGAGCTCGCAGACCTCCTCACTACTGAGCCCATCACTGGTCAGCAATTCGCTGTCAACGCCCAAGTCGCCCATGGAGGACTTGAGCGTTCCTGGGGAGGGCCAGGAAGGCTCGAAAGCTGAGCGTGGTTTCATGCCGTGGTTTGCTAAACACAAACTGGAGCTCCAGGCAAAGCATCCCGAGGCGAGCTCTGCGGAACTGGTTAAAATTGGCATGCGTGAGTTCAAAGTAAACTCGGTAGGAAACCAGACGAATCCATTTGCTGCCAAGCGAAAACTCAGCGAAGTGGACTCCGCGAAATGTCGGGATAACCAACCGAGCGGCAGCAGCTCTGTAGCCAGCAAATTGGCGCGTTTTGAATTCAAGAAGTGATTTTGATTCTAAGTTTTATGCGGTTTTATTTCCTTTTTTATTGTTATTCGTGTATTAATTTACTTACAAGTAAATAAATATTTATAAAACTAAAAAACAAATAACTGTTTGAAACATGGTCGCAGAAGTTTGTACCATTTTAGAGAGGTCTAAAATATATCTTTTTTTCTATGGAATCGGGTAACGCGCTTTTTATTTTTTCTACGTGGCACCAATTGTCATGGCTGGCAACATGCAGATGGCAATTGGTAAAGAACGAGCTGTCAAACTTGTGGGAGGCGAAGAAGTTCCGCAGTCGTCGTTGTTGGCTGTTGGTGTTATCTGTTCTTGTGCTTTCTTTGTTGCTACGGTTTTATAAGTTTTTCAGGCGATTTGAGCGACTAAACGCGTGAAAAATACAAGAAAAAGCAAAACTATATTATTTTAAGTATATTATATTGGAGCTGTTCGCTCCAAAATCAAAAAAATTGTGTGCGGTGAACTCCGAAAGTTCAAGTGGTAATTTGTGCCAGGTAGAGTGCTGCTGATGCTTGCAGCGACGTCAACGTCGCGGACACGCCGCAGTTTGCATCATGTCGTCGTCTTCGTTGAGGGCAGAAAAAAGTTCCAAAATTAAGGCATTTTAAGAGAAGCTATTAGCAATCGGCATCGAATCAAGAAGAGTCGAAATTACAGTGATTTCTGACTTGTCTGCCAAGTATAGAAAGGAAGACCCTTGCAATTAAAGCATTTTTAAGCAGAAGCCCAAGTAAGTCCGAATTGTTTACATTTGGTTTTACTGCGGTGAGAACAACCTTAAAATATCGCCAGGGTTGTAATTGAAATTAACACTTTTGAAAAGGTAGGGAGGGATTCGATTAGTGTTGCCATACCTGACGTTATTATTTGGTTGTGTTACGGTTTCCGAATCAGTGTTGGATAACCATCAGCACTCGATTCTAAGGTTTTTGTTTTATGTGAACTTAATTGGTCAAATAAACGTGCTACAATATTCGTAGGGCATAAATAGGTACCACGGGGATGAGTTCCAAATCCCCAATATGGCGTCCAAATTGTTTTATAGAATGTATGGGATATTCATTCCCCCTCCTCCTCTCAACAGGCAAGAACACAATGACTTTGCTCCTTAAACCGCCTGGCTACACGATTCTTCTTTTCTTCATTCTTCGAAAGTTTCTGTGAAAGAGGGGATGAGAGAAGATAAAAGTTTCCACACATTCTTCAAATGTAGTAATTTTTGGAAGCAAAAATTCTGTAGGATTCTCGGTTCTTCTTACGCACACAATTAAATAGTTGCCCACACGAACCGGTTTGCCGAATGTAAATTTCACTCTCACACATTTTGGTATCACACGACTTTTAACATCAACGAAGAAACTACGTGTAGCCACGCTTTCTTCAAGATGAAAGCTTCAAGAAGCCGCTTCAAGAAGAATGATGTAGCCAAGGCCAAAGGCTCATATTCTGATATTGGAAACTATCGTTGAATAAGCGGAAGCTTAAATACATGAATTGCTTCTGAATCTGTTGGCGACGCAAGCAAACATTATTGCTATCTTCAGCCTGCAGAAGTCGTGTGGCTCGTCTCAGATATATGAAGTGAAGTAACTGCAAGCGGAAAACTGAGAAGCTCAGATTCTTCCTTCTGTACGCCTTTTTGTGCCTTGGTGTCTGGACTCGTGCCGACTCGATGACGCCAGTCTTCTTGCTTTTCGCTTCTGCATTGATGCGTCATCACGTTGAGCCGCTACTGCCAGTTTTGTGACAACAATTTCTTTTTCAAGTTATTTTCATTGTTACGTTGTGGGTACGTAAGAACAGAGCTTATGCAGCGAGAAGGATGGAGAGGAGCAGAGAAGCGACAATAAAAGCTACGCAACCATTGTTGGATGCACTGGCACTTGCGGTTATGCATCCATGGAGACCGACATCCGTGGCGGTTGGATGCAGTAAACGTTGCAGGAGCAGCAAAAGCGGGGCACAATGGGGCGGCGTGCCAGCAAATAATGAAACCTATTGTTGTTGTTGCTTTTGTTGCTCTCATTGTTTGTCCTCTATTGACGGTTCATATTTAAGAGGAAAGAAGAACGGATGAAACTGATGATTAAAACGAGAAAATTGTTGCTTTTAAATGCTTTCGTAGTCTTTCTTTCATAATCAAATTTAACGGTTCGTTTTCGTATTTTCATCGTTATTAAGTGTTATAATGCATTTGCCCGTGAGAATTCCACACTTAATATATCAAGGCAAGCGGGACCTTTTTTGAACCTCGATGATTTCTATTGTGATCCTGGGGATTACAAAGTCACGAAGTTTGAAACATGAAGTTTGAAACATGATTGTCTTCTCCAAAGGTTAGAATAGCGTATCTAAATGGGGATTTCCACTGTAATCACTTATAAGAGGTCTTTTTCCAGATGTTATTTGGTTCCCCGCTTCGTTGTTTATCCAAGCAAATGATATAAATAAATTCTCTGGAAAAACTACATAAAGTCAAATTTCCTATCTTTTATTGAACGCTTTATCTCGTTCTCGTATCACACAAAACGGCGATCATTTCAGAATCAATTAAATGCGCTCATATAATGTTAACATCAAGTCATTTGACAGCAATAAAAATCAAATGCGTTCGACTTTCACACTCGTCCAGCGCAGTGGTCGTGTTGTTGTAGCCTGTGTAATGAAAAACATTTTAGATGTTATTTATGAATCACACAAATGTCAATCTGGCATCAGCTTTATCAATTAAATCTGAAATCCAGCGGGATTTTTAAGATTACTTCGTAGATCACATAAAGATCCCAGCGAGTCAATCAAAATTCAGCCGCAGAGGGCACCACAAATGTTTGCTTTTGAAGTGGAAGCTAAATAAATTCTTGAACTGAAGAAAAAAGAAAATAAATTCTAAATCATCATTCTTCAGTTTATTAAAAGATATTAAAGTATTTCATCAGGTTAACAGTGGATTTATAAGCTGTTATCGCGTTCGCCATCAATTATTCCACTTTTACCTTCAATAAATTTGATTTATATTAGATTCCCATTTTAGTTGATCTTTATACGCACATTTAATTGTGCACATTGTTGCCATTTTGAACTGCGCTAAACTTGTTGCGGTTCAGCCTTAATTGTCTGGGTTATTCACTGTCTGATTTCATTTCTCATTCCTGCAGTCTGCACAGCTGGATATGGTGCCGTTTTCTCGGCTGGTCTTCTGTGGATGCTGCAGTTTCTTTGTTAATTTTCAGTTCCTTGACATCTGAACTCTCTAGACTGGTGGTTCTGATCAGTGTTGGAAGATTTCTGAAGATTTGGTATAGGAACTTGGTACCCTACAACCATTCTGAGTCCACCAAATGTTTTCTCTCGAAAATCCTTAAATTTTATTAGTGTTCTGGTCAGTCTCCCAGAGTTTGGAAGATTTCTTCTAGAGACCTCATTCCCTACAGCCAGTATTGTGCAACTCAATGCCGTTTTTGATATTTTGGTCAAGTTCACACTTTTCTAGAGCGTCTCTCTCTTCTTCATGTTGCTTAATTCAGTTTCGAATCGAAGATCTGTGAAAACTGAACTTTTGATTCATTCCGTCAAGGGATCTTGATGAGTCCTGTAGACTTTTCTCGCGTAACTTCGCTTCACATATCATTCCTTTATATTCTCGTTTGAAGTGTCAGTGTCCTCCACGGAATACATCACGGAGGAAATCGTAACTTTTCAAATTATGGCTGCTTTACAAGTTTGCCAAAGTTTAGTGATTAAAAACTTGACTAGAGAGAAGATCGTTTTCAATTATATCTCTAAATGTTTACGAAAGAGTTTTTTGTGTTTTAATGCTATAAAAATCTTATTTATTACATTCAAACATGATACGTGTGCTGTTTTGCTGTCATCGTGCCAAAAACAATCAACAATTCTTCCCCCATTAAATACTGAAAGTTTTCCAATGCTCTTCTGGTCCAAACTTGCCTAAGGCCACATGGGAGGAACTCTTGCTTCAATATTTAGCCAAAAAAGATATGAAAGCCCACGACACGAATGAGTGAAGGACTCTTAATATGAAGGCAAAGAAGGCCGAGCAAATCGCTTGTCGTCCACATTTCGAACGCTAATCGTTTAATTGCATCTCTTATCCGAGAGAACAAAACCAGTTGACGAGAACTCGGTCGCATTTATTGGCTTCAAGCCAACTGAATGTTTTGCTCGTTTTCGAATTCGAACAAATATTTGAACGGTATTCAAATGAGTTATTTTTCCCAAGCGAGTTTTGCTCAATTTTTCGTTTTGGAATTTTCTGTGTCAGGAATGCGTGGCGTTAATATTGATTGGCGCTGTTATTGCAAGATGTAAATGCAATTTATTAAATTAGATGTTATTGAGGTTTGTGATTAGACGACTTGGACCGCTGAAATCGCTTCCGCTTTAGAAGCGGAAGGAGAAACAAGTGCGTGTAATGAATTAAGCGGATACCGAAGGGTTCTGAAGGGCTGCTGCAGGGTTTTTTAGACGGCAAGCTCATCTTTCTATTCCACTTACTATAATTGTATTTAGTGGAATTCTGGTCAAAATGAAACTGAGTAAAGACGCATTCTACAAGAAATTCTAAAGATTGCAGTTGATTGCCACCACACGCCAAGAATGTCTCGCCCGATTTCGTGTTCATTAAAATTCTTTTATAATGAATGTCGCGTCGCGGTCATCAAAATAAAAACTTTTCTTAGAAAATTTCAGAGCTGTTGACAGCATTCGCGTACCTTCCCTCTTTCCGGAAATGCAATGACGAAACAGTTTTCCTGTCAACAGCAAAGTATTTATTTTTATTTCGAAAGTTTCTGAATGAACACAAATACACGCGTGCCGCGAAGCCAACGTCTGCCCCACACGCCAGCTGCTGTGTGACACCCACAGATCACGACGAGGTACTTTCGGCTGCTCCGCAGTCCATTCGCCTCCAGTTACTCGAAGCGACCTCAACTTCAAAAGTCGGCGCCGGCAATCCATGCTCGCGCCTGCCTGTTTGACCTTCTCTGCCACTGTCACACCCACCTACTCGCGTCTTACTCGCGCTGCGTCGGTGTCGCTGCTGCAGAGTTCAGTGCGACTGCAGAGGTGGCGCTGAGATTTCAATGCTAAATACGAGCTGGCGCTGCATCAGCTGACTAATAGTTAATCTCTTCGCCGAGTTGCTGCCTCAGCGTTGCGATAAAATGTGTCTGCTAATTTGGCTTGCTACAGCAACAATTTGTGGCTGCAGCAGTGAAGAGCTTAACCGACGCAACGCTCTGGTGGATTGAAATATGAAGCTTTCATAATTTGTAGCTGGTTAAGCGTTGGCTTTCGAGGGAAATGAGTGGATGGCAATTAATTATGTCGTTACAACTACAGCTACAAGAACAACAACACAGCTGCCGATTTAGCAAATTAAATACTTCAGTGTGCGAAGAGATTTTTCGTCAACAACCGGAAGTGCGATTATAAATGAGAGGCGTTTTATTTAATCAACTAAATCCGTTTATTTAGAAAAGTGTTTCTAAAATTACGAATTAAAATTTAGTTGTAATCAGATTATTTTACGGTAAATTTTCAGTAAAATTTATGGTAATTTGTGACTGTTATTGTGTTAAACAAAAAAAAAAAAACACCTGTAACACGAAACTTGAAAGCACGCATTTGTCGCCTTGTCGCAGTATATATCGAGCAATCTAAGCAGTATCAAAGATGCTTTTTTTTATCATTTAAACAGCTATGTGGCGCCAAAGTTGGTAATAAAGCAAACTTAATGGTGCTCATCTTGTGCTTTATGGTCACCTCGCGTGGGACAACACGACGTATGAGTCGTAAAAGTGGTTTTTAATCCCATGAAATGAGGTTCCCCCGTTAAAAAGTGCGTGTGTTTTGAGATATCGAGAAAGAGCTACAACAATTTTAAAACCACTTAACACTTTCTAAGAACAACAGAAGAAATCAAAAACAAATCAGAAGGAATTCCCATATTTTGAATGCAAATGAATAGAGAATTTTTTAATGAATATTCTGACACTCGTTCTTTGCAAAACCACAAACTTTTTAACGCTCTCTACACTCCTGCGCTCACTCGCTGAGCAGCTGTCGCTCGCTCGCTCATTCGCTCACTTGGTGCGAAGATCTGCGCTGCCCCAACAACTCGCATCAGTTGCCAGCCGAACTGCAAACCGACGTGAACCAGAAAAAAGTGGAACATTTTGAAGATGATAAAAATCTTAGCGTTTTTAGCTGAATGCCTAAAAAGTTTTCATTAAGTAGACAGAAAATCGTTCTATAATTAGGTAAAATTCAATTGCGTCTTGCGAAAATTTGAAGTTGTCGTGAAGAAATCAAAAGTTCAGTGCTGAAAAAAAGTGGAATTCAATTATTTACTCGATATTTTCCACCAACGGCCTTGTAACTCTAAACTGTGAATTCAAATTTATTAAAGTGTCACTTGAAGAAGAGAAGCCAAGCGGAATGAAAAATTAAAATACAGCGGAAGTGCTGCCTTCTTTTTTTTACAATCACCGCCGAGCTGATGTGGATCGTATGTGGATACTAAATTCGGCTGATTTGCATTCGGTGGCTTTTCAGTGTGTGTAGCGGTTGCTTGAATTTTCCCCACAGTCCGGTGTGTCGTGTTGCATGGGCGTTGAAAAGAATTTCAAGGTTTGCGTTGAACTTGAATTCGGTCGGTCGAATGCCTTTTATATTTATTTTCCGAACAATTAAAAGAGACAAAGGATGTCATTTTTTTATTTCAATTTCTTTGTTTAAATAGACAATTTCCACTTAAAAATATTAATTATTTCTTCTCCAAAACCAAGCTGCCTCATCACGCGCGGCTTTTCTTTCAATTTGGACGTTTTTATCTTTTTACTGCATTTTTGTCCCCTTTCAGTCGCGTTAGTCAACGCATTCGTCTTGTTGCGCTTGATTTCTTTGATGCTTAATTTAGCTGTCATTTGTTGCTTTTTTCGTATTTTTTATTATTATTTTTTCATTTTCTGCTTTCTTTTTAGATCTTACTTTGTGGTTTCCCACAACTTTGCCCGATTTTCCGCATGACGAAACCGCTTTTCGTCGATGCACAGCCATCACTCGCGTTGTTGGCCTGTCGTTCGGTGTTGCAGCCGCGATTTGTTTTATGTTGCCCCTTCTCTGTGCCATCTGAATCTGAATTTGAATCTCGTGTCGCGTCCGTCGCCCATTCAAGTTGCACGCATTTTATTTTTCATCCTCTAATGATGACAAGCAGCCGCGGACGCACGCACATTTTTCACGAGCAGCTCTTGTTTTTCTTTTTTGCAGCCATTTTGGCGGCAACAGTTTTCCCATTTTGTTGTTTTTGTTATACGGAGAAGGTGAAACTGTGTGTTTCTATGAAGGAGTTGAATTATTGAAGTAAATTTTAGCGTAGAAATCCAATTATAAAGTTTTCGCCAAAAATAAACAGAAAATCCGGAAGAATTAATTTAAAACGCCTTCAAAATGCTATCGAATTCAAAATCTCTTGCTTAGAAACGAGACGTGCTAAATTAATGATTCTCGAAAAATCAGCCAATTTTAATTAAGCTAAAATTATACTTGTGGAAATTTGTATTTTAAAGGCTCGCTAATAAAACGCGCAGTGATCATTAAAATTATTTATAAATTTTAATAGTTTTCAATGCATTTTTCTTCGCTTTTTATCTGCACAGCACTGGAAATTTGGTTTTTTTGAAAACAGATTTCCTAAATCTCTCGTTAACATACCAAAACATGTGTTTTCCATCAAAATTTTCAAGTATTTATTGGAAAAAAACAGCAAATGATTTCGTTGTTATGTGAAAAGTTTCGCTAAACTATGATAATTTCTGGGAAATTCTTAAAACGCTCCGTATTTTGGGTTTTCTGTGCTTTTAGTTTACAAATCCCCTGCGTCGTCTCTCCCACCTGCCGTTAATTCCATCCGCAAATAGTTGCTTCGCTATTTCTTGCTCAGATCTTCTCCATGTTTGGTTTTAATTGTTCTTCCGGTATAAAAACTCATTTCGTGGAAGAAACAATGATTTCCTCTCTATTTACAGCGATTGTGACAAAATTGCTCGGTTAAAGAAAGAAACCAAAAGATTTTCGGTTGCTAACTATAGTTTAGTTAAATGTTGTTGTCACGTTTCTGCTGTTTACGAATTCGTCTTCGAGCGAGTACCAAATTTTAGTGGAATTTTTTTGTGTGCTGGCGATTTATTTTTGGTTTTTTCTAGAAATACAGAAAGAGAAAAAATTTCTTGAAATATTGAAATTGAAAGATCGTTTATCATCCATTATTAGTTGTTTATTTTTTTACTTAAAATGCTGATACGTTATTTCAAATCAGCCAACCAGTTGATTGAAGAAAAACATTACACTGAAAAAAGTGATATTTAAAAATATGATCTTCTCACTTTCCTTTATTTCCCCACTGTAGATCACCACCATGGATCAGCCGTTGATCGTGCAGGCAGAGTATTCGTTCAAAGGCGGCAACAACGACGAACTGTGCTTCAAAAAGGGCGACCTCATCACGGTGACCCAGCGCGAGGAGGGCGGCTGGTGGGAGGGCACGCTGAACGACAAGACTGGCTGGTTCCCCAGCAACTACGTCAACGAATACAAGGCGGCGCTGCCGGCTTCGGAGGCCATACGTCCGCCGGAGGAGATCCAGGAGTACCGCTCGGTGGTGCTCAAGGACCTGCTCGACTCCGAGCGAGCACACGTGGCGGAGATACAGGGCCTGCTGGAGAACTTCTTGCAGCCTCTGCAACAAACGCACTTGTAGGTTGACGAAAAGAACGCACATGTGTTTGAATGCCTAACGCTAATTCCTCGCCTTCCCCACTCCCGCGCAGACTCACGCACGATGAATACGCTCAGCTGATGTGCAACTTCGTGGAGGTGGTCAGGACGCACGAGGAGCTGCTGTCGAATATGGAGGAGTGCAACGACCGCGTTGGCAAGTTGTTTCTCACGAAGGCGGCGCTCATGAAGCACGTGCACCAAGCCTACTGTGCGGCGCATCCCAAAGCCATTGTTATTCTAGACAAATACAAGTGAGTTAACCGGTTTTTTATTGCGCATGAAATCTCATTGAAACCTTCTTCTAAATCCTCAGAGATGAGCTGGAAACGTATATGGAACGTCAGGGCGCGGCTACTCCTGGTCTTCTGGTCTTGACCACGGGACTCTCGAAGCCTTTCCGACGCCTGGACAAATACTCGGCCATGTTGCAGGAGCTGGAGCGTCACATGGAGAGCAGCCACCCCGATCGCGGTGATACGCAACGCAGCGTTGCAGTCTACAAGGACATTGCGGTGATTACAGATGAGGAGTGCAGAGTGTTTGAGAGTGGTAATCACGTTTTACCTTTTAGGCCACCTGTTCCGCAACACGCCGGCAGAAGGAATTGGAACTGCAAGTGCTCACGGGCCCCGTGCGTGGCTGGCAGGGCCAGGAATTGAGCTCTCTGGGTAAAAAGCGCTTTTACTTAACTTTTTCATCGTTTACTTAACTACAGACTAACGTGTATTCTGACCCACATTTAAAGATATTCAACCGATTCAACTTAATGAGTTTCTCTATGCAGCTACCGACTTTTTGATATAAAAAAAAGAAATTAATCATTCGTAGACATCACACAAACTCCTCTTTATTGAAATAAGTGAGCGCAACATTTCCTCGTTCTTGCAGGCGACATCATTCACATGGGCAGCGTGGCAGTGGGTCCTGATCATCGCGACCGCTATTTCGTTTTATTTCCACAGACACTGTTGATTTTAAGCGTCAGCCAAAGGATGAGTGCCTTTATTTACGAGGTTGGTTTGGGTTAGAAGTACGCATTTTATCTCAATTTACACGCTTTCGTTGCTCTCCTCTGCAGGGAAAACTTCCACTTGTTAACATCATCGTGAATCGCCTTGAAGACTGCGAAAACTACAAGAATGCCTTCGAAATAAGTGGACCGCTTATAGAGAGCATCGTGGCCGTCTGTCAGGGACCCAACGAGGCGAACAAATGGGTCGAGCTGTTGACTGCCACGAATCCCACGCTGCCGATGGGTATCAAGCGGCAACTGAGCAATCTGAGCAACGCGTCGTTGGGAGGCGGCTGTCACGCTCCGCCGCCACCAGCACATGTAAGTCGAGACTGCTGTAAGAAGAATAGAGAGGAGGGGACAAAGAAAACATAAAAGACAAAGATTTTGTTGTTGATCTCTGTCCCCTTGCATTCACGTCGCAGCTCTTTATCCACCCTTACTTGAATTCTTTAACTCATCTCGTAATTTGTCGACCATCCAACCTCCCTTCCATCCAATGTAACGTAAAACGAAATTAAAAACCGCCTAAACACCTTTTAGAATCCACACATTCTTGACACGCGTGGTTACTGCACGCGTTTTTCACTCTGCGCCTACTACGGGGGCAGCAGCGCCCCTGCAACGGGCAGCATTACTCTGCCTCCCCGTAGCTACCCATCTACGGCGCCGTATACCAGCTTGAGTGCTCACTTCGCTCAGTTGGTACGCAGCGGCGCGCTCAAATCGGCCATCGTCAAGTTGCTGTTGTACCCGCAAGCGCGCCAAGAAGTCGACTTCAGAAGCATTCCACTGCGTAGGAAACGCAAGCACAAGGCGGCGGCCCAACTACGCCGTTCGCAGCCTCCAAACGACGTTGAGATTTCAGGCTCCTCGGAGCGATCCGACCGCTCAGAACTGGAGCGTCAGGATGCCTTTGAACTGCCCACCGATTCGGAAAGCGAGGGGGAGGATGTGGAGTGTGGCGGCACCTGTACCTCCAACCCGTTCGATTACATTAAATTTCACGCGAACAAACGGGAATCCCCGTACAGCTCCACAGATACCTTCATCGATTATGGTTCGCGTCGTCTGTGCAGTAATCTCATCAAGCTGGATTCGAGCAGCGGGGATCTCGACGCGCGGCAAAGCTCTGCAGGCACTCATAAGGAGTCGCTCGTGATTGGATCCAAGGCAGTCCGTGCGCTGGCACGTAATTCCTCACAGCAGAGCGCGAAGAGCGTGATACACACGACAACAGCTCGCTTGGATCTCGGCCACGGTGACGCCATTGCGACTCCGTGCAAGTTACTGCAACAGAATTCGGGAACCTCGCATATTTCATCTGTGTACGGCGAACGACTGGGTGCGGGAGGCCTGTACATCGCTTGTGAAGATCTCGCTAACATCGACGATGACACGAATATCAAGCAGGTGTCTGCACAGCACACTGCGAGACCCCCACTGTCGCCCACAGAGCGACACAGCATGCCTAATATATTCGTGGGGAACCGCTTCAATCGCTCATTCAACACCGAGGTTTATGTGCCGACCTGGCTGGATCGCCAGGAGATGCAGCAGCAAAGTGTTGATCGCGTGAACCTGAGTGCGGATTGCGTGCTACCAGTAGATGGACTGCAGAGCGAAGAAATGCATTCCAGCTCCTTGGATTTGCCGGCAGCGTGTCGCACGGCACCCGATCAACTGCAGGCCGAACTGCTTTACAACTTCGACGAGCGCAGCGGATTGATTAGCGGCGGCATAATCGCGCCTCCTTCCATGTTCACTCAACCCGTGTCGCTGGAGGAAGCCGCGCGACGTGTAAGTCTTCAGCGTTCTGAAGGTTCATTCGGGCGACATGCTCTCAATTCAGACAAGCGGCTCTCCTCGAACAAGGGAAGCAAGCCGAGCGACGATCGCCAAAGCAGTTCCTCAACAGAAATTTGTATTGAACCACCGCGCAGCTTCAAAAATTCCAGCGACGGTGCTGACGCGCGTCGCGCCTCCATACGTCGCTGCATCAGTTATCAGTACGTGCAGATGTCCGCCGCGGATGCGACACGCACGATCAACCCGGATTATAAAGACACTGAGCAACCACATCCGCGGCCCGGCGGCATCTCGAATATGGCGACGAGTCCGAAGTGTAAATGCTGCGAAAGCTCACAGTGTCCCAGTCCTCGTTCCAGCGACTCGGGGATGGCAGGAAGCTGCACGATCGCTTCGCCCGACCCGCCGCATCCGCTGTACAGTCAGCAGGAATCGCTTAGTAAGGCGCCGCTTGCAGAAAACACCCTGCCGCCAGAAGTTGATCTCGCGCGTTTCGATATCTGCGGCACGTTTCGCGAAAAATTCCTCACTCCTGAAGCTACACAGGAAGATCTCACGGAGGCTGGTGATGCAGCGACAAATGAGGCGAGGGCGGCGATGCCGTCGACGACCTCACAGCCAGCCAACACTAACCGACTACAAATCAACACGAAGAGTATTTTCATCAAGCCCAGAATGAACAGCGGCGGCAGTGACTCTGTCGCTTCGTCCAGTACTGCCGCTTCAGACGCGACCACCGCCGAGATGACTGCGGCCGGACTGTTTCGGTCCGGCATGTACGCGCATTGGTGGAAGAAGGAGAAGCTGCCAGTGGAAGTGGTGCGTGGAATCGCGAGCAGCTACAAAAAAGCGCTGCTGACTCCCGCAGCCAGCAAGGACTCTTCGCAGTGCTCGTTGTGCTCCATCTGCCGACGTTCGATCAGCGCAAGCGGCTTCAGTGAAGACATCGCCTACTGTGCGCTGTGTCAGGATTGCGTGTCGCTCTGCAGCGTCGCTGATGCCACGGCGACTGCCGCAGCAGTTGCAGTAGAAAACTCGTCGCGATGTCCTCTGTGTAGCCATGAATCAGCAGCAGCAGAGTTGGAGGGAGATGCTGTCAGCGTGTCGGAGGCTGTTGAAGTCGCGGCTTCACCTTCTGCTCGTAGTTTCTCTGAGTGTCCCATCTGCAAGGGTGCAGCCACACTCGCGCGTACCGGCTCGCGATCGCAGGACGGTGACGGTGCACGAATCGAGTCGAATCGCGTTGGCACTCCGATGGAAGGCAAGCATCCAGAGCGTACTCGTTGAGATGGAGAGCATGCGTGTGTCTCTGTGCACGTGTTGTTGTTTTGTAAAGTTTGCGTTTCTCAATTCGTTTTTCTAACTTTGAATTCTTTTGAACGAGCCTTTGATTTTATTGACACGACTGGCGGACCTGAGATTAATTAAAAGGAAAGCCTTCGATTAACAATCGACGGAGAAATCCATCGATTATTCGACCAAGCGTTATACGACTTTATTATTATTTATTATGTATTATTAATAATTGTTATCTTTACACTTTTTGCGCACCACAGCTTGGTTTTTTGATATTTCGAAAACAACAAGAATTAATTGATTTCATTTAGTTTGCTTGCCAACTTCATTCAGACCATCAATTCTCGTTGTCGTTAACAAATCCTAACAAAATAGAAAAATTCAAATTCTGGAAAACGAACTGAATCGAAAGTTACAAAACATTCTCACCTCACCACGCATCTCTCTCACGCTCTCTTGCTTGCTGCTTGTTGTTGTTGCGCTTCACAGCTGGTACGGAATTTTGGATTTTTGAAGAACCACAAATGGAAACCCCAAAAAGCACTGAATATTTCGAATCTTGTGGAACCCGAACCTACTAATTTGATTTTTCGACAACTAATAACTCCCCTCGAAATTACTGCAGCTTGAACTCTGACCTTGTTTACAATTTGTTCCAGAATGCCGCCCCTTCACTACCAACCGCCTGAAACTTGTTGCCATCCCTGTTTATTTTACTAAAATTTGTTTTTATTCTCCATCTCCGACTCACTCTCACACTCAGCTTTCATTACGAGAATACTGACAACTTCTTCCTTCTCTCATTAAAGATGTCGCCTCCCGCCAACCTCAGCATGTTGAACCACGCGCCCAACTCTGCGCCGCGCCAGGTGTCCGCAGCGGCTGCCCCCAACTCGCATCAGTCACAACACAAACGGAGCCTCTCGTTCAACCACCACCTCAGCTACAACCAGTACACGCACACTCAGCATCCACAGCATCCTCATCATCAACAGCCACCACCAAGTCTGCCCTGTCATGCGGCGGCAGCGGCGCCAGCAGCGGCGGCGGCGGCAGCAGTGGCTCCGCCAAACCACAAATCAAGTTTAGCCCCGATATCGAACAGTATTTCGAAGACGCCCCCCGCAGCGGCAGCGGCGCCAAGCATGGCGGGATCAAGCGCAAGGATCGGAAACACAAAAGGTTCCGCTAAACTTCTCCTCCCTTCCTCCCCCGCGGCGTGGTAACTCTGACTTCCTTCCATTGCAGTTAACTGGAGCATCTCGAGTTTACGACCGGCTCCTCCACTGCGTCCCAACCTTTTGAACGCCACCAGCAGCAGTAGCAGCGGCGGCAGCTCGAATGCGCTGTCGAGCTACTGCAGCGGCCGCAAGAATCAGCCGACCTACGAGGAGGACGCGCTGGTGCTGCGCGTCTTCGAGGCGTACTGTGCGGCCTACCAGAGCAACGCGAGGAACACCATACACTCAGGTAAGGCTGAGAGGCCTCTGGCTCGCAGCTTCTCTAATTTTCCTCAGTGTGGTTTGCTTGAATTTAACGCGAGAACGCTTTGAAAACTTAAACTCAACGAAGCGAAGGCTCTCGAGCCAAATCCGGAGCGTTCGTCTCGTGTAACTCTTGATTTACGTATTAATTTGATGCTTAATAATTGTGAAAATGCTTCTTATTAACCCGAAACTCAGAGTGTAGGGATTCCTAGTCAGCCCCATTTTTTAACGCTATTTAAGGAACTGAAAAATATTACTCCACATTTTAATTTTCGTGTACTATATTTGTTATTTTAAGGTTATTTTTGCAAAGTTTTCTGTTAAAATAAGAGTTTTAATTTAGTTTAAGTGACTTTTATTGTATTATGTTCGGAACAACTAAATTGTTAACCTCTAGCTTATTAATGGTTTATATTAAGTTCGCCTCCACACATCAATCAAGTAATACATCCACACATCAGTTCCGACCTGCATATACACGCACGCATTGGATTTCAGTTTAATTTCATACCTCGAACTTACGTACTCACCGACGTAACCATGTAAAACTTTAGTTTTAATACCAATTTTGTTAACGCAAATAAAACTGATGTAGTCTCAATTAATAATAAAGCTGTTCCACGAGCCCTAATGTTTGTTTAGCCCATCGTTACCTTAGTTTTTAGAGTTCTGTATCATCACCGCCATCGATTACCACTAATTTCTAACTCTGATAACCTCTAATCTCTACGAACTCGTCTATTTATTTCACTTTCTTCTTAACTCCACACTTAACTCGTCCTTGTAATTGTTAGAGAGGATATTTCGGGGAGGAAATAGCGTTGTGATAGGCCTTCAGAAATAGTTGAATTATTATTATAAAGAAGGATAAGAGTTTTTGAAATGGGAGTTAATTTAGGTGAAACAGATTTAGGAATTGAAGTAATGACACAAATTACATGCGGGATATAAAACTTCGTCCTGATATTACCGTTTATTAAAAGGCTCTTCGCAATAACGAATTTGACTTGTCAGAATACTTCCCTCCCTGTCCACCGCGTTTATTAACAACTCATCCTCGGCACCTGCTTAAGTTTATCAGCCCGCAGCCCAAACTACCGTATTTTACCCAACTTTATTCGCGTTTTTATTGCTACATTTTGGTTTTGGCATCCTCAGCGTGTTGGATCACCTTAATTTGTGTTGCATCCAGTGTTGCCCCTCATAATCCGCCAAGATTTTAGAGACTCTCCCGCCCCTCTTAGCGACACGCCTTTTTTATTGTTTCCTTAGTCGCTCGTGTTTGTTGTGTTGCTTTCGTTATTGTTATTGCTGTGGTTAGCGTCAGTTTTCTTTTCGCTGCTTCTCGACTTCCCCTCTATCTCGCTCCCCTCCATTCCTTCCTTTTCATCTGTGCTTCCTTCTAATTTTCTTCCTTCCTGTCTCTTATCTCTCCACTCTCTCGTCCCCGCCTGCCTTTTGTTTTCTCTTCGATTTCATTTCTCTATACACTCTGTTAACTCAAATCTAGCCCTCCAACCCTGGACGCCATGCCTGCCCATACGCGGCGGAAAGCTGAAGACCAGCAAGCACTTCTCCACGTCCAACCCGCAGCTGCCCTTCGTCTGTGGCCAGTCGCAGCCACCCTTCGGCGGCTCCAGCGCCCCCGGCCAGCACGGCCCCAGCTCCACCAACAGCCTCAACTCATCGTTCATCTGGCGCGAGGCGAGTCCCAACAACTTCAACCTCTACTCGAGCTCCGTGTCCTCGCTGAACAGCGGCGGCTACCGCTACTCGCTGGGTGGAGGGGGTGCTGGTGGCGCCACAGCCGCCAGCAGCTCGCAGTTCTCGCCCACCCCGGCGGACTTCCGCGCGCTCTCCGAAGAACGCGCCACACGCAAATCACTTAATCGGATGAAGAGCGGCTTCGGCTCTGGCTACGACAACATCTTCATGTCGCCTCTGATGCCGCGCAAAAACAAGCCGCTGATGAAGAACTCCGCTTACTACGCACATCAACGCACTCCACCGCCCGCGGGCTCGATGTCGGCGAACTCGTCGCCAAGACAGCCGCTGCTGATGCGCAATCGATCGGAGGAGCAGCCGCCGACGGAGCGCTATCAAGCGGCACCCGGACTCTACGATCGGCGACTGAACCGCTCCTTTGAGACGGCGTGCGGCGGCTACGGACCGCTTTACGGGCAGAAAACGGATGCGCTGCGACGCAGCACACCGCACTTGGCGGCCGATGAAGAGGATGCCAATTTTGGGGCAGCACAGCGGCACAGCGGCCACCGCGGCTGCGGTCTCGGGCTGCTCAGGAACGGCGGCGGCGGCTGCGTGGGCTCCGCAGGCTCAGCCGGATCGGACGCGGACAACCAACGGCACTCGGCGACGTGGTGTTGCGGTAATTTTGTGATGAAGCAGTGGCGAAAAATGAATCATTACTGATTGGCCGATGACTGCTTGAAGGAATGACTGGCCGAACGACTGATGGAGTGACTGATTGAATGGCTGAAAGAAGTTACAAATGATAAATGAAAATGCAAAAGAGGCAAAACAGAAAATCGAAAATCACGCTTCAGAAGGCTGCGCTACCGCTGCTGTTGCTTCATGATGCGCTTTTCCACCATCCTGTTTTAACCCCCACGTACTTTTTAAGTTCGAAATACGTTTTAGAATTCCGTGCGTACTCAAAATATTATTTGGTCTTGAGTTTGCGTTGGTTGCCACGTATTGTTTTGTTCCGTGACGCATGCGACAAGTTTATCGTTAATTTGTTGATTATTTTTATGCCATTTCGAGAGAACTTAAAATTGTATTGGTAATACGAATATTAAAATTCTGCGTAAAATAAGAAAAACTCATTTGAAACAACGAATCGGAGATCAGGTTGACCTTGCATTAGCTTTTGATGATTCATTTGCTTAAAATCGCATCAGAGCTGTAAAAGATTGCAGTCATTTCCACATACGACTGACTTCAGCGTCTTCGAGGAGTTCAAATGACTTCAGCGACCTGACTTCGAAATCTATCAAATGATTGCAGTCGGTGTGGCTTGCATTCTCTTACATCTCTGGCTGCGTTTAGCAGGCTTCAGCTTCTTTTTTCTAGTTCTTGTAAAATAAACGCTTTTGTGCAATTTATTTTTAATATCAAATTGTTAAATTATTTTAGTATTTAACAATATTTAGAACACTCAATTAATATGCGATGCAGGATGTCGTCGCTCTGCCGGGAGATGCAATATTTGACGTAAAACTAAACCACGAAAATATAAAAAATAGCAATTATTTAGCTCGATTTATTGCAACATCGTGTTGTAAAATGTTATCCGTCTCGTAATTTGTGACTTCATTTTGTACTCTTAAAAAGCTATCAAATCTACAAAAATCAAACAAATTGTGTTGTAAAATGCTTAAATGAAGTCCATTACAATGTGTTCACATCTAATTAATCAGCTGAAACTATCGGAACTTCTAAAATATAAAAAACGAACGCTTTCAACACGCGTCACTCGCAGAACTATTGAATTTCTACTGTTTAACACTTAATTTAAATTGAATTTAATTTAACTCTGAACGTCAAATGTTATTCAAAGACTACCAAAGACCGAAGCTAAAAATGAGAGCGTTTTGTGTGCCACTAGAGAGAAAAAACTTGCATTATTTTGTATCTTAGAATAAGGAAACGTGTAATCAAAACTAAAGAAACTATAAATGTAAATAATCGCTTTAAACGCAGACACTAAGGACGCACTTTGCTGTTCAATTGTAGCTGAAAACTACTTTTATCACGAGCTTATTACTGAATTAAGTAGGCATTTTTAGTCTAACAGCGAGCGCTATTTATTTCTGAATCTAGTGCGTAAGTTGAGTGTGTGAAACGAACTAAAATTTAATGTACGAGCATGTTAAGTAGGATTCGATTTTAGCCAGAATGAAATAAACTAAAATTGTGTGGAACAAATAAACCGATGAATTTGCTAGCTAGAGTTATTACGAGAAACTCTTAAACATGCGAGGCTTTTTTTAAAAAATTCTGAATAATCACTACAGGGAAATATATCAGCTGACTTGATTTTATATTACATGTAATTAAGTAATGCAAATAATTATGTAAATAAAAATTACAGACTCAAGTAGGCGATTGCGATGGAAAAGTAGTTGATATTGGATGGAAGGATTATTTGTTCATTCAGGTCTTAGCAGTTCAATGACTTGACAAAATGCGATATAATCTCATTACCAAACTGAAAAATCTTCCTTCTCCGAACACGTTTGACTTTCGAGAAATCCAAAGCTTAATTATGAACGTGTGATTACGTCAGAAATAAGTTTATTTACCCGTTGGCTCGTATTCGACTGAATTTGTTAACCAGCGAGTATGTAACTGTTAACCAGTGTCATTCAGTTCAGCGCTAGTTGCTTTGTATACTCGTTGGTTAGGAAATTACGGAAAATACTGTTATTAATGTTCGATTACGGGGTGCCATTCGTTGGTTTGCAAGTACAAAACAGGTAGAAATTCCAACGAGCAATTGCGGGGGAGGGGCGGGATTATTTTAATCACAGTAAAAAAAAAGATTTATAACGAGTCACGCGCCGTCATTTTTTCGGCAGATCAAAAATTATACATGATTCCCATGTTAATCGTTATTTTGACAATTATAAATATCCTCCTTGCCATTACTCGTTGGAATTTGAACTTACAAGGCAACGAATGTGTACTTATTAATCAGCGATTATGTAATTGAGAACCAACGAGTGAGCCCTTCAAAAACAACGATTATGAACTAAAGCTGAGGATAATTTTCAGTTCCTATTAACTCAGAATTTGTACTCGTTGGTCTCTGCCTTTAATCCAATGCGGACTCGTTGACTCGTACATACTATAAAACTAGCGAGTAATATATATTTAATGACTGTGTAGATTATTTTTGTGATTGTTTAGTAGTCAATACTCGTCGCCACTCTACTCGTTGGCTAACTAAATCTTTCTTGCCGAGTTAGCAGTGAGAATAAAATATGCCAAAAAATAAATTAGAAAGTTTCGAGAATGTTAAGAAATAACAACATCGAGGATTTTAAGAAATAACAACATCAAAGCGTTAATAAAGCAACAATCAGATGCAACGTATTTCGTTTTTAAATTTATTATTCAAGCACATCACCGCCGCACTTAATATCTTGTATAAAAAGGAAGAAAGTAGTCTGGCTTTGGTTTTAAATGTTCCTGTAGTTTTGCAGCGGTAGAGTTTTACAAAACTCACTGCCGCAGCCTTAGATTCTGAAATCCCTCTTCGTAAACTTGAAGCTTTTCAATACGCGTAGTTTAGACATTTTTGTGCATCCAACGCCTTCGTCTTCACGCATTTTGCCTGCATCATTATTTCCGCTCAGATCTCACCGTAGTTTTAGAAGTTCTTTTCTGCCACATCGCACACTCTTGTATTCACCTGTAGTTCTCTCATTCCTATATTTTCCTTCTTTCACGATTTTGCTCATCCTCGCCCCTCACGTTCCCCCTTTCAACGCTTCGCCTTGGCATTTCACAATATTAAGCACTTTTTAGCAATTACATCGAATAAGATTCTGCTACGAAACACACTCCACTGTTCGTTTCTCTCTTGTCTCTCTTTTCGCCCCTCGGTTGCCGTGACTTGCGCGCCGCAGGTTTGGAGAACGAAGACATGACGCCGACGCTGCGCCAACTCTGGACCGCCATCCGCCAGATGCAGCAGGACATGGGCCAGATGAAGCTGCAGATCAACGAGGAGCGCGAGCTGCGCGCCAACTTGCAGCAGCTGCTGATGCAACACCTGGAGACGTCGTCGTCGGCGTCCCCGTGCTGACCGGAGCGGCAACGAGCGGCGGCGGCTGCGTGGAGTCGCGAACAAAGTGGGAGCGCTAAAAATTAGTTTCCACGCAATCTTGGAAGTTTATGCGATGCAATGCTAATTCGTTGAACGCACCAAACGTGCTTTAGCAGTAGAATTAAGTGTAGATTTTTGTGTTCTTTTTTGTTTTTCCTTTTTCTGTTTTTTATCCAACTGTTCAGTTTTATCTCAGCGAGTTAGTCGGGGTTGCCAGAGTTTGCATCATGTTATTCTTGTAAACAAAACACAAGACACGTTGTATCGCGCCTTCGGGAAACTAACGAGTACTCGTCGCAAGTATTCGCTGCACTTGTCTCAGTTAATTGATTGAGTTTGTGTCGGAAAACGTGAGTCTTTCTGTTCGCTCCTAATTAGTTCTAAATTTGTGTTCATTAATTAATTCTGTAGTCGTTGGCGGTGTTCAGAAACACAGCCTAACACGTTCACGAAACCAACGAGTGATGCGCGGTTATACTCGCTGTACTCGCGTTCTTACACTCGTCATCTTTAGTCACGAGAGCGAGAGTTTTTAAAATTGTTCGATTACTTTACGTGTTTTTCAGTAATTTCAGTGTATTTAAGCTACTCGTTGATGGAAAAACTAGAAGCTATCTGGAATCAGAAGTATTTGTGTCACTTTAGTAGGAAAATTATTTATAAATGTAAGCATTTCGCCATCATGGAATTCAACGATACCAAAAACAATGAATTGACAATACTTTTGTACGCGTAAATTAATCAATTGGAAGAAGAGAAGAGTTATTTAGAAAAAAGCGCTTAAGAGAAACACACACACACACACACAATCACTAATTAACGTCGGCACACGCACACAGAGGCAAAGAGACGACCGTTTCTTGATAGAATTTTTAGCGTGAATTACAGTTAAGTTTAGGCGAGTTTGAGTCCTCGTTCGTCGTTGTTGTTAGTTCGAGCAACGAGTATATATATACTCGTTGGTTCAAGCCACTCGCGCCGAGTGGCTCGTTCGGCAGCGAGTTCATAACGAATCACTGCGATTTTTAGCCATATTCTAGTTTTTAATTAAAGTAATTAATTACAACGTACGCTTTTTGATTAACTGATCCACGCACACGCGCACATAATTAGGTTAAAACGCTAACAAAATACGTAGAACGCTTTCAGTTGAAATAGTAAGTAAAAGTTTGCATATCGCTTCAATTTAAAATATAAGTTAAATCAATTTTATTTAAGTATTTCGTAGCTGTATTTAATTTAATATTTCGTAGCTGTTCACGAATATCTAGATTTTGGCAATTTATGTCGACTACAAAATTTGAACTGCAAATAAAATGCAAAGTTTTTTACATTCACCTGCGTAGTTTTTTCTTCTTCTTTAAATGAAACCGTTGCATTTCTACTCCTCACGGATTTAGCATTTTGACGTCCTTGCAGAGGTCCTGTTGTTTCTGAGAAAAGCCGTCCAGCAGTTGATTTTTTCTCTGAAAAAGTAGAAAAATCCTATTAAAATCGCTGTTCGCGTGTTAGTTGTGCGACTTTGAAAAACAACGCGGCGAAGACGCGACTACCAACCAACCAACCAACCAACGGTCGACAACCGCCGCAGGCGTCCAGCACCCCGCTAAACAACGAGTAGCTAATTAAAACGGTACATTCTTGCCACAAAAACGGGGCTTCGGAGCGCAACAACTTGATTCGCCTGCACGACAAGCGGATTTCTTGCAGCGACAAACATTTAAATGAGATCAACGCACCGTGAAATCAACGCTGTGAAATCCACGCACGGTGTGCGGCGCGGTGCGTGCGTTGCCGCAGCTCCAGCTCCGGATTCCAACCCGCTGCACCGACGCCAGCCTCAGCTCCAGATAAGCCATCGAATTGCTGGTCGTAGAATGCGGTGAAAAATTGCTTGCTCGCCGCGCATGCGTAAATCTTCGGTGACAAAGTGACACTCGCGGGCTGTACGCGGTCGGCATTCTTGCCTCGCACTCCCCTGCCCCTCTCCCCTCCCATCAACTAGACTCATGCAGACACAACAACAACAACAACAACAACAACTGTCCCCCAGGATCAATAAAAGAGTCGCCGCCGCCGCATCGTTGAGCGCTCGCGCGACTCGCTGGCGGAAAAACCGGCGACTCGCTGGGACGACTGCTGAGGCTGCGTTGGTCGCGCGTTTCTCTGCGGCAACTGCGAGCCTCGGCGGCGTCGTCCGTCTGCTGTGTCGGTGAGTCGGTGTCCTGCGGCCCCCCGAGGCTGCAGCGGTTTTCTCTCTTCGCGCATTCAATGAGTCGCCGCCGCGCGCCACATGCGGCAACATTAATTTGGCGTCGGAGTTACATGAATTTATGGCGCTGCGACAGCGCGGACAGCTGATTAACTGTACACTCGGTTTTGTTGTGATCTCGCAGGTTCTGCCAGCTTCAAAATTTCGGCGTCGAATGCGATGCCGGCGCAGAGGAACGCGTTGGCTTCTCCGATTGCGGAACGAGTTGTGCTTCTCTGGCTGCGTCGAACAGCGTCGAACAGCGTTGAACAGCGTCATCGTCTGCTCACCGACGACCGGCTGGCAGCTGCGTTCTCAGTGCAGCGCTGAGAGGGTCTGCAGTTGAGGCTGCAGCTCTGCGTTGATCTCCTCGCACGCCACGTGCCACCAAACAGACTAATTAATCGCGGAGACGGAAGAAATTGCGTCATCTGTGGCCGCAGCACACGTCGCGCTGCAACGCATTCCGAGCAAGAAAGCGAAAGCAAGCGCGTTGATGCGCCAGCCTGCCGCGCACGAAGTCTTCGAGAAATAATTTCTGCACGTTGCACGCCAGCAGTTGGCGGCGTGCTGCGTGCGTCCGGCGGGCGGGGCGGGGCGGGGCGGGGCGGCGCGTTTCACGTCCCTGCTTGCAGTCCATTAGCACGCCATTAATTGGCTGCCGCACGAGAGGCCGGCGAACGCGACGCTCTACGTTTCCACTTCAGGGATTAACATTTTCTGATGCCATTTTTCGAGTTTCTTTCAATCAAAATTAAGTGGAAATCAAAGTTTCCCCTGCACGCGAGCGCCGCTGTTGTTTGTTGTTAGATTTCACCGATTCGCCTCGGATGTCCGTCCGTGCGTCCGTGCGTCCGGCTGTCGTCTGTCGTCTGGCGCGGCGGTTGGCGGCTTTTTAATTTCCCCGACTGTTTCTGCGGTCGTCACACGCAGCCGCGCGACTTCTGCGGCGCGTCTTCGCTGGGCAGCGGACGTCTCCGGTCAACGCGAGCGACGGCGTGCCGACCGCCGCGGCCGGAGCTGCATTGTTGTCGGCTTCGGCTTCGGCTTCAGCGCGCTTTTGTGTTGCTCTGTGCGGTCGGCGCGGCGAGGCAGCTGAGGTCGGCGACCACGAATATTGAGCGCGTAATTAGGGTCGCGCGGCGGTGACGTTGTTGTTGTGGCCAATTTCGGTTCCTGTCCACAGCGGATGACAACAACAACTCCGCTGTCAATTTCTGTTTTCTCTCATTCAAACGGGAATCGCTAGATTAAAATGTTTTCATCGAAATTTCCCATTGAAAGTCAAACAAATGAGAGAAATTCGAGTTGAATTTATAGTGGACTTTTTTAAGTTCACCGTGTTGTGAGACTCCGCCACGAGCAACTTTGAAATTTGCTGTTCTACATTTTTAACAATGTTATTTGTTAGAAAATCGTCAAATAATTTGCATTTCAAATGATTTGCCTCAAAAAAAGGTTGTGTTGAAAATTCAAGACACAAACTCGAACTCTCTCATTCCTGCAAACTTGAACAGACTTAAACTCTCCGAGAAAACAGAATGGAATGACTTAATTTAGAGGACGATTAGATTCTCATTTCACTGCGCAATCATAACGTCGGCAACAATTACGGCCGCGGCAGCAGCAGCCGAGACGACAACGGCGACGACGAGGACGACGGCGACGAGGACGACGACGACGTCGTGACGGTAAGCGAGACCATCAACATGCCAGCATTAAATGCAACTTAATCACGTGATGTGCCAGAAAATGACAGCAGCGGCAACACCTAAATACCAGCAGCAGACAACAAACAACAACAACAACAACAGCGGCAACGAAGAAATGCAAACGCCGTCGTCGTCGCTGATGGGATGCGTGTGCGTCGACTGATGCTGCTGCTGCGACGTCTAACAGTTAATTTGCGATGATGAGAATCCAATTGTCGTGCTCAAGGTAGCACGAAACAAAGCAAAACAACAACAACACCACTCGTCGTTCTCAATTTGAAGAGAACTTCAGAACTCCGACTTCAGATTGAGCATGCAGTGCTCGTATTTGTTGTTGTTGTGCTCCTCGCTCGTGGTCGGCAGCGCTCGTAAAACACACTAAAATCGGTTTTAGACTAGAAAGTCGTCAATGATGTGCGCAGTTTGTTCAACTGAATTTAGCAGCGCGATAAAAGTGAAGTGAAGCTTCTGATTGAAGTGATTTTCGGCCGCTAATTGCAGTCGTGTTTCCGTTTGTCTGTCGATTGATTTTCCCGATTGTTTTACGCGTTCAATTCTCTGCTGAACAGCGCACTGAATGCTCGCACTTAACAGCCGATTATTGCGTTTTTTTGCTCCTCAAACGCTTTCGAATGGAGTTTCAGTTGGTTTCTTCACTTAATTTTATTGGTCTTCCTTATTGTTTCCCCTCTTCTTGGAAAATCTGTTTAGTCAGCGCGTGTTTATGCTGCACTTTAGCTTCGAATTGCCATCATTAGATTGTTAATGATGCAAATGCTAACAAATGATAACGAAATGATGAAGTTTCACACGACAGAAGAGAGCAAAAAGGAGGCAATCAACGCAAACTGAAGCTTTAATTTTTAAAGTTTAAAATCGTTTGTTCGCGAAGCTCTGCATTTGTTGGCTGCTCTGTGTTGTCGTCACTCAAGAGCGCCAAGTCACGCCGTCACATCACGAAGCTTGGAGCCGAAGAATTCACTCAAAACATTGTTGAGAGCATTTTAGAAGGCTTTCAAAAGCTCTCCAGCCACGTTCACGGAGAGTGGGAGAGTAGAACGAGCTGCAGAGAGAGCAGGTGTCGTGTTGCGCAAGATCTGCAGAGCGAAACGTTGCTGGCGAGAGGAGAGACGAAGCATTTCGAAGTCTGAGCAGAAACTTTTGCTCAAAAGTGTTGTTTCAATTTTTTGTACCGCAAACGAAGTTCTAAATTATTTAAATCTGGCAAGAGAAATCCTCCGCAGTCGTCTCTTGATTAATTAAATGTCTTCTCGCTTTGCGGGTTTCTCGATTTTTGTATTAATTCAGCAAGATAACACGGAGATTAACAGCGAAATCGCTTCGATGAGGATTTCTTTGCGATTGTAATTCACAGACGTCGTGGGAAGGACGATCGAAAGTGGTGCCGCCTCGCTGTGGACGCGCGCGGGCCGCCAACGCGCGCCAGGAGCTCGAGGATTCCGCTGCCGCCGCCGTGTGAGCAGCGCCGCGTGCAGAAACGAGTCACGCTGCGGTGAGGCGCTTCAACGAGCGAGTGGCGCTCGTTCGCTCGCTGTGTTGTTGTTGCTGCTCTTCTACGGCTTCTCCTCGCTGCGCCCGGCGATCCCGTGACCCAGAGACCGGCTCGTCATCGATTATCGTGCGCCGTGCGTTTCCCACAACTGCGGCGGCTGCCTCGGTCCTCCTGCTGCTGCGCGCGTCGGCCGCGTTTATTAGTTCTTAATTCTGCATCAGATTGCATTTCTGGCGCGATCGCTGGAGTGGAGTGGTCGTGAAATGCATGATTAAGTGGGCCGACGCGCGATATTGGAATCTCCACTGACAGCAGCTGCTCGCTGGACGCTGGTGGGGCCAGCGGAGGCTTGAAAAGTGTGAGGAAAATCGCGGTGAAGAGCGCAACAACGTCGTCGTTTCTAGTTTTCACACAAATCGCCAATTAAACTGGGAATTCTTTCAGTTCAGAGAGATTCTGCTGCGTGCGTGCATTTCTTGCGCGTTTATTTCAGCTCAGTTCGTCCCACTGTGCAGTATGCTGATTCGCAGCTCCTCTCTCTGCTGGAAAGCGATACTTCTGACCCAGTTCTCGGTAACCAGCACAGCATCTCCGCCCGCTTCTGCGTTTCTGCGGTGCTTCGGCGCTCGAGAAAGCGGTGGGACTCCTCGGCGGTGCGTGGAAAGGCCGGCGCTGGAATCAGCGACACGCGGCGCCAACTAATCCGGGTGTTCGAGACCCGCCGCCCCTGGGGTTCCTGAAACGTGCACTCAAATTACAGTGGAAATTAAGATCCTCAAGAATTCCGCAGAAGATTCTTAAATCAGACTGGCGAAGCGTCATCAACTGACTTTCATTCAACTGAAATCGGTGACTCGGTACTCCACTCGTTGGCACCCGCAGCTCGCTGCAGGCAGAGCGAGTCAGGAATTCGCACGCGAAGCCAGCAGGACTCGCTGGCCGCTCAGGCCGCCCGTCAACGAGTGAGCCACTCGTTCGTTCGGAAATCAGCGCGCAACGAAGTCAAATCGTTGGTTTCACTGACAGCGACTGACATAATTTCGCTGCGGTTCGCTTCGAGCGCTAAACTCGTGAATTACGAAGACATTCAGGGGGAGTTTTTGCCGCAACGCGAACATCTACAGCGTCGAGGTGCGGCAGAAATTCTCGCGAAACAAAAGACTTCAGCGAGGAATTCGCTGGCGCGCTTCATTGTTTCGAAGAAGCAGAATTTGCTGGTTAAAATGAAAGGAATTTTAAAGATTCAGGCAAATTAATGCGCTCTTTAGTTTCAAAACAACAACAACAACAACAGCAGCGACACAAACTGAAGACTTTATTAGAGTTGAAACTTCAGCAGGAGAATTTTTGAGGTCACACAAAATTAATACGAAAATTAGTCAGTTATTTGCGAACGTATAAACACACGCACACCTAGACAACCACAAACGCATACACACGTCCATATTTACAGTTATTTGGCGTCAACAATCCATCATAATTAGCGACGAAATACAGAAGCTGCGGCTTTTCAACCGGTAAAAAGTTTCAAAACCGGACCGGAGACTCCACGAAAACCCCACGAAAAACGGGATGAAAAGTAACTGCAAATATTAATTTAAAAAAATCTCCACTATTACATGCAACAGGCAGCCCTCGTGACCTTCGTTGCAATTTTTCGTGCTCATTTCGTGACTCGGCGGCTGCTCGGTTCGCCGAGCACGCGAATGAAACGCAATAATAAAGAGAGCGAATTACCGACAGCGCAGCGCAGCGCAGAGAGCGCACAACAGAGAGCAACAGCAGCCGCTGCCTGTCATGAGCTGAACGGAAATCCTAACTGTCAGCGTGTTGATGTGGAGACGGAGGGAGAGAGAGAGAGGAAGCGGCCGCCGATTAGGATCAAGAGCAACAAATTGCGGCAGAGAGAAAGAAGAAACGGCAGGCGCGTCACTAAAGAAACTCTGATAACCACGATCAAGGAAGGCAGCGGAGCGTAAAAATGACACACTTGGCGAGGCAGTGAAAATCGAGAGAACTTCTTGCAGCTCTGGAAACTCTGATTTATTAATCTTCTTAGCAAGAAAGTCGTCGTCTGCTTTTTTATTTTTGCTCAATCAGAAGCTTTAAAACGCAGAAAATATTGTAAAAACTTGAGAAATGCAAGAATTAAATGAAATGTTTTCTCCAAACTAATTTGAAAATCGTGTTGCCGCCATCGCTGTGTCTTCCCGCTCCGCCCCCTCCTCCGCACCTTCTTCTCCTTGCGCTCTTTGGCTTCTCAATCTTCTGCCCGCGACGACAGAGTTTCATCGAGCGGCTAATAAATTCAATAAAACCTCGAAGAAGCGACGTCAGGAGCGGCGCAGCACTCCAGCAACACGAGATCGTTAGCCAGTTAAGCGATCGGCTAATAAACAACCTTTTAGTGGCGGAGTTACTGGGTCGGCGCGGCGTCTCCCGGCGGCGGAGTCCCGCGAGAGCAGCGCGTGAGCTGCATTCTTCGAGTTGTCTTCTCAGCAGCGGCAGCAGCATCAGTGTGGGAGCAGCAGCATCATAGGAGCAGCAGGGACGGCAGCAGCAGGGGCAGCACCAGCTACTGTCTGCACTCCTGACGGCAAACAAATTGGCTTTAAATTGGTGAGCAGCAGAGCGACGAGCAGCCAGGCAGCCTGCAGTCCGGCGGCGACTCGCAGTCTCGTTGGCGGCCGCGAAGGGAAAACGCGCGGCGGCGGCGCACGTAACGAGTTCGCAGAAGGGCGCCGCGCGCACAGATCAGCAAATCGAGGCTGGCATCTCGCATTCGTCGCGCGTGATTGCGTTTAATTCGCTTAATTTGGACAATTAAAGTGCTCGCTGAGGTTTCTGCACGAATTCCGATTTCCAGAGGATCAGCGACGCATCCGCGCGGCCACAAAACACAATTAAGAGTGCGAGAGGGATTCCGGGGGAAGGGCGGCGCGGTGTGGATCGGAGGGGGCAGCAGAAACTTGAGCTGAGTTTGAGGAAACAGAAGAATTCTCACTTCATTTGTGTCGAGAAGCCCTTCAGCTGCCCTTCGCTGCTGCAACTGGAGCCGCCTGGAGGTGCTTCAGCGTTGCTTTCGGATTCCCCACCGCTTCCCCGTCCACTCCTCACCTCCTCACCTCCCCGCCGTCTGGAGACGCACTCGAAATTCACGCATTCCAAGCGCAAGAAATGCTGGGCAGCCGCGTTGACGAAACTTCTTCTGGCTGCCACTGCGTCTCTGCTGCTTCTGCGTCTCTGCTGCTTCTGAGTCTCTGCTGCTTGTGCGTCTCTGCTGCTTGTGCGTCTCTGTTGTCCTCATGCGGCCCGCGTTGCCGCTCCATCGACGCGCGGAGTTCATCTGTCGGCCAGCGAGGCAGTGAGGCAGTGAGGCTGGCAAACTAGAGGTACCTCGAAACGGCTTCTTGCTGCTGCTGCTGGTCGCCGCCTCCCCGCTGCGAGTGCGCGCACCAGCAGATCGCGCTTGCAAATCGCAGAACCCTTTTTTGCCTCACCGCTGCCTTCAGCGCTTCCTCGGCCGCGCGGAGCTGCAAGCCATCTGAAGCAAATCGCGGTTGGCACGGCGAGAATTCGCATTTCTGTTTTCTACTGCTGTAGCTGCAGCTGTTTTCTCGCAGCCGTCAACGCACTCCGCTGCTGCACGAGCGCGACTCTCGGAAGTTGATGGGGAAAAATGCGGCAGGCAGTACTTGTTGTTGTTGTTGTTCTTGTGGTCTCAGCATATTTCTTCATTGATGTTTCCCTCCGCACACAACGAAGCGCAGCAGCGGTTAATTCATGCAGCTTTTTACGGGCAGCAGCGGCAGACGCAGCAGCGGCAGAGCAGCAACAGCAGCACTTCGGCCGCCTTTTAGTGGCGTCAGCGAGGCGGCTGATGGTGTGACTGGTTTGTTCGACTTCAATTGCTCGTGTTGAGCGCGGGTGGCGGCGACGAGGACGCGCTGCGTGTGTAGGCAGCTCGCAGTTAAGTTCGCTGCTTAAGTCTTTTGTTTTCGCCTGCTGTTCGCGCAGCAGAAAAGTTGATGTTTTTTCTTGCAGAAGAACGCTTCGTTGTGAGAGAAAAGCGTGCAGAATGCAGGGAAAACCCTGATGTTTCAATTGTTAATCTCTTCATTTCGTTTAATGAGCGTTTACGGAGAAATAATTGATAACAAGAAGAAGAAACGAAGGAGAAACTTGATGACTGCATTGGAAAATAACAATGAAACACTAGAAAAAGAAGTCAGAACGAGTTGGAATCTGTGTCTCTAACTTTCTGCCTGCTGGCTGGCTTCCCTCCCCCTCCCCCTCGCTGCCCCTGCGCCAGAGCTGCCTGTGGTGCCACATGTAAGCGGAAAAACTGAAAAATCTTAATCTCAGCGCGCAGAAATCGCGCCGCAAATTAGAACTCCGAGCCGCCGCCCCACCAGCGCGCGTGACGGGCACCTCGAGCGCCTCGATGGCCGCGCCGTGACGCATCGACGTGCGGCTGACAAGTGTTTCGCTTTTTGCCGCTGCCGCCGCAGCTGGTCGTCGTCGTCGTCGCTGTTATTCGACGATCTGCGGCCGCCACCGCTGGCGTCGTCGTTGTTCTGGTTCTGATTTTCACTGCACCGCGCTGCCGCCGCGTTGCCGCTGCGCGTTCTGATCGCTTGTCTGGCTAATTGCGGCGGCCGCTGCGTGGATGCTGCTGGCATCCGACTGACGACGGTTTTCCCATGCACAGCAATTCAGGTCGGCATCCAGCAGGTGACCAACATCTGTATTGATTCTGGCTCTGGCTGGCGCAGAAGTTTGCCCGCGCGCGTGTGATACTGAAAGCCAATTTCACTTTTACGCTTCTCACGCTGGTGTTGCTGCTGCAGAACGACAGCTGGTGGCAGCGAGGAGCGCAAGACGACAATTCATCTCGAAAACATCTCGTTTTCACTGAAAAATTGACTAATTCCTCGCTTTTGCAGCAGGAAGTGCAGCTCAGCCGGAAGTTGGCACCTCTAATTGGCACCTCTAATTGGCACCTCTGATTGGCACCTCTAATTGGCCTCCCCGAGATGGCGACTTCATCGCAGCACTCATTTGTGGCCGCGGCAAGACGTCATTCGGCGCCTGACTTCCGTTTTCTGCTCGAGAAAACTCCGCGCCGCCCTAAATCGAGTTCGTGGCCGAAGTCTTCCGTGGGCCGCCTCTGAAGTCCCGTTTAAAACGTCGACTGCCGACTTAAACGCGGCTGCGAGTGCATAAATTAGCGTCAGCGTCAGCGTCCGCAGAGATGATTGATGCCGCCAAATTAGCAGCAGCTGCGGTTGAGGAGCGCGACGCGGCGGCAACCCGCCTCGAGTGGATTTTCTTCTTCACATCACAAGATTTTATCAAGTCAGCAGCTGTGTGTGAATTAATTACAACAACAACAAGGCGAGCAACAACAACAGCAACAACAACAATAGAAGCTGCACAACCGCTGATTCGCACCGCTGCTGCCGTGCGATCGCTGCTGCTCCTCCGAAGCGCCTTCGCGTCGTCCGTCCGTCCGCGTTCACCGTTAAAATTAAGCTGAGCGTGGCGGCATCGTAATTTCTGCCTCGTTGACATAATTTTGTCGTTTTCTCTGCCTTGCTTTGTGTTCTCGTCGCTTCCGTCGCCCCCTCGCTTCGTCGCTTCCGTCCCCCTCGAACGACGCTGCAGGCGAACGGAGCCGCGGGCGGGCGCCTCGTTTTCCCCGCCAAATTGTGGGAGATTTTCGTGAGTGCGCTGCGCCACTCGGCTCCCAGAGCACGACGAGAGCGAGACAGACGACAGCTGATTCGCTGCTCAGGCGCGTCTCGTGCAGACGGCAGCGGGTTCTGAGCTTCGGTGGGGAAAAATTGACCCAGATTTTGGAACGCAAGAGCGACACACAGATTTCGTTACCGTTAATTGTCTGCTACGCGAAGGTGGTTCGCCTCCCTCACGAACTCCGTCTCCGTGCGAGACGAATTGCTGAGGAACGCAATTCGTTCTCAAGACTTTTGTTCTGAAATTCCGGCTAATTAGGGGAGAAAATCGAAGTTGGCTGTCGGTGTTTGCTTCTGAACAAATCACTCGAGTCGGCTTTGAAGTCGCACCGCGTCGAAAGCGGGGCAGTCGCGGGTCGGGAGTCCGGCATCGCGTCGAAGCCCGAGGTCATTCTAACGAATTCTTCAACTTTTTAATGACCTCAGCTGGCTCAACTGCTTCGAAAATCTCTCGCATCGCAGTCAACATCAGCAAGCAGTTCTTCGGCTTATCAATTAAAATGAGAAGCTAATTAAAATGCAATTAAAACTCGTCCAACAACAATTTCCAATAATCGCGCCCTTCACACAACCCAGCAAAGTGAAGAGAAAAACTTCTTCTTTCGTGTTGTTGTTGTTTCTTCCACTCCCTTCAACGGGAACGGCAAGCGAGAGAGTTGAAGAACGAACTGTATTTTCAATATTCGGCAAAACTGTTTCGCTTCCTTCTCTTCAAATCTGTTATGCGTGGATCGAACACAGTTAACTTTACATTTTACGCTTCACTCACTCCTTCCCCTCTCCCCGTTCCCCTCTCCTGGTTCCCTTCCCACTTCGTTAACTAGGCAACCAGCAACCAAATTTTGACGTATTCTTCCACCGCTTTTGTCATTCCACTCGCACGCGGCCGGCTGTCCGACTGCACGCTTCACGCACTTTGCACCGCGCCTGCCGCTGCTGTTGTTGTTGCTGTCTGGTGTCTTCCACTGTCGGCAACTCGGCGTCGGCAACGCGGTGCGCAGAAACTTGCTTGCTTTCGTGTGGTTCTCGTGCACGTTGACCTCTGCGTTGCATACCAAGCAGGATTAACTCGGCTTAATAGGCTTTACTTGTTCCGTTGTTGTTGTTGTTGTTGCGGTTTGCTGTTGTGGTTGGTTGTTGTTGTTGTCGTTTGTTGTTGTTGTTACCTACTGCAAAAGCATGCAACGAATCATGTTGTCAGCGCTGTAGCAGCAGGCCGACAATCGTATTAGCGGCAAACCGTCAAAAGAATTCGTGCGCTTGAGCGTCCTGGAGGAGAAAAGAAGGCAAAAAGCCGAGGAAGTCAAGAGCGGAGATGCGACTGCTGAAATTTACGACGCAAGATTGCCGCGGCACCACATTCGCTGGAGGAGCTGGAGTCTGCCAAGTTGCTTGTGGGCGCCGCTGGAAGGCCATTTTCGCTGCTAACAATTTGAAATTGATGAATTCCAAATATTTTCCCATCAAACAAACGTTTCAGCTCAGCATTCAATCAAGTTTGACCGGAGATTTCATCTGAATTTAATCTGGAAAGCGTTTGATCGTCCACTCGAAAACTGATAAATTGAAAGCAATGAAGAAAAACATTTAATTTTCTGAATTTATTAACTTTTCACTTAATTTACACCGGAAAAACTAAACTAACTTATTAATTATTCACTAAAAAAGTACGGAAGTGCGTTCGAAGTGCTTAAAATCGACAACTTAAATGAACTAAATTGCGTGCGAAATTAGAAATCAACGAAAAATGTGCGAATTTTTAATTCATTACGTTTGTGTGCATTTTTTCGCTGATTTCTAATTAGAAACTTGAAACTATTTTAAGTTGCTACGCTCAGTCGTCTTCAGTTAAAGGGGGGCGGGGGTCCCGCGGCCCCTTTGGCGAGACAAACGAGCGTAGCGCTCGCTCTGCGCTGCCGTCGCCGCATGAGGTGTGAAATCGCGTCTGCGTATCGCGATTCGCCTGCTTAATTCTTACGACTGCTTAATTCTACGACGAGGAGGTCGCACGGCTGCCTTGCATTCGCGGCGCGCGCGGCCGCATGGAGCACCGCATTCGGCTTCCTTTCCGGCTTCACGACTCGGCGCCGTCCTCCAGTTTATCTCGCTCCTGCTTCCCCTCGTCCCGTGCCGCGTGCGAACGCGCTCGAGGTGACCTTAGATGTCGCTTTGCCGTTGCCGCTGCTGGTGCTGCCGCTGCTCCTGCTGTTGCTGCTGTTGCTGCGGCGCAGTCTTCTGTTGCTGCTGCTGCTGCTTGCGGTTGTCGTGACGCTCGCGGTCGGCGGAGAGCAACGTGGGGCGACGCGTTTCCCGCAGCACCACGCAGACGAAGACGCCGATCATCACCACGGACAGCGAGACGGTGAGAACGACGCTGCCGAAGTTGCCGGCGAGTTGCTGCAGCGCCGAGCTGTCGGCTGCGGAGGGAAGAATTTTTCAATTAGTTTTAATGGACGCGAACGTGGAGGTCGGAGGAGGATTCTTGGGAACGAAGTTCGCAGCGTGAGTGCCGCAGCATTAAAAGTTAAAAGCACAAGTTGAGGTCTCTACTCACCCTCCGCTCCGCGCCCGAACGCCGTCTCGAACCACTCGCCACTCCCACTTTGCCGCGGCTCGCGCTGCTCCACCACCAGCTGGGCGAACTTGGCCAGCCGTGCGTGCGCTGCCGGCTCCTCCGCAGGCACGGGATCAACTGTCGCCTCGTTCTCCTCCGCCTTCGCCTCCCGCTGCCCCTCCAACACCTCCTGCTCGACACTCTCACGCTCTTCCCGCTCCACCGACTCGTGTTTGATGCGCTCCTCGTTCACTCCGGGCACGACGTCCTCCACCAGCGCCACCGCGTCCGTCCTGTCGTCCTCATCGCCGCCGTCCACCAGGTTCTCGGCAGTCAGGGCTGCGGGGTTCTGCACCTCCTGCACCACCGCGTCTTCGCTGTCTGCCGACTCGGCGGCCTCGTTTCTCTCCCTCAACACCAACGCGCTCTTGTCCACGTAGCGCATTTGGCGGTGCTCTCTTCCCACGCGCGTGTCCGGCTCGAAAGGGTCGCTCTCGACGGCGGCGGCCACGCCCTCCTTGCCCGGCACCGTGAAGCTCGCGCGCACCGTCTGCATGCCCGACTGGAAGCTGCAGACGACTACAAATCTGTTGGCGAAGAAAAAAAGACGGGATGTCAGTGAAAATCACTCTCTCTCTCTCTTCGTCTCTCTATCTCTCTCACTCTCTCTTTCGCTCTCTCCCTCCCTCTCTCCCCAAAGTCTAAAGCGAATCCAAAATTAATTAAAAACACTTGAAGTCACAGAAGTATCGTTAAAGTCTTCGAGCAAGTCGTTGAAATCGTTTCAAGTCATTTGAAGTCACAGGAGATAACTTGAAGTCATTTCGAATTTCAGAAGTCGTTTTGATTTTGAAGTCGCCAGTTATTTGATGACGTTTGCAGTCATTTGAAGTCGCTGAAGTTATCTAAGGTCGTTGAAGTGAAAAATCGAAGGCGTTTCAAGTCGTTGAAATCGTCGACTTTAGTATTTTGAAGTCGCCAGTTATTTGATGTCGTTTGCAGTCCTTTGAAGTCACTGAAGTCATCTAAGATCGTCGCAGTCAATCGCAGCCGTTGAAATATCCTCACCTCCTCGTGCTGTGCGTGAAGATGCCCAGGTTCTCCTGCACCGTTATGAACGTCTCGACGGTGTTCGTCTCCGGCTTCACCAGGCTGCCGCACAGCTTGTGGTCGATGCGCATCGTGTAGGTGTCGGCGGGGTCCTGCGGGTTGCCCTTGATGCCGCAGAGGCCGCCGTCCACGACGATCTTGCCGCCGAAGAAGGGACCCGTCTGCACCTCGATCTCGGAGGCGTGCGGCAAACACTTGGTGGCCTGCGCTGAGACTGAGGAAGAAGAGGAACGTGAGGAAACCATTTCGTCGTACACAGCCGCCCCGACCGGCCGCCACGCCCTCCACTCCCTTCTCACTTACAGCCTTTCGTCGGGATGACGATGGTCTGGCCCACGCTGGGGTTCCCTTTCTCCTCCTCGACCTCGTTGTCGAACACCTCGGCGCGTGCGGAGACCTTCGCACTGCGGTGCTGCTGCTGCGGGCGGATGTGGAAGCTGTAGCGCGTCGCCATGCGCAGGTTGTCGATGTGGGCCGCGTAGCGACGCAGCTGCCGGCTGAAAAGCGAGTCGCGCTGCGTTAATGCAAAACAGTCGTGGCAACGCGACGCGTTGTGCTTACTTGTGCGCGAGTGGGTCGCCCTCGGCCGCGTCCGCGTCCGCGTCCGCGCCCACCTCCTCCACCTGCTGCAGCCGCTCGTCCAGCAGCTTGGAGCGGCAGCGGTGCGGCCCGAACGACTGCAGCTCGCAGAAGAAGACCTGGAAGGCCTTGGGCGGCTCGACCTCCGCACTGCCGTTGGTCACCGTCGAGTGGGTCGTCCTCGCCTGGAAGGTGGGGCCGCCGCGCTCCTCGCTGGGCACGAACTCGACCTCCCACGTGAGATTCACGGACTTGTAGTTGGGCTCCCCGGACACGGCGTGGATTTCTGCAGTGAGAGAGAAGAAGGTGGGGGATTCAGTGAAATTAAAGCCGATTGGGAAGAAAAAGAGGGGAGAATCCGTGCAGAGGAGGCTGCGAATTCCATTCGCGTTGGGAGAGAATGAGTGCGCCGCCTCTGAATGCCACAGTCTGCTGCACAGCAACGTCATTCGACTCTCGCTGCAACTTTTCTTCGGTTCGCAAGACAACCTGTCGGTCGGTCGGTCTGCCCCTCCGCCCGTCTGCCTGTTTATGCCGCTCCCCCGCCCTCCCCTCGCACTCCGCGTTCTTCACAGTCGATTTAAGACTTCATTTAATTTGTTTTTTCCGTGCGTTCCGCAAACGGCTGCCCGTTTTTCGCTCAGAACACCCGTGCAACCTCGACGAGGTGTTTTTGCGCGAGGTGTCGGTTGTTCCAGCTGCTTGCGGTTGCCATTAGCTGTGGAGCGGCCATCAACTCGCTTGGCGCGCGTTAGAAAGTCGGCAGCCGCGTTGCCGTGCGCAGCTTTGACATTTTAATTGTTGCCGCGTGGTAAAGCGCGCCACGGCTGCCCGGAGGCACCGCAGGCAGCAGAGGCGTTGGTTGCCGAATGCCAGCAACGCTACTTTGCTTCGCTCGCCGTAGGTAGGCGATGCTCTCGCGTTGTTGCGGGAAGGAAGAGCGAAAGACACGGACGCCTCCTTCAGTTTCAACGCAGCAAAAAAAGCAGAAAATCGGGCGGGCGTTGGAATTCCGCCTGCCAGCGAGAGAGTGGAGTGGGAAGAGACTGCTGAGTGCCTGTTTTCTCTTCTCTCCTCGGATGACCAACTTAATTTTCGACTGTTTTACACCATCAATTAGTCAACGAAGTCGCCGCGTGGCAGTTGGTGGCGCCGGCGTGCCACGTTCAGCCGGCCAGACCTTCGAAAGCACGAACGCGCGAGTGAGCGGCGTTTATTAGCGCAATCCAATCAGTGAAAAGCAATCACTTCTCGTCGCACTTGATGAGCGTCACCCGCAGTGGCCGCCGGCCGCCTGCAGCGCCATCTGCAGCTGGACACGCCGGCCGCCACGCGTGATGTTGCTGGTGAGCGCGGCTGGCGTGTTGCGAGAACATGTTGCGAGAACATGTTGCGAGAACATGTTGCTCGCCGTGTTTACTCGCCCCACTCGGACGGTGCTGCTGATGATGATGTTAATGGCTGTTGTTGCTGTTGTTGCCATTGCGATTTATTAAGCGACTCATAAAAAGTGAAAATTTCGCTCCGCTCCGCGCACGCTGCGGGCGGCAGGCTGGAAAATCGCTTCATTTTATTGCCGCCTGCGATTCTTGGCGGCGGTCGCTCGACTGCTTCTCGACGCCGAATGGATTTAACCTAATTTTGAGCAGCAGCAGCAGCAGCGGAAGATCGCAGATCAGCCTACATTGCAACGAAAGCCGCGAGTTTGTTGCTGTCAATGGCTTCGGCATGCTAAGCGCGGCAGTTGGTGTTCCCGCTGCTGCTGCTGCTGATGACGCCTTCGATGTCGCTGCTGCTGCTGCTTTCGTTGATGGTCCAGTTGTTGCTGGTCGTCAGCTGGCAAGCGGGTCGCCACGTCTTTCTAGACTCCGTGTTGCTGTTGTTGTCGTTCTTGCGCCTCGAGTCTGCGCTGAAATTGTAGCTCCTCTGGTTTTCACTCATTGAAGCCGTCGAGCGGCTGAAACGCTGTTCTAATTTGCTCAGCGTGGCGTAAAACGGGCGCGGCGCGTTTTTTCTTCTCTCTAAACGAGTCGCGGCAACAACACTCGCGGCAACAACACGCGCAGCTTCTTCTTCTTCGCCGCCACATTTCACTGAAGGTCAGCCAAGCTTGGCAATCGCGTTTGCTGTGCTTTCCACACACTTAACAGCAGCAGCGGCAGTGACATAAAAAGGGCCACAGCAACAAAAAGTAGCAACAGAAAGTAGCAACAAAAAATAGTAACAAAAAATAGCAACAAAAAATAGTAACAAAAGATCAGCCGACCAGTTAGAAGTCAGTCAGCGAGTCACTTCGTGGTTGGATTTCTCAGCTGACCTAAAAATTTAATGAGACCGAGACACACTTTGTTGTTGTTGTTGTTGCTGTTGTTGCTGTTGTTGTCTCGTTTTTCTTGCTGTTATTTAGAAATTTGTTGCCCTTAGTTGCGCTACAACAACAGCAGCGGCGCGCTTCAGTCGACAATTTTGTTGTCGATAAAAATCAACTTGGAATTTTCGGTAGCAAAATTACAAATACAAAAAGTTCGTTTTCTTCTAAGAATTCACTGCGAAGATTTCAATCTCTGCTCTCGCCGCTCGCTCACTGCAAACGGCGTTGAAGAGCCGCAGCAACATGTTGAGCAAACACGCGAGAACATGTTGTCACTCATCACTCGAAACCTAGTCAACACAAAAGTTGCCAACGACGCGTCGTGGCTGTCAACATTTTGACGAACGTCACGCTTGATTGATCGAAGTTGCAGCGATCCAGTGCAGCGAGCAACGCGACCCGCAGTCGCAGAACTCCTGCTGAGCCGGTGGCAGACAGCCGCCGCCGTCGTTTGTTGGCCGCCACGAGCGGGTAGCCGCACACACACACACACACACGAGCAACAGTAGCTGCCCTGCATTCGCGAGATCGCATCGGTGGCGCGCAGAACGTCGTGCAGCTCCTGACTGACTGACTGACTGACTGACTTATTTAAGGCTTCGTGCTTCCGCGGCGCGCTGCGGCACGCTGTGGCATCCGCTGCTGGACTCTAAACATGTCAACACACCGAAATGTTTCCGGAGGGTTAAATGTTGCGCTGCCGCTGCCGCTGCTGCTGCTGCTGCTGCTGCTGCCGGCAGACCTACGCGAGTCGGCGCGCATAAATTTGATTGCAATCGCAGGATTCCGCTTCAGTTGTAATAAACTCGGCGATTTTATGGAGTCCGTTGCGGCTTCAATTCTTGCAAATTCGATTTAAAAGTCGAAGCGACTAATCGCAGCAACAACTGCAGGGTGAGCGGGGCATGACAACAACAAAATGCTGAGCGTTTTAACGGTAAAAGAAGCTGCTAAATGTCAAGCAACATCACGTTCTTGAACGCCGCAGAGACTCATGTTGCTGCCGAGGTCGGTGTTGCTCGCGAGGATGCGCAGCAGCAGCAGACGTTTTTTCTAGATTTTGAAGATTTGCGTTGACTGTTTTCCGCTCTGCCGAAGCTAACAAGACGACGAACACTGTAAAAAATGTTATTCGAAGCCGACTCGGCGCTGAACGCTGGAAGGCATCGCGAAGATGGATGTTGCGGCTGCAAAAACTCGTTCAGGCCGCGGATGGCAGGAATCTTCGCGTCTCTTCTGAGGGCTCGTTTTGAAAATTGTAATGAGTTGCTGGCGGCTCGTGTGGAGGCCGAGACGCTGGAGACCCTCGACCAACAGCAGCCGTGATTAACTTGGTAGCGCGCTGCACTCAGTTCTGAAGCTGATTTATGTTGTTGCGTGGACAAGGAGGGCGGGTGGGAGGTAGGGAGGGCGAGGGAAGGAAGGAGCAGAAGAGACGTTCAAGTGGGAGCTCCAGCGTTAAATTGAATTTCCAAATTGTTGCCCGCGGCTCGGTTTTCGGACCACGAGTGGGTGACTCTGGTGTCTTCACGTAGAAGCTGCTTGAAAATGGCAGGCGAGGTTGTGTTTTTCAATTACTTGCAGCAAATAATACGCGCGACGAGAAAACAAAGCGAAGAAATCAACAGACTAGAAATGCAGAGGATACGGGATTCCGGGATGGACAACCCTGCGGTGTAAAAATCTCTCTAACACACACACGCACACTCTGCCGCTGGTTCTTCCATTTCACGCAACGATCGATCAAGTTGCTCAACTTAACTGTAACAAGTGCATCGTTGTTGTTGCTGTTGTTCTCTTTCATTCTCTGAAATCCACACACGAGTATCGTGCGCGTCATCAGCCGCCTCGACACACATTACTCGCGACCCGCCAGCAGAGCGAAGCGACTTCGACGCAGGCGGCCGCCGCGAACTCGCGTCGCATCACGCAGCGAGTTCGCGTTACTCCTGCCGACTTCCGCGACGCCGCTGAGTTCCGCACGCTGACGTTGACGGCTACTGAATCGCAGCGTGAGCGCTCTGCGAGTCATTGAGGAAAACTGGCTCAAATTTTGACAAGAAAAAAGCAGAAAAACCAAACATTTTGCAAGGAGAAGCACAGAAAAATTCAAGAATTCAATTTCTCGTAAAAGAAATAATTAAAATAAATTCTTCCTTAGAAAAAAAACTCGCCATCCAGCGTGTGAAAAGTGGAAACAAACATTCGAGAACAAAAAAAGCAGAAAAGTGAAACTGCAAACAAAAGACTCAAGGCACGAACTTGTTTGCTTCTCCACACCGCTTCAGTGGAGTCGATTTAGCATGCAAAATCGCACGTTTGCTCGTTTGCTACGCTGACGGCTGCCACTCGCTTCCTGCAGCTGATGCAGCACTTCTTCGCCGGCGTTCCACTTCGTTGTTGCAACTGCCACTGCAGCTGAGCGGCTGTTGCTGCCCCCGTTCAAACACATCCTGGCTACAGCAATTTGCAGGCCATTAACTGCTTCCCGGTCGGCGCAGCCTGCTGTCGACGGTGGGAACGCAACGATTCAGTCGGCCTTCGGTGTGTTCAGCTGCTCTGCTCTGCTCTGCTTCGCTCTGCTCTGCTCTGCTCTGCTCTGCTCTCAAGTCAGCCTCCACTTCCTCCACTGGAAATCTCAATAATTTCGCCGCAATAACTTATGATTTTCGGAGTGAACTGGGACGTGGATTCTGTCGATCACAGCAAGCAGTGAGCGGCGCTGCTTCGGCTTCTGTTTGCTGAGGATTTTCTCTCCTACTTCGTTGTGATTCTCTGTTGTTGTTGTTGTTGTTGTTTGTTCTGTTGTTGGTGTTGGTGTTGCTGTTGTCGCACTTGTTTTTTATCGCCTTTTTATTGCTTAATTTCAAATAATTTCCTTCTTGCTGAGATAATAAATAAACAAGCAGTTATTTGTGTGTGTGTGTGTGTGTGTTCATCTGTGTGTGTGTGTGTGTGTGTGTGTTCATCTGTGTGTGTGTGTGTGTGTGTGTGTGTGTGTGTGCATGCATGCATCATTAAATCCCGCTAAAGAACGAGAGTACACAACAACAACAATTAATTGCTGGGCATTCTGCTAGCCAGTTCGTGTCTTGAGTCTTTTGTTTTGCATAAATGAAACGAAAACTGCTGCAAATAAGAAAACTAGAATTAATTTATATGAAATGTTATGTAAAAAAAATATTAAAAAAGTTATTTACACACGCGAGAACTTCGAACAAATTTTCTGGTGACTCTGGTGACTCTGGTGATTCTAGTGATTCTACTGGTGATTCTAGCGACTCATCATCGCATTAACATTGCGAACAAAAAGCGTTTCTCGTTCCTGAAGAAGCCTAAAAAAGTCACAAGAAGTGCCAACAATTTTTTCGTGTTTCATATTTTGAAATTCCAACTTAAATTAAAATTATTAGAAATTCAATCTGCACTGATTTTCTCTGCTTCGAGAACTGAGTAGCTGCTGCGGTTGCTTTGTTGTTAATTTAGTGTGCGTGGAACCCACACGACAAAAAGTGGGTTTCAATAATAACTCGACGCGAAAGACTGCAGTTCAGTAAATCGGAATTCCGGTCGCTTTCCGCTCCGCACTCCACACAAAAACAAGGAAACGTTTTCGAAATGCTATAATTTAATAGTTTAGCAACGTGGAACCAACTCAGTTTCTTGCGAAACTAAACCATGTCAAGCCTAAAGTGGACAAAACTAAAAAAGCGGAGCAAAAACCTTCACAAAAGTTTACCCTTCTCTGATTTGCATTGCAGAGTCACGTAGTTCTGCACGAAAACGAGCTTAAAAAAGGTTAAGAAGCGTCAAGCGCAGTTTTGTTGTTAAGATTCGAGTGAAATACAGAAAACTTCTAAAACAAAGAAGTTTAAAGCAACAAAGAAACAATAAAATCACGCTGTTGAAGTCAGCAAACTTTTCGAAGCAGACGATTTAAGGTGTTCGAGGAAGAGTTTTGCTGTTTCTCGCTTCTAATTAGATTATTCAGCGGTTAATTTAAAGAATTTTAAGAAATACTTTTGGATCTTCGTAATAAAATGTTAAATAAACAAAGAAATAAATAAATAAATTGGTTTTCCTTAAATTTTCCCTCAACTGAGCGACTTTCAGCAGGGACGAAGTTCGTTTCTTAAATCTTTCGTTTGCGTCAGCTAGTGATCTGTGTAAAGAACGAGTTCGTGTATCAAGTCTTTTGTTTATGTGAAGAAGAAGTTTGTGTCTTGAGTTTTAAGCTTTTCGCGAGAACAACATTCTGCTTTAAAATAACTGATAATAAGCAAATAAATTATATTAAAGCAGAAAATAGAAAAACTTGTTAATTACAACGTGAATTTTTTGCCGAAATTTTTTCTCCATTTATTCTCTTTTCCGTGGTTTTTCACGACCACGTTGAAGGTCAGCAGGTCGTGGTTGCGCTGTTGAAGAGAGCACCAGGAGCACCATTTTATTTTATTCTTATCTTGTTCCCTCATCGCGTGCCAACGCAGCCGCAAGCGCGCGCAATCAGTGACCCGCAAGGAGCGCAGAAGCGAGCGCGAGTCGTGGTCGTGGTTTGTCTTGTTTTCAGTTTTTTCGTTACTGTTTTCGCAATCTAAGCGCGTCAAAAATGCTGATGAGATTTGGATGGCGGTTCCGTTGCTCGAGGCGCTTGCTATCCACAGCTTAATTTAATTTAATTTAATAAGCGGTTAGCGGCACTCGAGTCCGTCTTTTCAAGAACTTTGCGAGGTTTCTTCGCGCTTCGCTCGAATTTTGATTGATGACTCCGAGTCGAGGAAGCGCCGAAAGGGACTTCAATGCCCCGCAATCTTCGCCAGATCGGGCCATCAATCACGCGACGCGGCCTCAGCTTGCAGCTGTTGATTCCCGGGTTGACCACAGATTTGGAGTCACCTGAGGTTGCTGGCGCTGCCGCTGCCGCTGCTTTTCCACTTAAAGTTTATTCACTTTTAATTGCGAAAACCGAGTGGGAATCACAGGCGCTCCGAAGACGCGGAAGGCATTTAACGACCCGCCGCCTCCTGGTTTCGCGGCCAGACGGGGAGACCGCAGTGCGGCGTCGTTTAGCGTTTAAGTAGCCACTGGAAGTCCACTCGAGAGCCGCGAATTAACAGCCAACGCGAACATTCGGCAGCCGCTTTTACGACCGCCTAACTGCTGCTGGCAGTGGCGGCTCAACGGCGAGAATTCACGGCCAGCAAGGAGAAGCAGAGGACGCTGCTGTTCTGATCTCCCTGCATTTTAATGCAGTGAGACGCGGGCTCTCGTCTCCTCTTCGCGGCCACAGAAGTCGCGCCAGAAGTCGTGACGAAACGCAATCAGAGTCGGAGTCGCAGGCAGTGCAAACAAGTCGTCGTCCTGCTGGCGCGCCGCGCGATTCGCTGTCGGTCTTCGTCGCCGCCTGACTTACCGTATCTCCCGGCGACTGTCTGCGCCGCCGTCCTGTTCGCGGCCTCCTTCGCGGGCGCTGCACGCGGCGGCAGGCTCTCGGCAGCCACCTGCAGCCCGTGGATGATGGCGACCTTGGCCGCGCGCGTCCGCGTTGATCCGCTCGGCACGCCGCTGGCTGCCTGCACGCCGACCTGCTGCTGCGGCTGCTGCAGCAACAGTTGCAGCAGCGTCAGCCACAGCATGACGTGGCTCACGTGCGGCTTCCTCGTGTGGCGCTGGAGGAGCTGCGCGGACTCGCCATGGAAGCACATTTTCTATCTTCAGTCCCAGTCGACTTCAATTTAATTCCGCTGCACTTAATACGAGAATTTGTGGGCTGAAAAGGAGTCTCAACGCGACTTCGCTGCCAGCTGCTTCGGCCTCAGACGACAGACTTAAGACGCAAACTCGCTGCGTCCGCTTTTGCAGGCTGAGCCACTGAATTCTTATTTCCACTTCAAACTTCAAACAACGCGAGCAGCACAACCTCGCGAGAGCGCGTCTTCAACGAAACTGAGTTGTTCTCGCTGCAACCAGCGACTGTTGTAGTCGGTCGGCGGCTTCCGTCTTCACTGCCAAGGCTGCGTGCGAGCAGAAGCTTGTGCTGCTGCTGCACTCAAAGCTCGAGTGGCGCGCGCTCTCTGAGTGAAGTAGGAGAAGAGCTCAGGAAAGAGCAGAGAGGTCGACAGAAGCTTTTGCGTGGCGGCGCAGAGAGCAATCAGAAGTGCAAGTGAGCCCTTCACGAGTACTCATTGTATTCATTCGGTACTCATTGTATTCATTCCGAATTTTTTGAATTTTGCATGCAACTCAAATTTGAACTAAAATTTCAACTTGATTTTGAAGTTTATTAATTTCAACTTGATATTTTTCCGAAACCCTTTTTCGCGAGTGCAATCACCTCGCAACTTTAATGAGTTCCAATGATTCGCTAATGAAGAGCAGCCAGCTGTTCTACTGCAAAACAACAACAACATTCGTGGCTCATAAATTTCCCTTGTTATGCTCTCGCTGGCGTTGGTTGCGCCCAACGTCGCGTCTCCGCGCTTCACAACCCGCGGTATTCGACGCTAATTTGCAGCACTTAAACGTCTCGCTAGCTGCAGCCAGCAGTCAACGAGCTGCGCCGACCGGCTGACTGACTGACAAACCGACTGACTGACTGCCCGACTGATTGCTTCGGCGCTCAGGCAACGATTAGGCGGCAGCAACAACAACGCGATTTCTGCCGATAGTCAAATCGGCGAATTCTTGCGAGTGGAAGCTCGAAATGAGTCGCCGCAGGTTGCTTCACTCGGCAGAACTTTGCACTCGTTGTTGTAATTGTAATAATTATTCGCACACAGGAAGCCGCCAGCGAGAGGTGGTCGACCGCACTGTGAGTTCGTGGGGAGCGAGAGAGAGTGAGAGGGAGAGAAAGAGCGACGGACGGAATTAAAGCGAGAAATATCAATAAAATTTCAAAGGATAGAAAATCAGTGAAATAAATAAAAATTGAAAATTTAGAAAGCTTCGAAAATAATGAAAAATGTGTTTGTTTATTAAAACTAAGAAAAGAGGAAGCACAGCAATAAAAATAACAAGTCAACTTAATTAAAAGTGAAATTAAAGAGAGTTAAATGAAGTGCAATTAAAATTTAATTTTATTTTTTTTATGCAAATTTAAGCTTTTTAACTCGCGGTTTCATAACTTTAATTCACATTTTTGTCTCTATAGCAGCTCTGAAAATATAAAGCGCGTCAATTTTAGCACTTCAAAATTTGCAGTGAAAGTTCTCTCTCTCTCTCTCTCCCCCCTCTTCTCCCCTCTTCTATCCACCGCTTCGCTCTTCTTATTTCTTCATCAACAATTGGATTGCATAAACTGAAAAGTGAAAACAAAGTTCATTCAGAGGTCACGCGTGTCTCTGCTGAGTGAATGAAAAAAGAATGCGAATCTCTTCACTAAACTGACAAGTTGAGCCCTTGAAGTGAAGAAGTTGAATGCGTGTTTTTTTTGTCGATTATTTAGTAGCAAAAGATTCTGAAACGTCGCCTCCGTCCCCTCGCAGACACAGAAATCGGTGTCGCAACTACAATTCAAATTAATTGAGTGAACAACTTGTTTCTCCTCGCCATTCGAGTTCGTGTAGAACGTCATTTGCAGTCGCTGCAAGAGCGAGACAGCAAGTTTGCCGATTGCGAGAGCTGAACAAACTCGTAACTTGTAAGTTTTTAGAAAGAGAGTAGGCGGGGGAGGAAGAGACGAGGACGATGACGGCGACGGGGGGACGCAACACTCCCACTCCGTTGCATCCGCTCTGTCGTTAAAATATTTCTGCCGCTGCTGGCCCGCGATTTTCCTCCTCAACAACGCTCGAGGTCGCCGCTGCCAGCTATCAGTCGCTGCTTCCGCTTCAGTGGGTCGCGAAACGCTCCGCGCTCCGTGTGCTGGAAGTCATTAATTTGCGATTAACTTTGCTTTGTTGTTGACTCGAGCAGAAGTTTGGCTGCGACGCAGATGAGAATCAGAGGAACTCCGATGATTTGAAATGACGGAGGAAGGAATTGAAGAAACGAGAGAAACTCATTTAAACACAATGTTAACATTTAACATTATAAATGTAAACATTTAACATTATAAATGTTAACATTTAACAGAGTTCTCGCGTGTGTGAAAAGTTCGCTGCACACACACACTCGCAATTAGTGACGCTCACGAGAAGAGCATCAATCGTCGTTGTCGTCTCATTATCGTCTCGTGCATCTCGTGATCGTCTTGAACTCGGAGCGAGGATCGAATTGCAGCTCCGCGCATCCTCTCCGTTTTTAAATCTCTCTTCAATTATTTGCACTCTTAATCAATTTACTCAGTTTTCTCTATCAATTTATGAATATTTTATCACTATTTCACTGTAATTCTTTCATTTTATTATGCCAACATCTGGATTTTAATCCCATCTCGTCTCTCCCAGTTCTCCATCTCAAATCCCTCGCTTCTCTTGCTCTCATCTGTGTTTGCATCTTAGATTTGTCCTTCATTTTTCACACTCGAAAATCCGTCCGTCTTTTTCTTTTCATTCCTCACAAGGCCACTCAACGACTTCCTCTCGAAAAGAGTCTCTCATTCTCACTCCTCCCGCTCCTCCTCCTCCTCCTGCTGAATCCACTTCAGTCTGAATGCAATCCTGGCGTTCATTTTGCCCGGTCGTTCGTTCGTTCTGTCCGTCTGCTTGTCTATCTCGCTGCTTATAAATTCTAATAATGAAAACGCAAATAGAAATTCAAATAGAAACTTTCAAGTGACTCTCTGTTGTGCCATTTTTTTACTCCTAGTTATCGCAGTTGTTGTTGTTGCTGCTATTCCAGTCACTGCTGACATTTACTCAGCTCATCGAGGTTGAGTTTGCTAGCGTTTTTTGTACTGCGATCCGTGTTTTGTTGATCTTCTTCATTGCTAAGGATTTCCATGCATGTTTGGACTTGAATTGAATCTACAGTGAAATTTATCCCGTTGACGGAATCGATGAATACTTGTTGTTGTTGTAGACAATTCTCAACCTCTCCGTTCAGTTTTAATTGAGCGGTCAGCTCGTCTCATCTCGTCTCTTCGCTTCTCTTTCTCCGATTCATTAATTGCTTTGCATTTAAAACGGGAAAATTCAGTTTGCTGGACAGAACTGTGAGCGGCGACAGAGTAAAAGAGAGAGAAAACCAGATGGTTAGCTTCCTCTCTTCTGCAGTGATATTTTTTGTTGCTTTTTTAAACATGCAATTCATCAGCACGAAAACTCTCAAAATTCTTCTCTCACACATCATCTCAACTTTAGTTTCGACCGTTAAACTCTCAGTAGTTGAAATTCTACGTGAGCGCGTCTCTTCAATTCTTCCTTCACGTCGTGATTTCCTTCAGTGTCGATGTGGTGCTCTCATTCAATCTCCTCTCTTCTCTTCCCTCCTCCACAAGCTTAAATTGACTTCGCTATTAAGTGTCACTTGCAGTTTTTATGTCCCCACTTGTCCTCGCCGCTCACCTCTCGCAGTCCCTCCCGCCGACCCGCTGCGCTGAGTTTCAACTGCAGTCGTTAACTTCCGACTGGCGGAGTGGAGTGAATTTTTTCTGCTCCCCGCTTTGCTTTCGCTTTCCAGCGCCGCATCCGAGTCGCTTCGCTGAAGTGATTTTCGAGTGGTTTTCGAGTGGTTTTATTCGCTCGCAGCGCTTTGTCGTGCATAATTTCAGGCGCTCGAGTTGGCGAAGTGATTTCCGCCGCACTTTACTGCCACTAAACGTCTAATTAAGCGGCGACTTTCAAGCGCCTCCTTCAGCTGCTTTTAACAAAATTAAATTTCGCCGCCGCAGATTTTTGTGTGAGTTTCAGTTTTGTTCGGGTTTTTTTTTTCTTGTTGTTGAAACAAATGTAAAATCCGTAAAATGCAAATTCCATTCAGTTCTTCAAGTGAAATCTAAACGAGAGACATTAAAATTCCCCCGTGAGATGAAAGAGAGAAGAGAAGTGGCAACGCAACACTTTTTGTGGCCTTTTAAAGCTGGCAAAACTCTCGAACTTCGAAGGAAATCAATAATTTTAATGTTTTTTAATTTTTGCGTTCGCTCGCCCCGCGATTGAGTGCACTTGAAATTCAATATCCGCGCCAGCTGGCGAGCGCTGCCAGCCACGCATTGCTGTCCTCCCCTCCTCCTCCTCCTTCTTCTTCTTCTTCTCGTTCAGTGGGCAGCAGAAAAATCGAAGCAATTTTTTTGCCAATTTTCGGTTTAATTTTCCACTTCTAGCACTTCGTAGTGCTTTTGTTCTCCTGACTTCTTTTCAGCAAAAACGAAACGAAGTTTTTCTATCTCAGCTGCTGCCGCCGAAGTGTTCAGCGAATCCCACTCGTTTTTTTTTGGCAGCTCAGCAGCTCAGCTTTTGTGCTGACAAACCACAAAATCCACCTCAAGTCGCGTCAGTATTCGCTGTCACGTGACGCGTCAGTATTCGCTGTCACGTGACGCGTCAGTATTCGCTGTCACGTGACGCGTCGGTATTCGCTGTCACGTGACGCGTCGGTATTCGCTGTCACGTGACGCGTCAGTATTCGCTGTCACGTGACGCGTCGGTATTCGCTGTCACGTGTGTCACGCGTGCGTCAGTCAACAGCTGTCAGCTTGGCTGGGTGGCGCACGCCGAGTGGGAGTTTGTGAAGAACTGACTGAATAATTAAGAGATTCCAGTAGGAAGTCAGCGAAATTAAAGTTTCACTACAGCTAAATGCAACCGAAGGAAGCCAATCGAGGACGAGCGGCTCGCAGAGTGGACTGAAGTTCGCCAGAAACTCCTTTTCCGCTTTGATTAGCCTGAAACGCCGCCGCTTATCATTCCGCGTGCCTGAGTTGCAGCCGCTAAACCAGCCAAACACACGCAACACACGACTGCCGACGTGTTTGCGTTCTTATTTATGAAGTTTTCTTTCCCGCAGGGAGCCAAACTGCTCGTTGAAATTCAATGGACGTACCACGCCCTAGTCCACCCTCCCTCCCTCCCTCCAGCCCGCGTCCCTTCCACCCTCATTTGTCAGCCACAAGGCCACTGAGTGCCCATTAGGTTGAGTAGCCGGTTCGGACTTCATATTTTCCACCTTATCGCCGTCTTAATTGCGTGGCATTATTTTTAATTCGATTTTGGCAGGCCACGAGTCGCCGCTGAAGCGGGTCACCCACTTCGCCGGTTCCGCTTTGGATTTCTTTAACTAAAACAAAGCAAAATATTTTCACTCCTGCCGTTCGAGGCGAACATGAGGTCCGCCTGAGTTCGCCACGCCATCAAACGTGTTCGACGAACACACGAACAAAGCTGTGGGAAGCCGAAACTTGAGCGGGTTGGAAAGCTTTTTCATTCATGGAATTTTTGCGAGAGGCCCGCAAGAGCAAACAGGCAGCCAGATAGACGGACAGACAGACATGAAGACAGATAGACAGGTGGACAGATGGACGGACGGATGGACGTCGAGTCGGCAATTTTAGCGACGAGAGACTTTTCGTGTTACTACGGAAAAAATTAAGCAAATCCTTGTGACTGATGAGGCGGCAACACGCTGTTGAAGTTTAACCAGCAAGCTGTCAACATGCTTGCAACGCAAAAAACTAAAACAACAACAAACTACGTAGTTGTGCTTATAATGTGACGGTAAAGGGATAACAAAAACAACAACAGCAACAACAACTGCTACTACTACTGAGTTCGTAACAAAGGAGAAAATAAAAAACACGCGGTGTGCGGGGAAGAAACGCGCTAGGAAACGCCGTTATAAAGCAACGGTAACAACGGGACACCACAACAAAGCGCAAACTGCCAGAAACTACAGCAACAACAACAACAAATGTATTTAGCTCGCGATGATTGACTGATTGACTGATTGACGAGACTTAAAATGCTGCATCGCGCGGAGATTTGAAATACTGCATCGTCGGTCAGAGGTCGACCAAATGACAGCGACAACAACCACGTCTTTCCGAAATTAATAAAAAAGTCTCTTTAAATCTCTGCGCAGGAAAATTCTGCGTTCTCCTCTGCTGTCCCAGTCCAGCCCACTTTTAGTATCCCATAGATCTTCATTTGGTTCTCAGTTCCCGTTTCTCTGGATAATAGAAAATTCTTCCTCTCCGCGTGGTTATTGTTATCGCGTTGTTGCTTTTGTTGTGGTTCGTTGTTGTGTTCCATTTTTATTTCCAGCTAAAAATGTGGTTCGAAAAACTCGAATGGGCCTGCTAAGGGTTGCGTCGTTGCTGCTTCGCCGGCGAGGGGATGCGCGGCGAACAGGACTCGTGGTGTAATGGGATTTTTACGCCCTGTTAGGGTGCGGCGAACCTGAACCGAACAGCTGTCCACTTTCCGCACTTGTGGTCGCTGTTTAAATGGCTCGTTAATTATTTTAAGTACAGGTTCACCTGCCGCGGAACTATGAAAACCCCAATCGGTTAAAATTTAAAGAGCAACAAAATGTTAATTTTTCTTTCTAGCTGGTGGTGCCGGAAATATTCTGCCTTACTTACCCCCGAAATACCCGAACTCAAGAAATCCCTGAAATCAGGAAGATTTCTTCGATTCTTGCAGTTATTTTTTCGAAGAACAGAAAGTAAACTCAACCTTTACAGTTTTTGCACCGAGTATATTTTTCAACTAGTCTTTGGTTTCCACTCGTTACAATATTGTGCAACGAACAGTTTTGTTCGTTACGCATTTTGGTCAACACATTTTAACTTTCACATGATATTTCGGTACCATATTCTAACTTTGCTTCTTTTGATACAGGATTTCTGGCGCTATTTCGCTTTCCTACCGTTCTCACGTTCGTAGTGCGATAGTTACTCTTAATTAATGATGTACTGTGGGCGTGGACTTCTGTTACATACGTATCTTCGTTATATAGCGTGGGATTTAACTAACTTAACTAACTAAATAAGCTTTCACTACACACAATTTCGAGAACTAACGACTTCCCTACGTCGCATTCGATCGAAAGGACGATCTAGTGTTCACTTGACGTCACTTACGAGGGCACAAAATAATACTTCGGTTGTGGGATGCTGCGAAATGTCGATAGTTATTACAAATAAAGCGCGTGGAATAACATCTGTACAAGGAAAGTGGAGACATCGAGAGACGAATGATGGCAAAGCGCGGAAACGTCATTTCGAAACGTGTTTCCTAAAATTTAAAGCTCGTGTTTTGCTCATCATTCACACGATTGGAATAAAGAAATGGAATCCTTGGAATTGTTTGTGTGCTGCATGAATGAAACGATTGATGAACCGATCGGCCAGCGGCGTCTCCTGCCGATTCAACACACTGCTTCCTGCTTCACGGGGCGCTTCCGCAGCCGTATCAGCACCGGGTAGTGAAGGTCCTCGTCGTACAGCTCCGAGTGCTGCAGTTGCAGATGGCGCTGCCATATGGTCTCGTTGTAGCGCTGCAGCATCTCCACCCCGAAGCCCCTCTCCACGCACTGCTGCACGAAGAGCGCCATCGTCTTGCCTCGTCGCGGCGCCATGACCAGCGCCACGCCTTCCCCGGCCAAGTAGTACGAGATCGTGTCGATCAGAGCCGAGCGCGCCTCGTCGAAGAACAGGCAGTCGGCCGAGAGGATCGTGTCGAACTTGGCGGCCTCGGCCGGCGAGCGCGCCGCCGCGTCCTCCCACTTCAGCACGGAGCACTTGGTGTAGCAGGACAGCTCGTTGAGGCACACGGTCTTCCTGACGTTCTCCACCGACACCTCGTTGCCGTCGGTCAGGTGCACCGCGTAGGGCTTCGCGTACTTGGACAGCATCAGGCCGCTGAGGCAGGTGAAGCCGCCGCCCAGCTCGAGGATCCACTTGCCGCGGTAGGCGGCCAGGTCGGCCAGCACGAAGGCCGTGAGCGCCTCCTCGGAGGGCCACACGCAGATGTTGCCGGTGTTGTTGAAGCCCATCAGGTCGCTGGCGGTGAGCTGGCGCTCGATGTGGTGGATGTTGACCGAGTACTCGAGCTGCCCCTCGCCGTCCAGCAGCACGCGGTACTTGTACCAGTTCTCCGGCTTGCCGAGGCGGTTGAGACTCGTGTGGTCCTCGAAGCTGTCCTGGCGCAGCAGGTCGAAGGACTTGAAGCGGCGCACCGAGGCGGTGCGCTCCTCATCCTCGCCCGAGGAGGACATCGTCTCTTCGGAGTCCTTGCGCAGCACCTTGGCCAGGATACGCCAGCGTTTGCGTGCATTGGTTTCGAGGACAGGAGTCGCGGGCGGCGTGGGAGGCAGCGCGAGCGTCTCCAGTTCGGGCGTCGCGGGTTGGGCGGCATCTGAAGTGCTTGCGGCGGCCGAGGCGGAGGTGATGATGGCGGGAATGGCGGTCGAAGTGGGTTCACGGGCGGCGTCCTTCACGAGGCGGCCTCCGTTCTCCTTGATGGTGTTCAGCGTGTTGTCGATATCGTACTCGAGCATCAGCGATATCGTTGCCAGCTGCTGTTTGGTGCCGGCGGCGCTCGCAGTGCTACCAACTGATGAGGTTGTGCCGTTGATGGCTGCTATTTTCGGTTCGCTCAAAGTTGTTGTTGTCGTCGTCGTCGTCGAACTGGAATTTTGTACTCGGGCCTCAATCGACATTTTGCGACGACGTTGTTTGTCTGTTTCTAGTTTGATGTGCGCTCTGCTGACTTCTAATTTTGACTGAAAATCCAAAGCATACTTTCAGGCGCGTCGAAAAGTGAGGGTTTTCCTGGAGAAGAGGGAATAAAACTGACGTTAGAGGTGTGAAAATAGGGAAAATATCATGGAAATATTACGGAATCAAGACAGCGTTACAGCGTTTACAGAGACAAAGTATAAATATGGAAAAATTTATAGAAATCGTAAAAAATCGCGGGTTTTTGCGAGCAATCAAACTGTAAAAACCACCAACAAGAAACAAGAACGAGAATCTCTTCTTAAAAACAACAAAAATTCACATAATTAGGCTTCCGGCTACAAAAATAACCACAAAGTAATGCGTTCAAAATACCAGAAGTCTTAAAAAGTCTCGTAAAAGTCTTCGAGACTCCACAAGACTGTCATAAAAACGGTCAAGCAGACGTTGAGTTCTTTTCTTCTGCCGTCTGCTTTTCTCCAGATTAACTGCGTTCGAATTGCACCTCATAGAAGTGCAATGAAGGCAACGACGATGAGACGGAAGAGCTGAGCGGCAAGGCCAAGTAGTTGGCTATACGAACACCGAACTCAAATTCACTTTGCACTTCTATGGGATTCACATTTCGTTACCATCCACTTTCCTTCCTCCCACTCTCTCTCCGTTCTCTCTCCCCCATCCCTCTCTCTCTCTCTCTCTCTCTCTATTTCCCCTCTCTCTCTCATTCTCTCACCAAGTTGTCCTTACAACTCCACTTACAGTTACAGCTGCACTCAGCTTCGCATCCACTTCTCTTCAGTTTTATCTTACCTCACCAGTTTGGCTTAAATGCCGAATACCTTGGCTAAAACGTCTTAAAAACTTGGCCAACATGGCTTTCACAGTCAAAGGCTGCGGAGACGAACAAGTTTGTTGCTCTTTCAGGTTTAAAGAATTGTTTTCGTTCGGAAGACGCGAATTAAACAATCAGATTCGTCCTTGTTTTTGTGGAATGTTAATAAAGTGAAAAGTTGCTAAGATTTTTAAATGTTTTTGCACACATTTCTTTCTTCTTCGGAATAAACCGGAATCTTATTTACTAAAATACGCAAATCTTTTTCGAATTAATAGTTTCTAGAGAAACGCATTTTGTAGTCCATTAAAAAGCCATTGAAAATATCTCTCGCAATCGTTAAAATATCTGGAATTAGTAAAGAACGAATCGGCAGAAATAAAAATCGATTTCATTCACACGATCTCGGTGGATCTCGGTGTTCCTCAGCCAGTCGATGTGTGTGCAGGACGATTTGTCATCATTACGACGGTCGAGATTCAATTGAAACCACGATTATGTAGATCTGCGTATTTTTTGATAGAGAAAACGTGATTTGCAGCTTTCTGCTCAAAAATCGTCGCTACAATTTGTGCTGCTAAATAACAGCAACAATAATAATAGCGACAATATTATTAACACAACGAACATCAACAGAACAAACAATAACAGCGGGTTCATCGCAACAATTACGACGGTTCAGTTGAGATTAGACGAGCAACAACTTTATTCCGCCCTCGGAGGGACATCTTGTCTCTTGCAGGACGTTTAGCGTTTTATTAACTTGCATTTATTAGCTGTTATCGACGCTACGAGTTCCGCGTGGTATCGCGGAGAGGGCTGATGTGTAATTAAACGCAATTAACGAGAAAACGCTGTGGACAGTGAGCAGTTATTGTGGGGAGAAATAAATTTAGGGAATTGCTAAGCCAATCGCACGAACAGGCGATGTTTTGTCGTTCAACTGGTCCGTGATTACGAAAGACGAACCGATGAAAATGGTTCTGCGATTTACGTCACTCAGACTGTCGCTCTGATACGAATATAAATGCGTTGCCTTCCCTCGATTTTATTGTATCGTATGCAGCGTCAAATCCTCCAATCAATTAGCCAATCAATCACTTTCAAAGTCCACCCGCCTCGAGTATTAATATAATTAATGTTTGACCCTAATGAGTGTTGAATGAGTATCAAGTGGTGCAGCTTTTAACACCATTCGTGCGCTATCATGAGGGACACTTGGAGGGTGGGAATAATTGATAGCGGGATACTGTTGTCAGGATAAAAGCGTTTGGAAAAATTCGATGAAACTGAAAGGAAGGAATTCGATGAAGTTGAAGGGAGGGAATTCGATGAAGTTGAAGGGAGGGATTCGATGAAATTGAAGGCGGTGAATTGGAAGTTCTGCGGGGGAAAATCGGAAGGAAAATTCGTAATTTTTTCGCCATATCAGATGCAATAATCCCTTCGTTTATCGCAATTTTCCCATAACTTTTTCCCTTTACAGCTCCCAACTCACGAAACTTTTTAGCCTCTCTTACAGTCGACCACCTCCAGATCTCCGCATAAAGTTGGTGAACGTGAAATTAATTTTGAACAACACATTGAACTGCAAACAAAAGCTTTTATCGCCAACTTGGTCTTCCGCGCGGAACATCATCATCACTGGCATCATTAACCTCCCCACTACCCGTCGCAATTTTGGGAGGAAGCCTTCAGGTAACAAGAACACCGACGCTAACAAGGGTTGCCAGTTGTTCGCAGCTTCACGCCGAAGGGGAGAAAAAGGTGGCGAGTTCGTTCATTCGTCATTTAATTAAATGGCACGCGAAAAGTTTGTCATCATTGAGTTTTATTTGATTTAGAAAGGCAAACAACGGCAGCAGGGAAGCTCGAACCCTCCACTCCGGGCACAACTTCTGCCACGAAGGGTGAAGAATGAGTGTTCGTCAGCAGCTCTCGTCGCGCAGCGTTTAATGGCGGCGTTATTTGTTGCACGCTTTTAGGCGCCGCGAAATGCGACGCTTCGTTGGCGGTTTAAATTGCAGTTGCGCGCGTGTTGACGTGCTTTGGCTGCTCATGTTTCGTCGTTACTCACGCTACAGAGGAATTAAAATACTTTATGTACGCGTTGGTGATTTATTGCACTTTCAACGCGCTCTGAAAATAACGTGGCCTTCTGTGGGCCGCCGTCTGCTGCTTCAAACTGTTGCGCCAACATACTTGAATGCCGTCTGAGTGACAGAAACGCAAATTTGATGTTCGTACGTGCAAACGAAGCGAGCAGACATCGCAGATCTGTGAGCACCAAAATAAAGGTCCACCTGTTCGCATGCGACTGAGGCAGCGGGATGCTTGAGCCCCCCGTTGGAAACCTGAACAGAAATGAAGAGCACTTTTTCCTGCCGGCAAAGAGCACTGAATTGAGAAACTTAGAAATGCGAAATTCCTTCAATTCACTAGAAAAAACTACTTTTCTTCAAGACATTTTTCTGCTTAGTAGGCTCGCGAGGCTTAGCCGTGGACACTGAGGTGCAAATTTCGCCCTCGCCTCGTCTGAGCTTGAAGATGCCCAGCCGAGTGTTCAGTGTGTCGACTCAAAGCCGCGTCGTTGTCGTTGCAGCGGAAGCCATGCAAGTCTTCGAGAGAGAGCGGGGAACAGAAACGCATTCAAAATTAAATATTGTGTAATAAACGGTGGATAAACATTATTTCTGCGGCCATCGCCAGCTGGTGAAGCCCCAAAAATGCCAAAACACAAACAACACAAGAGAAACAACACATTTTGCAAGTTATTTTGCAGAAGGTAGCGAAATTCTTAGCCGAAACGACAAAGTCACAGCCAAATTAAACGTGCTAATGGTAGGAAAACAAGCGAACAAGCGGCGCACAATAACCGCTAACTACCGCCGCTTCCCTGACGGACTCAATTTGTCTAGCCAACCACAATAATAATAAAAATTATAGGAATTTTCATTGCTAACGATTTCCTTTCATTGCTAACGAGTGCTGATTTCTTGCCATTATTTCGCTGTGTCGCCCGTCAAATGCGTTTATTTGGCGTGGTTTTGACGTTATTTGTGTTGCTGTTGTGGTTTTTATACGAGCGCTGAAAAAACTAAGTTGAGTTTGTAAAGTTCTTCTTGTACATCTTGTAGTAATAAAATCGTTTGTGTTTCAATTATTTCTTTCTGTATTCAGGTTTTATTGTCACGATTGAAGGCTTTTAACCGACAAGGGAATCACAAGGAGAGTGAAAAAACCATCAAAACTCATAATAAAGGAAGCAACTAAAGTGATAAATAAAAATGATAAATGCAAACAGAAGAACTGAAATTGAAACGAAACGAGTTACAAAACAAAACATTTTAAATTGATTTAACATCGAGGAGATTTCATGATTTCAGTCGGTGTGATTTAGTTGCTGTTGTTCTTGTTGTTGCTGCCGCTGTTGTTGTTGTCGGCCGTCTGACGTGAAATTCAACGTGCCGTGCGGCAGCCGTCACAAGAGCAAACGACTCGAGTGCCAAAAGTACTTAAAAGCAGCAGCAGCTCGGCGACTTGAATTTGCATGCTTGTGCGAATGCAATAATAATATTTTATGCATGCATAACCGCCCCTCCCCCTCGCCCTCGCGCTTCTTCTTCACTTTCGGTGCTACAAATTTTGCAAACAAAACAAATATTGCAGAGCTGAACTAATTTAAACTGTCACTGCAAAGTGTTTGCTCGTAATTTCTGTGCATCGCGTGGTATGAGCAACATTAATTCAATCGAAGTAGAGAAAAAATCAAGTTACAACTCGGGTGGGGAGAACAACAGCGGGAGGCAAGCGAAACTGCATTCAATGTGCCGTAAAATTAAACCGAAAACCGAAAGAAAATGAGGAAATCCGCTGACGGTAGACGTTTGTTATTCCTTCGCTGTGATGCTGCCTCAGAGGCAGTAAATTTTGCAACAGGCAAACCTGGCGAACAAGTAAACGAGTCGAATAATCACCGTCTAATCGCTCACAAACTCTGCAGTTATCAACGCCGTCAACAGAATTTCATCTTCTCGGATGTCCCAAGTTAACAGGGAAATGGCAGTCACTGTCACGCACACAGACACACGAATAATCCCGTGCTTACAAAGCGACAGTCGTGTGGACTGTCAAGTGTGGACTGTCAAGTGTGGACTGTCAAGTGTGCACTCAAGGAAAGAAGGTCGCTCTGCAAACATCAAACGCAAGCTTCGCAGTCGAAAATAACAAAGTAGAGATTGCAAAGATATGGATTTCGTAATGGAATTCATGAAACGAAGTTTGTTTCTGTGATTGCTGTTCATTTAAATTCTTGTTGTTCATCGCAATCATCGATTTCCATCTGCGTAGCTTCATCTTACAACATTCAATGTCAGAGTTAATTTAAACCAGCAAAGTTATCGTCTCAGCTTCCCAAATAATAGAAATCGGAATTGTAGAAGAGAAGTTAAGAGTTTCGGCTTGAGGAGTTCGGTCTACTCGCGCATTTCCATCAATGTCATCACTGATAATTTACTGCAAAATCAGCGAATACCTCTGCCTCTGACCTTAAATTCACCCATCCAACCGCGAACGTTGCGATCTCGCTGTTCGAGATCTGATTCACTGAGTTCACAAAGTAGCCACCGAAATGCGCGAAAACCGCTGAGGTGTCGCTGGTGGTTCTTCGGCAGACCGCTTCTAAGTATCGTTGGGCTCGCAATAAAATGTGTTATTCTTGGCAAGACCGTCTCGCAGGCTTTGTTGTCGCTGCGCTGATTGTTGCTGCCAAGAATTCGTGCTCGTCTTGATTGCACGTCAGATCGAATATTTATTTTGTTAATTAATTGATTGCACAACCGAGCCGAAAATGTGCTTCAACATTTTGTCAGACGATGCTTGTCGCCAGCGAAACGGAAACGAGTGTCAAGTGAGGTGAGAAATATTTTAATAGTTAACATTTTTATTATGTTTTTATATTTTATTATTAACAAATTAAATTTTGCGAGGGACAGAAATTTACAATGAAAATTGCAAACTTGCATAAAGCGTAAAATTCAAGAGCAAAAACTTGCGCGCGAACCTGCAAAACTTCGCGAAGACTTCAGCAACTTTTAGCAATAAATAATCGCAGCCGAAATCTTTTCAAAGTTCCTCACAGCGCGTTCCCGCTTTATTTATGCAGAGTTGTGGACTTTTAAGAAGCGGAAAAGCACTTGCGAACGCAACAAACACTTTCGAAGCAAACTTGCAAACTTTCAGCAAGAATTCCGGATCAAGCGCTGCATTTGAGGCTGCAGAAGTAACAACATTCGAGAAAAACTCTGAAATGCCATCTGGTGGCTTGTCAAGCAGCACCTGCGACAAATCGGAGCGGAGAGGGGGCGGCAGGAATCCCATTCGCACGTGAAAACAGCAAGTTTGAGAAGCACACCCACACACCGGAGAGAAACACACACACACGCGCACACAGAAGAGGACATCGAAGTCACGTGCTGCTCAATTTGTGACCCAGATATTCGCGCACAAGCGACGAAGTGACATCTGGCAACACAAGAGTTGAAAGGCGCACGAGAAACCAACGCCAGCAAGAAGTGAAGTCAACTTCAGCTCAGTCGAAGGTGGTGGTGGAGGGGCGCCAAAATCAACCGCCAAATCACAGCTTCACTTCAAGAACTCCAGCTTGCGTGACTTTCATGCACGCGTTCCACTCATGCAGGCTCGTCATCCGCGTTCTCGTTCGCTGTCAGTCACTTCGAAGCTCTGCATGCGGAAGTCGAAGTTTCAGCTTTTATTCGTTTTCACTTCAATGTTCACGTCTGGCCGCAGGCTCAGGCTTCCGTCCGCCGCCTCCCGTTAGAAAGGAAAGACGATGCAACCGCCTCTCCTGCACGCCCACTGCAAGAAAACGTTTTGAAGCAACAACAGAGAGGAGCAACTTTGGCGGAAGTTTGCGTTCCGTTTTTTCCTTTTTCAAACAATCTTTTCGTTGCATGGAACTCAGATGTGGGCTTCTGTGCCGCTTTCAAGCCGCTTTTAGTTAATGGAAAATGCGCACGAGGAGTAGAAAATAGAAAATAATTACTCACAGCGAAGTTTTGAATTAAACTTCATGCGCAGAAATCGAAACGAGAGGCTTTAAATTGCGAAAATAATTTAAATTTGTACTTATAAACTTGTCAAGTTTAGAATAATTCGAAGCTTGTAGCCGGAAATCGTTTTGAATTGATTGTTTTTAATGAAAACTCACTCCAAACTCTTCCAGAAAATCAACTTTCAGCAGAACGACGTCCCTTCGCTCTGAAGAAAAGCACGCGCAGAATAAATGAACGCATCAAAAGCGGAATGAAAAGCGCGGCAACGCTAATTGCAGTGTCATCATTTTAAGATGCGCTAAAGAAGCTCGGCAGACTCAGCTTTTAAATGCTTCACAGCTGCATTAAAAAGCGGCGAAACTCAAGATTGCTTCGCTAAAGAATTAAAAGCGCTTTCGAGGCGTCACAGCGAGCGCTTGAAACTTCAAAGGATTGACACACACACACACACTTAAGCAGCTTTAAGGCTGCAAATGAACTTGTTTGCGAAGAGAAAAGCAAGCGTGTGTGCGCGCGTCTTCATGCAGGTGAACGCGAGTCCAGTTCTCGCGACGCGCAGCTCCTGCGAAAGGCAGCTCCCACTCTAAGAAAGGCAGGAAAATTAAGTTAAATCAACAAGGAAGCAGCAGCAGCAGCGCTGACAAGTGGGGCCCAAAAAACAGAAAGGATTTCGTGAAGTCAGGATGTGGGAGCTCAAGAGCAGACGGCTGCCAGCTGGAAGTTTTTCTACTTTATTTTCTATGGCTGGCGTTGTTATTTCGTCTCTGTTTTTTCCCTACTTCCGCATTGTTGCGAAATAAAATGATATTTCCAGCTTCCTGTTGGCAGCGGAGGCGAAATGTGAGCTCAAGTTGGCTCTACGTAACTCAGAGAAGGTTGTCGCCGCACAGAGAAGCGCAGCAGCGCACCACAACTTTTTATTCACTTTCTGTGAATAGATAAATCGTAATAAACGAATACATTTTTGCTTTTTCGCTTGATTTGTATTTATTATCTAAAAACTCATTTAATCCAATAAAATCGCTGCAGTTTCTGTTGTCGAAGCTCGAGAAAGCCAAACAATCGCAAACATAAATTTAAACCACAGAAATAAATTTAAACCACAGAAAGCAAAGCATTCTTTTATCTGAAAGACTGAGAATTGCAATGGTAAAAATAAATCAAACACAACCGCATTTGCCGCCGCAATAATTACGAAACAGACGAACGAGGCGAGCAAATGGAAATGAAAATAAGAATTCAGTTCGTCCCTTGCAACGCAGCGCAGACTGACTTGTTACAGCGGCGAAACGTAAGCAGACAACAGACGCGCACACGGACCGACGGGCAGACGGGCGGACGGGCGGACGGACACCAAGAGCACAGAAGCGGCAGCGTGCCAACTGACAGCGAACGAGCGAAATCAGAGTTCTAAATTCACCGCATACATTTTAAACGAACGGAGGAGTGGGGGAGCGAGGGGAGCGGGAGGCAAGTAGTCACACTTTCACGCACGACTGATTCCGAGGAGAAAAAGCAACACCAATTTGTCTTCAAATCATGTTGATCAATTTGCGATTGATTACGATGAATTGTAGATGTTTTTTCAACTCAATTTCAAGCCACGAAGTTCAATTAACTGAAAATCAACGAGTGACTATTTTAAGTTCAATTGGAGGAGTTGAACTTTGCATTCAAATTAACGTACAACGCGGCGTGTGCGTGACATTAAATCTCGCTTGAGCTGTTGATGTCCTCCTCGTGTAGCTGCAATAATAAATTGCAACCTATTTGTTTGCTTTGAATTTAATGAAGGAATTGGAATAATTTTTCCCCGTTTATCCGCTTCACTTCCGCCTCAGCTAGCAAAACCAGCAATTTTTCCTTCTCGTCCTTAAGGGCGCCTGCATCCTCAGCAGCTTCCAGTGAAGGACGGCGTGTCAGGCACTCCAACACATTCGCACAACACGCCTCACACGACACCTCCGAACACGTGGCTACACACCAACACACTCACACACTCACACACTCACGCGCGCGTGCTTGCTTGCTACAATTGATGGTTTTCAATATTTTCTCGTTTACACCGGGTGACTCGTAGGACTGTAAAAAGTCTAAAAAAAACTGAAACTTAACCCTGGAGTGTTGAAAATACTGCGATTTAGCTGCAACTACGAAAACAACGCTTGGAAGATTAAACGCCGCAGGCCGGAAATTCGCAGGTAAGCAAAACTCTGAATTTCGCTCACTGACGCTGAAAAATTGAATTTCCTCGAAACAAACTAAAAAAAAAGGAATCAACAAATAAACACAGACAGACAGACAGACTACAGACAGACAGGCAGACAGACAGACAGAATTGAAGAAGGTCAGTCAAGGAAAAAGCGGAGTGACTGCTCGGTATCAGAATCAAATCCTTTTTTAATTCGCAGAGAGCAGGAAATAATTGAAAGGACGAGTTTGGACTCGCGAGAGACACGATTGAGTGAACGACAGCAACTGAATTGCCGTCGATATTCTGAGCCTTCAATTGAGGTGCCACAAGCCAGGTGGCAGCATCTGAGTGTGGTAATCACGCTCGACCAGTCGTCTTATTTTCAATTATGCAATACAATCACGCGAGAGTTAATTACGTGAGGCCGCAGTCAGCAGTCAGATGCATCAAAATGAGGCACACGAATCCTCGAAGACACACACACTCACATGCATTAACAGGCAACACACATTATTGCAGCGTGTGTTGTGTGGGATCGAAAGGTAATCCGCAGCAGGACTGCTTGTGTTTGCAGAAATTGATTACAAAGCCGAGAGCGCAGTGGGATGAAAACGGCGGCCGCTTTTTATTCGCAGTTTTCAACCACCAACACTTGCTTCGCTTTTGCTCTCAGAAACCTCGACGACGCATATAATTCACAAGTAGTTTGTCAACCGAGACGTGCAATAATAAATTTAATACGCCAGTAAAGCGATTTCGCAGACTTCCAAAGATAATCACTGCAGTCCCACTGCTTGAGTGCAGTCTGCTCTCCACCCCCTCCAGCGGAAACCGGAGAACAGCTGCATTTGCAAAATATTTTCTCGCATATCTTGTCAGGCGTATGCATCCTTGCGCGCTTGAGTCCTTGAGTCTTTCAGCAGAACAATAGAAGTGCAAGCATTGGCGAATCAAAAGAAAAAAAATGCTCTCTCCAGATATGAAAGCAACACAAAATGGGGAGATTTAAATCTATGGAAATTTTAGAACGAAATGTATAACGAAATAAACGAACAGGAAGTTTAGAAGCAAGTAACACCACAAAAACAACCAAAGATCCGAATTTAGATACAATAAAAATTTAAATTAAATTAAACAAAGTTTTTGCAATTTTAAACGGGGTCAACAAACGGAGAATCAAGAGCGGGTGAGTCAAGACATGACGAGTCAAGAGATGAAGAGTCAAGAGAGGGCGAGTCGGGAAAGAGCGAATCAAGAAGCGGCGAGTCAAGAGGCGGCGAGTCGAGAGAGGACGAGTCAAGATAGGGCGAGTCAAGAGAGGGCGAGTCAGGAAAGAGCGAATCAAGAGATGGCGAGTCAAGAGGCGGCGAGTCAAGAGGCGGCGAGTCAAGAGATGACGAGTCAAGAGAGGACGAGTCAGGAAAGAGCGAATCAAGAGATGGCGAGTCAAGAGACGGCGAGTCAAGAGACGGCGAGTCAAGAGACGGCGAGTCAAGAGGCGGCGAGTCAAGAGGCAGCGAGTCAAGAGATGACGAGTCAAGAGAGGACAAGTCAGGAAAGAGCGAATCGAGAGATGGCGAGTCAAGAGACAGGGAGTCAAGAGAGAGCGACTCAAGAGAGGCCGAGTAAAAAGCGGACGAGTCAAGAGAGGGCGAGTCAAGAAAGGTGAATCAAGAGAGTCTTAGATGGACAGACACATTTAAGAGAAGACCGCGTGGCATAGAATTTTTATTACAACAGAAAAAGCAAAAGAAAAGAAAGCTAAAATAACAAAAACGCTCAACGAAGGTCGCCCAGCAACGCATTTAAAGCGTAACGAGTGCCAGACCGGAGAGAGAGAGAGCAGAAATTTGCATTCGTAAAGAAGATTTAGTGAGTTTTTTGTTTGTTTGCATTTTATTACACTCTAAGTATGCAGAAAACTCCCGGAGCACAGAAAACTAAGCAACTCATAAGAGGAAATTCGCATTCAAATAAATCGCAGTCGATTAACCGCGCACTTTCAGTGTTTTGTTTAGTTAGAAGTTCAGTAATATTAAGAAGAATTGAAATGACAGCAGCGAAATCAGATCGTTAAAACGCAGAGCAATTAGTTGAGTGCGTTTCATTCACGTGCGGTGTCAACGATTCTCTATGGAGAGCCATAAAATTCCATAAAATTAAGCATGCCTGCTCAACTTCAACTCTTCTCACGCTCTGACTTTATATGTTCAATTGAAAATGGCAATTTCACTGCTAATTAATTGATTGTTTGTCAGATGTCGAGGGTTACTTTGACCGAACTCTTCATGAGAAGCTCATTCTGGCGTCTCCAGCAACTTCGATTCTATTATTGGCTGCCAGGACAACGTGAGACTGCTAGTAGATAATTAAGGAAATCAAATTATAGAGCGAAACACAAAAAATAACACATCAAGCAAACAAGAGAAGAATGGATGCAAAAAATAACGAATCAACTTGAAGAAAACAGCGAAATTGTGGCCTACATATGAAAGTGACTGACAATCACCAGCACCACCACCACCCAACAACAACAACACAAACAACAACAACAACAACGACAACAACAGCAATAACTACGCTACACAAATTGAGATCAACGAATTCGTTACACTGATACGGACGAGAGTCGTGTAGACAAATGCGACCGAGGAACGAATTCGTTTATCACCACCAGCAACAGCAACAACAACAACAACAACAATAGCAGATCCCCCGATTCACTTATTCGTTAATTCGTCCATTCAGCGTCGACATTCGTGGAGCGCTAATTCAGTCCTTTTGGGAGCGACAATAAATTGCGGTCCCGAAAGTCCTTCGCTACCGCGGCTGTTTAGTGGAATTTTATGCTAAAATCAACAGCAGCAGCAGCAAAATCACTCTGATACGCAGCGTGACAGGCTGGCAAAGCAACGACGAACTGCTTCACAACTAGTTTGGGTTTCTTGTCGCGCCGGCAGTCCAACTGGTTCGTCGTCTAGTCGCGCGTTGGGAACTGAATGTCGATGGATTGAAGATGCAATACAAGGTAAGCAACGACGTTCCCAGGACACCGAATCCACGCAGATCTCGAAGGTGTGTCCGCAAAATGTATGATGAACGTGCACGGGAGTCTTCATGGGTGTCGAGGACGGCAGCAGAGGACGGATCCTCCCTCTTGCCACACAGTTTCGTAGCCCCGGGTGAATCCGTTGTCCTGACTTCACTGTGACTTCCTTTTCTTAGTTGTCTCCGTGATGTTTTTCATAACTCCCAACTTGTAACAGCAGTAAGTCGCTAGAATTCCCTGTCTCCAGCTTGTCCTTCCTCTGATGACTCCATTGTGGGTGCGTTCAGCTGCTGTCACCGGTGCACACGGATTTATGATGGATGGACTCGTGTTACTCCCGCTTGCTTGCTTTCACGTCGTTCTCCTCCTTCGTGTCGGCTGCACCACGTCGATCTGACATTCAAGTGAGACGCGTGGCGAAAACGAACCCGCGTCTGCTTGCCATTCCTCGACTACAAGCTGCGGATTTGTATCACGCGGTATATAAAATTAATCACAATAAAGCAGCAGTAAATCAGAAATAAATGCAAGCAAATCTGCCATGAAGTGCAGACGACAATTTTGCAGGGAACACGAAATGTTGACGTGTTTCTCGAACTTCTACTGACTGTGGATTCGCGCTGCAAATGACTGCAATCGCAAACAAGCAGAGAGCTGGCACGACGTTCTTTCAGCTTGGCTAAAATAATACAACATCTTTTATCTTGATTATCTTACACCCATCGACGAGATTGCAAGCAATTGCTCAGGTTTCTCGAGTTCTATTCTCCCCAGTCGAGCTTTTCGTTCGCTAGCGGCAATAAAAATAGTTCTGGAATTCTTATCTGATGTCGTGTCCGCCATTCAAGCCAATAAAACCTCAATAATTCTGTCATTAATACCAAGAGAAGTAATAACTTGCTACGAACACGAAAGTTGCGACCTTGAATTTCTTATTTTTATGTCGTCTTCTGTGTGAAGCGCGCCGACTTTCACCTCTGATGGCTCCATCAGAGAAGGAGAAATAATAGCAAACAACAACAACAGACCACTCGGTCAGCCTCCACTGACCTGCACTGATTTTAATTCACACAGTCATCAACTTGCTACGGCCGTCACAACTCATTTCATTCATTTCGATTGGCTTGATTTTGATCGAACTCGATGAATGATAAAGAAATCGAAGACAGACGCAGCCAATAATGACTGACAATTAATTCGAGCGCAGATCGATTCGATTATTCAAATGGGAATCACAATGAAGCAGTCGATGAATTAAAATAGCCAAATTCATTCTCGTTTATTTGATTACGAAAAACGAGTTCGTCTGACTGGGTGTGCAGAGCACACACACACAACAGACACGAGGAATGTGTGTGTTCTTCTTAATTCCGAAATTTAATTGAGCGAATTGCAGTTGTTGCTGCCGATGAAGCGCATCGTGACGCGCGCGCAATTAGCGGGATGCAGCAGCGAGTCCGTGGCAGTCAGCAGCAGAACCGAAATCGCTGATGCTCACAACGAAAGCTTGTTTGAGTCAATTAAATCGCCCGAATGATTAGCATTCGCGCTGGAGTTCAATTGAAATGACGTAAAATTAAATACTCACCTCCTCGTTATGGCGTTTAATCGCGTTTTTGTTGCTCTCCGCCCTTCCGGATTCAATTTTAATTTCCTTTTATGTGTCCGTTGGGCCAGCAGCAGATATCCGGTCCAGAGTTGACCACGTCGCACCAACACAATTTCCGGAACACAAGTCGGCGAAGGATTTTTTCGATTCGCTTTTGTTCTGCAGAGATTTCGACGATGCAGCGTCTTTTTTCGCGTATTTGGTTTCTCTTTTTTTAGCCACACACGTCGAGCAACGTGCACTCGGCCGGAAAGAAGCGGCTACAAACTCTGTAAGCCGAAAATTCGATTTGAATTGGGCGCCGCACAAGGAAACGCAGCGAAATGAACAGCCGCAGCAGTTGGAAGGCAGAAATCCGTAAAAATGCCGCACTGCAGCCGGAAGAAGGGCGGCTGCAGCACTGCGGCAGCAGCAGACAAGCCACTGGCAGCGCGCCGACACACCGACACGGGAAGGAAACGCCGGCAGACAGACGGCCAGAAAGGCAGACGGACGGCAGGAGAGGCAGACAGACGGACAGACAAGTAGCAGCTCCGGCAGAAACAAAGCCAATCAGCTGTGTTTTGTATGCATGAAGGTTGCTTGCACGTGTGTGCGTGTGCGTGTGTGCGTGTGTACGTGTGGCTTACAGTGGACAACTTTCGATGTCGCCAACAACAACGAAAGCCGCGTCTTGTACTGCAGTCGCAATGCAATGCAACTTCGATTGATGGCTTCCGGTTGAGAGCGACGTCGTCTGCAAGCAGCGAATCCAACACACGCGACTCGCGACTTCTTCGATGTTTTTTTACTCTCTTTTTTACGTTTTTCCACTTTTGTTTATAATTCTAATTTTTGCTTGTTTAACTTCTTAGTTTTGGTTTCTCAGTTTTGGTTGTCGGAAAATCTTCCCCAACTGGCACCACTTTTCACAACAACTGCCGTCAGCTACTGAGCAGCTTCAGCGATGAACTGTTTTGCTGGCAAGCGAAACTCGACCGCCGCCATTGCGCTGCCAACATGTTTGCTGGCAACATCGAGCCGTCGGTTGCAACACTTTCTCAGCGGGCGCGGGGAGCGGCTGTTCAAGGAATCGCTCTGAGGTCCGTGCACTCTTCTCTCTTTTTTTCTCTCTCTTATCAGTCGTTTTTCTTCCGCGCGTTTATTTTTCTAGAGGACGTCAATGTGTTTTTGCGCGTATTTTTCTGCTCCTCATTCTCCTCTTGTGTTTTGTTTTCCAAAAGCTTTTCATTCATGCGACAAGCTTATTGTTGTTGTTGTTGTTGTTGTATCTGTTCAGTGAGCTTTGCCGTGACAGTTGGCCATAAATTATAAAATTATTATTTTGTGGATTTAAATAAGCATTTTCAATCTTTTTCGATATTTTAGCATTTTTGTTATTATTTTCTGCAGTCCTCTGAATATTTTTTATTAATTGCATTTTCTACACATTTTAATTAAATTTTTCCAGAGAGTTTTATTTTCGTTTTTCTTAGAATTCACGCTGAATGAAAATATCGTTATTTTATTCAATTTAAGAGAGTTATTTGAGAATAATATTCCATTACCCTAATTTTTTACATGTTTTTCATCACCCTCCGCCGCCCCTCGTTGCCGTAATTTCAGCCAGCATTTTGAGCATCCATTAAATTTGAAAATCTTCTAATTTTTCATCAACGTCTTTGAAAAGTTTTGACTTTTCATTTCTCTCCTCTGTTCAGTGCAAACCGAAGCGGGGGCAGCGGTGAGTGACGAGTGTCAGCAGACGGCATCCGTCGCGGCATCCAACAACAAACAGACAGACAGTCATCAATACAGACAGATGGGCAGCCGAGAGCAACAACAAGAGTACAGCAATACAGATCCGAACGCAACTCTGTGATTCCGCGCGAGGCCCACGCGCGTTAAAATAACAAAATCTGTGCAAATTAAATAACTGTAAAAAATGTTAATGGGCGAAAAAAAACCGCAAGCCGATTATTGAAATGTAAACAGAGAGCAGAAAAAAGATGAAATCCAAACACATCAAGATAAAAAATGCCTATAAAATTTGTTAAACTAACAACACACATGTAGTTCTGTTGTTGTTGCGATGTGAGCGAAGGAAGGTGTTGTTGTTGTTAATGTGGCCTGTGTGTGTAATGTGGCCAGCGAATCCCCACGCCGACCTTTTTGAATGTTTAAACATTTTCTGCTGCGTTTATCATCGCTTTAATTGCGTATTTTTATTGTTAAATTTTATTGCTCCCATTGCAGAATTTTTGTGCGAAATTCAGTTGCCGCGATTACGATTTTGAGAGTTCGCGTTGCGCCCGTCCAACGAATCCATCTTCACGGTAATCAATTTTCATTAACGGTGGGCGATTTAAATATTTTGGCAGTAACTAAATATTTCGATTGCTGTTTAATACGGGATTTTTTCTGCTTTTTTGACATTAATTTGAATTAAGATTTTGCCATTTCCACTTACTTTTCTAAATTAAAAAATAAATGAAAAATTTTAAAAATTTCATTTCTGCTATATTTTATATTTTCTTTATTATTTCAATTCAAGACTTCTTGCAAAAATATCACATTATTTTCTCATATTTTCCTTTATAATCGGGAAATTAAACACAATCTTGTTTAGTTTCTGCAAACATTTTCTCATTTTATTTTCGTTTATTATTTTTTTACTTTATCGATTTTTTCACTTGAGCGATTTTTTTCACTTTAGCGTTTTGAAAACTTAACAAATAATTCTTTTGTTTACTTCTATGGCAACTTGCATTGTTGTTTATTCAGTTGCGTATTTTAAAACGGTTTGAAAACGTTTCGGTTGTTTGAGGAATTCCGATAAAATGAGTATTTGAAGACTTCTACTTCACACCTCTAATTTCTCTAAAAAAAAAACAAAGCGCAACAAATCAGAAAATTTAATTGATTTGAAGAATACAAAAACAATAACTGCTAACTTGAATGGGCAGACCGATTAAAATAAATCAGAATCTCCAACGAGATCACTAGCAGCCGCTACAAAAATAAATTTGAGAGGTTTTCTGAAGTTTTCTCTGAAGTTTCTTGTTTTGGTTTGCTTCTCAGGAAATTATTTTCGCACTTTTCACATGCTCATGAAAATCCATTCACAGCAAGTTTAACGCAGAAATGCCGCTGCAAACTCATTTCAATAAGACTTTCCAACTTCTAACTTCTCAACTTTTTCCTTTTTAAATTTATCTAACTTTATAGATGAAATGTTCCCTGCAGTTTTTCTTTTACTCTTTGCAGTTGAAACTTTTAGCTTTCCAATCAATTTGCACTCATTTACAAACTTTTACTTTGCAGAACACCTTTGAAATTCTCTTTCACAAGAGTTAAACTTCTGTAGAACTGAAAACGTTACGACGACAACTGAAAACTGTAAACGATCTGCAAAGTAAACGTAATAATTGATAAATTGGCAAGTGAGTATCTCATCTGTTTCAAAAACAGCGTTTAAAAGACGTCGCCATCTTAATCGCGCATTCATTTGTTTCTGATTCACTCGCTGTTGATATTTCAATTTAAGGTTTTGCCTCAAATCGTCCTCAATCTTCACTAACGTCAGTCGAGCTGATCTGCCCGTCGCTGTTGATCGTGCATCGCATGCAAATCGTTGACGTTGCCAATTGAAATTCAAGCAAGATACGTGTCACACCTAATTAACTGAATTAGATTTTCATATTTCTGGCACCAGAAAAACTTGCAGCTGTTTGCAGCGAGCGCCGAAGAATTTGAATGTTTGCAACTCTAGAGACGCACTGAAATGAATGACTGCACTTTGTTGATTTTGTTTTGCACTCCCTCTTGATCTTCCTGCAGGTGACTGGAATTGTCTGTGAAGCAGCTCCACAGCCATCGCGACGCTTCCATAAAAACGTCACGCCCACTAATGTGTGGAACCGCAGCACCCACTGCTTCCGCCGACACCCGATCAGTCCGTGTACCCAAAAATACTACAGTCGAGTTTCTTTACAGCTCTGAACTCTTTAAACTCTTCCTTTATTCTTAATGCTCTCCAAAGCAGCTAGTCATCGACATCTAAACGCTGGCGCGCATTCGCCTTCGCCGCGAACTTCCGCTTCTTGAATGTCGCCTCCACACCCACCGTTGTGTCCTCGCTCAGCGCCGAGATCGTCTTCTCCTTGAAGCGCTTTGCAGGCAGCTGCGGCTCGGGCTCCACCTGCGACACAACAGGCGCCACATACTGGTAGTTGACCGTGGGCAGTTCCCAGTCGATGGGCTCCGGCGTAGGTCTGTCGAAAATGTGATTTGCATTAAGGAGAAACAGAACTCTCATTCCACACTCACTTCGGCACCACTACTTCCCAGGCTCCGATCGGCTTGGTGGCAGCCTCCTCCTGTGTTTTGAACGACTGCCTCTCCTCGCGCTTGGCAGCCTTTTCTTCGGGCGTCTCCGGCTGTCGGAACGCCTTCAGTCGCTCGCGATTGTACTTCGCCACCTCCTCGTTTACGTTGTCACGGAACTCCTTCGCCTCCGTTGCCTGCCGCAGCTGCTGCTGTTTCAGCGCCAATTCATTGAGGCGCTCGTATTCTGCGTGCGAGAGGAAGCCCTCCTTGGGCGCATCCCACACGGATTCGTTGGTCTTAACGTTCCAGTAGTAACTGTAGCCCTCATCCGTCTTTCCCTCCACCCACAGCGAGGCATTCGGCACTGCTGCGTGATCCACCTTGGCCACCCGCACTCGTGGCGTCTCATCTTCGTCGTCAGAGTTGCCGGGTATACGCAGAGGATCCACTTGGCGCGAGCCTCTGCTTTGACTGCCGACGTTACTGACGCTGGGTCCGATTGTTGCTGCCGCCGCAGAAGCAGCCATCATGTCGTTGATGTTGCGTGCCGTCATATCGCCGCGTGAGTGGACATCGTGTGCGTAGGAGCGCATGGCGGCCTCTTCCATCTTGCGAATTTCTGTGTCCATCTTCTGGCGCTCCCGCTCCGACTTCTCACTCTTGCGGCTGATCTCCGAGATGCGCTGCGCCACGGCCAGCTTGTGTCTCCTCCCACTCTCATGGAAGGCAATGCTCTGCGGATTATGGGAAAGAAATTGAAGGTTTCCTTAGTAGTGGCTGAAGCACGAGCCAAATGCAACGAGGGACTCACTGGCTTGTTGTCCGCGAGCCAGCACTTGCAGAAGTCGCAGTATTTGCGTTCTTTTGATATCCAGTAGTCTGTCATGGTGGCGAACCAACAATCGAGTAATTGAACTGAAATTCGTTAAAGAAATGTTTTTATTATTAAAACCTGGTTATTATCAACGTAAACAAATGAATCCTAAACAACTGATTGTACTTTAGCTTCTCTTTTTCTTCGAGAATATCAACCGCCAGGGCTGATCTGATGTGGAAAGAATCAGCGAATGGATGACAGCTGTCAAAGTTCCTTAGTGGCACAGTTTAGGAAGACCTGGAGACGTCCAGATGAGTTTTTCCCTCACTAACCCTGTCCACCTGAGTTTATTCACGGTTTGTGTCGTAACTCGACCCTCGAAATTTCCTAAACTCGAAAATTGTAATAGATTAAGTTGGCTGAAGTCGATAAAACAAATCTTGGAGATGAGACTCCATCAAATTCAGTCATTCATTTAATCACTAATTGAGATAAACTAACATAAACTTGTATTTATATTAAATTTATTAATTAATTTTTTTAATTAGGGAAAATATTTAATATTTCTACAGCACTGAACTCTACAGAAAATGCAGTCGAAATTCGATTTTTATATTCCCATCTCTAAAATATCCTGCACACTATAGAGTTACCAGGTGATTGAAATTATTACTAGAATCCAATTGCATTGCTTTCGCATACAATTCCTGTACCGTTATAAGATTCTCACACAAATGCTCAAAACTGTTAATGAGTATAACTTAGAATTTCGAGGTAATAATTTCAACATTTGCGCCTTTTCCCTCCTCGTCTCCCGCTGCACACCGTTACGCACTCCAATTCAATTGTTCGCTGCAATTTTACGGGTTCCCGCAGACAGGTGATTCTTCTGATTATGTGTGTGTGGCAGGCAGGTGAGTAGACGGGAGACGGGTGCGGCAACAATACAAATGTTTAGAAAAAGCTTTTCGGATTAGCCTTTGTGGTTGCTGTTGTTGTTGTTGTTGTGCTGTACAAATCCTACATCACACATGAAGCTGTTTGATTCAATTGTATACAACTGTCAAATATTTGCAGGTAAATACTGAAGTGTGTTTGAAATTCAGACGAGAACTTCAGAAATGAGTGAAGGATTTGGTGGAAAATGTTAATAAAATCATCAAATAGCAAGGATTTTGGCTTAAAATAATGTTTTCCGGGTTTTATCAGCATTTCCGAGTGGAACGAAGAGGAAATAAATTTTCAGTAATTAAAAATCTATTCTAAATTCTCCCTGATTCGCTACTCATTCACTCTGTTAATTTCACCGATTTTCATTTTATTCACATCGAAACTCCACAAAGAGCTTAATTTTTAATTACTTTCACGGTTACCAATGCCACACCCACCACGCACCACCCACTAGAAACGCTGCCTCCGCAGATCCACAGAGAGAAACGCGGCACGAGATGCCTGAGTGAGTGACAGGATTTGCGTGGCTTAAAAGCGCAGGCTGACTGACTGACTGCTTCTTCCTCTGGCTTCTGGCCAGCTTTGGCTTTTGTAGTTGTTAATCCGTGCCTGTGCGGGGGTGGAAGGTGACGAAAGCCGAAAGCCAGCTTACAACTTAATGAGCGAATTCCACGGTGGCGCATCAAAGCGATGATAACTCGCAATCTTTTTAATTACTTCGCGTTCCTTTTATGCTTTTATTAATTTAATTCCAAGTCTTCTTATTATTAATGTTTTTCTAGTTTAAAAAAGGATTTCCTTTCGTTTTTCTGTATCCAAAACTAACGATTCTAAGGTGACCAGATGACTTTATTTAACATTAAAATGCGTAGGATTAAAAATCGCATTGGAATAACATTTTCATCAGTTATTTCGTTGTTTATCATTAAGTGAAGTATAAATTACAGCCTTAAAATGCAAAAACACTTCTTAACCGCATACGTATCCGAATGTAGATTAAAAATTTTAAGTCCTTCTCGTGACGAGCGGCTTCGTTCTTATTTTCCCAAGAATCCCTGAAAGTAGAAGGTGGGCGTAACACTTCGCTCAATGAAACAACCGCAAAATGAACATTTTAACCGAACTACTTTGCATTGTGTTGCAGATGCAACGCAGGCAGAGATAAAGGACCTTCGACATTCAAATCCTGGCAGACAAGAGAACAAAATCTCTGAGCACGAAAGCGGAATTTAGCGCGCTGCATTCAAACCAGAACGACAAGACTGCGGCGGCTTTGAATGAACAGAGCAATGAAAGGATGAAGTCTGCCACAGCTCGGGAACACTTCGAGCCCGGATTAGCTAGCTCAATTATTAAGTTAGTAACTGCAAGTGAAAATCTTGTTTGCGGAGGTAAAAAGGCAAAGAAACGAGGTGAGGTGGGCAGCGTTTTGCCGAAGAGACGCGGTCAGGTAGAGGGCGACGACTGGAAGACGGCTTTCAGCAAATCGACATTTTCTAGCCTGCTTTCAAAAATATGATCAGATCTTCAGAGACCTTAAAAATGTGAGCTTCACATGATTGTGCTACGATGGTCACTCTGCTCTGAAAGCCTCCAACACAAACACAATCAAATTCTCCATTTAGTCTCCCCTCTCTCTCTCTCTCACACACTCTCTCTATCGCTTTTTTCATCTAACAGAGTGTCAAACAATCGAACAAAGAGAAACCCGCCGCAACAAATGCTGCCAACCACAACCTCCCGGGGGGCAGCAACAACAAAGGCTATTGTGGGCAAACGTGTGTGCATGAATCGCACCAACAACAACGGCCGCATCAAACCCAATACACCACCCAGAGCAGAGCATCAATTTCAGCATTGAATACTCGAATATCCTGCGTTCGTTCTTCAGCGAAAATACTGCTGATATGTCGGATGTCGGTGCGAGAGTGACAGAGAGCATGCGTGTGTGTGTGTGTTCGTTTCACCGTTAGTGGAGTAAATAATGTGCAAACGAGCAAATAATTTGCCATGGTTACCGTGGGATTATCCTGGTGACATCATCATCAAAGACACCAGACATCGAACATCCTTGTTGCACAGGAGGCTTGTTGTTGTCGTTGTTGTTTTTGTATCCATTGTTACTTACATCATACTTCCGGCATCATGCACTGCATATTTTCGCCTATTTTCCGTGTAATTATTGTAATCAAGGCATCAGAATCAGACTGCCACACAGTGGTCGGAATTCGGAGAAGTCGTCTGAAAATAGAAGGCAAAAGTAGAGTGAAAAAGTTCTTCGATTCAAATAAACTTCGTCATTTGCTCTGTTTTGTCCTTCTTCACAAACGATGATTTGTGTTGAAGTAAATGATTTTTATCGGAAAGCCGGCCACTGTGTCTGCACTGCATTTCCAGCTAATAAAATTTGCTCTGCCTTTCAGCTCACGTCCGCCAAAAGTGATGGAAGTCTACGCGTGCAGCTGTTTTTTGATTAGATTTACACACCGATTTCATCATAAATAGTTAATAAATAAGATTTTTTAAGAAGCTTAATAAGCAAACCCGTTCTCAGTTTTTAGCAGGAGTGATTGAAATAATTTGAAAAGTGATTTGAAATGAAATCTTCTTTTGGTTCTTCGATATTCTCATTATTTAACGGCGTCGAATTGTCCATTTTCTCCAGCTTCCACGGACGATTGTACGGCTTTACCTACTTTTGCGTCCACCAACTCCATTCAGGGCAACGAAATCCCGCATCACTTCAAGAAATTTTAATTCAAGAAATTAATTTTTACAGAAGATTCCGTGTAAATCCCTCCCTCTCTCGGTTCATTACCAGCCATGATGTCCCCGTTTCCCCTTTTTGTAGCCCCGCTTGCGCTCTTTCTTCTCTTCGCGCTTCTTCTCGTATTCCTCTTCCTCTTCGCGACGCTCGCCGTGCTCGTGTTCCTTCTTGTATTTCTTGCGGTCTTCATCGCGATGTCTCTGCTGACGATGTTTCTTGTGCTTCTGGTGCCCCTTCTTCTCCTCGGACTCGTGTTTCTGCCCCTTCTTCTGCTCTCGCGCCTCCTCCTCGTGCTCTTTGTGTTGCTTGCCGTACTTCTTGTGATGTCCGCCGTGATCCTCGTCGTCGTAGAACTTCTCCTCCTTCTTGAACTCGTCCTTGTCGAACTTCTTGTGATGCTCCAGCATTTGGTGTCCTTTCTTGTGCTTCTTCCTGCCATGATGATTGCCTCCCTTTTTGTGCTCCCCGTGTTCGTGGTGCTCCCCGTGCTTGTCCTCCTCATCGTGTCCCTCCTTCTTCTTCCCTCCTTCGTCTTCGTAGCTGTGCTCGTGTTCCTCCTCCTCGTGGTGCTTCTTTTCGCCGCCTTGCCACTCCTTCTGCTCCTTGTGACTCTTTTCGCTTTTATGTTCCCGCTCCTCTTTTTCTTCTTCGCCGATTTTTTTCTCTTCCTCCTCCTCCTTCTCCTCTTCGGAAGCCTCCTCTTCCTTCTTTTTGGCCATGACGAGCGGCAAAACCAGCAACGACAACACCATCAACGTCTTCAAGTGGCCACGCATTACGCGAGCCATGGTTGCCAGACTGCTGGGGTGCCTGCTGGGCGCGCTAAATTTATACCGTTATTTGGTGACCACAAGAGCTGCGCTCGTGCTCGGCTTCGTGCTCCACTGAGCAGGCGGCGGATTACGAAACCATTGGCGGCTCTGAGGAAAATTAACGCCTGACTGCACCGTCGCCCCGTCAGTTCGAAAGCGCTGCCGGCACCTGCGGGCACCTCTGGAGGGGAGAGGGGGCTGACTGGGGATTGTTTTTCTGCAGACACACGACATCTCGTTGCTAAACGCTGTGTTACTCAATAATTTAGAGCCGTCCGATGGAGGGGATTGAGAGGTTTGCCACCGCCACACAAGAAAGGACTGCATTTTAAAAAAACTCCCTTAGCAACTTCCAAAGGTCTAATTTTAGATAATGACACGAACCTATTTTGTTACTCGTAGCGCCCCTCCTGCCCCCCCCCCCCCCCCGCAAATTAGCTGGGCAAATTCCACTTCTTTGCACCAATTTTTCGTATTTCCTCTCCTTCAGACCTCCTTAACCGCTGCCTTCCAAACTGCGAGCACAAAGAAGCCAATTGAAGGGGTTTTAAGACTCTGTAAGTCCTTTCTTCAGGATTTTGCAGCCATTCCTTTCTAACAGGATTTCAATTAACCGGCAAATTGATCTGCAAACAATCGTTGCCGCTGTGCAAACTCATGCCTCTCTCCCGTCTTCCTTTCCTTTTTCTATTTCCCGACTGGGATCATAAATTTGCATCTTGATCTCGGCACTCATTATCTGAAATGCAGATCTCGTTGTTGCCAACTGTAGATCTCAAGAAGGCCGAACGCAAATCCTTGCAATTGATCCACATGACTGGTGATCCGTGATCGAGTTGCCTTCAGTGCTACCGTTTCAATGCCCCGGCATCATCTGCCGCTTTTGTCTGAGGTGAGAATACAAATTGGCCTTTTGGTGGGATTTAAACTACCGCTGCGCGTAGGTAGACAGAATCCCACATCTCGGTAGATGTTGTTGTTTTCTCGAACACACAAAAGAGTTTTAAACTCAATTTATACATTTCGGGGCTCATATTGATACCATGCAGCTTAAATTACATTTCCAGCCTTCCTGCGCTTCCTCTTCCTCCTGTAATTCTCCTTCATCCTCCTCTAATTCTCCTTCCTCCTCCGCCGTTTCTCGATTCTCGTATGAGATGCCCTGAGATTTTTGCTTTTTCTAATGGATATTCATATAATTTTTTGAGCTTTAGCTGAAGGCTATTTAATCACCATCATCGGATCGGATACACACAAACACACACACACGAAGAGAGACACACACATCTCCACGAATACACTCACATGAGCGCTGCACTTTTGTGATCGATAAAATCTATAAAAACACTGAGATGCCAACCAACTGTCGCCTGCAGTCTGTCCAGCTCGACCCACCACCTCTCAGTCAGTCGACGTACGTTTTTCGTTTTTCACAGGGAAGCCTTTGGCGTTGGCCAGAAAATAATTAAATATTTCATCGGATTAACTCACCTCACAGGTGCCAAGACGGCAAAGTAATGAAACTATTTCAGGCTGATATCACGTTTCATGACGTGATACACACATCGAGTTGTTCGGTAGGAAGAAATGGTTTTCACTCCTCACAACTTCAATTTTGGTGAAAATTGTGAAGGTTTCATCGGTTTCGGGATGAAATTTCAGGCTGTTTGAGCCCCTCAAACTAATTAGGATGCCTTACACTTAAATTTCGGGATTCTTGCGAGGAATTGAGAGTGTTTTGATCGTCAATACCGCTGTGAACACCTTAAAATCCTCTTTTTAAGTGAGCAGAAATCTCCGCCAACCGAAAAACCTTCTTAAGAGGCTTTCCTTGGTCTAAACTTTGTCCCGCATCGAATGCCCTTCCGCTCATCCTTCCCCAGTCCGCCAAAGAAGTTCCTCTCTGTTTTAAATCGAAAGACGCGCTTCCTCACTGTTTGTTCAGAGCTGCGCTCAATTTACAACCAGAAGCGGCTACCAGAAGCAAACTTCGAACCCTTTAGAATTTGGACAGCCGTCGCTTTTTGTTGATCTGCCGTTTCTTCCATCCTTACAGAAAATTTGTTTGCTGAACATCGGGTAGAACAACAAACAGCGGCGAGCAGCCAGCAATCACTGCTGACAATTTGTAATTCAAAAGTCAATCGTCAGGACGAACGCAGGCGCATCCTCGCCTGGCGCTGGCGAAGATTCTTGCCTTGCCTTCCACGCCTGGATGACACCGGCGAGCTTTGTTTACACTGGCCAAGACCGAGAATTCTTGCCGGGCAGGATATTCAAATCCTTCTCGTGCTGGTGTTCTTCCACTGTTGTGTTCTTCCTTCTGTTTTCTGGAACTGTTTTCAGGACCGCAATGTGTATTTATTTTTCCACGCATCCGTATCGAGTTTCACGTTGTCCTGTTTCTCGAGCAAATAAGGACCTCAATTATTCTGTAACTGCCGTGGCGTCTGCTTGGCAAAACGTTGTTGTTGCTGTTGCTCCTGATATTTGCACTCGTTAATAGTTCGTGTAAAAATGTGTAAATATTTACAAACTATTAATTTTTATTACCAAGTTTGAGGTTTTCCTCCCTCTTTTTGGTTGGCCTTTAAATTGGTGAACTTTTTCCTGACTTTTTACCGAATTCCCATATGGGCGGAAAAAATCCTTTCAAACGAAATGAGCTCGGTTACCCTCAGCCCTCCCATTTTTCCTACATAATGCTTCATCACTTCTCAGCGCTCGCACGAGTAGTTTGAACACAAAACATCAAACTTAATTAAAGCGTCTGCAAATACTATTCGTAGTTCCCGCTCTGCACTGGACAGAGTGTATTAATTGCCCTTCCACACGAACACCCGCGAGCAGCAGCGCGCTTTTATTTGCATTCCAATTTTTAACTTCATAAATGAAATGCGTCTCGTTATTTTTACTTCTTCCTCCGCTCTTCTCAAACCCACACAATCATGCAACGTCGTCCTGTTGCAGTGCGTCCTGGAGGTCTCACCGTTAACCTCGGCAGGGAGAATTCCGCAAAAATGTACAATAATTCGAGAGAAGTGCATAAATCGAGGTGCGCTTCTCTGCCGGCGGAAATTCGAACAATGAATTCCATTTATAATGATCGGTCAATAATGCAGTCGCCGAATACAAATGAAGTTTTAATTGCTGCCTCCGTCCAGAAGCTCATTCGGTATTCACATCGCTTAATGACCTGCGAGGACATTTCGACAAAAGTACAATTTTCTCGAAGTCTCTTAATTATTTATGGGCTGGAATTCACTGCCAATAATCGGCTGTTGATATGCTATTTGTTGCAAAATTGTGTTTCCTGCGCATTTTGGTGTACTGAAGCCAGAACTTTAAACAGAATTTTCAGATAATATCTAATTTTCGAGTATCTCGAAGACCGCCTGTGATACGAAAACTCCATTAACAATTCCAGGTTCTGAAAGTTTTTCAAGTTCCCCTCCACAAAAGCATTTCAAAGTGACTTCCAGAAGATGGACGCGAATGGAATCCATCGAGAAATGGATAGTTTTGGCAGCTCTATGAAAGTGAATCAGACGATGGATACGCGCTTCCGTGCCACCAGAAGGCGTCCCGGGAACAGAAAGCACCTTGAACCCAAACAAATGGCACTTCCAGAGGATGTTTTTCCAGTTGAACGGATTTTCAAAAACACCTTCAGTACATTTCGGAGAATAAACTCAATTCTCTGAGTTACCTTTTGGTATTTTTACTATATTGAGAATATATTTGCATAAAGTTGCCTTAAAAATAAACCGAAGAACTTTCAGACAACTTTGTCATTCTGTTAAAAAGTTGAAAATCACATTTTTGTATTGTAAAATCATTCTTTTGTAGTTGAAAGACAACTTGTTGCCGACAATTAATGAACGGTTGACAGGTTGAGTGGACGGATGGATGGTTTCCTGAACGAGATGTTCGACGCTCCGTAGAAGAATGCAAATTGCAGATGCATGCTAGAGTTCTTCACAATGGAAAACTACAAAAGCTACGGATGCACCTCTGCCAGAACAAAGGACAACAACAAGGAGTGTCCACTGGCCGCTTCGTGCAAAGGACATCATTACAAGTAAGGATTCGTTGCAACACATGCACAGCATTACATGCAATACACGCAAATACGTGCTGTATTTGGTAGCTGCATCTGTTAAATTGATTTAGAAGCAGAGAAAAGCATTTCAAGAGCGTAAAACTCTTTGGAGCGCCATTTTGTGCTCCGTACTGAATTCGAATTCGTATTTCTAGTCTCCCAACGCATTTTGAAAGCACTGAAATTGCAGGAACTTCATCGATTTGTTCGCACTTCGCCTGCTCACTCCTCTCCGACAACATCGGCGTCGTTATCATTATCATCATCGACAGCACTTCCATCATTTTCGCTCCATCATCACCGCCCTCTGTGAAATTGTGAAATTGTTAATTTCTCGGAAAATATTTGTCTCTGCGCATCCACTCGCATTGAACGCGCGTCCCTTCCGCTATTTGCGCGCTCCACGACGGCCGCTTTTGGCCGGGGATGACAAATACTGTCTGTCTCTGCTAGAGACGCCCCGTCGTCGCTCAGTCAGCCATTTTCGCAGCAGTGTTGGCTGTTCATTAAAATGGCGTCATGCTGAAATCTTACAACGCGTTGCACGGTGACTTCGCTCCACAAACGCAGCTGGAAAATTTGTCCAATCGACTTGCGGAGCGTGAATTCCAGACTTTCTCGCTCCCACAGGCATTGAATTACTTTGCTGCACGCTTTCGAAGTCTTTCCAGCTTTTAACTATAATAGAAACTAAAGTGCGCCCGAATTATTTAGAATCAATAAGTTTGAACTTATTTTCTCCGCTGAATCGAAAGACGTCCACGTTTCTTAATCAGGGTTGCACTTCTTGTCATACGCAATTTTGGGGATTTTTTTCGGAAGCCTAATAAAACTAGAAGAACTTTTTATTTTACTTTTATTTTATATTTACTGGAATTTTTCGATCACTTTTACAGATTAGTCTCTTCGCCTTATTTTCAGTACCTTCTATTTAGCTATCCGTTAACTTAACAGTAAACTGAATGCGATTAATTTAATATAAAGTAGATTATAAATAACTATTTGTAAATTTCAAACTAGATTAACAATAAAAACAACAATATTTACACTGCCGCAAACTGTGTGGAGTAAATAGCGAAGTCACAGAGGCTCCCAAGGACTCACGAGGATTGATCGCTCAATAGACGCTTGAGCGTTCACATTCACACACTAGGACGTCTTTTTCCCTTTTTAGTCTACAAGTTATATTTACAAAAAACCAGAAGACGGCTGCAGTTATCGCGCGCTACCATTTATGCCACCTCCAGGTCGGAGGACTCGTCGGCGTCGCTGTAGTTGGGGTCCGTTTTTATGTGCAGCTGGCTGGCGTAGATCTCGGGGGAGCACTTGAGTGTTGCCACCGCGACGGCTGCAGCAGCGACGGCGTTGGCGTTGACAGAAGCGGGAGCGCTGCCATTGCTGCCCAGAACGCCGTTACTTACACTGCCGCCACCCACACACTGCTCCTCCTGCAACTTTCGCAGACGCTCCTGCTCCTCGCGCTTCTGCTTCCGCCATTTTGCGCGGCGGTTCTTGAACCAAACCTGCAAAGAAGGACAAACGGAATTGAATCTTTTCAATTTCTTTGCGATTTCAACATTTCAACATTCTGATTTCCCCACGAGCCACGATAATACAGTTTTGACGGGTCGGAGAGCGTGGAGAGGCAGACGCCGCTCACACAGAAGCGCGTTGACGGGACAACAAGAGAGAACAGTCAGCTTAGCAGGGAGAGAGGGAGTGCGAGAGAGGCGTGTGACCGCTAACGTTAGCGATGGGAATGGGAAATTACTTTTAAAACCCAAAAACAAATATTATTAGCATATAAAAATCGCGTAGCGCACTTACGGAGAGCGGTTACCGGTTGTGATTACCGTAATGGAAGGAGAGGAAGAGAGAGGGCATGATAATTTCATTTTCAATTTTTCGTTTATTCAACTCGGTGCACGTAGCGGTGAGAAAGAGAAAACAGCTGTTTTGTTACGTAGCCACCTCCTGACTTCTGCAACCATTCGTTCGCGTCATTACGTCGCCAGCGTTGCCACCACGTCGCCACTTGCTATGGCTTCAAAAACACTTTCATCCGTTTTTCAAATTAAGTTTCCCTAAGAAGACCGGATGCGCTGCCATAACAGCGCCCTCTGCCGCGTGCATGCGCTGCGCCAACAATAGCAAAAATAACGTTTTTCTCCATCCTTCCCTGTTGCCCCATCCGCAGCAACCGACTAATTTTTACATTTCTTTGCACTTCTACGGTTGCCTCGCTTTATCTTTGAATTTCTGCGTTTTGTTATTCTTCACTTTTAAATCTCCGTTGAAGCGGATTGCTGCCATAACATTTTCCGCCTCTCGTTCCCTTTGTTGCCTTTTGCTACTGCACTTTCTGCTACGATTTACGAAGGCGCAAACGCTTCTTCGTCGATTTGCTTTTTTAAGAATTTCATTTGAATTTGTTCTGGCGAGAAAGTTTCTTCTTCGCTCTCGAACTCCACTCTGATCTTTCTGTCGGCAACTTCCCCGTATTTCATTCCTTCTCGTGCTTAATTAGCCAGTTTATTATAATTGTAATTAACTTCTGCAACCATTTTCTTCAGCTCGATTTCGAATTTGCTCCCCCTGATGTTGCCAACAACAACTTTGTTCCGAAGAAAGTTTCATTGTTAGCAAGGCATTCGAGCGAAATCCACGCAGTTGTGTATTTTAATTATTTATTTAGCAGTTTAGAGGAAACAAGTTAAAAGTTTATGAATCCTTAATTTTAACAGACGAGATACTGAGTGGAATTTCTCTTTCTCTACCTCAACCCTCATTGATATCATTTCTGAGTTGTCCTGATCAACTTTTAAGGTTTCATCTTAAACTCGTTGCTATTTAAACTTTGAAAATATAAAGTTTTCATACATCAAGATTTAAAAATCCAAAAATCGAGCCGATTATGAATAACTTGGTGGTTAGAAAGAAAGGCTTTCCTAACTCCCGTAAATTGCTGAAATTAAAAATCCAACTTTTCTCCATCGTTTGCCAAGCAACGACCAGTAGATGGCGAACGAATAAACTGAAAAACGCATAATTTTCAAATGCATGGCAACCTTTGATATCAAATATCGGAGCTGGCGAATTAATGAATCTAAAACGGAATACCAGACAATTAACGGGAACGTTCTTGCTCGCATATCTGGGACTTCACAACGCCCATCACTTCAGAAGTCACTGCGTCACTTCGTTATCTCTGCACAGCGATAAATTTGGCCAAATTCAACTCCGTCATGCATGCGCGGCTGTCACATTTCATTAACGTCAGAGAGCTCGTCGCGGTGTTGCGGAAATAACTTCACTTATTTGCTCTACACACTCGCAATAAGTCTGGAATTATGAGTGGAATGCTTCAAAATTACATTTTGATCAACTGACAAATGAAATCGGTGAGCGGCATATTTGCGCTGGGGTGGACGCGCCACTGGCAACCCTAACAGGGTCCACCCTGCTGCAAACTCACACCGCCCAGGGTTGCAGATGCACGGCCGGTCCTCGTCGTGGGTTGTTGTACGGTGTCGAAGGACGCTGCTGTGGGGACGCGCAGGTGTTTATGCGTTGTCTGATGGGCCCCGCGGCGAGGGTTATGCATGCAGATGGAGTTTTTAATGCACACACAAGCACTGCGGGTGAATCTGTGGAAGCTGCTTCAATACAACAAGGCATTGAAATTTATTGAGGTTTAACGTCATTTAATTCCCCGAGATTCTAACAGGGTGAATCTGAGGCGCTAAAGAAGTTGCCTGAATTCAGAGTTGCAAAACTCATGATAATCACGGTGCGACTTTAAATACTGAATATCATTTCTGTGTAACTAATTAAAATTTATCAACATCAACCCTTCCTCCCCCTCCAGCCACGCCCTCACCTACTTAACATTCTTTAGCTTTATTTTCTGCCAATTCGTTGTTCACTCAGCGCCGTTAATCCTGTAATTCTGTAATTTTATAATTGCACTCCCAGCAACGTACAAAAAAATACGGATCTGATAATCACGATTTTTATGTTTGAATAATTTAATTCTTGCCATCTCAGCAAAAAAGTGCACTGAATTCAATGCAGCCGCGAGTTAAAATGGCCTCCACATGTGCGAGCGCCGGGATCCTTAATAAAAAACAAGAAATCACGTGAAACTGCTCTCAATTTCACAAATTAAATAAACAAGAAATTAAGCGATTTATAGCAACTCGTCGAGAGCGGGGGCTTGCGGCGCCAAAACTCGGCAAAAAGCGCGAAAAATGCTCGCGTTCGCAAAGTAAACACAGACGAGCGCATAACGTAACGGCACGTAACAGCACGACACCCACTTACGTCTCCACCGCATCGTCAGCTTAGCGCGTATCAATCGAAGCGTTGGCAGCGAACTGCTTCTTGGCAGCCATTGTTGTTGTTGCCGTGTTTGCCTTTCGTGTTTCCAGGCGCAGACGTGCGGCACAAATCGTGTAACAATACGTTTTTCTTGCCGTTTGAATTCCTGAATAACAGCAGCTCGCACTCGTGCCGCACGAAATTTGACCCTCCAGCCGTGCGTCGCAGTACACAGAAATCGGGTTAAAACACATGTTTTCGACCTCCGCAAAATGGCGCCACAGCAGTTTCCGCTAACAACCGCGATTGAGCGGAAAATAAAATATTGCGATGAACTGCGACCGCAGACGTGTAAATCGTAAAACGGAGCAACACGGCCGCGCCGCAGTGCGCGTTGTTGACGTTGGCGTTGACGCACGGTCGACGCACGGTTGACGCAGCGTGTATGAAATCCATTTAACAAACAAGCCGACAGCGGTTGCTTTTTAATTAACTGCTGCAAAAACGCGCCGCGGTTGCCAGCAGCAGCGCAGCGTCGAGTTTGAATTGCAAAGATTTCGAAAGCTGTTTGTGCAGCAGATTTTCAGCTACGACAACGTTGTAGTTGTTGTGAAAGCGGTTTACCAATCACAATGAAAATTTGCTGGTTTTTACGACAAAGCGCAGAAATCAGTTTTATTGCAATTTGAGAAAAGGTATTCAACGCGGATGTGTAGAAATTTATTTAGATCGTTTATGAGGCTCCAGTGTCAGTATATTTCCACGCGTGTAATTCAGATTCTTTTCTTTGTCGTACTTTAAAATAGACGTCTGAAACAGTCCTCGCAACAGCAAGAAAACGAGAGCTTTTCAAAGTCAGTGTTGCAGAAATGTTAACGCCAATCATCTCGTCTTTAATTAGCCGCCTGCATTACGGCAGCTTCCGCTCCTGTGTCCCCAAAAAACCGAAGCATTTGTTGACCGAGCATTTGTTTCCGCCTACTGAGTGCAGCGTCCTCGAACGCTGAACCTGCTTGCGTTACTCAACATGCTGACTTGGATTAAAAGCAGACAAGCATGAAATCCAGTTGATTACAATGTGGCCAATTGTGGAAGCTGAAGCCAGCTGCTTCGGAGAGCGTTTCCCCGAAAAGAGCAGCCTTTTCTCCGCTTTCTGTTTAAAGCGGCGACTTTACGGGGCGTTGGAAGAGCGAAGAAAGGATTCTTTTTTATCGGGCAACCACTACGCAGCGGGTGGCGACCTCTCGTGACATCCGATCTCTTTGCGGTTAACGAGGAAACAACCGAACGACGAGAAATAGCGGATCAAATAGTAGTGGGATCAAAAGTACGGTAATTACGATACCTATACAACTTACTACTTTTTATTACTACTTATTTTTGCTACTTCCTGCCATTTTCTAGAAAAAGTTCTTTTCCCGTTTTTTCCCATGCGCTGAATTTTTACATTTCAAATATCGCAGAGCTTTCCGTTTTTCCCTAGTTGAGCTGTTGATCTTCCAGTTATACGCTTCAGCAGCGTAAACTGTAAAATAAATACCGGCACACCACACGCCGCCAGGGGTGCCGTCAACAGCGTGCCGCAGCCCTTCTCACTACCGAACTCCCAAGAGCCCGTTGAAGGGCACTCATTGAATTAACCTCTAAACCACGAAATGAGGCGGTGGAAGGACGCGGAGCTCTTGAAAATTATTAAAAATAATAATAATAATAAAAGTCCGCAAATTTGTTAGGCTTCGGGATGCGTTGCATTGTTTTTGTTTGACGCACGCAGTGTTGTTCTCTCACGATGCCGGAGGGTCGAGCGAAAAAGGGAGCAACACATTGCGAACAAGTGTATTCGGCTTAAAAGAGCGGGAGGGTGAGGTGGACGGGGAGGAGGAGCGGACGACGGGGTGCTGATATTGGTGATGATGTAATAATTTTTGCTAAGTGCACCCGAGGGCAGTTTTGACGTTGCTGTTTTATTAGACTGGGGTTGTGTACTCACTAACGTGTGTGTGGGTGTGTGTAAGTGTAAGTGTAAGTTTGTGTGTAGCAGGGCATAAAATCACTGAAAATCTGCTGATTCCAGCTCATTGCCAACTGATTTCATTTAATTCACACAAAATAAACAACAGAATTTATTAATTTGTTCTCAATTTGGAGTTTTAATAAGAGACTCTCTCATCCTCTATTTCTCTCCCTCCCTCCCTCTCTTTCTTTTAAAGCTGAGCAGTATTTTAAAAAAGGTACTTAAAATATCAAAAAACGAACTGGAAGGATGATCACGATAATTCATTAATTCTCATGTTTACTGAAATATATAAAGTTTTATCTAACTTCGACCTCTGGTTTTATTTGCTTTTCTTTTGTTATCCTTTTTTTGGAATTTCGAATCCCAAATTTGAGTGCACTCATCACTCCCTCTTCTCGCTCTCAACAGTAGAATGCCGTACACAGCAAGCCTTTTTTACACTACAGTTGCTCCTTTTCTGCTGCCACCGCAGTTATGTCAACAATAATCTGTCGCCCGCAACTGCTTCCCAGGTGGTCCCACTTTCGTCTTTAATTTGTGTTTTTCCACGTTTTGTGTGCTTGTTTTGCTAGTTCGAAAATCTGTCCTAAGTAGTCGGCGGCGGCTCCTTATTGTGCAACATCAAAAAGTACCTTTTCTGCTACTAATAGTTGCCCTCTTGTCGGACTACTTAAGGCACCGAGCGACCGAAGAACGGGGAACAACAAAAGCCAGCCAAATCCCAACGTGAAGGAGTGAAGCGGCCAGAAAGGGCAAAATATTTTGGCATGAATGTGCACTTTTGTATGGCAGGCTGAGCCCGTAAAAAGGTACCCATTGTCATTAATGGGCGAGTGTATTTCGGGGTCTTTGAAAACATAAATGAGAAAGGAATGAGAGGAGGGACAACAATTAAAGGAGCGCGGGCAAGATTTAGAAAGGTTACGGGGTTAATTTAGGCCTTAAAACTGTACTATTTGTATCACAGTAAGTTAGTACACTTTTTAGCGGCAAAGTACCTCTTTTTAGTGGAAAATATAGCAAGTTCCTGACATTCGTACATCCATCAATTGAGATCGCATTGAATTCATTTCAGTTTAAATCAACAAAAGTGCAAAAGTTGTATTTGTTTTACGCTTAATATAATCATCAACTGGAAATAACCGTTTAAGTGTTTAGTATTCCGCTGCAAGGTTTTGAAAAAACAACAAAAGATGCCAACTAATTGATTTACGGATCAACTGATGAGTTCGTTGCGAGAAAACGCACCGAAGTTTAGTGTGATGACAGCTACTGTGTAGCTTAGGGTTGCCAACAGCAGAATGCTTGAATGCATGAATGGCAAAAAATGCACGAGCCTTTCTTCAGAGCTGAAGCGAAACCCGATTGCATTCTCAACAATCGCAACAACAACGCTGCGTACGGTAGCGCGTGGAAAGCTGGTGGGCTGCGTGATTTTGTATGAATAAATAATCACTGTATTGGTTTTATTTATGCCTTCGCAGTGACTGCCTGAGTTTGCCCTAAAAGTGAGTAGGTAGCTCCGAAAAATTAGCATGAATTGCACTTCAAAACGCACTAAAAGGAAGAGCTGAAGTGGAAGGAAGAAGAGAAGACTTGAAATAACCTTCGATTAGTGATGCGCACGATCGAGAGTGGTCGAGGTTTCGGTTCGGTGAGAGAGGCCGTCTCGATCGCGAATGTCGTCCGTCGCGAATGTCGTCCGTCGCGAATGTCGTCCGTCGCGATTACCGCGTCCTCTGGAGTGGGCCTGTGGATCGCGATTGTCACCGTAAATTCGCGGCGAAAATAGGCGGTTCTCGATCTCGGCTTATTTTTTCGTCTGAAAAAACTAAATTCTTCTTGATAATCTTCTCGACTCGAAAAAGCGCTGGTTGTCGGTATCGATTCTTGTCTCGAATTCGATAGGGTCACTCTCGTCCCGTGCTCAACACTAAGCTAAACCACTTGAAAATCTTAAAATCTTACGACCAACTTGCTTGTGACCTTGTGAAATTAGAAAATTTTGTTTTAATTCAGTTTTTGAAACTCTCTCTGCTTTCCCTGCGTCCAAAATCAATATTTATACAAATGATGAGGCTTCAAATTTTGGTTTTTTGGTCTGAGTCCGTCTGCATGGCTGTGCACCACGCAGCACAGTGGAAGCAACAAAAGCAAATACGCCTGATCAACTTTAAGCGTTCAGACCTAATCAAATAACTCTAATCCTGACCCGAAGGCACTTGAGCTGAGCGCGTCCAATAATTCCCTCTACTTTTGATTCCACAGAAGTTGAGTGAATTGCAAGCTCTGTACAAATATTTACATATTTTATAAAAATTCTACTCATTTCTTTACCCAAATCAAAGAAAGAAAATAAGAAAATCCTAAGAGAAATCGGTTGCCGTAAACTGGATTTTCTGTTGACGCTACTAATTTTTAATTGCCGTGTTAAAATTCAGTTGGAATCTTCAAATTCAGTTCGTTTTTTATGGTTTCAAGCTTGTTTTTTGTTTGGCAAGCTTTTTCTGAGTATGTGGGATTTTTTTAAATCTCGCCATTCCTCTCTTTTCTCCATAACTGGATTAAGAACAATTCATTTACATGACCAACTAATTTATCATATAAAGAAACGGGAACTTAAAGATTTAATTATCTCTTATTTCATGCGCCTGATTAACGAAATTGTTAAAGTTGAAGTTTTTGTTCGAGGTTTGTGGACATAACTTGAAATTCCGTCAGGCAGAGAATAAAAAAAACACGAAAGTGAGTGGATCCAAGTAGCGGATCTCGAAAAGTTGCGCGATCATCCGTCAAGTAGACGTCATTTTCGTCTTTTTCTCTCTTCCCTCTCACTTTATAGAGTTGTAGTTGTGGTACAGTTAATTTGAATATTAGGTTAATCACCTTTTTTAATGGGGAATGGCAACCCTGGAGATTTCAATGCAACCCAGCAGGAAGAAGTGCTACGGGGAGAAGCTGCAACCCTGTAGGAAATGCCAGTTGCGTTGAAAGCGAAATTGATTTTTTAATAACACATCTCATTATTTAAGGTACTCCCTTCTACCCTTCTACAATCTTGACACTGAGTGAAATACCTTATTTCCCAACCCAACCTGAAGGCTATCACAACATCTTAATCCGTTCAGCAAAGAGTCGCCCACCCAGCAGCAGCAGCAGCAGCAGCAGCGGCGGCGGCGGCGGCAACATCCCACCTAATCTTGCGACGGTCGCTGCGGTGACAAAAACACGCTCTCAGCAGGCGCTGACATAACCCGAGGCGCGCACTTAACACCACAACAACGCAAACACCTTCGAAGGCGCCTGAAAACCAGCTCAAACCCAACGGACTTCAAAGGCCTTCATCCGGATGATTATGTTACTGATAGTGATGATTATTGTGTGATTGAAGCAAATGGCCGCAAACGAAATGCACGCCTGCTTAAGCTGTATCAACAGCAACAACAACAACTGTCATTTAATATAAATTAAGCTCATACCACCCCACATCAGTTGCGTGCAGTTACTTCAGCATTACAAGGCTGAGAGTTGCTGTTGTTCCTAATTTATTTGCCTCTTACGAATCCTCTGCAAAGGATTTCGCTCTCCCGAAATCCTACCAAAACCGAACATTTTAGTTGGTTGCTGAGTCCTAACCTGAGTGCTTAATTGCCAACCGTCAAGCGACAAATTAATGCCGCTGACGACTTGCAGATTGCACTGTTGACGCACGCAATAAAGAAGACAAACAAAGCGCGCCCAGCCGGGCTGACACTTCTGCCTTGAAAGCGATATTTTCTGTGGCATTGCGAGAGGCGAATACTTTTCCCGTGTCGAATCTTCTTCGCAAGTGCTACGAGAGGAAACCTTTTAAGGGATGCTGAATACGCGATTGCCGAATTTCGAAGCTCACCCTGCAGGGTTCCTCTGCCCGATGTGGTTGTTGTGACCGCCAATGCGGTGCAGTTGTGTGAGTTTTTATCCCGCAGATAAACGGCGACCGACTTTGTTTACACAAAAATCAAATGATACGAATCCTTCGCAGTCCTTATTGAAATTAAGTGAATTCTGACGATTGTTGTTCTAGTTGTTGTGTGGTTTCTGTCGGCGAGGGCGGGTGGAAGGCCAGCAGGCTCACGCTGTGTGGATGCTGTGAAGCCTCTCAATTTGCACGCCCAACTAAGTAAACACAGTGATTTTCCCAAATGACTGCACTCAGTTGGCTTCCTTCAGCAATCATCTGCCGTAAGCTGGTAGGAAAATTCAAATCTGCTGGATTCCCATGGAGACACTCGTCCCATGAAGAGCGTAAGGAAGGATAAGGAAGGATATCTGCAACATTTGTGGCAGTGACGATGGGGAAAACGAAAATCGTGCGTGTTTCACTCAATTGGTTTTAAATAAATTTGCACTCCCCCTCCCCCTCCACCCTCTTTCCCATTTCCGAAGCTCAAACCGAATCCCACCCTCGCGAAGTTATCCGCAGTCAAACTCACCTCAACGCGCTCCTCCTTCAGGTCCACCTTCAGGGCCAGCTGCTCGCGCAGCACCACGTCGGGGTAGTGGGTCTTGTCGAAGGTGGCCTCCAGCTGCTCCAGCTGCTCCTCGGTGAAGATGGTGCGATGGCGGCGTTTTCGCTTCGGCGGCGGCCCGTGACCCAGATGCGCGGCCATGTGGTGCAGGTGGTGCGGGTGGTGGGCGTGGCTGTGGGCCAACGAGCCGCCGTGACCGCTCACATGCGCCTGCATTTGAGCGGCTGCCACGTGAGCCACCGCCGCTGCATGCATGTAGTTGGGATAAAAATTCGGGTACGCAACTATTCGGGGAGAAAAACGAGCAAAAATAGCGTATTAATTAAAAGTACAGCATGAATTTTAACGATGCGTAACCTAACCCAACCCAACGTGATGTGAAGGAAAAGAACGCTGAAAGGAAACCTTTAAAAAGCTCCTCACTCACCAACAGTTTTCATTTCAGCAAACTGAGGAGAAAAATGTGAAATATGAATATTTAAACGGAGTTCATCGAAGCAAAATACGTGGTGTCCTTCCCGCGTCCCTCCATGTGTGCAGTTAAAACCTTAGAAATAGCAGATGAATTTAAAACGCGCACTTTTTACGCGAAATTCGGAGAAAGTTTCCGCAGGATACGCAATCTCGCCGCACCACAACTGGAACCCGAGCCGAACTACGACTGAGTGATGGAACGTGGATGCTGTGCAAGCGTTACAAATGTTGGAAAAAACACCCTTGACTGTCGGTAACCGTAAGAAATTCGAAACCTTTCAAGAGCTGAAGCTGAAATAAGCTGGATGCAAATCATGCGTCCGGAGTGGGAGGAAATCATCTTTAACGGTTCATTGCGTGCTACGGCGATATTTTCTGTGGTCCTGTAATATCAGAAAATACAGCCAGGCAAGGAGTGGAGCGGACGGTGCACAGGTTTGCATACTCGACGACTAGGTTAGCATATCTGACAGATACTTAATTCCAAATCCCGTCACAAGTCTTTCGAATTTTCTCTAAATCGTTAAAACCTCCCCGAGGTGTTTCTTTGAAAGCCGCATAAAAGCGTGTGGACTTCGGCTTCCCAGAAGTCTTTAGGGTTGGCAGAGGGCGGATGCGTCTGAAGGGTAACAAATGAATGATTCGTGTCTGTTGTGTTGTAATTCCTCAACACCAACGGTTATTAGAAGATGAAAGCATAAGTTTTTAATACTTTAGCGATTTTATGCAAATCATTATAAATCTCTAAAAAAGTGGGGGAAATCTATAATGACACTTTTACTCAAAAAAAACGAATTGGAGAGGAAAACTCTCTGTAAATTTTGATTCAAGTTTGAAGGTTGATTTTATATTGACGTCCCCCAACGCCTTTGTGAAGCTTGAGTCCACCAAAAGTCTGTAAATGGCAGGAAGGACTCACAGGGTCCAAATATTCTTCAGGATGGCGTCAGCTGGTCGGAATAGTCTTGGAAGTGGAGCTCATCGGTTCAGTCCATTTATGATCTGTAAACTTATACTGCCGAGGGACCTTTCGATAATAATTCAGAACGGGTCGAAAAATTATCGCTCATTTACTCCAAATAGGTGAGTAAAACCTTTTGCTACTTCCTAAGCCTTGAAATAGGGATGGTTTTCGCCTTTGTGAAGTTTTAGAGCGCCATTTGGGCACAAGTTGACCGAATGGGAATTATTGAATCATTGAGTTTAGGGTTGGAGAGTTAAGTTTCCTAGGGAGCCTCGGAAGTGTATTAAAAGATTCAGTGTGGTTTCAGAATGCTAAACTGGTACTTGTTTACTGAAGTAGATAATTTGAACCGTCCAGAACTGCATCCGCCCCACATTGATGAAACCCTAACTAGTTTTTTAAAACTCCCCGATGATCTACTGCAATATTGAAAAAGTAGTTCCACCTGTTCATCCAGTAATTGCAGTAAACTCGGAATAAAACGGTCAAGGCAGGCCAATTGCTACCCTACACATTCCCAAAACGGCTGACCCCAATGAACCACCACTTAACCTCCGTCCCTAGTGCCAGCGTTCATTCTCGCCACCACAACCATTTAATTGAATCTCAAGACATCCATGACTCACCTAGAAAATCCGACGGCGATGCGGCGAACCCCGTCGCTGCTGCCGCTGCCAGGTGTCCCAAATGCAAGCCGGGGTGCTGCAGCATGGCAGGAACCCGTTGCGGACGCACTGGACTTGTAGCAGCCGAGCTGGAGTTCGAACTTGGCGATGCCGGCGACTCGGCGCGCTTGAGATGAACGCTGTTGCTGCAGGTGTTATTGCTGACGACGTTGCTGCTCCTGCTGTTGTTGCTGTGATTAGCCGCTGATCGCGAGCCCAGTATGCTGTCGATAGTGAACAGAGAGGCGGCTGCTGCAGCGACTGTTGCAGTGCCGCCGGCCGTTGGCACGACAGTGCGGCTCAGCAAGGGCATCGGCCGTTCATCGTCGATGGTGGTGACACCTGTTTGCGAGCCATCGTCGGAGGACGAGGCCAGCGATTGTAACTGTTGCTGTTGCTGTTGCTGTTGCTGCTGGTGCTGTTGCTGCTGCTGATGTTGTTGCTGCTGGTGGTGTTGTTGCTGCTGGTGGTTCTGGAAAACCGATTGCAACCGCTGGCCCAGGTAGCCGCACTGCTGCGAATTCAGCAACATTGCGGTGGTGAGATACGCGGCGTTCGGCGATGGTGGCGAGCGAGGGCTTTCGGGCGCACTGTTGTTGCTGTTATTGGTGACTACGACATGCTGCTGCAGCTGCTGCTGCTGTAGCTGCTGTTGCAGTTGTTGATGCTGCAGCTGCAAGTGATGCTCGCTGAGTGGACTGGCGGAGGGACAGCGTTTAATGGTGATGCCGCTGCCGCCCGCGCCACCTCCACCACTGGGCGGCAGTGCTGTGGTCTCGACCATCTCGCTGGCGTGCTGTAAGCTGGGTGGTGTTGGCGGTGGCGAGGTGGGTGAGGGGCTCGGTGCGCTGACGACGGTAATTTTGAAATTTGAACGTTTGACCGCAGCTTTCGGCTCCAGACCACCAACCAGTTGGGCCGGAGGCGTCCACAGTGAAGACAGAATTTTGAGTTTTTCTACGAAACGTTGGGCGTTGGGCGAAATTTTTTCAGTCACAAAGCGAAAGTCTATCTGCTGCAAGCAAGAGCTTTCGCTGCACCAAGTTTCACAGTAACACCAGCGTTTTTAATCGGCTTAAATGTCTAAACTTTTTTCGACTGAAGAAATCAAACGCGTTTATCTGGCGTGCAAATCGTGCGATTGACACTCTGCACTGGTGAGGCACTCAGAACCGGAACCCTTCCTCGACGAAGTCCGAAACTGCTTTGCTGTCATCAGCCAGCTGTACGCCGCAGCAACTCGTCGGACGGCTTCTGCTGCGGACATGTTTGCGGCGCCTGTCTGCAGTTGGCTCGCGCGCAGAGCGAGGCCACGCCTTCGCCTCAGCTTCCATATTGGAAACGTGCTTGTGCGCTGCTCTCTGCCTGTGCCGGGAGGGTGACTCTCGGTCGCTGTGGCTCTCTCGGCATGCGTTGGCAGCATTTCGGAGTTGTTGTTGGGTTGACGCCTGTTTCACCGCTTCATTCAGGCGTTCGATTCTTCGCGGAGGGCTACACGGCACCTAAGAGGTCGCAAATTAATTCGCAAATCCAGATGCTTATTTACAAAAGTATCTGCAAGATGTTTCCGGGCTGTAGGTAGCTGCAGAGGAGATTATTGGGCGTAGCTTCACCGTGGTTTCCGAGAGGGTAGCTTGGGGTGCAGGGAGGGTGGCGTGGGTGTGAGCAGCGACTCGGACTGCCAGGCCAACTCCATTTTTGTTTGTCCAGGAGATACGCGCATCTTCCTTCGCAACCGTTGGCCTCTCACTCGCTCGCACACGTCGTGTGGCTGCCACTCCACATCGCGTTGTGTTCGTCTGGCGTGCGTCGGCATGTCTTCGCGCTGCCGCATCCGATGGGTTGCCGCATCCGATGGGTTGCCGTATCCGCTGGGTCGCTGCCACTGTCACTGCCACTGCTGCGAAGAACGTATCTTAAGCAGATAATGACTAAATTAATGCTTTTATGTTCGGAAATACATAAACATGATGATGCGTTGAGTCACTGAATCTCTGTCGCGTAGCTGCTTTCCACTCCCCGATCAGCCAGCCTCCCGCTAGCCGACGCATCCGCCGGATACGCGGTGCGGCTGGTGGCCAGACGTTGTCTTTGCTGTTCTTCTTTGAGCGCGTCTTTTATTTCAGCTGGAAGTCTTAGCGTGATTAGCAGAAGCAGCGGATTTGCGCTTCTTCTTTCGATGCATCTTTGAGATACACGTTCAGAGCGAAGTTCAACTAACGCACCGGGATATCTGGCAGATGCAATGATGAAGAAAATGTGTGTATCTTTTAAAATGTCGCTCTCCGAATGGGAACCGAGGAGCGCCTAGATACTGAGAGTATCTAGATATGTGTGCACGTATCTTGCAGAATGCTGTACGGCGTACATGACAGCGTGTGTTTGTAAGCGTTTTAAACGCTCACAGGGAGAACAAGGATTCGTCCGCGGCCTGCTGCGGATGTATCTAGTTTATGATTATGTATCCGTTGGATGAATGGATGCGAACTTAAGCAGATGAAGTGTGTGATGCGTACTTAATAACGCTCGGCTGGGTGGCATTACAATTAATTTCGGAGGATTTGCCGCAAATAGTTCGAGGCTCGATTATCGATTGCGATGATGGCAAGCGGAAAGTTGATTGCGATTTCGGCACTTAAATCTGCTTTAAAATTTTACTATTTTCGTCCTCATCAAAGATTCTTTCTACGGAAAATATAAGGATAAAGCGGGATTATGAGTCACGCTTATTATAAGAGGAATTCTTGCCCGAAAAAGGATTTAGAAATATAGCGCACTTCAATTTCATTTCTTTAAATAACTTTAATGCGATGGAAAGTGTTGCGTTTTTTCATTTCTGACCTCTTCGTTGGCGGCATCGTGTACAACAACAAGTTTCTACAGTCAGAAACTTCCGCATAAATCAACAACAACAACAACAAAGAGTCCTTGTACCTGCGTACCAAAGTAAATAAATTCTGTGCTAATTAATTGAGTTGAAATAATGTTTGTGTTTTTGTTGTTGCCGGGCTAAAAGCTGAAGCTAAGTGAAAACGTTGAACTCCTTTTCTCTCCATTTAAACTTTATTTTATAATTTCGTATAAATATTTATTCAGGCTGAATTAAATGAGCGAATGCTGCAGGCGCCTTGAAAAATTTTGTTGATTTAAATTTTACTGAATATTTTTGAAGGTCTAAATTAGGAATCCTATTTTTGGTTTAATTAAATTGATATATTAGACGCTTTTAAGTCGAGGGTTAAAATTTAGCAGTCATCTTGCACCTCACTATTGAAAAACGGGTGATTTTTCATCTCTTCCCTCTCGTTCTCTCTGTATCCACTCTTACTAAGTCACCCTTCCTCTCTCTCCTTCCCTCTTCGCCACTTTCTTTATCTCTCTCTCTCTCTCTCTCTCTCTCTATCTCTGTTTCTCGCCCTCCATTCCTCTCTCTTCCCCTCTTTCCCTATCTCTCCCTTTCTCTCACGCCTTGTCGCTCTCGCTCTCGCTCTCGCTCTCTCTCTCTCTCTCTCTCTCCCTTCCTATATCTTTCTCCCTTTCCTGCATAGTTTCACCCTACATTCATTCTTTTTCTCTCCTTCTTTCTCTCCCCCCCCCCCCCCGCCCAACAACCACTCGTTCTCATTTCTTTTCGGATTAATGTCATTCGCAGATCAACGCTTGTTTACCGCTATATTTACGCCTCACATGTTTGAGGTCTCAATCAAAAACGGAACAACAATAACTACAGCAACAACAGCAATAAAACCGAGCCAAAATCACCTCAATATAGTGCACCGTACGGTCCGCTTGGATAATGATTATCATGATGCGTGATCCGTTGATCCTCTGTGCGCCGTGTGTATGTGAGGCAGTCGGACGGACGGACGTACAGCTGTCAGAGAGATCATTTAAAGCCGGCGCTGCATGCTTTCAGGATGCCAAATTGCGTTAATTCGCTATACCGATTTACATAGGCCGCGCCTCACATCCCAGCTAAACCGGATTTCTTTCGGAACTCATTTCCGCTTTCACGGCGACGAGAGAACAAAGCTGCTCCTTCCGAAACGTCGTCGGCAACGTGTGAATGCGGTACGCCGGCTCGAGCAGGGTGAATGTAAATACTATAAACTTAATCCTGTAGCTTTACTAAGCGCGTAACAACACAAACGCCACGATATGTCGGTGTTTGGTCTGCTCTGCCCAACGATCAACGATGTGATAAGCAAATATTACGGATTACAGATCAGAACGAGTCAGGAAATACAGCTTAGAGCCAATCTGTGCTTGGATCCTGTGAAGAACACGTACTGCAGGGAAATAATGAATGCATATCTGGCTATAATGAGGTTTATCAGGGAGAGGGAGAGCGAGAGGGAGAAGAAGAGTCAGTGAAATTACTTCGAAATGGAGGGAACCATTTTGAAACTTTATTGTTCTCTGAATGGAAAATTCTAACGATCTTCATCAAAAGTCCTCTTCAACTTATCGCAATCATCATCATGTAACTCTCGGTGAATAAAAGAGTCTCATTTTCCAGCTCTCGTTTGTCGTTTCACATTCTCAACTTCAGAAACTTAACAAATAAAATACTCGAAATATCGGAAATAAAAGGAAACTCCTAGCCAACGTTTAGCCCAACCTCAACCGCTGCCTTCGAGAAGACAGACCCGTTTAATCCTTTCGACCGACGGCCTCAAGTACTCGCAGCGTGCCGTGATTGTTGTGAGATCAATTTGCAAACTAATTGAAATCCTTTTAAAAGTAATGAGATCCTCCCGCTCAGCAGACGAGCGACGGCGTTCTGAGTTCGTGAGTTCGAACTGTGTCGTGACCGCCTTTCCAGATGCCTTCTTAGCCTTCTGGCTTATAAGGTTTTATCAGCAGTAGGCTCGAACTTAGAAGGCCTGCTTAACTTTAATCTCGAGCAAAAAATATGGAAGCATTTATGATCCATTTAGCATCAGCTGCCGCGCAGGCTCTTCCCGGGCAGGATCAGCACCGGATCTGAGCGGATCAGGGCGGCTCAATTTGGTTGTGGTGAGAATACAAATTGACCCTCGCCTGATTTAAATAGCGTTCTGTTTTAGCCCTGCGGAAAGGGTTCGTGGGATGGGATACCCACTTTGTGACGCTGAGGTTTTGGCGAATCTCTAAAAATCTAAAAGGAAAACGGAGTTCTGAAGAAATCTCAGCATGTGGTGATTGTTTTGAGATCAATTTATTACTACATTCGAATCCTTTTACAATAATAAAATTCAGTCTTTCTTTCCCGTGGAAAGTTTAAGAAGAGCAAATTTAGTGGAAGGTACAAGAAGAGTAACTTTAGTGAGAAGTATATTTTTACGAGTGCTGATTTGAGTAGAAGACGTACTTCTTGAAGAAATATAAGCTATTTAAGATTTATGCCTCACAGTATCTAAAATCGTAAATAAAATTAATCAAAATTGAGAAAAAGACTGGATTAACTTCCATCAAAAGCTTTTTGTGATGTGGAAACACTCAGCGTGGTAAAAAGCGTCACTGAAGCCACAACGAAAGCATAAAATCCTTTACCACAAATACTTTCAAGTACCAGAAAAACCTTTCTGAATGAGATCGCATTCGGTTTTAAGAACCCAAAACTCCTAAAGAAAACACTTGCGCACACGTGCATGTATTCTCCTCGCCTTTCTTAGATTTTAACACCCCGAACACTTCCCACCCACCCATTTTTAACCGCAAATTCCCTCACAAAAAAATTGGTGACTACAGTTTTCCCTAAAGCAAATGTCGGTTCAGATAGGAAGCTGGAAAACATCCACCCACCGCCAAACAATAACAAGGCATCAGCATCAATTACGTAAAAAGTTTACGTTTTGGATTTGGATTGGTATCTTTTTATCCATTAGCGAGAACGAAACCTGCTGTGGATGCACTCTGGCAAAGCTGCTACCCAAATAAAAGGATGAGAGCGATACTGAGAAGCACTTCACGTCCCTTCGCATACGTAGAAAAACAATCCACATCCTTGCAAAGAATTTATTATTTAGTATTTGTGAAGTGAGATTCCATCTCAGTGTGCTTCTCTAATAATTCATACGTAGTTTTCTATTAATCCGTGTATTGCTTCAAAAAACACAAGGGAAGGTTTCTGAAATAATGATATCCCTGCAATGGATCCGTTTGATCAAACTATCCTTACTACAAACTATACGAACTTCTGCAGAATTCATTAGGATTGCCCTGTTGAGTTAACCCGATTCAAACCTGAGCTGGCATATCTTCGGAGAGAATCAGATAGATTTCGATAGATCAATTTCTCCCCCACTCCAATTCGTTAAAAACTCCTTCCGACATCCTTATCGAGAAGTTAAAAACATTGTTTCCCCACTTTTCCACAACAAGCGCAGCTTATTTTGCTCTTTTATCGTTTAATTGGTTTATAAATCTAAGCTATGATTTCCGAAAAGGGACTGACGGAAAAGTCAGAATCCTCGAACGAAGTGCGGCAGAACGTGTGCGCGAGTTAAACGTCAAACGTTTGCATCTGACAGGATAACGAGATTTTCAAGTGGATGCCACTCGAGTGCGCCGGAGTGTTTCGTTCACACCCTGCAAGTGAATGGAATTCCTCCTCGGCGACTGAAGTGAAGCCTTCAATTTATCGTGAACGCATCAATTATGGCCGGGTGGCCAACTGAAGTGGCCAACTGGAAAAATAAAATTAGCGGTTTTGCAGTCGGTAGAAGAGCAGATTTTGATCAGGGACACATGAATTCAATGGGTGGAGTTTAGAAAGATCAAGAAAGATAAGAAAGTTCGAGTTTGAGAAGTCTATTTGCTTTATTTTATCTGTTATCATTCACAACTGACTTTCCGTTAGAATGAAAAACAGAAAATTAAAAAGCTTCCCCAGAAAAGTTAACTCAATCAAGCAGAAGTCGATTATCAGCCAGTCGAACGATAAATTTTCGGAGTTAAGCACTCCATCTCTTTAAATTTTCTTCAATCTTTGCAATCGCCAGGATTTTAATCGATTGCTTCTAAGCTCTAAACCCCGAAATCCTTCGCTGAAGATATGAAAATTCGTACGCATTACAGATCAGCGGTGTAGAAAAATAAAACGATTTTCTCACAATTAATCACAGGAAACTTCAGATTTGCAGAGCGAGAATCGTGCTTTGCAGGAAAGACTAGCAGAAGCCGACGAAAGCCAATCAAATACGCCTCACTGGATCCTCGATCGTCGGCCATCCCGAGAGGATCGCCGATCACCCAAAACAGGCGAATCGCTAAAAACAATTGGCAGCAATATTTGGCTACACCGGCTGATCCCTGCTTATCCTTGTTTTGTAAAGTGTGTGTCAGTAAAAAAAGGACAGCCAACCGAGCTCAGTCTCCGCTTGGTGCGGCACAAAAGGCAAGCGTTTTTTTAATGGTCAATTGAGAGGCTCGCCAAATTGCAGAAAGACGGACTGGACTGACTGAGCGGGTACGTTGAAGGGACCCGAGCCCACTGCACACACCAGGCTGCAGGCTTAGTGTTGCATGTGGAATAACAAGGATTTAAATAATTGCTGCAGACCTCAAGTTGTCGGGTCGAGGGAGGAAGAGGGACTCTGGCAAAACTAAAAAAGTGATCATGACCTGAGCAAATACGTGTGTCAATGGTGAGTTCATATACATGTATGTGTGTGTATGTATGTATAAAAACAAACACGCACCTCACAGACCAAGAAGTTCGCAAATCCTTCAGGTGTTGATGGATTACGCTGAGAATAACGAATCGATCGAAATCGATCAGTGCAGCTCAGCCTGTGGAATTTAAATGTTTTGTCCAGCTTTACTCGCGTGTAAACACGAATCGCGAGGATCGTCAGCGAATTTTCGCCCTCTTTTTTAATTAAATCCAGTTTTAAGCAGCTTGTCGAGATCCTTCAAAGGCTTCTCCAGCTCGTTGTTATTTCAATAAGTGTGTTTGTTTACTTTCGTCTTCGTTTCCCTACATCTCCCGAACTGAATCCTTTGCCAGTTTGTTTACCCGTTTGCGCTCGAAAGTGTGGAGTCGTGTTCAAACATCGTCTCAATACCGGGGCCGCGTTTTCTTAGCTGCTGTCCAAATAAATCCTTCAACTGATCTTGTGAACGAGTTGCCTTTCAGAGTGCAACACAGGACATGTGTTAATATTTTCAGCAAGCAGCATGTGTGAACGCCGCTTTAAAGCTGAAATATCTGTGTCAAGAGTTGCTGTGTAAACAGGTGGAAGGTCGCAAATTGTCACTGCCATTGTTGATCAAAAGATTAAGGGAACAATTTTTGGTCTAATTAAATTATAAGCAATTCTGGTGACTTCATCCGATTTTTCTTATTTTTTGGTAGTTTTTCACAATTGTCCGATTGTGTTTGACAATTTGACTAACAAATAAAAATGTCGCATGCAGCAAACTTATAACAATAAATTAAATCTCAAAAAAGCTCTCGCAAGTAAGTAAACTAAAAGTGAACGAAATTCTGAGCTACAATTGGGCTGAATCGTTAACAATGTTGATAAGAGAGATTAATTTGACCATTCCGATTGTCTAGCTTCGCATACTCTACAAATTCATTGTTTCCACCCTCAACAAAACGTTGAAATTTGGCATGCATAGAAAACTGGATTACCAACAGAACTTAATTAGAAATCTAAAGAATCCTCTAAGGATTATTAGAGATTCGTCATCATAAGTAACAAATCCGAATTTCCACAGCAAACTTGGCCTAAATCACCAGAGCTGTTAAGCTCAAAATGAAGACAATCAACGTTCATGTTATACGAATAAAAATTTAACGGCAGGAAGAAGTTATATTTCGCACAAGGACGAAATGTGCGCCAGCCAGTGTGTGTTTAAGGAAGCCAAGGGCTGGAATTGTGGAAGGACACAGTGGCGGATTGCATAGTTAGTGCACACGTCCGCCATCCTCCTGGATCACGATGGTCCCCTCATATCCACACACAGGTATAAATAATAAATCATGTGTGCAGAGGACTAAAGTCGGTAATAGAATTTTGAGTTAGTCGCTGGTTCAGACTGAAAACCCCACCGACATTGAAGACGTCTTCGTGCTCCTGTTGGTTGCTGATGGCAAGTGAAACAGTCGCAAGTTAAAACAAAAATCTCGGGGGGGAAAAAACCGAACACCAAATATAATCCAAAAGTTAGGCATTGAGGTTTCTAAGCGCCTCTTGTTGCGCTGGCATTTGTAACGAAATCAATTGATTTCATGCTTGGCAAATACGTACCTGCAGTGTATTTTCTGCCATTTCCCCACAAACCTCTCAGCAAACTGGAAAACTTTCCGCTGTTTCTCTTCGCAATCAGTCGCCATTTCCATCTCTGGGGAGGTCAGATATACAGCGATAAGCTTAAAAGTTTTTCCACTTTTTCCGAGTTTGATTTGTGAATTTCTTTTCCCCAGAGTACTGCGAATGAGAGCGGGAGGCCAGAGGCATTTCTAGTATTGTTCTCTTCGCCTTTTTTCATCACGCAACTTTTCAGTTACTTAGTTTTCGTTGTTGATTTTTTACACTGATTGCAGATTGCTTCTGTTGTTGTTGTTGTACTTATTGTTTTAGTTCCTAAATTGAATTTTAAATAAAAAATTAAATTACCTTCGGTTTTTTTAAGATGGAGTGCGTTGTGTTTACTCACCCGAAATCACGAGTTTCTGTTAGCAGCTGTGTGAGTGATGAAAGGAGGGCGAGGATTTCTCATATTCCGATTTTAGAAACTACATCAAGGATTTTAAAAATTCTTACTTTGCATAATGGTTATTCCCATGTTGACCAAACATTCTTCAGTAACAAAATTCAAACAGAATTAAAAAGTCATTCAAATCTGTCCAATAATATAAAATCAATCTTTTCACTGTCGGAAATATATTATCGGTAAAACAGTGCCGGTCCATCCCTATATTCGAAGAATCCTTCTCTAATTTGAAAACTCAGAAACTGCCTTATCAACCAAAGGCAACAACGCCACAATAGTGTTGCCAGTTATTTTGAAAATTATACTATTTTTAGTTGCATTAAGGCGGTAAGAACTTTTTAGATAACGTTATAACAAGTGGATAATAAATTTGTTCTTCACATTGCAAGAATTTAGGCTTCTAAATAAAACCTTTCTTCCGGAAAATATTTTCTGAAAAGAAAGTATATTTACTTATTATTTACACAAACTTTATTGACATTACATTTCATGGCAAAATTTAAGTAGCTTTGAAAACTCCAAAGGGTTTTTTTTAATATTACCATGGTAACTTTTTAATAACCATTGTGCGGAAAAAGGAATTTTTGTGGGAAATGAGACTGTCAATAGGGGTTTTTTTTCCTCTTGGCAACTATGGCGTTATCAGCTACATTTGCCATCTCACTCCTTTCGCGAACGTCAGTTCAAGACTGCATTATTTTGTTGGCATCGAGATCTACACAATCTTCTTATTTAAGTGAAAAATAAATACTTTAAAATGGCTCAATTGATCACAATGGAAAATGGTCAAACCATGACCATCCAAGAGATGTTGGGCTGCATCGAACGGTAAGCAGAGCAACATCTGAACATAACCTCACTAATAGCTCTCCCTCTGTGCCTCAGCTACAACCCCGATCATCTCAAATCGTTGGAAACCTATGTCATGGATCAAGCTAAGAACAACACCTACGATCTGGAGGCCAACCTGGCCGTCTTGAAACTGTACCAGTTCAATCCTTACATGCTCAACTTCGAAGTCACGTACACGATTCTGCTGAAGTGTCTGACGAACCTGCCGCACACGGATTTTGTTATGGCCAAATGCTTGTTGCTTCCTCAACAGATGAAAGACGAGAAGGTGCGGACTATCATTGATCTGGCCGATATTCTGGAATGCACAGATTTCACTCTGTTCTGGCAGCGAGCGGAAGTCAACCGCGCCATGTTCAAACACATCATTGGCTTTGATGACTCCATACGCAAGTTTGTGTGTCATGTGGTGGGCATAACCTTCCAAACAATCAGGAAGGACTTGCTTAAGGAGATGTTGGGCGGCGTTGAGGGTGAGTGCTTATGCTCCAATTCAGTAAGTTTAAACTGAGTTATTGTTAAACTCACGAACGACGTTGGAAAGTTAGCTTTAAATTTGCACTGAAATACTGCACGCGCTACAAAAACTTGCAACTGATGTTAAATATAAAACCCTTTTTCAGACTACACACTGGAACAATTGATGAAGAAGTACGGTTGGAAGCATCAAGGCGACCTGATTGCGATCGCTTCGCAGGACGAGAAAATAAAAACGAAAAATATCACAGAGAAAATCGAGTTTGACAATTTGGGCGGCTTAATGGCGCAATGCATGTAAAGCGGAGGCAAGAATACACTTCAGTTAAAACTCTTAAACATATTAGACTTTATTAATAAAACTTCTTTTCCATGAAAGGTTTAAAAAAAACGAAGGGTTTTTAATACAATTAAACTTTAATACAATTGGAGTTTTAGGCTGCAGTTTGGTTTTCTTAATTGAGCTTCAAGAAGTCTGGAATTCTTTGATCAAATTTTGGTTTTTTATTTTAGATTTTAAAACGTTAAACTTAAATGGTGATTTTCTTGAGACTTCCTTGTGACCCCTCCCTATAGCTTCAGAAAACCAACTCCCAGTCAATTCGCAGATTTCTTATAAATAAAATTTCTTAAATTGAAAACTTAATATGTATAATCAAGGATAAAATATCCACTACTGGCATTAAACAAACAGAAGTACTTATAAGTAGCGTCCCACTTTTTATAATCAAAACCTTCCACTCTGATTCTGGCCACACAAGCTTAAGATTGCTTTTTAAAACTTTTTAGAATTGGGAAGATTTTATCGAAGGCTTCGTAGATTTCTTGTCGCACCTTTGCGCCCGTTAGCACCACTTTTCCCGAGACAAATATGAGCAACACAATGCGCGGCCGCACCATGCGGTAGATCAGACCGGGGAAAAGCTCTGGCTCGTAGGAACTGAAGGTGCTGTGCGTGAGAACCAAGCCTTCGAGGCGTATGGGGAACTTGACGTCGCATGAACCGACCATATTTTGTATTTTAAAATCCAGAAATTTTGCCTGAAAGAAGGCCAGGTTCAAATATTTTAGCTCTTTTTTCATCTTTTCAAAATGCACAAAATATCGTTTCTTACTGGAAATCCGAGCTTTTGAATGATGCGGGCATATTTGCGTGCCGCCAGACGGGAATCGTCCTCACTCTTCGCACCGGTGCAAACCATTTTCCCTGATGAAAAAATCAGCGCTGTTGTTCGAGGCTCGCGGATACGCATGATGACAGCGGCGAACCGCTTTGGATTGTACTCTGCATTACGAGCATGTAAAGCGATTTTCTTCAAATCGAGTTTGCAGCACAAGTTAACGGTGGAGACGATGTTTCTGCAAAAGGCCATTTCATTAACTCATTTCCAAGGATTGGGAGAAGCTATTGACTCACTGCAGCTGTGGTACGATTCCCGGATCAGCCGAGCCCGGCGTCATAGGTGTCATCGGTGTAGCCGGACCCATTGTCTGATGAATGTTGCTGATGTCAGCGCGTTCACTCATGGGCACCATAGGTGACATGAGACTTTGCTGAAATCATAGATGGAACACATATATATTGCTGTTCTCATTGGCGTTCAGCGAGTACTAACCGGTGTTTGTGGCTGCATCATGCTCTGCGGTGTGCTACCAGATGCAGTCACAGCAGTGCCGTTGGAGAGCTGGTTCGTTGTTGGTTGAAATGATGGCTGATACGTGGATTGAATTTGCTTCTGTGGAGTCGACTGGTTGAAATTTGCAGACGTGGCACTTGTAGCCGGTGAGGAGCCGCTGGACAGCAGCGATGGCATCCCCATTGCATTGAGATCGTTGCCGAATATGCTGCTGACATTGTGTCCATTCGGTGAGCCGCTGTCGTGAGTTGAATGTTGCTGCGCTGCTGGAGGATGGTAGATGGGGTTGGGAACGATTTGTTGGTCAGCCTCCATTTGATGCAGCGGCGTTCCGATACTTGGTATCGAGAATCCTGGACTGAGCATTTGATCCATCTTGACTTAAGTTTTGTTGAAGTAGTGCAGTTGTTGTTGGCGCCGATGCAGCACCTCTTAGGTTTTGTTTATTCCCCAAATTTTTGAGCTCCAGAGTGAGAGCGGTCTCTCTTAATATCTGGTTTTTTATCAGGAACAACTGACCTATTAGTTAATGTTTCAACTTATTTAAAACACTCTAAAATGATAAAGATCCTATTCTACCCAAGTATGATTAAAGTACCTCTTATATAGCAACTAACAAATTAATAACTAAAGCACTGCGCCGGAGTAATCGCATTCGGCTTAAAGAGCCATATATATGCAGGGTCATTGCCTTGAGCTGATGTACGACCAAACAGACTTTTTCGGGAAATATTAGAGCTAAGAATGAACTCAATAGAAAATCAATAGAAGTAGGGCATAAATAAAAGTATCCAAAGTTATAACGAATAGGCAACTCATTAGTGTCGGAGCAATATTTTCTTGAGCCTTGTCCAAGCAGTACTTAATTAAAATGGTACCAAGAAACCTTCTTTCGAGACTTAGGATTTTACTAGAAGCAGAGAGATATTATATACAGTGTATCCAAAATTTCTTTATCTTTAAAGTAGAGTAGAGTATCTTTCAGAGCAAAATCACCCAACACCATGTCTCGGCAGAGCAACTGTTGCAAAGTCTGTCAACATATTAACAGAACTGTACAAAACTCCAACATTCTTAAAAAGATACTGCTTGGTTAAAATGTAGATACCGTCTTCTTGCAGTTGCACTTCTAAGACAAGATACCGTAATTGTGCTCCGAGGTTAACGAGTGTGCCTTTTTCGAAATAACTCTCTACATAAACCCTTATGCTATAAGTTTGCACAGTCCACCATTTGTTTTTTTCAAGCTTCCGCCTATTCAAGCATTTCAACTTTTCATACTTCAGCCGAAAAAAAACAATGTACGGCGAAGAGTTTTGACCTAAATCTTTGCATGGGCTCAAAGGCTACTTTGAGCTCGACTGCAATATATTCATAGGAGGAATTGTTAAAGTTGTAAATTTAATTATTAATATCTATGAAGACTAATATGTTTTTATATGAGAGATATATATATTAGGAACTAACCGTGAGTTTGCTTTATGTGTTTAATTCAAAGTGGGTGAGCCAGGAAGTAGAGTTAATTGATTTATTGATTTTGCAGTGTACATTCCAGTGGTATATTTTAGTTGAGTGACGCGACTGGCTATTGCCAGAGCTGCAAAAGTTTTCACACCTAACGTCAGCGAAACTCCGCTATGAGCGCTAAGCCTCGACGTCCTGGCACCGCCAGTAACAATCCTCCAAATGAATGCGTTCGCGTGATTGTTCGCTGCCGTCCCATGAGCAATCGGGAGCGTTCTGAAGGCTCCCGCGAGGTGGTCACTGTGTATCCCAATCGTGGTGTTGTCGAGATAACGAATCTCAACGAGTGCAGAGAGCAGCGCAAGGTGTTCACATACGACGCTGTGTACGATTCTGGAGCCTCGCAGACTACGGTTTACAATGAGGTTGTCTTTCCACTCGTGAGCTCTGTGCTGGAAGGGTTCAACGGCTGTATCTTTGCCTACGGCCAAACCGGCACTGGCAAAACGTACACTATGGAGGGCGTGCGCAACAACGATCAGATGATGGGCATCATACCGCGTACCTTCGAGCAAATCTGGGTGCACATCAATCGCACGGAGAATTTTCAGTTCCTGGTAGATGTCTCATACTTGGAGATCTACATGGAGGATTTGCGGGATCTTTTGAAGCCGAACTCGAAGAACCTGGAGGTACGCGAACGCGGATCCGGAGTTTACGTACCTAATTTGCACTCGGTCAACTGCAAAAGTGTCGACGACATGCTGAACGTAATGCGGATGGGAAATAAGAATCGCACGGTCGGATTCACCAACATGAACGAACACAGCTCGAGGTGAGCGACATGGACCATGTTGCTCAAAATCTAAATATTTTTTCTGCTTTCAGGTCGCATGCTATTTTCATGATAAAAATAGAAATGTGTGACATCGAGACCAACACCATCAAAGTGGGAAAACTGAACCTTATTGATTTGGCCGGTAGTGAACGTCAATCCAAGACGGGGGCTTCTGCCGAGCGCCTTAAGGAAGCTAGCAAAATTAATTTGGCACTCTCCTCACTCGGGAATGTAATATCGGCTCTAGCTGAAAACTCGCCTCATGTACCGTATCGCGATTCGAAACTCACGCGTCTGCTGCAAGACTCACTGGGCGGCAACTCGAAAACCATCATGATCGCCAACATCGGGCCCTCGGCTTACAACTACAATGAGACGCTGACTACCCTGCGTTACGCGTTGCGCGCCAAGACCATACAGAATCAACCAATAAAGAACGAAGATCCTCAGGATGCCAAACTCAGGGAGTATCAGGAGGAGATCGAGCGCTTGAAGCGCCTCATTGCTCCGAAACAACAGCGATCTGAAAAGTCTGTCAAGAAACGTGTTAAGAAGCCAAAGAAGGAGAAGAGCTGCAAAGAACTAGAGGAGCACACGAGTGGCTCTGTGGCGGAAATCGAAGAAAGTGAAGAAGAAGTCGAGTCCGACAAGGAGAACGAGGCCGAGGTGACCAAGTCCAACGAAGAGCTGGAACGTGAGCGCATTGAAAACAGCAAGCTAGCTGCAAAACTAGCACAACTTGAATCACAGTTGGTGCGAGGTGGCAAAAACCTCCTCGACACCTACAGTGAGCGACAGATTGAGCTGGAGAAGAAGCTAGTGGAAATTGCAGAGCGTAAAAAACGCGAAATCGAAATTCAGCAACAGCTCGAGTTGCAGGAGGAAACAACACTGGAAATACGCGAAACTGTAACGTCGCTCGAGCAAGAAGTCGATCTCAAGAAGCGCAAGCTTTCGAAGTGCTACACGAAGTACTTGGCACTGCAGCAAGAATTGAATGATTGCAAATTCGACCATAATCAGGATCTGCGTGAGCTGGAAATGGCTCAGAATGAACTAGTAAAGGAGCTCAAGCGTCAGCTTTTAATAATCGATAACTTTGTGCCTGTCGAGGTAAAGCAGCGTCTCTACACGCAGGCAAAATACGATGAGGAGCAGGAGGAATGGAAGTTCTCTGCTATGACGATGGCTGGCGACGGCTTCAACTGCAAACGTCCCGTGTCACACCCGCTGAGACGCCGACCCATCTCGGAATACGCGATGCAAGAGTCCAAGTCAAGTTCGCCCTCCGCCATGCGCTTCAAGAGCGAAAACATTATTTCCTATGAACTGGAGATGCCCTGCCGCACCACGCAGGAATACCACTCGCCAAAGGTGTCGGCTTCACTGCAAGCGGTGCTCGCGCAAGCCATGCAAACTGGTGACGACATCGATATTGTGGATTCGCATACGAACTCTATACGCAGCCGCTTGGAAAATATTATTAACGCAAGCTCGAATGCCACGGCAACAGCGACTACTAATAGCACAGGTAGTGTGCAGCATCAAAATGGCATCGCGCCATCAAATAGGGTGCGTGCTATTAAATCATCTCGCGGCATTCCGGGATCTGCAGTGGATTCCAACAAACGTCCACCAACAGGACGCAGCACACAGATTAAGAAGCCGGCTTCAGCATACCCAAAGGCAAGAGGCTTGGTTAATAAATAAAGCGCGTGCGAATCTACGCCACACCATACAAGCTCGAGGTCTGAACACATCCTTACTGTCCGCAGTCTTGGCACTCAGAATCTGTAGCGATACCAATCCGTGCCCAAAACACCGCTTATTAAGAACACGAAGTTTGCAAAGATGCACGATTGATATTATTTATTGGCTTGAATGCATTAACATATTTTACTGCTGAGTTCTTAGCAGTCCGCACAGTGCAATTTAGTTGTTAATTAACTCATAATACTGTTCATCTGTATTCCTAACCACTCGCCCACATATGAATTATAGCTTATTTAATTTATACTTATTTTTAGTTATATTAAAGTGCTAACAATAAATTTGTTTCTTGGTGTTCTATTGTTTTTCCGACAGGGTAGGAAGATGATGTATTTTGGTTTCGTTTTTGTCGAGAACGAAAAACGACACTGAAGATGGCACAACACCGAAACCGGTTTGTCTACAGACCAAAATTGACGAGGGATGACGGCAATTCGTTCCAAAATACATCAATAAATTTGTCTCTGTGAGATTTTCTTTTTGATAACATGGTTCTGTAATTTTTTCCTTTGATGAATTTGACTCGGCCAAATGTTTAAAAATTGCGTAAATTTTCCGATTAACAATTTTGTATAGCTTTTTAGGCTAATAAAACATTCAGTTATAGACAATTATGAGTTATTCTAAATATTTAAACGTCTCAAGGCTGCATAAAATGACAGCATTTTCTGAAACGTACTCAAAAAGATATAAAATTTTATGAATTAACGCCATATTAATATTCGTGTGAACAGGGAGAATTGGCTTGTTTACAGCAATCTTTGTAAACCCAGTGAAAATAATAAACACATCTCTACTCTAGTATTTGTTCAGTGGGAAAGGAAGGTCGTCATAGTTCCTTAAATAGTTTTTTTATTACGTTCCAGATATTTGCCTCGATTTTGATCTTGTGAAATATTCAGCAAAATTGCAATTTTGTGCATTTAGAAGTGTGAAGAATTACATTATAAGCTTTTATTTATGTCCTCTATACTTTGGATATGAAATAAACATAAAAAACAAGGAAGACCTTCCATATACGGTAAGTGAAAATTCCGTGAAAATTCCGTGAAAACAAAATGGCTGCCGTACTTGGAATTTTTTCTCTATAATAGAAAACATTGAAAATTTTGATTTTCAGCTTTTTCTGAATTGTAATCCATATTAAAAGGTAAGTTTTCAAGGATTCACAAAAAAGACCTGTAAGTGCAGAAGTTAGTGAGTCTGTACTTTGACATTGAGTATGTCTGAGACCTTGGGGCCCATGATACCACAACTACAAGAAATGCAGCAACACCCCTCGAACGCAGCCATCAACGGAGGAGGTACTCCACAGCAGTGGGGCTACCCAGTCGCGTGGAATGCTTCCATGTACAACAACGCTGCCTACCAGCAACATTACTCTCACTACTATCAGTATTACATACGTTTCGGAATGCAGCAACAACACCAACAACAACACCAACAGCAGCAACTCCAACAACAGCAACTCCAACAACAGCAGCACCAACAACAACAGCACCAACAACAACACCATCATCTACAATCAAATCCCGCTGTTACTTCGTCGGTTTGCAGTTCGAATGCTCCGCCCGGGTTTGGCAACGCGGTCATTGCTCAGGCTGATAAGTGCTTTCCTCCCTTGCCCAAGGGTCCGCCTCCGCCACCCCCACCAACGAACTCCCTGCAACAGCAGAAAAACTTCGGTGGTATTCGTTTCAATCTCAATCTCAATCAAAATCAGAAGCGTCTGGCCAACGCACCAAACCCGCTCCAGCAGATTTCGCAGCTGAACAATAACAATCCGTTTGCTGGTCCGTCCCCTTCAAATCTCTGCAATATGCTTAACAACACCAATAATAACAATAAAAAGAAACGCAAGCGTACTAAAAAGCAGATGCAGAACCAACAACAGCAACAGCATTTCGCTCAACAACAAGCACTTTTTGAAGCTCAATTTAACTCCGAAAATGATGCTCAGCAAGCAAGTTTTGTTGACACTTCAGTACCGCCGCCCATTGCGGACGTAACAATCACTCCTGACCTTTCTAAACCACCGCCACCGATACCTAAGACTGTCGTCCCCCAGCCAGCGGTGTCAGTGGCGGCGCCACCGAAGCAGGAGCAGCAACAGTCGAACGGCTTCAAGAAACCGAACTCGTTTCACAACCCTGATGATACCTGGCCCGACTCCTTGAACGATTACGTGGCTCGGTGCTACGCGAAGTGCACCACAGACTTGGACAAGGACCAGATCGACATCTGCCTCAAGGGGAAAATCATGGCGGCGGCCAATCGTAATGAGCTCTGGACTCGTGACTGGGAAAATGAACCGATTCCTAGCGTGCACAGCGAACGAAACAGCATTAAAATGCAACTGCACAAACCGCTGCTCCAACAGCCGCATTCGGCAGCTCAGTTGCATTCGACAGTTCAGTCGCATTCGGCAGCGCAGTCGCATTCGGCAGCGCAGTCGCATTCGGTAACACAGTCACATTCGGTAGCTCAGCTGCAGAACGCGAAAGGTGGCAACAAGGTCGGTATTTCGCGCAGCTTGAATGCTCGTTTAGGTCAACGCGGATCCCATGGCGGTTTAAGCTCCAAATCCAAGTCACGGTAAGGTTTTCATTTAGTGGAATAAAATTCTTTATACGCCTGAATATCGCCTTATAGTTCTCCAGGGAGGTCGCGCAGCAAACGCAGCTCACGTTCGCGCAGCTCTTCCGCAAGTCCGAGACGAAAAGTCCGCAGAAGCACCAGCTCGGAGTCGTCCGACCGTCGGTCTTCTGATGACTACATCCCTTTCAGCTCGAGTAGCAAGAAAACCAACAAAGTTAAAAAAGGCAAAAATGCCAGAGGCGCGAACTCCAACAGCGTTGCTTCCTCCTCAACAGCATCGAATGGAAAGGGATCTAAGGCTCCCTTCTATTCGTCCGCCATCGGTGGTGCGGTTGATGATGACACAACGCGTCTGCAGCAGCGCGCAGCACGCTTTGGTCAAGGTGGTTTTAAGAAAACTGTGGTTGCCGTCTCGAACTCGCCCTTCGCGTCCGCGTCACTTAAAAAGCAGAACAAAAAGACGAACAGCTCGCGAATCTTCATGGACGATGGAATGGGGGCAGCAGATGATGCGGGCTTAGACTTGTTAGATTTGCATGTTATAGGGACTTGTAGGGACTTAGAAAAGTCGTTTTTGCGTCTGACGCGGGCGCCTCTGCCGTCGGAGGTGCGACCAATGGAGGTGTTAACGCATTCGCTGCAGAACGTGAAGCAGAAGTGGCGTGTCCACCAGGATTACCGCTATGCTTGTGATCAGCTGAAGTCCATACGGCAGGATCTGACGGTAAACAGCAGGCTTTCTAAAAAGGGCTGAGTATTTTTAACTGGCGTGTATTAACAGGTCCAAGGTATTCGCGATAACTTCACCGTTGAGGTTTACGAAACACATGCTCGCATAGCGATGGAGAAAGGCGATCATGAGGAGTTCAATCAGTGCCAAACGCAGCTCAAAATGCTCTACACCGAGATGGGCGGCAGTCCGAACGCATTGGAATTCACGGCGTACCGCATCTTGTACTACATCTTCACGAGGAATACCTTGGGTGGGTTTATATATCTGCTTCTCATATTTTAATTGTCCACCAAACACATATAGAGATGTTAATGTATGATGTACATACCGAATTGAATATTTTATTTGCAGACATCACAACCGTTCTGCGATCGCTGACACAAGCACAGCGCGAGAACCCGATCATTGCTCATGCACTAGACTTCCGATCGGCATGGGCTCTGGGTAATTATTGCAAACTGTTTCAGTTGTACAAGTCAGCTCCACTGATGGCGGGGCATTTGATTGATTGGTTTATCGAGAGAGAGCGCAAGAGTGCTCTGAAGACAATAATTAAAGCGTACGTATTCATTTTATTAGTAGAAATTCGTTTCCTTACACTTCATAAACCTGCACTCATTTTTATAATTAATTCCTGTATGAATCCTCTTCGTTAGTTCATTCATCTCCTTCTCCATTTTACCACTAAAAGTCTTCATATATTATCTACTAGTTTGCAGCCATTTTCAATTGTAATCCTTTTCAAATTGTACATTTTGCCTTTTATTTCATTCATTCGTTACTTATTTCATACTAAAACTTGTTGCACGAACTTTTAAGCAGAAACTAAATTTTTGTCACTATAATTATCCAATTTAGTTATCGTCCGAATATTGGTGTCGAGTACATAACAGGTTTGTTGGCTTTTGAGAGTCCAGAGAAATGCAAGAAATGGCTATCTGGATTTAATCTGCCTCTCGTCGGAGAAAATGAAGAACAGATTGATTGCAAGAATGCCGCAGCCATTAGCATTTGAGAGGATGCACCAAAATCCCACAATGGGAAGTGATAAAATCGTAAAAAGCAAGCCCCGTGCTGGCGTTCATTTAGAAATGGAAAATAAAATAAAAAAGGTCTGTGATTCTGCGTTAGATGCAAAAAAAAGAGAGACAGAGAGAGAAACGCCGCACCTTCCACGGAAGCAACAATATTTATAGCTCATAAATCACAAAAGCCTCCTCGTTTAAACCACAAACCAATCAAACTGAAGGTCTGCCTTTTGGATCATCTGAAAAAGGATCATCTAAAATAATTAACACACTCCATTTGGTCGCGTTTCGTTAATAGTTCGGGCTTGAATGTTTTTTTACAAATACGATTATATTGAGATCACAATTATTTAAATTATTTATTGATATAACATGAACAATTCGGTGCTTAATCTAGTGAACGGATCTTCTAACGTAGGTTTTAAAAAAATGTACATGTCGATCGTGCATTAAAATTTGAACTCTTTTATTAATACAAAAAGTTAATATTTTTGTGCAGAAAAAATTCTAAAATAATTTTCATAAATACTTCGGGTCGCTTTTCAAACGAACTACTCCTTAAATTATAAAAATTCGAAATTCCCATAAATAAAGTTACGGTTTCAAGTCGCGTTCAAAAAATCGGTTAAAAAACATCGGAATCTGTTTATAACATTTAGGTAGTTTTTCAAGAAGTCCGCTGTGAGCAGGAGGAACGCAGTGCTCCTCGCTGAGCGTCTAGTTCTGTTTAAAGGATCGACAACTCACTCTTAAGGATACAAGAATCGGTTGGCGATCAGCGCACGAATGATGGTTGGAGATTTTATTCGCAAAGCTCCCCGAATGAGGGGCCTCGGAGATATCGCCGGAATGAGAGCGCGATTGCTCAAAGGCGATGAGTGCTATCGCTTTGGGTCCGGACCAGGACTTCGCTGCTACGTTGCTGTTGTGTTGGCTACAAAGCATTCCAAACCGCCAGTGATACATTGCGTCTGCATGAAGCATCAAGAATCTTCGGTTTGGAATCGACTTGGACTGCAGAAAGACTTTTTAATGAGAAACAAAGTGTAGTTTTAAGAAGCGTCAAAAACAACAAACTTCTCCAAAGTTATACAGAATGTGCAGCCTCTCCCTGATTTCCCTCCAACATAATGAAAGTGTTAAAACCGATATTTTTAATACACACACGCCCCCTGCAATCTTTATGTCAGCTGTAGTGAAAACGAACATTTTTACTAAGCAAAATTTTAACCTTTAATTGTTATTTGCTTCAGGGGTTTTGTTAAGTTCTTATTTTTTCTTTGTTACGATCGGTTTACAAAGTATTGTTAACTCTTTATTAATGTTTTCATCTTTTTTATATAAACATTCATCGTTGAACTGTTGCTGTGAGACTACATTGATGCTGCCCTGAACGTGCTGATAACGTCCACTCGTCTAAGTCGCTGAAGAGTAGGATTTCGCAACTTCTTCAATCAATTCTTGTCATCAAAAACACAGGCGAGCGAGTCGTCAGAGCCTGAGTTACTACAAAATGATGTATTTCTGCCAAAAGGAGTTTGCAAGCTGAATAAGTCATGTTATATTTGGTCCTGTTGCCGCCAGCCAGAAGACAGTTTTCGCCAGCAGCCTGGAAAAACTCTACAATGCCAGATCCTCTCACATCTGTATGCCGCAATGTGGGTCTACGATGTTATCTGCCAACTAGTTGCGACGTTAGTACCGTTTAATATCCGTGTAATTGCTGCAATCAATGCAAGATACATCTTAGTGTAGGTTAGCATATTGTAGTTTAGTCATAAGCTATCTTAAGTGAGCGTGTGGCGCAGTTCTCACAACGAAAGACAACTGCGCTCGCACTACGTGTGAAAATCTTATTTTACACACCTTGAAAATAAAGAAGTTCAATAAATAAACGCAGCATATATCTACAATAATACACGCCTTTTCATTGCGGATTTGAAGAACTCGTTTTGGCGGAACTCTGATTTCATAGGAATTTCAATGTTTGAGCTTGAGTGATTTTTATTTTGAGGAGTCATTCCGGTGGTAAAAAGACGGCTTTAGTGCGGGATTTAAGAAACCAACGTTTTCGGAACCCTGAAAATGCAACCGCGGGAGGGGAGACATTATTTACTGATGCTGGTGTGGCTTTGAAAGCTTGCACACGGCTTCGGCTTCCCGAACACGTTTTACCATCGACAACTTGCTGCATTTCTTCAACAAGGCTGCGCTTCCATGACGCCTTCCATGCTACAAGTAAACAAATGCAAAAAGGACTCACTCGCTCACGTGCTGCTGACAACACAAAACCAAAACAAACTTCCAGGACCCTTAAAAGCACTTGAAAGCTTTGCATCAATTTAGCTTTTGTGCGCGATTGAAAGCGTGCATGCAACATCATAGAAGTTGGAAGAAAGCACCCTCATTTCGGCCACATTGTTGCCGATTGCTGGCAACAGGACTCGCCGAGTATCCTTGCCCACCTGTGTCTGCTGTGCGGATGGTATTTAAGGATGCTGCGATTGCAGCATCAGTTCAGTTGACGCGCGGCATTTGAACTCGTTGGTGAAACAGCGGAAAATGTAAATAAAAGTTGAGTAATTTGAAGTAGATTCTCTGCATTCTGGCCTTTTAACTGTTTACTGTGTGGGTGATCAACACTTAAATTTTATCGTCTGGCAGGATAATGAAGTGTACTTCGAGATTTTTAAATAAGTTTCTCAAATGATTGTGTAAATTAATTTAAAATTGAGCCAAAATAGGTGGTTAAACACTTCGAGGTTATTTTTTAAAGTCCACAGAACTGTAAAAATAAAGAAATTTGTCATCTCAAAACAAGACATTTTTTAAATAAATGAATCTTAATACACATAACTATCATAATCTCGTGTTACTTCAGGAATTGGCTGTAGGATTTCATAACTGAACGTCATCAGGAAAGTTTCTACTTGGCTCAGTATTATGAATACGAGTAGAGAGGATCAAGAATAGCACTTCATTGAATTAAGAGACTGCTAAGCCTTTATTCTGAAAGGATTTCAGTACATGTAAAAAGGCAAGAGTAAAAAACCAGTAAAAGAATAACAAAGCACGCGGCAACAATAGTTCGCAATCAAAAAAAACTTCGGTTGACTTTGCTACCTTATAAAAAGGAATTATTATAAGAGATTTTCATATATCTGACTTTTGATTTTAATGTTTATGTTTAATATCTAGCAAACAAGAGTTCATTTCTTCCTAGCGTATCCTACAACGCTAAATACGCCAGAAATCTACAATGACAACAAGGAATATAAATTGAAACAAGTAAAGAACAAAGTAAGTTTATTATTATTCAAATAAAAAGCAAAAGAAGCAGAGGAGCTGCAGAAGGACTGAATTGAGTGTGAATACGGAAACATCATGTGGAAGTTCAATTTATTTATCTAGAAAATACGAACGTGAATATTGAAAAAAAACAAAATAAAGTGAGCTTTTCATTATTTTGCCAAAGCAAAAACAAAAAGATTTGTCGCATCCATAGAACAGCACGTGGAATAAAAAGATAATTTATTTCTCGTCCCCCAAACACGCCCCCTGTCGTTATGAAATTCGGTTCGCATGGGTAACCAACGGAAATCTCAGTCAAGTCGAATCTAAAATAAATTATTTGCACACACAAGTCATATGCAAATCCACGCAGCTTTCCCGCAACTCCTACACCATCCTCGGTCACCAGGAATCGCTTGTGTTTACCATTTTGCAACGTGTGGCTTCAAGTCACCGAAACCAGAGGGTAACCGAAAATACCAGCAACATTTTACAAACCTCAGCTGAGAGTAGAACACAGGAGTTCAAATAAGAAAGAGAAGAACAATAGCGAGCCTCCCTTGTTACCCAATGCTGATTTTAACCTAATATCGCAAGTCTTCAGTTATCTCATCTTAACTCAGTTTTTGATCCTTCGTATTCCGCACACGAATATTTCTGAGACGACGAATTGATTCCGAAACAACCGAAAACTGCTTCGAAGCAGCTGCTTACTTGGCTATGAAGTGATTTTGGGAGTCATTGGATGGTGGGTCTGGCAACAAACGTGTCAGATGGTCGCTATTCGATTGCATATCTCGTGACAACATTGACGCGATAACTTGTTTATTTATTCCAGCCTCGTAGTTGTCTGTTTTTGCCAGCCTCTCGAGTCGCTTTTACAGTTTAAAATCGCTGAAAAAACCTGTCATGTCATTTAGAAAAAACTGTCGTGTAAGTTGGAGGATTTGGCTAAACTGTCTTTTGATACAACATTAAGTTGTCGCAAAGTACTTTAAAGAATTTTGTTAAGTTGTCGCAAAGTACTTTAAAAGAAATTGTGAATTAATCTCGGAAAAGGCTTCAATCTTGAATTGGAACTGTTTAAATACGGAATTTAGACTTCTTTTTGATCACAGCTTCGTAATAATAAAGCGCTAGATATCTACAGTATTAGATATAATTAAATTTAACTTAAATTTCCACGACGGCATCGCTTAAACGCGTCTTAATTGCTTTCTTCCGCACTTGACGCCGCTTAAACCAGCAAACGACCGCCTGGAAGAGCTGAGGCTGCTCTTCTTCAGTCCTTCTCGAGTGGCCTTCCTTCCCTTAAAATGGTTCGGTAATTAATTAAGTCAAATCTCTGAAGTAATCTGTCTGAGCCTGAACTTGTTAGGGTTGAAGCGCACATGCAGGCGCTTCTTAAAGTCGCCTGCGAACCAGCCTGCTAATCAGTCTGCAAACCCACCCACAAACGCAAATACAAACCCGCATGCAAACCCACATTCGAACCCCAACCAGCCCCTCCCGTGCTTTCAGAAGCCGAACAAGTTGAAGTACATCGTTTTTTAATGCCTGCATTTATCTGGTGGCAAACAACTCCTCGCACAACATATGAGGGCTGCAAGATGTTGTAACTCGCTGCTGATTTTCTGCTGCTAACAAGCCGAACAAAACTGTTTTGTTGCCTCACATGCGAAAGTAGGATACGCAAGGTCGAGCGGGGGGAGAGGCGGCGAATGGCAAGCGCCGTACACAGCGGATTAGATGAGTTGATGAAAAGTTCCGCGTTGGCTGTTAAACGCTTCCACTTACATTGCGGTCGTGTGAACGCGGCTCAAATGGTAGAAGTTTCGTAGCGGCAGCCAGCTGCTCCAGGATGCCGCAACTGAGACGGAAGGAATTCCCGGAAAACTTGTGTGAAAAGCAGGCAAATACTGTGATTCCACTCTTTTCGATCACATTATGAAAATAATACGAGAACTGAGACTATAAGAAACTTAGAAATATTTACTTATAAAATATCAAAATTTACTTAATTTGCTATTAACTCATTTTAATTAATCTACTATTATTTTCTTTTATCACAAAAGAGTTCCTTGAAAGATTCTTAAATCCTTGGAGGCCCTTATGAAATTGTTGAAAAAATTAATTAAAACTTCCAAACAAATTGAAATAATTGAAATTCCCGAAAGAACTTGAAATTCAACTAAATTAGACTGAACTTCCACCAACTCAAAACAAACCGCAACAACAACGAAAGTATTTCTGCGAACAAAGTGTTCAAAGCGTTTCAAAGCCTTTCAAAGTCCTTCTTGCAAATATTCATGCCAAGATGTCGCAGCATTTCACTTCGATCCTCGAAAACTTGCGCTTCGTGACCACAAAACGGACGCCAGCTGCAACAAATACTACAGCAACAACTGCGACGCGAACAGCAGCGACAACAACCTCCACAAAAACAGCACACAAGTTGCAGCAACAACAGACAGCAACAACACAGGACGACGTACAGTCTCACCAACAGCAGCAGCAACAACAACCGCCGAAGCAGCAGCAGCAACAACAACAACTACAACAACAACAAATACAACAACAACAACTACAGCAACAACCAACAGCTACCAACAACCATGAATGCAAATTTTTGGTGTCCACCGTAGACGAGACGAAAATAACTGAAGTAGGAACTCCTCTCGGTTCCTCACCAGTGACGTCAGATGATCTAAAGATCGCCAACAACAAACCGAGAGTCAATATGGAAGAAGAACAACAACAAGAACAACAACAAGAGTTGCAACAGGTGACAGCATCTGGACAAAGAAAAACAACAGACGCCGTTGCAACGACTACGGACGAGGTTGCAATATTTGTCGCTGCAAATCCTGCCACTCCCACCGCGGCCTCGGTCAAGCAACACAAACGCCACAGCATCTCAGCACAAGGCAGCAGTCAGTCGAGCGGCTTCAGCGGCAAAGACGGCGCCGCCAAATGCTTGCCAAGCCGCGGCGGCGGTGCGTCAAACGTTATTGTGGAAATTGATACGGGAACCGGGAGCGGCGGCCGAAGTGGCAGCGGCGGCAGACCACGCGAACTCTCGCCCACCCCGAAACATTATCAGCAGCAGCGCAAGTTGTCGCAAGATTTCCGCGCACGCGCCGGCAGCTTCCTGTACCTGGACGAAGAAGGACGCAACAGCATCCTGATGCGGAGGCCGATACGCCTGAAGAACATCGAAGGACGGCCGGAAGTCTACGATACGCTGCACTGCAAAGGCAGAGAGGTAGGTAGAGGGGGTTGGCGTTGAGGGGGGGGAGAGGGCGGGAAATGCGGAGGTGCAAGTTATGATTAGAAATCAGTTTCATTAAAAGCCTGTTTGAAAATCCTTGAAAATGAAAAACTTCTGGTTCGAATAGGGATTCTTAACGTCGCATTGTTGGGGTTGCTTGTGTAGTTTCTGCTTCATCGTGTGCCCTGCAAAAACCGCAAGAGCAACAACAACATGGAACCGCCTGCTGGCGACAGCTGGTTGCGAGATCCGTTGCGAGACCAGAGTTGCAAGAGGGCAGCAAACAAAGGGTGCCTCCGAAGCAATGCAGGATCAAATGTCACAAGGACACAAACAGGGGTGGCAGAAGTGACAAGGATATTCTTGAAGCAGAAATAGAAAAAATATACCGAATATTCTTCTTCTGCTTTCGCTGTAAGTTTCCCGTTTATAGTGAAACAGAACAAAAAAACGCTTTTTAATATTTTTACACGTTTTTTATAGAAAAAAATTTGGCCAATAACTTATTCCACTTAAAAATTCTCAATGAGGAATATTTCAATCAGTGTTTCTTCTGCCATCGCAAAACGTCCTTGCGAACTTCTTGGCTTCGAGCTGCTTAATTATGCAAAAAGGGTTGAAATAACAATTCGTCCCCAATGGAACGTAACTTTTACAACAACAACCGCAACAACAAGGACTGCCAAGCAACTCCTTCCACTGTCGAAAGTTTGTTCCATCTCTTCATCTTTTGTGTTTCTTTGCAGAATCTTCTTGCATAAATTAAGAGTTGCCGCGATTATTTGCACCACTTTCAACTGAAGTCAATTAGGAATGACTGTCGTTCCTTGTTAATTTCGTACTCAATTCATTCCTATTTCAGTACACTTGTAATTATTAGCGGAATTTAATTAGCAGCATGAATAGTGTGACTTTTTAACTACGGAACGCTTTCCTTCTTGCAGAATTTTCAATTTAATTAACTACAACGAAAGGCTAAAGTAGAAATAAGTAAACACAGTAAAACTAAACAGTAAAAGTAGTTGGTATTTCTGTAATCACTACTTTCAAATTAGTGTTACAATTAATCCAAAAAGGTAATCAAATGGTAATCAAAAAATAAATTTTTGATTATCCTTTTTTATTTGAAAATATCGTAATTATATATAATTTTTGAACTAACTAAGCAGTGAATTAAACTTAGATTACTTTATCAATCTTTAGTAATCTAATTAAGAATTAGAAAATTACACAAATCATCAAAAAGTCATCTAAATTCATTGCATTTCGGTTTTTTCCATTAATTATGAAATAATTGCGGTTTAAGTAATCAGATTACTTCTTTCTTTGTAATTTAATAGGTTAATAAAAGATTACTTAGTAATCATCAACGAAAAGTAATTATGATATGAATTCTGAAGTTGTGGTTTAAATTCGTAAAAGCGAACTCGAAAAGTAGGAAGAAAATTAGTACTAAAAATACTACATTCATAACTTTTTAGTAATTCTTTTTTATTAAAATCATTAACTTTTAATATTTAGTACTTTGGTACTTTTGGAACATTTAATCCTTTTTTAATTATTATTTTAACTACTTTTTTGCCACTTTAACTCCCTTTACTACAAAATTCCTCTCTTAAGATTAAGCTAACGCAGTTTTCACTTAATAGAATTACCTACCCTTTTCTGCCGCCATTCTACTCCTCTTATTGCATTCCATTCCAACGCTTTATTTAACACAAAATAATTATTGTAACCATAAATTCAGTCTTATTTCTCACTTCCTCCTCCAGTGTTGCTGTGACGGCTTTAAATTTATTTGAAAAGCTCTTTTCTGAACAAGTTTTCGTAGCAATTTTCTTCTGACAGGCAAAAATAAATAAAATCCAGCTTAGAAATGCAAATTATCAAATTTATACCACGCTTCTGCAAGTCGGTCGCTCCTGCTAACTTTCCGAGCTAACAAACTGCTGGAAGTTAACGCTTAAAAAAGTTAGAGCAAATATTTTGGCTCCAGTTAAATAAAAACTGGTCGGAAATTATAATTAAAAATACAGTTTTAACCACATTGACCACTTAAACTTTCTAATTTCATTCTGCTCTCATTCAGGAAGTTGAGTGCATTTAAAACGGACACCGAAATGGTTCGCAGCCATCATCGAACGTCTTCTTGCTGCTAATTAAGAGTTCGTGGGGAGAGAGAAGAGTCGTGTGCGCTCCAAACACAATCCTCCTTCCTCGCCTTCTTTCTTATTTCTCTTCGATCTGTAAATGAATTGAGTGTGACAACCACTTACCTCTCTCTGCCTTCCTCTCCGCGGCCCATAATAACTCGCTGCAACTAAAGTCGTCAACGCTGCGTCGTTTCTTGTACTTGAACTTTTTTGTTTTTGCTAGCGGCAAATAAACTCGAGAAGCTTTTTGCTGCTAATAAACTGAACTGCTGGAGTGTTTGTGTGTCCCTCCTGTATGTTGACATCTATTGTTCGTTCGAGTGCATTTGCTGGCGCTTGTGTGTATTTACGCTTCCATCCTGTGTGTGTGTGTGTGTGTGTGTGAGCTGGCGCTTGCAATACCTTGAACGTGTCTGTGTTTGTTTCTTTTATACGTTTTAAAGCACTTCTTAGAAACACCTGTCGATGGCGTTAATTGAGTATTTAATTGCGAAGAGAGGAGGGAAACAGGGAGAGAGAGACAGAGATTTGATGTTTAAATAAACTCAGAAGTGATTTTTCATTAATAAATTTTGTTGGCTTGGCTTTGTTGCTCAGAGTGACTTCGGGAGAAGTTCAACGTGCCGTATGAGTGACTTTACTTGCTCATCCAGGAATTCTTGGCTGAGGCTTTGAAATTTTTTACAAACTAAATTTGTATTTTAAGCGATTAAAGTCAGTATTACGTTTAAATTCTCAGTGATAAACTTGAGTTCAACATTTCTGAGAACATCGCGTATTCATTAAACTAACGCAGCAAAAGTGTTTTAATTAAATTTTCGTGAAATCGACGAAATAACGGTAGCAACCACAGCTACACAACTGCACGAGCTCATTAATTTAATTAAAATTCATTGAGTTCTTGCGGCGGCAGCAATCCAAGTTGCGCTAACAAGATCGTTAAGAATGGCGATCGTTAACAACTCTGAGTGATAATTAAAGTGAATGCGAAGACCGAACAGTAGATAGTAAAATGATACAGAAGCGAGAAAACAACGATAAATGCACACACACACTCACACACTGGCACTTCCAGGCATATAAAATTGATGCCACTTCCACCAGGCATATAAAATTGATGCCACGAGATTGCAAACACTTCTGCGACTATAAATGAGCTTCCATTTAGTTGGAGAAACGACTGAATAACAATACAATAAAATAAACACTCTTGCCAGGAGTTTCAATTAAGTTAAGCGCGTGTGTGTGTGTGTGTCTTCGAGTGTGCGTGTTTAATCGTCGTGTTTGTTTGCTGCTCGGGAGTGGGAATCTCATTCACTGTGGCTGAGCGCCGCGTTTTGACCGAGAAACTCATCACTGCACGGTGGGCATCGCATTCAGAAGAGACGGTTAAAATTGTTGAAAGAGCGAGACTCCCTCGCCGTCTTAAGTAGGCTTGGGAAATTCGAAATGAGAAAATGGAAACTAAATAATAAAACTTCGTAGCTGGAAATCATCAAAACACGTCCATCTCTGCTAGTGCTGGAGTTCCTCCCCACCGACCGCCCTCCTTCCTCGTTTTTGCTGCGAAAAACTAGTTAAAAGTATTAATATTTCATGCCAAAAAGTAGTTATAAATGCTGCGGTTGCGCTGCGTGTCGCAGATTCATTGCGTGCGAACAAATTAAGAGAGCGGAAGCGCGGAAGTGGCAAGTTGAATTAGCGAGCCGAATGATCGCACGATTGTGTGTCGTTCCACGCCACGCGGTTGCAACGGCGGCCGCAACCAGCATGAAAAACTGCGTTTTATTAATTAGAACTCGTTATTTGGCTTCCGCAATAAAATATTTCGATCCGCCCTCATTTGCATTGGGAAGAGAAAAATGTATCGATATATTTAACTGTTGTAAAATGTGTGAAAAATTATAGGATTTTAAATTTCACGTACTTTTAACTAATATATTTTAATTAAATTATCTATAAATTAAGTTTCGCAGCTTCACGAAAATTGCTTCAACTCTTGCAGATCCTTTCATGCTCGAAAGCCACCTGCATGAGCAGCGTCATGAATTTCGGCACCGCCGCGGTCGAGGCGCGCAAGGCCGATGTGGTGCTCGATCACGCCAAGGACTTCCTAGATCAGTATTTCACTTCGATAAAAAGGTGCGACTATTCTCACAAACTCAACTCGTAATTGCGAGGAGTTAATTTAATTTTCGATGAATTCCCTTCCCGTCCGCAGATTATCGAGTGCCGCTCACGATGCGCGCTGGAAGCAGGTGCGTCAGAGCATCGAGGCCACCGGCCACTACCAGTTGACCGAAACGGAGCTGATCTACGGAGCCAAACTCGCCTGGCGGAACTCGTCGCGTTGCATCGGACGCATTCAGTGGTCGAAGTTGCAGGTTTGTAGTGAGAAGAGATTAAATACGAATTTCAACCCAACCATTTGATTTGAAAAAACTGAAACAAGGCGACGTATTTTTGGTACTTTTTTAAACTCCCAAAATTTGTTCCCCTTAAGTCTGAAAACTTCTCGAGCATCTTTACGAGCCAGAAGAACAAAGTTTGCGTATCTTTTCTGAAGACGGTATCTCAAACTTAAAATAAATGTGAAAAGTGAAAAGCACATCAAAAAGTGGGTTGCTATTGTAACAGCCGGCTGGTGCTGTTGGTCTTCTATTTGCTCACCCTCTGCTCCCCCTTTTCCCCCACGGACATCCCTATTATTTTCCCACTACTTTCTTGCTGACTGCACGTCGTGGAGAGACAAATGAAAATGTAAACAAATGAGCTGAAATATAATTGTATCTGCAGCTGAAAAGTACTCACAGGAGAGTGACGTCATGTGTGCATCCGATGCATCCAGCAGATACAACTACTTGCTTGTCTCCTTCAGTGTTGACAACCCATTCACGCTTTACGTGCTGGAAAGTGAGAAGTGAAGTCCAAAATGTACTTCTTCACAGTATTGAATTCTATTTTACTGAAACGTTTTTTCAAGTAAATCAATTAAACAGTCAGAAAATCAACTATTTTTCGAGTTTCCCACTAAGGGCGACTTTCACCACCGACATTTAAGTAGCTGCCGGCTTTCGTTTGTTCTACGATTGACTGACAGTGAAAGTTGCGGTTTAAATTTAACTGGAGTTGGCAAAAGTCGCCCAAATGTTAAGTTCAAAACAGACTTTATATTTTCGGTGCTTTTTACCTTCTCTTCCAGGTGTTCGATTGTCGTTATGTGACCACAACCAGCGGCATGTTCGAGGCCATCTGCAACCACATCAAGTACGCCACCAACAAAGGCAATCTCAGGTGAGGCAGTTGGATTTGCAGGACTTCAGGAGCTTGGGAAGCTAGGAAAATAGCAGATATTGTGGTTGTTGTGGTTGCGAGGGGCATTCGGAGAGTGCCGCAGAAACGTAGCAAAATCTAAATCCTCTCATCCCATCATCGCTTGCAACAGCAAGACTTCGTTGCAAGCGATTAACTTTCAGACAACTTAAAACTACTGAAAAGTTTATAATTAAATTTCCTTAACTGTTTGAGTGGCTCGCACACAACCAAGCGCACTTCCGGAATCACAAACACCACACTGCTGCAACACACGAACTCACACTCGTGCGATTTCAATTTATGTGCAAACAAACTTTTCTTCGTGTTATTACGCATTTTTATTTTATTTTTTGGCTTTCGCTGCTTTCGTTTTTCTGCTGTCTTCTTTCTTTTTTCAATTCCTAACTTGTTGCGAACCGTTTTGGTTTTTTCTTTGGCTACCCAATCGAGAAAAGTTTTTATATTGACTTCCGCTTCAGATCCGCCATCACTATATTTCCGCAAAGAACAGACGGCCACCACGATTATCGCATCTGGAACAGTCAATTGATATCGTACGCCGGATACAAGCAACTCGATGGGAAGATTATTGGCGATCCGATGAATGTGGAATTCACTGAGGTGAGTGAAGGGTTGCGTGCGAGGCGATGTACTGGCAACTGAGCAGCAAAGACTGAAGGAAGGCTTTGACGCAATAGGGAGGAGTAGGGGATGATGGGAAATGATAGGATGCAATGAAATATATCGCTAGATCGGTATAGGGTAACAATATGACGAAACAGGACATGAAGAAGTAGGATAGTAGAAGAGAAAAGAAAAGAAAAATACTATAAGATAGATAGAGCAATGTATAGGACGAGAGACTCGTTGTAAAGTGATATAATAGAACAAATATGAACAGATAAATAATAGCGTATGAAATGACATGAAAAAAGATGGAATAGGATGAAGGAGGACAAGATATGATAGGACTTTTGGATTTATTATAATGTTACATGGATCAGTGTAGGAGTGAGATAAGTTGGAGTAGGACAGCACAGAATGGAATGGAATGATAAGAAGTTGATTTAATTTCTTTGTCGCAATATATATCGTGCATCATCGTACATAAGAAGCTTCATAGCATGCGGAGTAAAGTAGGGTGGCAAACTATGTATTTTTATTAATGTTATGTAAAACAAAATCTCAAGGTTGTTTCAGCAAATCCAATTCTGAAGATGCAATCCATTTGTGTTCCCTGCACTGCCTTTCAACGTTTTAAAAGTTTGTTCTCCCCCCCCCCCCCCCAACACACAAACAAAGTTGTTGCCATTTCTGACTCGGAAATGTAAAGTTTAAACGAACTTTCGTGGATAAAAAGTGTTTTTCCTTTAAGGTCTGCATGAAATTGGGCTGGAAAAGCAAGGGCAGCGAATGGGACATCCTGCCGTTGGTGGTCTCGGCCAACGGACACGACCCGGACTACTTTGATTACCCGCCGGAATTGATTTTAGAAGTTCCACTCAGTCACCCGAAGTGAGTCGTTGTTATTTTGATTGTAAACGTTTATTTATCTACTTTTGTTGTGTTGCACAATTTTGCACATGTTTATCACCATCCTCACGCATAAAACCAACGAATAAATCTTTTCCCGCTCCAAGCTAATCCCGCGGTGTTCCGATTGACGACTCAAATTGGCAATAAATGCCCACCCGGCCATCGGTTGCGCCTCGAGGCGATTATCCTCCACCCTGTCAGCAGGTTGTTTGCAAGGGATGCTTGCACAGTACGTGTTCCAGACGCGTTTGCTATTCATCTCCCTATTATTCCGACGGTTGAGCGATTACTTCTTTATCGGGAAATTTATTTCGTGTTATTTGTATCTGTCGCTGATAAAACGGGGAAAAGTTATGTATTGCTTATTGTGAATCTGTTCACTGCGATTCGTGATGTTCTAGCAAACGGAATGTTTAGATAATAATGCCTTGCAGTAGTGAATTAATAGAGAATCTGTCATTGTCGTTACGCGGCTTGTACTTCTTTCTGACTTACCGTAAAAAGTCTCTTAATAAACTGGACGCGTTTGGCACTTTTATGTCTTTAAAATTTACTACAGACACCTTAACTAGTAATAACACTTCAGAATTCAAAGATGAATGATGATGCTCCCGAATCTTTCAGGTTCGAAGATGAGGATGATGATGATTCTTTCTATTTCGAAGTTATTTATTCAGTAACAATTTATATCATTCACTTCATTGACTGTAAATTCGCCATTGCCATTCATGCAACATCCTTTTGCCACTCTTTTAATGCTGTTTAAACATTTGTGTGTGCAGATTCCACTGGTTTGCTGAGTTGGGATTGCGCTGGTACGCCTTGCCTGCGGTCTCCAGCATGCTGTTCGACGTCGGCGGCATTCAATTCACAGCGACCACATTCAGCGGCTGGTACATGTCGACCGAAATTGGCTGTCGTAATTTGTGCGACACCAATCGGCGCAACATGCTGGAGGTAAGTGACGTTGAGTGAGCACGTGATGAGTTGGGGAGGAGCTGGTGAGCTAATGGAAAGGAAGGAAGTGCAATTTTTTGGAATCAGTTCTTAAAATGCGATGGAAAAGAACATTAAAATAGTTGCATCACATCATTAAAGGGTTGTTATAACGGCGATACAAGTCATTATAAAAGGTTGGTAAATCATGTTGGACCTCAAAGCTGCTGAATTCATCGCGGATTTCAATTCGATCTGAGCGGTTTATCGAGAACTGATTCCAGAGCGAAATAGTCCTCAACTCTGCAATCAATAACTATGAATCGAGTTTGATTCCCCAGCTTTTATTTGCTCCACCAATTCAATTATACGTACGAAAATGTTACTCGAACGTTGTATTTACTGTGCTTTTCCGCTCTTCCTGCCTCGCTGTTTACTCGCACCACCTCACTCATCCACCAACCATCCCCACATTTCTCCCACTCTCACCTCCATGCCGGCCTTCATTCCCCTCATTTTCCTCACAATACCCGAGCGTGACACGACTCCTTCCTCTCTGCAGACCGTGGCGCTCAAAATGAATTTGGACACTCGCACGCCCACCTCTCTGTGGAAAGACAAGGCGGTGGTGGAGGTCAACATTGCAGTCCTGCACTCGTACCAGAGCCGGAATGTGACCATCGTCGATCATCACACAGCCAGTGAGAGCTTCATGAAGCACTTTGAGAACGAATCGAAATTGCGGTAAAGGTTGTTGCTGCTGTTGTTGTCGTTGCAGTGGGTGTTTGTGAGAATATGTGCGTGTACCGTGTGCGTGTGTGTGTATGTGTGTTTGTGTGGAGGAATTACCGTTGCCGTAAAATGTTGTGTGATGCTTCGATTTTATACACGACGTATAAATTTGGCCCTCGGGTCGTATACGCAATAATTTTTGCACATTTTTGGGTCGCTTGATTCTCTCTTTTAATTTGTTCCTCTCTTGAGGTTGTTGACGACTTTTCTCCTGTCTATAATTTTTTGATAAAACTCTTGCTTTTCATACTCGCCTTATTTTATTTTATTTCATTCTCATTTACTCTACTTTACTTAATTCTTTCTTGTGCGTGTTTTTGTCTTCGCAATTCTGTTTCGATTTCCTGTTTACTTGTCTGGTTTTAATTTATTCAATCTTTTTAACCGTTATGCTCTGCTGCACGAAGTTTTCCTTGTTTTTCCTAGTGTTTCCCAATCTTACACTTGCCTGATTTTGCTTTACATCCGCAGAAATGGTTGTCCCGCCGACTGGATTTGGATTGTCCCGCCCCTGTCAAGCTCCATCACGCCGGTCTTCCACCAGGAGATGGCGCTGTACTACCTGAAACCCTCATTCGAATACCAGGACCCGGCTTGGCGCACCCACGTCTGGAAGAAGGGACGGGGCGACGGCAAGAGCAAGAAGCCCAGACGTAAATTTAATTTCAAGCAGATCGCAAGGTGAGGCTCGACTTGAAGCGCATTTCAAATGGTGCACCACGTGAAAGGGACTCCACGCGTGTGTGTGTGCGCTCACACATCTGTTAAGCGCCTCGTAAACTTGTAGATTCAGCCACTTGAAGCCGCTTTCAGGCGAGAGCCACGGAAGCTGTCCGTGTGAGTGGGGAGAGCGATGGCGGTGACTGTGTGGGTGTGATGAGAAGTGTGCGTGCGCGTCGGTGTGTGAAACGTATGCATAAATTGGAAATGATTATCCTTTAAGTGGATTACAAGGATACCAATGTTAAGCGAAAGCAGCAGTCAAGAAGGACTTCATAGTAAAAGTTATGGCAACAAGAGGCTTAAAATCAACTCGCATTATTTAGGCCAAAAGTGAAGTCGACTCCTCGCCAGAGTCCTCCATATTTTTAAGTTCGTAATTTAATAGACAGAAAACATGCCACAAACCATTTTATTTTATTGCCACACAACCTGAATAACTTTAATAATTCAATTATCACCCACTTTATCATCAAAAATTAATTGTAATCAAATAATAATTGCGGTGATCGGGAATTCTGTGCAGAAATGTTTTCAATCAAGTTGGGGTTTTTTAATGAATTATTAACAGCTTTTAGGTGTCGAGCCGCTTTTGAACTCTAATAACATCAGTCTAACGTTGTTGTTGTTGTTGTTGTTGCACAGAGCTGTCAAATTCACGTCGAAACTATTTGGACGCGCTTTGTCGAAGCGTATAAAGGCGACCGTTTTGTATGCCACCGAGACTGGAAAATCCGAACAATACGCGAAGCAGCTGTGTGAACTGCTGGGACACGCATTCAACGCACAGGTAAGGAGGTGGGCGTGGCAGAGCGGTGCGGGCAGCATGTTGTCTGAAACACCTTTGTTCCACACAAACATCTGATACAATAATAACATCTGATACAGCAATTTCGTATTAACAGCATGCGATAAACCGGGAGATTTTATAGTGGGTGAGACGGAATAAATTATTGAAAAGGGAAGAAGAATTGCACTTTTGTACAGCAAATTTCAAACCGAAAATCCTTCCAGCCGTCAGTCACAAGCTTCTGACCTCCAGAGTTGTCATCTGACAAAATCCCATGAAAAATTCCCACCAAAAATTCTAAAAATCCTCACAAAAATCCCATGAAATCTCTCGAACTGGCAACTCAGTTCTGCACCTATATCTTCTGTCTCACTCTTACACACACACACACAGACACACAGGCACACACATTATGGAGATAATTATGATAATTAGAAGGAGTGCAGGAATAAAAGGGAAAAACCGTCTTCTGTTTGACCTGAAGGAAGTTGCTGTCCACTCCTAAAATCAGAATAAGGTTTCTGTTCTAAAGAGACTCTTTGATGAGTTGCCATTTTTGAGTTCATCCACCTCTCTTTCTAAATGCCTTTCGCTGCTTTCCCGCCTTTATTACCCAGACTTCTAAAGCCCTTTCAATCGTATATCTGCCGGGAGAGGATTTAAAGTCGGCTTAACCTGTCCCTTGTATTGCGAATTTCATGATTTTAATGTGTTAGTTTAGTTCATGAATTTTAATGTGATAGATTCTGATTTCCCTCTCTATCTCTGCTCTGTTTTCAGATTTACTCTATGTCCGACTACGATATCTCATCCATCGAACATGAAGCTCTCTTAATTGTCGTCGCCTCGACTTTCGGCAATGGGGATCCGCCGGAAAACGGAGAGGTTTGTCAACGCACGAATGTTAACCCCAAATCTGATCCAGCATTGAATCCAATCCAATAATCTAACAATCTAATAATGAATTCGAATTGAGTAAAATAATCCGATTCTATCTCCCACAGCTCTTCTCTCAGGAACTTTACGCTTTGCGATTGCAGGAATCCGGGGAAAACGCGCACGATTCCAGGTGAGTTTTGAAAATTCGGTTAAAAAATAGAATGTCAGTTGACACACGAAAAATAGAATGTCAGTTGACACACGAAGGGAGTGGGAGAGTCCATCGCAGTGAAGGAGGAAGAGCCTGAAATCGCTGAGCTGGAAGTATGGACTCATTCCTTTCATCCCTCTACCCTCGCTTCGGCTTCTTTTTCAGAATTCCTTTAACAATTTTAGGATTTCGCTAGTGAAGGGTTTTCCTTAACCACAATTTCAATCAATCTGCATCCTTCCTGAAGCCTCTCTTCATTTGTTTTTTATCCACAGAGCTTTGATGACATATTTTGTCTTCAAACGATTGACGGGATTTTTGGAGCGGATTTTCCTTTTTTCATGTGTGCCACGGAATGCTGGTGATTTCTTTTTTAAGCCACGGAATGCTTGTGATTTATCAAAATTCTTTATAAAGGCCTCCGTGTGCCATTTCTTGACACAACAAACTGTTTTGTTTGCATGAAATTGATTTTCACGAAGGCCACACGTGTTTTTATTCCAAACAACGAACGAAGAAGGGAAGATTTAGTTATTGATAGGAAAAAGGAAGCATAAAGTTAAACTGGGTTGACACGCATCTACGAAATTTTAGGTAGAAGTTGCGGCCAATTTTCAGCCTATCGTAACTTCAAATTACAAACTTATCAATCAATTGATGTGTGAGTTTGAGCATTAAGGGGTTTTGGGGGTTTAGTTTTTATTATTTAGAATAGCTGATTGTATTGTTAACAGATGGTAGTTCAGTTTTTCCTAACTGACAAATTTTTATTTTCGGTGCCTAAAAATATGCTACGCAAATTGATGGAATTTCTAAACCTGCAGGAAAATTACCGGCATTCATGATGTTCATTTCGAATTATGCGATCGAAAAATTAAAACTGAATAATGAAGTATAATTTAACAACATAATTATTTAAAGTTCAGAATTTTAAATTCTTCAATGCTGGGTCGAGTAATTTAGGAGAAACAGTTGCCAGGATGCCGGTTGTCTTCAATGTGTGGTGCTTAATAAAGCCTCTGGCAAATGGTGCTCTTCATGCGCACACAGCTACACACACACACACACACACACACACACACACACACACACACACACACAGAGAAAAAACACACACACGAACCCCTTGCTAGTTCCTCCTGAAACCAACACAAACTAGTTCTTGACTGCTTTCCAACTAGTTAGCAGCTACTAGTTCTTAAATTGCTTTTAAAACAAATGCATAGTTAAATCACTCGTTATGTTTCCCGTGCTAGTTATACCGCAAACTAGTAGATGGCTGCAACTAGTTTGTTTCGGTCTCAGATGGTACGTTCCGCCGACGATATTCCGGGATACAAGAAAGTGCTTTTGTTGTTGCTACCGGCGATTCGACCCGGCCAACGTGCACCTTAATACGAACGAGTATCTTGCACTTCTGTGTTTCGGGGGGAAGCTCATCAACTCGACTCTGCTGGCGGTTCTAATGCTTTGCTTGCTGCTGCTGGGATTTTTTGCTTATACTTTTGTTGTGTTGCTTAATTCACAGAAGTGTGTTGGACAAAATCCCGTGTCAAACTGCAAGAACAGTTCAAGGAGCTCACTGACTGAGGTGGGTTCAGTCGCTCGAATGGGTTAAGGCGTTCAAGTAGTTTGTAATTGCGTCAGGAAGAGCTGAATCCTCCAGACAAGTTAAGTTTCTCGCTGCTGGAGTAGATTCAGTCTCCTGAGTGGATCGCGTTTCAGTCGGTTTTATGTGGAATCAGTTGCTCAGAGGTGGGTTTACTCGCTAAGGTGAGTTTAGGCTGTCACTTTCGCTCTCTCTTCCTGTTTGTGGGCGAGTGGAGTCGCTATGAGGTGAATTGAGTTGGACTGCAGTTGGCTTAGCGTGAGTTATTCAACTGCACAATCAACTGCCAACTTATTAAACAGGTCAATGAGGCTCGAAACAGCCTTTAAGAGGATGAAACGTTCCTTACAATCATTTCAAAAATAATCTTAAATGAGCTAAAATAACGTTTAGAGTGCACTTCAGAAAATCTACCGCTGAATTAGAGTAAAAAGGAGTAGCAAGTGGCAGCAACAACAACAACTACGGTAGCACAGCCCTTTTAATTTCGCCAAAGTGTTGTAAAAGAAAATAGTTCACAGAGACGAGCACGTCGTTGCTGCCGCTGCTGTTGCTCACTTAATGTGCGTGCCAACAAGAGCAATTTAAGTAAGCCAGCAACAACAACAACAGAGTTGAGTCCTTACTAAGCGCTAATCACACCGCCGGAGCAACAATCAGGCCACGCGCACCTACTGCAACCCACTGCTCGCCCACAACTCACAACACGCCTCCGCGACCACTTTTGCTCTTGACGCCCACAAGTTAATTTCAGCAAATACACTGACACACACATGCACACACACCACTCTTGCTAATAAAAATAAGTGGCTGGAAAAAGGATGTGATTAAGAGCTGCAAGCATCCTTTGAAATCCTTCTTGTGGGCCGCATGCTGTATGTTGTTCTTGCAGTTGCTCTTGCTGCAGTTGCTGTGTCTACTCTGGATGTTGCTGCTGCTGCTGCTGCTGCCGCTGCTGCTGCTGCCGCTGCTGCTGCTGCCGCAGGAAGGCATGAGTCAGGCGCTTCAGCAATAAAAACAGAAAATCTGAAAAGAGAAGAGAAATCAAGAATGAAACTGAGTAGCAGCAGTCAAGCCGTCAGGACAGCAGAAAAATATGGCAACTAAAAACAGTTGGCAGCAAAATCAAGGAACAAAGGAATTGTTGCTGTTGTTGTTGCTTTTTGCCCCGCTGATAGTCAGCGCTGTCAACGCTTGATGTTGCTGCTGATGAAATATTTTCCCTGCTATGCAAGCGGGAGCGAGAGTGTTGCCAGAAGTTGTTTCAACCGCTTGTTGGTGGTTGCGTTTTGTGAATAATTTTTCCATGTTAAATGATGCAGTTCGAGAACTTTTTCTTATTGTTTATCTCAAAGTTTGCATAAATTTACAGTGGCTAAAAATTGCAAACGTAAAAAATTTGTTACTGCGACATTCTTTTTGTTTTCCACTCTAGCAATTTTTTGTGCCGAGTGAGGTGGCAATTTTTCGCAGCCGGATCTTCCGATGTTTTCTAGGCTTTCCTTTTTTTTTCTATTTCACCATTTTGCACCCACATTTTAATTGCTCTCATTACGCGTTCAATTGTAGTTGTTGTTGTTCTGTGTCTTTCCAGCATCGGTGTGACGTCCTCGAAGTCGTTCATGAAGGCCAGCTCGAGGCAGGATTTCATCAAGTTGCCGCTGCAACAAGTTAAGAAAATCGATCGCTGGGACTCCCTACGTGGCTCCACCTCAGATACGTTTACCGAAGAGACTTTCGGCCCGCTCTCGAATGTCAGGTGGGTGGAAGAGTGAGGAGCGGGAGCAAAATAGAGGAATTTTAATTACTTTTAAAAGTTTCAATTTGGGAAAATTTTAAGAACTAAAGCTTCGGTTAGAAAGTTTCGTCATCTGTTCAGCTTGCGGGGTAAATTTTTAAGCTTTTGGAAGCCCTGAAAATACCTTCCTGAAGATTCATTTTTAATTTTACTATGAATGGATTTCCGATGAACGTTGAATTCCTGGAAGCTCCGATTTTTATAAGGTTTCTCTATGCGATGCTTTAATTTTATTGAAGAAAACATGATGTGGGGATCTTCTAATCGAATTCCTCCCCGTAGATTTGCTGTTTTCGCCCTGGGGTCCTCAGCTTACCCGAATTTCTGCGCCTTCGGCCAGTATGTGGACAACATCCTCGGCGAATTGGGAGGAGAGCGACTGCTGAAGATCGCATACGGCGACGAGATGTGCGGACAGGAGCAAACCTTCCGCAGATGGGCTCCCGAGGTCTTCAAGGTGGGTATGGGCCTGGGAATAGGTCTGTAGAGTTGTAGGCCCATTAAAAGAGTCCCATTAAAGAGTCCTTGCTGCGATCCGTGTTGAATCCTCCAACTAGATCTCTGTTAAGCTCCTTCCCGAAATTTTCCCCATGTCAATCATGTCCACTTCATACCTTAGCAGATCAATAGCGGTTCCCTCCTCTGTATCCCTCAGCTCGCCTGTGAAACCTTCTGTCTGGACCCCGAGGAGAGTCTCTCGGATGCTTCGCTGGCGCTGCAGAATGACTCGCTCACCGTGAACACCGTGCGCTTGGTGCCCGCCAAGCCGAGCGGCGTGGCACTCGAGCAGGTCCTCTCCAAGTACCACAACAAGAAGGTGCGCAGTTGCAAGATCAAGTCCTTGCCGCACAACCTGACCCACCTCAGCGACGGCGAGAAGACCACCATTCTACTGGAGATCCTCGCACCCGACGTGCACTACGAACCCGGCGACCACGTCGGCATCTTCCCGGCCAACCGCGCCGACATCGTCGACGGCGTGCTGCAGCGGCTGACTGGCTTCGAGGACCCCGACGAAGTGCTGCAGCTGCAGCTACTCAAGGAGAAGCAGACTTCGAACGGCATCTTCAAGTGCTGGGAGCCGCACGACAAGATTCCCTCGGACTCCATGCGCGGCCTGCTGACGCGCTACTTCGATCTCACCACGCCGCCCAGCCGACAGATGCTGACCCTGCTGGCCGGCTTCTGCGAGGACAACCTGGACACGGAGCGCCTGCAGTTGCTCGTCAATGACTCGTCTGCTTACGAGGACTGGCGCCACTGGCGGCTGCCACACCTTCTCGACGTCCTGCAGGAGTTTCCCTCCTGCAAGCCGCCCGCTTCACTGGTGCTGGCCAATCTGATGCCGCTGCAGTCGCGCTTCTACTCGATTTCCTCGTCGCCGCGCAAGGTGGGCGGCGAGATCCACTTGACGGTGGCCATCGTGCGCTACCGCTGCGAGGACGGCGCGGGCGATGAGCGGTTCGGCGTCTGCTCGAACTACTTGGCCGGCGTGCGTGAGGGCGACGAGGTCTTCATGTTCGTGCGCAGCGCACCCGGCTTTCACTTGCCGCGCGACCTGTCGCGGCCGATTGTGCTGATCGGGCCGGGCACGGGCGTGGCGCCGTTCCGCTCGTTCTGGCAGGAGTTGGAGATGCTGCGCCAACACGATGCAGAGGCTCGGCTGCCCCGAGTGTGGCTCTTCTTCGGCTGCCGCAACCACGACGTCGATTTGTATGCCGCCGAGAAGGAGCAGCTGTGCCGCGCGCAGATACTGGACCGCGTCTTCCTGGCGCTGTCACGAGAGCCTGACATACCGAAGGTAAAGCAAACAGTCGACGTGGCACGTTGTTTGATTTCAATCAACGTGACCTGCGGTGTCCCCCGCACCCTTCGGCGGCATCCGCTTCGGTGCGGCACGAGAGGATTCTTGTGTCCGCACCGAAATCAATCAATTCGAACAGCAGTCCTGTCAATTCCTTGACAGAACTGCTGTTCCCGTCCGCGCGAACAAATTTGTCTTGTGATGTCTCTTCACTATTGAAGTTCATTCGTCTTCTGTTTGCTCTGCTCTCCTTCCCGGCGCCGCGCTGCAGACGTACGTTCAGGATTTGATTGCCAAGGAGTTCGACTCCCTGTACGAGCTGATTGTGCAGCAGGCAGGACACGTTTATGTGTGCGGCGACGTGACGATGGCCGAGCACGTCTATCTAACGATACGGTGAGCATTTGCAAACATTTTTAGTCGTGGAGAGGAGTCGCGGGTGCGGCGAAGAGGATAGCAAAATGTTGGCCACTTTGTTATCCTTAGAAATGATCATTTGTCGTTCTGTCTGTTCATCCCTTCCGTTTACCACAGCAAATGCATCGCAACGAAGGAGCGCAAAAGTGAGGCGGACGTGGAGAAATTTATGCTGACATTGAGAGTAAGTAAGGCATGGCAGCCGAGGAGAAGAGGAAGAGTGAGAGTGAGTGACACTCGCCGAAACTGTCATGCGAGAGGATTTATTTGCGTTGCATCCTGACGAGCAACAGCGTTGAGATTCTAGCAAGCGAAGAACGCGTCCGCATGACTGTACTTCCGGTTGACGCTCGACGGCATTCTTCTACTTTATTTAAACTCTTAAATCAGCGCGAAATTAAAACGAAAACCTCTCCTTCTTCCCCTCTCTCTCTCTCTCTCTCTTCCATTCTACGCTTTCTGCTTCTTTTTGCAGGACGAGAATCGCTATCACGAGGACATCTTCGGCATCACTTTGCGGACGGCGGAAATCCATACAAAGTCTCGAGCCACAGCACGCATACGGATGGCTTCCGAGCCGTGAGGGGTTGTGGGTGGGCGGGCCGGTGGTGGGCGCTGAAAGCGCATCGACATTTGAAGTGGCAAAACTCTCAGTCTACGAGTTTCAACAACGTGTATTCTTGCAATATTAATTAGGAGTTCAAGACCTTTCATGTCAACAGAAGATTGTATTTATAGAATTTATTTATGTTTTTCAAATTGCATTTTTATGCATTCAACTCTTTCGATCAGAAGTTTCTAGATTAGCAATAATTACAACTTCCATCTGAAGAATTCAGTTATTTGATTTTCGAGTGGAGAGCAAAACGATGGTTTTTGGCTTCCCAACTAACAATTTAGTGAATTCAAAATCATATCTTAACAAATACGTGTTGGCGAAATAAAGGACAATTTTATGAAAGCAATAATTAAATTAAAATATGTTGTTTTCATGGGGAAAAACTGGACTGAAAAGTTTTTCATTCAGTAAATTCCAAAATGGATCACTTAAAATGTTTGAAATCGTTTTCAGACATCAATATTCAGTTGAAAACTTGACAAAATAACTAATTTGATGCGTTGCTGTTGTGGATCTCAAACAACAATAACAGGAAAAACGCATTCCGCTCTCAAATCGTATTCTCTCTCAGTTCGTTTTCTCTCGCAACACTCAGCTCACAAATGTATCAAAAGTTGACTCGCTGCTGAAATTAGAGATCAACTTACACCAGAATTGCTCTCTCTCTCTCTCTCTCTCTCTCTCTCTCTCTTCCGAGCGAATCTCTCAGAGGGAATGCGATCTTTATAAATTACAAGACAACAACAACAACGTCTTTTCTAACCACACAACTAGTTTGCAGCCGCCACCCTTGCAAGCGCAACTTCGTCATTCACAAGAATTTCAAGAATTCACAGTAGCTTCCGATACTCGGCTGTCATCTTTAGGTTTGTAACACGAATGAAAGAGGCGAAGAAACGCCACCTGTTATAGTTCTGCGTTTTTTGTGTCTGCCTCGATCAGCAGTTTTTATGCAAATAAGCTTTTCTGTGTCTGCATGCACGGAATTTGTGTCTGCATGTATATCGTCTGCATCGGCATGAATAAAATCTGTCTTAATTACTCAGATACGGTTGAAACTTTTTTGTTAATATATTTGAAAAACACCGCTTGAAGCAGCGTTTTAATATTGACAAGAAAGAAATAGATAAACAAAAAACTCTCGAAGTCATTTGTATTCAGAGGATTTTTTCGAGGTGAAGATTTTTAGTGTTCAGTTTTTTAGTAATCAAATTTTAAGATTTGATTTTCTCACATATACGAAATTCCTTTTATCGCTTCTAAAGTTTGAGAAAATTAAATTAATCAAATTTAGATCATCCTTAACCTCATTCTCGTTGCATCCTCTCTTAATTACTCGTTACTCTGCAAAAGAAAAAACGACTCGCTGCGCTCTCATCGAATTTAATGATCAAACGCATCCGATGTTTTAAGTAGTGCGACCACTTTATCAAGATCGAAATGAAACAAGAATAAAAACGGAGCAGAAACATTCAGAATGCATGAGTTACGAGAAAAAAGACGAAACCGCCTGGATCAATGAACCAATAAAGCGAGACGAAGCAGCGACAACCGTGGGAATCGACGTGTCCCCGCCAGACGGAGCGGGACAGCGAACTGGTTTCCTCTGATTTAGTGGTCCTCATAATCACGGTTCATTATTTGACTTGTAGTGCGAACTTACGGAGTTCGAGGTATTTGAGCGATCTTTTTGTTCCTTGAAGCGTCAGAAATCCTAGGAAAAACTTAAAGTAGCGTCAGAAATCCTAGGAGAAGCTTCAGAAATCCTACAACAAAAACAAAAAATGGAATTCTAAAACGAATCACTCAACACGGATCATCTAGAAGTGGGGTTTTGCGATCTGGCAACTCTGAATTTGAAACAAATTCTTCACATTCCACCGAACGGAGTGGATGAGTCAGAGATAAAAAGGAATCACTTAGAAGACATTTTAAGGAGGCATAAAAAGGCATAAAAAGGCTGTTAAAGGTAAAGAACAACAACAACAACAACCGACAATTTCAGCCTTCGAAAAGGTGGCCACCGTTTGTTGTTAATGACGGTTGCCAGGTGAGCCGCAAAACTGAGAGCGAAAATCGAGGTGGTAGAGCGATGCGCACAGGCTTCAAACAACAACAACAACTACTAAAACAACAACAACAACAACGAAGACGACGACGACGATGATGACCCTCAAGAAGAATCCTAATTTGCATACGCAACATCCATTGGAGAAAGAAGAGCAAGAAAGTCGAATTCCTCTACAAATTACTCGCTCAGATTCATTCAACAACAACAACATCAACAACAGCACCACCAACAACAATAACGAGAAGAGAAGCCGGCTTAATCTCCGCCAGTCCTCTCCGAAGCGGAGACGAGATCGCGCAACCAACCGCCGAGAGTAGCCGACGTAGAGACGCGAAACCAGAATGCAGGTCGACTGAGCCTGCTGACCAAGTTAGCAGGCGAGGCTCAAAGAGCGCTTTGAGCGCGCACGCCAGCTAACATTGAGACTTGAACTTGTTAGCGATTGTCTCTCGCTGGTTGCTGTTGTTGTTGCTGCTGCCGGTTGTAGCCACCTTTCTTGCCGCCTCTACTAAATTCAGTTCGGTGCAGCGTGATTTTCAGCGCACCCGTTCGCGGGCGATTTTACGCTCAACCGACTGTTGGTTGAGTCGCGCTGAGTGGCTTCAGTTGGTGACGAGATTTCGGGCGCTAAACATCGTTTCAGCGGCTTAGCGGCGACGACGACGAGCTGTGCACACAAAACGAAACCCGACCAGAAAACTGTCTGACTTGGCTTGGCTTGGCTTGGCTTGCCTTGGCTTTAAACGGCTGGTTTGCAGCGGCATTGCAATTAAAAGCGGCAAGACAATGACGAAAATTGTTTGCATTCGGCTTTAAGTGTTTTTTGTAAGAGAAACAATTTAAATGAGCGTTTTAAGCGTATTTGAATAAATTCATTCAATCCAATTTCAACAAAACAGATTTCCGGTGAAGCGAAATCTATCGATTTTCGTTGTTACAGTTGTAAAATTCAATTGAAAGAGATTTTTGCGGGCAATTCAAAAATAAACAAAAAGATTTTCGGATGCGAAGTTCACTAATCAATAGAATATTTCATTAAAATAACAAAGTTTAGTAGTTAAAATATACAAAATAGTTTGTTAAAAGAAAAACTAGAACTGAAACTTTATGAAACGAAGAAAAGCGAGAGATTGATTGTGGGACAAATTTTTAAACTACGTTTTCAGAAGCAGGGAAAGTGAAAACAACCAACAGGAAAGCAGATTCATCGAAATCCAATCCAATAACAGCAGAAAGTAATAAAAAATCAGTAGTAAGTAGCAACATAATAAATATTAAATACAATATAATTAAAATTCCATAAATGTTTATTTAATGTAAGTGAAACCAATTATTTAAGTATTTAGTTATTTTAACTACTCTACGGAGTTATTTCAACCAAAAGGTCTGTTAAAGTTAGCCAGCCACTTAATGGGAAAGAGAGAGACCGAGAGAGAGAATGTGTGAGGGAGAGAGTGGTTGTATGTGTGAAAAAGAGAGAAGATAACCTATTAAACAGGCAAATGATTAATTACAAAATTTAAAGCTTTTATTTTAACCACATATTGTAGAGCGACCATTTAATTAAACGTTTTCACAAATCGCACGTAGTTGGCCTAACAAATTTTTAGTCAAATCAACAACTCATTGGTTAAACTGAAGTATTTTTAGTCAACTACACAAAACTGTAGTCAAATCTAAAATCTTTGTTTTCACCCCGCCAAACTTTTCGTCAATTCAAAAACCATTTTAGTCCAATTAACAAACACTTTAGTCAATTTTGCAAGCATTGAATTTTAGCCTCAGTCACTTGCGAAGTGCGACTAAAAATCCGAAAGTGGTGCACTCGAGCGTATTCTGTGCAACGTAAAACCAGCCAGAAAAGTTAACAAAAGAGAAGTCGGAAAAAAGTGCGAAAAACTCAGGGACTTCTGTTGTTTTTGTTATTGCTGGTGCTGCTTGCACAGTTTTTCCGCAACGGGTCGTGCTACTGAACCTCGAAAGCAACAACAACAACAACAAAATTAGTGAAATCAACAACAGTAATAATAAGAGAGAGAAAAAAATTGAAATTAACAAAAAACGGTTGCCAAGCTTACAGAATAATAGAGAAAAATTAAGTAAGAAAAAGAAAATAAAAATCAAAAACGAGTAACCGAAAAAACTGCAAAAAGTTGGAAAATTTTTAGGCCATCAATAGCAACAACTGCCTGCCATTTGAGCCAAACGCGCGCCATATTAAGCGTACAACGAACCGCGTTGACTGAATTCGCTCGAATGGCTGAGTGAAGAAGTGATTAATTGTTGGTGGCGATGATTAATACGAATCGCGGTGGTTTTTGCTGGTGGATCGAATGAAACATCCATGAATTCTGAACTTTTTTAATTACTAACAAAACGTTTCCTATTAATTTTTCAACAGTTTATCGAAGTGTAAATCGAAACGCGCGAAAATTAATGCAATATTTATTTAGCTGCTGCAATTGTTGCTTTTCTCGCTATTATTGTTGTTGTTGTTGTTGTTGTTGTTGTTGTTGTTGTTGTCTTTGTTGTTGTCTTTGTTGTTGGTAGTTAGTTTCATTTTTCACGAATTAGTTGCTATTTATAGTCAGCTGGCTGACGGGTTGGCGCTACAAGTGAGACAAATTTTTTGTACTCGCCTCGCAACATCCATCTCCACCCGCACTGACAACTCGTTCAACCACCGCCCACTCGCTGCTCTCTTCTCCCCCACACGCCTCCACAATTCATCCCAACCATCTCATCGCTCTCAGTCGTCCCATCCACACCTGACTTCACCTCGCTCGTCATCACAACTGTAAGGCGGCCATCACACCCACCCACCTCCACCCACCCGATTCTCTCACTCTCCCCATCGGTCTCTCACCACCCCAAAAAAAAAACTCAGCCGTGTCTCCTTCCTCAAAATGTAATTCGATCATCACGAACTGCATTCATGAAGTCGTAATCGATATCGATCGGCGATGATTGCTTCTTTTTCTCGTCTCTCTCTCTACAAATCATTTCCGAGAACCTTGACAGCCTGCGATTGCATTGAATTCGCTGTCGCCGAAGGCATCAAATGATTTCTTCTGTCGCCGCGAACTAATCGACTGCGACAACAACTGCTTTCGATGGCAGCCAATAAAGTTAACAACGTGTCGCGCAACCTGCCGTTGAACTCGTTTGTCTCAACAGCCGAGTGCAGTGGATTCGGTTACAGCAGCTGCAGAGCGACGCAGCAGCGGCGGCGGCGGCGGTCTCGTCGCAAGGCGCGTTGCAAGAACGCGATTATGTTGCACTTGATCAGTTTGTAGAGTTTGATTGATTGATTAGTTAGTTTGTTAGTTGTAAATCGTTACAAATCAGCGAAGATATCGAGAGCCATTAAACGCAACTTAATGTGGGAGCGGAAGCGGGGAGAGAAGTAGGTGTGGGAAGTCAGCGAAGAGAAGCGACCGAGGAAGGGGAAGCAGGAGAGGAGCGCGTGTAGAGCGTGGACGGCTCAGATGTTTCCCTCCACGAAATCTAAATTGTTTCAATTTATTTTATGAACGAGAACCCAGTCAACTTGCTTCCGTTGTTGCTATTGTTGTTGTTGTTGCTAATTCTATTACTACATTTTATTCGCAGTCGTTCCAATTTATATCCGCGCGATAAATAGAAGATGCTAATTTTTGCTGGTGTCTGTCATTTCTTTTCTCTTTTCTTTTTGTTTGTTTGCGAAAGATTCATTTAAATCAATAAAACTAAAGACAAAAACCAACAAAAACGCGGCCACAAATTTATTGCAGCTGAAGCCAATCTACGCTCGTGTGCTGAATTAAGTGAAAATTTGAGGAAATGCAAGGCAGGCCGATGAATGCATGCATCGTGTATCTCTGTGTCTCGTGATCTGCGGCTTAAATTTTGCACTTTCTACGGAGCTGCGATGTGCCTCGCATGCTCAACGATCATCACTCTGCGCGCTCTTGACGTGTCTGCCGAGTGAGAGAACTCATTAAAAAGCAGCAGCAGCAATCGCAGGCGAATGCGAAATTCGTGCGCATCATCTGGCGGCTGAAAAAGCGACCAAGCCAAATTTTCAACCACTTCAACTGTTAATTGCAGGAAAATAATAAAAAGCTGAAAGGTAAAGTTTAAATCTTTAAATTAAAATCAAAAATAACGGACAAAAAGTGTTTCATGCACGTGCCGGTCGCTGTTTCTCGGCGTCCAATCGACCAGCAACATCGTCCACGTTTCTGGCAGCTTCCACTTCAACAGCTGTTGTTGTTTTTTCGCTGCAACTGCTGTTGCTGCTGCTGCTGCTGCTCCCAGTCTTGCCAACACGTTGTGCTGAAAAATCACGTTTTCGGCCAGATTTGCAGCCGTACACGCGCACTAAATTCGTTTTCAAGAAAAGCAAACATCAAATAGAGGCAACTATTGTAACAACAACAGCAGCAGCAGCAACAGCAGCAATAACAACGAAAAGCAAGAAGAGATTTCACGCTGCAACAACCGCTAATTGCGAGCCGAATACATTTCTTCCAACAATAACAACACACACACAAACGTAATTAAATAATTTAATACAATTGCTTGAAATTGCGTTTGTGTTGTTGTTGTTTTACTTTAATTTTCCCTACTCGATCGCTCGATCGCACTTCAGGAAGGAAGCGCGGAAATTCAGTTAACAGCAAATCAAGAAATATTTCGCGAGGAAAGTGCAGTTTGTGGAAGACCAAAAACACCGTTATTTGTGCAACTGAACAATGCGAGTTACATACACACAACAACAATAACAACAACAGAAAATAACTCAATTTCAGAGAAATCAAATAATAAAAATTAATTTTAAAAGTTAAGAAAGTAGAAAAAAAATAAAGTGAATTTTAAATGAAATTAAATGCATTTTCCTCCCACACATTAAGCAGAAAAGTCGCCGAGTCGACGTCGCCGAGTCACCGCCCAGTCCTGGTATTCCGTCGCTGCGTTCTACGCGCTCCTCAAAACGTCGTAAATAATCTTTGTTTCGTCTACGTGGCCATAAATTCATGGTTGGCAATCAGGCGTCAGTGCAACACAAACAGCAACAACGTCCACACAACAAAATTTATGTCGTTTACATAAAAGTAAAAAAAGCGATAAAATGCAGCGCGATGATTAATCCGGTGGATGACGAGTCGAGTAAAAGAATCTCAAGTTGAAAGCGCTACGACAGCGACGAGAATGAAGCGCAATCTCGACACCGCTGAGACTGAAACGCGTTGTGAAGAGACGACAACATTTTTGTCTCACCTGACGTAAAGTGAAGCATTTTATTTTGGAGCAACAACTAGAACAGCAACAACACCAACAACAACAACAACAACGACGCCACTCTACTTGGTTGGAGTTGAAAGACGAGCTGAAATGGAAAAATCAATTTAAAGCAAATTGTTAGGCGGGCAATCGTATCAATCAATCAATCAATAGATGGACGGATTGAAGATCAAGTGAATCATAAATCATCAATTAATGAGGAATCAAATTACATTCAATCGAACATTCAATCATTTCTTCAAACAATAAAGACTTGAGAAGAAATCGATTTATTTATTTATTAATGGACCTACAAAATATTCCAAAAAATACTTGAGTTATTTAATCAATTTTAGAAATAATAATTAAGTCTATTAACCGATAATTTGAGTAACTAAGCAATCGAGGAAATAATGGAATTAATATTCACGCCATTTAATGAAACCAAAATAAAAGTACGAGTGAAAAAAGTTTACAATGAATTGATCTGATAAATCATCATAGAAAAGCCGGATCAGTTAGTCAACCAATATCAATCAATCAATGGATCATTCAATAAATCAATCAATAATTTATTTAAAAAACAACCGAGAAATCGATCAGTACAGAAATCGTGAAAGTGACGATCAATCACTGAAACGGCAAATCCTTCAATTAATCACTCAAACAAACTACCAGCGAACTGATAAATCAATTAAAAACTACCAGCTACCTACGTGAATAACTAAATCAATCCATAACACAACCAACACATCAATAAATCAATCAATAGGTCAATAAACCTCAACAATCAACTAGCTGGTGAAATAATCACTAATTCGGTCGATCAGCGATTCAGTTTATCGCCCCATCGAGCTACTTTTTACATTTCCACACTTTTTCGCTCATCACCGCGAGAGACGACATTCAAACGAGTATCTGGAAAAGCGAAGAAGAGCCAAAGTATTGACTGATTGACAGATTGACTCTAATTTAATTTCGTGTATTTGCTTTTTCTCCGTTTTCTGCCACTTTTTTGCTGGTTGAGACATTTTTAAACGCTCACCTTTTAAAATACTATAAGTTGTAGTTGTTCGTACCGATTTGGTTTCGTTTTAACCCGCTTTTGCTACAAACGAATTTTCTCGTCTGCTTTTCGTGCTATGCAGCGCTGAAATCTTGGCCTAAATTAGTCACGGTTATCTTGACTGGGTTAAGTCAGCTGCGTGCTTCCCCAGTTGTTCACTCGACGTGTTTCAGCATCAACAGGATTCGCAGAAATTTTCGCAGATACTTGCGTTCACAGATACTTGTATTCACAGATACATTTACTAGTATCCAGATATTTATTCACACATCTTTGCCAAGATGTGTATTTACTCACAGATATTTATTTCGTATATTTATTTAAAAATATTTATTCACGAATACTTGGATATTCAAATATTTGCTGAATGCTTACGGGTATCTTATGGATGCCATAGCCCACAACTGTTTGTATTTCTCTTGAATTTTGCGGTTTTTCAATATTATTTTCTACATTTTTGTGCTTTACGTTTTCTGATTTTCTGACTAATTTTGTCACATATTTTCAGTTGCTTTTTATAGATTCCTCGGTATTTCTTAGCAATCCAACTCAGATAGAGTATCTGTTGCTGAAAAAATGAGAGCTTAAAATGTAACTCAACGTTAAGTATTTCATATTCACGTATATTTGCAAGCATTTTATTATGCAGATAAATTTCACAGCAAAGATTCCCACTCCCATTCCTGTCGCTGTTGTTCTTATTTTATCATGCATCTCATTTCCTTATATCTCATCTTTTAACATGGTCTTTCTCTCTCTCTCTCTCTCTCTCTCTCTCCCACACTTTCCGCTCCTGCTGCACTGTTGTCACTCTACAAAGCAAATGTCAATTGTATGTTTTTTTCATCAAAAGCATGACATCTGCATGTATGAAGTGGCATAAATGGGGAAAAAGCATTTAAATCTACAGAAAATAAGGTGACAACTTTCTAGCGATGGCAACTTTTTACATTTTAGCGATGAACAAGTTTGATGAAAACTTTAATTTTATGTTTTTTTACTCCAAAATTAAGAAATACGAAATCACGATTTTAGAATTTACTTGTTTTAACTTCGACGGGCAATTTTAAGTTCGTCGCGTCGTATTTTCGCTATAATTTCTTTATTTATATTGTTGCCATGGCTTAAATGTCAACGTCAAAATCACAGAAATTCCAAAACAGCAACCGCAATTATATTTGGTGCAATAATAATCACAATAAGGATAATAACAATGAAATCCATAAGCGGAGATAGTAATAATAACAACAACACCAAAACGATCACAACAACAACAGCAACAACAACGACAATAATAACACACAACAACAATACGGATGACAATGAAGTCAACCATAAACGTGGAAACACATTTCGTCCAGCTTACTTTCGAGGACGGACATACAAAAGTGAAGTAGGCGGGGCCGCATTTAGCGTGAGCAACATCGACGCAACAGCTGGGACCTCGCATTCTGCAGGGGCCACATTTTCGAATCGTGCGTTCATAATAAAAACTAGAAAATTCGGCTATCTAATTTAGTGGAAACAGAAATACAATTCAAGTGGAGTATTTTTTACGTTTCAGTCTGACACAACTACGAAAATTTAAGGTTTAATAACTAATTTTTACTACATTTAAAAAAATTTAGATATAGATTTGTTTAAACGATTTCTTATTTATTTCTGTATATCGGTAATCCACAAATTTATTAATTTTTAGTAACGAAAATGATTACTTTTCCATTATTTCTATCTTTCCATTGTTAATTGCAATAAAAAATTCCACAAAAAACGCAGTTTTCCCAGTTTCCGAACAAGATTTGAACTGAAAAATGTGTTTCCTCCCTCCTCCGTTTGTAGTATATAATAAATTGTCATCACATAATTGTTGTATTCCTGATCTTTCTTACAATTTACTCATTTCGCGGGGCACCACAATGAAATGGCGCCTCGGGCCTCCAGAGCAGTGAATGCGGCACTGAATGTACGTAAGAGTCATCCAGTCTAGTCAACAATACTTCCAGCATTGAAGTAGAAGTGCATGGAAATCTACAAAGTCACAATTAAACGCCCAACATGAACACGCATGCATGACATACAAAACCACAACACAATTGCAAGATTCAGCTAATTGCTGAAGCCAATCATCACCCAATAAACGAGTTGGCAGGTGTTGCGAATTTTTGCTTGATAACAAACTGTTTTCAGTTCTTTTTTAAGAATTTTTAAAGTTATTAACACTGGGAAAATCATTTCAACAAATGATGGGAGGTATTTGAGACTTAGTTGAGACTGGTTTCCTGATTGAAACCCACTTATTTACATGCTTTTCGCAACAGTTTAGTAGGTCTTTAGGCACGAAACAGCTCTGGAAGCTGCTTACCAGGAAAACAGAAACAAAAAACAAATGGAAGCCCACATTTAATGTCTCTTTCCCCTTATTTACAGAGTTTTTGATTTTACAATCGAGTGTTTTCTATCGTAAGTAATTTATTTTGTTTGCTGGGAAGCTGCCGAAGTTGTTGTACTTAGTTGGCAGATTTGGTTGGCAAACAAAACGGTCAACATGGCAGCTTGAGAGAATGACAGCTTCGGAAATTGCGTTGATTAGAGTGGAATGATGAGGAGGAGGTGAAGCATGCGGGTTTGATTAGGCGACGGTGTTGGGGAAGGGAAAGAAGAGCACACATTATCGGTTGCTGCTTTAGTTGCTGTTGTTGCTTTCTTTGTAATTTGATGTTATTTCTAACAACAACATGTGTGCCTGACATTCACTTCTATTATCGGGTTGTTTGCAGTGTAATTGTTGGCATTCCGACTAAATGAAAGGGCAGCAGCAATTCAATGATATTTGAAACAAAAGCTTCCAAAAAAACTGTTACAACAACTGAGAAGCAATATCAATTAACATTTAACTTCTTGTTATTCGATTGTAATTTGAAGCTGTCTTTGTTGTTGTTGTTGTTGTTGTTGTTGTTGTAACTGTGGGTGCTATTATAGTTGATATAGGGAATATTTCCTCACACTTCCATTTCAAGCTCCCTTTTCTCCGAATCCTGGACTTCCACTGATGTGATCCACATTCGTAATCGATATTTCGCTACCTCATCATTAGTTTTCAGAATTTCTTAGCTTCCGAAGCTATCTTATTTCTAGTAAAATAGAAATTAAAGCGAATTTTGAGCGGAGGGAAATCTTCCAAATGAGTTCAGAGCTTTTCAATAGCTCTCCAGTAGAGAGGACTTGCTATTCACTTGGAAAACACTTACATTTGAGGTTTTGGAGTGTTGAGAGTAATTTATCGCGGGTCTACAATTTGTTGTAGAAAAATACGTTTGTGGTGATAACAGATGTGCCGCGGAAACCTTGGAAAATGTCAAGCGGGTAAAGATAAACCAGAAAACCGAAACCCGCACTGAGAATTTAAACGTCTCACCTACTTGGCCAACCTCCCCCACCCACAGCTTGCTGAACCCACCCATGGGTGGGTTGTAGAGCCCTAAATTCGATTCGAGTGGAGTGGAGGGAGTGGAGTGGAGTAAAATGAATCATAATGGAGCGGCGTAGCTTGAAGTAGAGAATGGAAGTGACGAGGAACTTTCGGTGAGGTTGGAAGGTGTGACTGGTAAGGAGACGATGACAGAGAAGCAGAAGGGGAAGAAGAGGAGGTCGGAGGAAATGCTCTCTGGCCTTGTTTGGTAGCACGTCGTCGGCGTTGTCGTTGTCGTCGTCGTCGTCGTTCTCACCGCAGATTCGTTCTTGAGTTTGTTTAATTATGCGTTGTTGTCATCGCGTGCGACAGTTGTTGTCGATTTCGTGTTTCCTGATAGCGTGTCGGCCACAAAACAGGCGTTTTTATTGCTTAAATAATAAATTTCATTCTTTACCTTCTCCTTGATCAAATATTGACCTTTTTGGGACGACGTGACTTGAGTTGCCAATAAAAAAGCGCCAACTTTTTTATTATTGTACTCGGCAAAAAAGTCTAGCTGAGTGCTAATTTATCTCCTTATTTTAACAGCACTGTTTTGCTATTTTCACCGCTCACTTCGCGTTTAGACGGTCAAATACTATTATTTTACCAACTCCAGCCCGTTTTTCGTTAGCCAAGTCATTATAAATGCAGTGAGTATTTGATTTCATTTTTTTTTTCTTTTTCGGGAAAGATTTGTGAAAATGTCCGTGGATTTGGTGTGCGTCTTTAAATCGTTCGCCACAATCGCTCGTCTTTAAATTGTTTGCTGGCCACAAATTATCTATTAACACGCGTCGACAGCCTGTGCCAACCGCAACAATCAGCGCGCCTCGCACACTGAACACACCTTTGAATCCATCAAGTCCATCATCAAGTTTGGCCAGTCCACGGATACGCTGGAATTTTAAGTGTCGAAAAAGCAAGAAAAAGCGGCTGCATCATTACGTTCAGCTGGGTGGCGCCGTTTAATATTTCAAAAGGGTCTCCGTAATAGACACACGCTACTGATAATCGAAACGCCGCTGACATTTCTAATGTAATTTTTACATTTCGGCTTTTCTGCAAGGCTTTTCTCTACAGCTGCATACTCATTTCCTCATAATCGTTGAGGACTTAATAGCATTCAAAATCTGTCAGTAAGCTTTGAAGAAATTTTAGCCGTAATAATCTGGAATTTAAGCCGTAATAATCAGGAAAAGTTACTCTAATATCTTCAGTTTTCACATTTTTAATATAATTTGGCGATACACTCAGCAAATCATCGCTCGTTAGTTGAAATTATGGACAGTATATCGAAATCGAAACGTTATCTTTATCAAAGATATCGCACGCCTTCATCAAAATAGTCCTATTAGATTGTTCGGCTGAATGACACTTACTAACATAGAAATTTGGACTCGAAAACTGTTTTCTTGTAATTTTCGTTAATGAATCACTTCAAATTTCGATACCGACTTGCTTCGAAATGGCACTACAATTCGAAAACCCTTCAATTTCGCGAAAGGATAAGCAATAATTTGCCCATTTCTCCCAAATGACGGAAAATGAGTACAAGAAGCGGTGAAAACATATCGGAAGCAAGAATCTTTGTATTCTTCGCTAAAATACCGCGTATTTTGAATTTATTTTCCTTGCCAGGCGTTGTTTTCGCATCATATAAGAATTCTTTCGCACAGATTGAGATCACACTGATTGCAGGAATCACGGGCGTGCAACATCACCAGTTTGCTGTTGCTGCGGCTCGTATATGAACTTGTTTTGCAACAGGAACCGATCTTCAAACAACGCCCTTTCTCCGCCCAGCGAAGGCATTTCCGTGAAATGAACAACAACAACAGCAGCAGCAGCAACATCAACCAGTTTGCAGCAATTGATTGCAGTAATCAGAGCATCCGTTGCAGAAGATACGCCATCCGAAGTTGCAATCTTGCGTAATTGCAACGTTGTGCGCGTACTTATTATTCGAGAATACTGAGGTTTCTCATGCGTAAATGGGGTGTCTTCTGTGCCCCATTCTGCAGGCAGTACTTCAGATAGAAGATACTGAGTTTTAACAGTACTTCGTCTAGAAGTTCGTCAGACATTTGAAGTGGGATGAGCGGCCTTCAAGATTTCAGAAGTCCACGAAATTAAGCAGCCCTGCAGAACCATTTCTACTCGCATCACGTTGCCATTTTTAACCACTTCACCGGCGCAGAGCTAAAGAACTTCGTTCTTTTCCACAATTTTATGATTTTTCTTCTTTGTATTTTACGATCATCCGCGTCTCGACCATCAACTCGAACTAGTGCGCGCTAACAAAGTGTCGAGAATTTTATTGATGGCTTGGCCTTAATGATCTTTAATGATCGGCCGTTTAAGCACTTCGACTCCGAAATGATCCACAAACGAGTGAAATTAGCTCAGGAAAACGTGGATTCTTAATGATTCGTACTCATTAAAGTTTCAGTCAGCAGGAGAATCAGTAATCGAATAGCTAAAAATAGCCAAATGGCATAAAATCTCTACTTTTTCGAGCCATTAATGCGTTGAGTTGGCAACAGCGCGTGGAAAAAACTAACAACTGCAACTGCAGCAGAGTCGATCAGAAATAACCTTAACTAACTAAAAATAGCTTCTCAAATACTGAAATAGATAGAAAAAACGTGCTGTGAATCAGAGAAGCTGCAACAGCACCATCAACGATGAGAAGCCTGATTGTTGATTCTTGATCGGATTCTTCGTCAGATTCTGCATGGATCTGCGAAGGGGTCTCGGACCTCTTGAGCGGCGGCTCTACTCGCCCTTCCGCTTCTTTCGTGTTTTTTTCAACATCCAACGCGGTCATCGGCCAGCGAAGGAATGCACGTCGTCTGCACGTCGTGCTCGGCGGTGTTGCGTTTTACCAAACCTGGACGGGGCGACGTGGTTTGTCTTCCACCGAGGAAATCTCACCTACAGAAAAATAACAAATGGGCGGGGCGTCGAGTTGAACAAAGAAGATGGACAGATGATACGACGGAGGCAGAGCGCGCGCGATGGTCAAGGTAATGCCGATTAAAACAACTGCAGCCGCCTGCGTTGCCGCCGCCTGCGTTCGAGCGATAGGATTCTGGATCTGGACGCGGCTTGCAACGCATCGAGGCGGTCGCACTCTGCAACAACCGCTGCTGAGGCGGCCTCTGATGCTGTTGCCATGTTAGGGAGGACGACGAGTCCCTGGAGTAATGAGCGTCTGTCTGCATAACACTTGCTGGCATGCCTGCCACCAAGTCGTCGTTAGGGGTTCAACTCCCGGGGTCGCCAAAAATCCCGCGATTTATTCCAAAAACGCTCAAACACCAGGAAAATCTGGTTTCATCACTCAAGTTGCGAAGAATCACACTGCTGAATTTATACATCTCTATTTCCGAACAAAATCCAGGGTTCTCCCAATTTCCGAACAAAATCCAGGGTTCTCCCAATTTCCAAAAATCCAGGACTGTAAAAACCCGAGATTCGGGAAGCCCTACGTACCGTGCGTCGCATGGGTCTGTGCATCCCAACGAAGCGTCCATCAACTTCTGGTTTTGTCCATTCAACGGACGCCCTTCTGCGCGGCCACTTTCAGTTGTTGCCCATTATTTCGCACGGCCGAACGCGCTGGCCGGCCGAAGATGACTGGTTTCTGTGGTCACTTGGTTAAGTGGCACGGCTAACTCACTGACTGACTTCTTGTTCAGCTGCGTTGCCTTCCGCAGCTCCTGCGCGCTTTTCTCCACGACTTCCTACACTTGCAACATCCTCCGCTTCAGGGTCTCGTATGTCTGCCTCACTTAAGGTATTCATTTCACTTCAAATGCAGTTGAGTCGTCCGTCTGTCCGTCCGTTCGTCTGTCAATGCATTCACTCGTCCGTTCGCCTGTCCGTTTGTATGTCAGTCTGTACCTTCTGTACGATCATCCAGGCATTCCTTGGTTCTCACATGCATTAATTTTTGCTTGAGGAATTTTCTCACAATGCTGCTGACTGCGAGAGTGCATTCGCGAATGCGTTTGGACAGAAGGATTGCGACTTTACTTATTTATTTCGCACATTTAGTGTGCAATTTTTGAGTTTCCATTTGAAAGAGGTTCCCATAATTGCAAGTTTGTGTAAGGAAACGCAAGGAATGAAAGGAGGAATGAAGAATTTAAGTGAAAAGTCCTTTAGAAAACCTCTGAAAGTCGCTGCCTCTTCGAAGGATGTTGATAGGTATCGTCTGACACACTGTTGGGTGACAATAGACTGGATGATCGTACGTTGTGTAGAATTAGAATTGTCAGCATCATCCGTTTGTCGCTTCAATTGGCGTTTTAGATGTGTGATGTCAAGACAATGAATGGAATCCCATGGAGAAACTATTGCAAGAAAACGTTCGCCGGTCTACGAGGAAAAGTTTCGCCCAATTCAATGTTATTTCCTCTCAAATATCCGATTTCTTCGTTTCTTGCAAAATTTGTGTCTTCAGCTGAAGCATTTGGATCGCAAACTTGATTTCAGACTGCGTAATCGTTGGAATTTTGAAGAGAAATCGAACTGGCGGGTCCGAGATTGACTACAGATATTTATCAGTTATAACGTTAAATTCAGATTTGCCACTAAATTTGTTGCCTGAGCTGATTGCCGTTTGATGGACTTAATTTACTTCGAATCAACTGAGTTGACGAATCGGATTTTGTAATCAAACATTCCGGTTTGAAATCTGAAACTTTTACTTTGCTATTTTCAAACAAACAAACGTTTTTGGCGTCAGTTCAATCAACTAATTAATCACTGACTGAGCCTGTGGATACCGACGCACTTGAAGGATACAAATCTGCCATAAAACTGAGCTCTAATTTCATAGGAGACTCCATTCCTGAGAGTTAGAAAATCGCCAAGCGTAGCGAAGAGGCAAAACACACTGATAAAAAAGGTAGGAAAGTCATCAGACCTGTTGCACTACACATGTGAGGTTATGTCACGTCATTGCTGGTGAGTGACGATTGCACACGCATGTGTTGGTGCGTCTGTGTGTCACGCTCTCAGCAATTCATCAGCATTCAAGGAATGCACTCGCAGCGCAGCTTTTATTGACACAATCCGTCGCCGCTCTTGTCGCTGCTGACAACCACGCATCAAGTTGTCACGGAAACTGTCGCCGCCGTCGCAGTCGCTCATGGCAGGGTGGAGTGTATTGATTTCACGGCAATTAGAAGCCACGATGTCTCCGATGCGTCGAATTCGCTCTCTTTTGTCAGCACGTCATCGAGGCGGCTGTGTGATGGAGAACCAGCTGTTGCTGATGATGGTTTCTGCGAATCGAATTTGCTGGCTGCCAAATTATCATCTCATACAATTGTCACTCTCACTATCCCTCTCGTTCACTCTCTCCTGGCCAGTCGCTCTTCTTCTCATTTCGCTCTTTGTTAGGCTGTTAACGAAGAGAACTTTTCATTGGCCGAATCGCTATGAAAAGCGACAGACAATTTATGCAATTTTAATTGAGTAAATAATAAAAATAATTGAATTGCTTCATCAATGACTACGCAGCGCGGCTTGTTGTTGCGCCTACTGGGCGGTTGTTGTTGTCGCCGCCGTTGTTGTAATTCCAATTAATATTCTCGGGAGCAACGACCAGAGGAGGAAGCAGTGAATACGTGTCAGTTTATTGAGAAATAATTGATATTCCGCAGCTACCGGAATTAATTATCATTGTGAATTTAACAACTGATATTTCATAGAAAAATTATAGTTAAAACGATGTGTTTAAAAGTAATTACGGCGGGGGAGGGGCAGGAGGGAGTGTTTTAGAGGACTCTCGCCATGTGAAGTGAGAGCGGGAAGCGAGATTTCTATCAGTGCTCAATGACAGCATTGAATTTGAGAGAAAAGTGCATTTTTATAGACTCAAATAATTTTTGCCACATATTTTTGTTATTTATTCAAGTCTATATGTTTCAAAATACAAGCGTTTAAACATTCTCTATCGAACTTTTCTTCAATGTTCAGCGAAAAACGTTTGCCTCTGCAAAGGGCAACGAAATCCCATTAAAATTCCCTTTTTCCCCGCAGCCATTAACATTCTCCGGTTTTCTATTGACGTTTCTAGCTATTCAGAAAATTGAAAAACTTGATTTATGTGTCCGTAAAATCTGTCGAACGTGGATAAAACTAAATGAAAACTTCTTTTTTTTTACTGCCGTTAAGCCAAATGCAATTATTAACTTTTCGTTTAATGGATTTTTGCTATTTCCGACCTGATGCTTCTTTTCTTCTGGTTATTTAAACTTTTGAAATATAAAACGATAAATTTCAACTTTCAACTGGCAAAATTCAGGTGATTTCGATATACAGATTAAAAGTTCGGCCGAATTTAATTGAAGTGAAATTAAATTTTTATTCAATTCATTTAAGCCAATTTATATTTCGATTTGCCGGAAAAATAAGTTGACATACATTCGAAAACTTTTAGAATAACGTTTCCAACTATTTGGAATTAAATTAAAAAAGATGAATAAAGAGGATTTCTCGGGTTCCCTTCGCTGTAATGTTCAGCTGCCCTTCGCAGTAATTGAATTCGAAGTTCCAAGTGCGTCCCATAATTCGAATCAGACGATAACATCGATTTTCCTTCTTGCCTTTTTGCCTTTTTGCAACGCGGCCTGCGAGTCACTCGGGCGACCATTCAGCAAGCCGGCCATTCAGGCGGACAAACCAGTCAGCGGCACATTTGTATGCATAGAATTCAGTCATGTTTAATTATGTTTTGCTTCTTTTTCAAGCCGAGATTTTTTAAGTATTAAATTGTGTACTCAGTATTCATTACACTCTTCACTTTCTTCACTCACTCATTCGTTTTATGAGGCTTTTTTGTGGTTGAGTGCCGTTTTTTTCGGTTTTTACACTTGACAAGCTGGAAACTTTTATGCGACGTGAAGTGAAGAAAGTGTTTCTTAAACATGCGCAAACATTATTTTTACGGTCAAAATGTTCGAGTTTTCTTTAAAACGGTCGAGCGCTTTGAAGCGGAATGCTAATTGCGAGTGCAGAAAAGTGAATGGATCTGAAAGTGAGCAGAGAGAAGAGCAAGTTGAACAAAGTAAAACTTGAGCAGAGGAAAAACTGTGTCAGCAGTTGGTGCGCGAGGTTTACGGGGATTTTATGTGCTAAATTAACACAGATTTTGTTAAATGAGCAGCAGGTACGGTGTAGTGGGTCAGTTGTTGTTGTGAAGCAGAGGTGAAGAGAGCAGACTGCACCTTAAACGCGAATTATCGTCACGATTGACAAGCAGGTTTGCCTTTCAAACACGCTTTTGTAGGCTTAATAGGTCTACAGTGAGCTAAAATGTGAATTCTGACTAGAAATTAAGACTTTTGATGTCGAGATGAACCAGAACGATCACGAAAATGATTTCTAGGCTCCTCATGAAAATAGTTGTTGAGAATTTTGCTCACTACATAATTTCAATGGCTAATAACAACTGTCACTGTATTCATTTTTTTAATTTTCTCTAAGCATGTGTTTCGAAGTGTTTCTTATTTCAAAAGTCAGATTAATTTTCTTTAATATTTTTTTATTTCAGCTACAAATATGCCTTTAAATATTCTATTTTCGAAGAGATATCAACGCCAGTCTCACTTCACACTCTGCAATGGAAGTCATGTGGTCAGTGTTGCCGTCTTGATGTGTTTGATTGCACACGGAATCGCTAAGACAAACGCAGGTGAGTACTTAGTAGTGAAAAAAGTAAGGATAGCCATGTGTTTGCTTATATAAAGTAATTTTAAATGGCTTCAAAAGTCGAAATCAGAACACCATCGCAGCCTTCAATAATTTCCCCGGAAAATGTCAATTCAAAAACACGTCCTCCGAATTAAACTCCCTTCTGGTTGTGCAAGCATACAAAAAACATGTAAAATACAACTGAAAGAACCTGAAAACATCTGTAATTCAAAGCGTTTAAAACACTGTGACACCCGACGCCGCGTCAACGTTGCCAATTCGTGTCAATTACATTTCAATTAGTGTGTTTCGCACTCAGAGCAAGAAGTGGAATGAAGTCTGCGCAGCTGCTGCGCTTGACACGCTTGTTAATGGGATGTTAAAGAGGTCCCGCCACCCCGTCCATCGCTTCCACTGCACGCTGTTTTTCTGTACGGCGTTGCTTCGCTCTACATTGTCGCTGTCCCTTCCTCCCGCTCTTCCTTCCCGGCGAGCGAAACCTGCAGATGTGATTAATCAAATCTGACAGCAAAATTTGTACCGAACCTTCTGCTCCTTTCGGTGGGACTAACGAGCGACGGGAGGGATATTCGTCAGCTATGACATCTCAATTGGATCGTCTTTTTCACTGAAAGCGTTCGGGTGGGTTGTTGATTTTTATTGAAGAGAAAGATTGTGGGTGGGTTGAGGAGCGGATTCCTTAACTTTGAAGGACTTAAGTGCATCATTTTACTGTAAGGATTTATAACTGCATTTAGGAAACTCTGCGGAAGCTCGTGGAATCACCGAACAACAAACTCAAATTTGTTTACCTGCATATTTTCAGTTGCATTCTTCATCTGGTATCTGGCACGTTTGGGTTCGCGTGCAAAACTCTTGCTTTGCAAGGCTTACCTGCTCTCCTCCCCGTCCCCTTCTACCCTTCATCCGTTCAACCCCCAGCTCACCGGCAGCGTCTACCTTCTGCTCTTCACTTTCTTACAAAATGCAGTTACGTGCTTTTATTCCAAACTATTTGCGAGATATCGCAGCAAATATTTAAACGTAACAAACAGCGGCACACAAACGACCCGCGCTGCACGTGGATCCACGTCCACGTATCGCGGCTCAGAGGTAAACTGAGTACAAAGTTACGGGTATTTCGGCGCAGAGACGTGCAAGGACGTAAAGAGGGGCGGGGGAAGGAAAGACAGCACTTCATAATAAAGTCAATGAGGAAGCAAACTTCAGTTTAGCAATTTTCTCTCACATTTTTCAAGAAGCTTATGAATGCTCGACAATTTGCTTTGAAAAATGATAGTTGCTCGACCTCCCCTCGCCCCTTCTTCCCACTTCGTAATTAGACCGCGCCTAATATATTAAAAATCCGATGAAATTCATTTATTGAAAGTGTTTTTTAGTGTTAAAGACGAAAAATCGGCTCTAAAAATTCAGTTTTTAATTGCTTAAATTTCTTCCGAAGTTTTTACGGCTAACAAGAAAATCTCTCCGCCTTTACGTACACACACACACGCACACTCACTCTCAACACCGACACACTCTCACACACATACACACGCACGGAGCAGACCGAAAACCTGACTGACGTTTGACACTCGAGCGGTGTAAACGACCCTTCAACGGCTTGACTTTCAAAGGAAGAGCAAAAACGCCAGAAGCCGACTGCGTGCCAAAAATCACAAGGGGATAAAGAGGAAAAACAAACATTGTGGAAATTCGAAGCATGCGGCAGCAGTTGAGTTGACAACTCGGAAAATCTGCTCCTGTTGCAAATGAGGAAAAAGGGACAGAAAAGCGTGACGCGGAAGCCACATCGAGAAGGATTCGCAGCCCAAGTAGAGAAAATAGAGGACTTCAAAGCGACTGCTAACTTTGCAAACTTTGTATCTCAATCTTTTTCTCATTTATTTTAACATTTTCTAGTTTCTTATGAGAGAAACACGAAACTTATTAATTTACAGGAGGTTTTTTGGGATTGAAATGTATGTGCAAATTTTAAGTGAAAAAAGTCCTTCTTTTCTCAGCACATAAAATTTATTTTCCCCCCTCAAATCCATTCCCTTTATTTCTCTCGCTGACACTTTTTCAATCGTGCACAAAATCGCAAACAAACTTATTATACACTTCGCGAGGTACGAATGCGAAGTGGAATACAAAGTGGATGAGATACCAGGTTTCATCCTTCGGCGCGTAACACGAGCCATAACCACCAGAGCTGGAAGAGGGAGTCCTGCATTTAAAGCGCCGAATGGATTTACGAGTTGGTCGGTCGTGTAAAGATATCGGAGGAATTTTCAGCTTACTTTTATGGCTCGCAAAAAAGCGCTGCAACGAAGTTGTTATCCTCACTCTGCTGTTTCCACTCTTCTGGCGCTCCTTCTGCATCGGCACCCCCTCCCTCTACCCCTCCCTCTCCCCTACCAACCATCCCTCCTTCCTTCGCTGTCCTTCTCTTATTCGCGCAACGTTGGCCAAAGAGCAGCCAGCGTAAAATGTTTCGTAAACAACGAGGAGGAAATAGCGGCGGTCATCGTTGATTTCGGAACTGTTGCGTTTGGCACTGAGAGTTCGGTGGGGTTGGTAAAGCAGGAAGAGGAGGCATAGTTGCTTGTTTATTTAGGTTGCCCCACGCCCCCAAAAAATGTCTCCATCCTCTTTGCTTCTTTCTAAAAATGTTCAACGTGCTGATTGTGTTTTCTGCGTTTATGCATGCAAGGACGGCAGCAAGAACAACCATCACTTTTTAGCGTTCTACAGCTGTTTTTATTTATATTGTTGTTTATTATTGTTTTAGTTGTTGCTGCTGTTGTTATTGTTGTTGCTGTTGCCGTTTTACTTCAGTTCAATTTGCAGTATTTCTAAGGACATCCCAACAAACAGCGGCGACAACAAGAAACACTTTGCTCTGCAGTGAAACCCGCTGATTATCCTTTAAGGATTTCATGCTTTACAGTTTTATCTGCGAGATAAGAGTTTTCCATTTCGGCGAAAAGAGGGAAAAAGTGCATAAAAATTAAGAAGCGCACATAAAACGCAAAGGATAACAAGAAGGATAACTAAAACAACGCTGATCACAGTGATGGCGGGAGGTGGAGGGGAAGGTGATGGCGAAGATGACAGTAACAAGCAAAAAACCAGTTTATAAAATGCGTTTACAACAACGTTAAGGACACGTTAAAACGTGGATTTTGTGTGTGGAGGAGAAAATACTCCGACATGGATGTGAAGGGAAATCGTTACCGCTGACCAGACGATGATGATCGTTGCCTGTGTTCAGTTTTAACCGAAACTCTTAATTATAAAATCCACAAGAACGACAAAAACAACTGATAGACCTCTTCAGCCCATTCAATTGCTCTAAATGAACTCATAAAAGAAAAAATGCAAACTATTCTTGTAAAGCGCTCATAAAGCGCTTTTATTAGGAAAAAGATAATTTTTAGCTTTTAAATCAACATCTGGCAGTAATTTTGTGTTGGCACAACAAACCCATCGAAAGCCGCGTTGGAAGCCCAATTGATTCCTCAGTTCGGAGCAAAAGCTGCCCACTTTCAATTAAAGTCTCTCGCTATTAAAATGTCTGAGTCTACGATTCTATCTAACATCCACCGCCTTATTTCTCTGACGATCTGTATGTCCGCTCAGACACATATCTGTGGCTGTCTGTCCGGCTTCCGCTGAAGTGCAATTTAGCTGTTTCGCATGCTGTTTCCTGTGTTCAGCCAGACTGCAGCCACACTGACACCGTTAAGTGAGCAGCTCGCGCCTCACGTCTCGCCTTTCAGTGCGCCGCACAGCCAGTCAAGCGTGCAGGCGGCAGGCAGTTCCATCCATCACTTGATGCAAAATTACGACCCTCATAAAAAGCGTTTAAATTGCAATTTTCACAGCTCCGAGTGTCTCAGTTAAAGAGGTTTCATGCATAAGCGGCGGGTTTATCTTCTCTTGAGCTTTTTATAAGCTTAAGTTGGCTTCAGCGCGATGGCGTTTGAAACGGGTTGTTATAGCGCTTCAACCCGATAGGTTGCTATCATCCTGCGGTAACTATCATCGTCTTTATTAACTCTGTCAGCAGCAGCTTAGGTGTTAATATCACTTTCAATACGGTATCTTCAATATTTCCATCGCTTGTCTCATTATATTTATAGTATTGTCTTCTGTTGTATCCGTATTATTATCGCCGGTGCCGTCGTCCTCATTGTCAGCAAAATCGCCATCATAATCTTCGGTATCATCAACTTAGCCATCCAAACCGTTGGTGTTGCCATACCCACTATAATATTGTCACGAACCATCCTCATCATCAGTGTCATCTCATGTTTCATCATCCACAGCATCATCATCCACACATCATCATCTTCATCGTAACCACGATTCTCATCTACATCATCTGTCATCTTCGTCAAGTGCAACAACAACCATAGCAGCAACAACAACCATAACATGCTCGTTAGTTGCTCGTTCACTCGTTTAGTTGGTCATAAATAATCATGACTACCGCCACCGCCGACACCAGTTCATCCACTCAATTTTACGCCTCCGCGAAGGCGGCTCTCTCAACATTCATTTTAGTTAGTTAGTTTGAATTGACGACGGAAACTAGAGCGCATAAAAACACCAACAGCAACAACAACAACAACAACAACAACACCAACTGCAAGAGTTCTAGAAAAGTTAAAAAAGAGAAAAAAGGAGATGAAAATAAAACCTCTACTGAACTCAGAATTTCCCAGCATTCTACTGAGTTTTTCTCTTCTTGCCTCCTTTTTTCACGCTGAAGATTTATTTATTGCATTGAATTTTAGTGCTGCTGGCAAGGATGAACCGGCTAAGAACGAAATCTCGGAAGATGAACGCGGAAAAGTAATAAGTTCGGGGAATAAAAAGGAGATTTACGAACAGCTTAATGAGTTGTACGCGCTCTTTAATGAAAAATGAGCTCGCTGTGAGAGGAGGACGCTTGAGTGTGAAATGCGAAAGCGATTTTTGATAAATTGTGGGTTTTTCTGGCTGTCCTTTGTAATAAACAGCGCAAAATAATAACGATAATTAATTATCCTGCTCCGTAATCATTTACTACGATGAGTTACGACTTGGGGAAGCAACTGCCGAGAAATGCGTGCTTTAGATAATCAGAGAAGCTATTAATCGATTGAGGAGAGCAAAAATGAGTCGATTGGGGAGAACAAAATTTCATTTACAGCAGGAAATCCTTTGAAATTGTAAGCGGTCAGACCTCAGCAGGTGTTAAACGCGAGGGCGAGGAAGGGGCTTGAAAATCGTTTAATTTGAAGAGCCTAAAATCCAGCGACTTCATTAAAGTGAAGATGAAAGTAATCGTATTTGCAATGACATCTGACAGATTGAGGGCAGCCCGTGACTAATTTGACCGCTCGATCTGTGCATCGGAACTGCGGTAATTAACTTTAAACTGGCCTCTTCCCTGCCCTTCACTCAATGTAGCGGAATAATTAATGAAGATGCCTTGCGCTGCGTTTATTCCTTGAAATTTATTACTCAACAACAGGCTACGAATAGGGTGTCCCTCGGTGCCCTCGATGAACTCAGTACACTACAGAGTTTCAGTACGTGTAGCCAACCGTGATGGCCCGCTGTAACTAGCTGCTGCCACACGTAATCTGCAGAACCCGCGGGAAGAGCAGTTTGAACTTCCTTCCCATTGATTTTGTTATTTTCACCCTACAGAAATAAGGAACACGAAGCATGAGAACTCAAGCTCGGTCAACTTGAAATCTTCGTGAAAACAACAAGCAACAAGCAACAACTGAAACTACATTTTCTGTGAAACAATTAAGTGGGTCCCTCAGGAAGGCCTCGCCACTAACGGGGGTCAGAAGAGCTGCAACACGGCTAACGAAGCAGACTTTGAACTCACGTTGCTTCCCAGTTGCTGTGTTACGTCGGCCCCTGCGAGTCATTTGGCTCGATGCTTCCAGCAGACTTTGTAATCTAGGCTACGCACTCTGATCTCCTTGGATATCCTGAGTCTCCGGAGCAGCGTGAAACTACGACAGTGGTGATATCAAGGCGAGAATGTGTCTTGAAGCACCAAAGATGACTAAAATACACCGCACAACGTGAGGCAATGAAGTTTTATATGGTGTGCGTGTTTACTTGTGGTTATAGTTTGTGTGTTGTTGTTGCTGTTGTTGTTGCGTCATAAAAGCCTTGGCATTCTTAAGTTGAGTCTTAAATGTCCGTAAAATGGCCGGGATTAGACGCGTTGGGGGGCGAGAAGAATAGAAGTGGCGAGGAAATGAGGGAGTGGAAATGGATAAACGCGGTGTTAAAATATTTAGTTAAGATTCTCTTCATCGACACGTGACGAGGCTGCATGAGGAATCGACAGCAGCATGGAGAACTCGAGAGTTGAAGACATGAATTTTGAGCTGATGTTGGAGGATTTTTCCGCTTATTTTTGCAGACTTTTTCCTAAAATCCTCCACTTCCACTCTTCATCCGTCCATTACGAATTCCTTTCAGGAATTGAATTCATTTTGAAAAACCCTCCGGATCCCCTTTCGCTTCCCTCCTTCTTCCTCATTCACCGCTACAGCAACCGAAAAGCGACGCAGGCGACTCATTCAACGCACGCCTTGGAGTTCGACACTCATACGCCGTGGGGTCCGCGTTCGTAGCAGCAACTTGAAGCGAGAACAGCAGCCTCGCAGTGCTTCCGTATAAATCCAAATTGCAGCATTCATCATCTAATTATGTAATTATTAATATGATCGATTTACACAACTAAGCAAAACAGCAAAAAGCCGAAACGAATCACAGATCTGAAGCTTCAGAAGCTCAGAATGAAATGAGCAACAAAAAGTAATCGCAAAATGCAGGTCAAGCTAAACTCGGTCAAAATTAGATGGCAACGAGTAGTAAGATGAAGAAGCATTGGTCCAGTTTTACTGTAGTACAACAAATAGCGCAAAAACAACAACTCAGGAAGGACAAACACAAGTAAAGCAATATAAATTGCTTCGATTGATTCGATTACAGATACATGAAGAAAATTGGGACACAACAGCTTACAACAACAGAAAACTCTTAGCAATATAATAGACACAATAGCAATAACAACAACAATAACAACAACAACAACAAAATACAACACCACAAACAAACAAACAGAAGAAGACAACGAAATCAAGAGAAACAAGAAAGACATGATCGCCGTTGTTAGTAGCAACATTTGTAGCAACAACAGCAACAGCAACGTTAAGAGCAGAAAAGAAAAAACAACAACAACAACAACAACAACGTGGAGTAGCACACGTGCAAACACCGTTTATGCCATCATTTTAGCCTAGAGAAATAATTTAAGATTGTTTTTCTTATTTGTGTGTGGAATTCCCGTGAATAACTGAAAACTAAGCGAGCACGATTAATAACAAATAAAGGAAGGATTAATTTTCAGTGTCAGCATTTGCTGTCGCCGTCGATTGTTTCGAAAACGTTTTGCACGTTTAAGTCGGCAACCCGCAAACAATAAAACGTCTCATTAAGATGCTGACAAGCTGTAAAACAGAAGCTTGTTTAGGTTGTCAATCACAGCAGCTCATTGATGGTCGCCCCACGCCCCACCTGGTACGACCCACCCCACCCTTGCCGCCGCCCACAAGCGGCGACAATGCATCTCTCACGCGACGCTTTGCGGTCGGCGACAGTCGTGAAGTGACAACTTATCGCTCATTCGTTACTGCGGACTTGTGTGTCGTCAGCAAGGCGAAACGTGCGAAGTGCTGAGATTCCACGAGTCTGCATTCATCGTGACAGTAGATTTCACTGTTATTGTTATTAAAGAGGGTGCTGTTGTTGTTGTTGCTTTTGTGATTCGGTTCCCCTTGTCATCATCTCGTCCCCTCCTCATCAATATTTCATTGCGTACTCGTGACAGCTACTTAAATCGGTCTGATAACAGTTATTGGACTCCAATTAATTGCTCAGCATGCGTCGTCCAAACCATCCGCTCCAAGCTCTCACGGCGACCTCTCGGCACTCAGCCGCCTCAACTCTTTATTTTAAGGAGGACGTGCCACACCCTCGCTCGCCTTAATCGCGCTTAATCATTAATAATCCAAGAAACATTCGCTATTTTCCTTTCAGGATTCGCTATTTCCTTTTCGTGAATTATTGGTTAAGTTGCAGTTGTTGCTTTAGGTGTTCTAGTTATTGTTATTATTGTTGTTTTCCCTTTTATGGCAGCCATGTGCACACATCATTCCTGGGGTAGCTACTCCCCCTCACTACCCCCCTTGCTAACGCTCTAGACGTTATATTTGTTGGTGTAATTGGTCGAGGGCAACCAATCTGTTTGCTGGAGATCTTCAATTAAATGCCTCTCAGAAGCCACTTCAATTTAATTGTTGTTATTTTGAGGGTTTCAGGGCGACGAAGGGTTTTCTGGAGATTGAAATAAATGAATCTCAGCACGTTTGAACGGATGTGAGTGTAATGAGTGTGCTGAGCAACACAATGAATTGATTCGGCCATAATTAATGACCGCAAAGGATTTGATTAAAGGAAGGAAGGAAGGAAGACGGGATGGAAAGACGGGAGGATGTAGGGAAGGATGGAGGAAAGTATAAGTAAGCAGGAAAGGAAGGGAAGAGGCAAGGAACGAAGGTCGGAAGGTTGGAAGAATGAAAAGAATGAAGGGTGCATGAATGAAGGGAAGGAGGAAGGATAGAACGGTGGAAGGGAAGGATGAAGGAAAGAACGGGCGAAAGAAGGATCAAAATAAGCAAAGGAGGGAAGGAAGGAGAGAATTAGGAAAATAAGGAAGGTAGGAAAGGACGGACGAAAAAAATAAAGACAAGAGGAAGGAAGGGAATGAAGGAAGGACGGAAGGAAGGAAGGAAGGGATTGAAGGAATGAAGGAAGGAAGGAAGGGATTGAAAGAATGAAGGAAGGAAGGGAAAAACAAACAAGAAGCAATGGAAGGATGGACGGAAGGAAGGGAGGAACGAAGGAAGAAATAAAGAAAATAAGGACGGAAGGAGGAGAAGAAGAAAGCACGGAGGAAGGGAAGGAAGGAAGGAAGGGAGGAAGAAAGGGAGGAAAGAAGGGAGGGAAGATGGAAGGAAAGAAAGACGGAAGGAAGGAAGGAAAGTAGGAAGGAAAGAAGGACGGAAGGAAGAAAGGAAGAATGGGTGAAAAGAAGAAGAGAAAGAAAGAAGGTAGGAAGGAAGGAGGAAAGGAACGAAGTAAGAAAGGAAGGAAAGAAGGACGGAGAGAAGAAAAGAAGTAAAGAAGAAAGAAAAGAGGAAGGAAAGTAAAGGAAGAAAAGAAGGAAAGACGGAGGAAAGGAAGGAAGGAAGGAAGAAAGGAAAAAAGGAAGAAAGGAAGGAAGAAAATAAGGAAGAAATTTTAGTTAAAAATCTTTCTAAATCTCTAATATTAATGTTTTTTCCTTAGTTCAATAAATAGTATCTAATTAATTTGATGCGATGTGCTTGAGGCGCATTGATGCGCGTGTCCTCACAAATCACGATTGATTGTCTCCGCCCTCGAGGTCAATCGCGTGATTGGCGTGCTGATAACTTATTAGTGTAAAATGCACACACAATCATTTGCATCTCGAGATGATGCCGCCGAATGCTCAAGTCAGTCATGTTCGGAGTACTCAGATTGCAGTACAACAGAAATGCAAAGAAATCACACATCCATCAGTCAAGATCAGGCAAGAGGCAACAACAACAACAACTCAGCTTTCATCGTCACACTCAGCTTTTCTTCAATGACTACGGAATAACACCGCCTACAACAACAACAACGACAACAAGGGCAGCAGCAGCAGCAGCAACTGCAATCACGTGTAGGAAACTGTAAATCAAGAAGAATTTAATACTGCAGAAATAGAAACGACAACTGAAGCACTTTTAAGTTTCATTTAAACGGCAGTCCGTTCTTAACTGATGATGTTGTTGCTGATGTTGGTGTTGGTGTTGTTGTGGTTGTAGTTTAGTTGCTGTTGCTATTTTTGTTGTTTCTGTTGTTGTGGATGTCATTTTATGTTGTTTTCAGTGGAGTTGGTTTCGTTCAACTACTCGTTCATCAGTGGCCACCTGTTTTTGTTGTTACTATTTTGTTGTCGTTGCCGTTGTTGTTGTTGTTGTTGGTGTTTGAATCTGTAATTTAAAACCTGTTGACGCTCACACTTCCGTCATTTAATTTTTCGTGTTTGCTGTGTTTGTTTTTCTTTGTTCTTTCATAATTATTTCGTTTTATTGCGGTATTAAAAGCCGCTTAATAAACTCGCTTTTTTAATTATATCACAAGAAAAGAACTCCAACAATCGCAACTACGAATACTCATTGAAAGCGGCAATTTAAACATATTAAAACGAGAACGTTTTCCTTATTTTTAGTCAAACATAAATTTATATCTTCTATTTTTTCATTTTGTTGTCCTTTCCAGTGCCCACTGACAGCACAGATGGCGCTGCACGCACCCAGCTGCTGCAACGCGCCCTACGAGATGTCGCGGCGAGCTTCGCTGCCAGCTTCGCACCGCACGAATCCAAAGACAAGCCAGACTCCGTCCCTCCTTCAGCGCCCCGTGCTGTTGCCACGCCCTTAACTGCAGCTGCGCCCGCCGGCGCGCCCTTCATGATGGCGGCAGCGGCAACCGCAGCGCTGGTGGCTTCATCTCCAGATGAAGGTGGGTCAGGCCCGGCCTCCTCGGTTCAGCCACAAGGTGAGTCCACTCCGCTCGCGAGAAATACGCTATTTTTTACCTCTTCGTGGCTTGTGACGAACTTCTTCCGGTTCGTAGACGTCATCTGAAATGAGAGCTGCTGCGCTTCCCTCTCCCTCTCTCGGCTTTTACGACTCCCGCACTCTCTTCATTCGACTGTTGTGGTTCTTGCGTTCAATAATCCTTTTTACGATTGCAGGACTCTGTCTGCTGGACGGTGTGCTGGTGGCGGATGCCACGGTCGTCTGCGCGAAGCAGCAGGGATGTCGTGCCATACAGAAGACCGGCCACTGCTGCCCCGACTACAGATGCGGTAAGTTGGGGTTCTCCCGAGGGATCGTCAGTGAATGGAGTGGCTGGGCGGCCCATGGTTGGGCTGAGATGCGACGCCATCGGTCAGGAGGAGCCACTAAAATGTGCACATTTTTCAAGTCGCCTGATCTTCGCTTCTGTTGTGCTTTCAGACTGCGAGAAGGACGGCCGAAGCTACGCGAACGGCTACAAGCTGGTGGACCCGGAGAACCCGTGTACCGTCTGCTACTGCAAAGGTGAGCGCATCCGCCCGTCCGTCAGCGCCATCAGTCGTCCGTGCGTCGTCTGACGCGCTTTACGATGGAAACTATAATCGGTTTCCCCCTTTCTATCCTCCGACTTGCTTTCCCTTTTTCTTGGCTTCATTTTACTTTAATTTGTATTCCTCTAATCCAAACTTCGCCCTGATTTCGTCTCTTCTCAGGCGGCGAGATTCTGTGCAGCTCGGTCACCTGCTTCCACCGCGACGACTGCACTCCCAAATACATCGCCGGACGCTGCTGCCCCGAGTACGATAATTGCCCAGGTGAGCGGGGGAGTTTTGATTGCCACTTCTAAATGGTTTCAATTGAGTTTTGCGCACGACGAACACTTTTATCACTCCGATTTCTGTCTTCTCGCCGCAGTATCCACGCCCGAACCCGACACCACCACGAACAAAACCATCGCGAGCCCACCTGCCACGCCTAAACCCGGACCGCCGGCCAACAATCAAAAAATCACCATCAAGGAAATCACGAAGCCCACCGAAATTCGCATCACCGATGACAACAAGGCGATCCACGTACATCAGATGCTCAAACCAACGGATGGCAACACTGCGGTGAATAACGCGAAGTTAGCAAACACTAGCGCAGACACCAACCTCAGAGGTGAAATTCGACCCATCAACAGCAACAACGGCAAGCAAAGCGGAAGCAATGAAAGCTTAAAGCTCAGGTTTGTAACGTGAATATGGCAACAAATGCAGCCAATGGGTTTTTTTACTGTGGAAAAACAATGTGAAAAAGTCAATCTTATAAAGCCTCCACAGAGTTTTATTTTGGCAGTTTCTAGGTTAGATGAAAAGTTTGTAGAGTTATTTGATAGAGCCTGTCACAGGGTTGGACTAGGTAAATACTTATTTGAAGAAATAAAATCAAGTTCTTAAGATCCTTTCCTTTGTTTTAGTAACTGCAGCAGTGAAACTTTTTTAGCCTTGTTTATTAGGGTTGGGATATATTTCATAATAAAATTTTCTAATAGAGACGCTTCAACACCCAATTTAAAAAATAAAATTCTATGCATTACTCATTTGTAGTGTTGTCCTTCATGACGCTGCTGCTGCTGGTTTCTCCAGCGGCATCTCACCGGAAGGCGTGATAACAGAGTTTGAAACACAAGAAATGCAAGGCGTTGGCAACGAGGGAGACAACCATGAGGACTACAACAACAACAAGGTGAATATTAAGCGTGAATTCCTGGACACCAGGGAGACCGCGATGAGCGTGGGGGGCGTGACAGCAGCCGCCTCCGCTGAGGAAAACGCATCCGCGGAGCTGATTTACACACACGGAGCTGATGGCAGCGCAAATGGCGCTCACACGGCGAACTCGCCACCACGACGCACCTCTGCGGAAGCCGCAGAGCCGGATGCAGCCGGAAGTGACAGCATTTATCACATCATACTGGCGACAGATGGCCTGCGGTTGAGCGGCAGCAGCAGCAGCACCGAAAGCTATCTGGCGCTGAAGGGTTTGCAGGCAGGTGAAGGTATGCAGGTGTCCAGCGACTTGTTTTTGACTGTTTCATTAACAAAAGTTGTTCCCCGCAGGTCTTCCAGCCAGCTTCGAGCCCAATCCTGGCAGACACGTGGACGCTCAACTTCCAACTGCAGCTGAGGCAACGCAGCAGCCATCAAACAGCAGCGCGTCGACACAATCGTCGGCCGAAGTCAGCTTGGGAGACGCCAGCTCATCGACGACGGCCGCCGGGATGATCGAACCCTCAGCGGCGGCCCACCAGCAGCAGTCGAGCACCGAAGCAGCCACGCAGCACCATCCGCAGGAGGACGAAGATGGCGTCATCCCGGCGGAGTCCAACCCCGCGTATCCTTCGCTGCCCGAGGACGACTTCTCGCTGAGGGACGTCAATTTTCCTCTGAGCGAAGGCGAAGAACTCGTGGACGAGCCGCGCAGCATCGGGGGCAGCATGGGCGCCGGCGCGCTCGGAGCCTCCTACGACGCGGTTAAGAGCATCAAGAAACTCGATGACGCCGACTTGAGCGACTTCGGCAGAGGCAGTGGCGACCACTTGGTCGAGTCCTCCTTCTCCTCCGTCCCCACGGAATCCTACAGCGAGCCGCAGAGGTCCTCAACGGTCGTAGCGCTCATGTATTCCACGGAGGACCTCAGCGGCGAGACCGCCATCGCTGCCAACACGAGCGACTTCCAGTTGGGCAGCAGCAGCGCGTCGCAGGAGGCGCCGGATAACGAATCCTCCGGTTCGGGTGAAAGTCTGGGGCTGGATTCAGAGGGTGGCGGCAGTGGCGCCGGCAGCTCAGAGGTGATGAGTCACGCAGAAAAAGCAGACAAAAGGCGGCGGGAACCAACAACGCCACGTCCTACGCGACGCTCCGAGCCGCTGGACATCGACGAATTGGGTTCGACGGCTGATAACGAACCAAAGTCGCCAGCGGAGGACCCGAAATTGGACGCGGAGAGCTTGAAGCTGGACGAAAACCAGGACGCAGGTCTGCTGAAACAGGATGCACAAGAGCAGGCTGTGGTGCAGCGGGAGGAGGAGGAGGCTGGGACGAAGGGAGGGTTAAAGGCGCTGACAGGAGACGCGCTGCTTGGCGGCGATCGAGTGCAACGACTATTTTTGCATCGATTTTTCTAAGACTCTCGCCTCTCTTAGCGAGAGAGTGAACGTGAGAAGGTTAGAGTTGCCAGGTGTTTTTACTCAGAGAAAATATTTTATGAGAGAGAAAAATTTGGGAAGATAGTGATAGAAATTTTAGGAAATATTAACCATGATGTTTGTAATAATAAAGGAAGTGACGCTGGCAATTAAGGAGATGATGAATGTGTTCATTATCATTCTCCCGTATGATGTTAGCGCAGAAATTCATCAAATCAAGAGAGATGCGAAAATTACCGAAGTGGAAAATCCGTAAAGTCAATGCAAGATTGTATTTCTCTTCACTAAATTAACGATAACCGCTAAATTTACTGTTAAATTAGTAGTAACTTTATAATGTTGTAAATACCGCGATGCTGTGCTGAAAACCAGATCGAGAAGATTGCTTTCATGCACGAGTATTGTAAGCTTTAGTGAATTCATTAAAAATTTAATAGACTGCATACTAATTTTTTAATGATAATTACTGATAGCTTCGTTAGATTTAGCGCACAATTGCATTAGTTACCGTAAGTAAGGGCATTGTAAGTGTTTCACAAAGCTGGGCTCCTCATATGCAATAAATACACAAGATAGATTTGTAAAATCAATCAACACAATCCTCGATTTAAACACAAACTCTCTTCAATTGCAATCTTAAAAGACGGCTCTTCAGTTTTCCTACTAATTTAGTAAATTAAGTATTGTACTTTAGTGTAAAGGAATTAGAATTGCGTTAATTCCTAGTAATTGCTTTGAAGTCATCGATTTCTTTTAGTCTTATTGAACAGAAGACATCCAACAGATTGTGTCCTGTGTGCCACACCAAGTCTTTGTTTCTAAATACGTTAGTTTTAAAGTTATCAAAATAGCAACTACCACATTTCTTTGATTCCGTAGATTTAAGAGTCATATTTCTCTACTATGTTAACCGCTACCATTTCATCTACTTTAAGTTCTCGTATCGTCATTTTAGACTGAGCTGTCAACAGGTTTTCCATGTAATTTTATTTAGATCTGTAAACTTATTTCAACTCTCTGTTTAGTCCAAAAAGGGTTCTTAAAATGTGCTTGTAATCTGCATGCAAATACTGAAAGAATGAAAATATTCCTTCTTCGATAGCGTTGAAGTACACAAAATTGTCTTTAGCGCAAGAAGTTCTTGCAATAAATTGAACATTTATTGCTCTCACACTTGTCGCATTAGTTGTCAGTGAGCTTCACCTTGCTACGACTAAATTTAAATAATAACGCACAACACTTAACTTTCAATACTTTTATGTAGCCGTAGTTATCGTCTTCATCACAGAAACGAGAAAGAGAAAATTATGTAGTCTTATTTGGGTTTATTTTCGCCCTGTTTTAATTTAGTTTTAGTCAATATAAAATGTAAGCAAACATCTTAAGCTCAATAAACAGATAATAAAGATTTTAATTTCTGATTTCGGATTTTAGACTTAAAATTTTAACTTCAATTGGAAGTCTTTGAAGTTTGGAAGTTTTTGAAAATAAAATTTTCACTTCAGTGATCACTAATGAAAAATTGAGATACCAGACTGAGGTAACCCCGCGTGAGAGGATATCTGTGGTCAAGTCTATTCGTACAGGAAATAATTTTTGAAAGGCTGGTAATTAATTTTAAATCCTTTTTCGCGTTCTGACTTACGGGCTTTCTGATTCCTGTTACCATTTGTATCATTTAACTCATTTTTAACCTTTTTACGTTTTACTCCTGTCTTCTGGCCTCTCATATTCCCCTTCCAATCAATATATTTCAAGCAAACCGCACAAACCGGCATAAGAAATAAAGTGACTTTCGAAAAATCTCTTCAACCAAAAATTTTAAGCAGATCTTCCTCGTTGGTACAAAAACAAACCAAAAAGCAACAACAACAGCAGCAACAACAACGCTTAACGGTGAAAGCCGGTGTGGGTTACAATTTTACACGTGGGTTGCATAATGCAGGTGAGTAAAAACGTCTACAGCGAGATGCGCTTCATTTAAAGTTATCTGACGCCAATTAAATGTGAGGCGAGTTAGTGCGACAACAACAACAACAACAATGCAATGAGCCTCCGTGGCAAATCACGAACTGAGATTGCCTGAGAAACTCGTCCTCACTGAGAGCTTCCAGTATCTCAATCAATCGCTGCTAAGAATAAAAAGCAACTACATTTAAAAATCAAATGTGAAACCATATAAAACAATAAAAATTAGTGGTAAATAAAAAAAAATTAATGAAAATAATATCTAGTAAGAAAAATTAGAAAAAATAAATCAATAAATTGAATAAAAATAAGCAAGAAACCCCACAATCATGGAAAAATTACAAAATACAAAAATGAGGACATTTTCAAACATTTGCAGCAGTTTAACAGTTGAAAGATTAGTATGCGGCAAAGAAAATAATTGCAACACCAAACGTACAATCAATCGTGACAGAGAAACGTGAAAGTAACAAGCTGGGAATTATTAGACGTTAGTTTTGCCTCAGAGAGTCACGATCGACGATCGTTTTGGCTTCCCCAGCAGATGGGAAGAAGAGGAGAAGAAGCAGCCAACTGAACAGGTTTTGTGACATCGTACGGTGCCACGGCTGGTGACCGCATAGGATCGCAACGAAGACACAGAAGCGGCTCAACAACATTCACTTTCGTTGGAATTCCAAGCGATCTGCAAAAAGAAAGGGATTTTTTAAGTTTTCCAACACTGCCGTTGGTGATCACGCACGATTTCAGGAAGTCTAATTCGATAATAATACGATAAATCGACTAAAACTTTCCGCGCTTTCTTATAAAAAAGTTTTATTTTATACATTTTAATTTCTATGTACAAATATTCTTCTTCTACACTAAATAACGAAAAACAACTAATAAAATCCTGCTTCGCGTTGAAAAATACGCCCAATTCGCCAGTAATTGCAGCTGCTGCTTTCAGTTTTTGCCAATCTGATCCACTTGTCCTTGCAGGTTGTTGATCACCTCCGACGGCACCTGATCGCCCAGGATCTCGAACAGGTTGATGCGCTGGTTGCCGGGTATCTGTTCGTAGGCCCCCAACTCGATGCCCTCCTGCACGTTCTGTATCTGCGCGTCCTTGGGAATCAGGAAGGTCTGCTGCGCCTGACGAATCGCCTCGTTGGTGTAGGCGGCGCCCTCGCGTTGCGGGCGCCCGCAGCTCAGCGCCAACACGCCGAGCCAGCAACAGAGCAGCAAGATCGCTTTCATTTTCGTCTTTCTTCTCGAGTGTCCACCAGAAGTCGCAAACAATTCAGCGAGATCTCTACTAACTACGACTCGGTGCGACGCGCGATCTTGTCTTGCACGCGTTCGAATATTGAATGTTTCTTGCGTTGCGTTGGGCGCTCGTGTTTATAAGCTCGGCTCGAACTGGTCGCTAGCGCCGAAGTACCACCGCAGTTGTAGTTCGTGTGGTTGTTGCTGTTACTGTGGTAAACGTGCGGTCGCGGGTCGCGTGGTGTTTGTAGTAACGAAAGTTGCGGCGGGTCTTGAGGGTGAACTGGAATTGACGAATTTATTCACAGCACGCGTCATTGCGACCAATGCAAGCGACTTCCACGGATTCATCTGCAGGAGTTTCGGCAACGGCTCACAGACAGCGGTAATCAAACCGGAAAACGAACTGAAGTGGAGTGGAATGGAGCGGAGGTGAGAAGATCAAATTTACAGATTAAAATAAACTTCAAACGTTCATAGCGATTTTTAATAAAAAAATACAATTTGGATTTTTACCTCTTTTCTTATTTTTTCCTTAAGAGCGGATTTTCTAAGCATCTGCTTAACTAACCCTTTTTTTCCACTTTTCATTTATTTACTTTGTATTATTTAACTTCTGAAGGACTCCTCATCTCAAGCACCCGCTGTCATCGTGTCAACGCAAAAGGTTGATCTTCGCTCAAGCACACGCACTCGTTGAGGTCGATTTATATTTACATGTCCAGAAACCCGTTAAGTTTCTTCGAGCCACTTTTGTTTTTATTGCTTCGCTTACGTAAGTCTCGAGTGCGATTTGTCATTTAGCAGATACGACGACGGCAATGACATCAACAACAACAACAACGGCAACAGCAACTGCAACAACAACAGTAACAACAAGAACAACAAAAAATTATAACAACAAAAACACAAAACTAACAACAACAGCAACAGAAATCGCCGATAACAAGTTTGAGGTTGTTAAAAGCGTCGATAAAGCAGTCGTCAATAAAGTAAATTGCTTAAAACGCCCTCCTAAAAGTAGGTTGGGTAATTTTCTATTTAAAACCCCCTCCTAAAAGTAGGCAATTGCGGTGAATATATGTATAAATATTGATTTCAAAGTTGGTGGGTTATATAAATACCGGTAACTATATTGTTGGGTTATATAAATACCGGTATCTATATAATACCGTTATCTCCGTCATTTGCCTTGTCATTTGTCATTATCATTCATTCGATAATGACATTTATGAAATAATGACATTTATTTGTCAAGCAATTGCTGAATAATCAATAAATCGTTACACGTGGCAGAGAATCACAGGCTGTGTAAGAAATTAAGTTTTATAATCGGAAAATGAAACAAATAGAAGTAAAGAAAAGGTAAAAATTAATAGTGAAGATAAAATAGGACAATTAAAGAAGAATATAGAAATATTAAAATAACAAATATATCAAGAATGCTCCCACGTGTGTGACTTTCTCTCAGTTATGCAGATCTTACTGCTTAATCAGCGTATTTAATTTGATTTCGTTGCAATCGCAACGCGCTAAAAATAAACTAAATAAAGGCTGCTGAAAAAATTCTAAAATACTTCAGTATTTACATATTTGACAATTTATTTATCTAACAATACGGTTACATTGCTCGAACGAATTCTTAGAAAATTAGAAACCTTTATAATTATTTCCTAAATCTATTTAAATTATATTTTCGTGTCCGTATTTACGTCTTTGTATTTTTGTCTACTGGGTACATCGACTAAGATGCAACAAAAACATGTCGGCGTTCTAAAATTTTGACGTTTCCTCACAAGCGTGCACGTTTGCTTTCGGAAGAAACCGCAAAATATAATTTTTGAATGAAATACAAGTGATAACTTCAGCCGTAGATTGTCGTTGTAACCAAAGCAAGTCAGTGAATACGAAGAACAATGGAAAACGGAGAGGGCCAAGTCCAGATCCACCTGAAAACCAAACAGGAACAGTGAGTCAATAAATACTGGGTGACAAGCCTGCCGCTGGTTAACATCCTTCGATTTGAACCCTCCTAGATATGCTGTGCCCGACGTACCCTACTCTGTGGAGGGCAGCATCTCGACGGCGGAACTAAACAACTTTGTCAACACGCTGCTGGAGCAGGCAAGGTCGTCTGTAAAGGCGGTGGAGTTCGATTTTCTCGTTTCTGATGAGTACTTACGTGGCCGCCTTTGCGACCACCTGCGCGAGAAAGCGATCTCGTTCGAGGATGCCATCGAAGTTGAGTACGTGGAACGCTTCCCAGCGCCAGAACCGCAAGACTGTCTGCTGCACGACGACTGGGTCTCAGCTGTGCAAACCAGAGGAAAGTGGGTGCTGACGGGCTGCTACGACAACACCATCAACATCTGGACAACGAAGGGGAAGCATGTGTTGACGATTCCAGGGCACATGGCGCCCGTTAAGTCGGTCTCGTGGGTGAGTCTTGACGATGAGACGGGCACGTTCCTCAGTACATCGCAGGATCAGACGGCTATGCTGTGGCAGTGGAGCATCGGCAAAAACTCAGTCGAGTGCGTGTCCGTCTGTAAGGGACATGAGCGTGGCATCGATTGCGTCGATGTTAGTCCAGACTCGAGAAGGTTCGCAACCGGCTCGTGGGACACAATGTTGAAAATCTGGTCAGCAGGTAGGCCAAGAAATTCAATTTGTTGATGAAAAACTTTGTCTCACACGGGAAATCTTCTTAGAAATCGTCGATGCTGGTGAGGGAACTTCAAAGAGCGCTAAACAAGATGCTGGTTCAACAAGGGTATGATGAAGAACATTTTGTCGTAATTGATGATTAACCTTTTATTTCATCACCTCAAGACACCACAACTAACCCTGCAGGGACATCGTGAATGCATTTCTTCAGTTCAGTGGATGGATTCCGGCGTACTTCTAACGAGTAGCTGGGATCACACAATGAAGATCTGGGATTTGAACTTGGAAGGCGTCAGAGCCGAGATATCTACCAACAAATCAATCTTCGATGCTAGCTTTTCCAAATTGAACCGATTAATTGTAACAGCATCCGCAGATAAGAACCTCAGACTTTACGATTCTCGTACAAATCGTACGTACACAGATCTCGACTACATACTAGAAATTCATGCTTTCATTAACATTTCCAGAGGGATCTGTTGTTCGTAATACTTATCTGGGCCACACACAATGGGTACAAAGCGTTATGTGGTCTGAGACGGAGGAGCATCTCTTCGTTTCTGCTTCATATGATTTCCAAAATAAGCTGTGGGATTGCAGAAGGTATGTTTTTGCTTAATATTTCCGTCGAATTAACTTAATGTTTTATTAAAGAATACGTATTGTAATTTATTGATTTAATTTTAAATTGTACTCGGTTATTATTTACTAATATTTCAATAATTATCCAGTCCCAAGGCACCTTTATATGATTTAATTGGCCACGGCGACAAAGTTCTGGACATCGACTGGTCGAATCCGAAGTATATTGTCTCTGGAGGTTCTGACAACACGGTACGTATCTATAAATCGCGCAAAGCTTTCGTCAGCGATGATGAAAAATAAGCAAAACTCGGATTTTACTTTTAAGAACAGCTTTTTAATAAAGAACAATTACCTTAAGAAACGATGTCTAGTTCTTTAATGGCTTAAATGGAAATACTGTACCTTCTAACCTTTTGTCATCCTAAGAAGACTATGGTAAAACTAGACAGTGGGTTGGCAAATAAGTTCTGCTTTCTAGGGTGGAATAAAAACAATAAAATGTAATCTTACTGTCTCCTGAATTAATCTCGATTGGACGACCGAAATGGGGCGCATAATTGATGTCTAAATCTCCAGAACGGAAACCACTTTATAGCATACGCGTTCTGTTAAGTCATCACACACGGCGTACCTTTTTATTTACGCACACAGCTACGCTAGTGCACACAATAATGATAATAGCCACACCAAATGCAGCACAATATAAACAATGAAACATAAACTTGGAAATGTCGATTTGCACGATAGCGCTAAGAAAACAAAAGTGATCCGCATGAAACTTACACTAAAACAAAACCCCACCGAACTTATTTGCCAACGAAATACAATATTAATTCATTCATGAAAAGTCCCTCTTCTCAGATATACAATGTCTTCAATAAAAACCCTTCGTGACTGTTTCTCTACCTGGCATCTCCTTGGCTACAACAATACCCACTAAGTCAAAAACTGCTGATGGTGAGTAATAACACACGATTTGCGATTTGATCCTGTCGACTGTCGATGAAAAAATCCACTTCTTTCTTGACTGCGTACAACAGCTGTATAATCTTACTGTCGATATCTCTTAAAAGTAATATATAATAATGGTCTCGTTTTCAATTTAACGTCTTATGTGTATATAAAAATGAAAACTTTACTATAATACCAACTTTGAATTTGCGAATTTTTTTGCTAACCATATAAAGGAAAATAAAACTTCTGTAAAAAGACTAACTGGCAACTTTGGCCAGACCAAGAATTAGCTGAAAAGAATAAACCCCGATAGATAGAGTAATCAAAGCGGCTGCGTTTCTTCTGTCTGGCTGCCTGTCGTAGTTCTTACAAGGAAAACGCAGAAATTAGTAGTTCCTTCCTAAAATTCTATAATTAATAAAAGATCTGAAGAAAGCGGAGGGGAACCCAACAGAAAATTGCAGTGAGAAGCGAGTAAGATAAATTATACGAAGTTAAAAAAATAAAACCAAAAGAGCTAATCGGAAAATATAGCAAAATCTTCATCGGCTGCAGTCGCAGCAGTTCGGCAGATTTTACGCTGCTGCTGCTGGCGCAGTGTCGGCGGCATCGTTGGTGGTTATAAGGAAAAGTTGATGACAGTATAGTAATCCGATGTATAAACGGTGTTAAATTACTTCTTGTTAGAGCAGTTTATAAACAACACTTTAGAATGTTAAAACCAACTGTTCTCTCCGCCTGACTTTACAGTGTTGTAATTTTCTTTCACTCAGCTGTAGTGTTGAAGCGCTGCCTTCCTCTAATTTGCAGTCACTGATTTCGTTTGGAAGTGGAAACTATTTAGATCTAAAACAGATCTTAAAGTGTGTTCAAATCGTATAATTTGGTTAGTTTGAAGTTGCTAAAACTACGCGATCTAGAGACCACTCACGGGGCTACCACTCTGCTGCTTCGCCTTTGCCTGGTTCCCAAAATGGCCGCTGCTGCGCCGTTTTCTGCCGTGTACATTTTACGGTTGCAACCTTGGTTTTGAGGTCGGTGCGGTGTGGTTTGTGGGTTGTTGTTGTAACTGATGTGTGTCCAGTGGAACTTTGGAGTGGGTGGAAGACTGGCGAACGGTTTTGTATCCACGAACCCACCTCTCTCATCCCGGGTTGCTGGTGAAGTCTCATATTTCGCCTCTGAACCTTTGTAACCTTTGTTTCCTTAAGGACGGCTAATTGGGAACAGGATCAGCCACATATTTATGTTTTCCTTGTTTTTATGTGTACATAAAAATGCTTCCGGTGTAATTCTGTGAATAACTTTGCACTGGGAGTGGACTGAGATATAAGATAAGAGATCAAAGGTCGGCATAATCAAAGAAATTAAGATAAGGGATCTTTAAGAATCTCCTAGTTATACCTCTGAGGAATACAAAAAAATAGAACTAATCAGTTCCACCTTCCCAAAGATTAATTCGGTTACAGACTTAACAAATGCAGTTGACGGGCGTTCACTTAAAGCCGGAAATGAAGTGGCCTGTTAGCATTGCCTTTTCTCAGCACTCCTTCCCCCAACAGCAAGTGTGGCTTTCGTGCCTTTGTGTGGCAACCATTGCGTCCCCTCACTCCAGCGTTCACTGAAATTAAGGGTTGCTTTCGCGCAATTTTTGTGATTCGCAAAACAATTTTACTATTCCACCGAAGCTTCGAACCCGTCCAGATATAGTTATACTGATTTAGTCTTTGCTGTTTTTCAATTCGCATCCGAATCCCGTGTAGCCGTGTGCCCCGGCGTGTTTAGTTGGTATAGCGTCACCGAGCAACCGAACACTGAGTGAGTGAGCAAAGAATGTCGTCGACCTCTGGAGCAAGCAGCAGTAGCAACGCCAGTGGTGGTGGAGGCGGCAATACTGGCAACTCCAGCAGTGGCAGTGGTGGCGGTGGCAGTGCACGCGGACGAAATGGCAGTGGCAGCAATGCGAATGCTGCATCGGGCAGCGCCACAAACAACCAGACATCCGGCAGCACCGACGTTGAGCCCCGCAAGGACCCGAAGCCAAATCCGAAGATTTCGAAAGCGTTAGGAACGTCGGCCAAACGCATACAGAAGGAACTCGCCGAGATCACACTCGATCCGCCGCCGAATTGCAGTGCCGGACCCAAGGGCGACAACCTCTACGAGTGGGTCTCAACCATACTGGGCCCGCCGGGGTCCGTGTACGAGGGCGGCGTCTTCTTTCTAGACATACACTTTTCTCCCGAGTACCCCTTCAAACCACCAAAAGTGACGTTCAGAACACGCATCTATCACTGCAACATCAACAGTCAGGGTGTCATCTGCTTGGACATCCTCAAGGACAACTGGTCACCGGCATTGACCATTTCGAAAGTGCTGCTCTCAATTTGCTCCCTGCTGACTGACTGCAATCCTGGTTTGTAGAGCGGGGGGGGGGGAGGGGAGGGGGAATTACGTATTTAACGCTTTCCTTGATTTTCAACAGCCGATCCTCTGGTGGGCAGCATCGCCACTCAGTACTTGCAGAACAGAGAGGAGCACGATAGAATCGCTAGGCTCTGGACAAAGAGGTGAGAGTGCGGAACTCTTCTCTCGCAGTTCAATAACTTGTGTCGATTTTAGATACGCAACATGATTTCTCAGTGAACGGAAAGCGTTAAACTTTTTGCAACAACTTTGCAAAATAATTATAACAGAAATAAAATATCCTATATAATAAATTACTATTAAATCTTAAACAACACAAAATAAACAAACGAATGCTGATGCAGTGAGTACGTTATGGCGAGAGAAGCGGGTGAAGAACTCAATTTTAAGCTAAATACACGAATATACGAACGTCATAGATGCCTGAAACGAACTCAGGCGGACAAACTCTGTTCAACTACACTGAAGCACCACAACTGCGGCTGCAACTCGAAGTCTTTCGCACTCACGAGCCAACATCATGATCATTCGTAAACCAAAATAAGTTCGTCATTCAGTTCTGTTAAGTTAGTCGGAATCACAGAATATCTTGATCTGCCATTACTATTAGAGTTCACACTAAATATTTACACGCCAATCACAAATTTTTGTTAGAAATTTTATTTAGTTTTGCGCTGCAAAATTTACAATTTTTATATCATGTTAGAAAAAATCGTAAAAATTTATTATTTTTTCCTATATCATGTTAGGAAAAAATCGTGAAAATTTATTGCGAATGGATTAAATTATATTGTGTATTTATTGTGTTTATAATAACGACTGCAACTAACGATTATTGTATGTTTACTCAACAAACAGTCTAGAAGATGTTAGCGGTATATAATTTAATGTACCCGAATGAAATAAAATTTCGTTAATTTGAAGTTCTTGGTTTTGTAGTGGATCTTTGTAACCAGTTTACACTCAACAATTGTTTGTGAAATTTTTGTTTCACCTGGAAAACACATTATAAACACAGCTTTAATTTCTGTATTCCATTCGGCGACGGAATGGAATTAAAAATGGCGTGGAATTTTTGAGTCGTAGATGACTCCATTTCAAAACTTCGATAACTTTGGGCTCGACCATTCAATTTTCACCGAATATGGCATAGAAAATCTAATGACGTAAAAATTAATCTGCAAGCTTCATTTTCCACTTACTGGGAGGACAAAGTTTACTCAATGAGTTGCAACAATATTTCAGATTATTTTCAGAGATTCATTAGGAATTTTGTATTGTTTTATCTGTTGAATTTCTAACTGAACTCATAAACTAGTTTCTGTATAGTTAAGCAATATTTTTAAATTTTTGAAAAATTTATTTTTAGTTTATATACAGTTGAGATTTTCTTTAAATATCGAAAGATCAAAACAACATGAGGCATTAATTTAAATGCAAAAAGTGTTGCTAAGATATTAGTATAAAGAATTACGCCACAAAATCGATATTAATTCCTTGTTTAGGATAACTGATAATTTCTTACGAAATTGTATCATTTTATAGTTTTAATGTGATAATGAAAGAAATATAGATGTTGCTAAAATATGTAACTAAAGAATTGTATTTATAAATTCATCTTGAGAGCAATTAAATTTAAACATACTCATTAAATTGTTACATTTCAATTAATTTATGTAAATTATCTTGGTTTTTTAATATGACGTTCCTGGCGATTACGTTTTCATTTTAATTTATAGATCTCGCGAAAATGAATAAAAAAGTTGTAAAATCAAATTGCAACGCAGATTTTACTTCATTTTAATAAACTTGAGCTTGAAAGAGAGATTTCAAATATGAAATGTAGAAATAAAGTGGATGAAATGTCGCTAAATCTCTATGTTTGGCTGCAGCGAAACTTTGGACTGGAATCAGGAAAGGTTATGACTTCTGAAGAAAAAATGAGGACTTGGTAAACAAAACAGACACCTATAATGCGAATATGATAGCGAAAACTGAGATGAATGTTGGATCAAATGCATACGATGAAGATATGGAGTTATCTTGGCCTTCATCGCGACTTGAAAGGCTGAATTCGAACTTTCGTATCGGCTGTGAATGTCTTGATCTTGATTATTGTCTCGATTTAGCGCTTTTTGGACGTTCTTTGTGTGGATTGTTGCCTTGAGTGAAGAACGCTGTCACGATCACGAAAATCGCCTGTTCTATCGACTGAAGAAGACGTTCGATGTTGGCTCTCAGCTCGATTTAAAAATGTAGGCGATCTCGATTCAAGAAAAAGATTCTTGATCGTAATTCTCATCTCGACTAAACGAAAACGTCTCAACCATGTGGGGGATTCGCGACTGTGAGGCTATCTTTCAATTTTCAGCTCGAATAGAAATTATTCGAATTGATTACGAATTTTGAAACACAGTCGCGACCTGGCCTTTGAGAAAGAAGACCATCTCGATGTTGCCTACAATGCCGCCTTGAGCTCGGTTCCCGTCTCGAGTCCGAAACGATATCGGGAACGATGTAGCATCTGATCGTTAAGAAGTGTATCATATGTGTAACGAAGTTGCCACGCAAAATCGTATTTTAAAACAATACTTACAAATCAAACATTAATCAACTATTTATCGAACCACCTTGTTTAGAGTTACTTCAAATATGAATGTCCATATTTTTTTTTATTCTTCGCTTGCTTTTTACAAAATATAAATTAGTTCTATCAAAGAACTGGGCAGAGTCCTCGTCACAGCTAGGATGTGGGGCAGAGAAGAAGCGTCCCTCATTACAAATACATTCCATTCACCAGGAAATCTGCTTCGTGAGCATACGGAACCTTGCCACGGAGACGACGTGGTCTTCGTCTCACTGTGCGCAGGCGACAGCCGATTAAAATGGCCAAAGCTGCCGTCACCAAGAGGCCTGCAAAGAGAAAAGCCATGCGAAGATGAATCTTGGAACTGAAGTTAGGGAAGAGGACGCTTAAGGGGTGTCCTTCGACTTACCCAGCGTGAGGGAAACAACAGCGCCACGCGGGCGATCCGATTTGCCGTCGTGGTCGCGGAATTCCAACGTCAGGCCTTCGTGTATCCTTCGGTACTGCTCGTGCACGGGCGATGGTACAGCCGGATGTTGCTTCTGTTCCTCCAGAGCCAGCTCAATGGGATCTTTTGGCTTGGAAGGCACAGGTCCCATTGCTAATTTATAGAGTTCCGATTTGTGCTTTTGTTGCTGGAAGGAATGGAGGGTACGGACAGAATGAAAGCCTTTTTTATACACATTTGGGGAAAAATCAGTCATCAGACTTCTACCACTTCAATCTCTACCTGTTTCGATGGAGGTTCTGCTACGTCAGCTGAGTTTCCCTCTCCGTCGCTGTGCTGCACTTCAGCCGGCTGATAGTGACCACCAATCTTTTCATTTTCGGCTTCACTATTCGGCGTTCGCTGTTGCATCTGCTGCGTTGCACTGGCACCTGCGGCTGCGTTCGCCAAACCCGTCATGGCCGGCAACATGTGTGACAGCGTTTGCTGTTGTTGCTTGGATGACGATGGTGACTGCAGTGTTTGTTGCACTAATGATGGCGGCTGGAGTGGTGTATTCACAACGAAAACGGGTTGATTTGGTTGCGCTGAAGCGCCGGTGTAGACGGGAGGCGGATGCCAATTGACAGCGGGTGATACAGCGATGCTACCTGAGCGGAAATGAGAGTCAGTTTGTTGTTGCTTCCACCGGCAATTGGTGCGTGTAGCTATGGTACCTTGTTGCTGCAACATTTGTTGCGGAACTGGCATTCCAGGAACAACTCCCGTCAACATGCCAGGTGCCGCTCCTTCGTATGCCGGGTAGATGTTGCCGTTGCCGTTGCCGTTGTCGTGCTGCAAGGTAGTCGTCGGCGCATAAATGGCATTCGCGTTGCTGTTCGAATAGGTGGCAACGCCATTGGTGGGCACTTGAATACCACCTTTGTGACTGAAGATGCGGCTGTTGAGGTCAGCTAGGAGAAGAGAAAACATGGAAATACAAATGCATTCATGGTATTTTTCTACTCGTTTTTTTTGTGTTCTCGGAATGCTGCTTGTATGCTAATTTTAATTCTTTGCTGTGCTTTGCAAGTTTTTTATCTTTACGTTGTTAACTTTCTAGGTTGTTATCTTCCGATTGGTGCGATCTAAGTTACTTTTTCCCAACTTTGTTTCTGTTACTGTGGAACATTAATTGCTGCACCAACACAGCAGCAACAACAAAAAGTCTGTAGCAGTTGGAACAACAAAATCAAGATGTAGAATAACTAGAGTAAAATGGCGTAAAATTAACTGTTCTTTACTTGTTCCACATTCCACGCTTATTATTCCGAAGACGCCGCACTCATTCCAGAAAATTCTCTCGAATTTAGAATTTTCTATGTTTATGATTATAATTTGTATAGTATAAATAAATATTCTTAAAATGCATATCTTTAAATAATCCTAAAAGAACAATTTTCAGGTATAAAATTCCATTTGTAGACCTATTTAGCGCTATCTCTCCGGAAATGCGGAGAATATCCAACATAAAATCAAAAATTAGGCTTATCTGCTCACAGAAATTATCAAATAATAGTATTTAAAAGTTCAGTAAAGATAATTTGAAAATGAGAAGAATAAATAAACACATTCGAGTTTGCTGAGCGCCATGCCAGTCGAATTAAGTAAAAATTGAAGCTTACGCCATGTGGGATCGCGAAATTGGGATACCCCAACACACCTCCACTGAGCCAAGAAGACGAAAATTTGCTTCGTTGCAAAGCAAACATCAAATACAACAAAACGCAAGAGAAAGCAAATTAAAAGCAATCACTTCACTTACTTTCTCACCCCGAACCCGCGTAAAAGGCGCTGGCAGCAACAACACTGGTTACAAATACAAGAAAGGGAAGACAGACAGATGGGCAGACGGACAGACGGCCAGCAGCAGATGAGTTCAAAAAACGCGCACTCCTCGCATGTGAAACTGATATCGAGCTGATGATGATGATGATGATGCGCTCGAGCGCTTGTGGAGGCAGCTGGTTGGGGGGAAGTAGGTGGGTGGGTGGACGGTTGCCTGGTTGGCTCCATGTTGCCGAGTTCGCGTCAATCTTATCTTTGCACAGATGAAAGTAGTTTTCGTTTCCCTTCTTTAAGAGTTGAAGTGTGCGATTTTTCTACAAAATTAACACATTCAACGGGGAGTGAGAGAAACAAAAGCAACAATTGCAATAATAGCAACAGGAACAACAACAACACACTATTTTGCAAGTTTGTCTTCTGTGGATGCGGGTCGTATTAAGCAAGCATTTAATTTATTGCATCTGCTGGATGCGCTTATTATACTCGAAGAAGCTGCTGGTGTTGTTGTTGTTTGCCGCTGTTGTAACTACTGTGGTGGGAATTGACTAGGCATTGCATTGCATTGTTGGTTTGCTTTAATTTATTGACCGAAGTGACTTAAGATACGATCAGATCAGTGTGTGTGTGTGTGTGTTGTCTACCGAATTCTTTGCTTCTCTTGCTGCTGACGAGATGCAATCGTTAATGCTGCAAAATTAAATGGAGGTGCAGTGCAACACACTTGGAAACGCGTGCCAATGCACGCATTATTTCTGTGTTAAGATGAACTAGTTTTGATTTAATCTTTCATGCATTCACTCTGTTATCTGCAATCCTGTGGGCACCAGTTGTCTTCTGATTGCCATTTAATCGCATTCAAAATTAAGCAAACCGTTTCCAACCTACCGGAGCTGCCGACTTCATTTCGCTGATTCGCCGCTACCAGTCTTCGGTTCGCCCACGCACCAGCGTCCTCGCGATTGTTGATCGGTTGGGGTGCAACAGGTGGTTGTTGCTGTTGCAGCGGCGACTGCTGCTGATATTGCGCAATCGCAGGCTGCTGCTGTTGCTGCGCAACGAATGCAATGAATCCTCGAAGGTGGCAAGCAAAATTCAACGCTTACCTTTTGTCCAGTGGCATCCATGTTGTTTTGCGGCCCATTAACTGCATCCTGCTTGGATCTCGCACCCATCCCAGCACTGCTGGCGGCGCCCGAGCACTAAAAGCAGAAATAAATTAAGTCAAATAAGTCAGCGTAACTCCTCCGCACGAACGCACTTCCGGTCCTTCATCGCTGCCGTCCTCACACTGCGGAATGCCATCGCAGGCGTTGTAGACGGCGATGCACTCGCCGGAGTGGCACGCGAACTGGAAGCGCCCGCAGACGGCAGTGTTGTTGGTGGCCACACCTGCTGAAATGGAGAGCAAAGGGAACTCAGCAAACACGTCTTGCAGTGACTGACTTCCGCTTACGCACCGCCACCGTTTTGCGTGTAAATCGCCTCCCCTAGAGCCACGGGTTGCCCTCCACTTGCCGCCCACACCGCTGACCCTCCACCATCCGCTGCAGCACTGACTGCAGCCTTCGGTTTGGCACGTCCATCCGGTTTCACTTTTAAACTGATCAGTTCGCGCTCTTGTTGGGAAATATTTGCGCCCGCGAGGTCCATCTCGGTTGGCGGACGTTGTGTTGTGGTTGTGGTCGTCGTGGTTGTGGTGGTGGTGGTGGTGGTCGTTGACGCGGCTTCTGCCCGCTGTCGCAGCTTCGGTGTCAGCACGGCACTCGTGTAGTTCGCGTGCCGCGTGAACTTGCAGTGGAAGTTTTCCGCGGGTCCGCAGGCGAACAGATAACAGTAGCCGTCGTGCTTCTCCTCGAACACGTATACGTCGCATCCCTCCGTCTCGCAGCAGAGTCGCTGGCACTCCTCTGGGGTGTCGAGCTCGAGTCCTTGCAGATACTTGCCGCCGATTGCCTGCGACTCGCCCGTGCGGATGATCGTGTTTTTGTGGACGTCAAACTGATCTGGAAGGGAAGATGAAGGGCAGTTTTAGACTTTCGATCCAATGTTTTTTTTTTCTTACCTAAACAGAGTTCCAAATCCATTCTTTTCGCTATACGATGCTTCGCCTCTTTGTTATTTTTATTGGCTGCTCTACTGAAGTCGCTGAAGCCGCCAGACTGCGCCACATTAAGCAGCAGCAGCAGAAATCCTGCGAACAAGACGCCGAATTTTGAGGGTGCGAGGGGGAGGAGTTTTCGCGCCCAACTCGGTGTTGATAATTTTCTGGGAAGCATTTCAAGCCGCAGTTGCTTAGTTGTTAAGCTAATAATTTCCTGTTTGTGTGGCTAGATTTTTGCACAACTGTTAAGTTAATAAGAAAGGATTTATTAGAATTTTCTTTGAAAAACAGAAATATAAATATTAAAATCTAAATACATGGAAAATGTTAAAAGCGGGAAACTTTTCAATTCATTTTAATAAACAGAAAGCAATTATTTATTAAATTGATCGGAAGTTAAATTCACTAAAACGACTTCAATATTTATAATCTCCAAATTTGTAAACGAATTCCTTCACACTCGCAACTCTTTCGAGGCGCAGAAAATCGATTTTTCCATTTTTCTTTCTCACTTTTGCTGTTGACACTCGCGTCCTCGTCTCTGGCTTCTGTTTTCCGGAAAATTGCGCTAATTTCTCCTGCAATTCCTTTGTTCAACTTATATTTGCTTAATTTTTAGTCCATGTTTATTGAATTTCACATAAGTTTACTCAGGCGACTTTTTTTAAAGAATTTAGGGTAGGAATTTAGACTTTTTTCACCCTTCAAGAGTTGAACACAAGTGCCTGTTTTGCTTTGGATGAAAATATATAACACTGGAAATAGTTGACTGGAAAAGCTTTCGTGGAAAAGCTTTCTAGTGTAGCTCAGCTTAAATTAAAGCTTTCAAATTTAGATTGAAAATAGCAGTTTTATTTTAAAAGTGATTAAAATTTAGAATGTCAAAAATTCGCACAAGTAAATGGAATCATAAACATTAAGAAAGTCTTATTAGGTTTTCAAAAGCTCGCCAAAGTGCCAGAATAACTAAAGAAATCTCTCGGAAACCTAAACAAAATCAACAAAAAAAGTTTATGTTACATTGAGAGATGTGAGTGATTATATATTCATCGACAGCGAGTTTTTTGAAAGCTTGTCTCACCTCCCTTGTAAATGAATAAAATCGATAAAGCTTCTCTCTAAGGGGCAGATTAGGTGACTGTCGACTCCTCAAAGCTTCAAAAGTGCTGTAAGAATTCCTAGTTATCCTCCACTTTGCGCTCTTAGTTTGAGTCTGTTCTCTCCGAGACTCGAAGGCTTATCGACTTTAAGACTGCCATAATGTTGTCGATAATTAACAGTCGATAATAATCGTTTTTCTCGCAGTTATATATTGATTATTGAATATTTTATTTCATTTATATATTATATTTCTGTGATTTCGTTTATAGTTAAATTTTTAGAAGTTAAAGTTATCGACTGTCGGATTTATCGACTTTGCGATTTATCGACTCTCCGATTATAGACTCTTCAATTGGAAATTTGCAGAAAATTCTTGCCCACGCCGATATACAATGCTTTTTTATATAATAAATGAACTTGATTATCTGTCGATAGATTTGCTGACATATTTATCGATATCCGTATGTTTACTTTATATTTAACGATTTTCTCTCTGAAGTACAGTACAGCAATCGATTTCTAAGAACGAAATGTGAACGTTTCCATATGAAAAGATTTTTTCTCCAATTATGAGAGAATTTCAGTGGTCAAGTTTCGAACTATAAGATGGATCAGGAACTCTGGCTGAGGGATATACATTGTGAGTTTTCTCCGACAACATCCTCACAATCAATCAATCAATCAATCTAAATCTTTACTTTCTTTCTTTATCTTCGGTCCTTATTTCCTTGTTTAATACTATAGTGTTTTTTTAAAAAACACTTTGTTTGATAGTGTTCTACCCTATTTAAATTAAATTTTGATCGCCCCATTTCAATGCACCATTTTAACAACCCATAATTACGCTGAAATCGGATATTGAATTATTTACAGTTCTGTTAAAATAGCCGTATCGTTTACTCCACAAAACAGTCGAGTTAAACAAAAGCACTGCGCATGACACGCCAAAGAGCGCGTTAAAAAAGCATTTCGAAGAAGCGAAAAAGGCCTATAAAGCGTTAGATGGCTAGCAATGAAAATGCCTTTTAAAGAACGTGTTCAAAATAACTAAACAAACATCAGGATTTCTCACCACTACAGCATAATAAAGAGGCACCGAGTCACCCTTAAATTCCATATCAGCCCTACAAATCCTTGCATGAAGTTGGCGTCAGAGGCAAGCATAACGTGAAGCCTCCGGGTTCTCTATGTTGCCCCCACACCGTAGTATAACCGCCGCTCCAAGTGATTTCCAGGGAATAGCCATCAACACCGACTTTAATTCTGCAAGAGTTTCGGAGGGGAGAAATATAATTAAAGCTACGTAGGGTTGCAGAGATTGGGTAGAATGCTGGCGGGGGTGAAAAGTGGTGGCAGAACCTCACTACTGAAGGATCTCCGCTTGTAAGGCTTAAATATGCAAATTGCTCTGATGGCACATGGCGAACAGAGGCGAAGAGAGGCAGGAAGGACAAAAAGTCCTTTTTTCTCTTCTCATTTACAACGATTTTCTGTTCGTTCAGCGAATGGTCTGCATGTTCCATCGCCCTTATTGAAAGTTTGGTGAGCTCAAAAACGAAAGGGCGGCAAGCAAGGCATTTAAAGATACAAGGATTGAGAAGGAGCATCAAGGAGAGAAAGAGAGCGAGCTCGTTGGCGGCCTAGGGAAGGGTAGAAGGATTGTCAACTCCCAACTCCCTTTCACTCTCTAACTTTTTCTCTCTCGCCTGTTTCCCGAGTCCCCCTTCCGCTCATCCTCTCCCTCGTGACGCTCTGCTCTCTCCCTGTCCCTCCTGACGCTCTCCCCTTTCTCCTCCTCCTCTCACCATCCTCCCTCACCATCCTCTCCTCTCACCAAACACATCCTCTCCTGTCTTCTGCTCCTTTCTCAGAACTCTTGGCCTATGATGCCGTTTCTACAGCTCACCACTTGAGTTTTTTAAGGCTCGCGTTTACACACGAGACCGACAACACATCCGTCCCCCCGAGTCCGCTGTTTTTCCACCCGTTAAACAAACAGCAGAAAATGCATCCTTCTGCAGGATTCACTGCAAGGAGACGCCATTGTTGCAGTCAGTATTTGTACGTTCACAACGCAGGTCGGTCACGTGCTGCAGTCTGGTCGTGCAAGTGGAGGACAACCGGTGAAAACGGACAGATGGAAGGCGAGATAGAATTTCAGAAGAAGTCCTGAATGTAATTAGTGTTCTTTCCTAACTTGAACTTAAGGATCACCAGGAAAATTTTTCAAGTTTACATAGAAGTGTGATGAAAAATTGATTTTTATCATCGCTCTCACGCGCGGTGGAGTCTCGTTCGCGCTCTCACTGCGCTTGGTTCTCTCGCGTCCTCAGGGGCTGCGATTGTTGTTCCTTTTATTCATCCAAGTTTTCAATGTTGCAGAGCCGTTGTGGTTGTGTTGGCGAGGTAAGTATACGTATATTGCATGGATTTTCTTATTAAAAAACTCCAAAACTGAGAATAAAATGTATTTGTGGAAGGAAATGAGGGACAGTGAGGAGAGGAAGGAGGCAGTGAGGGAGGAGAATGTATACGAAATAAGTGTCTAGGCGTTCGTGTTGTGGCGTCATGTCAGGCGGCGCTTCTTTGTGTTTCCTCTGCGCCTGTTGTGCTCTTCACTTCAACCCTTTTCGCCACCCACTTCTGCCCACGTTACTCCGCCTCGAGCAACCCAACATGGCAACCATGTTTTCTGCGGCTCCATGTTGAACAACCGCCACCAAATCCTGACATGAGTTTATTGACTTCTTTTCGGCTGCGTTTGTGTTCGAGGACCTTAACCTGGTTAAGCTGTTGTGAACGCAAGCAGTGAAGACTCCTGCATAGTGAAATATCCCTGGTGTTGGTTCTCTTTTCCCGTTTGTAGTTATCGCGCAAATGCTATCGATATATTTTGACGATACTTATAGCATTGCATGGAGTTCGTTCAGTTACCGGGGCGGAGGAGTAATGGAAGAGGTGGACTGGATAAGCTTAATAAGTTTCCAGCAAGTCGTTTCGACTGAATACACAAGCAAATTTCAGTCCCTCACCCGCTTTCGATTATCGATTGAGAAATGCTATCTAGATCCCGATACGATGAAAAGATCGTCTCGAGTTCCATATTTTGTGACTGCCTCGATTCCTGTTATTCGACTATTTTCTCACTGAAGTGTCATTTGGACCTCGATTTTCGCCTTGAATTCAAAATCACGAAGACTGCCACGATTTCGCTTGATGTTTCTACTGAAAAATGCCATCTCGCTCGTAATCCCCACGCTCAACTAATCGTCTTGAACTCCATTACTGTCGTGGCCAAAAGTGTCCTCTCGATTTCGACTAACGTCTTTAATATGAAGTGAGGATAAGGTTGTCTCGATGTGGATTATTGTCTACACAAGAAACCATCTCGATTTCGAAAGAGTTGAAAACTTCGCGCTTATTATTATTACTATTATTTTGATTGTTACTATTATTACACTGCTTTCTAAAAAAACAGAAAAAAGTCAGACTCTGCGTCATTCATATTCATGTATGAAAAAGTAAAAAGTCATTATTTCTGCGGACATGCAATCGCATACTTTGGCTGGCTAAAATAGTTCTTCTGCACATAAAGTGTATTTAAATCTGTTGCACGCAGCTTGTTCTACCCTTTTAAGGAGGAAAAGTGCACAGCTATTCAGTGCAAAAAGGAATAAATGAATGCAAAAATCGCGTTACATTTACGAAATGCAGGTAATGCATGAACGCCGTACTAATTAAAGACTCAAGCTGGGAAATGCAAAGCGATTGCTAGGGAAATGCGAAGACTATTTTATGTGTTCGCAAAACGTCTTCTCATTTTACATTGAAAATATCGGCAGAATTCTTCTTCTTCCCACATGAAAATAACAAAACCACTATAATTTTGATGAGAATTACGAAGTACGAGTATTTGATTGAAATCAGCGAATACATTTATTGTTCTCATCGGAACGCAAATGAGGATCCTGCATGTGGATTCCAACATTTCTAGGATTCTAGAATTCCTAGGATTTTCAGCTTAATGGGGTGACAATGATGCAAAATACGTGCTAATAATGAAGAGGACTTTAATGACAATTGAGAATATCAAGTGAAGTCTGAGCCTGCATAAATTACTCTGTCGCTGCAAAGGTCAACAATTTTATTTTCTCATTTTTATTCGAACTTTCAGATAAGATGCGTAGAGTCTTCCAGTTCCCGACACTTCCATATTTAATTCAAATCAATATTTAATCCAAGACTTTCCTTTCTTATCAGTCTAGAATTTATTTTTCAAGCAGCCATAAGAAGAGGAACACCAACCTGGAGCAACTTGGTAGGGAATACAACAACAACAAGGACCGTATTTTGAACCGTGATCTTTATTTTGTTTTTGACTTTTCTTTGCTTACGCGTTTATTTTTCTGTCTCCGCTCGACGACAGTCAATGACATTCGCTTGCTAAGCCGCGAGCGACCATTAATGTTCATTCAGTGTACGAGCTTTAAAAGTAAGTGAAATTTGTGTCCATCCATGTGGAATAATTATTGTTTGGTTTATGTATGTATAAAATGAAAATATTACGCCAATTACTGGAAAAGCTGTAATTTTAGAAGGAATGAGAAGCGGGATGAGGGCACATTTTTTTGTTCTGAAACGCTAAACATTCTTGAATAACCTTATTGAGGAACATGAGAAGAAGATGCGGTCATTAACTCGCAAATATCAGAAACTCTCTGGAATTCCATAAGAATTCTAAGAATTGTTTGTTTCTTTCTTTATTGTTGTGTGTTTCTGCAAGAGCAACAAACAGCTGACAGTTCATGAACTCTCTCTGCTGGCGGCAGATTACATCAACGTCACAATGGGCACTGATGTTGTGATTACTGCTGCTGTTACTGTTGACAAAATACGTTCTCCACACTTTTTTTCTTAATTTTTAGTTTACCAAAATATTGCACGGTAATTCGGTGTCGCTTTCAATATAAGATTTGAGATTATTATGAAGTTGGCGTTCATTTATCATCCAGGAGAGTCGTTTTTGGCTCTTTTTCGCAATCAGAAAGTCTTATTGGATTCTCCATAGGCTCCACTGTTAACTTTGCAATTGTTAACAGAGCAGACCTTTGTTAATTTCTTAACAATCCCTCGTTAGATGTTAATTAACATTTTCTCGCTCTATCTCTCTTTGTGTTGTTCCATTCCTCTGCATCAAAAGTTTGCTCCATTCTTCTGGGATACAAAAAATTAAAATTGTTGTTATTAATTTCCTCTCTTTACCAGCAGTCGTTCTATTCTGGTATTCCGGGCCAGCATTTCGGCCAAATTGTTGTGGAAAAAAAAAACATTTCAGAAACGAGAGAACGTTAATGATTTCGTAGTGATTTCGGGGAGTGCAAATTTGTTGTTGCACTTAGTTTCTCGTTGTGACTAGACGCGCAAGCAGTGGCGTAGTCTTCATTTCATTCAATTCAATGCGGTGGCTGTGTCGCTTACTAAAAGAACTTAAATGAAATAGCAGCCAACAAATGTATATTTTCACAAAGCATGGAATTGATGGTGAGGTGAACAGCAAGCACATCTTTGCTGTGCCAACAACGACAACGACAACAACACCCACAACGACATCCAAAAAAGAAACGTCAAAACACACAAATTTATAGTGCAGCAAAAATCGCAGCAATATTTTAGTTGTTGAGGCAATTTTTTGCTCTAACGCTGTTGTAAGATTCCAACTGTCAAATTTCAGTTCGAAGTGTGTGAGATTTCAGTGAGAGAACCTGCAGCAAGTGACATTAACAGAGTGATAAAAGAATTTTTATTTATTTTTTTTTCTTTTTAACTTTTTTCTTGATTTTTGACTTAGCAGAATTTCGAAGTACTCTATGACGCAGGCCTTAACAGAAGCAGCAGCAGCAACAGCAAAGGCATCGCGGTTGATGAGAGCGGCTTCCATCACTGTGAAGTCAGTGTAACGTTGGTGCTCCCCAAGCAAGGTATTCGTGGTGGCAAAGTAGTCGGTGCTCGTTATCGCTTTGCTGAGATGCAAATCGGTGCGCTGAAGTAGAAAAGCAGCAGCAACATAAAGTGAATCACTCAGAAAAAGCAAAAAACAGTGCAAATCAAAGAATTTAAAGGCCGAAGCAGAAGTTTGAAAGTAAATGAAGAATATTTCTCCACATAGAATTCTGTTTTTTCTATTCATCGTTAAAAGCAGAAAAGTTGCTCGCGATAACAGAGCAGATACTCTGGCTGCCGTGTATCTGCGGCTGCTGATGCGTGGTTGGTGGTTGTTGTGCTCTTGCTGGTCGTCGAGTGTCTGTGCGACTCTATCTACGAAATGTTTATGCTAATTAATGTCCAGTCGCCGCGGAAGCCTAGCGCAGGGGACGAGGGAGTGGGGAGGGCTGGACGGAAGATACAAGCGGCCAAATAACATCAGCCGAGTGCTTAAAATATTCACGGTACCCGTACTAAATCGGTCACGTCAAAGCGGTGGGCAGCCGAGCGTGCATCCAGCAGACGCATCCAACTGTGCGCTCGTATCTCATACTCGCGCCAACCACGAGACGCGGGAACCTGCAACACCAAGCAAACAACGAGCGACGACGGCTCACTGTACTGCAGCATCGAGGAACCGGAATAACTACGGTGTTGCTGTGAATCATTAGAAAAAACGAGCAACTAAAAGAACAGGAAGTGGAAAGTCCTACTTTTGAGAAACAAATTGAATCCGTGCACTTCCCTCCGCAGTTTTGGAAAACCGCCTTCTTAATTAATTACTGCGACCAGCACAGGCCACGCTTGAGCCACGCCCCCTCCCCGCCTCCCTCTCAGTCGTAAATTACGTATACTGCGTGAAATCCAAATTCAAAGCCAACGCATTGCGTGTGGAGTGAGGAAAAAGCTTTTCACACTTAACGGTCATACCGTGGATACAAAAATATCTGTATCTTCATCTGTGTCTGTATCTCTATCTGTATCTGCAGCTGTGTCCCGAGTGTCTTTTATTGCTTTGATTACACTTCGTGCGCTGGCTGCTGTTCTCCACGCTTTTCCCTGCTGAGTTAGCGGTCAAAACAGTCATTTTTCTCATTTTTTCGCTAACGCATTAATCATCGGCTTTTAGTTGGTGCTTCATTAGCTGTCCAAATACGTTTTTGATATATTAAAACAAGTATCTGGGCAGTTCAACGGCAAAAAGGACTGCGGTGAGGCAGTTTTCAGCTTCAATAGTTTGTTTTCTGTGTTTATTTCGAATTTTCTCTTTTTCTTTCGATAAATGTGCGAAATCATCTTTTTGCTCTGTGAATTAAGTGAAAGCAACGTTTTTTACATCTGTTTTTATACATTTGCATTAGATTTCACAGTTTCCTTGAAGTATCAGTGAGTTTCATAGATAATAAAAATTCTTTTGCTGCCTTTAGTCACTACTTGAGACAATCGATATCGCCCGGAAGTCCCTCACTTTGAATATATCGTATCAACAAGTGCACTTCATCCCAGGTTGACTAGAAATTCGATCATCCAAACAAAATGGATCCAATGATCCGTTTCCCTCTGGTCAAATCCCGTAGAACTCTGTTATGGAGAGACATTCAAGGATGAGATTTCCAAAGCAGTGCTCAAAACCGCATCGAAGTCGTGCCAAATCGGTCAGCCATTCATTCCCTTCTAGTCAGATCCCGGGGACAGAGATCATGTGACCTGTTGCTGAAAACCTACTGCTGTAGGTCTAAAGATACGTTTTCGTTCTTAAGATACAATGAACATCAATTCTTAAAAGTGCAAAGCTCCCTCTGCTACTCACTTTTCGCAGCTTAAATTAGTATGTTAAAGTGATGTGTATTTTATCCTTGTGCCAAGTTTCATCCAAATCGGTCCATCCGTTCTCAAGTTATAAGGTAACAAACGTCTGAACATCCAGCAATCGAGACATTTTTTCGTCTAAAATCGATTTGAATCTTATATTTTTCTTTTACTTTTAACCAGTTCTTCAATATTGCTTCCCTTTCACGTATTTATAGTAGTAGATAGAATAACTATTATTGTGCCATAGCAACAACTATGAAATCAAACACTATAATCACAATTTTATCGCCGACACACATTCCCGCCTTTACTGCGTTTTTTACCAATCACAAGCGACACTTCTGCCTCCTCTCACTCTTCTCGGTCGTTTACATTCTTTCTGTGGATAAAAAGTACTTGAGTTTTTTTTCTCTCTTCAGTTTTTGCCCCTCTTGAATAACAATTTTATCCTTTTCTGCGCAGACATCATTCTGCAAAATCTAAGCAATTTACACGACGTTATTATGTCGTCGACATACTAAGCCACTTATTGGTGAAGAAGGCTGGCAGACAGACAGACAGACAGACGGGCTTGAACAGAAGATACTTGATACATCCAATGCAAATGCTATGTGAGTCTAAACAGTATCTGCGAGGATGAACAATTTTTAATGAATTTAAAAGCTTGTACTAGAGAAAGTTTGCTTTGAATTTGTATTTCTCAAGAGTCTTAATGGATCTAAACACAAATTTGAAAACATAATCGAGATCGACAGGGCATTTTGGGCCTTCTCGAGTTAATCGAGATGGAAGGCCGCCTCTTCTCGACTCGAATTGGAGACTATAAAGAACTTGAAAACGAGTTTTTCATCGACTAATAGAATTTCTTTTTAATCTGACAAGATATCTGAGGATATTGTCGATATAATTAAAATCCGTTGAAATTCATCAATCACCAAACTTTTTAAAATAAACACCAAATTGACTTCCACAAAACATTGAACTGCAAAAAGTAGAAAATTAATTTGAGTTCATTATCAGTACAATTTCAAGTAAGTACTGTCTGCTCGTTTCAAGGTCATTTGTGGCCGTGAATCCATATCAATAGAATCTCAATTTCCTTAAGTCCGTTCGGTCGTTCCTACTCCTTTTTATTAACCAGAATTCTGGGATTTTATCTCTTCATCGTAAGTCAGCAAATATTTTTTAAATAAATAGAAAAATTCCTTTCTTTACATTCTTCTTGATGATGGAAGTGAGCGGGTCAAAGGGGAGGGAAGGAGGATCACTCGAATGCCGGTCCGGTTGATTGTTAACAATTGTGGTTTCGTTTTTTTTTTCTTTTCTTTTTTCTTCTTAACTTCTCTTGGTTACAAAATGAGAAAAACGCCAGGTTGGCCGGTAAAAAGAAGACGAAAAACGTAACAAAGACTTCAAAGTCATAAACTGGATTTAAACAAAAATAAAAAATGCAAAGTTGGCCAAAAAGCATCCAGCATGTTTGGCATAATTAATGTGATATTTTTTCTCTCTTCGTTTGCAGTCGTTACATTTGAATTCGACTTTTTCGTTTTTTGTTTTATTTTTTTGCTTATCTAATTCAAAAGTTTAAAAACGGAATCAGTTAGAAAAGAAGATATTGAGTCAATATTATTGACAGTGATGTATGTAGACGATCTGAAATGAGGTCCTCGTTCTCAAGTTACGCATTGAAATGAGAAATCTTAGTTGAGAACTACTTTTCGGATGATCATAAACGAGAAAGTGATTTAAAGAAATAATAAGAACTTCTTCAAAATCAATGACATCTTCTGCAAAAGCAACGAAAATCACGTCAGCTTGCGTGAAGTGGAGTGTTAATGAATGTTAATCATTAATGATTACCGTTGATTAATAGCCACAGCTACGATTTTGGCCAGATTCCGGCCAAGTGTGGCGCAACGCAGCGTGCGAGGATCCCGCAGAGAGTATTTGAGACGCAAAGTTAATCAAATCCACACACGATACACGACGACTTTTTCTCCAAGAGGCTCAGATAAATTAGCTAATTTATTTGTCCACTAAGAGTGGATTATTAGAAATAATAATAGTGACAAAACAACAACAACAAATTCCTACAACAACTAACGGTCGAGTAGAGAGAATGCGAAAAAACAAACAACAGAACAACAGCATTTAATTGAAGTTCGTCGAATTCATTAACTTTTCCTGCATGGACAGTGGAAAATAGAGTTAGCCATCATTTGTATTCAATTGTTATTAATTGTTTTTGATTTGAAGAGAGGGACAAAAGCAAAAAGAAACAAACAAGAGGATTTAATAAAGAAGTTCACAAACTCTTAGAATTCTCTGTTGTAATACAGGGGAAAATCTTAAAAAGTAGGCAGAATTTAGGAAAGAATTACTTGGCCGGCAAAGTGAGTCATTTTGGCTGAAAGAACCAACCGGAACAATAAATCAAAACAGTGGCGTGTGCAGGAGAAGTCTTGGGGTGTGCAAACCGCCCCCGAAATTTGTAAGAGGAGAACCATTTTCATACAGCGAAATGCATAAACTCGCACTATGAAAGAGAGGAGATGTTAATAAAAAACTTGTAGCCGAATTGACACCCGTTAAATATTCTTCAGCTACACCACTAAATCGAAGCACTTCACACGTTTTTTTGCTCAAAACTGGGCGGAGGTGATTTACCTTCTTTAGAGTCAAGAAAAAAATTAAAAAGGAATAAACCGAGAAACAGAAGAGAATGAAAAATAAATAAAAACAGATTTATTTTTTCACTGGTGTTCTTCTTGCAGACTGAAGAATACAATGCTGACCACTTAATTCGCTGAATTCATTGAAGCATTTAAACTGCCAAACCAAAATCCAGCTTTTGTGGGACGAAATCAAAAACCGGCATGAGTATCGCGGGAGGGAGAGAGGGAGTGATTGTGTGTGCATGAGTTTTTCTCTTTAATCGTGGGTGTTTTGTTTTTAAAGTGGCCTTCTACCTAATTACGGTTGAATTCGTTTTTAATTATTAATTCAACAGCTTAAAGAACTTTTTTTGATTGGAGCAAATAATTAGAGAAAAAGAGTTTTTCGGTTTTTCGTGCTGTTTTTATATTATTCACCACAAAAAGCACTTTTCGCGAACGAAAACAAGCAGAGGGAGGAGCAGAAAGGAAGAACAACAAGGAGGAGTACAAAATTAAAAATAAAACGTAGAAATCGTCAGGATAAAGTTAAATTTAAACAAAAACAGTGGTCTGAATCCAAAAATCCTACTTTCAATGGACTTACGTAACCAGAAATCTACTCAAACAACAACAACTTCAGGAGGGACAACAACAGCATTAACAACAACAACCATAACTAAAACTAACAATAAATTAATGGCAATTCAAATGCTTCTTCTTTGGTGATACAAAAAGCAGTTGCTAATTGGAATCTGAACCTGTTCTCCTCTCACTCTGAATGAAACCAAAATCACTTTATTCTTTACCGTTAGGCTACCAAATTCAAATTCGATTGTCTTCTGGCGGTGGAAACTCATTGTTTTTCAGATTTCTCTTTCTTCTGTTGCTGTTATTTTAACATTTCAGTTTTTATGTTCTTTCGTTCTTATTCTCCTTGTGATTCGGTTGTCTTTCTTTTTCAATGAATTATGTAAATTTTTAATCCAGGTCAGTGAGTCGAAACCTTTTCCATTCTCTGCCCGTCTGATTTCCTTTCGTGTCACTTCGATTAAGCCATTTCGAGCTGCTGCGCCGTTAAGCGGCTTTAACATTTTCCGGCGTGAAGAGTAACTGGAGCTTGCGGCGGTTTTAAATGACTTAAATTGGGTTTTTTATCCACAGAGACCAAGATTTCCTGCATTTACTTATTCTGCCTCTGCACGATTTAGTCACCCAGCTGCCAGCCTGCAGGTCACGCGGGCAACCCTATAAATTCCTGGTTTCAACATGTCTGGATTAGTCATGGGGATTCTAGTTCACGGCAATGACCAATTCATTTGTATTTTGAGACCTGGCTCATTACTCTAGTTCTTTACTTCATTTGGTCCACTAGTTCGCGGCTGATCAGTGACGGCGAACTAAACTTTTTCGCTGTTGTGCTAACCACGGAATGAAAAAAGACAGCCGACACAGTACCCGTTTCGTGTCAGATCTCAACGTTGACTCATATTCGGCTTTGAACTCTACAACGGAACTGAAGTCAGCCTGAAAAAAAGATCGCGGAGACTACAGAAGCATACAACCAAAAGAACGAGCGAAATAAAAATCGGGGAACTGGTTGGCAGACAGTTCGCTTTTGGGAATAGTTCAATTAAACTAGTTCGCTCACGAACTACCCTAATTCCGAGTGTAGAAAATTTGGCTGTGTTTCCACTTGTCATCAATTTTAAAATCTTATTTTAGTTTGAACTTCACAGCACTTGAGCGTGAAATACGATATAAAACAAATTAATAAACACATAAAAGAATATTAAATTAGAAACAAGACTGAAAAACGCGACTGCTTTTCATGAAAATCTTAATAAATCAGTGATTAATTATATTATATTCCTTGGACGAGGAATATTTCTCGTACTCAATTTTGAATATTTAGGTCAACTTTGTAGCCACATTTAAATTTAAATGTCACAACTAATGCTTGTCGCATTTTTCTGCTGCCTTAAATACGCTTCTTTCATCACTTTTTCCGCAGAAATAGTGAATATTTTGCCAGGTTGTTGGTCTTATTTTTGAAAATATTATATGTGTTTTATAACGCACAGAAAAACAATATTCACTGACGTTTGTTTTGGCTTCTTGCCAGGTTGTGGCATCTGCTTTAGCAGCTTCCTAGTATTTTCCGCCTCTATTTTCATTATTTTACGACTTCTTACTTCTTGTTCTTCTTAAAGACTTCGTTCAACATAAACTAAAAATATGACTGCCACGACTAGGAATATTTTTAACTTTTATTTAGTGTTCTCGCTCAGCAAGGTTTTATTTTTTACTTGAGAGCATCAATTTCTGTTATTTTACTTTCAATATTATTACAAAAGCTTATAAATGTTTATAAACACTTTTTAAATGGAATATTTTGTGATTATCATACTCAGACTTAAGTCTGAGAACTCGCACTGGGAAATCTGAAAATTGAATCTGATAATCTGACTTCAAAAACAATAAACTTGTAAGCTTCGTTCTCAGAAAACCTCACCCTGAAACATGAAACTCGAAACTAGAGTCTGAACTCGAGAAACTAAATCTGAAACTCTGGGAAGAAAGTTTTCATCGATAGAATTTGACCGGATCGGATCTGAAAAATCCAAGATATTACAATTTATATATGAAAAATAAAATCCTAATATGTAAAATTGAAAATATTTCTTTAAACGCACTTTTCAAATCCTTTTCAATTTGAGATAAAAAAGAATTTGTTTGTTTTGGAAATGATAATCATTAATTGAAAAGGGTAACCAGCAACAACAGAAAGTTTGAAAGTTTTCTCAGCAATTTGGAATATAATTTTACAACAACAAAAAAGGTGGGAAGACAACAACAAAGGAACTCCCACTGCAACCAGAGGCTATAGAATGTAGTAATAACAACAACAAAAACAACATCAACAGCTACTACTACTGCTACAACTACTACTACTGCTACTAGTACTACTAATATTAGTACTACAAATACAGCAACAACAACGTCGTCAATACTCAACAACAATTATAATTGTAAGCCAGCGAAAAATGAGCCAGTTTGAAATTCCACTGAGAAAACGTTGTTTGTTTTTCTTGCTGTTGTCTGCAATTTGTGCTGTTGCTGCTGTTGCTGTTGCTGTTGTTGCTGCTGCTGTTGTTGCTACTGCTGCTGTTGTTAGAAAATCAAATTCCTCACGAAATGAGTTAAGTTATTAATTCGTATATTGTGAGCTTAAAGCGGCCGACCGTCGTTAAGTACTTCAGGCAGCAACTGCAGTAGCAGCAGCAACAGCAACATACGCGGCACACACGCACACGTGCTAATGGCAGACGTATTCGAGACAAAAACCCGGAAGTTTATGCTTCGTTGAAATGTCGTGCCTCGAGCGGCAGCAACAGAAGCAACAGCAGCCGCACCGTCATCAGCAAATCGCTATAACCAAGTTGGAAAAATAAGTTTAAACTTAACGGAATACGACGTGGGCGCGGGCAGGATTCGATGCGGAAGACAAATTATTTGAACTGTCAATTCTTTCATATAATAGAAGCGAAGGGACCCAGTTCCCCCTTTTCGCCGCGTGTACTCCCTAGCAATGAGCATTCAAAATAATCAGTTCACAATTTTGAGAAAAAAAACTGCAACAACAAATACAACACCATCGCCAACAACTAATGGAATGAAGAGATCAACGGGCCACGAAGTGCACACACATTCCAACCACCGTCCACCTTCTCCGGCCATCAACAGACGCGCAAAACGGAGAGCAGCAACTAAGAAACAACAAATCAAACAATGCTAACAAAAATGCCAACAGAACTTACGTGCGTTTTAATTTCATCACATCGCAACCACTTTTAATTCCTTCGCTTCTTCCAGCCATGCCAACAGTGACTTTTTAGAGGAGGAGATAATCGGGGGCTCGAACCCCTCCTTGTAGTTGTAACTTCGCTGTGTTTTAAACTTTCTAAAGGGGCAGAACCCGGTAGCCAACTGGTTACGCTGCTGCTTGCAACTTAAATAGCAGCGCGGCAGTCAGCGAGCGGCCAGCGTTATTTGTTGTTGCAACTGCTGATTGCAAGGCTGTTTACTGTTGCAATTGAAAACCCCAGGATTGCAGCATAATTTTAACTAATACTAACCAATAATAATAACAAGCTGATGGTGGCTGGTTGTTGCTTCTCGACGTTGTTAGTGTCGTTGCTGAGAGTTTTTGCCGTGAACGGGCGCGTGAAAAGGGTGAGAAGGAGACTTTTATGATGTGTTTTAATTTTTTGTTCCTCGCTAATGATTTCAGAAAGTTTTCTAGAGTTTTCTATCATACCATTTATTTCAGTTGAGTTCGAAAGTTTTGTTGAATCAATATCGACGACATATCAGAAACTCAACACAGAAATATCGAAGGAGCCATTTTAAAGAGCGATTTATTTAAGAGCGACAAATCGAATTTGTGCTACTTGTGGCATTAAAATTGGTTCCCTCCTCTGCAAACACCGTCATTAGTTGTTAACTTCCGCAACAGCGTTCAGCGTCGACACCAAAGAGTTCGATCACGTGATCCCCTGCGATCTTCTCCTCCCCTCTTGAACCAAAGAATTCATCAAAACGAGCAACAGGAGAATTAAATTATAACCTCGTATTACCGGAAGGCCAGCAGCCAAATGCAGTATCCACTCAGTGCAGCTGCCTGTCGGCCTGTCGGTCTGTTGGTCTGCTGGTCTGCCGGTATGTCGGTCTGTCTGATTGTTTGTCCTACGCTCTTGACACCATCTGTCAGTCCCTCTCGGAGAGTCGCGTCAGTGCGTCTCACTACCTCGGCAATGAAAATTTCAGTACTTTTTTAAACTTTTTGCAAGGTTGGCGTAGAGGGCGCACGGCTGCTGGCCTGGAATTCCTGAAGTAACCGATGATCTTAACTGGGAATAATTAAGTGGCTTCTGTCAAACGCACAAACGGAAGTTTTAGTCCAGTTGGTTGGGTTGGATGGGAAGATAAGGGAAGTGAAGCGGGTTGATTGATGGCTGGGTGGATGGCATGGCACGAGTATTGATGCGCTTAATACGGATGCCTTTAAGTAAATTTGTTTAGCTAATTAAATGATTGCTTGCTTGCTCGTTGAAAGGAAAATTGTTGCTTTCAGTTTCGAGTCTTCCACGCTTTTGTTAATAATTAAGTTGGAGTTGGTTTTCTCTTACAAATAATTTCTCTTTCATCTTGTTTTGGTAAAAATGAATTTAAACACTGAAATTTCACGATTTAATGCTAAAAATTTGATTGCTTCCGTTGCCGAAGAACACATTTTGAAAGTTTCAAAAAACCTATTGATATATAAATAACTCCTGGGAAGGATTTCAGGCATTTCACAGATATTGTTATGGCGTTTCAGATGTTTCTTTGACGTTACAAAGTCTTATCTGCGTATATGAATCGACTTTAAATAGTGACTCCAATTATTTAATTGCAATGACACGATCAACGCCTTCAATTTTAACAGCTGCAATTTGTTTCCCCGTGTCATTTATTAATTTATTTTTCTTTTTTCCCATTTTTAACGATTTATAGATTTCGAAAGCAAAAGACGAACTGAGAACTGAACACAACGCTGGGTGGATCGTTTGAAGGAAACAACAAGACCGTAATAACAATAATCAAATAAAAATCAACAAACGCCCCCAGCAATTTGAGCGGCTGGCAAAACAACAGCAACAACAACGAGAGCAACTCGATCAACAGATAGACAGGCAGGCGACCGGCAGGCAAAGCAGCGACTCCGTGCCGTTCAGCAGCTGATCGACTGTCGAAGCGAGGGATCGACTTTCCTCTCGATCAAGCAACGCAGTTGTACAAACAAACAACGACAACCACACAGCACCCAACTACAAGCTACCAACTCGCCCCTCGCCCCTCGCCCCTCGCCCAAAGGCCAGAAAATGCAGTGTGGCCTGGAGCAGATGAACGATTGCGAGCGCTCGCCGAACCGAACGAATCTGCGGGTCAACTTCAACGAGAAGGGTCCTGAGGTGAAAGAGCGCCGCGAAAAGTTCCTCACCGCCAAGTACGGCTCGCACCAGATGAGTCTGATTAGGAAGCGGTTGGCGGTCGAGATGTGGCTGTACGACGAGCTGCAGAAACTGTTTGATCCGCCGGTAAGTGAAGATGGATGGATGATGGATGGATGGATGGTCGAGTGCATGATTCGATCGATGAAAGACTCGATCGTGTGGCTTCGAAGGGCACTCGCGACTGCATTTCTTGCGTTTTCTGCTTTCATTAGAACAGTAAAAGTTTATGACTGTTTCACTTTCCAGACTGAGGCCATCGACGTGGATATCGACGAAATACTAGATATGGACACCGATGACATACGAAGATCTCATTTGATTGTGAGTGAAGTCTGATGAAAAAGATTAAACAACTCTTGATTTGAAATTGAAACTCTTCTTTTCAGCGATTACTGTCGGTGTGCAACAGACCTAAATCGGATATATCGGTAAGGGGAGCTGGTATTATCTGTCTCGCACTCAAATAATCTAATTTTATTCGCAGAAATTCATCAGTGATCTCTTGGAGCGCGCAAAAACGCTGTAGATTTCAAAACTCATTCTTACTCACTAATTTCTCTAATTTTAGAGGTGTAAAAACAAAACTAAGATTACTTAATTTAAACAATAGATTACAATATTTTTAATAACTACAATTGAAGGTACTCGTACTATTTTCTAAACTTGTTTTAGTCAAGAATTGCGCCAGACGAAACACGAATATATTTTTAAATAGAAAGTTAAGCGTAAAATGATAGGAAACACGCACTCTACATATTTAAACCATACAATATATTAACAGTTTAATATCACGGAAGACATGAATAACGATTTTGTACGAATTCTGTGGAATGAAATGCATAAAATACATAAGTAACATTAAGTCAGTGAATAGTAAACAATAACAAAAGCGAGATTTAAGCGAGCAAACATAAATGTAAGCAAATCAAATGCGTCAAAATACTCGATTAAAAACACAACTGGAAGACTAGAAATCAGAACAAAACGAAACTAAAACTATAAATTAGAAACCAAAATTTGAAATTATTTGATAAACTGAGAATAAAGTGAGAAAATAAGAAAACTAAATCAAAATTAAGTTTAGTCAAAGTTAAAATAAAGAAATAAGAATTTCAGAAATGAAACAAACAACAAGAATAACAATTGCAGTTTTGATTGAGTTGGATAATTTAATAAACAACGTTTTAATCGCATGTTTAAAAAATGGTTTGCCTCATGTTTATGCTTGTTACTCGCAACTAGAATTAAACTACTCTAAGGCAGCATAAAAGTTGGTGCAAGTGGTTGTTATAGAAAGCGTGGACGAAGGTGCAAAGTATGTTGTAAGAATACTGTAGAGATCGTGGCAAATGTGGGCGGCTATATAGAGTTTTGCTTCTGAGAAAAGTTGCGGGCAGAAGTATATCCGCTAAAAACATAATAAAACTTGATCAAACTTCTTGCTACAGCTGCAATAAAGCACATTGAATCAGAGACACGCCAAATACACAAGCAGAAAGCAAGAATCTCATTTAAAATCTGTTTCTTTTCAATCCTTTAGCATATTAATTGTGACACACTTTAAAAGTAATTTTCCTGCAAGGTTTTTCTTTCAGAAGTTTCTTTATATAGTCGGCAGCTCACGTTAGCCCTGCGTCGCGGTGTAAATTTAGGTACTCGTAGCTTAAACTTGTAAAGAATTAATGGATCCATTACAGAAAGCTCAGGTTCACTGCCAAAATGTTGAGAAGTTCTCGAATGAATGCACGCATTGCAGAATTTTTCATATCATTTGTACATCGGATAAAATATGAGATTGCTTTGCTAGGATTAATAAGTAGGAAATAGTTCAGTTTATTGCAGTAATAGGACTTAGGGGAAATAGTAAATATTGCGCAGAGAAGGATGAGATTAGAGGTTTAGTAAGAAATTTGAAAGGTTTGCAACCTTTACAGTTCTTTAATTTTGACTTTTTTTAGATAGATAAATTTTTAGTAACGCGCTTCTCGCAACTTCTAATTTTTCAATTGTTGTCCAAATGCGAGGACTATTGCCGCTGCCCTTAAAAATTGTTTCCTCAATCAGTGTATATACTTTTATTGCCCAATATTTGCAATTGGTAATTAATTAATACTATTCATTATTATTATTATTATTATTATTATTATTATTGCACTTTATTTCTAATGTCAAATGCAAAAACCAATTTAATTTAGTATTTTGTATTATTGTAAATTGTCAATAATATTATCAGTGTAGTATTGTCAATGTTATTTTAATGAGGACGAATGTACTAGAAATTTTTAGGATTAGTTTGCATTGGAAGTTTTAAATATCTTTTCATCAATGAACTTTTATTTGAGTATATATACATCTTAAATATCAATATATATTATGTTATATAATTAAAACATAATGATCAGTAATATCCACAAATATCCGCTCTACTTTCACCATAAATAAAAAGCTTACAGATTTCTAATTTTTTACTGTCACGCAAAGTAAGCACAGACTTAACGCTACATTATAAGTTAATTTAGGGTATGAAAAAATTGTATAATTGTCTCGCAAATAGAAAATAGTGTGAAGATTTGCTACTCTATTTAATTTTAAATAATTTTATGTTAACTTTTAAGATTTGTTATAAAGACTAAATAGCTTTTTCTTCCATCTGCTATTTTATTACTACTCATTTTTATATATAAAAATGGGGGCAAATCATAAATGATTACAGATGTAACGGTAAATATGTAAATAATCTAACAAAACTATAGAAAAATCCGAATTGAGAGGAGAAATATTCAAATAAAATTATTTCTTTTAGTAAAAAACATAATATTCGAATACTAAATGTAAAAAATTCAATTAAATGTCATAGAAGTAGCATTTATAGCAGTTTAAACACGCAAAAATCTTTAGATTAAAGCGACCCACTGAACTGTGAATACTTAACACAAGTATGTGAGCATGTATCTCAGTTTTTTTTGCAGTCTCTCCTCGCTTTGCTTGCCGAATTAAGTCTAAAAATAAGAAATTCAGTTTGAAGTTAGGAAATCCGTAATTTTCAAAAGCAAATCAATAAACTCTATATAGTTCTATGTGAGGTGTATAATATCAAATAACCTATTCTATTTGGTAATCATTTACATTCAAAACACAAGCATATTATAAAAAATCGCATAAAGTTTTAAGAATGAATATATAACAAGACTACACAAAGGTGAAGTTATGTAACTATACTCGTATAGATTTGATAATTTTTACTGCTAATTTTAAACACATCCATTTGCAAACATGCACATTTAATCCTTTAGTTACATACTAATATGAAATACATACATACATTATAACATGCTAAACATTTATTATTTTACGCACACCTATAACGAATGTACTAAATTAGAATTAAAATAAACAGTTACTGAATAAAGTTGCTTTTAAACATATTTTTTGTATTTTCTTTCAACTTTTCCCAGCACTCTATTCTAGAAAATATCATAAATAACAAATACAGTTTGTTTCTTTGAAGTTTAGGATTGCATCACGCAGAAAGAGACGAAGGGATATATATTTATATATATATGCATATGCAACTATGGTGTACGTCAAATGTATTTACTGAGGAAATATTGGTGGATGTAACGGGTGGTGATGCGGATGATGTGATTCTCGGTGTGCAAGCACTTTAATTGATTTGAGTGGTGATGTGTTGCTGTTGACGTTTGTGACCGGTATGTGTTAAGCTCATCTCTTGTTGAGACTGGTTTTAGCTAATATGACTTGCTGTGCTTAGTGAGAATGAAGAAGATTTGTGCGAGGAAATGTTGATGTTAGTGACGACGTGTTGCTGCTTCCATCACGTTGAGAAGAAGGATGGTGCCCAAGCCGGAACCACCCTCCATCTTTTAAAACAACTGAAAAAAAAGAGGTGGAAAACGGAACGAGACGGAATCGGGTCGGCTCGAGCTGTTCTTACAATCAATATTAATTAATAATTGTTACTTTTTTAGCATAAGGATAAAAGTATATCGCATGTGCTTGAAAGAATTAGAGGTCCGATAGTAAAAAATGATAAAAAAATCATCCTCTTGAGATTGTACGTATATCAAATTATTAAAGGAATTTTACTTGTTAAAAAGCAAACTTGGCATCACTTTTCTTAATGGAGTTAATTCATTGCTGCGAGCTTTTGAGCTGTCAAAAATCTGTTTTGGCTAATTTTGCGCCTTTTAGGTGAAAACAGTGTTTGGTTTATAGGACGAATTAGAGATACAAAATATAATTTTCTAAATAAAACCTGCAATAAAACTCAAATTTACTTCTGCTCCACACATACGGCATCATGTCAGGCAGTCCGTTCCAATCGAAACGACGTATCAGTCAAGTAAATTCGCCGTTGCTGCGACAAGCGCAACAACGACTGATGGACAAATCCGCCGCTGGGCTGCACGATCTGTCCATCACGCTAGGAGCAAACGAAATACAACGCATGTTAAGACGACAGAATAACTCATCCGCTTGGCTGAATACGTCGCGTAATGAATCGTTCGCTGAGGCGGGTGATTCGTACAATGTCAGCGAACGATCCTCGTTGCTTGCTGCGGACAAAGAGCAGTCGCAGCATGAGAGGGCAAGCCTTCTATTTCCACAGTTCCTTGAAGTATTGCAAGGGCGAACTAACGACTCCGAAGTTTTCAACACTATTGAAGATTTAATTCAGACTTGTGCGGGTGTTTTGGAAGAAGACTGCAGAGATGGCCGTCGAGAACGCACCTCGCACAAGACGATGTCTTGGCTGGAGGAGGAGATAAACACCTGGAAGCTAATACATGCACTGTACAAGGATCGCATTATGTTGCAGAACGGCCCTAACGAGGATAATGATGTGGCACTGCTAACCAGCTCCGAGAAAGATGTAATCAATCAACTGTATGCCTGTAAGTATGAAGTCCATTCAGTTTTTGTTCATTCTGTTATGCAAAAGATGTCTTCTTTCTCTAGGTAATTCTACGCTGCGCGAATATCAGCTTATTGTTGATTGGCTGGAGGCTTGTTATGCCAGGAAAGACAGCCTTCGGGCAGGCTACGCTGGTGAACGCATGATGGGCTGGGAAAACACATTATTCCAGCTAGAAAGTCCAAGAGAGATCGTTTTTAGCGGCAGTGCTGATATAGTCAGGTTACTGGATCCCGATGCACCCGTTCGGGAAAGGCGTCCACTGCATCCGCTCGATGCAGAAGACAACGCACGTCTTGCCAAATGCGTCTTCATCGAGTTGCGCCAGGGCAAAATCGATGATGCTATGGCACTTTGCAGACGTTGCGGCCAAACGTGGAGGGCTGCGCTGCTAGAAGGCTGGCGCTTGTACGAGGATCCCAACTATGAGTCGACTAGCACACGCGAAAAGATGCCTGTCGAAGGAAATCCAAGACGTGATGTTTGGAAGAAATATGCTTGGCTGATGGCAGACTCCAAAAAGCACGATGATTACACACGGGCCATAGCTGGTGCGTTTTGTGGGCACCTCGGATCCTTGAAAGCTTTGCCTGAGAACTCCTGGGAGGACTTGCTTTGGAGTTATCTGAAGGTGCAAATCGATATTCGTGTTGAAAGCGAGATACGCTCATGTTGCATGAAGTCATACCTACCGATGCCCGAGGATTATTGGAACGGAAAAATGTCAATGGAGCAAATTTTTGATGAGTTGGCAGTGCACAAGGATGCAACAGTGCGTCAATTTGCTAACAGCACAGTAGGCATCCTGCAGAAATATCTGATTCTCGACAACATTCCGGATTTGCTGCAAAAGATGCGTGGCTGGGTAGAGGCAACCGACAGCGAAGGTAATGGGACACCGCTAACACCGCATATGCTACGCTTTCTGACACACGTCGTGTTGTTCATGCGTCAGATTGGAAAGGTTGACAAGGAGGAGGCAGCGGATCGTGTGATTGCGGCATATGTTGAGTGCCTCATCGAACGAGGCGACGCTCAGTTAGTTGCCTTTTACACGGCGACTCTGCCCGGAAAAACGCAGGTGCGTCTTTATGCCAAATTTTTGGAAGGCATCACTGAAACGGCAAGTCGCTCCACTGCGCTCGAAGAAGCCATGCATGCCGGTCTCGATGTGGAGAACATAACGCGTCTCACTGTGGAAACCATAAGAACTCGTTTCCCTAGCGAAGACGAGGAGGCAGCCACAGCCGAGCTGCCAGCGGGTAGCATCAACGCCTTCGACATGCGCAAGATACGCGCACTGGAGTGGTTGACCTTCTATCCGGAGCAGAGCGGTGAGCTCTTGTGGCAAGCGAATGCTTTGATACGTTTTTTCTTGGCTGAAAACAAATCCGAATGCGTGCGAGCTGCTTACGAAATGATACCGGGTGACCGCCTAGCTCACATCTTCAATACGTATGGTTCCAAGGATAATCTGCCCTGCCGCGAGGAGTGCAGCATCAAAGAGTACCTCTGCTATAAAGTCTACTTAACGGCCATGGACGCGTTCAACGACTGGTTCCATTTGTACTACAATCGGCCTAAAGAACCTCATCAGGTCCCAGCAGATGCGAATTTCACTGAGCGCATCGCTTCAGAGCATAAGGAGCAAGTATATCGTGCAGAAGTGAAACGTTGGACCATCAGCTTGGAGGAGCAGGCGATGGGTGAGTAAATGCATGCTAGAGCTTCAAAAGCATTTCACCGAAATCCAAATCCTTTCAGTAACTCGCGATGCTTTGTATAACGTACTGCTGTTTCCGGAGAAAGGGTGGCTTATTGATCCAGATACCCTCAAGGATCCTGTTCACACCAGCCAGTTGGATTGGGAAAATCGTTTGATACAAATGGAGAAGCTGCGCAGTATTTGTATTCCGGAGGTGGTTCTGCTGCTGCACAAAGTCCTGCATCTCTCGGGCGATTACAGGGGTGCCATTAAGCTGGCTGATGAAATCGCCTCTGAGCAACGTCTTCTCTACAAAGTTTACACAAAACATAAACTGGCCGAACTGCTAGCCAAATTGTCCGAATCATCGCTAGCACTATTGAACGAGAAGCAGGATCCATTTGGCTTCACTATCACAGTTTAAATATTAGTAGTTTGAGATTTGTTAAAGTGAAAAGGCTGGGGGTAAATTTATGCGGACGAATTTTTTACTCGTTTTCTCTGTTTTTTCGAAAGTTGTGTGTAAACCCATTTGAACTTCATATAATAAAGCTTAGCGTTTTTATACATCAACTGAAGGAAAGTATTTAGTTCTAAAAACTCTTTTATCTCTGCTTTTGTCGTTAAATAATCACATATCTCTATATGAATTACTTGATGCTTTGAAAATTTTATCAAATCAAAACCGACACAAATCAAACAACTCAATTTTCTTCTGCTATTGCTATTGATACGGATCCACTTCTAGATCAAAGCTCGATGTATTTCTTGTAATTCGTATGCACAAACCATGTTCAAAAACAGCCTGCAGAAGGGATGCCTTTCTGTACTATACAGCATTGGCAGCAGTCCGCTGAATATATGGCAGATACATGTAAGCTGAAAGGAATCCATTGAAAGCAAGTCTTATTTTCTAAATTAGAGGAAGAACGGCTACGCAAAACGGGTTCTGGATGAAGACATCAACTCTTTAGTGCTGGAATTGATGAGTACCAATGTCACCACCATGTTCATAAGTGCGCCCATCAACCCCAAGGCATCTCTGGGCATCAAGCTACCCTTCCTTGTATTGTTAATTAAAAATATACACAAATACTTCACATTCGAAGTTAAGGTATGCACTGTGCTGACCATAAATTCTAGATAGAGTCCAACTCTTCTTTCAGATCCTAGATGATACAGACTTCCGACGTCGGTTCCGCATCTCAAACTTTCAAAACAAGACCATTGTGCAGACCTTCAACACCTTCATTCCGATGTGCTTGTCGCCTGGCTGGAACCAGGTACACTTCAACCTGGCCGACTTCACTCGACGTGCTTACGGCACGAATTATCTGGAGACCATTAGTCTGCAGATACATGCGAACGTGCGCATCCGCCGCATATATTTCACAGACCGGCTCTACACAGAGGATAATTTGCCAAATGAGTACCGTTTGATCAGCAAACCAGCGTCCAAGAGACTACAAAACCCGCGAAACAAAATGGTCACTCCAACACCATCACTAGCAACAGTCAGCGTGCAGCAAGCCACTTACTAGGACAGAATATGACTTTCGAGTAGTCTATATATTTTTATAGTACTAATAAGTATACTTATTTATTATTCTACACTCGACTACTTTATATTGGTGTAAGTTAGTTTTATGGAGGGCCAAGCATTACAAACAAGCCATTGATTTCTAAAAACTATTTCGACAATCATTTATGTACATAGAATAGGCTATATATGGGCTTATATTACGATCACTTATATTAGAGTCGATTTATTTCATAGTAAATTTAGAAATGTGGCCAGTTATTGTCCTGAGAAACAATAATTACGTGTAACACTTTTAATTTAGTTACGTGTTTTTATTTCTTTGTTAAAGTGTGCAAGCCTCTATTTTTCTAAAACTTAGTTGTAACTTATTTTTGAAAACCTTATTTGAAGTATTTATTAAATTCTGCTTATTGTTAAGATAAATAAAGAACTTTTCGAAAAATTGTTTCTTTTTCTTTTGTTTTTATTTGTATATATATATATATATATATATACACATTCTATATATAAATATAGAATGTGAAAATATGAAATATTTATATAGGAGTATAAAAAATAATTTAAATGCCTGATATCATAAGGAAAATAAAGTCCATTTAAATAATTTTTGAGTTTTATTCTTATATGCTAAATATAAGTTGTCCTGAGACTTATTTGGAAATAAGAAAAAAGCGTTAATGTAGCCAGCTTCAGTAACAAATTTAGCGTTAAGTTATGAAATTTCAGACTTAAATTTAAGTCGTTCAACTTATGTAGTTAAGGATCCCAAGTTAACAAGTGTTTACAAGTGTCACTAACTAAGCTTGGCTTACAGCAGAAACGGTTATAAACTAACTACCAAAATGCTTCCTCATTTCGAGATTTTATCTTGAGTTTTCTTTTTAATAATCATTGAATTGAATTGAATTGAAATTTTATTAAGCCTTTTTTTCAACAACATTATAAGTTTACAAAAATTCAAATTACAATTGTGGATAAAAATTAAAGACTATAATGTATTATCTAAAAAACATATATGTACAGCAGTATCAAACTTATTAATAAGAAGAGAACATTGAAGAAAACAATAACATGAACATTAAACGCTCTTGCTCCCGGAGCTGACATGGATTGAGATATATAGATCACTTAACCTAGATTAGATCTTAATGCTAACTTAATGCTAACTTAGTGCTCTAAGAAAAGAAAAATAAAGAAAAAAAAAATAATAAAAAATTAATACAAAACCAAAAAAGAGAAAACAAACCTTTTAGACACATTTGAGTGCTAACCTCTATGAGAATCAGGAACTGTATTTTTATAAAAATTGTGACAAAGTGACACATTTAAATCAAAATTAGCGGGAGCTTCGTTAGCGAAGCCAATGGGTGATAAATACCTTAAATTTGACCAGCTAAAAACTCTTTGTTGGTTGAAGATATCAAGAATGCAATCGTTAACATGGCAAGAAATTCTATTGATAAATCTATGTAGAATATCTGACACGTAAAGGCCAATTGGGCAAACTTTAGCTTCCGAATAAACGAAACGATTCGAGAAACGTTTTGTAGGCGATTGGAAATACTTTCCAATGCAATGACGTAAGACCTTGCGTTCTAAAATTTCAAATTCTCTAATGACAGTTGGAGAAACGTTAAACCAAATAGGAAATCCATACAAGATAACAGGTCTAATACAGGTTTTATACAACAAAAGTTTTGTCCTCTTTGGTAAGTTTCTGTTCCAAAAAATACTTGAAAAAGTGCCCAAAATTCTGTAAGCTTTTTTCAGTACAATTCTTGCATGTTTGTTAAATTTCAGAAGACTGTAAAAATTAATGCCAAGACATTTAATGGAATCCTTGAAAGGAATCTCAGACCCATTCAGAGCGAATTGTAAAGTTTTGCTTTCAGGCACAACAAACGACTTACATTTCCCTGAAGCATTCCTGATGCAAATGGCTTCACTTTTAGATGCATTAACTTTAATACCCCATTTCTCGTAGAAACGTCGTACAATTTAATAATCAAAGTGCTATGAATATTATGTCAAAAAACAAATAAATCTATATATTTTTAAAAATTGTAGTTAAGATTTCTACTTAAGCTAACACAAAAAACAGCACTAAAACATAAAACAAACTGCATAGAATATATTTTTTAAATTTATTTCCTCCATCATGTTTAGGAACGATTTACAGAAAGGTTGTCTCTCCGTTTTCTACAGCGTCGGTAGTTCACCTTGTCACATATGGCAGCTTCATGTAAGTCTGAATTTGATCGTTATTTATGTAACTGACCATTTCCCGAAATCCAGACTAAGAATGGATATACAAAACGTGTTTTGGATGAAGATATCAAGTCGCTGGTGTTCGAAATGATGGGCACCAATGTCTCCACCACATATATGACTTCACCGAAAGATCCAAAGGGCGCACTTGGTATTAAGCTACCATTTCTTGTCTTGCTGATCAAAAATATGCACAAGTATTTCACATTCGAAGTTAAGGTACGTTGGGCGATTTCGTGGATTTCAAATCCTACTGAGGTTGCCTTTGCCCAACAGATACTGGATGATACGCGGTTTATGCGGCGCTTTCGCGTTTCAAATTTTCAAAGTAAGACATCCGTGAAACCCTTTTGTACCACGATGCCGATGGGAATGTCGCCTGGATGGAACCAGATTCATTTCAATTTGGCCGACTTCACACGACGTGCTTACGGAACTAATTACTTGGAGACGGTGCGTTTGCAAGTACACGCCAACGTGCGCATACGCCGCATCTACTTCACCGATCGCCTTTATACAGAAGATGATCTGCCGAATGAGTATCGTTTGATGTCGAGACCAAAAGAACGCAAAATCATCAGGGACTTCAAAGTGCCACAGGCACGACCCCCGTCACCAGCTAAATCGGCGGTTACAGACCAAAGTGTCAATATTAAGGTAGAGAGGGAGGATTCAATCCATGAAATGGAGTCGCCACCTATTAGACAAGAAATTAAAGAAGAACTTATCGCGCCGGAAGATATTAAGAAAGAAGAGGAGTAAGCTATCGCGTTTCGCCGACATTTCTTTACGAAATTACCTGTATGTCGAGTTGTGAAAATATGTCTTATAGCAGAATAAAATGTTCTGTGTTAAACGGACTAGAAAAAGGGGTTGGTTATGTATTTCTTAAGTACGACTACAAATTGTTTTTGTGTTGTAGAATTTTATATACCCCGCGAATCAGATTAATGGCATCAGTAAAAATAACTCAGTGCATTTCATTATTGTTCCGAAACTTGATGTTTATTAAACTAACAATTAAAAACTATTGCAACATTCCTTCCTTCGTACTCCACCCTTAACGAACGCTGTTTTCGTCGGTATGCGTTGATCCCGTTTCTCCCATCACATTCTGCAGTAGCCTAATTTCTGCAGTTTTCAGCGCATTCTGATACTCTGTAATTTCTAACGCTTCCCACTCAGCTTTGAATGCTGCCTTTGGATCTGGCGGCATTGTCGCTGCCATGCCGGTCATTGCGTCCGCCTGCGCTTGTGTCTGATCAGCTTGATTGTTCTCACCCAAGACCAGAGTGTAAATCGAACGCAAGCCAAAAACATTGAGGAAATACCATGACGCCGATGACACCCAGGCAGCATCCAATGACGCCAGCTCCACACCACGCTGCAGCATCGGCTTAAAGCGCAACGTGAGCGGGAAGGGCACTTTGGTCGTCACGAAGCCGGAGAACATCCAGTTGATCCAGCCGCCAATAACTACCATGGGCAACACGTTGATGAAGTTGCCCTTCACCATGTCGGATAACATCGCTGTGGAATTTTGAGCTACCGGGGGGCGTTTCTGTGTCTTAAAGTAGCCCGTTTCTTCGTTGTTGAAGTAATTCTTCCGCATGGCGAAGGAGTGCGCTGTCAAAAACTTGCCGTTCTCGCGTAGCAGGCGTGCGCGTACCATAGCTTGGCTGTATAAAGATTGGGAAGTTAATGAATTCTACCTACCAATTTGATTCTCCTATGCTCACCTGTCCTGAATCTGTGTCATTTCGGCCTTCTTCTGGGTCGAGATCAGCACGGCAACGTAGTGGCGAATGACGCCCACGAAGAACGTAATCAATACAATGGGCAAAAAGACCCATACGCGTATGTTGGGGTCAATCAGCAACTCAGCCATCCTTTACTTCACTTAGCACAAGTGCTTTTCCCTAGAAAGTGCTAGAAAGTGCTTTTCCCTATTTTATCTAATCTGCTAAAATCTCTAAATCAAAAAATTAAAGAAAAATTTTTTCTACAGCTGATTTATGCTGGATTTAAAGTCAATTTTTTTCATACGCATTCAAAATGGTATATATAATATTTAGTTGCAGTGGTGTCAAGCAGATTAAAAATTATTTTATATAAGGGGCTATACAATTCTATGCAATCTTGCCAGCCATATTCTAAAGGTAAACTTTTACTTTCCGAAAATAAAATTCACTAATTATTTTCCTCTTATTAATAAAAGTGGGCAATTATGAAGAATTTGCTTTGTTGCAAACTTACTCGCAGTTTTATACCAAATTCCCAATTATTGTATTCTGTGATTTTAGTCTCAAAATTTTCACCGTCTACGTAAAATTTTATAGCTACAAAAGACGCCTATATTTGTTATGAAATATTTATGAAAATGTGTCGACTACTCTGTTTAAAATCAGGCCTTTTTTTAACAAAAGGAGGCCATAAATACTAATCAAAAGTAAACTCAATTAGATTGAAAAATCTAGCAATTGTGAACGGACGTATTTTTGTGTCGGGTGATTTTGACAGCATATATACTTCGAACTATAAAAACCTCGGCTTTTCTTCTATTAAGCTCGGAGAAAACCGAGAAACTTTCATTCCTGCGCATATAGTTTTTATTTAATTTTATAAAAAGAACGTACTGTAAATCAGTAAAGGTAAAATTAATAAACATTTTAATATAAAGGAAATTGTTTCAAATATTTGATGCGTTTCAGCAATGGAGAACACAGACCGTGCCGCTACGCCGCAGCAAGCCGAAATAGCAGCTGATAAATCACCCCAACAACAGCCTCCGGTCGTTACGCCAGTGCCACCATGTAAGAAACCCCGTCCAGATCTCACATCACTACCCACACGCCAGTATTTGGATCAGACAGTAGCTCCCGTCCTATTGCATGGCTTACAAACTTTGGCACGAGAACGTCCACCGGATCCGATAAGCTTCTTGGCGGCATACTTGCTGAAGAATAAAAATCGTTGCGAAGAAACGATCACGGAGAACATTTAGTTGGTTAGAGAGAAACATTTGAAATTACAAAATTGTTGGTTTGATTCATTATAAGACTTTCATCGTAAGAAGTCCTCTACATGGAGTTGAAGTAAACATAAAATTCAACGTGTTCCCATAACTTGGTGTAACTCAGAAATCTCAGTGAAAGCATCATATCATACTTTTCCTGATATTTAAAAAAGTATATGTTTTCGAATGTCGGAGCTGTATTTTTGCTGTGTAATAAGAAAAATTATAAGTAAATTAGAACAAGAGGTCATTACTGTTTGAGATTGAAATATTTTTGCTTTCTTATGTCCACTTTTAAACCGTTTTTTAAACCGTTTAAAAAAACAATAAAGGAATATGCATTAGTTATTATTCCACTGACAAAAAATCAATTGCTCTTTCAGTTCTTCGATTTTAAAACGATTAAGATTAGTTTCTATTTTTTTAATACTACTGACTTCTAATCTTCTGCTTCGGTTTCACTGACTCCATACATGCCCGCCAGCAAGCAGCCGAAATTAATGGCATTTGCTGCAGTCACTTCAGTGGGGGGTGCTATGGGACCTTCGTCACCCTGGTAGATATACGGGAGGCGTAGAATCCAATATGCGCTCTGTGTTAGCTTCGGTGGCTGAGGGAGTCCTAGTGTGAAAACATAATCACGGTCCCCAGTACGAACCTAAGGAGGAAACACTCCAATTAGTTCTTTCCGATTTCGACAAAAATCTAACCCTTGTACCTTAGGATCCAGTATAACGTTAACCGGCGCCTTTGGTGTCACAACGTGTATTCGCATTAACTGCGCTACGTTTGCTTTCGAAGTTCGACAGGGACAGGGGAAGTAGAGAGGCATGTTGTTATAGACGATCTTACTGCCACTATCACGCATGATTCCTGCAAAGCAGAAAAGTCATTAGCCGGGGAGATATCTTCACCCTATTCAAACGGTCCCTCCCACCTGATCCACCTCTTAAAACCTTATCCGGCGAACTCATCATAAAGCGATGTCCGCGAGGACACTCATATTCACAGCCCACGAATATTTTCAGAATGAAGACTTCACCCATTTTGCGATAGCGCGACTTTTCATATGCGGCCGCCCAGGAAGCCGAGTGCTCCAGACGCACATGCACATCCCAGGGCAGCAGAAAATTTGAAGCTGAAAGGAAACCACTCTGAAAGTGTTCCAGCAGTCCAGTGTTATGGCTGTAAA